>CM041294.1:98784615-100092115 GCA_023052935.1 Piezodorus guildinii | reverse complement strand
GGTACTCATGGAACTACGCTGAAAGGCCGACGATACAATGCTTTCTATTCCATTCCTTACGCTGAGAAGCCGATCAGATTCGAGGTTCGAATTTAAATTTTTTCATAATATTTTATGTCTCATGGTACAGCAGTATCTTAATGTTAGATATAAATTATGGTACATTTAATAAATTGGGAATTCTGAATACCTATCAACTCATCACGATAAGCATTCATTGCTGCTAATCACCTACCTGTATGTTATTTTTAGGAACAGAGGTAATCTGTATCGCAGGTGATAATATTCACCTCAATTGTTTAAACAAATTATTATTGTTAATTAACTAGATACAAATTGGTTATCGGTGATCAAGATAGAATGATAGCCCAGACGAGTAAACCATACGAGCTTTGAGTGACCACATCACTAACATTTTTTTTTTTCTGAGCAGTGAGTGAGGATAAATCAGCAGTGAATCAGAGATCAACTCTTTTTATTGAACCAGAATATCGCATATATTAAATATTAATGTAGTATTGTGCTGAATTTAATTAGGAAGCGAGAGAACCGAGGTCCTGGACTAAACCTTTGGACGCCACTGTACCTCCACCGGATTGCAAACAGTATAGAAACGGAAAACTCTCAGGCAGTGAAGATTGCTTATATCTGAATATTTTCTCACCTGCTGTAAGTTATAAATCTTTTATAATTTTTTTTCTATCCATACTGGTGAATATCTAACAATATTAATTTCTTAAAACATCCCTGAAATCGTTTAACAAATAATTTGTGTTGACCATGCATATGAAAAGTGTAACATGATTCCTATATGACAAAATGTCATTGTAATAAATGGCGAACTCCAGTAATTTAAAGCATATAATATAAGGAAATCTGCCAATCAAAAAAAATGTAGAGTTTTAATCGGCTAAAATTCAGTTATATCTGATAATCCCATTAGCAGAAAGCAATTACCGTGATCTGTTGATAAAACAAAAATAGTGTGGAACTTTAGTAGTAATATTTTAGTGTAAGTTTAAAGTATTGATTGGTAAATTTATTCTGTAATCTTCAATTTGCTTTTTCTTTAGACAAATGTTGGGATTACTAATTGTAGTATAATTCTCTGCTTAATAATTATTCTTTTTTATCATAGTATTCTAAATGTAGCCAAATTATTTTAGAAGAAATGGAAATTATCAGATCAGGAGTTAACAATATAATCCGAAAAAGCAAATTGAACATATATGTTGGACGCGTTACATTGCAAAAGGACCTAAAAATGTTTCTCGTCAATAGAAGAAATTTCGTTTCCTGTATATATATTATATTATATTTGTTTGATTAAAAAAAAAATAATAATGATGCTGATGGCGACAAAAAAGAAAAACAACAACAACAAAACGATGGACATACTAACGCCTGTTTGATTATTACAGAATTTGAACAGCAGCAACCTCCTTCCAGTAGCCATCTTCGTTCATGGCGGCGCATTTTACTTCTTTTCTTCCAACTCCTTGGTCCACGGTACCTCCTTGATAAGGATATTATACTGGTTACTATAAACTATCGTATCGGAATATTTGGTAAGTGGTTTATCTGAACTTTCTACGGATTTTATATTATTCATTTTTTATTGTATTGTCTTCATCATATTTTGGGCTCCACCGTCGAAATGTAATAATGTTTCATTAAAATTATCAGCAGAGGATAAGACCTTAATAAGGAGTTACATAAGTTTTTTGTTTCAGGCTTAAACAAATATAATAGACTCAAAAAATATTCGAATACCCTTTTTTTTTTTTTTAAAGACATGACGAATTTAAAAAAAAAAAAAGTATTATATTTCATTCTTACTTCTTATTCCGATAGTTATAAATATGAACATGTTTAAACCAAGGCTTTATTTTCCTCCTTCTTTGACCCCTCGTAAGTCCTAGTTCAAATAGAAATAGTTTGATGTAACATTCCAGCAAATGCCAGAATGCCCTATTCCTCATTTTAATTTAACATGCATTTTATTATCTATCTATATATAATTATATATATAATATATCTATTATATTGTGAGAATCTAAATGTCTCTACGATGACGATTTCCGAAAGGCTTTCTGTTGAAAGTGATTTTTTTTTCTGACCCTACAAAGATAATTAAATCATGGAAAAAAAACAACACTTTGTCGAACTGCGCATTTAGTTTCTTTCGGTGTTTGTTCCAACCCTTTTGAATATTTGAAAAATCACTCAATAACCAGTCAATTTCATAAAAAACTGAGGTCACCTGTGTTGCAGCAGCTAGCACAACAGCATTCTATCCCAAAGGTAGCGGGATCGAACCCGATAGATGACCATAGGTTATTTGAAGGGAGTAAGAAATCCTTGGTTATATCGTCCTTTGTAGAGGACGTAACAATGGTGGTTTGAACGTCCCGGCCTCTTACTCTACCTCAATGAAACATTGGATAGGCAAAATTTAGGATCCCCACTGACGTATCGTCCGGTACTAGTAGCATAAAAATGGCATTAATAAATAAACAAGCATTGGATTTAAAATTTATTTCGGCAGCACTAAAACAAAGGTTATTTTGAACAGATCCGTTAAACTCAAGCCGGCACTACTATACACATAATTCCTTAATCTCCAATAATTCTTCCTCGACAATATTTTTTCCCCTCCGACTGGATTAAGATATTCCAAAGAATCTATGAGGGTAGCAGAAGTCTGTAAGGATCTATTGCTGTTTTTATTTTTTCATTATTTAAATTTATTTAAATACACTCATAACACAGCACATAGCTTCAACTAACCAAAACTACCATATTTGGCTTTCAAAGCAAAAAATTAAAATAACATAGGATAAGGATTAAAAACAAGAAGGAAGAAGGAAGGGACATATATTCAGACTAAATATTCCAACCAAAATATTCAGTACTTTTTACACAAGCTCCTTTTATGTTTCTAACACGACTTTAGTTGCCTATTGTCATATATTCTTAACTTTTCAGCCTGTTTTAACTTTCCTCCATTAGAAACATATTCCAATTTTAAATATAATCAATATGAATGTTACTATTTTTAGGCTTCCTGAGCACTGAGGATGAGGTGGTGCCAGGTAACAACGGACTGAAGGACCAGGTGATGGCCTTCGGTTGGGTCCAGAGGAACATCGCTTACTTCGGAGGGGACCCTACTTCAGTTACTCTTCTCGGCTTCTCAGCGGGGGCTGTGTCCATTCACTATCACTATTTTTCTATTTTATCTAGAGGTACTAAAAACGTCATCTTATTCCAATTTATTATTTATTTGGAGTTGATGTACTTATTACCGTCCGAGGTCAGAATTATTAAGAATCTATTAAGATATGTGTTTTTGCAAGTTATATCATAAAGGATGGGGTATAGTGGAACTGACCTGCTTCAACATTATATCCTTCTAAATTTTCACTGAAAAGTAAGTTAGGATGTAGGAAAGGAGGAGGTGTTTTTTAAACAATTATTTAAAAACAAAACAAAAAACGCTGTACTTGAACAGCCCATGAAGGGTTTTGGGCACAGTAAATATAGACATTCGTACTGTTTTTAGTCCAACGGCCATGCAATGAGATTATTGGACCGAAACCACACTCAGCCGCCAAGTTTTTCTCCATTTCGGGTAATCATTTATGGAAGCTGGGTGTGCTCCACGAAGTTCTCTATACCCCAGGGTCGCCCCTCGGCTGAAATAATAGAATTAATAATTATTGGTGGAATAGTTTCTACAGTCGACTATACATCCTCAATAGAATTAATAATATCATAGGTGGAAATAATCAGGAGTCAGTCTTTTTTTTTTTTTTTTTCTGCTCAAGCTTGTGATCCATCATCAGGGCATTACTGAGCCATGTCCAAGCATAAACTGCAATTAAATTTAAAAAAAAAATTAAAATAGATAATTAAAAAAAAGAAAAAAAAAAGACTGACTTCTGATTATTTCCACCTATAATAGTTTCTACAGTCCACTATACATCCTCAATTCAATTAATAATATCCTAACCCCAGCTGAGGTTCAAACCCAGGACCCGGAGAACAGTCTGGTCTCTATTGGATAGAGCACTAGTCTCTAATCAATAGACAACGGCGTTCCAGTATTTTTTGGAATGTATTTATTTATTTCTTAAAATATTTTATAAACACTTCAAGGGTTTACTCGATCCTGGAGTAAATACTTAGCATTAGAACATTATTTATATGTTGAAAAGAAAATGATCATTTTGTTTATTAGAAAAGTTACCAAACCTCAGCTTATAGTAGGCAAAAATTACTTATCTACATGACAGTTCTGAAACCTATCTGAGCCTACGGACTTAAACTGTCTGGAACTACAAACATTTTTAATACTGCAGCCCCTCGAACAATAGTTAATTCTCCAACCATTCCCTACATCATGACCTTAATTTTCCGTTTATTGTAGACCTTATTTCATCCAAATTTCACCACAGCCTAGCGCATAGTCCCAATCCTTCATCACAAGCCCTTTCCAGTTCCACCCATCTTTACCATCCTCCCCGATGGTTGAAACGGAAATGATCCAGAGATCTATCATAAATTTATATTAGAGTTCTGGCACTGGCCTTATTCTCCACTTAAGTGAGGAATGTTTGTAGTTTAGCACCCTAACTCAGCCTACGCTTGCTATCACTACCTGCGTTGTGTCTGAGAGAGAAGCGCTGTGATCTCTTGAGTCTTGGTAATCTTTCCACGTATTGGGTGAGGTGCAGGCTGGGGGTCCCCTGGATGACCGTGAATATAATACGTCGTTATGCTCGGGTTTCAGATGTTCATTTATTTTGTCAACAAAGTTTTTTGTTTTGTCTCTTGTAAATATGGTTTGGATGAAGTATCTCATCATTATTGCCGTTGTCCGACATGGGAAAGAATGTAATGTTACTAAATAAATATTTAGATAATCTGAGAAATTTACCAGGATGATATTAAAAACTATTTGTTGAAGGTCTGTTTCACAGAGGCTACCTCGTTGGTGGTACGGCCTTCAACAATTGGGCCGTCCAGAAGAACAGCCTCCAAAAGGCGAAGACATACTCAGAGTCAATCGGGTGTCCGACTTCCACTGTTCGTAAAATGGTGAAGTGTCTGAAAAAAGTACCCGCTGATAAATTAGCAGCAGCCACCTTTTTGTTCCTTGTAAGTTCCATCAACATGTTTTTAGAAAGTAAATTACTAAATAAAGAAAAAAATGTATATTGAGTATAGTAATCATTGCCTTTTAGAACAAATTTACCAAAAGTTAAAAGTTTAAACTCTAATCAATTGGTTATGATCTTTCTTAAAAGATGAGAAGGTCGAACAATATTTTTTAAATATTAAATATTCAAGATGTAACCGGTGGATGAATATTTTCTTGAAACATTGAATAACTTAATTTCCTACTTAATAAAAAGATTGGTTTTAGTAAAGTTTATCAACTAAGTAAGAATGCCGTAATGTTAAAAGCACATACAATGTACCTTGTATGTATTATACCTTAAAATGTATTCGAGCTAAAGGAAGGTTATAATTATGTTAAGAATCCTGTTATGATATATTATTTTAGGTAGAAATAATCGGGAATCACTTTTTTAATATTTTAATTTTGCCGACGTTTCGATCAAACTTGTGAGCCATCATCAGGGCTACAAACATCAGAACAAAAGAGATAAATGTGATAATGAAAAAAAAAAATGAATGTACTGACAATGACTATGCATCCTCGATATATAATTTTGCTTGTTGTATGTTTTGTTTGATGGAGAATTTGGAAAAATAAATAAAATAAGTAAATTTTATTTATTTAACATGAATATAATTAACGATTTAGAAATTCCTGAACACCCCACTGTGTCCTTGGGGTCCGGTAGTCGACGGGAGATGGTCCAGAAATCCGTTCCTCCTGGAGTACGCAATTCAGTCAATAGTCGCCAACAGGCATTACAACGTGCCGTTAGTTGCGAGCGAGACTATGCTGTCAGGACTTTTCCCTGTGGCAGGTATGTGTATTATCGATTTACATATTACAATATGAGTAGTAGATTATAGATAAATTGTTCATTATAGCATAAAACAGGCTATTAATTCAATTAAAATAACTATTCTGTGTAGATTATTAATGTACGATTGATACAGAAATAGAAGGAACAATTACTCCATTAGGGACAAGAATAATTAAAAATACATAAACAGAAGAGCCAATTTTTTTTTTTTTTTTTGAAATTGGAGTTGTTAAGAATGTTGATCGTAACAATATTGTAATTCCATGAAAAATTCAAAATGCTTTCTACTTAGAAAAATTCTGCTACTTTCATCATTTCTCCACCACGTTGTTTTCAATATATCATCATCATTTTCGAGGAATATGTCCAAAAAAAAAATCTAATCTTTCATTCTAATTCGAGCACATTAGTAAATCTGTTATTTTTGAAAATTATTTTCAAAATACCAATTGTCCTATTTTTACAAATATCACTCATTTTAATTTATCCACATTTTACGAGTAGTAAATAACGCATGTAAAATGCTTAATGCTGACGTGAAGTTTGTTTAACTGCTTATCGGTTTATTTAGAGACTTTTGCTTTGTTTTTAGAATCTTCACTTTAAATGACTTAATTTGAATTTGAAATAATTAACTATATTTGATATTAATAAATGTTATTCTAGTGAGTTGTTGACTCTGACTGAGTTTTGCAGCTCTCAGAAGTTTGATAAATAGTAATGTAAGGCCATCTTGATGAGCATCTCATTCGAGGACCGCCTTTCCAAAGAAATTAAAAAACGGACTGCTTTATGCTGGAAAAAATTTTGGGTCTTCAAAAAAATAATGAAAAGCTCCAAAGAAATAAAATGGGAAATGCTAATATTCAATATTTATTCTCCCGACTTTGACTTATGGAACCCAGACATGGTCTCTTACTAAAAATCCGGAAACAAGTATTAATGTTTGGCAAAGAAGAATGGAGAGGAGTATGACAAATGTTAATTTAAAGCATACGGTAAAAAATAATACTCTGAGAGAGGCCGCTTTAGTGAGGGATGCTGTGGGCTATATAAAAATGTTAAAATGGGAATGGGCTGGGCATTTAATGCGAATAAAGGACCCCAGGTGGAGCAAGATAGTTACCTAATAGACACCTCTCGGATATCAATCAAATTGTAAGTATGTGTAAATAAAGGCTAATCTTATCTTATCTTAATGTTAGGGCAAGTTCTTTAATTTAAAACAGCGTTAATTTTGATTGTTTCGTCTAAATATTATTCCGCCAGAAACAACTTAATTCGTAGGTATTATAGTACAGTAAAATTAGGTAAAAAAAAAGCAAAACACGAACATTGAAAAAAAAAATCTGAAACCCGTCGGTACCCTTCCCTTATTATGTAGAAAAACTTTTATTTTTCAAAAAATCAAATAACGGCATTTTGTTATTTCATTTTATAAAATATCATAAAACTGTACTTCCTAAGGCAATTATGAAGATTATATGAATAGGAATATGATATCATATTATATGAAGGTAAATCATATCCCGATTAATTAGGTTTGATTTGAGTGGGAATTGGCATCTGTCAGTTTAAATAGTTTTCGAGATAAAGGTCATTAAGTAAAAACTTTGTTGCCGCTAAAAATCATAAATCAATATTTTTTTACTACATTTTGCCAAATATATGCAGCATATAGCCCCTTTAATATCTCCGCTACTGTTCATTTTAGCAAAAACATTTGTATAATCATGTTTAAAGATATTTTAATATACATTAATTTTGCATAGAATGGCGTTTTCAAGAAAGATAATACTTTTTGAGATATTTACAAAAAACTGGAACAATTTAATTTTTTTCCGATTCTCCACCTACACCCTAAAAACACGACGCGGGTAAATCTGGGACTTTTTACCAATTAATGAGGGAAGGGTATTCTTTGAAGGGTACTGTACTATTAGGGCACTGAGGCACAGAAACATCTATTTGCATAAAATTTGCTTGTTTTAGTACGAGATTTAACAACTTTTTCGACAATTAATTTAGTATGGCTCTATTTAAAATATTTTTTGATAACGATGTACCTCGGCTGGCAGCTGACCGGCGCACAGTGGACAATATGACCGATTTAGGTGGACGAAATTCTGAATCTTGTCTATATTTAACCTTTAGGGTCCCAGATTACGGAACAAAATATTTAAAAAAATTATAAGAAAAAAATAATGAAAATAAATAATTTTTTGACACGATTGGCGAGCGCACAGTGGTCAAAAATCAAATTTATTTGCTAAAATCTAAAGCTTCCCTATATTTTACGTTTGAAGTCCCAGAATACGGGAAAAATAATACAAAAAATCTAATTATGGCTTGGAGTTGCTAATAGATGTATTTTGTAACATTTAGGAAATTCTTGAAATTATAGATTGTAAAACTTTTGATTCGGAGTGTTGTGTTTGAAAAAAATTATATTTCACTCAAAACGCAAAAAATCGCAAAAATTATTTGTAATACTAAAGACTAGAAGGATTGATGAAACAAATCCTACAAACAAATCCTTGGGGTAACTTGGGGGTTATATAGTTTTTCGTTCTTGGATAGGGGTATACATTTATAAATTGCTAAATTAACTCTACAGGTGGGATTGCAATGTTTATTTAATAACGAGTTTAGAAATATAATGTCTTACCTGTCTCAGCAATGTCAATTGTTAAATAACAGCAAAAAGACTTTGCTCTAACTACACCTTGAACATAATAAATGACCATCGAATAAATATAATCCCATTGCCGGTTATTAGGTACCAGTATGAACAGGAATGATTCATTCATTTACTATTTATTTGTAAACACGGTATGACGGGAAATAGTAGTTATAAGAGTCTTGCCAACTAATGATAAAAAGGCGAAGCACTGAAAAATTACAAACTTTTGACTTATCTTTTGTCCACCTAAATTGGTGATATTGCCCACTGTGCGGCGTATGCAGTAACCCAAGGTATAAAATGAAAAATCTGGTGGGCGCAACCCAGGACTTTCCTAAACCTCTGTGTTTAAAATAAATTTAAGGATTTTTAAATACAGTTAGAGATGGAAAAGGTAAAATCATTAATTACTTTGAGTTTCAATAGAAACATGTGTTTTATTGAATAATCTATTATCTATAACAATTAGTTAGTTTTTTTCCCTTTTCGTCATCTCCATCATCTTTTACAACTTTTTGTATAAAATATAATTTTTTCTAAAATCTTTAGCTCTCCAACGATATATTATACGCGTATATTACTATTATATATATATATATATATATATATAAAAAACTAAAAAAAAAACTAATATATATATATATATATATATAAAAAAACTAAAACTTAAATTATAAAAATTCTATAATTACTAATCTAAAGATTTTACGCTTAAACAAATGGCGGAGTTATTTGAGGGATAAAATTGATGGCTTATTCAATCTCAGCAAAAAAGGTAAAAACACCAATAAATTGCGGTTTACAAATTATAGAATTCGTTAATTACTTTGGCCCATCCTTGTCGAAATTCAATAAGTAAAGATTTATATTTAAAAAAAAAATCTTAGAAATAGCTCTCGTAATATTTGTTGTATGAATTACTTGGTATTATTTATTAAAGTTTCATCTGCATTTTTTTTTTTTTTTTCAAGAGTTCATCGAGCGCAAAGACATCATTCAAGAACTGGACGACAACTGGGAAGAATTAGGTGCATATTTCCTGGACACGATAGATACTGTCTCTCCAGAACTTCAAAGTCAGACGTTGGATCAAATTCGTTCCTTTTATTTTAGAGGACAATCCTTAAAACAAAACCGTTCTGCATTAATCAAGGTAGTTTTGGTTTTTATTTATACCTTCCATTCCTTATATTTAAACTAACGTTATATATATCTCTCTATGTACGATTCTAGGTTGCGACAGACAGACTGTACCAGGCAGACATCGGAAGGTCCTTATCAGTTCATGCCACGGTGAACCCTAGAATATATTTCTACATGTTTAACTATCGTGGTGCCAAAAGCAGTTCTGACTCACTATCTGGCACCGAAAACAATTATGGTGGGTTGTTGATTTGATAATCTTATTGTGATGACAGATATGACGTATCTGAAATTTATTTATGACGAATTATATTTTCAAAACCCTATAATCTTAGTTGTCCATTCCACTTCTATACTTTTTGTATCATTAAAGTTCGTATCATAAGATTTTAACTCTCTCAAGAATTTTGTTTTGTTCTTATATTTATTTTTACTTCAATCGTAACTTGTTAATATAGATTTTTTGGTTTATGAAAGATTTATTTTAATTGAATTCTTTATGTCTATTTGGGCTATAAGATGATAGAAAGTGAAAATTAATGAAACGAATAGTGTGTTCACTGTCTTCACACAACCCCGGTCGGTTGTCTTCAGAATTATATTTCAAAAGATATACCAATGCCTACTTCAGTGGACAAAAGTCCGACATGGGGAACCAGTATTGGAGTTAAGATTAACATTATAAACTTTTCGCATATAAATCTGCTATTTACAGTAATAACTGAGGATATAAAGAGGAAATAACTGAATGAACGTTTGGGACTATTATCCAGGTTACGTCACAAACGCTCAAAATTATCCTTAAATACCAAAATTACAATCTAAAAAGTACGTATCAAACCATTATGGACATATGGGATAGAGCTATGGAGATTTGCCCAAACCTCTAACATCCAAGGGGTTCTGTCATTCCAGTCCAAAGTTCTCAGAAAAATCTTTGAAGCACCATACTATGAACAAAAGAGTCACTCCACAAGGACTTGGAAATGTTCAATGATCCAGATACTGCAGCAGAATATTAATCAAATTTCCACGACAGACTGACTTAAAGCATGAACCCAACGGCCCAAAAACTTAAATCCATTACCAATCTATAACACCCACCCTGATGGCTTTCGAAGCGGACGCCTTCAATTTAAATGAGTAGGTTTGTTAAATATGAGGTTATTATCAAGTTTTTATTCTAAACATGCAATGCTCTACTCGTTCTCACTTTCTGTTCGTTTGTTTATTAATTTAACGTTAGTTTTATGCTACTGCGACTAACCGGAGGATAGTAATGGTAGTCCTAAATGTTGCCTATGCAGGTGTAATAAGGATAGGGATCTTTAACGAGTATTTGAAATCGCACAGACTCAGAACCACCATTTTACCTCACCTCAGAAGGACGACATAACCAAGAATTGTTACTTCCGGCCAACTGCCAGGTTCGATCCCTCGACCTTGAGCAAAGAAGGCTGTTATGCTAGAAGTCTACTCACTGTTTCGGTCTCATTAAGACTAGATTGTTCTGTACCAAACTTACTCAGACTCAGGCTTTACTGGTTCTGAATCTGTTGAATTATTCGGGCGCGATGGCTCATTGTTAATACCTACCATGCGTTCTCCATTAATTTCAACCAGATTTAATCAAGAGTTATTACAAGGAGCAAATTGTGGATTTTACTTTTATATCATATAACAGCGTGTTACGATTTTTAATGAGAGAAGACTATTATTTTACAATATTTAGGTTATATATGTACTTTTTTTGCGAATAAAAAATGGCTCGAGTATTTACTTTCATATTCTATTGTTCATACTGAATCCTAAGGCATAAATATTTTCTATTTGACAAACATTTAATGATTATTCAATCCTTTTAGGACAGTTTCTCTGCTACCTACTGAACAAAATTCTTCACTTTATATATATATGTTGTTAACAAATGTTGCAGGTGTATCTCATATTGATGATACATACTACCTCCTGAATCAGTCTACTAAGGAACCAATAGAAAATGATGAAACTGGGCTAAAAATGATCGATGCAATGACAGAAATGTTTTATAGCTTTGCGAAAACTGGGTAATTATGAATTTCATTTAAATCAGAATTCAGAGCGTCTTTTTTACTTTATTTTTTTATAATTTATTTATTTATTCTGGGACAAGTCCTTTTAGGATGATACAAAATACAATAGTGTTAGATTTACAGTCTTAGAGTAAGTATAACAAAAATGAAAATAAATATAGTGAATAATAATAATTAAAAAAAATAAAATAAAAATAAGACAAACGACAAAAAAATAAAAATAAAATAAATAAATATATATAGCTACGAAAATCAATGGTTGTAAAAATATTAGCTAACAAATATGAATGAATATTAAAGATTATTATAAATAAATAATTATCATGTTCACATACCTAATCTCGACTGAAAAACAAAATACAATTCTTATTTAACTAAAAAACTAAAATAAAATACAAAATTAAGAAACACTCCTATAACTTTTTCTATTTACTTATTTTCATGGAAATTATATCAGTGAGGATTCTTTGGAAATTAAATAGACAGAAAGTAATGGAATAAACGATATTTGAATAGAGTTCCATATAGAAGAGAATCGGATTATGAAAGATCTGTCGAAAGCTGCGGTTGGATGTGGCGTAATATACAAATCAGAAGGGCGCATACGAGTGTTGCGGGTATGGATTGAGGATTTAAATAATAAGAGATCAGAGATGCATGATGGTCGGCAAGATAGGATAACTTGATAGAGGAAGGAAGCCAGGAAGTACTTGCGACGGTAGGAAGGATAAAACCACTTTTACTCTTCGTAGAATCAAGTGACAAAAGTGTCCATGGAGACCCCAAAGATGAATCGAATGAAGCATTTAAATAACCGTTTTAGCTTTTCTTCAAGATCTCTAGAGACACTCCCATACACCGTACAGCAATAGTCAAAGTGGGGAAATATCAGAGATCTTTAAATGTTAATACGTGAATTTTATAACCATTTTCGAACAAAAGATTTTCAATTTTGATTGATTTTATTAGTATTCCTTACGTCAAACTACCATTTACTTCTGAATCTTGAAAGATTTCTATGTTTTATTGGGTTGTTTCTATGTGTTTTATCATATCTCATTTCTTACTTATGAGTCCTAGTCTTGAGTTTAGTGATAAATTAAGATGGTGTACAAATAACAATAAAATTTTTATATCGTTGTAAGAACTGTGAGAGCATACAAGGATAAGGTGCACATTCTTGGACTGGAAATATATCAGCTCTAACAGAGACCAACCTTGGCTAATTATTCTCTGTGGCTGGAAATAGCTCATCCCGAAATGGAGTTCATTTCTTGACCATTAGTTATCCTGCTTACTCATAGCCTCTGAAACAAAGCGGCTGGCTGTAAATGATAATTGTTTAAAATAATTTTTTTTCCATAGTAAATTTGGTACAAAAAGAAATGTAGGGAAAATTATGAATATATATGTTTGAATTTTTCGATATCATAATAATCATATGAACGATTATAACATGGAATAGGTGGAGGAATTAATCATATTGTGGTTTTCGATGTTTTAAGAATTAATTAATTGAAAAATACGCCACTTATATGTAAGATTTAGCATGATACACCAACTCTATAACACGTGTTCGTGCTATAAGAGGATTAATATATATCATTGCATCAATAAGTTGGACATTTTTAAGTAAAATGATATCTATTTTGTAAATAAAGAAGTCGTTTCATTATGTTTTAGTATATTAAAACAAATAAAGCTACTTTTATCGTTATGTAGTCGATCATAAAACTTCATGATATGATGTTATAATTGTGATTATAACAGTAATTTGATTATTAGAAAAAAATAACAAATAAATTGTATGAAAATTAACGTACGAAAAAATATCCAAAAAAATCGTATGGGTAAATAGACAATGTTGGTATGGAAAAAACTTTCAGATGGGCATGAACTCAGAATATTTAAACATTTTTGAAAATACAAAAACAAAAAAAAAAATGATAATTTTCGATATATGCTTTTATAATCAATTAAATAATATTTACATTCTTTACAACGAATTTAATTTTTCCTTCGTCTGAGTTAAAAAGTAGTATTTAATTTGAAAAACGTTGTTTCAGTGTTCAAAATGGTGGTTCCTGTATATGTGTATTTTTATGATTTATGAAAAATATTAAACAATAATTAGAAAATTTAAGATAACATGTTTGTATAGCGAATGAACTAAAATTTTAAATAGGCTATAAAATGGTTCAAATCGAAGCGTATTTTGACGGACCATGGCAAAACTGTTGATTTTAATTTAAAATATCTGCCAATATTTGCACCTCGTAGCTGTGTAAAATTTAAATTAAATACATAAAAATAAGGAATTTCGTTTTAATTCGAAGATGGTTGCTGTATGTTATTCTTTAAGTGCCCAATATCCAAAAAAAATATATGGGTAAATCCATTTGAAATTCTCCAATTTTATTACTTTTTCCGCTCGACATTTTTGATTTTCGTGATTTTTTGACCAGTTATTCTCTATCCTTTCGTAAATATAAAACCATAAATAAAAAAAATTTCGGGCCAATACTTTTAGTGTTGCAGTCGTTTTATGTCAGCTTCACAGCTGAAAACAAGTGATGGAAAAACCTTTCTAATTCCTTTAATTTTTTAAATATCGAATCAAAACAAAAATTAACAATAACATAAGGACATGCTTTGAATTTTTTGTCCACACAATTTATTGCCTAAATAGTGAAGAAGGTTGTTTAAAAAATTCTCGAAAATGAATAAAAAACGAGATTTTTAACAAGATAAAATACATGATGAAAAAGGGACTCACTTTTAATTATTTTTATTATAAAGCTTAGTCTTAGTCCTGTTTGCTGTAAAAATTTCGATCTTGAGAACATACTACTTTTTGCTATATGAATTTTAAAAATCTGGTGCGGGCAACACACGACTTTCACTTACCTCGATTTTTAAAATCAATGAAAGAATTTTCAAATACACTTAGAGATAAAAATACGTGAAACTATTAAGGAATTAATCAATTATAATCAAATAATATTAATAATTTATAATTAATCAATTAATAATTAATCAATTTATAATTAATCAATTATAATCAAATTAAGGAATTAATCAAATATAATATAAAAATCTATTATATTATTATCTTAAATAATCAGTTAGTTTTATGTTCATTTCATCACTCTCTATTAACTTTTAAAAACTTGTGTATGAGATGATATTTTTTCTAAAATCTTTAGCTTTCCAACGGTATATCATACATGTATATTACTGCTCTTATGTTCAAAAACGAAAAATTGCATTAAAAAAAATTTTTTCTGTTTTCTCCTTTAGTTGGGTATCGAATTTATTCAATTTATATATTTACCTGTTTTTCATCAGCGTTAACAAGATAATCTAGTTATTATTATTGAATCTACAAAATTAAATGTACTTTAGGGGAAGAAAATTTAAAATATCGGCATTTAAGCCCTGTCAGACCATTTTTATCCAAATAAAACCTACATGATATTAAAGCCTATTAAATTTTACATCGATATAGCGAGTTTAATCAAAATCGTCGGAACCGTTTTTGAGAAAATCGAAAAAAGGTGCAAAATGCATAATATAAAGTGCCTCAAGCTCATTTTGATGAAAAAAGTTTTGTCACGTCTCGGGCGTATAGTTGTCTTAAATATGAAATTTCAGTTTCATAGGACTTACCGTTTCCGCCCGGGAGTTACCACACACATACACACACACACACACACACACACACACACACACACACACACACACACACACAAACACACACACAGACACACACACACACACACAGACCTTTTTGTGGGACTTGGTTACTTGGACTCAGGGGATCCTGAAACGTGTATTTCCGTTGAAAACTGGAATTCGAAAATTTTCACGATCGCAATACTTCCCCTTACTATATATAGTAAGTGAAAGTAAAAATTGGCAAAAATTCATTTTTCGCGATGTTTACACGGAAATATATCAAAAGGGACTGAGGGAAAAATTATGAAACTTATACAAATTACCTATCTATACGATCTGTTTAAGTGATACAAAGTTGGTCTTTGAGACTGGTTCCGGAGTTATAAAAATCTCTTAAATGTTAAAATTCAATCCTTTCAATCCAAAGTCCTCCGAGTAATAGTAAATGCTCCTTATTATGTATCCAACTATACCTTGCACCACGACCTTAATGTTCCATTTATTTCAGACCTAATTCCATCCAAATTTTCCAAATTCCATCAGAACCTCATTCATCATCCTAATCCTTTAGCACGATCCCTATCAGCTCCACTCATCCATACAACCCACCTAGAAGGTTGAAACGGCAGTGGCCCCGAGATATATTGTAAATACGTATGCTGGAGTTCTGACACTGGTCAGATTCTCCTCTCAAGTGCGGTGTGATTGTGGCTATGGCGCCCTCACTTAGCTTCCGCTGGCTCTTACCAGTGATGCGGCTGAGAGGGAGGCGCTGGGATCCTTTGGGCTCTGCTTGTCCTTCCACACGTGGGGGGACAAGCCCCGTCCGGGGTTCCCGAGCTGATTGTAAATATTGTACATAGGTATGAATGTGACATGTTTTGTTTATTTATTTGTTAACTTCATTTATTTGTATTTATTTTGTCTACTTAATTTTGTTATTGTATACGTTTATTTATTTTGATTTTATTTTATGTAATTTGACTTTCCTTTTGTTTATATTGTAAATATTGTATGAATGAGATCCTGTAGCACTATTATTATTGTCTATTATGACAAATTGTAATATATACGAATAAAAGAAATAAAAAAAAAAAAATAAATAAATGTTAAAATAACGTTTTATTTAAAAAATATTAACTCCGGTAATTTTTCTTATTTAAGAACCAAAGAGAAACTATAATGATAATGAGAGTATTTTATAAAATTTTGGTCCTTACAACACATTACCTAAGTAGCCAAGAAAATGGTTTAAAAAGATCACGAAAAATTGCATCAACTGAAACCTTTGGCGCGCTATGACAAGGGAGGTTGTAAATGATTTTCACGCTTAATTATTTTTCCTTATATAGCCTTCTTTACTACTTGTTTTAGAAATTTTGATCGAGTAAGCTATACCTTTTTTTTCAATATAAATTTTCAAAGCAGGATTTTTCAGCTTAGAAATATTTATAGTAATATGTCTCAAAAAGGACTGGGTGAAAAATGATATAACTCTTACATATTATACTTCTATATATTAAGTACGATAGAATAAAATTTAGTGGCTGAGACCTAGTTTGTTTTGGAAATATAATACATCAAATATTACTTGCCAGAGTGTCTCTCATCTCATCAACCGACTATAAGACAAACCAAATTAATAAAACTAAAACCAGTTGAGTCTCAGCCACTAAATTTTATTCTATCGTACTTAATATTTAGAGGTATAATCTGTATGAGTTATATCATTTTCCACACAGTCCTTTTTGAGACATATTACTATAAATATTTCTAAGTTGGAAAAAAATCCTGCTTTGAAAATTTATATTGAAAAAAAAAGGTATAGCTTACTCGATCAAAATTTCTAAAACGAGTTGTAAAGAAGGCTATATAAGGAATTATTTACTAGTTGTGTTGTATTTCGATATAGTTGTAAATATTAATGAATGATTTTTAAAAAAATCAAAGGGAGATATTTCAAATGAAATTTAATCAAAACAAATGTATTAATAAATGATTGAATAATATAGGAAACCAGTATTTTTGAAAGGAGTACGATGGCCCCCTGTAAGAGGTGAGATACCTACAATTCGCTACCTGAGGATAGACTCACCTGATGAAGCATTCGTGACAACATCCAGGGACCTAGGCAACTACAAGTTCTGGTCTGGTCTCCCCATCAATGAACCCTGGGCAGGCAGGGTCTTCATCACCACATAGCCTATCACGAAATATATTATTATTTATTAAATTATATATTAAATCAATTAGGAAATTTTATTAAATAAATATTATTATATTGAGAAGATGAATAAAGAAAAGTTTTCTATACATATTTACAATATACAGTAATTTGTTAATTCACTGATATTTGGGTAAAAGAGATGATGTCTTGGTATGTGAATTTACATACAGGACGATCTTCTAATATTTTGAAAAATTCAGTTTAAATCCAAAGTATTTCTTTATTCATGAATCACTATAAGGGGCTATTATTTATAGTAAACTCCGAACTTTAACAAAATATTATTTATTTATTTTTAAATTATAAAGTCTTTGAAATTTCATTTTCATAAAAAATGATGACCCTTTTTGCCCAACACCAGTGATGGAACCAAGTTGTTCTATTTAACTTGTAGAACTATTATTTTTTACGAAAAATAAATTAGTCCTTTATCTTTCCCCTTAACAAAATCACTTACAATTTAAACTTTTATCTATTATTATTCGTATTAAATATCAAAGCTTCTGGATTTAGATGCGGTGAGGCATACATTAGAGCCTTGACAGTGTTCGCATTATTTATCACGACTGGTGACAGTAATTCATTCAGTCTTTGAAGTGGAATTCATTCTGATAATGCGAGCTCCTTTTTGGCCAACTGAATAGTCCGTGAGTCAGCAACGAAAAATGCAACCCTTTTTACCAAAATGTTTAGTGCCAAATGTAGAATGCTAAGCATCCATCATGGTAAAGTAAAAAATGCGATTCGGCTAACACAAAACGGGTGGATTACAAAATGGTGGCCATTCAAAAAGGGGACAAAAAGACTCATTTGACCACGAATTTCTTTACCTCATAATACTAGGCGAAAATACGAACCAAACGACGCTAATTTGCCTCTTACAAGGACTGGGTGGCCGCGACAGAGCTTTTAAAAATTCGCACTTTCGGGCCTCTAAATCTCACTCATTTGACAACGATTTTCCTTTTCACCTCATAATACCAAGTGAAATCAATACTAATATTATAAAGCTGAAGAGCAAGTTTGCTTGTTTCAACGTGCTACTCTCTGAAACTACTGGTTCTAAGTGAAAAATTATTTTTCTGTTGGATAGTCCATTTATCGAGAAAGGCTTTGGGCCGTATAACATCACGCTGCGACCAATAAATTTTTGGGGTCCAAAAGTGCAAATTTTGGAAATCGTCTGCCTTTATTGTTACGGCAAAAGATAACTTAAGGAGAAATTAAATTCTATTAAAATTAAAAGGTAAATCGTTTAGACGTGAGGTTAATGTTTCCGTTTTTTCCATATTTTCCACTGATTCTTTTCTCCTATTGGTCGCAGCGTGATGTTATACGGCCCAAACATCACGCTGCGACCAATAGGAGAAAAGAATCAGTGGAAAATATGGAAAAAACGGAAACATTAACCTCACGTCTAAACGATTTACCTTTTAATTTTAATAGAATTTAATTTCTCCTTAAGTTATCTTTTGCCGTAACAATAAAGGCAGACGATTTCCAAAATTTGCACTTTTGGACCCCAAAATTTTTTATTTCAATGGCAGAAGATACTTTTATATTTAATAGTCAATAATATACAGATATTACAAAAAAATAAAAGCTGAAACTAAAAAATGATGAAGCCGTTGAATCAGATAAGGTTATTTTAGTTTCCCAGGCATCACTATTAACTTTTCTGAGAATTTTTAATACCTTGGCATTTGCCATAGTAGCCTTTTGAATAAAATGTTAGGAAGCCATTTGAAACTTTCCTCCACAAGTGATTTTTTCCATTTCCCAATATTCCCCTGTAGCTAATAGGGTGGTTGTAGTGGTCCTCTGTACTTTCGTCTTAAAGCTCTTTAACTGTAATAGATCTTTCGCCGAACTCCTCTCGAAACTTCTCTTGCAGGTAAGGAATACATTTTATTTCATACATGTTTTATTATTCTTCCTGGATTTTATTATCCTCGATCTACTAGTAGTGCTGCCTTTTCTGCAAATCTTGTCGACCAATCGGTAACAAGGCAAAACACTACGAAGTTTGAAAAATATATAATTTTGTATCCAAGAGTTTTAAGGCGTCATTTCAGCAACTTAACATCAAAATTGTGCCAGGTCCAATTTAGGCTAGGAATTGAAATTTATTTTTTGATGGTCCCATCAAAGGAATCTCGACCTTCCCTCTCCCTGTCTAACCCTTTTCATATGTCTATAATATATACATATATCCTGCACATCTTAAAAAAAAAAAAAAAAAAAATGTATGGAATACTGGACAGCCGGGTAAACTATTGAATAATTGAGACGTTGATTTCCAAAAGGTACTATATCCATTCTAGGAAATTCTAGAGGAAGTGCGAAAATCTCTCATCACTGTATTATTAAACTAGTTAATTTCGGTCTTTTTTAATTAAAATATAGAATTATTTTTTTACTATAATAATAACATCATATTAAAGTTATGAAATGAATTTTTTTAGAATGATTTGGTATATAAAGGTGTAATTGGTGGTTTTAGAAAATGACCGCATTTCTAAATCGATTTTTTTAAGGACTTGAGAGTTCATTATATAAAATCACATATAATATTTAGATAAAACTAAATGATTAGAATACAAATATGTAAAAAAATCAATTTCGTAAAAAATGTCCTTTAGTACCTTTCGGAAATCAACGTCTCAATTGCAGAAAACATTACTATTGAAGAATGGCAGAAAACATGTGGTGAAGGTCGAGCGAGAGGAAGACTTGGGAAGGCGCAACACAAGAGGCCTGTGACAGAAGAGGTCTGGAGTGGAGGAGAAGATTGGTACAGAAGAGGGATTCAGAGATCAGATTCTATAGGAAGGATCCTCTCACAGTTGATGGTAGAAGAGGAGAAGGTATATAAAAATAGCTATTCCTTTGTTAATTTAGCTTCATTATGTCAGAGAGTGACGAAAATCTTCCAAAAAATTATATTTGTTAGGCGCATAAGTAACACAAACTATTTTCTGTAGGTATAAATCGTAATTAAAAATGATAATTGAACAATCTTGTCATATATTTGATAATAATAAACTTTACTCTGGGATTCTCTGCCCTTTAATAATAACCATGTTGTACAACATCTAGACACTTCTTATAATGTGCCTCGCCAAGAGACTAATATTACTTACTTACAAATATAGAATAGAAATTTTTTTATTATTCTAGGAAAGGGTCGTTTAAGAACAATTGATATGTACAATTAAGATATACGATGTGTCTGGCCAAAAGACCAAAGGATTATAATTAATTTTTATTTACAATGATATCAGAAAAAAAATGGATTAAAGTAAATAAAAGAGTAAATAAAAATAAAAGATAATATACATAACATCTTATAGATTAAAGTGTTGAATAAAATAAAACATTGAAACTGGTTCATAATAACATATTCATTAACTGAGTTTAATATAAACAATAAATAATGAATTTTCTATATGAATTGAAATTTTATTTTAAATATCAGGCTTGATGTTGAGCGTCTGTTTGGGATGACAGTAGGTACTGGAACAGCTGAGAATTGAATGATGGTAGGGATGAAGCATGGCGGACATGAGTAGGTAAGGAATTTCAGAGAGTAATAGAGCGGACAAGAAAGGAATGATCAAAAGTTTTGTTCTATGGATAGGAATATAAAGGTCAGAATGACGTGATCTTGTTTCGAGGGAATGGATTGACGATTTAAATTGCAGAAGACTGTGGATATAGGGAGGTAGCTGGGAGTGGATGGTTTGGTAAAGGTATGATCCTAGGAAATATTGTTTGCGTATAGAGGGAAGGAGCCACTTTAACTCGCTGTATAAATCGGTCACATGAGACCTCTTCGGTGTGCCGAGGACAAATCTTAAAAATACAATAATATTTTATTTAAAAAAATGTTTTATATTGTTACGGGCTACGGGGTGTGAGAAATGAACTACTCCAGTTTACAAATTACAAATGTTTATTAAATACAGAAAACACAAATACAAAGGGAGTACTAACCACTATATTAACAATAATAATGGAATTACTAGCTTAACTACTAAACAGTATACATATAAAATGAGGTATTCCTAACGAATAAACTACTTACAATCTGCTAGACTTATTATAAGACTTACAACTATAAATTATATACAAACTACAGTCTTCTAATTTCCTACCGACCGATTATCACAATATTGACACACAGTTTCACTACACTGTCACACTGTCACGAGTTGTTCACTGTCACTGTTCACTGATACATTGACTTGAGCAAGATCAAGACTGACCGACCCAGGCTCAGGGGACCGCTATTTGTACCACCGCCGAATCTTCTAGACCCGGGCGCAGGTAAGGCGGTGGGCCTTTCCAGGCACTTCGAGGACTGTCCAGGTCCAGAAGTCTCTAGCCTCATCTAGGCCCCTCCAGGCGTGGTCCACCCGTCATTGTCTTGACCGTAGCACTACCCCCTCCTTAGACGTGCTCTGCCCCAGAGCACAGATTGCAGAAGCTGAGCGATGCTGACCTTCCTCCGATGTAGGTGTTTTTTCTTTCCAGGGGTTGAACGTGCATAACATTATGATGACTCCAGAGTTGGCGAACGTCTCTTCTACAATGTTCCTGACAATCCTCCACTCCAGGCCATCGTATCCACAACCCAACTTCGGGATGGCGAGCTTGGTGACACGCAGTTCCAGAAGCTTTCTCCGCAGGTCGCCAAGACTCCGGCGCAGTGTGTCGTATGTCGGCTTCTGCTCTGATGAACTCTTGGTAACCAAGTAAAACAGGTGCCGGCCTTCATGCTCTTGATGGAGAGTCTTCCCAACTCTTGGTCCCTGGCGTTCCAGCTCTTCAATTCCAGCGAACTTCTTCCTGAAGACCGTCGCAATCCCCCGGGAATCCCTCAGATGTTCGGCGACACAATGTGCTAGAGCATAGTCTACCGGTAACGAGAATATGTCTCTGTAAACTGTCTGCGTTACCCTACGGGAGTCTGGCGCCTTAGGATGGGGAGTTAGGTCCTTGTCGGTGAGGTTCCTCACTTGCTGTTCCTCTGTAGGGCCATGGTTTCCCTTGTATGGAGCCAATCGGTTGAAATGGACTACCTTGGGTTTTCCTTTGGGCTGCTTCCTGATCCTATAGATGACATCATTGATCCTCTTGATGACCTCATACGGTCCGTCCCAGGAGTTTTGAAGTTTCGGTGAGTAGCCTTGCCTTCTTCGAGGATCGTGTAGCCAGACCAAGTCTCCAGGTTGGAAGCCACCTTTCTCTGCCTTGATGTCGTAACGCTCCTTCATCCTGTCACTTGCTCCCTGGATGTTTGTGCGAACCTTCTCGTGAATAGTGTTCATTCGCTTCCGTAGGTTCGTGACGTAGTCTTCTCCGGCGACCTCCTCATCAGGCTTGAAACCGAATTTCAGATCGCAAGGCAAGCGTAGTTCTCTGCCGAACACGACATTGGCGGGGGTCTGCCCTGTCGTTTCATTAACTGAACTACGATAGGCTAGCAGGAACAGATGAAGATATTGGTCCCAGTCTCGCTGATGGTCAGAAACTACCTTGGCCAAATATCGACCCATCGTCCTGTTCATGCGCTCTACCATGCCATCGGACTGAGGGTGAAGAGGCGTCGTTCTGGTCTTCCGTATTCCTAGAGCCTCGCACATCCTGGTGAAGACTGCCGACTCAAAGTTTCTTCCTTGGTCAGCATGAAGTTCCATGGGCACCCCAAACCGACTGACGAGCTGCTTCACGAGAACATCTGCAACCGTGGCGGCCTCCTGATTCGGAAGGGCGTAAGCTTCCACCCACTTTGAAAAATAGTCCATGGCCACGAGAATATATCGGTTGCCATTATCTGTCACAGGAAAAGGGCCAGCGATGTCTACCGCTATTCTCTCGAATGGTGCTCCTACGTTGTATTTCTTCATAGGTGCCTTCTTTTTCCTTATCGGTCCATTAGAGGCGGCACAAGTTGCACACCGCCGGCACCAATCTAACACATCGTCCTTGAGGTTTGCCCAGTAAAAGCGTTCACGAACCTTTTCTAATGTCCGGTGAACTCCAAGGTGGCCACCAGATGCTCCATCATGTAATTCCCTCAGTACTTCGGGCACTTTAATCTTTGGTACGATGAGCTGTAGTCTCCGCTGATCTCCCTCCGTGTTCTCCAATGCTCGTTTCAGCAGACCTTTGTCCAGTAGAATGGAGTCCCATTGAGCCCAATAGGTTTTTATATTTTTCGACATTGGAGCAACATCCTGCCAGCTTGGTCTCCTTTGGCCTGATAGCTTCCATTCCCTTATTTGTTTCAAGTCCGGGTCCTCGTCCTGTTCCTTTGCCACTTGTGTGTCCTGCCAACCGTCGGTAACGACCGTAGTCCGCAACACTGTTGCTGGCTTTTCCGGCTTCCTGGTAGGACACTTGCTTCTGGGGTGTCCAAGTTGACCGCAGCTCCAACAGCGTATCTCCTTTTTGCGGGGCCTGAGGGCTTCCAAGACCTTTGCTACTATGTCCTCGATGGTGGGGGCCGCGTTAGGCTCCGCTTCTGCCGCTCGAACCCGTGCATGTCCACTGACTGACTGCCTGACAGCCTCGAATTCCATGGCCTGCGACAATGCATCGCCCAAAGTTTTAGGGCGTGCGAGTTTCACTGCCTGTTGGGTTTCCGGGTCTCGAAGTCCATCCAGGAATTTGTCGATAGTCAAGCTCTCGTAGACGTCGTCGGTGACCGTTGGGTAGGCATTCCTCACTAGCCGGGCGATATCTGCTTCAAATTCCTGCAGCGTCTCGTTGGTCTTCTGGACCCTGTTCTTTAACTGGGAACGGTATAGTTGGTCCATGTGGCGATGGCCGAAACGCATCTCCAGTCTTCTCATCAGCTCACCGTAGTTGCACCGCTCCGACATGGGCATCCCCTGTAGTACTCCTAAGGCGTCTCCACGCAAGGCTAGGCACAACGCTGATGCTTGCGTCTCCTTTGACCACCCGTGGATCGAAGCCGCTGTCTCGAAGAGAGTCCTGTAGTCCTCCCACGGCGTCTTCCCGTCGAACAATGGGATGGTGTTGTGCGTTGGTGGCATCCCAGCATTGGCGGAGGGGATGGTGTTGTGAGGGCTTCTCTCAGAGGGTTGGTCGGTGTCGATTGTCGGTGGGTTGCTCATACGTTCTTCTAGAGCTTCTATTCTTACCCTAAGTTCATTTTCTACTGAATCGACTTTTTCTCCTAATCTAGATTCTACATCAGCTAACTTATTATCTACACTTTCCATTAACTTAGTTTCTAAATTGCCTAACTTAGCCTCCAATGTATTTTTAACAGTACTTAATTCATTACCTAACTCATTTTTAACAGTACTTAACTCATTACCTAACTCATTTTTAACAGTACTTAACTCATTACCTAACTCATTTTTAACAGTGCCTAATTCAGTTTTAAAAGTTGCAGACAACTTACTGAAATCATTTTCGAACGTAATCTCGTCTGGATTTTCCCCTGAATCAACAAAAAATTGGCGCAAGCGTTGTTGCAGTACTGATTTCGTTCCGGAAGTATCCAGACCTCGTTCTTCTAACTCCCGTCTTAAGTCTGCAACTTTTAAATCATTCAGTCTAACACTCTGAGAAGTCATTTTCCACACAGTAGCCCAATAATTACAAAAACAAGAAAACCAAAATTATAACCATTTACAATGATCCCACTTCTGACACCAAATTGTTACGGGCTACGGGGTGTGAGAAATGAACTACTCCAGTTTACAAATTACAAATGTTTATTAAATACAGAAAACACAAATACAAAGGGAGTACTAACCACTATATTAACAATAATAATGGAATTACTAGCTTAACTACTAAACAGTATACATATAAAATGAGGTATTCCTAACGAATAAACTACTTACAATCTGCTAGACTTATTATAAGACTTACAACTATAAATTATATACAAACTACAGTCTTCTAATTTCCCACCGACCGATTATCACAATATTGACACACAGTTTCACTACACTGTCACACTGTCACGAGTTGTTCACTGTCACTGTTCACTGATACATTGACTTGAGCAAGATCAAGACTGACCGACCCAGGCTCAGGGGACCGCTATTTGTACCACCGCCGAATCTTCTAGACCCGGGCGCAGGTAAGGCGGTGGGCCTTTCCAGGCACTTCGAGGACTGTCCAGGTCCAGAAGTCTCTAGCCTCATCTAGGCCCCTCCAGGCGTGGTCCACCCGTCATTGTCTTGACCGTAGCACTATATATAAAACAAAGAAAAAATGTTAATATATTTTTAAAAAAAGTACCACTTTTTACTTCTCAAAATATTTACGCTGTTGAGTTTTAAGATGCATAACTTCTTCTAAGGCGTTGGCGGTTAACAAAGAATTCTTACTAACTTCTTAAGTTCTGCAGATATTTAGAAGTTAGCTGAGTCCATTGATCTTTTTAAGTAACCGTGAGTCAGCACTGTTTGGCCACTCTCGACATACCGGGTTTATACCATTCTCCTTTTATAAATTAAACTGATATAAGATCACAGAAGTATTTTTATTTTCCTTCTGTAAAAATATGGCATAGAACGTTATTTATTTCAGAACGTCTTACATAATACCATACCAAATTAGTCGGACAAAATTTATCTGACCAATGACATGGACTTCTGGCAAGATGCGCTGCTTCATCAAGCCAAGAAGATAAGTAAGGATAAGAGACGTAAATTATATCAATTAAGGTAAGTTGAGTGTGACAGTGCGTAATAATTGCTCTTGGATTTAGGCTAAGATATCGTATTGTGTATCTTGTTTTGAGTTTCTTCCAATTTATTGTGTCGGATATTGCAGTATACAATATTACTGAAAAAACAAGGATAACAATATTATTTTTACTTATACGAATTATGCTGTATACATACATACTATACACGTAATAAGGCCCAGTAAGGGTCTTGAATTCAGTAAATAGTACGGATCCATAATGTTTTAGGGAAGTGATTTTTCTCCTATTTTTCGGGTACTCACTTTATAGAAGCTAGATGATCCCTGGGAGGGCAACATAAAAGTACAAAAGAGCCTGGTTGGACTGTATGCCTGTTATGTCACAGTTACTTTTTTTTTTTTTTTTTAGAAAAATATAGTACTACTGTTGTACTTTTTATTACCAAAATATAATAATTCTTTTGTACTTTTTATACCAAAATATATTACTGCTGATGTCCTTTTTTTAAAAAACAAAACAAAATACACTACTTCTGTAGTAAGTTCTTGTTTCTAATATATTTATCCTACCAAAGTAACCATTGCTAATTTCTCAGCAATTTTACTTTACTTAATCGTAGGAACTGTCCGTTAAACTTGTCCTTTAAAAATGTTTATTACTATACTAAGATCATTGTAGTTTAGTTAATCGATCTCATCACCCATCAAATTTTATTGTTTTACTTTACATTTGTTACGTTCTCTAACTCAGTTGTATATAAAATATTGTATTTAATATTATTATGATTTTTCATACCTTCTTTTTTCTCCATTATCTTTAATTGTTATTTCTTTAATATATGTTGTTATGCACTTATTGTATTCCTTGGTATCATTTTTAGCCCTGATGGTGATCCGCATTGTGGGTCGAAAATTTGGCAAGACAATAATTGGACAAAACTATTTAAACGCCAGGCTAATTTCCTAAGTAAAATATATTACATAATAATAAAATATTTTGCGATATTTACTTTGCCTAACATATTTGTACGAATTAATATTTAGTTGGCACTTTCTATTTTATTTGATCCAACTAATACTAAATGTATCGGCTAATTTAATTTAAAATAACCTATAAAGAATGTGCCTTATAACTTTATATAATTATTTTTATAACTTTTTAAAGGCCTCTTGAGTAAAAAAAAACAGGTTTTAAAAATGGCATGGGCTTAAATCAGTATGGTTGATTGGTTGTTATATTTTATTGGCACAAAACATCTCGGTCATCAGTGCCAGACAGTCATTTTTAGAAACTAAATTAAGGTTAAATAATGAACAATTGTTTCAATAAAAAACAAATAACAACAAATAGTTGAAAACAATTAACTAATAAGAATAATCAAATAAGAATAACCACTAGTAAGAAAACATGTAACAGCATTAGCAAAAGATAAACATATATCAGGTTAAATTAAAAAAAAAAAAAAAAAAAAAAAAAAAAAAAAAAAAAAAAAAAAAAAAAATTATATATATGTATGTATATAAATAAAGTTAAAAATTAATTTAGAAAATAAAATAATAATAATTTTAAAAATAATAATAATAATATTAATATAATTATATAATAATAATAATATAATAATAATAGATAATAATAATAATAATGATAAATCAGTATGTGTTTGTATCGTATGAAACATAAAATCTAAATAAAAGTTTTTATGTTTTTTTTTTTTTTTATTTGTAGAGAAATTTTTATTTAATTTATTATCGAGAAATCTTATGCTTTATGAAGTTAATTGAGAGACTGGTCTAATGTTGGTAGACCATTTATGTATAGTGTATAATATAAAATACGAATATAAAAAAAAGACAAACTTAAGATAGGTAATCCCATAGATGTTATAGCAACTTTATTCTCCAAAATTGATAAAAGTATCAGCTTATACTGTTGATTTTTCAATTTTTATTATTTATCAAAAAATGCTCTGACGATTTTTATTTAACATATAAATTTACGGTTAAATGTTTCATAATATCATGTAGGTTTCCAGCATTGTTCGGAGTGAATTTCACTTTAAAAAAATAGAACAATAAAGCTAAGGAGAAATATAGGAGATAAGCTTATAGTTTATCAAAGTAAGGCGTTAAGTTAATTTTGTGTGATGCATGCACCAGATGGTTTTTTACTAGCAACTAATCCTTTAAAATCATATATAGAAATTTAAAACCACAGAACATCAGTAATATAATTGTTATTTTAAAACTTTACCACCGAATTTTACACATACAAAAGTGCATAGTTTTCAGTCTGCTATCAAAGTGTTGAAGAATATTATGTATATAACTTATTTAAAAAATGATTTACATGATAAAAAAACACTTTTCTGTGTGGTCTCACTTCATTTATCGACGAGATAGACCTGTAACATGTATAATTAACACAGATATAAATCTTAGTTATCGTTCCACTTCTAAGTCTATAATTTATAAAAATAATTTAAATGATTAATGTGTGTCGGAAAAATGAAAAATTATCATAGGTCTATATTAAAAAAGTGGTTTGGTTGCCAGCGGATGTAGTTACTTTATATTGCTCTTTATAATTTTCGAAATATTCTTGTTTTAATAGAATTATTAAATGTAATTAAATGAAAAAAAATAACGTATAATAAAAAGGATGACTATAACAGTACTGTATAAAAAAATAAGGGATATTTCAAGTGGCAGAAAAGCTATTATTTATTATACGGATATGAATTATAAACAGTATAACAGTATATGTATACATTATTCAGTATTTTTATGGATAATAAAAGTAAAGTTTTCTAAATTGCATAATAATGGCAATACTCGACTATATTAAATTTAGTTATGAATTAATTTATTGAAATCGGACGAAATTATTTCATGGATAAATAATGACAATGTGAGGCTAACGGATCAAAGAAATTTTTTGAAAAGAATTAGTTTTTATATTGAATATTGTCCAGCGAATGGTATATGGAAAAGACTCCAGAACATGGAGATTAGTAGACTAATAATCTATCCAATGGACCATGCAGCTCAATTTTACCTAATAATTTATGTAAGCACAATTAATACTCATTATTATTTTAACGAAGTGTCAGAAATACATCTAAAATCATACATAATTTCAATTATTTAGTTTAACTAATTATTAAAACGACCAGTGGAAGAAAGGTTAAGTAGTAATTCATTCACAAATGCTACAACTAACATTAAAAAAATAAACAGATTTTTTAAAAATTCTATTCTGTGCTAGCATAAAAAAAAAACACCAAAAATTTCATTAGAAAACGTAATGTTGAATGGGTACTTATTATTAGTATCTTTTTGAAAAAAAACATGGAATTTTGAAAAACTGATCAATTGAAAATATATAACAATAAAAATTAAAGAATATGAAGCCTTATTAAATCCAGATCATTGAGTTATTTTTTTGATATTTCAGTACTTGCTACAAGTTAAACTCTAAAACTTCTATAGACAAAAAATAAAAGGTTTTTCATTCCACCTGTATCAGGAATGCTCTCTAAAATGTAACTTTTCAGTTAAAACCGTTTTTATGTTTAAGAAGTTAACTGAAATTATTCAGTACGATATTAAAAAAATAAAAGAATCTGAAGGCCTCTTATAAAAGCCACATCTGATAAGTTTAATAATGTAAAAATTGATTCCGTGAAAATATATTTTAAAAAAATAAATAAAGAATCTAAAGCCTTATTAAATCCAAATCCTTAAGGCGTCAAATTCTAGTATATTTAAGTTAAAGTATTTTGAATTAAAGTATATTTTTTAATCTATCAGTACTTGTTACAAGTTGCACTCTTAATACTTCTATAGACAAAATAATTAAAGGTTTTTCATGCGCTCTTCTTAAAGTTCCACCGATATCAGAAATTCTCCCTAAAATGCAACTTCTCAGTTAAAACCGTTTATAAGAAGTTAACTGAAATAGTTCAGTACGATATTAAAATAAAAAAATCTGTTGCGGGCATCACACGACTTCTACTTACCTCCGTTGTTAAGATGTTAAAAAAAAATCAAATACCGTTTAAGATCAAAATAAGTGAAACTAATAAAGAATTAATTAAATTGTATTTCTATAGAAACATGTTTTTATTAAAAAATGTGTTATATTATTATGTAAAACAATCAGTTAGTTCTATCAGCGTTTCATCACTCGTTATTAACTTCTACAAGATTGTGTATAAGATCATATTTTTTCTGAATTCGTATGCTTTCCAACGTTATATTATACATGTATATTACTGGACTTAAGTTCAAAAACAAAAAAATGCATTAAAAAAACATTTTTTTCTCCTTTAGTTGGATATCGAATTCGTTCAACTTACATATTTAAATGTTTTTTAATGATAGCAATGGTAACAAAATGATATGGTTATTTTTATTGGATCTACAAAATTAAAGGTACTTTAGAGGAAAAAAAAAATTAAAATATTGGCATTTAAGCCCTGTCAGACTATTTTAATCAGAATGAAATTTACATCATATAAAAGACAATTAAAATTTACATCGACACGGCTTAATAAAAATCGTTAGAGCTGTTTTAAGAAAATCGTAAAAAGTTGCAAAGTGAATGGTATAAAGTGTTTCTTCTGATCAGATGATTTTGTTGAAAAAGTTTCTGTAACATCTCGGGCGTATAGTTGTTTAAAATATGAATTTTCCGTTTTATAGGACTTTTCATTTTCGTACTAGAGTTACCACACACACACACACACACACACACACACACACACACACACACACACACACACACACACACACACACACACACACACACACACACACAGACCTTTTTGCGTTACTTGATCATTTTGACTTAGGGAACCCTAAAACGTTTATTTCTATTGAAAACTGGAATTCGAAAATTTTCATGATCGCAATACTTTCCCTTACTATATATAGTAAGTGAAAGTAAAAATAAATTCGAAAGAATCTAAAGGCCCCTTGTAACACTCTCAGAGGATGAAATTATAGTATATTTAGTTTAAAGTATTTTTTTGATATCTCAATACTTGTTAAAAATTGATATCTAAAACTATAGATGAGAAATAATAAGGTTCTTCATGCGCTCTTCTTGAAGTTCCACCACTATGAGACTTTTGACCTCAAAATCTACTCCCCCACATCCTGGCTAGACCGACATACAGTCAGACCCAAAGCTAACAGGGTGACATTTGCCGACAGGGCCGACAGAGGACTTGTACGGTTGTGAAAGAGGACTGCTTATTCCTGTGTTGGAGATCTATAATGGTTTGCCCCGGTGGCTCCCTGCCAGGCCCCGGTCCAGTATATATAGATATATCTCAACCGCTCTTCCTATCGGCAACTTATGGATATCTGCAACTCCCAAAGCATCTACTGTTGTAGATATCTCCAAATCAACGTATACACCGGTCTAAAACAGGCTATATAATAACTGAGCATATTTCCTGACTTGTTCTCTTTTAAACGTGGTGATTTAACGCTTATAGAATTTATATGATGGTCAAGCCATAACTTATAAGATATGTAGTTTCCCCCATAACTCCGTATTGTTGAAGGTAGAGAAAAAAATTAAAATTATTCTGGAATCAGAAATTTTTGTTTGTATTATTTCAATGACAATTAAAAGGAAATAGTAAAAAAGATTAGTATAGATGCTTTTGGTTTATTATTTTATAAAATAAACCTTTGTATTCATCCAAAAAAATATCCCCTCTCTCCCCTCAGAATATGAGATCTTATGTTTCAAGATACTTAAAACCCGAATAAAGAATTAAAAATAATTATAAATTAATTAATAAAAAATTAATTAATAATAATAATTAAAAAAGATGTACTCTGTACAGTAGAAGAGATCGCCCACAAACATACAAATCCTGGAATTTCAACCCAAACCACAAGGGTCTTAAAAAAAAAAAAAAAAAAAAAAAAAAATATATATATATATATATATATATATAAAATAATCTATAAATTTACACTCAAGGTATTCATTAATTAAGAAAATGAATATAATCGGGAATAATCCATCATTGGTGACCATTTATTACTCAGACGATTTATTTTCAGGATGACGATTTCCGTATTTCACTAGCCAAGTAATGCTCCAGTCCCAATTTCCCAATTCTTTTTTGTGGTGTCTTTTTAAGCTCATAAGATCATAGTAATTATTTCTCATGGTTATGAGCATTCATTTTTAAAAAAGATGTAATTTTCTCTTCTAAGAAAATGTTTATCTGTCAACGGAATTGATTTTTCCTTGAGTTTTTTTTAAATAATTTGTAATTAAATTTGAAAAATTTCTTTTGATTAACTATTTTTAATAACGAACCTTTGTACTTGATCAAAAAAAAAAAAAAAAAAAAAAAAAAAAATTGCCCCCGCTCAAAATTTGAAGTCTTACGTTTCAAGATATGTTGAATCCGAATAAAAAATAAAAAAAATATCCGTCTGTTCACCGTTCAAATTTATGAATATCAAATTCATTTATTTAGTTATTTCTATATTATAGAAAATTAAATCTCCTAAAACTAAAAAAAAAAAATAAATAAAAAAAATGATTGATATCGGTTGAAAAATATCAAAGATATAGCAGTTTAAAAATAGCAATTGTGATTGGCCATTTAAAAAAAAAGAATTTATCGCTTTTCCTATTAATTAATATACTGTAAACTGTAATGTGTTATGCCCTAATGTAGTGATTTAGAAATAATAAATCATTGTGTAAGCGTTTTATTTTAATATTTATCGTTTAAAATAACAATAAAACACATAAAACTAGTGTTTATGTTTCTTCTTTTTTTATTTTCACGAATTCTAAATTTATCGCGCTCCTTTCAATAACTAAATAGTTGCGGCTCAATAGAAAGGCCTTTTCCCGGCGCCTTATTGCTGAATACTACTATTTAAAAGTAGTTTTCTTTCTAAAATGAAAACTTTTATCGCCTTGTTAAGGGGCTGACCATTGTATTACAGGAAACTGTAAATCTTTAGAAACTAGCTCTAGTAATTTATATATATTTTTTGAGTCATTTTCTTTGTGCTGTAATGTGGAAAAATTTTATAATGCTTTGCGTGGAATCTTTCTCCCGAAGTATTTTAGTAGACGATAAAACTTCGGAACTTAAATCAGATATATTGTTCTAATAGAACATGCTTTTTAGAAAAGGTCACTTCATTGTTTATAAAAATTAGAAATATCTCTATTTATTTAAAAATATCCTTTACAGTAAAATTAAGAGTGTATACTTTTTATATAATTAAAATTAGAAAATTGCTCTTCTGCATTTTTTTTTTTTATTTATTCGCACTAAAACATATTCATATCAGTTTAACGTCTCCAAGACAGATTTTTAATTTTCAAAATTGTGTAAAAAACTAAAAACAATAATATATATTAATATCAAGAATACAATAATTAAATACAACCATGCTACAATTTACATCTATATTCTTTTACACATTGAAATTCTATTTGTTAATTGTAGTATCATTATTTTTTTATTTTTAAATTATTGTACTATTGATTTAAATAAAAAAAATAAAAATAAAATAAACTTTATTCACATATTTACATTTTGTCAAAATGTTAACAATGATTTTGGATGAGTCATCCTTACAATCAGAAAATATTTTTGTTTTTTATTGATTATAGTACATTAGCCTAATGGCAAACATATGGTGAACAATTGAGGTTACTTTGCGATTGTAGGAAAAATTATACAAAAAACCTACGCATATTGATTTAAATATATATTATTGTTTTTAGTTTGTTACACAATTTTAGAAATGAAGCATGTATCTTTGAAACGTTAAAGTAATATGAATATGTTATTGTGGGAATAAATTAAAAAAAAAAAAAAAAGGAATGTTGAAGAAAAATGTTCTTGTTTTAATTATATATATATATATATTTAAGATTTGTCCTCAGTACTCCGAAGAGGTCTCATGTGACCCATTTTTACTGTGAGTTAAAGTGGCTCCTTCCCCCCAATCCGCAGACCATACCCTCCATACATCCACAGTCTCCTACAATTTAAATCCTCATTCCACTCACTTGAAACAAGATCGCGCCATTCCGACCTTTATTTTCCTACCCATATAACTAAAACTTTTGATCGTTCCTTCCTGGTCCGCTCCTCTAATTTCTGGAATTCTCTACCTACTCTTATCCGCCTTGCTGCTTCCCTCTCCTCATTGAAATCCCAACTTTTCCAATACCTTTTATGATCCCAAAAAGACGCTCAGAAACTGTAACATTTATATTTCTGACATCACACATTGAATGAAGAATAATTTTGTTCATTGTCTATATTTAAATGCTGTTATCTATTAATTAATTTTTAATTCCGTTCAACAAAATACTTTATAAGAATTGTATTTATTTTAATTTTATCATTGTATTTATTTTTTTGGATATATGTGTGTATATGCGTTTGTGATATGCACACATATATTAACCCATAATTGTAATTATTTATTGATTATGTTCTTTCTGTCTGTTGGCCAGACATATATATTTCCATATACTGTACAAACCTGTTATTGTTAGGGGACCTAGTCCCAGAATAATTTTTTTTTTCTATTCTATTCTATTCTATATATATATATATATATATATATATATATATATATAAACTATCCTTCTTTTAATTTTTCGTCCTTCTAACTCCTCTTTGTCTCGTTACAACATTAAAATTTATATAGAGATTCGTACTATTTTTAGGCCAACGACCTAATTATATATAAATATACTATATATAAATAATTATAAAAAAATATATATAAATTAATTAGGCAGAGGGCATGCTTGGTCGCCAGGTTTTTCCCCATTATAGAAGGGTTTCCATACGCCAGGGTCGCCCCACGGCTGAAATAATAGAACAAATAATAATCTGCTGCAACCTTGGACAAGATTCGAACTTGGAATTTGGAGAAAAGTATACCATTGCTTCATCTCCTTGACCACACCCCTCTCTAGGTCCCCTATTAATAAAAATATCACATTCACAGACATATTCTACATTTATGATTTTTTCGGCTTGACTTTAACATATTTCATTAATAATATCTATTTTGATAAGTCTTCTTCCATTGCAAGGACACTGCCTTTCCCAATTCTGCCCAGCAGAAACTATGTCATACTTGGTTCCATTCTCCACGGTTATACTGTAAGATACATTAATGAATCGTCTCCGAGCTGCTTGATATACATTAAGCGTCAAAATCTCATAGCATTCACTGTGACAACTGTTATTTTCAAGTATCTAACATGTGGCGTATTTTTAGTCAATTCTTTTTATCTAACGAATATCGATTTCAGCAAGGAAAGATAAATAGTACCCTAACCCCCGAACCATGTGAGTCATGTTGTGGTTAAATAACTCGTTATAAATTCCATGGACTATTTAAAATAGTGATTTAGTAGAGATGGAAGAACTGAGATATAGTGAGACCATTTCTTTGCCCTTCATTCGCGGGTTGGGAGCAGGGGTAGGAGTCTGGTTCATTGAACTCTGAGCCGAATGGTCTATTATATTTATCTATATCTATGTATGCTTCTAATGTTTGTGAGTTGACTTTTCATACAATAAATACACACAAGACATACTAAGCTTGAAGAAACGTCGCAAATTTGAAGGCTTTTAAGATTTTGAAAAAAAAATAAAAAAAACTTATAGCAAAAGGTAGTCTTTTCTTAATAATATGTTGTACATTTTACAATGGAAATAGAGCAAAAAAACCTCAATAAAAACTTCTGATTCGGACAACACACGACTTTCACTTACCATTGTTGTTAAAATCAATTTAATAACTACTAAATAAAGCTAGTTTCAATTCAATACAGAATAAAAAATAAAACAAATCCGGTGCGCGCAACACACGACTTTCACTTACTTCCGTTGTTAAAGTCAATTTAAGAATTTTTATTCTGGTGTTCAAAAACACAAAAATTGCCTAAAAAATATGTTTACACTTTTCTCCTTTAGTTGTTTATCAAATTCTCTCAACTTGCATATTTAGCCGTCATTTATCAATTCTAATATGATGATGTGCCTAATTTTTTGGAATATAAAAATTTAAGGTACTTTAGGGAAGGAAAATTCAAAACGGTGCAAAATGCATGGTATAAAGTGGATATTCTGGTTAGGTGATTTTTATGAAAAAGTGTCTGTAGTATCTCGAGCGTATAGTTGTCTTAAATATGAAAAAAAAATTTCTCACGGCTTTTAGACCTACCCACATGCACAGAGACCCTTTCGCGCGACTTGGTCATTTGGACTCAGGGGACTCTAAAATGTGTATTTCCGGTGAAAACTCGAATTCGAAAATTTTAACAATCGCAATACTTTCCCTTAATATAAATTCATATATAGATAAGTGAAAGTAAAAGTTGCTGTAACATCTCGGGATTATAGATATCTGACATATTAAATTTAAGTTTCGTAGAACTTTTCGACTTCGTGCTAGACTTCCCACACACACACAGATTTTTATTTGGGACTTGGTAATTTGGACTAAGTAGACCCTGAAACGTGTATTTTTAGTCAAAATTCGAAAATTTTCCATTGCTATAAATTACACGTGTATTTAATCAAAAGTAAAAATATTTAAAGGATTGATATTTTTTCATCTTTTATAAGAAAATGAAAGTATGGAAACCAAAACCGGCATTACTTTCAGTAACGATATGAGCCAAAAAGATTATCCCAGAAAGAAATATTGGTAGCTACAATAATCCACCTCAGACGCTGTATAATGTTAATTAATGTTGTCGGCACAAGAGGTATGCCAAGACGTATAAAAGAGTATTAATCTTGAGCTAGAACCAATCAGGAGCCAAAAACAGTTTTGTCCAAGGCCGGGCCAGCTAGCTGATGAGTAGGCTCTTAGGGAGGCGTGGGCCCAGCACAACTACCTCAGCACTAATACAATCCACCTAGCTCGTCTTCCAATGGCCAGAATGAAAAGTGCGGCCGTTTGTAGCATTGTGGCTTCCTCGCCGGAGGGGATCGGATTCTTGGCAGCCACGGTTGGCAGTAACAAGCTCCGAGGAGGAGGCCTCAGCATTTTTAAAACTATCGCTACGGCCCAATTGTATTAGTGCTACTTCTATTTCTCATTGCCTCCTAATAAGATAGCATGTAACGTCATCAGTAAGATTCTTTCTCTTTTTAGGCAGGAGATGGTTTCAGAACAATATAGATTTGTATGCTGTTTTCGAACTATCTTTTTTACTTTCAATTTTTATTTCTTCAACTCCTCCATTTATTTGTCAAACAGTAGACAATATATATATATATATATATATATATATATATATATATATATATATATATATATATATATATATATATATATATATACCAACGGGAATACATAATAAAAGTCTTTCTTTTGCTGGAGGACATTTAAAAGTGTTATATATACCTAAAAGATGCATTCCATGTGCTTTTAGCTTTATGGCATTTGCCCTTTACAATTTGCGAATGGGGTAGAAACCTTATTCTATTGGCAATCATAAAGGTTGAGGGTGGGTTCAGACTGCATAGTCCAGACCCCTTCCCTCGACTAAAACATCGAGTCTACTAAGATATAATATTTTATTTTACTTTTAATTACCTATATATGGAATATATAGTAAGGGAAAGATTTGTATTTTGTTTTCGAACTATCTTTTTTACTTTCAATTTTTATTTTTTCAACTCCTCCATTTATTTGTCAAACAATAAACAATATATATACCAACGGGAATACATAATAAAAGTCTTTCTTTTGCCGGAGGACATTTAAAAGTGTTATATATACATACAAGATGCATTCCATGTGCTTTTAGCTTTATGGCATTTGCCCTTTACAATTTGCGAATGGGGTAGAAACCTTATTCTATTGGCAATCATAAAGGTTGAGGGAGGGTTCAGACTCCGTAGTCCAGACCCCTTCCCTCGGCTAAAACGTCGAGTCTACTGAGATATAATATTTTATTTTACTTTTAATTACCTATATATGGAATATATAGTAAGGGAAAGTATTGCGATGGTACAGATGTTAGTCCAAATGACCAATTCCACAAAAAAGTCTGTATGTGTGTGTTTTGTGATCAGTCTTGTTCAAAATCGATACGTTTTATAAAACTTGGTACTGTAGCATCACACTTGACCATTTATATTAAGAGTAACAACACCGTAAAACGCTGATTCCTACAGCTATAGAGACTTGGGGAGAAAATTTATGAGGATTTGTTTTTTAAATGACATATAAGCTGACATAAATTTAAAAACTGTATTGTTAGGTTATATTAATTTGTTTTTTTTTAATCTTTTTTGTTGATTTAATAATTAGTAAAAATATAAGATCCGAAGATAAAAATATTATCTTTGATTTTCTCGTATTCATTTATTGCAAATTTTAAAGTCCAATTTTCAATGGAAATACATGTAGGGTGTACACCCTCCTGGCCTAGCATTTATAAAGTGAGTACCCGAAATTTGGGAGAAAAATCTGGGAAAATCATCTGTCTTAATGGGCTGTATACGCATGTATGTATACAGCTAAATTCGTATCAAATGATGTTGTTATCCTTATTATTTTTACTAAAGAAATACATAGTAAGATAAAGTATTGCGATCCTGAAAATTTTCGAATTCCAGTTTTAGCTTATCTTGAGTCCAAATACCAAGTCGCGCGAAAAGGTCTGTTGTGTATGTCTAAGTGTGAGTGTGTGTGTGTAGAATAAGTCGAGCATAAAAACGGTAAGTTGGAGGAAACTGAAATTTCAATTTTAAGACTATATGCCCCAAATGTTACAAGTTTTTAACTAAAATCGGCTGATCGTATGTTTTACTTTATACCATGCATTTAGCACCTTTTGCAAAGCAAACATGTTTTTTTTTAAATACTAAGGATTTAAAAAAAAGTATTATCGTACACAGAAAGTTATAAAGGATAGTGGAGAGTGATAAAAAGGAAGAAAAGTAACTTATTGTTGTAGATAATAATATAATAGATTAATTAATAAAACACATGTTTCTAACGAAACTCAATGTAATTAATTCTTTAAACTTTGTCGATCACTAACTTTATTTAAAAATTTTGATTTTAACAAGGAAGGTTTGTGAAAGCCTTGTGTTGAGCACAAAAGACATTTTTCATATTATTATTTTGATTTTTATGATTATCATGAAATAAAGAAACCCATACAGAAATAACTGATCTTCTAATTCTCAATCCGTTATTAATTTCGGTTCACAATGATTAGTTACATTATGATTACCATACATATTTTTGCGAGAGTTGCTTGAAGGGAGAGAGGCTGTGAGTGGATCGATATTTAATTTTATAATTTTTATTTAATAATTTGAAAATAATAAGTTTATGACCTACATTTTTGACTTATGGCTGTATTTGATATTTTTTAAAAATTAATTTTTATTTCTAAATTTGCGTACTATCTACAAGCAATACAGATTACTAACTCTATAATATTATCATTTCTTTCTATCTTTATTGGCGCGACAGATGCATAAAGCTATCCTTGGCCCGCTCTACCAGTCTTCTCAATATTATTATTGATAATTGTTTAATTTATTTCAAATCGTAAAGTTAAAAATTTATAACCTCAACATGAATTTGAAGAGGTTATCCGTATCAGTCTGGATGTTTGTTTATTTATTTAACGTCCCTTTATGCTGCTGTGGCTAATCATACGATGCTACAGTGGAAGTCCTAAATTTTGCATGTCCAGGTTTAATTAGCACAGGTATCTTTAACAAGTACCTGACATCGAACACGCTCGGGATCATCTTTTAACGTCCCCTACGAAGGACGGCATAACCCCCATAGAAATATCCTAGGGCCACCTGCGGGTTTGAACCCGGGACCTTGGGCATACCTTAGGCATTTATACTAACCACTTTGCCACAGGTAACCCCCTTGTCAGTTTGGAAAATAGCAGCTAATATTTAACATAACATACATAAAAAATGATAAATTGCCACATTCTATTTCACATAATGCAAAAGTGACCTTCTTCTCAAGTTACGTTATAAACAGCTGGACTAATTAGATCTCAAATCTGTCGTATTATAGTTGCAGTTCTTAGATGGTGCTCGCCAATGACCGCACTATGACTAGACTGCATATATCAGCCTTGTGTAAGTAGATTAGGATAAACATGTGTACGGAATTTGTTTATCTGATCCCACACAAGTTCTGGATTTGATCATCCAAATATACCCCCTCTTAAATTTAGTAAAGTCTAAACAGAGCACATTAGGATCTCATTCGTGAGGGTGGAGGCTTGGCTCCTGATTAATTATATAAAAAAGTTTTTGTATTTTTTGAGGATGTATTGATTGGTTTGTTTATTGTTTATTTATTTAACGTCACTTTATGCTACTATGGCTAATCGGACGATGCTACAGTGGGAGTCCTAAATTTTACCTATCCAGGTTTTATTAGGATAGGGATCTTTAACGAGTACCTTCATCGGCTCGGGACCACCTTTTAATGTCCCCTCCGAAGGACGGCGTAACTAAGGATTTTTTACTCCCATTAAAAAATCCTAGGACCACCTGCGGGCTCGAACCCGTGACCTTTAGCATGGGAGGCTGTTACGCTAGCCACCCAGCTACAAGTGATCCCATGTATTGATTGGTATGAGAATGTTTTGGAAAAATATATATTTTTCATTAGTAACTGGGGTGTAATCAAGCTAAAATTTACATCTTGATATGTAAGATATGGCTAAGGCACTATTTAACATCCTATGGTTAACCTTGAAAATTTCTAGTTCTCTTAACTCGCAAAAAAATACCTAACTGAAGCTTTTTTATTCTGAATCCTAAAAGTCGGAAAACTTTCCTGCATTCTTAATATCCTCCTCACATCCTCACGGCTCTCTTTTCCAGATCCCTCAAATATAAAATGAAAATCTCCCTCGTACAAAACTGCTTTCCTTAGAAAATCCTTTATTATTTCTGCTACCTTATTTTGGAATTGCTTATCTTCTTCCGTTCCTTCCTTACCTCTTTCAAATACCATATACCTCAAATACCTCGATGATCAATCGTAACTATGTAAATAATTATATAATTTATTTGTTGTCTACTTTCCTTTGTTTCTATATTTCCTTGGTTCCTTTCTCTATCAAGTCATCCGCTCCCACCGACTCTTACATTTATAGTCTCCTACAATTTAAGTCCACAATCCATACTCAGGAAACCAGATCCCGTCTTTCCGACCTCTATACGCCTTCCCATAGAACCAAAAAATATGAATTTTCCTTCTTAGCCCGGTCCACTTTCTTATGGAATACCATCCCATCACATATCCGTCATGCTCCTTCCCAATCTTCTTTCAGATCTCTCCTTTTTAAACATCTTCTTGCTTCCCAATCAGATGCCAACTAATGTCAGTACAGCGATTAAAGTGATGTGAGAAATGTCTACACTTCATACCATAAATGATAGTAAAGTTTATTTTCATTTCTATTTTCAATTATTCTACTGTTTTTTGTTTTGTTTTTTTTGGTTTCTTAGTTCTATATTACATTTAGATATTACTATGTTTTTTTAAAATTTATATTTTTCATTTCACTCTCTTTTCATCGATTAAAATAATTGTAAATAATTTTTGTAATCATTAATATTATTAGTTTTTTATGTGTTTTTTGGCCAGTTGTAATCATTATTTTTTTTGTACATGTGTATTATTCTCAAGGGACTTAGTCCCAGAATATAGTTCTTTTTTCATTCATTCATTCATTCATTCTACTGGGTTTTTGACTTCCTCAAAGCTTGGCTAAAGTCACAGTATGCAAGTGGTTCTTAAGGGTCTTAATGTCCCAGAATAAGAATTATTTTTCATTCACTTCTTTAATATTGTTTTCAGAGCTGGGTTTAGGTCCTCAGATGACGGTTGTACTAGGTCCAGCCCATCAATTTTATTTTATCTTCTAATGAAAAACTTGAAACCGTGGTATTCCTTTTTAGTCGACCATATTATGTATTTTTTTAAAAATGTTTATTTGTTAATTTGAGAAGACGTCGAAAAGAGACGACAATGAGAAACGACATCGAGTCAATCCTTATTTCTGCGAGTAATTATATTGTACATTCGATCAGATCCATTCTTTCTAGGAGACCAAAGAAAGAAGTAAGAAAAGTAAATTTTATTCTGGAACTTTCAGTCTAATAAGAATAATTGTAGTGAAAAAAACTAAAAAAGCACAGACAAAAAAAAAGTTTAAAAATATGAGTTGTAAAGTAGGATATACGATAATTTAATTAAATACAAAAGGGGTACTCACTACGTTTGCTATAGCATGCTATTTGTGCTATTGTGCTAAACCCATCAATTTTATACAGGAAATAACTTTAGAAAATCGACGGGTTTAGCAAAATAACACAAATAGTATGCTATAGCAAACGTACTGAGTACCCCTAAAGACGTGTGTGTACATAAAGTTGTTATTTTTTTACCCAACCTGGCCTTTTAAGTCCAAGCGAATATCATTATTTTTACTTTCTCATTTTCGCCTTTGTTTTCTCCCAGTACCTTCTGCATGTTTTTGCTTTCTTTCCTTCAAACAAAGAGTACCCTTCCATTTTTCTATCTCTCCCCGTAAAGTGTCATTCCAAACCAGTTTCAAACACCATTTATTTATCCACCTCCAACAAAATCAATCTTACGCATATATTTGACAAATTTTGCCTCTCATAATACTTAACTAAACTCATTCCATGTTGTTATCTGTTTGTATTTTTTAGTTATTTAACTTTATATAATTTACTATTTGATTAAATAATCATGTATCAAATGAAGCCAGGCAAATTGGACTCCCTCTATTCACTGTGTATTATTCTTAGGGGACAAAATGATGACAAAAGGACCAGAAAAAAAAATCATTAAAAAAAATGTTTTATTCCTAGAAATCAATAAAAAGAGATATAAGCGTGATATTTATACAATAATTTGATAATTCCATACAAAACCCAAAATATTTTTAATATAAAATAAGAGTTATTTAATACATTTAGTGCTTTACCTGTTTGGGCTAGTATAAAACTTCCATATACTATGAAGTTAGGGAAACCTGCTCTAGAGAGAATTGTGGTGAAGATGAGTAAGAGACTGGTACTAAGCCAGGCATTCCGGTATTGTGTTGACAGGGATAATCTTAAGATGAAGAAAATTTAGATCTGTTAAAATATTCAAGCTCGTGTTTTAACTGATTCTATTTTAAGTAATTACGAAATTTTATCTTGTTGACTATTATTATTACAATTCTTTATATTCTAATTATACGTTGCCGCGCATCTGAAAGACGTGATTGCTTGAATTCGGTCATGATCTTTCTGATCAGGAAATGAAAATTAAGTTTTTTTTCTTTTATAATTTTTTATGAAGCGTCATTTAATATTTCATACTTAAAATAAGCAATCAATAGCTTCCTTTTGTTATTATGATCAATAGACATCATAAGGACAAATAGCAGCAACGAGCTACGAGCTAATGAAAAAAAAAATGTGTGAGTAATGGAAAATGTATAAAATGAAAATAACGGTCTGGAGAATGGGGTCAAAGCCCAGTAACGTTCAAAAACCATGAGTTAGAAATTGAAGGAAAAAAAATAAGGAAGTTATTGATTGCTTATTTTAAATATGGAATGAAAATTAATTTAGTTGATATCTTGGCCATTATCTTTGTAGTCTTCTTTGAGTTAGACTTGGTAAGATGGAGGAAGAAAGTGCGAAAACATGATGATTTGGATAATTATGTCTCGCATAAACTTTAAAAGTGAGGTAGAGGTGAAAAAAACAAAAAAAAACAATAGAAATAAAACCTCGGGATGTCTATGGTATTGTGTATCGTGTGATACAAAATATACCATGGGGCGTGAACAATTTTTCGTAGAATTTTGGATTTGGTTGGTTTTATTTTGTTTTTATGTAAGTGTTTTGCAGAACCGCTAAGTTCTGCTCTGCAAGTCTAGGTCAAAATAGAGTGGTATAGATTGTTTCATAAATTTAGTAACCATCTATAGTCCAGGAAATATTGTTTTTCATCTTTTCTTGTCGCTTTAACTTCGTATTTGTGTTCCAAGTCAGTCTTTTATTCGAATGTAGTCCAAGATATCGTACGTAGTTTTTTGAAGTGTAATGTATTGAGGATACTGAGGGGAGTTAGGATTGTACAATTATGGTATTAATTAAATAAATATTGATTATCCTATATCGGCAAAAGTACAAAGGTCGTGTACTTGCCCCCTTGGATTCTCTAATAGGCCCCCCGGTTTCCCCATGGGCTTGGGATACCAGAGACCCCTGGTAGTTTCCTACAGTGGCAGCCTACAACAATATTAAGGGTGGTCAAAAGATAAAAATAAGATCACAAGGGCTGTACCGCCAACCGGGGTACTTCCCATGTCAGCCCACCTGAGGTGACGAGTATGAGAGAGAATAACCGAAGAGTTAGTCAAGTTTTATCCTCAAGAGGAATGAGTCGGGTTCCAGCTACAAGAAGAGGAAGTGGCCGTCGGGGTTCTGAGAGCAGCTGGAGGATGATGCCGAGAAAAGGGACCTAAGACTGATTTCACCTTCGCCAGCCGGTTAAGGGTGTCAAAGGTATATTGTTATTTGTAATATTGTATGGCAAAGGTAGTAGAGAAAATGTCCCTCAGTATTCTCAATCAGAGTTCTAGGCAATATGTTAATATAATTTATATGTGCAAACTAATAATTATAGTAATGTATTAATTGAATCTTGTTTACTTTAATCTTACCCTGCATGCCACCTATTGGATTGGTAAACACGATACCTTTGGAAAGGAGATCCATGGTATCATTAAATGTAGTTTATATATTGACTAAATATAGTAAGTAAGCTAGTTTTTGAAGCTACCGCTGCCTTAGAAAAGCAGCCGGTCAAAAACATAGCAGAAGGTATTGCATTTTCACGTGTGTACTTTATTATAGCGGAACAACTACTGAACAAAATTATTATTTCTTAAAGTGCTTTTATTATTTTTAGGAATATTAATACAGGTAAACCTATATGACTAATATTATTTTATGGTTGATTTTCATAATAATTTTAATAAATAGCATGACTCACAGATCTAAGTTTTTAAAGTGAGAGAAAAATAAAAAGAGAGAAAGAAAAAAATATCAAAGATGTAAAAAAAAAAAGAAAAAATAAAAGAAAAAAACCCAGAAAAAAAGAAAATAAAAGAAAAAAAAAACCTGTACCTCTACAACCCATGAAAGGGCTAGGGCTCAGTACACATAGACATTCATACTGTTTCTAGGCCAACGGCCGTGCAAGGAGGTTATGAGGCCTTGATCAAGCTCAACCGCTAGATTTTTCCCTTATTTGGGAACCTACTTGAAATAGACTGGATCTGCCCCAGGAGGTTCTTCCATCGGCTGAATTAACAAGAATATATAATATTCTGTCAGAGCCGAGATTCGAACCCGGGACCCGGAGAACAGTAGAGTAGCGCTCTATCCACTAGACCACACCGCTCCTTACAATAAAATATAATAACAGTAATAAAATAATAAAAATATAATAATAATAATAATAAATAAATTATAATAAACCCCCAAAACAAATTTAACTAAAGACCATTATATTGATTAATATTTCATTATCTTGCATAATTTTAGATTTAAAAACATGTAATATAGATTTAAAAAAAAAAATATTATCTTGCATTTTCTCTTAGAAATCTTAAATGCTACATTTCAAAGATAGATTAGAGAAAATAAGAATCCTGAATTTGAATAATACTAATTTTTTCATTTTTCTCTTAATGCAAGCATGAAATATAAAAAAAAGATATATATTAGAGATGTAAAAAGTAAAATATTGCAAAAAAAAAGAAAAAGATATAACTATAGACGATTAAATTAATTAATATTTCTTTATCGTGCATAATTTTAAATTTAAAAAACATCTAATATAAATAGATAATTTTTTTTTTCTAAAATATTCTATGAGAAATCTTAAGTGCAACTATTCAAAGAAAAATTAGAGAAAATAAGAATCCTGGATACTAATACTCATTTATTCATTTTTCTCTTAATACAATCATCAAAAAGGGTGAAAAGGACACCGATGATTTTGTTACTCAATTCCTTAAAAACTTTGTATTATAATATTTTGTCCTCTTTATCTCAAAACCGGGTATTAGAAACCTGTATCTTGTGATCAATCCAAAATTTATTACAAAAATAGCAAATGTTATTTAATTAACTAGATTCATGATGAAGATTCATTCATTTCATTTTATTCATTAAATCATTAGAATATTTAAAGAAAGCATTTTCTAATTAACATGGTGTTGAGGCTAATTACTCACTTGTTTCCACTCTTGTAAGCATAGTGATCAGATGAGGTTAGATGTTCTAGACCGATTTTTGGCTTCATACCAGACGCTTTACACTGCAAGTTATTAACGATGTAACGATATAATTAGTATGTAATATATTTTGCAATATAATATTCCATTTATGCAATAACTGAAATATTAAATTGAATAGCTGAAAAATTAAAATGTAATTTGTATAACAAGGCACAATTTTTATAGTCGATTCAATTTAGATATAAGATAAAATTGGGTTTTTAAACATTTTTGAAATTTTTATTGATTATACCATGTCATAACTTTGTCACATTACTGATAATTTTTTCTCGTTGTATGATATAATTTTTTTTTTTTTTAATGTTGTCATGTCAACCTATCATTTACGTCGTTAACTTTTAAATTGTAATACTAATATAAACAGTCTCTCTTGTTACTTGAATTTCGAACAGTTATGGAAGTAGCATAATAAGCCAATTAAGAGAAAACTTTTCATCTGAATTCAAATTGTTGATTTGCAAAATAATTTTCAAAAACACGATTTTTACTTACCCCGAATGTTAAAATAAATTTAAAAACTATTAAATATACTTTAATTTGAAAAATATTTTTAATTGATTTTAATAAAACGTGTATTAATTTCTGTTGACAAAATATGATTTAGAATATATAAGTTTAAATTGTTAATCAGTAATAAGTTTATTCCCTATTCGTCATTTTGTAATACCTTCTACAACTTCAAATCTTCCTCTTTCCAACGATATATTATACGTCTATGATATTGTTATTATTATAAAAAATAAACAAAAATTACATAGAAAAATAGTTTTGCTCTTTTAGCCTTTAGTTGGTCGTCAAGTTCGTCCAACTTATATATTTAGCCATCCTTTATTAATGTCATTAAGATGATACAGTTAATCTTTTGGAATGTACAAAATGAAAGGTACTTTAGAGGAAGACAATTTAAAATATCGGCATTTAAGCCCGGTCAGACTATTTTAATCAGAATGTAATGACATTAAAGCCCATTAAATTTTACATCAAAATTGCGATTTTAATCAAAATCGTAAAAAGGTGCAAAATACATGGTATAAAGTGGCTCTGCTGGTTAGCGGATTTAGATGAAAAAGTTGCTGTAACATCTCGGGCGTTTAGTTGTCTTAAATATCAAATTTCAGTTTTGAACGACTTTCTGTTTTTGCTCTAGACTTACCATACCCACACCTACACACACACACACACACACACACACACAGAATTTTTTTCGGGACTTGGTCATTTGGACTCAGCGGATCCTAAAACGTGTATTTCCGTCGAAAACTGGAATTCATAAATTTTCATGACCGCAATAGTTTCCCCTACTATATATTTTCATACATAGGTAAGTGAAAGGTTAAATATAATTTACAGTATTTTTAAAAAGTGTGTGTAATTTATACAAAGCGTCGTCAGGCGCAGCAGTATTCCATACCGCATAACTCCGCCTGAGATCCTCAGAGTTTAAGTTTCAAAATCAGCTGTTCCACATTATTTAATGAATTTTCATTTTACTTTCATTAGTATCAAGTGAGCTAGATCTGAAAAACTTTACTGATAATAAAAGCTCAGTCGGTTACCAAATTTAAGTGTACGCAATCATATAATTCGTTTCTTGCTATGTTGAAATTAAAAAAAAATATAGTATGTATTATTATATATTTATATACTCATAATCTCTTATGAGTAAGTAAAAAATTAATGTAATAATCTTCATATAAAATTAACTGCTATTTTAGGATGTAATACATTCCATGAAAGTAAGGCCAAAATTCGTTTTATGAGGAATAAGATGATTCGGTTGGTTGTCATAAAAAATTGTAGTAAAACGTAATTTTTTTCACTATTTAGGTAATGAGTTGTGTTTACGAAAAATACAAAGCACGTCCTTATTATTATTTGTTAGTTGAGTTTTTAATATGATAAACAATTATAAGCATTAGAAAGATTTTACCAACACATGTTTTCGCCCAGGATGCTGAATAAAAACTTTATTCTGGGACAACGTCCCTTAAGAATAACAATTATGAAAAAAATAATAAATTATAAGTGGCCAAAAACAATATATAACTACAATTAAATAACACAAGAATAAAAAAAGAATAAAGGGTCATAGTGACATCTCTATGTACATATTCTAGAAATAAATAAATAAGAATAAACATAAAATGTAACTTTTACATCTCATTAAAGTATGTGCATTAGAGTAAAATTCACCTTACATTAGTTGGCATAATAAAACTTATCTTACATCTGACTGAAGAGGAAGGAAGTATTGATAGAGGAGGGATTTAAACGATGATAGGGAATGAGCATGACTGATGTTTGAAGAGAGAGTATTCTATAAGGCAGTGGAACGGGCTACAAAAGAGCAGTAATATTTTTTGGTTCTATGGAAAGGAGTGTGGAGGTCGGACAGACGGAATCTACTGGTAAATGGTGGTTTTCTGGTGATGGGTTGAGGATTTAAATACTAGAAGGCTGTAGACATAAAATGGATAGTGGGAGTTTATGATTTGATAAAGGAATGATCGAAGGGAATATTGTGTTCGAAAGGTTGAGGTTAACTACTTTAACTTGTCGTAGAGGTGGGCTACATGCGTCTCGTGGTACCGAACACAAATCTTAACACCTGAGTTTTTGTAAGATTAAGCCTCAAGTTATTCAGGTTTATATTTTTATAAACTTTTATATTTTTATTTTCAGGAAAAGATAGAGAATAACTGGTCAAAAAATAACTAAAATAAAAAATGTCGAACGGCAAGGTCTGGACGATTTCGAATGAATTGAAAAATCAATATGGGTATAATGATTTAGTTATATTTGAAGATAGAGAAAAAAAATATTAGTAATTTTTGACAAAAAAAAACCCGAATATTAAAAAAAAAAAGGAATAAAGAAAAGGAAAAAAAGTAAAATTTTACACATTTTGAAGATGATGTGTATGTTATGTGATGTGTGATGTGTATGTAAGATGGTGTAATAATGATAATAATAATAATAATAATGATGTGTATTGAGTTTTAAAATCAGTAAAGCGCCGTAAATAAACAAAAAAATAAATAAATACATTGAAATGTTGCCTATATATACGCTTGTCACTCATTATATTAAATATTATTAGTGTTTTCAAACCAAAAAACACGCGAATTATTACTAAAAATTAAAATTTTACTCATAAATACGCCCATAACTCAGTTATTTTTGAAGATAGAGAAAAATATGTCAAGAGAATTAGTGTTAGAAAAGCGCGATAAACAGAGAAATAAATTTCTGATTTATTTATTAAGTATTTATTTATTTTGATAATATATGTAATTTCGCCGAAACTGGGTTATTATTGAAATAAGAGTAAAATCGAAAAGATTAGCAGCTATAAACAATTATACCCTAATATAGTAATTTCGAAATAATAAATCATTGTGTAAAAATTCGCAGCGTTTTTAAGAATATGTTTTAAAATGTTAAGAAAGATATTTGACTACCGTGTAAAACCCTTAATCCTAGAATTGGTATTAAATGCAGTTCATCTGATAGCGTAATGGTCCCACAGAGCGTATAATATTCCTCGATTTAGGTCTGATAGCCGGGACGGCTGCCAGTGGGTTGATGCGGTGGGCTATGTTCCTCAGTCATTTGTATGAGCCTAACAATAACTGTATCAATTAACATTAAACATCTATAAAGTTCAGGCTATTTTAAATATATATATATCTTGAATGAGTATTTGTGGGTATTACAGGATCTGAGAGGATATTATATAAAAAAAAAAAAAAACGGAACAATTTATATAGTTAATTATTGTTAAAAAATCGTCTAGTATAAAAAGAAAGTTACTAATTTAAATTAAAGTAGTATGCTACCTACGGCTTCAAGATTCTTGAAAATTGGGTAAAACAAACTATTAATGATAACACAATTAAGATAATCGGTTGCTGGTTCTCATGTTGTCCAAGTATTTAAGTTTTCACTTGCTCCAGAACTTGGACATTCTGACCCAAGACCTCCTAAATAGGGAGAGAGCTACCTCAACGGCCATTTAGTAATGTAAATTGATAAATTTACTATATTATTTAATTTATTAAAAATATCAAAATAAATTTTCTTGGCTTGAATTAAAAAAAAGAATTATAACTAATATTTTATTTTATTTTGTAATAATATACAACAGAAAAACCAAAGGTAGGTTCTTATGATACACGGTACTTTTTACAATTAAAGCATAAAAACTTTTATTTAATTGGAAAAACAAATACTCAGTTTACAATAAGTTCTATATTTTAAATGGATGAGATTATATATGAATTCATTTTGATAACTGGATAATTCTTCTAATAACAAAAAAGGGATAGGTTAGACAACAAAAAACAAACCAAAGATTGGCTCTTTATCATTAAAGAAATTTAAAAAAAAGAAGTGTCTGCACCTCTACAACCCATGAAGGGTCTTGGGCACAGTATATATAGTTTCAGTCCAACGGCTGTTAAATGAGGTGATTAAGCCTTGATCACGCTCAGCCGCCAGAATGTTTTCCGAATTTTGGGTATGCACTTTAAAGAGGCTGGGTCTGCCCCGGAGAGTCTCCATACCCTAGGGTCACCCCCGGCCGAATCAACAGAATAAATAAATATCCTACCACAGCCGGGATTCGAACTGAAGACTAAAAGGAGAACAGTAGACTAGTGCTCTATTTACTATTTATTTAATCTGTTGTGCTATTAAAGAAATAGCACAACAGATTTTAGCATGGAATCTTATGTTTTGATAATTGGAAATAAAATTAATCATTTTACGATAAGTTCTTTGCAAGAAATTATATTATATGTGAGTTAATTTTGATTTAAATATTCTATATAATTTAATAATTCTTCTAATGACCAAAATGGGATAGCTTAGGCAACGGAAAAAAACCAAAGGTTGGTTTTTCAGCTTCACTATACTTTTTACAACTAATTTTAGCATGGAATCTTATGTTTTAATTTAATTGGAAATAAAATTACTCATTTTACAATAAGTCCTATATTCTAAACGGATTATATTATATGTGAATTAATTTTTATTACCAGATAATTCTTCTAATGACCAAAATGGGATAGCTTCGATAACAGAATAAAACAAATAATATATGTGAGCTAATTTTAATAACTGGATAATTCTTTAAATGACCAATGTTCATTTATTTATTCTTTTATGTATGTGACATCGATTATATTCAATATGAATTAAATTTGGTTGATGGGTAACTCTAATAATTACCCAAATGGGATAGCCAAGTATGATTTACAGGCATATTCATAGACTTATTAGTCAAGAAATAAAATGCTTATGACATGAAAATGGATGAGATTATACAAGCTCGTATTTCAAGATTACCAATTACCAATTTCTACAAATGAATGAATCTCGACAAAAATGTGCTTTTGAATATCATCCAAACAATATTTTCAGTAGACCAGATTAAACTCGCAGAAATAGGTCTTATGTCACTTTATTCGAAGGTAAAAGTGATAGTTCTTGGTTCTTTCATCACATGCTTGTTATCCTGTACGCTATCGTTTATTAGTAATAGCATAAATCGGATGAGGTACATAATACTCTATTCCGTGAAAGAACCGTGGTATGGCAAACCTTGGTATAAAACCCGTGGTACAGACGAGAGGCGGTGGAGGGGGCCCAAGGGCAGGTGCTACCGCCGATCCCGTTGCTAAATAAGGCGGATGGCACAATGCCCTCTGCTTCTCCTATTCGCAATCTATACCTTCCGCCTGCATCCTCTATAGTTCTCCTATACTCATCATTCTCTCCGGATAACAATAAAATAAAGTAGTAAATGTTCATATTATTAAAATAATTTATGAGCTTCTAATAATATAAGTAAAAATCTGTAACGGGCAACACTAAACCTTCACATACCTCACTTCTAGTAATGATGTTAAAAAAAAGAAATTAGTGTTAAAAAATAATTATATTGTTACGATGGGTGCCGTTTTTTTTTTTTCACTTATTACCTTTAAGCATTAACTTCTACGACTATGTATGTTGGATAGAATTTTTATCGAAAATCTTTAGCTTTCCAACGCTTGTTTGTTAATTCGTTTAACGTCACTTTAGGCTACCGAGAGAGCAGCGTGGTATATTGGATATAGCACTAGTCTACTGAGCTCTGGGTTCGGGTTCGAATCTCGACTGTGGCAGAATATTATTTATTCGATTATTTCAGCCGGGGGGGCGACTCTAGGGCATGAAAACCTTCCTAGGGCAGACCCATCCCCTTTAAAGTGGGTACCCAAAATTGGGAAAACCTGACGGCTGAGAGTGATCTCGGCCTAATCATTTCCTTGCACGGCTGTTGGGTTAGAAACAGTACGATTTTCTATATGTAATGAGCCCAAGACCCTTCATGGGTTGTTAAGGTACGGTTTTTTTATTTATGCTATGGTGACCAATCGTACGATCCTACATTCGGAGTTCTGAAGTTTTCCTATCCAGGTTTATTTAGGACATTGATCTTAAAAAACTCGTAAAAGTTACTTAGCTGACCAGGGGTGGGAACACCATTTTCAGCCTCCTCCGTTGAAGGCATAACCAAGGATTTTTTATTCCCATCCTACGGCTATCTGCCGGATTTGAACGGATGAAAATTCAATGCAGAATAGAGAAACCTTCCTGGGGCACATCCAGCCATTATAAACTGGGTCCCTAACGATATGGGAAAAGCGTGCGGTCCAAGCGTGATCTCGGCCTAATCACCTAATTACACTGCTGCTGGCCTAGAAACATCAGTTTGTTTTTGAAATATACTACATCAAACATTACTTATCAATCTACTTCAAACCAAACAATACTCGAACTAGTTAAATCTCAGCCACTAAATGTTATCCAACAGTACAAATCATATGGAGGTATAATATGCAAAAGATTTATCATAATTTATTCAGTCTCTATTACGATATCCCGGTTTTTATATTGCTGAACTTCGCAATAACTCTTCTTTCATTTATATTATTCAAAGGATCTAATAATTTAAAAAATAAAAATTGGGATGGTTGGAAATTGGTGAAAACTGGATGAAAATTGGTCAAACTCACACAATAAAAATTTCTACTATAAGTAGTGCAATGATGAGAAAATACAATTAAAAGAAATTTAGCTCCAGACTTCTTTCCCTTTTCCTTCCTTTAACCTTTCTAGTTATAACGCGCAAAAAGTTTTAGTTTATGTAAATTTTCGTAAGGATCAAAATTTTATAAAGTACTCTCATCATCGTTCAGTTTTTTTTTTTTTTTTGAAATGTACAAAATTACCTTAATTAATATTTTTAAAGAAAACATTATTTTAACTCCGAAGATAATTTAATTACTCCGAAACCAGCTATGTCTCAATAACCAAATTTATATTTATTAAACTTGGGATTAAAAAATTAAGATGGGTAATCTATATTATTTAAATAATTTTCCACTGAGTTCCTTTGGAAATATTTCCTTGTAAACATCGCAAAAAACGAATTTTTGGCCTTTTTGAATTTTCATATACAAAAAAGGACTAATTTTTCTTGATCGAAATTTTTTTTCAAACCACTTTCCTTACTATTTTTATTAAAACTACTTAATAAAAATACCTTTAAGAACAACGTCAGAGGCTATGCGCCCTCCAACCTGAACTTTAAAAGAGAGAATGGAAAATTGGCTCTAAGTAACGAAGAAAACTGTAAAATACTAGCTAAGTACGTTGAAAAATTCCTTAACTGTGAGAAACCAAGAGAAAAACTGCAAATACAGACAAATATACCCCAAAATAATGACTCAGATCCCCCCGGATGAAGAGGAGGTAGAGGAAGTAAAAGCCCTCAGAAATAACAAAGCCCCCGGTGAAGATGGAGTCCTCGCGGAAATGTGGAAAATGGTGGACGAAGAATTCATTAAGAAGATAACAGAGCTATTCATGGAAATATGGGAAGAAGAAAGAATACCAGAGGAATGGCGGACCACCTTGATACACCCGCTTTACAAAAAAGGAGAAAAAACAGATGTAAACAATTACAGAGGGATCTCGTTACTACCAGTAACGCATAAAATATTATCTGGAATTTTACGCAAATAGACGAGAAAATAGGGAAATATCAGGCAGGTTTTAGGAAGGGAAGGTCCTGCCAAGAACAAATACTTAGCCTTAAATTGATCATAAAATATTACAAGTCTAGACCCCATAAAAGTCTTTACATCTCCTTTATAGACTTCAAAAAAGCCTATGATTCAATAGACAGAGAATTATCGCTAGAAACCTTGAGGGAATATGGAGTGGACAAAAAAACAATAAGCCTGATAAAACTGACTTTGACCAATACCATCTCAAAAGTAAAATTCCAGGGATTAATAAGTAAACCATTCCAGATAAACGCAGGGCTTAGACAAGGTGACGGCTTGTCACCGAGTCTGTTTAATGTTGTGCTGGATAAGATAATGAGGATCTTCTGGGAAAATGATGCAGGTGCAGTAATTGGCACAAAAAAAGACAATGTGAGAATAAAGTGTCTGGCCTTTGCAGATGATCTAGCCCTGCTAGCGAAAACAGAGGAGGAAGCTATAAAACAGATAAACACCCTAAAAGAAATAGCTGAGAAAACAGGTCTCCAAATTTCCTACGAAAAGACGGAGATGATGGCAACAAATGCAAGGTATGACAAGAAAATTTTGGCCACAAAATATGGACAAATAAAAGTGGCCAAAAAGTTCAAATACCTAGGAGAGATAATATGCACAACGGGGTAGATGAAGCAGGCCTAGATGAAAGATTAGCCAAACTAGAAAGACTGTACTTTGCAAGTAGAAGCATAAACAGTAAGAAAAGTTTATCCTCCAAGGCAAAAATAAGGCACTACTGTACAGTAATAAGACGAACAATATTGTATGGTATGGAAACAGTTTGCCTTTCGTGTCTTGAGAAATTTCTCAAGATGGAGAGAAAAATTCTTAGAAGGATTCATGGACCCAAAATAACACAAGAGGGCTACAGGCTAAAATCCAATGAAGAAATATATGGAAATTTGGAAAACTTTGAAGTAGTCATCAGAACTAGGAGACTAAGGTTCTATGGCCATATGGTAAGAATGAACAATTAGAGGCTGAACAAACAGATTTTTGACAAAGTTCTAGGCAATAAGAATATGAGTGCTTATGCAAAGCAAATAAATAAAAGAGGAGCTCGAAAGGTTAAAAATCAAGAAAATAGACTGCTTAGATAGAGAGCTTTTCGGAAAAAAATAAAAGAAGTTGGGGTTCTTACAAGAAAAACAAAGAAACAGGGGAGAAAATGGACAATGGAAGAGCGGGAGGAACAGTCCAGGAAGATGAAGGAATATTAGAGAAAAAGAAAGATGAAAGATGTGAAGAAAACAAAATGATATTCACGTGGTCCTTGGTGGCCAATTCGTGCAGAAAAAAAAAAACCCAAAAAAACTACTTTTAATTTTAATTAAGTTATTTATATATATATATATACATAAAATGTCTTGAAAATGGAATAGACACCTAAACATCGAAAGGAACAGAAGAAGATAATCTTTTACCAATCTAAAATTGAATATATTTGAGGTACCTATTAAAATTTTTAATTTCGTTTTTAATACGACATCGTGCAGCTTTGCAAGATTTTTAGTTACTTTCTATGTTATATTTTGTTTTTTAAAGTTTTATTTCATTTCTATAGCCTTATTTTGATAAAGAATTAATGTCTTTGTATCTCTATTTTTAAACGGTTCATATCCAGTACTTAAAAATAAAAAGTGTAAATATTTTAGCCAGAGTCACTAAATTAAAACCCATTAGCTACGCACAAAAGAAGCAAAGTAAACCTTTCCAGCCATTTAAATAACATTTCAACCGCTCTTCTACTTTTCTATTATCCAGATATTTCGGAAGGCCATCTATTTCTTTCTAGAGGGAGCATCTATTGGAGCTGGGTCCGATGGATATTTATCACCAGACCATCCAGCCAGGATATTAGGTGATTTACATTTCATAGGGAAACAAATGTGTTCAAAAAACCCTCTTGTTTACGCTAAATAAGAATTTGATAGTCCTGTTTCCTGGAAGCTGCGAGATTTATGATCAACTTCAATAGTTTTGTACGGGAAGTGTAGTCTATATTTATGCCTGCATGTTGATAATATCTGATATCGCAATAGGATGCCTAATAATCATATAATAATGTTCTTTTGATTCGTTTTTAATACCAAATCTTAGAGGCTGACTTATTTTGGTCCATATAAAGATAATATGACAACTGTGATGTAGAAAGTTATTTAATTCAGATATTGACAAGTAGTCAAATAGAAATTACACTAAAATCGTACAGTCATAATAAATAGATTTATGGTCGATTTTAAGCGACTGAAGTTACCACGATACCCTTAAAACAAGCATATATAGAGTGATGATACACTTTATTGAGTAAGGGATGCTACCCAACCTACTTGGGTTGTTTTTACACAGGTACAGTTTTATACCACCATAGGACTCTGACGTTGAAGCTCTCGCGAAACTTTTCCTTGAGAAAAGGGATATATTTTTCGTAGACTTATATCTTTTCTCTTTCCACTTTACTTGCTTTCATTCACGCCTCACGGTGGGATCCAGAATGATTGCTGAATTTCTGGTCTTAGGGAATGCAACGATATTAGCATATCGCGTGGATTCATCCGTACCCCGCACAGTATACTCCCTCGAAGCAGGCAAACTCTCTTTTCTTAAGGAGCCTCATCAACTTAACTGTTATCAGGAGAGGGTTGTCGGGAAATTTCCCTAGCACGTTAGCTAGTGTATCGTGCTCTCGGTTGCATTTTTCATTTTCAACCCAACATCTCTAACATGTCCACCTACATCTGGGAGGCCAAGCAGGGGTGCATAAGTAATGTAATTTCAGGGTATTAGACCATTCAGATCCCGATAGTATCTGCTTTTCGTAAATAAACTTATTAGCTTTCGGGGTTTCTTGAAAATGTCGCATTTCACAATGCCCTGCCACCTGCAGTTGGCCCATTCCTCGAAGGAGTTTTCTCGTAGCGACTGCCGTGGAGCTCTCATACTCCGGTGTCCCTGCTCAGCCCCCAATCTTTCGGTTCATTCAGTAACCACGGCTGAATAATCGAATGTGGACTGAAACAGGGCATCCGGCACATTGGACAATCGCTAAGCAATGGACCAGTGTTGTAGAGAAGCCTCCCTCCGATTGGGAGAGGATCAATCAAAGGAAAAAAGGTCTCGGTATTTCCTGGGGGCGTATAAATTAAAAAAAAAAAAATGAAATAATTTGATTTCATTTTATTTTTTTAATTCAAGGAATATATTTTTAAATATATATTTTATAAGGCATTCAATAATTCCATTAAAATTTTTATTTTATTTATATTATTATAATCTTTATTACACATTTTTTTCCTTGACATTTCGGAGTCTTGTTACTGTTTTCAGGAACTGTTATGATTTTGTCATTCTTAAATATAATAATTATGTAATATATTAATTATCGTTATCATTAATTATACCAATATTAAAAAAATTATTTCGTCATGATGAAGTAATTAATGGTAACAATACTTAATGTATATTTTAATTGCATATTCCATATTTAAATAAAATAAAAGTGAAGCAATATTATAACAATACAAAAGAAAAATATATGGTAGAAAAAAATTAAAAATAAATTAACATTCTTACAATATGCATAAGGTTTGTCTTATTACTAGTGGAGAGAAAACTGAACATAGGAGCTGGAATCTTCGCTTCTTTCTCTACCAAATCACTAGTTAGCAAAATTTGCGTCGGATATGTTAGCATAACCTTAATCTGTAGCTTTCTAAAAAAATTATATACCTGCATTAAAACTTTCTGATATCTAGGTTCCTAATTCAACTGTCAACGTTACCAAGTTTCAAGTCTTTGAAATATAGTAATATATTTAAAATATAGTAAATAATGAGATGATGTTTATCGCAGTTGTTTTTCAACTCATAGGTCAGCTGATTGTGTTTTAAGTAAGTATTGCTGATTACCAGCCCACTGTGGTTTGGGTTATGTAGAGGTATTTTCACTTTTTTTTTATTTTTTTTTTATTTTTTATTTTTTTATAACATAAGTTTATCCTTGTAAAACTTCTAATAAATTTATTGATAACTGAAAGTACCAAAAAGTTGGCCATTCTTAGAACCAGAAAATATTTTAGGGATTATGATTATACTTTTAAAAGGCTTAAAAAAATATGCTTAATTACGCAGAACTGGCTCATTTGATGTACTATATGATAAATACGACTTGAATGAAATTTTGTCAAAATGCCCAGGTAAACATGCGTCAATGGTATTGCGTTTTGACGGCATTTCCGGCCCAAGGTGTTTTTTGTTGGATAACATCTGTACTTGAACCGCATTTAGTTTGAAGAGTCATATTTTATCTGTTCAAATCTTGAGGTGGAATATATATAAAAATAATATACATACTACGAAATTTATCTTCAGCAATGAAATAAATTATTATTACAGTTATTACAATAAACAAACATTAAGTTTTACTTTTAAATGTTTTGATATTCTTGAAATATCTGTTTAAGCAATATATACTCGTAAGAATTTGCAGATTTTAAATCCCCTTGAAGGTGAATGAAATATATTTTTTGTTTTAGATGGTATGAACATGAATGATTTTTTAGTGCGATGAATCATATTCTACGACTCATGGTTTGACAAAAATCAAGAATCTAATATTTTTTTTTAATGTTACCATGTTAATGTTAATGTTTATTTAAAAGTATATACACTGCCGGACAAAATTAAAGGATCACTTACAAATATTTATATTATTATTACATAAGAGATAAAAATAGGAATTCCTTTGTCCCATACTGGACTTTGTGTTGTATTTTATCAAGTTAATCCTCTACCTGTTTATATTCTCACCCGTTTATGGAGAAAAGGGTCAGTTAATCCTCTTCTTTTCTTTCTTCCTATCAGTAAATGGTTAGTTGTTAGCAAAGATTCATCTTATTGAAGATTTTCTAACATTTAAGAGACTTTAGTTTTTACTTGTGAGTTTAGTAAGAACGTTGTGATGGCCAACAGAAGAGCATTGACCGAAGAGGAATCAATTCGTGCTGTTGCTTTGAGTGAAGAAGGGTTTTCTCAAAGGCATATTGCGCAACGGCTCCAGCGGTCACAATCCTTAGTGTCCAGGATGCTTAATAGGCACCGTCAAACTGGAGGGCATACAAGAAGAGTCGGACAAGGCCGTCCGAGGTCAACTTCACACCGTGACGAGAGATTTTTGCAACTGCATGCTCTTCGGGATCGCCGATCAACTGGTAACAGTCTGCGTGGTCTCTTCTAGAGGTTCAGGAATGTGCAAGTTTCAGAGCGAACCGTGAGAAGACGACTCAACGATTATGGATTGACCTCCCATCCTTCAGCTACTAAACCTCTTCTCTCCAGTGAACACCGGGTTGAGCGCTTGAGGTTTGCTCGGGAGCACCTGAACTGGACTCAGGAAGATTGGAGCCTGGTATTATTCAGCGATGAGTCAAGATTCTGTCTCCGATCTTCAGATGGACGGGAAAAGGTATGGAGAAGGCGGGGAGAGAGGTATACTCCATGCACATTTTCTCCAAGGGTTGCGTTTGGTGGTGTGTCAGTGATGGTGTGGGGGGCATAAATTTAAACTCCCGTACAGAGTTGGTTCTTGTAAACCGTGGCTCTATAACTGCTGACAGGTACATTAGGGAGGTACTTGAGCCATATGTAATACCTTTCGCCAGAAATATCGCAGGTAACTTTATTTTTATGCACGATTATGCCCGACCTCACGTTGCTCGATTAGTGCAAAATTTTCTCAGACAAGAAAAAATTGACGTTATGGTTTGGCCACCCAGAAGTCCAGATATGAACCCAATAGAGCACGTATGAGACATGCTTGGAAGACGTGTCCGCGCCCGAGACCATCAAAATTTGGCAGATTTAAGGGAAATGTTAGTGGAAGAGTGAAACAACATCCCAGAACAACATGTAAGAGCCCTGGTCGCTGGAATGGGCAGGGGAATGGAAGCAATTATCAGAGCTAGAGGTGGGAATACCAATTATTGATCGTTTTCCTCGAATTCTTCATTTTTATTCAGTTTTGTTATTTCATTTTATTTCAAAGACTTACTTTTTCATTTTGAGTCTGTAGGACATTTTTATTTTTTTATTTGTTTTCCTATTAAAAATTTCTAGAAAATAATTTTTTATTACCCTTACAATAAAGTGTGACTTCCAAAAAAAAAAGAATATTTTCGAAAATACTCTATACAGTTTAGTAATTTCAAAATATTGAAGTGATCCTTTAGTCCGGCAGTGTATTTATTTTCTTTTGTATACCTCAAAAGGTAATGTAAGTTCTGAAAGCCCTGAACTGTTGCATTATTTTTTTATGGAATTGTTACATTTGTTTTTTGTTTGTTGTGGATATAATTAGTTGACCGTTGAGACTTACTGAAGGAATTAGTCCGGGTGGCGGTCATTAAATGAAACAACTGTATAGTTTTAACTATTTTATTGTTTGCCAACGTTTCGACCCCCATTGTGGGTCATCATCAGGGCTAAAAAGATACAAAAAGGATACATTTAAAATAAGATTACAAATACTATTTAAAAAAAATTAACAATTGCACTAGAGAATGTCAATATTATAACATAAAAGGAAATATATGTGTATAGAAATCAATTAATTAAATTACAATGATAAAGGTATACTAATGAGAGCTATACAGACCAGATAATGACTAAAGATAATGTACAAATATATAAGAAAAAATTACATGAAATATAAAACATTAAAAAATGGAGTACAGCGGAGATACGTACCGTCTGGTAGGTGAGTGGAAACTGGGTACAATTTGGTAATAAGGAATATAGGCAGGTAGATAGGAAAGTACGTACAAAAGGTTGGGTAAAATGGAAAATACGTACCATATTTCTAGACGGGATCTGACAACAATGAGTAAAATTGTAATATTAACATAAAAGGAAGTGTTCAGATTAAACCTACAATATTAATACCATCACAACGGTATTAGAAGATGTTTTAACAAGATTGTTGAAGTAACAACAATATAATACAATAGTAAGAATAATAATGTATAAACTATATATAGTAAAACTGACTACCTCCCAACCAACGTTTAAATAATTGTTGTACATATATTAAGACCTTAAAATTAACCAAGTGAAAATATTATGACAAAAAATAATAATAAGTAACAATCATTGACAGATCATATAGTTGATACAAAATAGTAAAATAATTACAAATAGGAATAAATTCAATTGTAAAACCATTAAGAATTTATTAAGTGTAGAAACAAATGAAATAGATACATATATAAAATAATTGTATACATACATAAGTAAAAAATAAACCAATAAATAAACAAAATGTATACAGTGGGATGGACATGGGAAGCTGAATTACTTAAGAGAATTTAATATATGGCTGTAGGTGGAGGAGATGCATTGCTTATCAGTTTTATGGTTGACAGGATTAGATTGGAGATGGATGTGGACGGATTCAGCAATGAGTCTTTTTTTATGGTTGGGAACAGAATCTAAAATGGAACAATCTTGAAAGTTAAATGAATGATTAAAAGTTATGGAGTGTTCGGAGAGTTTTGAGGCTAGAAGGTTTCGAGAGGATATGGAGGATTTATGTTGAGATATGCGGGTTTTTAAGTAGTTTTTTGTTTCACCCACATAGGACACATCGCAATCTAAACAAGGTATTTATAAACAATATTTGAGCGGTAGAGAGGATTTATCGGGTCTTTAGTATTAGTGAAAAGGTGGGAAAGTTTGTTCTGGGTCTTTAATCCTAGCTTTAGAGAGGGTAAGGAGGATTTAAAGGATTTTTGAATATTTTCAGACAGGTGTGGAATATACGGTAGGGATCTATATTGAAATATTGTGGGTGAATTTTGGTCTAGTATTGTAGGGGGAGTAATGGTCGTTTTTAAGTTGTTGTATGAGTTTATGAGTTTTTTAATGATATTACGTGGGAAGCTGTTTAGGGTAAGGATCTTTTTAATGCGCTGGATATTGGTAGGATGGTACTGTGGATCAGACAAGGAGAGGCAACGGTGGACGAGATTTTGGGCAACATTAATTTTTTGATGGTATGGGTGCTGGGAGAAGAAATTGAGGAGTCTACCGGAATAGGTGGATTTTGTGTACCAATCAGTGGAAATAGAACCGTCCGTATTTCTTATTATCAGTAAGTCTAGAAAGGGAATTGTTGAGTTGTTTTCTTTTTCTACTGTAAAGCGGAGGCGTGGATCATAGGAATTAAAGGATTTAAGGATATCTGGGATTTTTTCAGGGTTTATTATTAGGAGGAGGTCGTCAACATATATTTATATGTTATATATAATTTATGTTTATATATATATTATTATATGTTAGATATATTTTTCATTAAGAAATATGTTGACGACCTCCTCCTAAAAATCCCAGATATCCTTAAATCCTTTAATTCCTATGATCCACGCCTCCGCTTTACAGTAGAAAAAGAAAACAACTCAACAATTCCCTTTCTAGACTTACTGATAATAAGAAATACGGACGGTTCTATTTCCACTGATTGGTACACAAAATCCACCTATTCCGGTAGACTCCTCAATTTCTTCTCCCAGCACCCATACCATCAAAAAATTAATGTTGCCCAAAATCTCGTCCACCGTTGCCTCTCCTTGTCTGATCCACAGTACCATCCTACCAATATCCAGCGCATTAAAAAGATCCTTACCCTAAACAGCTTCCCACGTAATATCATTAAAAAACTCATAAACTCATACAACAACTTAAAAACGACCATTACTCCCCCTACAATACTAGACCAAAATTCACCCACAATATTTCAATATAGATCCCTACCGTATATTCCACACCTGTCTGAAAATATTCAAAAATCCTTTAAATCCTCCTTACCCTCTCTAAAGCTAGGATTAAAGACCCAGAACAAACTTTCCCACCTTTTCACTAATACTAAAGACCCGATAAATCCTCTCTACCGCTCAAATATTGTTTATAAAATACCTTGTTTAGATTGCGATGTGTCCTATGTGGGTGAAACAAAAAACTACTTAAAAACCCGCATATCTCAACATAAATCCTCCATATCCTCTCGAAACCTTCTAGCCTCAAAACTCTCCGAACACTCCATAACTTTTAATCATTCATTTAACTTTCAAGATTGTTCCATTTTAGATTCTGTTCCCAACCATAAAAAAAGACTCATTGCTGAATCCGTCCACATCCATCTCCAATCTAATCCTGTCAACCATAAAACTGATAAGCAATGCATCTCCTCCACCTACAGCCATATATTAAATTCTCTTAAGTAATTCAGCTTCCCATGTCCATCCCACTGTATACATTTTGTTTATTTATTGGTTTATTTTTTACTTATGTATGTATACAATTATTTTATATATGTATCTATTTCATTTGTTTCTACACTTAATAAATTCTTAATGGTTTTACAATTGAATTTATTCCTATTTGTAATTATTTTACTATTTTGTATCAACTATATGATCTGTCAATGATTGTTACTTATTATTATTTTTTGTCATAATATTTTCACTTGGTTAATTTTAAGGTCTTAATATATGTACAACAATTATTTAAACGTTGGTTGGGAGGTAGTCAGTTTTACTATATATAGTTTATACATTATTATTCTTACTATTGTATTATATTGTTGTTACTTCAACAATCTTGTTAAAACATCTTCTAATACCGTTGTGATGGTATTAATATTGTAGGTTTAATCTGAACACTTCCTTTTATGTTAATATTACAATTTTACTCATTGTTGTCAGATCCCGTCTAGAAATATGGTACGTATTTTCCATTTTACCCAACCTTTTGTACGTACTTTCCTATCTACCTGCCTATATTCCTTATTACCAAATTGTACCCAGTTTCCACTCACCTACCAGACGGTACGTATCTCCGCTGTACTCCATTTTTTAATGTTTTATATTTCATGTAATTTTTTCTTATATATTTGTACATTATCTTTAGTCATTATCTGGTCTGTATAGCTCTCATTAGTATACCTTTATCATTGTAATTTAATTAATTGATTTCTATACACATATATTTCCTTTTATGTTATAATATTGACATTCTCTAGTGCAATTGTTAATTTTTTTTAAATAGTATTTGTAATCTTATTTTAAATGTATCCTTTTTGTATCTTTTTAGCCCTGATGATGACCCACAATGGGGGTCGAAACGTTGGCAAACAATAAAATAGTTAAAACTATTCAGTTGTTTCATTTAATGACCGCCACCCGGACTAATTCCTTCAGTGTTTTTTGTTTGTTTTATAATAAAGGGGATTAGACAAAACTTCTCCAAAATAGGTGACCCAATGACTGTTGCTAGCTTCGATGAGTTGAAATAATACTTTATTGGTTAATGTTTTGTCGTAAACGCAATGCAAGTCCTGTTATCCATTGTTTCATCTCCCAAGCAACTCTTCAATAAATTATAAATAGTTTTATTTTGGTCTGAATCTAACCAATTTTAATTTACTTTGTATACAATATTTATTTTTTAGCATAGAAGGATTTTTCCCATCCGAATAGACCAGTATATTGGTCCAACTTTGTTGATATTCCCGTTTTGGTTTGTTAGTGACATATAAACAAACTGTCTGACTCAGCACTCCTAAATGAACATATTTCCAAGGTTTATTTACAAAGATAAGATAGATTCTCTGATCTCAACTAACTGATAAATTAGGTTTGAAGCTTTTTTGTTTTCAATCAGTAATTAGATGGCTTAAGAATTAATTTTTCAAATGTGTTTTTCATTGCCTATAAAACCCATACTGTTGATTAAGGGTTGAATAATTTATGATATATTTTAGAAAATAAGTACCCAACAGTAATATCGTCTAGTAAGGCTTTTGTTGATTAGATGTATATAAAGATAATGGGTATAATTAATTGACCGTTGCCAGCTGCAGGAAGGAATTGCTGACCTATAATGAAATATCGTTTGACAGATTTTGTATATTTTTAGTGAGATATATAAAAACTCTAATTCGATAATTATTAACATTTCAAAACTTGAACATAAAGTTACAGATTTCTCATTATGTTAATTTATAGAGTATGTAGACGATTTGTGCAAAATGGCCCATAGATTCTCGGACATTCAGAGGAAAAGATGCTCTAGAATTCAGAAAAAAGTCTAAAGAAGAATCCAGGAAAACTTCTGTGGCAAGATGGATCGGACTGGCAATTAATATCACCGTATAAACAGCATCCTGGATAAAGTAATAAATATGGAGGAAAATGCAGAACAAGTCTATGGTTTTTCCGTGAAGTGGATGTGTAAAGTGGTACAGTTGGAAGAGATAAGGACGTTGTGAAAATATGAATCCTAGAGTTAAAATATATAGGTAGATATCTCTCCACCTTGTGAGCTCAAAAAAATTTCACATATTCAAATTTAAGCTTCTTATTAACTTTGAGAGGAGGAGACTGACTTATGCCATCACAGCCAGTCTGCAATAGATGAACTACTTAGAAATGAAGGAAAGGAATCTCTGGAATGCAATCCTCAAGGAAAATGTCCATTCAGCAGGCCGATAAAGACTTGGAGGAGTACTGTTCTGGGAGAATGTATTAAATAGCACTTGGTATGTGGTAAGGTACAAAATAATACTTGGTCCATCCTCATAGAGCAGAGCCCAGACATATACTTCATTTCTTCAAGAGTTTATGTCTCATTGTAGAATAACACTAACTTTAATTTAGGGAAGTTATTATTTGAAGTATAAATTAATTAATTAAACATATATTAAAGGTTAAGCTTACACAATTTTAATAATATATATGCATTAGCATTACGTTTTAAAGAAGTTCATAATTTGAAGTTGCAAAATAATATAAGTTTCATGAACAACACTTTAATATCAATTTTAACCTTTTCAATTTCAATCTAAAATGTGCTATTTCTTTTATACCTTATTCCTCTCTACACCCCTACATCAAAAATTAAACCTTACTATATCTACATATTAGCTGACCGAAAAGAATAATATATTTTTATAAATGTTTCTCTAATTATTAATTTTTGATAGGAGCTTATAAGATACTATTATCTGCTAATTAAATCTGATCAAATAATGTTCTTTCGGAAAAAAATAATCAAGTTCCGAAATACGCCCACTGCAAAAATAACCGGCTTGCGCACACATGGCGGGATTCTCGTGCTAAAATAGCCCCTCACTATCTCTTACCTCGTGCTAAATAATTTATTTTATTGGTTTACGTTGAAATAGTTTAGGATTTCTAAAATACATCCAGCCCGTAGAATTATCTGTGACTGAGATTGAACGTTTCGCCCCTAGCTGGAAATTTGTTATGGGGTTATTCCTTCTTTAAGAATTATCATTCAAATTATGATAAAATTGTTAATTGGAAATAATTTCCATAAAAGAGTTGAACTTTTTTAACCCTTTTCCAACTTTATGTGGTTGTATCTCTGATTTTCCCCCATTTTGACTATAGTTGTGTGGTATATGGCGGCCTCTCGAGGTTGCTTGAGGGCAGATTGAAACGAATAATGAATTATTTCTTAAGATTTGTCTTCGGTACCTCAATTACATAGACGGTCACATGTATCCCACCTCTATGACTAGTCAAATTGGCTATTTCCCTCGATTATAAGGCAACATTTCCTTGGTTCCTTCCTCTATCAAGTCATCCACCCCCAACGTCCCTCTTACGTCTATAGTCTCTTGCAATTTAAATCCACAATCCATATTCAGGAAACCAGATCTCGTCTTTCCGACCTTAGCCCGGTCCACATTTTTCTGGAATACTCTCCCATCAAACATCCGTCATGCTCCTTCCCAATGCTCATTCAAATCTCTCCTTTTGAAATACCTTCTTGCTTCCCAAACAGATGCCAAGTAATTTCAGTATAGCGATTAAAGTGATGTGAGAAATTTTTACACTTCATGACATAAATAATATTTAAGTTGATTTGATTTTTAATTTTTAATTAATGTTTCGATTGTTAAAGATGTATGACAATCAATGCCCCTTATTATGTATCCAACCATACCTTACACCGCGACCTAAATATTCCATTTATTTTAGACCTTATACCATTAAAATTCTCTAAATTTCATCAGAACCTTATCCATCACCCTAATCCCCTAGCTCAATCCTTATCCAGCTCCACACATCCTTACCATCCTCCTAGAAGGTTGAGACGGCAGTGGCCTCGAGACCTCTTGTAACATGTATATTGGAGTTTTAGCATTGGCTAGATTCTCCACTCACGTGCCGTATGCTTGTGAATTGTATATAGGTATGAGTGACTTTTGTATATATTTTTGTTGATTTTGTTTTGTATATATGTATATTCTATTATTATTATATAAATTTATTGTTTTGTATATATCATGTGAATGTAATATGAATGTTGTACTTTATCACCATTAAAAATGTCCCAAATTGGACAGATTGTAATATTACTCAATCAAGAATTGTTTCTAATATAAATTATTCTATTTTTTTGGTATCTTCATTCTATATTACATTTAGATATTATTGTAATATTTTTAATTTAATTTTTTATTCATTTCTCTTTTTATCATTTAAAATAATTGCACATATTTATTGTAATTCATGTTATTTGTGTTTAGTTCGTTGTTGTTTTGTTTGTGTTCTTTGGTCAGTTATAATCTTTATTTTTTTTTTTTGCACATGTATGTTATTCTTATGGGACCTAGTTCCAGAATAAAATTATTTTTTCATTTAATCATCCTCTTTCCTCTTCAAGGCTAACTATTCAATTCAGACAATATTCAAAAAGTTTAAGGTAAATTATATTTTTGAATTAAAGTAAATTAAGACAATTTAGAGCAGCTTGAATATTATTGTATGTATAAGTTCTGATATGTACTGTATGGTTGCTTTATTTTTTTTTAAAGTCATTTATTTCTTATAGAGGTATTTACTAATCCGGTAATTTACTTCGGATTAATTAATCTTTGGTTATATCTGGTTAGCTCACTGTGATTTTCAAAACCTGCCTGTATGTAGAAGTTGTAGCAGTAATTACATTTGATACAGGCATTCTTCAGTCATAGGTAGTAAACGAATATCGGAAAGTGACATTGGTGTTTACAAAATTATTATTTTCTGAAAATAAGGACATAAGTGAGCTACTAGTCCTGCCTGCTGATACTAGGATGGTTCCTAGACTTTTGAGATATGCCCTTTTGTTCTACTAATATGAAGTTCATAACCAGTTACGTTTAACGTATTTCTGGATTTCTCTTTGTGGGCATTGTGTATCCATGCAATAGAAACTGTGCACTCCTACATACCTTTGACTAATTATCTAGAAGTAAGTGCTGTACAGGAATGGGAAGTTAAAACATTTTCGTATCAGCAACCTTCATTCAAACATTTAAAGTCATGGCATGTCAGTTTGAATTGGTTTGTGCTTTTCGAAATTTATTTAATGGAGCGTGATTGTTTCACGGAATGTAACTTTTTGTGAAACCTACTTTTCGTAACTTATTTTTTCTAACCATTCTACGCTGCTTAGAATAGTTTGGTACGATGATCCGTACTGCAAGATAATACATCCTGTCTGATATAATTTCAGCATTCAATTCAGTTCAGTACTGAGGTTCATCAAAGAATGTCATCTGCTCCTGGAACTATAAGAGGAAAAAAAGGAAGGACAAAAAAAAAAAAAGGAAAGAAATAGACATAAATTAATTTTTAAAAGAAAAGCTAAATGAAAATGTTTGCGTGCAATTTTATTTTAAATGTATTTTTTTTAAAAATCTGTTAATATAAATATATTTTGCTATGTTTTTAACCGGCTGCTTTTCTAAGGCAGCGGTAGCTTCAAAAACTAGATTACTTACTATATTTAGTCAATATATAAACTATATTTAATGATACCATGGATCTCCTTTCCAAAGGAATCGTGTTTACCAATCCATGGTCACCAATCGTGTGGCATGCAGGGTAAGACTAAAGTAAACAAGATTCAATTAATACATTACTATAATTATTAATTTACACATATCATTATATTAACATATTGCCTAAAACTCTGATTGAGAATACTGAGGGACATTTTCTCTACTACCTTTGCCATACAATATTACAAATAACAATATACCTTTGAAACACTAAACCGGCTGGCGAAGGTGAAATCAGTTTTAGGTCCCCTTTCTTGGCATCATCCTCCAGCTGCTCTCAGAACCCCGACGGCCACCTCCTCTTCTTGTAGATGGAACCCGACTCCCTCCTCTTGAGGATAAAAGTTGACTAACTCTTGGTTCGAATAAGACTGTCCTACGAATCTTCTCTCCCATCCTCGTCACCTCGGTTGGTGGTACAGCCCTTCTGATCTTATTTTTATCTTTTTCACCAATCTTAATATTCTTGTTGGCCTCCGCTGGGGGAAAACTACCAGAGGTTTCTGGTACCGCTGGGGGGCCCATACCGATGTAAATCTAGGGGCTAGGTAAATACTTTTTGATGTTTTGCCGACAAAGGTTCGTTATCATTAATTGTTTAATATTAAACTCCCCTCAGTATCCTCAATAAATTACAATTTGGTGCTAATAACCAAGAGGTTGAGCACCTATTCCAATACCCTAACCCTAATTTTAGCAGGTAAACCCTAAGTTCAGGTACTAGTATCTACTATAAGTATATAATATATTATTGTAATATTATTCAGTAGGTATTCATATATCATTAGATACGTTAAACTGGAAATCTTAGATACTGTGCTTCAGTTAACTATTACTTTTCTCCAAATAAGAAACAGTTAATAAAAATTCTCTTTAGGGGTAGTATTAATAATAGTTAGAACACTTAAGCCGAAATCGTAGAAACTTTATGATCATGTTTTTTATAGATGAAGCTGGAATGTTCAGCATAAAACGAAGCGATTACTTTTCTGTTTATTTATTCTTCACCCGAACTGTGACGGCTTCTACTCCTTAATCCTTTTACCGCAGGAATTTATCACCCTGACTGATCCCAAGGAAACACTTACTTGAAATACAATTTAAATCTGTAGAAAAAATAAGAGTAATAAAAATTATCGAAATTATTTTAAGAGAAATATTTTTAGAACAGAGTGTCGCGTAAATATTAAGATACATATAATAAGCAGGTATGAATATTTATTTTTATTCAGAAGATTTATTCTTGCTAGTTGAATTAGCAATTTATTTACTCATTATTCTGATACTTTAGTGCGAACCCTATTTATCTCTCCTTAACCTTACCTCTTCTGCGTAAAGTGAAACGGCAGTGGCGCCTGCTCCTTTTTTTATTATGTATATTAAATCAAATTTTAGATTGCTATTATGATAGTAAATTCTATCCAATCTATCTACTTTTATAGTATGAGTATTTGTGTGTATGAATTCCCGTTAATTGGATATAAATATTCCGCCAAATAAAAATATCCAAAGAATTATATGAAAAAGCTGCTTAGTCAGCAAAAGGGAACTCCACTGACATACTGGGTCTGGTGACCAGCACAGATTACTGAATTCTTGGCAGCTTTCCTAATGCTCTTTGGTTATAAATATTATTTTAAACATTACAAACTGTATAATGAAAAATCGCCTTATTTACACAAGCGAGTAACTCCTACGCTGGAATCTGTCTTAAAGTTTATCTCAGTTTATTGTTGGTCATTTTATTGGCAATGTGAATAAGTCAGGAACATCTGTTACCACAAAACAAAAAAGTTAAAAAATAGTAAACTATGTTAAAAATTACTTAATATTTTAGATATCAATACGAACCTGAAAGCAATTAACCTAATTAAAAATTTCCTGATAAACTCATAAATTATTTAAGATTTTTTTCTCTATAATACCAATTAATTTATTAAATAATATATATTTTTATTATTTTTTTAAACTTAAACGAGCATAATTCGGTCGTTATTGGTGTTCATACAATTGTGTAATCAACTGAATATGAATTCAGCTTCAGCTTTCAGATTTCAATCAAAATGTACCTTATGTCCAGCTCTATTCTTTTTGATAATTTTTTAGGGTTTAAACTTTTTCTCTCATCCCACCATTTTATTGTTCTATTACAGTCAAAATACGAGTTTAATTTTTTTTTTTTTCTGTCCTAGTTGAGTTTGTTGGTACTCAAGAATTAAACCAATCACATTATGATATTACTTTGTTGATACCATATTTTTACAGAGCATTTCGAACTGTTTCTAGGCCAACGACTGTGTAATGGGGTGATCAGGCCGAGATCAACATCAATTTGGACCACTTTATATAGCGGGTTTGTCAGGAGGTATCCGTAATATTTCTTCATAGCGGTAAGGATCAGTATCTGAAACCGTACTTGACAGACTATAAATATGCTTAAAATCTGATGCTCGCATCACGACTTCTTATCCGTATTTTAAATAATTAGAACATAAAGAGTTAAAGTTGAAAAATGTTTAAAGAATTACATTGAGTTTTGTATTTGTTTTTACATATGTTATAGATTAAATAATATAAATATAAATAAATATATATATATATATATATATTTATAAAATTTTTTTTTTAAACACCACTTAAGGTAAGCCTTATTAGTCAGTTTACATTCCTTCCACAACCTTGTGTATAAAATAATATGTTTTCTTCAAATCTTTAGATTTCCAAATGTACATTGTATTGTAATTAATGATTACTTTGCATATGTTTGTGAAAAAAATAAAAATGGTCTATAAAAATATTGTTGCTCTTTTCTCTTCATTTGGCCATCCAATTCTTCATCCAGCATATTTACATGTTTTATACTAACAACATGAAATGGTTAAATTTTTCGAATCTACAAAATTTTAATAATTAAAAATTCTGGTTGTAGACTGTATACGAAAAAACTAAAAACATTCAAAAGAAAAACAATGTATAAACTAAAAAGTAATGTTAAAGAAAACCAACTTTAATAAATATTTGTCCAGAATAAGGTATCTCCAAATGCGTTTACAAGAGCATTCAAGAGAGAACACTTACCCTAGAGTTACCCCGCTTTCTGACTTTTCTTGTGCGGGCCTTCGACCTGCGAGTCTTGTCAAACTCCAGAGACAGTCCCATTATCGTGGTATTTTTCCAATTATCGTCATGGACTGCTATGGCCAAATTTTTTTACCATAATGACGTTAGAAAAAACAAAATAACTTCTAAATAATATGTTTGACGTATCACGTTCAAACTCATTAAATTGAATTAAAATTTATCAAAACATATATTTTTTTTTTTTAATCGCGTGCACATTAATTAAATAAGTCATTTAAGCCCTGTCAGTCTCATCCAATCATAATGAAACCTAAATGTATATTCATGTAATTTGATTTTGTCTTTTTTTTTTGTTGTAAATATTGTATAAATGAAATCTCATAGCATTAATACTACTGTTTGTGTTAAAAAAATTGTAATACATCTCAAAAACAAATGTTATAGAATAAAAAAAAAATGTGACAATTGTCCTTTTATTATCTAAGGACTTATGTATCTAAAAGGCTTAGTCAATCTAATCCAATCATAACGAAACCTAAAAAAATATATTTAACATCCATATAGTGAATTTAATCAAAATAGTTTAAGCCGTTTTTGATATATCATAAAAAGGTGCAAAATGCTTAGTATAAAGTGGTTCTTTTTTTATTTATTGTAATTTACAATAGTATTGAAGAAACAATGAGTAAATCTGCAGTATGAAGAAAAGTCATGAAAATTTCTTGAGAAAGAACTACATAGTGGTAGCACTTCACTAACTATTTTAAGGCAGTAGGTCCCGAGGCCACCTTCTTTTCAATCACCTAGGAAAGTTATCAGGGATATGTAAGGAAGATAAATTACGGACAAGTGGATTTGTGTGGGCAGGGACTTTAGAATGGAAAGAGGTGTATCTATCACGGGCTATGTCTGCAACAAATGGGATATTAAGGTCATTATGGAGGAGTTGATTTGTGACAAAATAAGGGGCATTCAGGATTTTGCGAAGGATTTTGGATTGTAAGGATTGAATGCGGGAGGAATTAGATGGTTTAGTAGAGCCCCAAAGCTCGATTCCATATGTCCAAATAGGTCTGATAATCGTGATGTGAATGAGTTTTTTGTAATATACTGGAAGTTTTTATGTTTGTCCAGTAAGTGTTGTAGTAATCGGTATCTTCGAGCAGTTTCTTGTCGTTTCAGTCTTGTGTGAGGGTAAGCGGTTCTTTAACTTTATTCTTCTGGTTCGTCAATGTTGTTGAAATAGTAACAATGGATGGATTCCAATGTTTTAATTTCGCGAGCTTCTTCTACAAAAAAATCTTCATATATTATTCCCCAATTGTTCCCATTCACTCTGGCCTTGAAATAAATTTCCGTAAAAAAAAGTTTCCGGTTTTTCTTTGTTTGGCTTAGCCCTTATGAATACATGCTTCATCATGCTAATGAAATCAGAGGCACTTGTAGTACAAGTATTACAGGTACCCTTAAACGCCTGATTCGGCCAAAGAGCAATATTTTCGACAGCCAACTGCCAGTCCTGGCCCAAATACAATTCTTAGACAAATTTAAACCCAGCTTGTTGTCCACAGGCGCCGTTACATAAGCCCAACTAGCCGAATAGACTTGAGAGCCAAATTGCGGATATATCAATGTCCTCTCTGCGATCTAATCACCTTGTTAGGCGAGAGCATTCTCAAACCGATACTGAATAAGTAGAATACCTCGCACATAGATAAAATTGCTGGGTCAAAGGCAGGATAGTTTGAAATACAGTCAACTGAATAGGTTTTTTTGTACCACTATTCAGGAAATTCTTTTTAAATAATAGAAATTTTTATAAAATTCAGTTTATTGATTACGTACTGAAATTTTTGATAAACCTTGTACCATAACATAATAATTATTGTGTTATTTGAGTTTCACACATTAAATACATAATTGCTACTTTTTCTTTTTGTTTTTATTCTATAAAAATTGTGATTGAGATATATCACAATTTTTTTCAATATAAACAGTAATATTAATGCAATGAGATCACACTCATACAACATTTATCAAAAAAAAATAAATAAAAAAAAAAAAAAATATATATATATATATATATATATATATATATATTATATATATATATATATGTATATAAAATAAGAACTAAAGCAAAGTCAAGTTCCATAAAATAGATAATAAAATAAATATAAATATTTTATGGAACGTGACTTTGCTTTAGTTCTTATTTAATATAAATATATATATATATATATATATATATATATATATATATTATATAAAATAAAAACTAAAGCAAAGTCAAGTTTCATGAAATAGATAATAAAATAAATATAAATATTTATATATATATATATATATATATATATATATATATATATAATTAATAAAACATATTTTATTCTGGGACATAATCCATAAATTGAAATATTTACAAACTTAATTCTTTACATGTTAAAGGAGTTAGAGAAATACATTTGTATATTAAAAAAATATAATGATTATAAATACACTAGAAAGAAAAGTTAAGAAAAAACTAATTTTGAACAATGAAAAAGCAAAATATAATCAGTTATAACGATTATTTGTTTATGTATATAATATATGTATATATATATATATATATATATATATATATATATATATTATATATATATATATATATATTATATATATATATATATATATATGTATTTATATTTATAATCACAAGAAAATCTATAAAATTGAAAGCTAACAATTAAATTGCCATAAATAAAACACTCATACTTATTTACAAAATACTGGAGGATCCCTGGATTGGGCTTGTCCCGAAACTTGTGGAGAGAAAAGCAGAATCCAAGGCATCCCAGCGAATCTCTCTCAGCCGCCTCACTGATGAGCCAATGGAAGCTAAGTCAGGGCACCGTAGCCACAAACATACAGAGAGGAGAGAGAATCTGGCAAGTTTCAGAGTTCCAGTATCAATATGTACAAAACTTCTCGGAACCACTTCAATGTATGACGAGGATTATAGGAGTAACTGAGTAGGGATTGTGCTAGTGGGTTAGGGTGACGTATAAGGTTCTGATGGAATTTAGGATATTGCATGGTGTAAAATAAAAGGAATATTAAGGTCGCATAATGTTTAGTTAGTGACCTAATAAGGAACATTAAGTATTGTTTGGAGGACTTTGGATTGAAAGAATTGGATGCGATTGATGTTTAAAAAGTTAGCCGTTCTCCACAGTTGAAGTCCGTCGGTCTATATAGGTTTAGTCTTGTACATTCATAATTTGCTGTGACTCACGACATGGCGAAGCTGAGTTTGTAAATCCTTCAAAAACATCTACTTGGGTGCAAAAGCTATGTAGCTATATAGTTGTATTTTTTCATAATGAAATATTTAAAAAAAATGAAATTTGTCCTAGGTAATTTTTTCTCTCATCCACTTAGAAGATCTTTTAATTTTTATATCACTTAAATCAGCTTACTACAACTACAATGAAGTTGCCCCAATTTCGAGATATCTATTTGATTATATCTTATTGTTCCGTGTAACTTGATATTCTTTTTGATTACTTATAGTGTCTTTGGCCAACTACTATTTGAATATATTTAATTTTTTCGAATTATTCAGAAAGAAAACTGAAGAAAATGTGCTTCTAACTATATCAAAGCAATCCAACGTCTTTCTGAAACCGCAGACAGAAATAGATTCAATAAGCGGCTTCTCCAGCTCTCCCGAACTATTCGATAGCACTATTCTGGTCCTGGGCCATGTTGTATAACATCTGCTGTCATATGTTGTTATGCTGAAAAGTATGAAATAATATCAAAAGCAGAGCTGATATCAAACTAAAGTGATATTGAATGGCAAAAAAATGTACAATAGAACCATAATACATCGAGAAATACAAATCTATGAGGGTTAAACATAATTGAAAGGGATGTCCATCATTTAATCATATCGATCAGCAAATATGATACAAGAACGTCGTGACTGTGATGTTACGTTGTGATGGCTGTTGGAGGAGAGCTACAGAAGGTTGGTCAGCATGAAGGATAATAATTAATATTTGAAAGGTCCTTATGAACCATAGCGTCGAAGAAGAATATAAACGAGATTCCAAAAAAAAATTCTAAAAATAAATAAATGTCTTGGAAGACTTATTACAATGGAGATCATTCACGCCAGAAGTTGAAAGGATGTCAATAAATAAAAAAGTATACTATTTAATTTGAAAGAAAAAAATGCTTTCGGTTTTAATTTTTGGTTCATGTTATTTAGCTAATTAAATTCTCCACATAACAAAAAATAGTTAAAATCGGTTAAGAAATAGGAAAGATATTAGAACATAGCAGGAGTGACTCGCTATTTTCCTTGAATATAGATTGACAGCGTTGAAAAAAAAAGGAAAAATAGAATTTAAAAAAATTTAAATTTTACCCTTAAACACGTCTATGACTCAGTTGTTTAAAGCGCTATAAAACATAAAATAATAATATGATTATATCAATTGGAACAATCTCTTCTTATCTTGTTTATATGTATTTATTTATCAAAACATGTCAATAATAAATCTTATTACGTTTCAAAATACGTCTTATTTGAAAACATTGATTAGAACAAGAAAGGCATTACATAAAGACTAGTTTAGTACACATGATAGTTGCAAGTACACAAGAAAAATTAATATGTGATGGTGAAAAGTTAAAATTTGATAATGTGAATAAATTATAATATTAAGTGACCTATATTGAGTAACAATATGGAAATAAATGTAAGTATATATATAGTATTAAACAGAATGTAAATAGTTTAAATAATAAATTGTTTCTAATTTATAGATAATATGTTCTTAATGTGTATATAATTAGTTATAATATTTATTCAATTATATTTTAGATAATATTGAACATCTGAAGATGAGACATGTCATACCTCGAAACGTAATAAGATTTATTATTGACATGTTTTGATAAATAAATACATATAAACAAAATTAGAAGAGATTGTTCCAATTGATATAATCATATTCTAAATTACTCTTCTATAATAGTAATTGATATAAAATAATAATAAAAAAAAAATATCTGTATATTCAATTCACAAATTATGATAGATGATATTCTTCCAAAAAAATGTTTATTATGGAAAATGGAATGGTGAATTGTATGGTGAAGTTACAACTTATAAGGGACTTGATTACCTGATAACTGGGTTATTATTGATGATAGAGAAAAAAATGTTAGTTTTTCTGGAATCAGGAAATTTTATTTGATATTTAAATGAAAATCGAAAAAAAAAAAAAAAAGGAAATAGTAACGCAGTCTAGAATAATTGCTTTTGTTTTATTATTTCCAATAATGAACTTTTGTAATCGTAAAAAAACAACAACAAAAACTATTTTTATTGCTCTCTGTGCTATTTTTAGCTTTTTGAAATTAGCAATGGTGATATACCATTTTCCTTTGAATTATTTATTTCTTGTCATATGAGTTAATTGCTAATAAAGAGCTATATAAATTGTTATATCCTAATACAGCTATTTGGAAAGTGATAAACAATTATGTAATAATTTCCAGCTTTTATCTTGAAACATTACAATTTAATATATATATATTTTTTTTTAATAACTATCTTGGAATCCGCACACAAGACTGAAAAGAAAAGAAACTGCTCGCCGATTTCGATTACTTCAACACTTACTAGACAGACGCTCAAACCTTCCACTTAACTACAAAAGGCTCATCTACATGACCATCATAAGGCCTATATAGACTTAAGGAGTTGAGCTTTGGGGCTCTACTAAACCATTGAATTCTTCCCGTATCCAATCTTTACAATCCAAAATCCTTCGTAAAATCTTCAACGCTCCTTACTTTGTCACAGATAAAATCATCCATAAAGACCTAAATGTTCCATATGTTGCTGATTTGGCCCGAATCAGATATCAATCCTTCCATGACAAACTCCTTTCCCACCCCAACCAACTAGTTTCAACCCTGGCTTCCTGGTCGATTCCTGATAATCCAGCGAGGCGTCTGAAAAGAAGATGGCCTCGAGACCTTCTAGTTTAAAATAGTTACTGGAGTGCTACCGTTGGGTTGTTCCTCTACAAATCTGTATCATGTGATTTTTCTTTTAGCATATTTACTTGTAATATAAATTACAGTTGTAAATTTCAATAAATAAATATTTAAAAAAAAATAAAAATAACTATCTTGAGTATCTTTAGTCACCAAATATTAATTATCTGGTTGAGATACCAGTTACTAAACGTAACACGGGGAATTTAGGACGATGGATAGGCCAAAAGCCTCTTCTACGTCAATACGACTATGGTGCTATGCATACTGTACCATCGCTTCAAGATGACATCTCATTGCATTTGTGCGAGAAAAAAAAATTACCGCACTGGAAATGAATGATTATGAAATTTAGCCAAAGCTCTACAAAGGGAAAGTAGATGTACAATACTGGGAGGAATTAGTCCGGGTGGCGGTCATTAAATGAAACAACTAAACTCCACAAGAGTTTCCACTCGCCTACCAGACGCCCTGATGATGACCCACAATGGGGGTCGAAACGTTGGCAAACAATAAATAGTTGAAACTATTTAGTTGTTTCATTTAATGACCGCCACCCGGACTAATTCCTTCCAGTAATTCTCAACGGTCAACTAATTATATCCACATAGATGTACAATAATGATATGGCTGTAAAAGTGACTCGAGCTGGTCGAGTTTACAAAATAATATGTCTACATTAGGGCAGATAAAACTCAGAATTACGATTAAAAATACTATATTATGGTCACTAAACGATGTAGAAGGACCAATGTATGTAAGATTTTTTGGGTTTCTAATATGAGGTGTTTTACATATTTAAAAAAAAAAAATTATTTATTTATAAAGAGAGCCCAAAACCTGGTGGTTATATGGTATTACATACAAAAACAAAATATAATGAAATATAGTAACTAAATAAAGACAAATAAAACAATTGCTTCATACATAAAAATATAAAATAACAACTTACAAAGATAATAGTTCTAATTATCAAAATAATATGGGGAGCCCGTGGCTGAGTGGCTAGCGCGCTAGTCTCTCATGCTACAGGTTCGAGTTCGAATCCCAGTCCCGGCGGGGCTATTATAAGGATAAAGAAAAAAATTTGGATTCACTCACAACCTCTCCCCCGGGTATGTGAGACCCGTCAGCCAAAAGGTGGCCACTCACAAAATTAGTCGTAGGGAGTGATAACCCTACACTAAAAATTGCATCATGAAACGTGAGTGTAAACTTGTAGGAGTTAACACCGCGAGGCCCAGGGCCTACACGGCCTGTCGCGCCACTGGAAGAAGAAGAAGAATTATCAAAATAATGAAAAGCATTATAATAAATTTCTTACATGGTTGTTTATTTTTGTTTGTTGTTGATCCAAATTTTGATTATTGATAAAACTACTGATTATTAATTGCCAAAATTATGGGAGTGTTGTATCATAATTATTACATCAAGGAAAAACACCTAGCTCTAAATATTTATTCTATTAATATTTTCTCTGATTTTTAAAAAAATAGTTGATTAAGGAAACTGAAAATAGAAAATCAGAGGCCTTCTGATTCCTGAGCTCGGTGTTTCAACCAAGGAGTAACCGAAGAATTATTTTCTGTTCAAATAGTCATAGATCGACTCTGGGTTCAAGAACCTTCTTGGGTTTTATCCAGCCTCAATAAAGTAGGTACCTGACAGCTTATTGGGTCGGAGGAAAAACAGAGAGATTGTAAATTTCTTGTATAATTCTTAGTTATGATTATTTCTTATTAAATATTCAGTTTTTTATTTAATTTTTTTTTAATACTTCTCTTGGTCCATGTAATTACTAGGATTGCATTCGATAATATGGCCAACTGATTCACCTGGGAACGACTTTACAAAATCAGATAATATCTACGAGTAAAGAAATAACTCAGAAGCGTTGTATTAATAAACTTGTGCCTTTTGTCCTTGTGGTATTTCAATCCACTGGGAGAGATATAATAGCGGGCCATCTCTCACAATGTTTAACTCCTTTCTTTTATTTTAGTTAATATTTAATAAAATTATATGTTAGCTAATATTATTATTAACTATTCTTGAGTAATGTTAAATGATCTTGATGATACCTCCAAACAGAATTGGAATAGTTTATTGATTTTAAAAAAAAGTTATTATAATTATCATCAGTCTTTGTATTATTTTATATATAAAAAACATTAATGAGTTAACTATTTTCCTTTATTATACTAGTTATTTCCTCTATTACTTTCACTTACCTATATATGAAATATATAGTAAGGGAAAGTATTGCGATCGTGAAAATTTTAGAATTCCGGTTTTCAACGGAAATACACTTTTTAGGGTTCCCTAAGTTTAAATGACCAAGTCCCGCAAAAACTTCTGTGTGTGTGTGGTAACTCTCGCGAGTAAACGAAAAGTCCTTTGAACCTGAAATTTCATATTTGAGACAACTATACGCCCGATATGTTGCATTTCGTGATGTTAGGTTTCATTCTGATTGAAATAGTCTGACAGGGCTTAAATGCCAATATTTTAAATTTTCTTCCTTTAAAGTACCTTTAATTTTGTAGATTAAAAAAAATAACCATATTATCTCGTTATCACTGATGAAAAACAAATAAATATATAAGCTGACCTAATTCGATATCCAAAATAAAGGAGAAAGTTGAACAAATATTTTTTTAATGCAATTATTTGTTTTTGAACATAAAAACAGTAATACACATGTATAATATACCGTTGGAAAGCTAATGAATTTAGGAAAAATATTATCTTATACACAAGCTTGTAAAAGTTAATAAATGGTGATCAACTTACTGATTATTTTAGATAATAATATAATAGAGTTTTTAGTAAAACATCTTTCTATAGAAATTCAATTTAATTAATTCTTTAATGGTTTCACTAATTTTCGTATCTAACTGTATTCAAAAATTCTTTAATCGATTTTAAAACGGTGGTAAGTGAAAGTCGTGTGTTGCCCGCACCAGATTTTGTTTTTTCTTAAGTGACTAAAAATGGAGGCGGCCATATGACAACATTTGAATTTTTATATTTATAAGTATTCAAGGTACGACAATTAATTAGGGATTTTGAAATTTTGTTAAATACGATTAAACAGCACTATTGAAAATTTAAATTACATCAATGCGTTTGGTTTAATGTTTTTATTGAAAATCACGATTTAGTTAAGTTTTTTTCCATTTAAAATAATCGAGGAGTCGCAGAGGTATATGGCGCCACCATGGCCGCTGACTCGCAGATAATTTTAATTCTCTAGTTCTTATCTCTACTTTTTTTTTTTCAGGTTGATTTAAATGCTTATCAGAAGGAAGTGGGACATCTATGAGAATAGGACACTGGACTACTGGGTTCTGGGTTTGGAACCAACTATGGCAGGGCAATTATTTATTTCTCCTGAGGATCAGTCAGTCTTAGTAGCCGATTACCTAAAAATTGAAAAACTAGGCGATTGAGTGTGATCTCGGCATCTTTTAACAGTCGTCACAGTACGGATGGGTCTCTCCTTTGATCTGAACACTCTTCATGCACCTTTGTTTTCGTGTTGTTAAATAAAAAAAAGATAATAACTTACACAAGATGGATCTTTTAACAATCCTCCAAATGGATTTACAAAATATATTTAGTACAGCACATTTATCAAAGGATACATAAGGGTTAAAATACTATTATAAAGCTGAAAAGTTTGTTTTTTTGTATGTTTCAACGCGTCAATCTCAAAAAGTACTGGTTAGCATTAAAAAAATTCTTTTTGTGTTGGATAGTCCATTTATCGAGGAAGGCGTTAGGCTGTTTGATTTATAATAGGTAAAAATAGACTATTAGGTGGTAATAGGCTATTAGTAGATTTGATAATCACGCTGCGACCAATAGGAGTGAGGAATCAGTGGAAAATCTGGATAAAACTGGGAAAATTAACCTCGCATCCCAATGATTGCCAAATAATTTACTTTTTAATTTTTAAATAATTCAATTTCCCTTTAAGTTATCATTTGTCGTAACAATCGATAAATCAAAGCAATTATTATTAAACAGGAAAGAGTCGATTTACGTCAAGACTGCTTTTCACACAACCAACTATATGTCGCGTTGTCAAGATAGGGTTGGGAGAAAATCAGTATGTTCTTCTGAAAAAAAAAATAAAACTAACAAATATAATTTATGCAGGGTACTTTAATCGCGATGATAATAACAGAAATTGACACGGACGAAGTCGCCAACAGCTAGTATGTATATAAAATGTGAGATAGCGCTGAGGAAATGACGAAATTTCTGGTAATTGTTACAGTCCTGAATAATAGAAACTTTTTGCAAGTTGAATGACCAATTGTGAATATTATAGCTAGCGATCATGCTTAGTTTTGGGAAGATGGTTCGCTGAGAGGACTTGTAGCCAGCCGATGCCAGGAGGCTGACCCAGATAGGGACTATTGTTAGATACACCAACTGCCTTGCTCCATTTAAACTCTTTCTTTATTGGGATCTTCTAGCTAACGTCCCCTTGCGTTCAATAGTATGCGTAAATCATTCCGAATCTGAAGCTATACCATTTTATATAGAGCTCTTTACTCCGAAACTTTATACTTTTGCGTCCTTGTGGTGTTTAATATGGAAACTATTTATCAAGAGAGTAAGAATTCGTTGTGTTCTCCCGTGTATTATAGACACCTTCCATAATTATTTTATTATGGAGTCTAGCATTATTTTTATATATATAATTGCTATTTATTTTTTATATTTATATTTAACAAATAATCGGCAACGTTGTTCTGAATGTAAGCTATTTCTAGTGATAATTACTATCACTTTACTATATATGAAATAGATCGTGAAATTTCGAATTCCAATTTTCGACAGAAATACACGATTTATGGGTCCCGAGTCCAAATAACCAAGCCCCTTATCCCGATTTCCTTTAAATTTTGATTAAACTCCCTAAATTAATGTAAAATTTAATGGGCTTTAATATCATGTAGGTTTCATTCTGAATGAAATAGTCTGACAGGGCTTAAATGTCGATATCTTAAATTTTCCTCTTCTAAACTACCTTTAATTATTTACATTCTAAAAGATTAACCATAACATTTGAACGACATTGATGAATAAGGCTAAATATACAAGTGGGACGAATTTGATGGCCAACTCAAGGATAAAAGACATAAAATATTTTTACTTTTTACTTACCTATGTATGAAATAAGTAAGGGAAAGTATTGCGATCGCGAAAATTTTCGAATTCCAGTTTTCAACGGAAATACACGTTTTAGGGTTTCCTGAATCCAAATTACCATGTCCCGAAAAAAGTTGTGTGTGTGTCTGTGTTTGCGCGTGTGTGTGTGGTAACTCCCGGGCGAAAACGAAAAATCCTATAAAACTAAAATTCCCTATTTAAGACAACTATACAGCAATCCATACAGATATTTTTATATAAGATATAAGTTTTTCATCAAAATCTGGCAAAAACCAGAAGAGGCACTTTATACCATGCATTTTGCACCTTTTTACGATTTTCTTAACAACGGCTCTAACGATTTTGATTAAACTCCCTATATCGATGTAAATTTGGACTGGCTTTAAAAATAAAACAGGGCATGAATGCCGATATTTCAAAATTTCTTTCTCTAAAGAATATTTAATTTTGTAGTTTTTATGAAATTGACCAATCATCTGATTAGCATTGCTAAAAACCAGATAAATATATAAGTTGAACAAATCCGTATCCAACTAATGGAGATGATTTCAAAAATATTTTTTTAATGCATTTTTTTACTTTTGAACTTATGAACAGTAATATACATGTATAATCTACCGTTGGAATGCTAGAGATTATTTAATAGCTAGAGAGGTTATTTAATAAAACACACGTTTCTTTTGAAATCCAATGTAAATAATTCTTTAACAATTAATTTTCGTTTCTTAATTGGTTTCGGACGAGAACCGGTGTGTTCAACGTGGTATGGCTGTTGGCCATGTGGCAGAAATATTATTTATTCTGTTAATTCAGTCGGGGGGCGACCCTAGGGTATGGAGACCCTCCTGGGGCAGACCCAGCCTCTATAAAGTGGGCACCCATATTAATTGGGGAAAAACCTGGCGGCTGAGCGTGATTAAGGCCTAATCACTTCATTGCACAGCCGTTGGCCTAGAAACAGTAGGAATCTCTATATGTACTGAGCCCAAGACCCTTCATGGATTGTAGTGGTACAGGTTTTTTTTTTTTTTTTTTTTTTTTTTTTTTTTTTTTTTCTAAATTGGTTTAAAAATTCTCAAATTGATATAAATAACGAAGGTTAGTGAAAGTTGTGTGTTGTGGGCACCAGGTTTTTATAATGTAATTCTTTTTTTATATTACAGTAATATATACTTATAATATGCGTATTTAAGAGAAAGATTTTCAGAATAAATGTTTGTTAATAAACAAAGTTGTAAATTGCTATAATGTGATATATAGAGAAAAAATTATTACTGATTAACAATTTAATATAGTTATATTATTTAATCTATATATGTGTCCATCAAAAATGAATAAAGGTTTTATTAAAATCAACTTAACATATTTTTCAAATAGAACTATATTTAATAGTTTTTAAATTGATTTTAACAGCCGAGGTAAGATAAAGTCGTGTGTTGCCCACATCTTTGTTTAATAAAAGATAACGAATGTATAGTAAGTGTGGGGTTGGGAACTAAAAATAATCATAATGTGTTTTATTAATTAAATTTACATTTATAAATTTACTATTCATATATATATATAAATAGAGAGGGCAATATATATATATATATATATATATATATATATATATATATATATATATATATATATATATATTGCCCTCTCTACAAAAAGCATTTTTAAATATTGTAGAAATAATAATAATAACATAAATCTAACTGAAAGTTTTCTTTTTCCACATTTTTTCACTTTAAATATTTAATTTTTAAATAAGTATATATCTATATTTCCAGGCCCTTACATGGTAATTGTAGAATGCTACCCAATTTGCACAGTTTAGATAGTTTTTGTATTGCTGTTCGGACAATACTGCCCCGCCAAGCCAACGCATCCTTATTTCGATAACACAGAGCAGACCCCTACATAATGGTACATATCCTCTATGTCTCTATTATTACATAAACTACAATAATGTAGCTCTGCCGCCCTTGCAACATTACTATTATGGCACAGAAGTTGTCCTCTGATTTTGATAATTAATTTGATGAACGACTGACGTGAAACCCACATACGAGACTTAAAAGGATAGAACTCAATCGCAGATTCGGCCGGTTATATAAACTACTAAACAGAAAACTTATCTTACAGTCGACAACAAATTACTAATATATAAGACAGTACTGAAACCTATATGGGCCTACGGACTTGAACTATGGGGGACAACTAAACATTCTAACATCAAACGTATCCAATCCTTCCAATCCAAAGTCCTCCGAACAATATTTAATGCTCCTTATTACGTTACCAACTGTACCCTACACCATGACCTTAATATTCCATTTATTTTAGACCTGGTACCATCCAAATTCTCCAAATTCCATCAGAACCTTCTTCATCATCCTAATCTTCTTGCTCAATCGCTTTCCAGCTCCACCCATCCCAACAATCCTCCTCGAAGATTGAAACAGCAGTGGCCCCGCGACGTTTTGTAAACATTTATCTGGAGTTCTGACACTGGTCAGATCCTTCACTCATGTACTGTATGTTTGTGGCTATTCTGCCCTAGCTCGGCTTACACCAGTGAAGCGCTAAGTGAGAGGCGCTGGGATTTCTTGTATTCGACTTCTCCCCCCACTTGTGGAGGAAGCAGCCGAGTAGGGTCCCTTTAGTAGATTGTATATTGTATACAGTTACGTTTGCTTATATGATTTTTATTTGTTTCCCAACTTGTATTTATCTCTACTACAGGTTGTTGTTTTGATTTGTTTCTTGTTGTTTTTTTAATTGTTATTTTTTTTTGTATATATTTGAATTTATTTATTTCCGATTTTATGTAATTTGACTTTATCATTATTTTCTGTATATATTGTATGAATGTGTATTACATCACTATTACTACTGTTCATTATGTAACAAATTGTAATATTTCTCAATAAATAAAAAAAAAAATTAAAAAAAAATTGATGAATCCCAGGGCGTATCTATCAGAGATACGAGTATAACAGTTCCCCCCTAAATCATAATTTAATTCTTTATTGGGGATCACTTGTAGCTGGGTGGCTAGCGTAACAGCCTCCCATGCTAAAGTCACGGGTTCGAACCCGCAGGTGGCCCTAGGATTTTTTAATGGGAGTAAAAAATCCTTAGTTACGCCGTCCTTCGGAGGGGACGTTAAAAGTTGGTCTCGAACCTGTGCGATGTCAGGTACTCGTTAAAGATTCCTATCCTAATAAAACCTGGATAGGCAAAATTTAGGACTCCCACTGTAGCATCGTCCGATTAGCCATAGTAGCATAAAGTGACGTTAAATAAATAAACAAACAAACAATTCTTTATACAGTTGATGGTGAACAAATTTGTTGACCTTAACCAGTAAACCATTTCTAAAGTCTTTTCTTATATACTTCGCTAATCCTTTAAAACATTGCTTATTTCCATTTACTAAATAATCACTATATTGCCAGTCATATCTCCGACATAAAGAACGGAAATTATCACACTACCGTATAATTAATTCTTTTCTTAATTATCCTTCGACAAAATCTTAGTCAGTCTATGGCTGGGTAATAACAATACTTTTTGAATATATTTAACATCTGCTATATAATTGTAGCAATATATATATATAACATCTGATCAAAAGATTGGAACCTATGACAGAAAGAGTAATGGAGTGGTGTAGGCGATGATCGCTGATAAACACAAAAAAAAACAATTCGTTTTCTTAATTCAATGCATTTCATATGTGTGAACTATGAACCGACGTTAACCCATACGATTGAAAAGCTTAAGATTTTAGAAAAAAATATTATCTTATATACAAATTTGTAAAAAGTAATGTAAAATGACGAAACGAGGTTTGTTATGATAGGACTAAATTGAAGATGTCCTTAAGTAAATGAATGTAAGGCGGATATTTACACGGGATATGAGATAAAGAAAGAGTAGAAAGAGAGGCGCAAGTTCTCGCACGGCTAAAGAATAAATGTATATTTATAGTGTTAGAATAGATACAAAAATATTCAAAACCTATCTCAGATTTATCTGCTCTCCGTCCTTAATTATTTTCCAATTTCCAGGTTACCTAACAGCTGATAACCAGCTGGCTAGCACTCTCAGTCATATCATTAATTTCTCTTAAAAATTGAAATTAATGATAGTATTCGACGATATAGATATACAAGGGCTGCTCCCAGTTGATGTGGAGCAGAATGGTTAAACAGTTAAAGAATTGTTTAAAGTTATAGCTAACCAAAATTCACAATTTATTATTCCTCGTTGATTTAAGCATGCTGCTGTTTGGGCTCATATTAGAATTTCGTTCTTTTGACATGTTCTTTGATTTTATAACAAAAATTTAACTACTGGGCCATTCTGAAAATCTTGGCGTTCCGCCATTATATTTCCCCTCCCAGAGCCAAGAATAATAAGGGATGTATGTAGTTTCCGGTCCATCTACCACACAAATTGTCTTTTAGTGCTATTTGTGATAGTGTTCAAAAGAATTCCCTTAGAGTTACTTCTATAAATACAGAAGGAGTGAGTTCAGTTGGGACACATTTAGGATAACAAACGGGTTCAGTAATGTGGGAATAAATCAACGCCAACTAATCATATCAACAAGTCAGCAAAAATGGATATACATTGCTACACTCTCATGATGTTTTTAGTTCATGCAAGTCTTTGCCATTGGAAGGAAAAACTGGTTCCAATACTAAAATATCGTTCTTAGTTATTTTCATACAAATCATGAGACTTCTGTGGGATATTAAATGTAAATTTATTTATTGGAATAGAATGGACTAATGTTTGATTTATGATATATAATAAATTATATCATGGAAACATTATTAGACTTGCCTTTACCTGGATAAATATTTATTCCATTATAACGTACCAGCAGTTGATTGACTTTGTGATTGGAGACTCACCCACTCAGTCTCAATAAAGTGGGTAGCAAAGTGAGGGGGGGATTTAGCTAAAACCTACTTGATCTGCGGTTAGCCTAGAAGCAGCACAGATCCATACATTTCTTTCGGATCCTTTGCAGTGTATATTTACATATTCAGAATGTTCTATTGTCACTTGATTACTTATTGGAATCATTATTTTCAAATCTGATTCAATATTGATCTCATTATTGAGGACTTGACGTCAATGCAAAAATCTTAGTCGAAACATGTGAATTTATTTTCAGCATCAGGGCTTCGTCAATTTTTTCTTTGACCGTTTTGTAAGGAAGCTTTTGATGCAACCATTAAAAACGCAGTAAATCAACGTCTTTGAAAGCAGCGGAAAAGAGACATGGAATTGACAATGGACCGATTTTTTTATTGTTGTTTTCTTTCAATCGTCATATGTCTTCTTCAAGCTAAATCAGAAGAACTGTATTCGAAATTTAGGTATTAAAAGGAACTTCGTTTCCGCAGTTATTGGTGAATGGAATGTAATAAAACTGACCACCTAGAAACTAACACGCACAATTGCAGCAAAAAATATTTCATCATATAACTTGAACTGCATACCGACTGACAAGGTTTATTTTGTATGAACAATTAAGTCTGTAGGTGAATTTTTTTAAAAAACATTTCGACCTTTCGTAAAAGCTTAAAATCGGATGTCCTGATTCCAGTTTTTAAGCGTGATACACCTTTTAGGATCCTCTGAGTCCAAATACCAAAACAGCCTGAAAACGTTTGTGTGTTGTAAGACTAACACTAGAAAGAAAAGTCGTACGGAAGTCAAATTTTATTTGTTCGATAAATATTAGGCCGTTTTACAAAAGAAATTCTTGGATATATTTTTTTATAACAATTTATTTAATCCAGTCATCGCGACGTTTCAGCCTCTAGGGCCATTATCAAGCTTCTGTAATCAATTAAAGTTTCATTGCATTTATACATTTTCAAAAATTCAATTACAACACATAATAAATTATTTTTAATCATTATGTCACCTACCATGCATATCCATCTTAATTATCTTTTCATTTCACCGCTTTTCAGCAGCGTCGTCATAATTTTTTTTAAATTATCATTTTTCAAAAAAAAACTTGTTAAAAAAATTATGACGACGCTGCTGAAAAGCGGTGAAATGAAAAGATAATTAAGATGGATATGCATGGTAGGTGACATAATTATTAAAAATAATTTATTATGTGTTGTAATTGAATTGTTGAAAATGTACAAATGCAATGAGACTTTAATTGATTACAGAGGCTTGATAATGGCCCTAGAGGCTGAAACGTCGCGATGACTGGATTAAATAAATTGTTATAAAAAAATATATCCAAGAATTTCTTTTGTAAAACGGCCTAATATTTATCGAACAAATATTCAAACAAAAGAACAATTACGACAATGATGAGAAAAAGTTAAATTTTATATTTAAGACAACTATTATATTACACTCAAGCTGTTTCATCAACTTACTCATCAAAACCGGCTGAACAAAAGTGCCACTTTATACGATGAATATTGCACCTTTTTAGGCTTTTCTCGGAAGTGGCTCTTACGATTTTGATTAGACACGCCAAATCGATGTAAAATTGAATGGGTTTAATGATCATGTAGGTTTCATTATGATTAAGATAGTCTGACAGGGCTTAATAGATGCCGATATTTAAATATTTTCTTCCTTTAAACTATCTTTAATTTTGTAGATACGAAAAAATTAAACACGTTGAACGAATTTGATATCCAAAAAATGGAGAAAAGAGAAAAACTATTTTTAGGTAATATTTTTTTCCTAACACAGATTTATAATATACCTTTGGAAAGCGAAAGATTTTAGAAAAAATATTATATACAAAGTTGTGTAAGATAATTTAAAATGACATTAGGGTATAAACTTAGGTTATTGTTGAACATAGTAATTTTACGAGTAATTTTCGTATAATCAACTATTTTTTCATCAATAACATGTTTCGAATGAAACTAATTTTTTTTTTTTTTTAATTTTATGAACTTTAGCTTTATTTAAAAGTAATTAAGTTGATTCTAGGTATCGAGGTAAGTGAAAGCCGTTTGTTGTTTTTTATTACTTTTTCGCGTATACCTATGCTGATAAATAAATGGAAAATAATTATCTTAAAATGTTGTGAAACGTTGTGTGCTTTATTTAACCATGTTGTGAGGGTGCATAACACCTTTCCACGCGAGCTCTCATTGAGTAAATTTAGGAGGTTGTTTTTCTTGGCGATTAATTAGCGATGGGATTGGCTATATAGGGTGCACTACAGCTATTTTAGGTGCTAACATCAGGGGTAGGCTCAGTCTCAGACCTATCTGTCAAAAATATATCACTTTAATTGATCAATAGACTTAACTGGTTGCTTTCATATTCCTCTGATTTTCTTGAAAAATTGGGTTTTGACACATGAGAAAGGTAAATGGAAAGAACACATTAAATCATTTTTTAAGTTTTGTTAATTATTTTCAATAGTGAACCTTTGTAATCGACCAAAAAAATAAATAAAAATAACCCCCCTTAATTAATAAATTTGAGGGCTTACGTTTCAAGATAGGTAGAACTCGATAACGAATAAAAAAAAAAGTTTTTGTCCGCAGTATTTTTACAAATCTACTGGACCAATTATGACAGCCACATGTTTCGTCTATAAGCAGACATGGAGTCCTCCGAGTGGACCATGTTTATACTTTGATCATGAACCCATAAAAATAAGTGAAAGTTTTTAAATCTCAGAAATCAACACGTTTTACTTTCAACATACTAGACTTTACTATTGAGAAAATGGGATGTTTTCTCATTGTTAATCCAAGCTTTCAAACCAAATGAGTTTATTCCATATAAAAAGTATTTTGAATATTAAAAAAAAAAAAAAAAAACCCATGTAGGTTTTATGGTTCAGTTCATATACTGTTTTCGGGTCAACGGTCTTGCAAGTAGTCGATTAGGCCCTGATCATACTCAACTACCAGATTTATTATTCCAATTTTAGGGTACTAACTTTATAGAGGCTTAGCTGGCCTCAGGAGGGTCACCATGTCTTGGAGTCTCCACGGCTGAAATATCATGATAAATAATTATTCTATCTTACAAATAGTTAGGATTCAAAACTGGGACTAAGAAAACAGCAGGTTAATAATCACTACAATTTTAGAAAGAAAAATAATTTGCTATGCTCCATGAAGATTTCCTGAACACTTTTCATATAAACCATAAGTTCCTTCACAAGGTTTCTCGATTTCCTGATAGGCATTACATTTTCCACACTACAAAGACCACGTGTTCATCACTCTACTTTTAAGATATTGACCAACATAAGTAAGGATTATTCCTTCTAGTTCCTCACGTTAAGTTATTTAAACTGATTAGACTTTTGATACAGAGTACAGATCTTATAGTTTGATTCTGGTTCATCTTCTTAAAGCGGCTAAAGGATCTCAAACTGATCATAAAATTATTACATGTATCAAGGAAGAGTGTTCAATCTTTAATTTTAATGGAATAATGAACATGATTTTTAGAATATAGGAAAAACATAAGAAATTTATAACAGAGAGTGAAAAATGAGATAAATCTGATGTAAGAGAGACGAAGTGGGTTGGAAGAATGTTCATCGTTAGGTTTGGCTAAGAGTTCCCTGTGAAAAGTGGATGAGGCGGTCTGAAATCCTTTACTGGAATCCGTTGAACGACTGCCAATAGCTTTAGTCAGTTTGGACTGTTTATCGTTATAGCTAGTCTATGCAATATTTACCGTTTCCTGCAAACAGTATACCAGGGAAAGTAGAGTGCATGTAAGAAGCTACTTATATTTACGTACAATTCAAAGGTATGGTAGATTCCACAGTTATGTTCAAGTCGTACCAAGAACTTTACTTAAGGGATTGACGACGATAATTTAATATAAGATAGATTTTAGTCAAATTAAAAAAAAATCTGTATTTTATTCAGTTATGAAGCAATAAGAGGTTTAAAAAAATGTTTAATGTGTTATTTTTATAAAAAAAGAGATATTATTATTTTTTTAAAACATATTTATTGATTTATACAACTGTATTATATACATCAAGTAAATGTTATGGACTTAGTAAACTGACATGAAATACATGTAGGAAAAAATATTCTAAACTAGAAGGTTTCGGGGCCGTCTTCGTTTCAGACGCCGAATGGAAGAAGATAATAGGATAGAAACTAGTGGGTTAGAGTGGGAATGGAGTTTTTCATGGAATATTTAGAACCTGGTTAGGGCTAACTTAGTAACATATGGATCATTAAGGTCTTTATGGATGAATTTATTTGTGACAAAGTTTGATTTTACGAAATATTTTGGTTTGTGAGGATTGGATACGAAACAAATTCGATGATTTGGTAGAGCCTCATAGCTCTACTCCGTAAGTCCCTATCGGCCTTATGATGGTCATGTAAATAAGTCTTTTGTAATTAAGTGGAACGTTGGTCCAGTATGTGTTGATGTAGTCAAAAACGTCGGGCAGTTTCTGGTCGTTTCCGTCTTGTATGGGAATTCCAAGGTAGACGTTTGTAAAGGAGGAGTCCTAGGTATTGAATCTGTTCAACAGGGACTAGTGGAGTGTCATTAAAGGGTACTGTAGGGCAGTATGACATTGGTTTACGACGAAGGGTAAAAGTTATCTGGTGGGATTTGTTAGAATTAATTGTAATCCTCCGATTCTTGCATCATACTTCAAGGTCATGGATGTGCGATTAAAGAGTGTGGGAGGCAGTAACTGGATCATTATCTACTGATAGCACACACGTGTCATCAGCATAGGTAGAAAGGAAAGTGTTAGGATGGGTTGGGATGTCAGTTGTAAAGACTGTATAAAGAACGGGTCCTAGCATGCTGCCCTGAGGAACACCAGCAGATTTAAATTAATTAATATTTTATTTTCATTAATCAATGATCTACAACAGCATAGTTGGAATACCGATCTGTAACGGTCAGACTGTGTTGCAGGAAACCAGGAGGATGCGGATGCAGCGGTAGTCGACAAGAGGATCATGGTGTTCGATGTTGAAGAACGTCTCAACTCGCTATTGAATTTTAGAGCCATTATAAAAAAAATCTATATAACATGAAAGAATTATGAAATTAAAAAAACTTATCTGACAAATATGTTTTGCGTTGATGTAACATCTTAAGGTCCTCACTAGCAAGCATAAAAAGTAACTTCAGACTATCAATGAGGACCGAGAGGAAGATAGAGGACATTGGAGGACGGAATCAGACAAGGAAAGCGATGCCTGGACAAGGTCTTCCCCTCTGCGTTAAGGATATTCCTAATTCTTCTTCCTTAAATTCTGCTTCTTGCAGTCTTCTGAGCATCTCGTGATATAATTTAGGTATTACCGAAATGCTAAATGAAATACGACGCTATGTCCTGTAAGATTCTCTATCAGATATTGACATCAGAAAAATTTCTTTTTATATTATCTAAGATGTTCTGTATAGGTTGAAAACGACAATGGAACCTCCAAAGAAGAGGACTGGCTAGTAAGAGGCCGGCTAGTTAGAGGAGAAAATAAAGAAGATGGAGGTCAGTTGATGAAATAAGTCTTCAATGACGGATTGGAACTGGTTTTATTTCATAAAGTTTATATGTAACATCTACATGCACGTAGTGCATATTAACACTTATTACCAGTATCATATATCAATGTATCCGAAAGTCAGAGAAGGGATGATAATGATTTTCTAAAATCATGAGATGTTACTAATACTTACATGATACATACTGAATACATCTGAGATCATAAAATCTTTAATTAACTATAAACCAGAACATATATCTAATCTTAATAAATAAATGATATATACACTGAGCTAATTATACTCAGGCGTGAACAGTTGTAATGGCTTCAATGAATTAGCTTCTTATCGTGCGTACCATTGAAGTCAATTGAGAACTCAATGGTGAATGGAATTTTCACCCGTGCAACCGTGGTTTCGAAACCAGGTACGGAAATAAATGACAGGCCGTTGGTTCAGCGGGATCCTAGCCAACATGCACTCTGGGCTTTGTGATAGCGGTGGGGGAGGGAAAGGGAGGTGATAATATTCAATAAACATTTATGTTGTTAAATAATTCGCAATAATATAGTATAAATAAAATAATATGATAGCTGTATATATTTATGCAATGTCGTTTGTTCAAACCAGTTCTGTATTAAACAACTTATGAATTTGGTGGATTGTAATGACTGATAGATTAATAACCAGTGGCACCTCTTCTTTTGGTTAGTCCCAAAATTTTGTTGAGTCAAGAGGTCCCTCATACAGTTCCTGTATATATATATTGTGTGTATCAGGAGTTGGTTAATTAGTTCTTGTAGGTTGTAAATTATTTAGTAGTGGGTATTAACTATCAAGATATTAACCAACATTTACATATATAATATATTTAAGTGTAAGTAAGTAACTATTTTCGTTTCTCAAATAAAGTTATCTAAACTAATTAAACTTTTGATAAAGTTTGACTTTAGGTCATCTTCTTAAAGAGGCTAAAGAATCTACCACAGGATCTCAAACTGTTTACTTCACCTTTCGGTTGAATGCTCATATTATCATAGAGTCTCTAATCTCAGTCTTAGAGTGTCTCTTGAGCAGCAAGGAGCTTAGTCATTTGTTTGTGTGGTGTGTTATGTTACAATAGAACATCTTTCAGACTTATATACTGGAATTTTTTATATGTACTATCACCAACATGTAACTATATAGTGTACTATAGTTTAGTTACTATTACAAATAGTATACTTGTATAGTATAAAAATAGTATTGAATTAAAATAAAATACTTAAAAAATTAAAACTATATATAGTCAGTGCCTCTGTGTAGTAGTGGTGGTGATAGTCTGCTTAAGGAACCCTAATCCTACTTGCCGCAAATAAACAAGCAGTGTTATTGTTCCAGGATTATTATTTTGTTTTCGGTTCTGATGTAATTTAAGTACATTTAATAATGGTGAATTGTAAGGTATGTGATAAAACAGTGGGCAGAGATGAAAAAATGAAACTGTCTTGCACCAAATGTCTAAATATTTACCATAAAAAAAGTGTCAAAATAGAAATGACGAATCCAGAGTCCTGCAAAATCTGGCATTGTATGGACTGTGAATTGTCTTCACGAACATCGCCAGCCAATGAGCCTGACACTATGATTAATTTGTTGATGGCGCTCACCGAGGAGGTTAAAGAAATTAAGGTTAACTCTCGTTCTCTCAATCTCAAATATGGAGAGGTTACAAAAAAATTGAAAATCTCCTTGAACAATAAAAACACCAAGTGGAAAAATTGACTTTAAAATATAACTTCTTTAAAGAAAAAATTTCGGTTAAATAATGCCGAACTAAACCAATTAAAAAATAGTCTCGAAATCAGGTATACCGGAGAGACCAGGTGAAAATTTAACTGGGACCATTATAAGCGTCGGTGCAGCCCTGAGCGTGAAGCTGGGCCCGGAAGATCTGGACCACGCCGTATGCCTCAGGCCTAAGGATACAGGAACCCCAGGGACCATCATTGCTCGCTTCGTTCACCAAGCAATAAAGGATGACCTTGTGCGGCAAAGAAGGCTTAACAGAGCCCTAGGCTGGGAGGAGAACGACACGCACCCTATTTACGTTAGCGAGGCGATGACGCCGGACAACAGGCACCTATACTGGCTCGCCAGACAGAAAAAGGTGTCTGCTAAGATGAAATATGTGTGGTTCAGTGATGGTCGGGTCAGGTGCCGGAAGGCCGATGGGTATCCAGCGGTAATAATTAATAGACAGGCCGACTTAGATGAATAAACAAACTAATAAATTAACTTATCACGGAATATTTAATATTAATTTTACAATTAGTGTTTTAAAAGGTTCTGATTTATTTTCATATGTGTTCTCATGGATTCAATACAATAGGATATACAATTCCAGAAGAAAAAACATGTCATACAGGTGCACGTTTTTAAAATACTTTAGGGGTTCATGATCTCTGTTCCTTGTAAATATTGTATGTATGTATATTTTTTAAAACAAATTTTGAGAACATTAAACCTAAAACATTAAAAGACAAATTTCATAATAATTATCAATGAAGTATCATTGCAAAAGTATTTCTTTAGTTTAAGCATAGTTAAATATTGTCGAATAAGTAAATTTTGTGATTGGGTTAAAAACCTTCTTATTCCGTAATAAAATAATTGTTATCATCCTTGGATATAAAATTCACTTATAGTTTCTTTCATTTTTACTGATATTTAGAATAGTGCTGTACCTGATATTACTCGATATGCCTAGCAGCTATGAAGTAGTTGTCGAAATCAGTTTACTAGGTTCGAGGTTATTTGGAGAAGTATATTCCTAATTAATGTCCGGCCACAAGAAGTTAGGTCGTGGGACAGCGTGGAGTATTTATTAATATATTTGGCGGGGGAAGGTGTATAATCTAAGAAAGTGTGATTCACCACTGAGTCACTCAAATATTCGTTATTTTGTCCCAGAAAACCTCTCGGTGTTTGTTCTTTATCGTCCTTATTTCATAGTGATCACATTTTAAATGAAAATTGAAAACATGAGCAGATGAATGTGTAATTATGTAAATACATTTTTTTTCTTTTCAATGTAACTTATAATACCAGTATTAGTATGAACTTTAAATTAGAAATAAAAAGTATGTATTAATGAGATGAGAGATGAATTATGTTAAATATATTTTAAGCATCCATACCTTAAGCTACAATTTTTTTTGTTGTTTAAATTTAGATACAATTTTTATAATTGACAATTGATTAATATTGCAATCAGTCCTAATTAGGACACTTTTAATAGTGATAAAGTACAACTATCATACTACAATCACAAAATGTATACAAAACAATAAATTTATAAAATAATAATACAATATACATATATACAATAAAGAATCAATATTATAATATGTACAAAAGTCACTCATACCTGTTTACAATCCTCAAGCACACAACAGGTGAGTGGAGAATCTAGTTAAAACTATTGTAGAACTCCAAAACACATGTTTACAAGAGGTCTCGAGGCCACTGCTGTTTCAACCTTTGGGGGATGGTAAGGGTATCTGGAGCTGAGGGCTTGAGCTAGCGGATTTGGGCGATGGATAAGGTTCTGATGGAGTTTAGAGAATTTTTATGGTACAAGATATAAAATAAATGGAATATTTAGGTCGTCGTGTAAGGTATGGTTGGTGACATAAAAAGGAGCATTAACTATTGTTCGGAGGACTTTGGATTGAAAGGATTGAATGCGATTGATGTTAGAAAATTCGTCTGTCCCCCACAGTTCAACTCCATAGGTCAGATAGGTTTCAGTACTGTATTGAATATTAGCAGTTTGTTTTCTATAAGTAGTTTATAAATTCCGTTGAGTAGTCTGTATAATTGGCCAAATCGTCGGATTTGTTCTTCAGCTACAAAATTAAAGGGGATAGAATAATCCCATAATGAGTAATATACAAAAAAAAAAAAAAAATTAAAATTAGGCTAACTCCATTAATAATGTTTAATCCTATAAGATTAAAGATTATTAATTATTAGTTATTGCTTAGTTGCTAGAAATAGACAGTCCCTTATCGATCTGTTGAAAGCGGAAACCAAGTACATGTTTATAGGATTAAAATGTGATCCAACAGCTGGAGAAGATCTGTGCATTGGAGGTTTTTCTTTTGGGAACGTTAAAATCTTCTCCTATCTTAATGTGGAGCTAAATTTCCAAAACAAAGTTGCCAGAAGTGAATAGAAGGATTATGGCAGGTAACCGGGCCAAATTCGCTGACTTAAAACACTTCCGGTCATCGCTGTTGTCACGAACGACTAAAATAAGGTTCTATAAAAACGTTTGTAGGACATGTGGTGACGCACTCAGCGGAAACTTAGACTTATTCAATAAAGGCTTTGAAAATCTTCGAATCCTGTGTTGGAAGAGAGTGAATGGAAAATCAGAAAGAACAAAGAACTATATGAGCTGTAACCATCTGAGGACGAGCAAGAAGAATCGAATGGTAGGGTCATCTAATGAGGATCGATGACTCCAGGATGCAAAAAAGGATCTGCTGGGAAAAATGTTTGTTACACTAAGAAGAGGACGAACTCGGAGACGTTGGGTTTAGGATGTTGTAAAGGACTTGAAAGTGCTCGGTGTAAGGAACTGGAAGAGAAGAGCGTTGTGCAGAGAGGATTGGTGCAATGTTGTCAAGGAAGCCAAGGCCCACCTCAGGCTGCAGAGCTACCTTGTAAGTGAGTAAGTAAATAATCCTATATGATCTTTAAATAATATTTATTTAATATACGGATCTAAGATCAGCTATAGAGCCCCAGATGCCTTACAGGTCGCCAGGAATACATGTATTGTGCTGTCACTGTCTAGTGACATAGTTTATAATGACTTGGCATTAAGTTTTATTCAGTAAACTTCTTTCTTCATAAAACTTTATTATTATAATCATAAACAACTTTATTATTGTTGATTCAAACTTCTTATTTACAAGGATGTTATCAGAACTTCTCTCCTGTATGGTGCCCCCCATTACTACTCTATTCATCAGAAAATACAAGAAGAAAAATTGCAGCAATTCCAAAGTGTCATTATAAAGAAAATTGAAAGAAGAACGTCTTTCGAATGAGAAAATAACGAACAATTTTAAGAGTTGAAAAAAAAATCAAGATTTGTTAGAAGTTTCCACAGATCCTTCACTTTTTTCCCAAACATAAGAATAGTAATATATATAGATGTATGATATACCTGTATGTGTATAATCTATGATGATAATGTATACATATAATATGCCTGGAAAGCTGAATATTTTATAAAAAATAATATGCTATATTCAAAGTTGTATAAGGTAAAAGAAGACTGGTAAAAAGCGTACAAAACTAAATAATTGTTGAATATAATAATTTATATTGCTAGATTAATTAATCTAAAACATATTTTTCCATAGAAAATCAATTTTCATTTCTAACTCATTTAAAAGTTCTTAAATCGATTTTAACAAGTGAAGTAAGTTTTTAACTTAGCCATGGTATATTCAGTAATAAATCTTTCGAATGATGAAAAAATCCATTTTATGTTATGATGATTCAAGTTCGTCTATACTACTTATTTATGATTAAAAAATAATCTCTCTTTATCCAAAACTAATTGGAACCGGTGGCAACATTTAGGAAGACTAACCGCTCCCATCTCTACCAATTTAGTTGGAGCTGTGGGCTATTAATATGGCAGAAAATATTTTTCTGCATGGATGTAGCTAGCACATCCCTGCAGATAAATTAAGGTAAATACGATTTGTCAGTTATAATTGCCTGATGTAATCTAACTAGCAGGTGTGGGGCTGCGGATCAAACATCTTCGGCTAAAAATATATAAATTGGGCTCTTATCACATCTTCCCAGGCGTTGGAGGAGCACTCCTTGAATTCCGAAAATGCTGAAATTTGATTTTACGGATATAATAACGATAATAATAATTCTTTATTTATTCTGGGACTAGGCCCTCCAGAATAATATTACAGGAAATAAAATGTGGACTTAAGACTGAAGGGAGCGGTGTAGTCTAGTAGACTTGATCACTAGTCAACAGTTCTCAGGGTCCTGGGTCCGAATCCCACCTGTAGCAAAATATTATTTAATTTATTAATTTAGCCGTGGGGCGACCAGGGTATGGAGACCCTCCTGGGGCATACCCAGCCTCTTTAAAGTGGGTACCCAAAATTGGGGAAAAACTAGGCGGCTGAGCATGATCAAGGACTAATCACCTCACTGCACGGCCGTTGGCCTGGACACAGTACGAATCCTTCATGTACTGAGCCCAAGACCCTTCATTGGTTGTAGATGTATAGGAGTTTTTTTAAGACTGGAGGTAAATAATTGAAAACAATAGAATTAAATTAATAATATGAACAAATAAAATAACTCATAAAATAAATTCTAATAAGAAACTACAGATAAGAAACAGAAATGTATGTTAACGTGTAAACAATAAAATAAAATATAATATGAATGAATGAATAAAGCCTTTATTGCAAGGATAACATTTAAATTATAATATTTACTTTTTTAGTTCTAATATAACTGAACAAAAAAAAATATAATGCTAAGTGAAAAATAATAATAATTTATATAATTGATCAATGAAAAAAAAATATATAATTAATGTTACTTAATTGATAAATATATTTACAAAATATTATCCCTACAGGCATCTCCTTACGGAGGTGATGGTCTAACTTCTCCGGTGACCAAACCTATTGGGAAGGGAAAATATAATATAATAAGATTTTTAAAAAAATAAATTATAAAAATTACAATTCTTCTGAATGTTTGTAAAATATAATTTAATTCTTCATATTTGAAAAGATAATCATTTATAAAGTGAACAGAATGAATGGTTTTGTTTTTCGCCGTGACAACATGTTAAGCACCAGCTTACTAACACAAAGATTACGGTAACCATAATGAATGGTATATTTTGACCAATTTGGACAGGAATCAGGCAGTGCTAAGAGCTGGTTTGCGAAAATTGGGTTTCTTCAACCATTATTATTTTCTTTCCTATCGTACTCAGGCAATTTATATCCCCTAATCCACTCTGGTCTTCTCTCCTTACTCTTTTCTTAGGAGTAGCCGATCGTTTCTTCCATACTTTTCAATTTCTATATAAATGGTATTTCTGATTTAATCCATCTGAATGCAGATCTGTACGACTTCCGGATTTATTTAACCTTAACGTTAGTGGTGTTCAAGAGAACCTACATAGGTAAATATGCCTGGATAAACCTGAAAGAATTAAGGCTAAACGCTGTAAAACACAAACAATTGAGACGTTGATTTCCAAAAGGAGATCAGCTGATGCGCTCGATGATAACAGTCATACGTTACTTCGTCTCTCAGATTTTTGCTTTTTTCAGTAGGAATTCGCTTGAGTTCAGTCTGGAAAACATCACTAGACCTCAGGAATACTACAGCAGTAAATATTGGAGAAATTTCGGTAAGAAAGTTATAATTTACTTTGTACAATCACGAAAAAGTGAAAGGAGGGTCACTGATCAGCTGGTTGCCGCTAGCTCGGCAAGCTCGGGCTTGCATTTCTTTTTCTTATCTTTCTTTTATTTATTTTTTTTCCTTCTTATTCTTATTCCATTATATATTTATTCCTATTTATTTTTTTTTAATCAATGCGATATTTTCATCAAGTGATGTCTTTGAAAGTTACAAGTAAAAGATCTAGATCTGCAGGTTCAAACTCGTCTCCCACAAAACAGAGACCTCGCCGTGATAATAATAAAAAAATGATTCCACCAGCGACTGCTTCAGCTACCTCTTTAGGATCTGAACCACAGCCTAGCACATCACCACAAGGATTAACTGAAGAATCGCCGTTTTTTACACCGAACCCATTTCAGATCCTTCAAATTGAAAAAGAAACAATGGAATCTTCTCCTATACCAAAAGAACCACAACCTCCACCAATATTTGTTAAAAATATTAAAAACTTTCAACTACTGTGTGCACATCTAAACAAATTAACCGATCCTAACAGTTATTATTGTATAAGTAGAACCAGTGATACTAAAATATCCCCGACTACCGCCGAAACCTACAGAAAAATAGTAAAATATCTGACGGAGACCAAAGCTGATTTTCATACATATCAGTTACGCCAGGAGAGAGCTTTGAGGGTTGTAATTAGAAACCTACACCCTTCGACACCAGCAGCAGCTATCCAAGAAGAACTGACGGAGATAGGCTATAAAGTGCGACAAGTCACCAACGTCCTAAAAGATAAAATTCCACTGCCTCTATTCTTTGTAGACTTGGAACCATCAGCAGGAGTTGAAAAAATTTATGACCTCAATAGATTATACTATACTAGTGTAAGAGTTGAAAAACCTTACACTAAGAAAGAATTAGTTCAGTGCCACAATTGTCAGGCATATGGTCATACTAGAAGTTATTGTCACCACATACCACGCTGTGTGAAATGCGGTGAACAACATAAGTCAGAAGAATGTACAAGACCAAGATCAACACCCGCTGTTTGTGCTCTGTGCCTCAAGGACCACCCGGCTAGCTACAAGGGATGTCAAATCTACAAGAACCTCAAAAGCAGATACCAAAAACCTCAGAATCTGGATGAAACAGCTGAACCGATCAGAAGCAGAAGACAACCTTCAAAAACAATTGATTCCAATGTATAACATTTGCCCATCTACTTGGAGGTGGGAACAAGAACAAAGAGGCCGAGGCCCTGCCGGAACAACGCACACTTCAAAAACCTCAAACCGTTCCACAACCAGCTATTCCTCAAAATTTACCCAACCCTCAAAAACCTCATCCGCATCAAATTTCTCATATTCCTCCTCCATCAAATGTCTCAGACCTTACAAGTTTGATGACATACTTCATCACTGAAATCAAATCCCTCGTTATGCCGCTAATATCACTACTTACTAATCTTGTATCAAACTTAATCCCTTCCTTAAAAAATCCTTAAATGACTTCACCTAACTCCTTATCCATTCTCCTATGGAATGCGAATGGTGTTAGAAATCATACTGACGAACTTACAGCTTTATTGCAAGACCAAAACGTTGACGTAGCACTTATTACTGAAACTAGACTAACCACTAAACAGTTCTTCAAAATACCTCAATACGTAACATACCGTACGGACCACCCAGACGGCAAAGCCCATGCCGGTACTGCTGTCATTGTGCACCAGTCCCTCTCTCATCATTTACTCCCACTTCCTACCTATGATTTCCTACAAACCACAGCCATAGTAATCAAAACTTTTTCCTTTCCGGTAACCCTTACATCAGCATATTGCCCTCCCAAACATTCCATTTCCAACACCGAATTTGTATCCTTTCTAAATTCCTTAGGAAATCATTTCATTCTGGGTGCAGACTTAAATGCCAAGCATCAACAGTGGGGTTCGAGAACCACGAATTCTCGTGGACGAAATTTGTTGTCTGCACTCAACTCCCGTCATTTCAATCTCCTACCTCCTGATTCCCCTACCTACTGGCCAACCGATCCCAACCGTAATCCTGACATCCTTGACTTCTTCATTCACAGCGGATTAGGGTCCCTCAACTTATCTGTAGCTCGACTTGATGAACTATCCTCAGACCATAGTCCACTGATCCTAAAAGTATCTCTCACTCCAATTCCAAAACCTATCCCACCGTCATTTATCCGAGGCCCTGTCAACTGGAACCTATTTCGCCAAATCCTGACCGATAATATTAACCTCAGAGTGACCCTCAAAACCCCAGAAGACCTTGCCGATTCAGTCTACTCCTTCACCACCGCCATTCAGCAAGCTGTCTGGACTGCCTCCTCTCCTAAGCACTCCAATATAACTCCTATCCAAAACCATTTGCCTCAACACCTTACAGACCTAATCCATGCAAAACGCCGTGCCAGATCATTATGGCAGCGCACCCGACACCCAACAGATCGCCGCTCCTATAACTTCTATTGTAGACAATTGAAGCAGGAGTTGGCGACCTTCCGTTCTCAGTCCTTTAATTCCTACCTCTCCTCTCTGTCAGCTAGTGATAATTCCCTCTGGAATGTCACGAAGAAGATTTTAAAATCCCATCAAGTTTCCCATCCTCTCCGGCGTGGTGATGACTCCTGGGCTGCGTCTGATGAAGATAAAGCCGAGGAATTCGCCACACAACTCTCCAAAGTATTCACTCCTCACCCGGAATCCCAAAGCAATCATACCGCAGCAGTACAAGACTTCCTTTTGTCACCAATACCTCTTTCCCTACCTCCTAAAGCTATTAATCCCTCTGAGGTTAAATATCTTCTCCAGAAACTGACCCTCCGTAAATCTCCTGGACATGATCTCCTTACCCCCCAGATCCTCCGTCAACTTCCGCAGAAAGCTATTTTATTCCTTACCTATATCTACAACTGCATCCTACGCACCACCTATTTTCCTCTCTTGTGGAAACATTCCACAATCATTCTCTTCCTAAAACCAGGTAAACCTTCCAGCAAAACTTCATCCTACAGACCTGTTAGTCTACTCCCCATCCTCTCAAAAGTCTTTGAAAAACTCCTTCTAAAACGAATCCTGCCTATATTAGAATCACAAAATCTTCCTTTCCATCAGTTTGGTTTCCGTGCTCATCATTCCACTGTTCAACAAGGACTCCGAGTTGTAGACCATATTTCCTCAGCCCTTGAATGCAAAGAGTATTGTTCTGGTGCGTTTCTGGACATAGCGCAAGCTTTTGACCGGGTATGGCACACCGGATTACTCTTCAAGCTTAAAACGCATTTACCCCAGTCTCTATACCTCATTCTACGATCCTATCTCTCAAACCGCTCCTTCCGAGTTCGCTGTGGTGTTGAATTTTCTAACTTTTATCCCATTGAGGCCGGTGTTCCTCAAGGCAGCGTCTTGGGACCCGTCCTCTACATCCTTTACACTGCTGATATTCCTAATCATCCTGACACCTTTCTGGCAACATTTGCAGATGACACCGCCATCCTATCATCCAATTCCGATCCCAAAATAGCATCCTTAATCCTGCAAAGACACCTTTGTCTTATCGAGGACTGGTGTAATGCTTGGCGTATTAAGGTTAATGAAAGCAAATGCACCCACGTCACCTTTACCCTTCGACGCAAATCCTGTCCAATAGTTCATTTCAATTCCATACCGCTTCCTTCCTCAGACACAGTCCGGTATCTTGGCTTACTACTAGACAAAAGATTGACGTGGAACCCACATACAAGACTTAAACGAAAAGAACTCAACAGACGATTCGGACAGTTATACAGACTACTAAACAGAAAATCTAAGCTTACAGTTGACAACAAATTATTACTTTACAAGACAATACTGAAGCCAATGTGGACCTACGGACTTGAACTATGGGGGACAGCCAAACGTTCTAACATCAAACGCATTCAATCCAAAGTCCTCCGAACAATAGTAAATGCTCCTTATTATGTCTCCAACTATACCTTACACCACGACCTTAATGTTCCATTTATTTCAGACCTGATTCCATCTAAATTTTCCAAATTCCACCAGAACCTCATTCATCATCCTAATCCTCTAGCACAATCCCTATCCAGCTCCACTCATCCATACAACCCTCCTAGAAGGTTGAAACGGCAGTGGCCCCGAGACATATTGTAAACATCTATTCTGGAGTTCTGACACTGGTCAGATTCTCCTCTCATGTGCGGTGTGATTATGGCTGTGGCGCCCTCACTTAGCTTCCGCTGGCTCTCACCAGTGATGCGGCTGAGAGGGAGGCGCTGGGATCCTTTGGACTCTGCTTGTCCTTCCACAAGTGGGGGGACAAGCCCCGTCTGGGGTTCCCGAGCTGATTGTAAATATTGTACATAGGTATGAATGTGACATGTTTTGTTTATTTATTTGTTAACATCATTTATTTGTATTTATTTTGTCTATAAATTTTGTTATTGTATACGTTTATTTATTTTGATTTTATTTTATGTAATTTGACTTTCCTTTTGTTTATATTGTATGAATGAGATCCTGTAGCACTATTATTATTGTCTATTATGACAAATTGTAATATATACGAATAAAATAAAAAAAATAAAAAAAATAAAAAAAAAAAAAGATGCATATAGAAAAGTGATTTCCAAAAGGTACTAAAGGACATTTTTTTCAAAGTTGATATTTTCACATATTTGTATTCTAATGGCTTTGTTTTATTTAAATCCGTCATCAAATTTTATCTAAAAAATATAAAAATCCTTTAAAAAAGTATTTAAAAATTGCCAAAATGTACTAAATCCACATTTTATTTCATTCCAATAGGTACTCATCCATGTTTCGTTCCAAAACGTACTATGTCCTCTGCAAACAGATGTAACCTTTCCTTTCATTTCATTCTAAAAGGTACTATGTTTCATACTATACGGCAGAAGCACCTAATCCCGTGATATATCACCATTAATTTATTGTTTTCATCATTTTATACATTTTTATTGGTTCATTTAGCCCGTCTTGAATCAAAGCTATTACTTTTGATCCTGTAAAATTTTCTAAAGTGGATATAGTACCGTTTGGAAATCAACGTCCTTATATTCCCAATATCCCCGCCTACTAGATCCCGACTTTCTCTTCAAACATCAGCTGAGCTATATATATAATGTTTTAATGAAAATTAATCTGGTGTTAGGTGCCCTTTGTACGAGGGGTACGATCTGCAGCCCTCTTGAACTCCATTTCTTCTTGTAAATGGACTCTCAAACTCTCTCAGAGTTTCTCCATTCAACAATACCCTATCCATTCAATTCACAAATGATTCCATGTAGATTTGCTGATTTCAGAGAAAACCAACAAATAATGCAGATGGATAGGTTTATTTATTTATCTAATTTTTATTTTATTCCGTCCATTCAAACCAAATACTTGTGGGTAACATAACAGCCTTCTATGCCCAAGATCGGGGTTTGAAACCTGGCAGATGGTACTAGGGTTGTTCAATAGGAGTAAAAAATCCTTGGTCATGTCGTCCTTGGGAGGAGACGTTAAAAGGTGGTCCCGAGCCTTTGCGATGTCAGGTACTCCTTAAAGATCTCTTTCCTAATAAAACTTGAATAGGCCAATTTTAGGACTCCCACTGTGACATCATCTGATGTTAGCCACACCAAAATAAACAAATTAATGTTTTTTGTAATTATATTTAAATAAAACGATCCATATTTTTATATGTGAAATAGAAAGAACAGATTGAAGGATTCTTGAAAATGGCCAAAGGCTTAAACGTAAGAGAGAGAAAAATAAAATAAAAGGATTGTTAAGTGAAAAATATTTATCAATTTTTTATTGGAAAACAACCTAAAAATTATTATTGATGTTAACAACTATCTATGTATCACCTTCAAGTGTTTTGATTGTTTAATTGTTCCCATTAAAGCTATTACAATATACGATATTTAAATGGGGCCAGCTGAGGCTGTCGTGAAGGCTGGAAGGTGACTAGAATGATGTGACAGAAGTGAGTACTAGATTAAATAGATAAATTAATAAAATATCCGGTAAATACCGCAGGAGGTTCCAGGAGTTGGCAGCAGGTCAAGTGCGTCTCAGTCGATTAGTGTGTCAGTCCCGCGGTAATATCAGGGTAGTTAGCCTTTTATTATTTACCGAGGAGATTCCTTATATCTTAACGTAGTTACATTAATACAATTTTATATACACCAAATAGATAGACGTAAGTATAAAATAATTTATTATCTATTAAATATAAGAACACTGCAAATTATTACACTATGGTTTATCATTATAATTTTTACTTTCACTTACATATATATCAAATATATAGTAAGGGAAAGTATTGCGATCGTGAAAATTTTCGAATTCTAGTTTTAACCGGAAATACACGCTTTAAGGTCCCTGAGTCCAAATGACCAAGCCCCTCAAAAAAGACTGTTTGTGTGTCCATGTGTGTGTGTGGGGAGAGGGGGATGTCTAGCACGAAAACGAAAAGTCGTACAATTTCATATTTAAGACAACTAATCAGCCGAGATGTTATAGCAACTTTTTCATCAAATTCAGGTATCCTGAAGAGTCAGCCACTTTATACTATACTTTTAGCACTTTTTTACTATTTCCTCAAAAACGGCAGTAACGATTTTGATTAAACTCGCTATATTAATGTAAAATTTAATGGGCTTTAATGTCATGTAGGTTTTATTCTGATTGAAATATTCTGACAGAGCTAAAATGCCGATATTTTAAATTTTCTTCTTCTAAGGTACCTTTGATTTTGTAGAATTAATATAGGTAACTATATAATAACTAAATCTATTTAGTGATGATAAAAAAAAAGATAAATATATAACTTAAACGATAATAATATCCAACTAAAGGAGAAAAGTGCAAACATTTTTTTTAGCAATTTTGATGTTTTTTTAACATAAAAACAGTAATATATACGTATAATAAACCCTTGGAAATGTAAAGATTTTGGAACAATTATTATCTCATACAAAATATTGTGAAAGTTAATGGAGAGTGATGAAAAACCAATAAAACTAATTGACTGTCATAGATAATAATATAATAGATTATTTAATCAAATCCTTATGTGATAATAATAAATGTGAATAAGCAATGTGATTTTTGTTTCTTGAGCTTTATTTGCAGTCTAGTAATCCTCTAATGGGAATCGAGAAAATAAATTTTATTCTTAGTTTAATTTATTGATTTCTCGACTGCCAAATTTGCCAAGTTCACTCCAAAGGTATTTTTCGTTTTTCACGTACGTGTGATTAAAAACAATGGATTTTCTGTTGGATAGCATTGTGCAACCTACATAATACAAAAAGAGAAAAAATTCATCCGCCAAAGTGTCGCATTGATGTAAACCATAGGTGGTCTCATAATTTTGACCGGAAATATATATATATATATATATATATATATATATATATATATATAGCATTTCCAAGTCAAATTTAATCTTTTCCAAGTCAAATTCAACCTTTTCCAAGTCAAATTCAACCTTTTCCAAGTCAAATTCAACCTTTTCCAAGTCAAATTCAACCTTTTTCATTTCAAATTCAACCTTTTCCATTTCAAATTCAACCTTTTCCATTTCAAATTCAACCTTTTTCAATTTCAATAAAATAATAAAAATCAAATTAACTTGATTTTATGTTTTTATGGTTATTTTAATTACACATTATGTTTTAACCCTTGTGGCGTGTTAAATGGCCTTTTTACATATAATTAGTCACGATTATAATAATAAGTATAACCGATACTTTAATTTTTAGACATTTTCAATACAAGGTCTGGTAGTCGGATAAGCGGGGGTTCGTTTTATTTTAGTTTTATAATCGCGGGCGAAAATATTATCAATAGAGGTTTATTTTAACTTTTTCGTATTTATTGGATACTAGGCTCAGTAGCTGCGTTCCCAAAGGTTCGTTACCGATTACACTATTAATTTTAATCGCGCTCGCTCAAATATGGGTTTATTGTAACTTTTTCGTTTTTATTGGATACTTGGTTCAGTAGCTGCGTTCCCAAAGGTTCCTTACCGATTACACTATTAATTTTAATCGCGTTCGCTCAAATATGGGTTTATTGTAACTTTTTCGTATTTATTAGATACAAGGCTCAGTAGCTGCGTTCCCAATGGTTCGTTATCGATTACACTATTAATTTTAATCGCGCTCGCTCAAACATGGGTTTATTATAACTTTTTCGTATTTATTGGATACTAGGCTCAGTAGCTGCGTTCCCAAAGGTTCGTTACCGATTACACTATTAATTTTAATCGCGCTCGCTCAAATATGGGTTTATTATAACTTCGTGTTTCTTTTCTATTATTGAAACGGGTAAAGAGTTTTAAGATAAATATAACTAGAGAGGCTAAAAACAGAAGAGAATTTGAATTTAAAGTTGGAGATGATGTCTATATTGAGAATGGAAGCAAGATGAACAGGAGGAAGACCGATAAAGTTAGAATCGAACCGTTCAAGTGGAAAAAAATAAATAAAAAAAAATATATATATACAATGTCTTTTATAGAATTACCATTATCAGCCATCGAAAAACCAATTCGTGATTATTGTATTAACTATTAAAAATATGTAAATTCCAGCTAGTGATTTAGTGTGTTGACTTAGTAATGAACGGATATCCTATGTTGACTGTTATGCATTATCAATAACGTGTAATTTACTTAATTTTTTTCAGGTATGATTTATTTTGGATTATATTTATATTGTTTATGTTTAGTTCAATCTATTTGTGTTGTAATACCATTGTAATATTCTCAGATTAATAAAATCAGTTATTAAGAAACGTTTTTTAATTTATTTGTTTTTATTATATTTTATTGAAATTTACAACTGTATATTACAATACATCAAGTAAATATGCTGATAAAAGATATGTACATGAAAAACGTGAAGAGAAACTGCCCATTGGCAGCACTCTAGTAATCAATCTAAACAAGAAGGTCTCGAGACCATCTTTTCTTCAGACGCCTCGGTGGATTATCAGGAATTGAAGGGAAATAAGGATTGAAACTAGTGGATTAGAGTGGGAATGGAGTTTGTCATGGAAGGAATGATACCTGGTACGAGGCAAATCAGTTACATAAGGAACATGGAAGTCTTTATCAATGATTTTATTCGTGCCAAAGTAAGGAGCGTTGAGGATTTTACGAAGGATTTTTTGATTGTAAGGATTGGATACGGGAAGAATTGGATGGTTTAGTAGGGCCCCAAAGCTCAACTCCGTAGGTCCAGATAGGCCTTAATGATTGTCATTTAAATGAGTCTTTTGTAGTCAAGTGAAAGGTTTGAGCGTCTGTCTAGTGAGTGTTGGAGTAGCCGAAAACGTCGAGCAGTTTCCTGTCTTTTCAATCTTGTATGCGGATTCCATGAGAGGCGTTTTTCAAGCAGAAACCCTTAAATAGCGAATCAACTGGAACAAGCGGAGTATTAATAAAGGATACTGTAGGTCATTATGTCATAGGTTTACGACGAAGGGTAAAAGTTATTAAGAAACTTAAAAATAATAACTTTAAAATAATGTTGATATTTAAAAATAACATGAAATTTGAGCTTGGTCTCCAGAATTATAGATGTTGGGAGAACATACTCATTCGTTGCTGTGCATATTCTTCCTCTCCGCGTTGCTTCTTTTCTGGACTTTTACTCAAATATGAGTCTGGTCTATTTTTTTAATCACAAGAGAAAAAGTTGAGAAAACTTAAATGGTCCAATTTTCTCTTGAACTTACTTGTAACCATTGCAGATTTGCACTCTACCATGGAAAATGGAGGTTCCAATGGCAGAGCCTCCAAACTCATACTCAATTTTATTAGATGATAATATTTGCTGTTTAGTGTTAACAAAAATTTAGTAAGAGACCTTATTATATCATGTATATTACTAACCTAACATATCTTAAGATTATGTATGGGATAGTTCCTAATAAACAAGAGGGAAAAACCGAAAAGAATATTCATGTACGAAATTTCTTAATTTTTCAATCAACATGCTGCTTTAAACGCGATGAATAAAAGGTTTAAAATTTTCTTTCTCATATAAATCAGTTCTTTTTAAAATATTTTTAAGCCCTGTCTTAAAATAGTCGTGCCCTATTTATAGGTCCAGTCTATAAGTATGCAGTGGCATGGCATATGGTACAGGTATTTCAAAATGAGGCCTACACAAATAAATACACGTGATAAACAAACATGTTAAAGATGCAGACAGATTTACGAAACACAAACAAGTACTAACCAGTTAATTAATTAAAATAATTACGATTTCTAATAACTCAGAGCGAAAAGACGTTTTTGACTTTAAACTGAATTTTTTTTTTTCGTTTAAATTTTTTTGTCGCAGCATAGTTTCTCTGATTGTTGATAATGTACCACAAGTGAATAAAATGTAAAAAAACAAAAACAAAAAAAAAAAAAACTGAATCTCTAAAGGGTGTTGGGTTCAGTACATATAGAGAATCGTACTATTTCTAAGACAACGTCAAAGCGAGGATGTTGATGGATGAGAGACTCAGACGCCTAGTTTTCACTCAATTTTTTGTACCCACATTTTAGTGGCTGGGTGTCCCCAGGTGGGTTTCTCTACCCCACGGCTGGAATAACAGAATAAGTAAGTTCTCTATCCGCTAGTCCACCCTGCACCCAGTAAATTTCTTCAGTTTATTTTCTTTATTTACTTAAAAAAAAAAAAATACTGTATTATATTGAATATATGGCTTTCACTGTCATGACTGTTATTATTTGAAGAACCAAAGTAACTCAGTAATATCTATTTGGGTAGTAATAGCTGTAAACATTTGTAAGAAATTTTTTTTATAATTAAGAATCTAAAAATATATATTTATAGCTATATGGATGAGAACTATGAGGTCAAAAAACTCAGCCAGCTTAATTTATCGTCATTAAAACATTGTCAAGTTTCCAAGACACAAACGAGAGGTTAGCCATTACTTATGTAAGGCGATACATTCCTTTTTGTTCAGGCTGGCCTTTTTTTTCTAATGGAGGAAAATAGTATTCAATAGTTTGTTTGTTGATAGATAGCTCCTTGATAGACAGGTTCAAATAATTATATATAATGATTAATAAATCAGATCATCAATTATTCAATCTTGTTCCCTTATCTATTAATTTACCATATTAAGAATTGTTTATCTTCCTTTGGTATACATAATACAATAGCCTTTAAGATATAGAATAAAATAAAAATAATATATTTTGGGACTGGGTCCCATAAGAATAACAGGTTGTACATTTAAATATAAAATAATATAATATGTCTGGCCAACAGACAAAATTAACATGGTCAGTTATAATTTACAATAATGAGATAAGTAAGAAGAAGAAATATTATGCAACAATTTTTTTTTTTAAATCTTCAGAAAACGATTGTGCTAAACAGAATGAAAAATAAATGAATTGACAAAAAATATATACATTTAAAATGTAGAAACTTACTTTGTACATTTAAAATTAATATTTTGAATTTAAATATCATAATTGTTGAGCGTCAGTTTTTGGAATAGTTGGGATTTGATTAAGGATAAAGAGCAGCATGACGGATGTGGGTAGGAAGAGAATTCCAGAGAGTAGTATAGCGGATAATAAAGAAACTATCAAACGTTTTAGTTTTGGAGATAGGACCGGAAAGGTCAGAATGGCGAGATCTTGTTTCAAGAGAGTGGACTGAGGATTTAAATTGAAGGAACTATGAATGTATGGAGGGTGTTGTGAGTTTACGGTTTAGAAAAGGTATGATCCTAGGAGATATTTTCTTCGATATACTTTTAAATATAGGAAACTTTTTTATTATTCTATACTGTACATTAGTTACGGTATATTATTTTTTAAAATGGTGTAAGTTTTTATTTTCCTTAAAATGGCATCATATTTTGGATTTTATCTACCTGTATTGAGTGTTTTTTTTAAATTGGACGAATTCAATTCTCCCGTTTATTTTTGCTGAACATATAGTAAAAATAAAAATATTAGACCATAGACTCTTCTGATTCTAGATTCGAAAAAGTTGAATTCCAAGCATTCTATCAGGGTTAAAATTGGTTTTGCTCAATAATAAAAGTACATGTTCATAATCAAGTGTGGTATCCTAATTATCCATGAAAAATTTAATAAGAAAAAATTGACAGTTTTAGACGTCAAGGGCGCTAAAATAATAATTCTTCTAAAATACTGAAAGATATATTAATTGCTCGATAGATTTTAAAGTGTATTTATTTTATGTTTTTTTTTTTCACATATTAAGAGGTATATTAGTATGTATAAAAGAACCAAAATTAAAATTAATATAGAACACAACATTTTTTTTTTTCAAGTTTTACTCTTAGATATTACAATATATTTCTTTGAAGGGCAATAGATAATATAGATAAACTAATATATTTGTGCGGTCTGCAAAACCCAGAAATGATAAATAGAAATAATATTAAGGAAAAGTCCTTTATGCATTCTGGAAACTACAGAAAAGTTTAAGGTAATAAATGGTAAAATGGTAGCTTTTTATTTAAAAAAAAAAAAAAAATGTATCTCATTTTACTTTCACTTACTATATATAGCAAGGGGAAGTATTGCGATCGTGAAAATTTCGAATTCCAGTTTTCAACAGAAATACACGTTTTAGGGTCCCCTGAGTCCAAATAACCAAGTCCCACAAAAAGGTCTGTGTGGTGTGTGTTGTGTGTGTGTGTGTGTGTGTGTGTGTGGTAACTCCCGGGCGGAAACGGTTAGTCCTATGAAACTGAAATTTCATATTTAAGACAACTATACGCCCGAGACGTGACAAAACTTTTTTCATCAAAATGAGCTTACCAGAAGAGGCACTTTATACTATGCATTTTTCACCTTTTTTCGATTTTCTCGAAAACGGTTTCGACGATTTTGATTAAACTCGCTATATCGATGTAAAATTTAATGGTCTTTAATATCATGTAGGTTTTATTTGGATAAAAATGTTCTGACAGGGCTTAAATGCCGATATTTTAAATTGTCTTCCCCTAAAGTACCTTTAAATTTTGTAGATTCAATAATAATAACTAGATTATCTTGTTAACGCTGATGAAAAACAGGTAAATATATAAATTGAATAAATTCGATACCAATATACGCAGTAATATACATGTATGATATACCGTTGGAAAGCTAAAGATTTTAGAAAAAATGTCATCTCATACACAAGCTTTTAAAAGTTAATAGAGAGTGATGAAATGAACATAAAACTAACTGATTATTTAAGATAATAATATAATAGATTTTTTAATGAAACACATGTTTTTATAGAAATTTAATTTGATTAATTCCTTTATCAAATAGTTTCACGTATTTTTATCTCTAACTGTATTTGAAAATTCTTTCATAGATTTTAAAAATGAAGGTAAGTGAAAGTCCTGTGTTGCCCGCACCAGATTTTTTTGTTTATGGTTAGTTGTGAAGATATCAATTTATCGTAAACATCAAGTTCAATTAAAAACAACGTATTATTAATTCACTTGATACTTTTTGTACTGATTACTACGTCAGCTAAAATATGTTCTATACTGTCCGAAAAAATAGGCAGTATATCATCAAACATGTTACTTTAATTTAATATAATCAAAGATATCATACTATCTATTTTATTATTTTATATCTATTTGATACTATCATAAAATAGATAGTATCAAAATAACTCACTATTTGAAACCAAATAGTGACTGAGACAATGCTATGATCTTAAGTAGGTATGCATTACGGTCTGTTTCAATCTGAGGCCAGGGATAGGTCGTCGTTTCTATCCCTGCTTTCTAGGCCAAGAACAAAACAAAATTATTACCTAGACCAGATGCCAAAAAATAAAAAAAATATTATCCCATTAGAAAATTAAAATTACACATTGTTTAATATAACCAAAATATTAAGTTTCATACAAAAATAAAAAAAGGAAGGAAAGAGATAAAGAGAAATAATGTTCCCTAGTAGGTTATGACCATGTGTTTCTGGATCCATCAATCTCAAGTAATACGATTAAAACAATTTAAAATTTAATAATTAAAATAACTTTTATTAAATTAAAAACCTACTAGATATATTCTTAGCTAGTGCGTTTCAAAAAAATCTTTTAACTAATTTTGGTAATCATATATTTTAAAAGTTAAGAGTAATGCACCTTTCTACAAAATGAAGGTCGTTTTGTTTTCAAGGATTAGAAATCTGGTTCAATGCCTTCATCATTTATTTTTTGGAAGACGACAGTAATATTCGCCATAAACATGCCATTCCTTTAAATAACATACTAGACCATAAATAGACAAATTACGACTATCATATTATTATTGCAGTTAATCACCATCATGATAGATACAATATAATAGAAAGGTAGAAGGTAAAATAAAATACAAAAATCAATTTCATTTTTATTAATTCTTAATTTATTCTTTTCAATTCTCTTTTCTTTTTTATTTTATTAATGTTGTATTAACGAAATTTCGGAACAACAGCCCCATGACAATGGGAGGTACGTAACGATGGCAGAAGACGTGGGTCGAATGAGCACTTCAAGAGTCGCCGCCTGGCTAAAAATGTCCACTGTGAGAGGCGCGCTCTGATTGGTGGAGAGGGGCGACCAATCAGCGCTCGCCTTAGATCCCCGTATCGTGTGTCCTACACTTATAACCCGGGCGGATCATCCCCTCCGCGACACTAGACCACTGCAAGTAAGTGCGTTACGATCTGTTCTGTGATTCTTAGGGATATTGCATTTAGAATTAATTTTTTTTTTTTTATTAACTTATTATTTTTTTACATTTAAAAAAATAATAATTTGAGCCGGTATCGATAAACGACTGTATACCGCTTTTATTTGTGTGAGAAGCCACGGCTGTCGTAGTGACATCAACACGCTCTCCAGTTGGGATTAACACAACTGATTGCCTGGGTATTTTAATTTTGTTGTGGATCTTATCAGACCGGTAAGTGATTTTTGACAATGCTTCTGTCACAGTTTATGGTAGCAGTTTATCAAATTAAAGTAAAAAATTAAATAAGTTTTTAAAGTGATTTAAAATGTTTTCAAGCAAGTGATCCAAAACTGTGAAGAGGCCATAAATTTGTGCAACTTTTAATTAAATAAAATAGTATGTTCTAGTATGCTTTAAATTTCAATGGGTTTGTTTAATATTATGAAGATGTTGTTTCAAGTGGATTTGATGATTACTGTTATTATTTTTAAATTTAAAAGTTGGAATTAAAGAATAGAAAAAAAAAATAAAGAATAGATTTTGGGGCTAATATTTGAGATGAAACTGCAGAATTTTAAGGGGTTGTTTATAAAGCTTTTGTAAACTAACCTGACATAGAGGTACCTAACCATTGTGTCGACCGAGTAGTAGATATGATTAAGGGCGGAAGTGGGACAAGAAGAGATTGAAATTCAAAAGGGTGACCCATATCAATTATACAGTGAGAGGGGTGGGGGTGAGTGGTGGAGGGGATGAACTATTCATAGGGTTCAATCTGAGACTGGATCAGTCTTCCATAGGCTGTCTGTCTTACAGGTATGCGTTGTCCAACCTTCATCAACTAACCATAATTATCATATTTCTAAACCAAACCAAAGAATTCCAAAAGATTATAATTTTTTTTTTTTTTTTTTATTGGGCCAAATCTTTTTTTTTAGTAGTAAAAAATAAATTCTATTTGGATTGAAAAAAAGACATTCTGAAAGAAAAAGGATGTTTTTTTTAAATTTGTTTAGAGATTCCAGAGAATATTGAATAAGAAAAAATAAAACAAAAGAAATTGAATGATAAGAGGGATTTGAAAACTTAATGAATGCAGTCTTGGGTTTGAAATTTTAATTCGAACTTTAGAAACTAGGTTGGCTAGACAAATGAAACAGTTTAAAGAATTTTTATTCATCTCAAAGATTTTTTTTTTAAATTGTCTTTAAATTTTCAAATAATTTTCTAAAACATTATTATGTAATAGTAACATATTGGGGACAGACTTAATAGAATTACGATTTTTTTTTTCTTCGTCAAATCTTATCAATGACTCAAGAAGTAACATTTATTTAATTTTTTCATTGATCAATGCAGTGTTCAATTTTTTTTGGAGGGCGTTGCACAAATTTTTTTTTGTCAAATAATCTTAGTTTAATACCCAGGCAAACTTATCTGTGAGTGTAGTTAATATTAACATAGAAGTGTGTTTAATTCTAATAGCTAACATTATAGTGCTGTTCATTTTTGAATGAGATGGTTGTTTAAATATGTGGTGTACTTTCAGTTCCGTAGACTTCGGCATTCGATTGTGTTTGGTGGAAAAAAAAAAGATTTGAAGGATTGTTATTCATCACAAGGATTTAAAAAAAAAAAAAATTATAAACATTTCTTCTGATTTCCAAATGATTTTCGGTATCAATATATATATATATTTTTTTTTTTTTTTTTTTTACTTGACGGGCCTATGGAAATTCAAACTTATCAGCACTATTCCGTATAAGCTGATGGACAATAGTGCCTTCTAAATATAGACGTTACACATCCAACTTGAGTTAGTAGAGATGGCAGCTCGAATATTATAATACGATAAACAAGGCTACAGATTTAGAAGGCCCAGTTCTTGCCAACTGACGGGCAGCCATCTTGTCTTTAAGCTTCTTATAGTTCTAATGCTTACATTTTAAATATTGCAAGTGCAGATATCTATACAATAAATATCTTTTAGAATAATTAAAAAAAAAAAAATAATACAATAAAATATCATCTTAATCGCAAAGGTATTAAATTCATAGTATAATAGAAATGCAATAAAATATCATTAAAATATTTACTAAAAGAGGATTCAAATAGTAAATATTAATCATTAATAAATATGATGTATTTTTTTAAAAATTCTTGTTCTTTATCATTAACTAATGCTTAAATACTTCTGGGTAGTGAATTAAAAAAAACAAAAATAAAATTCACAACTTCATAGACATAAAAAATTATTTATAAAATTGTTTTAAGATAATGTTTATCCATTAATATTGGCTGTGATTATCATAGTTAAGGATAACTAATGTTCTAATCAGTCTTTACTTGAGTAATTAAAGTTAATATAAAAAAAAAAATAATAATAATAATAAAAAAAATTAAAAATCGAAGTCACTGATAAGATCGATTAGAGGTATCGATTTTCTGTACAAATCTAGCTACCAGGGTTTAGCATTCCACCGGTCAGCTATTTCGGGACCTCCTGCGTCAGTGCTCTGCAGAGAACGCGAATAACAAACTTAAAAAAGAAAGCCAACTCCATTTTACCAATTTCTTTTCTTCAGCTAAGATAAAAGGAAAGCTATTAAAAAGTTCCCTATCATTAAAAATATATTTTAATTCAGGTGTGAACATACAATCCAATTTAACATTTAAATTAGAATAACAATCGAACTACGAAGTTATTTTTGAATGAGAAAGATAATAAAATTGTCTATAGCAATTACTAACCCTTTATGAGAATATATCTTATATAATATTTTAAATGTTTTACATTTTATTATATTTAAAAGTTATCTTATAAGTGAATATTAAATCATGGATTTGAACAATTGAATGTAGGAACGTGACTTTTAAAAAGTTATAAAATTAACTGAATGAACAATGCTCTTAATGATTAGTTTTATGCTTATCATTCTAGTTTATTTTAATTATTAATCTAGAAACCTTATGTAAAATATTTTAACACGGAAGAAAATAACATTTTTAAAAATAATTAACAAAATATCATATATATTTTCAAAAATATTAAATAATTATATAAAATAATTCAACTCAAAATTATAACTTGCTCATCTTTGATTTTTTACTAATCATGTTTTGGATTTTTGTTTCTATTGTTTTTATTATACTTTATAAAACATGCATAGCTCACGGTCTTTAATTATCATTTATATAGCTTTCATATTCAAACAGTATTAATCGATTATAATAAAAATATGAATTAGGACGAGGTTCAAAACCTTCGAACTATTTCACTTACACATTTTTGTTATCAGATACGAAGTTGCATAAGCGCTTGTGAAATATAAAATGAATTTATTGGACGATACTTGACTAATCCAACTAATAAAATAAATTTGAACATTGATATAAATTAACGAAACTAGCAACTCATTAATGTTTTAATATAGATATGCAAGTACATCACTTAATATGTACCAATAGAATATGGTATAGAAAGATATTTTCCTACTCATTAACTTTTAATTTTTTTTTATTGCATGAAATTATTCATTAAATAAATTAAAATTAGAAAAAAAACTATGTTTATATTTAATTTTATATGAAAAACTATATTTATATCTAATTTAAAATATAATTTCATATCTTTCATTGTTTCTTGTTTCAAAAATAGTTTGAGTTGTTCGATCGAATTTTTCTTAGTTCCATGATTTAATTCTTTTATTATAGGTTCCAATCGTATTAAAATAACGAGCGTGTTATGGACTAGTAATTAGAGCAAACCATTTTTTCGTGCATAAAATTATTTCACTATTGTTCAACGGTAATTAGAAATACAGTTTTAATTAACATATTTTAATTTGCTATTGAAGAAACGGGCCGTTTAAAAATAATATATCAGTAAAAGAATGTCAAGGATGATAGAACAAAAAAACGAACTAAAAAAGAACGAACTAAAAAAAAAAAAAAAAAAGAAGAAATAAAAACAGAGAAGAGCCGGCGGCTCAAGATCCTAAAAAGGCCCAGACAGTCGAAACCTCGTGAAGGTGCCAGGGCATCCGTGCCAACCCCTTTAGGGCCACCGGTTAAGAATAATTAGCTATTCCGGCCTATGATATCTCTATATTTATAGTATATCGGCTGTATTATATATCTATCTTTATGTCCTCTACAACAATAGAATAAAAACCTATTAGTCTTCCGTGAAATGGTGACAAACAATGACTACAATACTTCATGTTGACTAAGTAAAAAAATAACGTAAATATAATAGCCCATAAAACAAAATTACGAAATATAAATAATTACATAATAATGAATTTTCCAATATAATAATTTTTTTTTTTTAAATACGCGCTGTGTAAAATATGTTTATTTCCATGGTCTGGACAAATATAAGGATAAAGAAAAAATAAAATAAAATAAAGAAAAAAAACAATCAGTCAACACTTACACTACAATGAGTGTTCTTTCAAAGTTTGTAGACTACAACATGTCTAATTAAGACACTATTTTGTCCAAACTTGCATGATTATGAGAACAATAAATTCTCGAAACGTCACATAGGTACAATTATTTATTCATTGACTGAAACCTGAGAAAAAAAAAACATATATATATATATATATATATATATATATATATATATATATATATATATATATATCTGAATTGGAAAAAAAATTAAGAGTAGGAAAAAATTCAAATATAAAAATATTTGTAGTTATGTAAACTCAGGTATCCGAAACGCCGTTATAAGTGGAATATTGGAAATAAATATGAAGGGATGGTTAATCATTTTAAAATTAAAAAATTAACTCAAAAAATCTTCAAAAGTAAAGAGCAGTAATGATATAACATAAATAAAATAAAATAAAGAAACATTATAAAAATATAATAATTGGGCTAAAATAAAAGAATATTATTGGGCTTTCTGTTAAAGATTAACTTGACAAAGTTAATTTAATCGATGAAAAAAAACAAAAACAAATATATATATATATATATATATATATATATATATTATATATATATATATATATATATACGAAGTTCAAAAGAGATCATCATTACAAATTCAATTTTAAAACAGCTGATGTGGTATATAAACACATAAAAATTTGAAGAAAAAAGTCGTGAATATTATATGAACTTATGTAAACCTGTGTTATTAAAACAATATAAAAGTGACAGAATGAAATAGATGCTTTGATACAATTTATAAAATAATATCAATTTTTTTATTTTATCGCAAACTTCCTATTAGGCTAAATTAAAAATCCTTTATGCAGATAAAGTCTCAATTTAAAGATCTTATGCTTATCTAAATACTATGATTAAATCTTTACATTTATCTTTAGAGTATTTTTTTATTCTTATGTTTTATTGCTTATGTGTACATTATTGGTTACTATAAATATTTTCATTTATCCATAAATATATTTGTTAACAGATTGCCACTACAACTAGAACTGTTTTTTCTGTTTATTTAATGGCAACACACCAAGATAATCATTTAGTTAAAAACATTAACTATCTAAGGTTTTCTCGTTCCATAAATAAATATTTATATATAAAATTTATAGATCTTTAGTTTTATGTAATTAATAAACATAATAACTGAATCGCGTGGTAAAATGTACTTACAAATTACAAGTAGTAAGTAATAAAAAATCTTTATGATAACAATCTTCACTATAGATAAATCATTGTTTTTATCTTAATAAAAAATATATTAAATCACCGCATATTCGTCAATTCCTGATTTATTTAACGTATTTTCCATCTTTTCATGAATCCTGACAGTTCTAGCTAGTCATAACTGACTGCATTTATGTTCAAGAAACAGTTAACTAATGCTGATAAAATGAATAAAATAATGAAAATAAAAATATATGTAATGAATGTAATTCAAAACCTCAATAATAACGAATAATGTAATAAACATGAACAAGATGAAAATCATTATTAATATTGTATTTGTTTTGGATTAATCGGTAATGGCTCACATATATCAAATTAAGATTAAAATTATAGATTTTTTCTTTTGATCATCGTCTCATCAATATTATTAATGACCATCGGTCCGATTACAGTTATAATTTTTTTTTAATGAATTGGTTAGTTAATGTAAATAAGTGTCAACTTGTTTTTTCTTAACGCGTCGAAAGAATAAATCAATCAAAAATCACATTTCTCTAAAATTTATTATTTAATGATAGAAAAATATTTTTATTTTTCTGACATTCACTTCCCAAAGAGTACATTATTATTATTATAAAAGGTTTCTATCTAATTGATTTTATTTATTTTTTAAATCTTAATTGCAGTATATAAAATGATACACTATATATACATTATACTGTACCAAAAGTAGACCAGTCTCTTTAGTAATTGCAACATGAACATAGATATAATATATCATTAATACAATAAATGAAAAGTAAAATAAAATACAAATTTTCTCATTTTGAAAAATAAAAAACTACAAAAATATATCTTAAAGTAATACATGTTTAGTTCCTTTATGTACATATCGTCTTTGTATAATTTCCAAAACTTCTTCTACAGTAATTTTTCTTAGTTATACATTTGAAAAAGAATTGCTTACTAAGCTTGGTAATAATTCATTTTATACATTTAGTTGAAAACGAAGGGTTTGAGCTTCGATTTGAATGCAGTATGTTCCGAATTGAAAAGTAATTGGTTTTGAAGTAGGGTATAGGGCGGAACTGAGATATATAGTTTTAGATTTGGATTGAAAGTTGGTTAGCCTAATAATAAACTATACTTCAGTTATGTTCCATTGAATAGACATTTAGTTATGTTCCATTATAGACATGTATTATGTTCCATTATAACATGTAGTTAGTTCCATTATAGACATGTAGTTATGTTCCATATAGACATGTAGTTATGTTCCAATATAGATATGTAGTTATGTTCCATTATAGACATGTAGTTATGTTCCATTATAGACATGTAGTTATGTTCCATTATAGACATGTAGTTATGTTCCATTATAGACATGTAGTTATGTTCCATTATAGACATGTAGTTATGTTCCATTATAGACATGTAGTTATGTCCATATAGACATGTAGTTATGTTCCATTATAGACATGTAGTTATGTTCCATTATAGACATGTACCAAGTATGTAAATCCACAAAGAAACTTGCGTAATATAATACAAATGCTTAGCTCTATTTCATTACATTAATGCTTCAATCTAGTCTTTAATTTAAAATTATTAATCAATTACCAATATATTAAGATGCCTTATTACTTCTTACGTTATGCAATAGTTTGATAGCTTTTCCATTTGTTCCAGAAGGGCTGTCCTATATCTTTTAAGCCCGCTGCAGACAGGACAAGGACAGAATGGCGTCGAAAGGACCTGCAGGTATGCAAGTAGGGGCTGATGACCCCGATCCAACCCCATATCTCTCGTATCCCTGGAACAGAAGAGAATCGATCAAACGAAACCATACGACGCCAAGAAGGCTTGCTGGGTCCCCGATGAAGCCGAGGGTTTCCTCCAGGGTGAAATCCAAGGAACCAAGGGAGACATCGTATCCGTCAAGCTCCCTGGTGGTGAAGTAAGTATATTAAGTGGATGGTCAAGTACATGTGTTCCTAAAAATTTTTTTTCAAAAACATTTGGGTTTTGTTGCATCATAAGATTCAATCATATTTCTGAAATCTTCCGGTGCACAATTGAAAATATGACCGATTTAGGTGGACAAAATTCTGAAACTTGTCTATATTTAACCTTTGGGGTCCCAGATCACGGAAAAAATTATAAAAACTAATTTATTTTTTGATTCGATTGGCTAGCGCACAGTGTTAAAACATCAAAGTTATTTGCTAAACTCTAAAACTCCCCTAGATTTTAAGTTTGAAGTCCCAGAATGCGGGAAAAATGATACAAAAAATCTAATTATAGATCGGAGTTGCTAACAGATGTATTTTGTATCATTTAGGAAATTCTTGAAATTATAGATTGTAAAACTTTTGATTCGGAGTGTTGTGTCTGAAAAAAAATTATGTATCACCTAAAACGCAAAATTTTTTGTAATAACTTATTTTTTTTTTTTTTCAACAATTTTTATTGAGTAAAATTACAATCTATAGTAGTGCTGAGAGATATCATACATACTACATTCATACAATATTTACATGGCATAAAATGTAATATCTAAGGACTAGAAGGATTGATGAAACAAATCCTTGGGGTAACTTGGGGGTTATATAGTTATTCATCATTGAATAGGGGCATACATTTACAAATTGCTAAATTAACTCTACAGTTGAGATTGTAATGTATACTCAATAATGAGTTTGCATATATAATGTCTTACCTGTCTCAGAAATGTTCATTGTTAAATAAAAGGAAAAATGCTTTCCTCTAAATACACCTTGAACACAATAAATGACGAGTAAAGATAATCCCACTGCCGGTTATTAGGCACTTGTGTGAACAGGAATGATTTACTATTTATTGAAATATTAGTATTAAGGGTCTTGCAAACTGATAATAACAAGGTGAAGCACTGGAAAATTCCAAACTTTTGACTTTTTTCCACCTAAATCGGTGATTTTGCCCACTGTGCGTCGGCTATTGCTACTGCTGCGGTATAAGGTAGTGTATCTGGGAATCTCGAGTTAAAAATAAAACGCTTAATTGATTCATCTTCGGGGTATAAATAAAACTATATATTTTGGGCATGTAACGAATGATGATAGGGAAACATCCCTTAAACATATAAAATTTGAAATAATGGAAAAAAAAGTCAAATAGTATATATAAAATACGAGCAAAAGAAAGTTAATAAATAAGCTTCATGAACAGATTATTGCTTATATAAATTTTACAATATAGCTACTCATAATAGTGCTCGGTAATCTGATGTTTTTTAATTTAAATTAATTATGTAAAACAAAATCATTATAGTCTTTATTTAGTGTTGTTCACTTTTATAATGAGTTAATTAAAATAAAACATATACAAAAATTAAATTTTATTACTATATGATTATAAACATTGCCAATTTACGCGTGGACACCTCCTAAAATGTTTGGAAGCACCCCCTTGCGTATATTGTGATAACGTCCTTTAAACGATCAAACACTTGTTATTTGGGTGCATCTTAAATGAGTATTTATCAAAAAAGGTCGGATTACAACCGAGATTTACATTAACGAAATTATTTAAAAGAAAACATGTATCCATAGTGATGGACTTAATAAAGATTGCAGGCAACTACCAATAGAATATAATTTATTATTATGACGCTAATGACCCTGTAGGATAAGGGCTCAGAAATAAAAAATATATATGTTAAAAATAGGCTGGTGTCATTATTTCGAAATCTTAATAATAATAATTTAGATTTAAATTAATGAGAAAATTGTTGTGTATTATGTATTTTTTAAATTTATTTATTGGCTTATTAACAACGTAGGCATTGAGTCTGGCCCATTGGATGATGTATTATGTATTAATATCATATACTTAGACTTGGTTCATCATTTTCAACTGTAAATACTTACGAATAATAAAGAAGATCTGTTGCTTAATGTCTTCTTCACTATCAGCAGATAGCTTGGGAGATAATCATTTTTTCGACTCACCAACTAATCCTTAGTAACTATCGTTGGTCTATCATTGCTGTTGTACTGAAGATATCACCTTATGTTATCCCAGAACTACATTGTCAGTCTTAGTCTTGTTAAATTATATCGAATACTAGTTCAAAACATCAAGATTTCTTTCTTTCATAGTTCTTCTAAGGCAGATGTTTTTTAAGATCATGAATCTTCATTTCTTTGAAATTGGCTCAATCTAGTATCCTTATTTTTATTAATATTGTTGAGAAAAATGGCTACGGAATTGTTAGTAGTTTTTTTACCTAGAATTTCCAGGATGTGTTCAAGGGAAAAAATGTATGCCCTAATGCACACATGGAAATAAATAAAATGCTAACTTTTATTTGTTATTTTCTTCTTCCTTGCGAATTATGATAGTTTCTATACACCAGAAGTGTATATATACACAGATACAATATTTGTATGTTTGGTTTGTATGGTTCAAGTTAGTTTTATTTATCCTCAAGATACGGATTCTGCTTTTTTAGTTGCTCGCTGAATTCCATTGATCGATCCATTATGTCGTAATCATATTCATTTTACAAGAAGAAGGGAGATGTATTTGGTTATGTGATTTTATTACTTTCATTATTAAAATCTGTTACTTCCGTTGAGCAGGAAAAGAACTTCAAGAAGGAACAAGTTTTCCAAGTAAATCCCCCGAAATTCGAGAAAGTGGAAGACATGGCAGATCTCACCTACTTAAACGACGCATCTGTCCTGTATAACCTGAAGCAGAGATACTATGCCAAACTTATTTATGTAAGTCCCATTAATTTATTATTATTACATGTTTAACTAATTTTTACTTTTCAATTGACAGACAAAAGACTTCAAGAAAGATCTGGTCGGCCAAGTGAATCCACCCAAGTTCGAGAAATGCGAGGATATGTCCAACTTGACCTACCTCAACGACGCTTCTGTCCTGTATAACCTTAAGCAGAGATACTATCATAAGCTAATTTACGTAAGTTAGAGTTACCCCGATTGGAAGGAATGATCCAAACCTTCCCGGATTGAGCATGCCTTGGATAACCTGCAACTTGACCAGCAAGGTGAATCCATTGAATGAAGACGATCAATGGCATCAACCGTCTTACCATTTCTTAAATCCTTTTACTTTCTTTATTTCTTCTTCTTTTCCTTACAAAAAAAAAATTATACATGGACAGGCATCAAAACGGATGAAGTCTCAAAAAGCTCCTTAGATCAAATCTTTATTGGATGTGTGTAATTTAGAAATGAAAAATTATTTGAGACTTACCCGGTTTGATGTAACCCAAGTTCGATTGTCCATCACTTTCCAAACAACCGGAAAAATCTAACCTCCTTATATTTTATTAATACGTAGTTATTTGGATATGATACCAGTAGTGAAAAAGGGCATGAACACCAATCACTACAACCTTTGTGATTTATTATATATCTCTTGGAATGATACGTACCTTTATCTGTTGTCTATGCTATGTATGCGACACCATAGTATTTAGTATCTATGTATTCCTTTTTTTTCTGAAAAATCACCTTGTTGATAACTTATCTTCATCTCAACTGAAATATCTCCATACTCTCAAAGATGTTTTGTTTTAAAGTTTATGACTTCTTTTTTTTATACAATAACATATCAATTAATCGTGATATAATTTGGGATGAAGATTAGTGATGATACATGCTATTTGAACTTTGAATAATTAATACTTTCTTGACTTCCTGCAGACATACTCCGGTCTGTTTTGCGTTGCTATCAACCCTTACAAGAGATTCCCCGTATACACATTGAGGTGCGCCAAGCTGTACAGAGGTAAGAGGAGGAATGAAGTCCCACCTCACATCTTTGCCATCTCTGACGGTGCCTACGTAAACATGTTGACAAGTGAGATTTTTTTTTTTTTTTTTTAGTCAAATCATTAAGTTTAACTTTGAAAGTAAAAAAAGTAATTCAATTATTTATAGTATTGTAATTTATTCAAATATCTATCAATATAGCAGTAAATCAATGTACGATCAATGTTCAGTTGTGCCATCACCTGACAAAAAAAAAAAAAGTATGACAATGAGAGAGCTGATAGCCTCGCAAGGAGGGGTTCTGCTCAGTTACCCCCCACACCTGAACCTGTGTGTGGAATAAGCCTCAGCTATGCTAAAGGTCTGATCAAGGCAATAGATCCAAGCAATACCCGAGGGGTACTGGTAAGTCTGAGATGTTTTTGAAAGGACCCTGTAAAGAGAGAAGCTGTACACTACTCTAAGGAGAGTAACAGAACACTGTCCCCTTAACGAGCATCTCCATAATATGGGTTTGGTGGCCTCCCCGACTTGCAGATTTTGCAAGAAGGAAGATGAAACTGCATATCATGTGATATGCAGTTGCCCAGAGATTACCATGATACGGTTTTACCATTTCGGCGGCGACCGTATATATAGGTCCCACCAAGTTGTGTGAACTGATTAACTCCCACAGTTCAGTCAGATTCACCAAGGCTCAAGCGCTGTACTGACGTAAAGTAGATCGGATGGCGCACAGTAAGTCTAATAAGAGGCTGCAGTGCATCAGAAAGCCGGAAAAAAATATATATATAGCAGTAAAAATAAAATTATGATTTTTGAGTAATTTACAATAATCAGATGTCATTAAAAAAAAAATTGACTATATAACAACAACAAAAAATATTGATATTAGAATTTATTAATATATGTTTGAATCCTATAAAAAAAGAGTATTACATTTCTTCTTTAATATTTAAATTATATTTTTAAAGTTAAATTTTGAAAAATATAATATGGGTGGTTTTAAATATGTTTTATTTTGTCATACTTTTAACATAAATCATTTTGCTTAATTACTTTTTTTATGAAAATAGAAAAAAAAAATATATATATATATATATATATATATATATTATATATAATATATATATATATGTAATAACTGAATTGTGATATTTAAAAAATCCGCGTTACTAATGGACATTTTTTTTTTTTTCCAGACAAGGAGAACCAGTCTATGTTGATTACGTAAGTATAATTTTTTTTTATACAATACAATTTATAGTTTAATAATTTAGTAATTGATAAACGTATATAAATACGGAGTATTATTTAATATAAAGTTATTCCAAGTTCGAAGAAATTTCACACCCATAATTATAATTTTATTCTAAATAAAAAAAGAAAGTTAGTTCTATGAAAAACGATTTCAGTGAACAAATTCGATATTATAATAAATAATTCTAAGGTATTATATAATGAATATTGCGAACTAAGATTAACAAATATATTTTTTAATAGATACTTTTTTTTAACGGAAAATATTTGTATTGTAACCCTTAACCCTATAAATAAGGTTTGTGTTGCCGGAAAAATATAGTTTAAATTGTTTTTATAATACTTTTTAGGGTCGCTTAATTAATTAGAGCGCAAAACTGTATTATATCTTAACGTAAGCAGAAAATTCTTATCTATTTTATCTAAAGTCTTATAGAAAATGTAAAAAAAATATATTTCGAATCGGGTCTCTTTACTAGGATACATTTTTTCCCGCCAGTTTTGTCATAAGATACTTTGTATTTACGAAGTCAATATCAATCTTTACTTATATCAATCTTCACGACAGTAATGCGATAATAATATATCGGGTGAGTAATATAAATACAAAAAGTTAAAATCAAATAAAAACAAATCGGTACAGTAGTTTCGAAAAAAAAAACAAAAACGAAACAGCTCAAATTTTGAGGGAGAGAGGGGTTATTGTATTTATTTTTCTTTGTCGATTACAAAGGTTCATTATTGAAAATAATAAACCAAAAGTAATACTAATATTAAAACTGCAATAATTTGCTATAATCATAGTCTGCAAATTGCTGAATGAGCAAATTTTTTTTCAATATTGTTGAGCTCGTTTTTAACCCATTTTTTTTAATTTAATGAAAATCCGTTTTCTTCGCTCTGGCAGAATATTATTTCTTGTCCGTGTGGCTCTGTGTATGTTTAAAACTTACGAAATTCCTCTTTTGCCCCACAGTGGTGAGTCTGGTGCCGGAAAGACTGAAAACACGAAGAAAGTAATTGCGTACTTCGCCACTGTTGGTGCCAGCACAAAGAAAGATGAAGCATCCGAAAAGAAGGTATATACGAAAAAAGGTTTATCAAGCTATCCCGAATTTCTCCCAAAATCTAAGTTAATGTTACCCCTAATGATCGTCTACCACGTTTAATATTTTTTTATCTTATACAGGGTACCCTAGAAGATCAAGTCGTACAAACTAACCCCGTACTAGAAGCCTTCGGTAATGCCAAGACAGTCCGTAACGATAACTCTTCTCGTTTCGTAAGTATATACTTATAAATTGAAAATTAAGTCCTTATACTTAAGTTAAGCTTAAATTAACCTTTTATTCTGACCTAGGGTAAGTTCATCCGTATCCACTTCGGACCATCAGGAAAACTGGCCGGAGCTGATATTGAGACCTGTAAGTCAAATTTTGCAGTTTTTGATTGTCTACCCAATAAATTTAACTTATAAATATTAAAATATACTTTAAGTATTAATTATATTTTTGAAATATTTAATGCTATACATGAATCTCCATTTAAGTTTATACGTATCAATTCTGCCTCAATCAACTTAGTTAATTTATTATAACGTCTCAAGAGATAATATTAGTTTTCTTCTGTGTAAGTCAAGACTTAATTTTTATAATATTTTTTCTTATGAAATGTAATTACGTATAACAATATTATAATATAATATTTTAATACATGATATATTATATATATTCAATAACTTATATATTATATAAGTCATTGAAATTTTGAGAAAAAAAAACTAAAATTAAAAAAAAAACTAAAATTAAAAAGAAAAAGTATTTTCATTTCAGAGCTTAGTAACAAAACTAAAATAAAAAAAAAAATTAAAGGGACTTTATAAATCCTGATTTTTTATAGCTTAACATAAATTCATTATGCAATTTCTAAAATTTTTGCGTACTTATAATGAAGAATTCAAATGGCGATTTGAATATCAAAAAATATTAGTTTTCTTCTGTGATAGTCAAGACTTAGTTTTTATAATATTTTTTCTTAAGAAATGTAATCATGTATAACTGTATTATATATAAGTCACTGAAATATTGAAAAAAAAGCTAAAATAAAAAAAAAAAAAAATTTTCATTTCAGAGCTTTATTAACTATACTAAAATAAATAAATAAATAGAATAAAAAAAAAATTCAAAGGGATTTTGAAAATCCTGATTTCTCATAGCTAAACATAAATTGATTAAGCAATTTTTTAAATGTTTGCTTACTTATAATGAAGAATTCAAATGGTGCTTTGAACATCAAACAAACAAACATAAACTTCAAATAATTGAAAAGGATTTTTCTGATAACATGTCTATGATTAATAAAGGTTATTAAAAGTCATTTAGAATTAAATCCTTTTTAAAATAAAAATTGTTTGATAATGGCTAAATAATGGATCTCAACTTAAATATACTAATCATGTTTTTTTTAAATACTGTAATCATCCTGTTTTATTCCAGATCTACTGGAGAAGGCTCGTGTCATCTCCCAACAGACCCTGGAAAGATCCTACCACATTTTCTACCAGATCATGTCTGGTGCCGTCAAGGGAGTCAAGGGTATGTTTCTTTTTATTTTCCTATGAATAAAAAATATATAAAATAAAAAGAAGAATAAATTCATAAAAATAATTTTAATAAAAAAACTTTTGTGTAAGTAAATTATCTGAAGGCTATATTCGAGTAGAGAAACAAAAGTAACTTTAATTGTTTCTTACTATGACAACGAAAGCGCATCGGATTTTATGTTTTTCATTGATAAAGAGTTTATGTTCTTAAAACAATGTCTATTGGAACTATTTAATATGAATCGTGCAAATTTTAAATACATTTCAAAAAGTTACTTATGTTGTTTCTCAGCTCAAAGATTTATATGATAATTAAATAGCTATTATAGAACATAAATATTCAGAAAAAGTCATTAATATAATTATTTGTAAGTCATTAATTTATGAAAACGGAAATTGAAAATCTTAATCAGTATTTGTATTTTTGGAGAATAATTTTCATCGGTGAACAATTTTTGATTAATTTTAAATAATCAAATAAAAAACAGAACTACCTCTTCATATTTGCTTATCAAATTATTAATTAATAATAATTAGAAAGTTTGATGGTGAAAGTAATCTTATATGTGTAATGAGAAGACTAATAATTTAAATACAATAGTTGACGAAATTGAATGAAATTTATGGTTATGAGATTTAATTTTAATGTGTATTAAAGAATATTTTAATGTTAATGAGAGGGAATGGTCTCGAAACGTTGGGCGAAATGCAGGATAATTATTATTCATTAATAATTTAATAATGAAATATGAAGATAAAATTTTATGAATAATTAAAATACTGAACCTTTCTAATAAGAGAAATAGTTAAAGGTATATTTACGGGCTGATTAAATTCTTCCATAAAAACTTATTTTCATTTTCACTGATGCATAAAAGAAAAAAAGCAGGGTATTGCTCAGATCTGATGTTTTTACCTAATTCACTAGTTTTTATGTTTGAAGGAATTATTGAAGTTCAGAATGGTATAAATCAGATTTCTAAAGATGGGAGAAGATCCCGAAACGTCAAATTTTGATGTAATAAAAAAAAAAAAATTAAGTTTTTACGGAATAATTTAATCAGCCCGTAATTATACCTTTAATATTATGCGAGATCTTTCGTTTTTTTAGAATATATTGATATAGAGAAATAGTTAGTTTTTAATCAATTATTATTGACATTTGATCTGACAGAAAATTTTGAAATGACAAAAAATAGTCAGAAAAATGCTGGATCAGTTAATTACTTAGACCATTGAGACTGTTATTTAATATTCAGAAATGTGTCTGCTGTCCAACGACATTTACGAATACAACTACGTGAGCCAGGGAAAAATTACAATTGCAGGAGTTGATGATGGAGAGGAAATGCAGTTGACTGATGTAAGACTTAACAAAAAAAAAAAAAAAAATAAATAGAACGATGAACGAAATTTTTAAGTAGATGAACTAGACTTTTTTGACCTACTTTCGAAAATCGACTATACAAATCATTACGACCCACCTATGACAGGGTATTCTCTATCTCTTCTTACTTCTATTCTTCTCCTTTTTATCTTCTTCTCTTTTCCTCTCTCTTTCTTCTATTCATATATATAAATATCTATATAATAATCTTCTTCAAACTTCTATTTTCTACCCTTAGTCAAAGAGACTTATCAGTCTTATGAATTTTGTTTTTACTATTAGATAGATAGAAACCAATAGTTGACAAGTATGCGTAGAAGCTATTGGGTTAATAGATATAGTATGTAGTGCCTTACCCCTCCTTCGAATCAAGGGCAACAGACAGGTACTCGGTCCTTCAATAAGGTTCACTAAAGGCCAAAATCCTAAAGAGCTGGGATTGCCTATTAACTTCTCTCTATCTGTAATACAGAAATGTGTTTGCTGTCGAATAACATCCAAGACTATTACTTCATCGCCCAAGGAAAGACGACCATCCCCGGTGTAGATGATGGAGAGGAAATGCAGTTGACTGATGTAAGGGCAGACGCAAAACTTGCATCAAACAATACCCCTTAATGACTGGGTTACTTTGTTGAATTTGATTCAAAAGAATCGTTTTTTGTTGTTTTTTTCTTCTCTTGTTTTTATGTTATATTATTTATATATGTTATTGAGTTGAAGAAGACGCTTTGAATTAGAATAGAATCAGCTTTGGTTCATAGAATAGAATGTGAAACATATTTTATTAAGAGAAAAAAAAATGAATGAAGTTCTGCTTTAGTAAAGCGAACAGAGCAAGCCAAAAACCATTTGGAACTTGGTCTTGGCTATTAACCTCAATGTGTGTGTGTGAAATATAGAAATGTGCCTGCTGTCGAATAACATCTTGGACTATCACTTCGTCTCTCAGGGCAAGACCACCATCCCTGGTGTTGATGATCGTGAGGAGTTCCTCATCACCGACGTAAGTCACAACAGAAAGCAACAGGCAACCAACGCTTACAGTTCATTGTCTATAAATAGTTCACTCAACCTCAAACTCAGTAAATGCTCGGATGGTACAGGTCTCAACACTTTAAAAGATCCTTGAATCTTATTTAGAATAGTTTTTTTTTAATATAACTTAGGAAGAAATCCGTATATCAGAATTTTTTTTTGTCTTATACTATTGGCATTTACTCAGTTTGGATATCCCATAGTATCGGAAACCACTATCTAAACAGAAATAACACAAAGTATACAATGTTGTCGTTGTTATAATCCAAGCAATTTAATTTTCTACAGAAATGACTCTATTGAGTAACAGGATGGAAGACTATAACTTTATTAACCAAGGGAAAACGAGAATACCGGGAGTTAACGACTCTGAGGAGTTTCTTCTTACCGACGTAAGTTTCACTAACTGAGAAATTACTAAAATCTTCATCATATCATCGCAGCCCTTCAAGCACAGCCGCATCATTTTATTATTTATTTTATTTTACTGTTACAATTACAATTAACAACATATGACAAACTTTTTATTCATTTTTTTTATAGCCAAGTGCTTGCTTTCTGACGACATTTACGAGTACAACTTCATCTCCCAGGGTAAAGTCACTATTGCAGGTGTAGACGATGCAGAGGAATTTCAACTGACAGACGTAAGGATTATAATAGTCCCTGGACTTGTCTCCCTCGATTTTTGAGCGTCACGTCACCATATTGTTTTTCCCAACATGCATGAAACCATGTATCGTATATTATTTTGGAATATTCATGAGCAAGTTTTTAAATGTTCAATGAGTCCCAATGTGTTGTTTACCTTTGGAATTCGTTTTCTTCTGAGTTTGATTTATAAATGTTTCCCCACGGCAATGATTGTATCAAAATAAAATAGAAAATATTATGCCATTATTTCCAATTATGTAAAAGCATGCAAATGTAGTCTTGAAAAGATCTAGGTCTTCAACGGTTCTATTTGCCTGCAATCGAATCCGAGGATAAAGATATATCCAAAACAGTTAATAATATCTGTACATGTCCATAACATATTGATTAGTTGCAGAAATTTATCAACAAAAAAAAAAAAAAATGATAAATCAATTTAGTCCGATATTCAATCAATAACTTGGACTTGGCCAAAAATGAGCAACATTTACTATTGTAGAAGAAGTTAGTTTAGGGTGCAGTCGAAAGAACCCACAATTGAGATATAAACTTAATAAACTGGTGCCGACGTTTCGGCCTAAATTATAGGCCTTATTAAGGCCGAAACGTCGGCACCAGTTTATTAAGTTGATATCTTATTTGTGGGTTCTTATGACTACACCCTCAACTAACTTCTCCCCCTTACTCACAAAGTCGACCATTCTCACTTCACAATATTTATTATTGCGGGAATTAAAAAAAAGAATTGATTCGCTTGAAAAATTGAACCAACTATTGTAATATCATTAATTAATGTTATAGAGTAAAGATTTTTTTTTTTGTAGAGCTTAATATTAATCAATGGAAGTAATACCTACATTTCGGCGGAGACATCAAAGAACATTAATGGACACCCTTACGCTGTTTGAATCCGAAATTAATTGAAAAAAATTTTTTTTTTTAGTACCTTATGGTAAATTTGTAAAATAACTCTTATAAACTTTCATAACTCGAAATTGGTATTTGTTTATGGGAACACAATTAGGATCTGACGCGGTAAATTAAAAAAATGGAGTTGTACTGCTTGTGCTCTCAAGTTTTGGTACAATACAAAAACAGACATTTTCGACATTATTAGCACTATTAAAATATTTAATAACTCTAACAGCTTAAAATTAACCCAACCGACATATCAATCACTAGGGACAAATTAACTAATTTACTAAAAAAAATATATATTCAACTTTAAAAAAAGACAACTTGCTTCGCTAAAACCTGGAAAAAACAAAAGCCAAGCTTATTTCATAAATAGCTTTCTTCCATCATCAGTAATTACACAACTGAACAATGAAGGTATTTATGGGCCCCAGGATTTTACTCTTTTTTTTCTTTTTTTTTTTAATTAATTTTTGGTAAGTATATAATTTTTATATTTTTGTGTTTTGTTTTTTTGTGTTTTGTAGTTTAGTTACGTGTTTAGATATATATGTGGTTTTTATTTTTTTATAATACAAACTTCTTTTTCCTTTTGTTATGTTTTTGTGTTTTGATTCTTCGATAGATCCCTCCTTTCATGTCATAATACCCTCATTTTCAACCTAACAGTTTAATAAGTGTTTCTAGAATAGATTAGAATAGATTCTTGTTTGTTTTGTATTTTTATATATTTATGTATATATAATTTTTTTTATGTATTAGTAAAGTAATGTTCTACTACACCCACTATACTTTGAATAAGAAATATCATGAGACATTATTTCTTTTCTTTTAGTTAGCTAATAAATTAATTTACTTTATTACAGATTTCAGTCATTTTATTCAATTCAAACAAGGCATTTTTTATTAAATGAGAAAATAAAAATTATCTGAAGAATAGGTTGTTTTTTTTTTAGCGACTAGTTGTTAATACCGAAATCAGACTTATATTTGTATGCACAATATAGGAAGCCTTCAACGTCTTGGGTTTCACCCAACAAGAGAAGGATGACATCTACAAGATCACCGCTGCCGTTATGCACATGGGTTGCATGAAGTTCAAGCAGAGGGGTCGCGAAGAACAGGCTGAAGCCGATGGTGTCGAAGTAAGTATCTTTTAAAATTCGATAAACTTATTAGATTTACAATAATTGTTGTTATTACACGGAAATACTTTCTGACTTCTCATAGGAAGGTATCAGGGTCGGTAAACTCCTGGGTATCGACGGTGAAGAACTCTACAAGAACTTGCTTAAGCCCAGGATTAAGGTCGGTAACGAATTCGTCACCCAGGGTAGGAATGTACATCAGGTAAGAAAAATGTTCATAAAGTAATTCAACTATGTATTACCGTCATACGCAAATTTTATTATAATTTAAACTTTTTCCCCAACTTTCAGGTAACATACTCAGTAGGTGCCATGTCCAAGGGTATGTTTGATCGTCTCTTCAAATTCTTGGTCAAGAAATGTAACGAGACCTTGGACACCAAACAGAAGAGGCAGCACTTCATTGGTGTACTGGATATTGCCGGTTTTGAAATTTTCGACGTAAGTCCCAAAACAGGAAAAATAACTTAGGGAAAAAAAATGAAAATTCATGTATAATATTTATGAACATTATATAATAGTAGTATATCTTTATCAGCGATTCTCGCAAAATCATCAAAACTATCTTGATTCTAGCAAAATTCTTATTTAAAAAATATTAACTTAATGAAACAAATAATTTTTAAAAAATCTTAAGCTTAGCTATCAGTGAATCAATTATTTACCATATTTTGTTTTTCTTAATTTATAATTCTTTTTTTGTTTTTATTCTATGAGATAATTTATTTTAAATTTAATCGAGTTTATAGAACTCATGATAATTAATTTAATACATAAAAAAATATCTTTTGTTATAATTACAGTTACATTAGTAAATTTTGTTTATTGAATTTAAGAGTTCTGTAATCTCATTTATTATATTATATTATATATTATTTGTACCTGATTCAATGAGCTTAGAAGTATTTTTTTAGTTAAGCAGGTTATCAATGATATTTAAATATATGGAAAATATAGACAAAAAAATGTGTAAATATTTTCCATTGTAAATTTTTGAAGGGATAATCGGAGAAAGGACAATTGTCAGTGTAAGAAATCTTTCAAATTGCTCAACCTTTAATGCTTACCGGTTCGTCTTCTAACCCATGCTTATTTCCTACAGAAAAAAAAGTTATTTAAATTATTGTTTTATAAATGTTTGTTTAGTACAATGGCTTCGAACAATTGTGTATTAACTTTACAAATGAGAAACTACAGCAATTCTTCAACCACCACATGTTCGTCCTGGAACAAGAAGAATACAAAAAAGAGGGTATTAATTGGGCCTTCATTGATTTCGGAATGGACTTGCTGGCTTGTATCGAACTTATTGAAAAGGTATCATTGCCCCTCTTTTTGTATCTTTCGAATGCAGCCACAACTGATTTTTCATTCCCTTGTCCGTCGGAGAATGCAACTTCCAAGCATCATACTACGCATGTTTGATCCATTGTAAGATTAGCCCTCCCTCTTCGTTTGTGTAGTGTGTAGTTAAAGAAAAAAACGAGGGACAACACGAATCGAAGGTAACAACCCCCAACCTCTATCCTTACCTCTAATAACACCTTCATAACATGTTTTGTATGTTCCCTGCAGTACAACGGCTTTGAACAGCTCTGCATCAACTTCACAAATGAAAAGTTGCAACAGTTCTTCAACCACCACATGTTTGTCCTGGAACAGGAGGAATACAAGAAGGAAGGTATTGATTGGGCCTTCATTGATTTCGGAATGGACTTGGCTGCCTGTATCGAACTGATCGAAAAGGTACCAGATCCATCAATCTGTTGTCTAATATGAGTTGGACAACTAGTCTCCACGTGGTATTGCATCAAGGTTATTATGGTCAATAAGACAGACCGTTTCTCTTTTTCTTTCCTCGGTTTCCATCATCATCAGTAATTCTGGATCACAGCTTCCTGGTCATTCTATTTTCTTCCATTCGACGCTCAGAAATGGTATTGTATCCATATAATAATGAAGGGCATTTGAAATTGTCCAACCTATCTTAAAGTTCAGTCGAAACAGAACTTGCACAATTTCTTTTCATACATCCTTGATTAAAAATCCTGATCAAAGTTCGATAAATGGATTTTTGCAGCCATCTTGTTTTGAGAAAACAAATGGTGGATTCAATCACTAACCCATCCTAACATGTCTGGCACGTGATTAATTCTTCTCAATTAATATTTTTTGTTTTTTGCCAGTGAATTAGAATTCCTGGCAAAGAACACAAAACATACAAAAGACAATTGTTTACCTTCTTCCTCTTTTCTTTCTTAAATAAACTGACTTGGAGTCAGAATTTAAGAGAGCTCTCTCATCTATATGTTTTCCCTTTTGTGTCTTTAACGCCGTTTATAGTTCAACGGTTTCGAGCAACTTTGCATCAACTTTACCAACGAGAAACTGCAACAGTTTTTCAACCACCACATGTTTGTGTTGGAACAAGAGGAATACACCAGGGAAGGAATCGAATGGGCTTTCATCGATTTCGGGATGGACTTGGCTGCCTGTATTGAGCTCATTGAAAAGGTACTTTTGTCAGAGATGGGAGCTCCCCCTTCGGTGTCCCCGTGGGCCCGAGAGCGGAGTTTCCATCGCTTTTTTCACTATCTTGCTTTTTTTGCTACAAAACAACGCTTTGGATTGCTCCAATATAGTATAACGGCTTCGAACAACTGTGCATTAACTTCACCAACGAGAAGCTGCAGCAGTTCTTCAACCACCACATGTTCGTCCTGGAACAGGAAGAATACGCTAGGGAAGGTATTGAATGGGCCTTCATCGATTTTGGAATGGATCTAGCGGCCTGTATTGAGCTCATCGAGAAGGTGACCCCAGACCCCTCCAATTAATACCTGTTCTAAAATCGTAACTAATAAATAAACTCTCTTTACAGAAAATAGATCATTTAAAAAAAAAAAAATTATGTAAATGAAACCATATTCATGAAAAATAACAAAAAAACAACATTCATTTAGCTGTGAGATAATAATTTGTTTGACACGGATGTAAAGAGAGTAAAAAAAAAAAAAAAAAAAAAAAAAAAAAAGAAAAAACAAGCATCCAGTGATTAACTCTAATAATTAACAATTTGTTTATTTTCTTGGCTGCAACTCAGCTACTAACTTCAGCTTTGCTTCAACACCAGATTTAAGGTACTGTAGCTTTGTTTTTTATTATATTAGATGTAATATATGTTATTTTTATTCTTGTTTACATTTTGTGTTCTTGGATTTCTATTTAGAGTAGAATTACAAATCTATGTTTATCTGTATACCTTCCTAATAGTTTTATTTTCTTTAAATTTTTAAACTTTTGTTGGATTTTATTCAAACTTTTGAGTAGTGAGAATCCTTTGTATATAGATACATGTATTATTTGTAATTTATGTGTTTTAATCTTTTGTGTTTAGTGTAGAATTCATGTAGTTTTTTTTATGTAAATTTATCTATCATTTTCTTTTCAACGTGTGAATTAATTTGGTGTTTTAAACTGTTGTTCTCTATGTTGAATTTTTTTTAAATTTAAATTTCATTCTCATTAGATTTATTGCCAAGTTTTTTGGTTTATTATTTTCAATAATGAACCTTTGTAATCGACCAGAAAAAAAATTTGAGAGCTTATGTTTCAAGGTGTGTAGAATCCGAATAACGAATAAAGACAAATCCGTTTTATCCGCTGTCCGCGGCATTTCAGCAAAACTGCTGGAGTAATTTTTTTGAAATTCGCCACAAAAATACTAGTCCATTCAACAATGATCCTAACGCCTAGGCGTTGATATCAGCTGGTTAGTTTTAAAATGGCGATTAAACATGGTTTTATTTAATAACTCAGTTATTTTATTAGAGTTTTTAACCAAAAAACCGCGAATAATTATATTAAAGTGAAAAAAGAAAAGAAAAAAATTAAATTTTTCACAGAAATACGCTCATAACTCAGTTATTTTTGACGATAGAGAAAGAGCGCGATAAACAAAACATATATATATATACAAAATTGATATCTCGCTTATATATACGCTTGTAACTACGTTATTTTCGAAGATAGATAATTTTCGCTTTTAGTGCTATTCAATAGAGCAATACATTTTGGACCAAATGAAAAAAGAATCATTGGAATTGGTTAATAACTAGCTTAGTTATTGCGTTTTGAAATCAGTGGTAGTGTTATGATATAGTTTTGAAATAGTTCTTTTCACATTATGTAATTGCCTATCAACAGCCATGTAAATAGTTATATCCTAATATTGTTATTTGGAAATAATAAACCATTGTGTAATAATTTGTAGTGTTTTTTAATAATTAAATTATCTGTTTGAAATCATTTAATGATCTGAGGAAAAATAATTGATACATACAGTATATTGATTTTTCTCGTTTCGATACATTTTTCTCATTTATTCTTTATATATTCCAGCCTATGGGTATCCTCTCAATTCTTGAGGAAGAATCTATGTTCCCCAAGGCTACCGACAAGACCTTTGAGGACAAACTGAACTCCAACCATCTTGGCAAGTCCCCCAACTTCCAGAAGCCCAAACCACCAAAGCCAGGTTGCCAGCCTGCTCACTTCGCTATCGGTCACTACGCTGGTGTTGTAAGTATATCATCTTCTCTTATAACTAATCATACTTGTAATGTTTCTTAACATTTTAATATTAGTTCAGTATTCATACGAACGATTACTGTGATACTTAGCGATATCCTTTTCTGCTCAGGTATCATACAACATCACCGGATGGCTGGAAAAGAACAAGGACCCTCTGAACGACACTGTCGTTGACCAGTACAAGAAGGGTTCCAACGCACTCTTGTGCGAAATCTTTGCTGACCATCCAGGACAGTCTGGTGCTGCTGGTGCTGATGCTGGTGGCAAGGGTATGTATTATTTGCATTATCATAAGATGAATATAAAAAAAACATTTAAATAATGGTTATCAAATGCTATTTAAAAAAAAAACATTCCTAAAATTAAAAATTTTTTTCTGAAGTTTCTTCTATTTTTTTTTTTAATAGTTTTGATTATAGTATTTAAAGTTTTTGCTTTAATTTATATTACAAAAGGAAATAATTGGATTCAATTTTTAAATACTAAAAAAACTCCTAAAGTTTGAATTTGAATTAGTTTACTTTAATCTTACGTATTAAGATAGTGAATGCTTAGGTGTGATAAGTGAAGCATGGTTATAGCTAAATTTATATTATTCACAATTGAAGAGCCCGCAAGAGATGGTTCGTTTCCTAAATAGCAATGCACTTTTTTTATACACTTTAATCTGTTTGTTTCGTTGACAATGATAGTAAAATAAAAAAATCTGGTGCGCGCAACACACGACTTTCATTTACCTAAGTTGTTAAAATCAATTTAAGAATTTTAAATACATTTAAAGATACAAATAAATTGTTATTATTATTAGAATTAATTATTTTGAATTTCAATAGAAACATGTTTTTTATTAAATAATCTATTATATTTTTATCTACAACAATCAGTTAGTTGTATCGGTTTTCATCACTCTCTATTAACCTGGCAAATTCAGGGTATTGGATAATATTTTTTCTAAAATCATTAGCTACCCAACGGTATATTGTACATCTATATTACTATTCTTGTGTTCAAAAACACAAAAATTGCATAAAAAAATACGTTTGTAATTTTTCCCTTCAGATGTTTATCAAATTTCCTCAACTTACATATTTATCCATTATTTATCAATGCTAATAAGAAGATGTTCCAAATTTTTGTAATCGTATGGTCGGACAGTTGGTTTAGAATCATCATTGCCCAATAAACATTTTAAAGCACCCATCCACCTTTTTGCCGCGGATTCTTCAATTGTTATGAATAATATAAAATGTTTCAGCTAAAATTTCTTTTTTATTTTTTTTTATTTTATAGTGATAAAATCTATTACACTAAGGCAGTTCTTGCCTCCTTTAGTTATGGATGGATATTTGTTATCACATATACTGATGAATCTACCTAAAAACAGGCTTCACTTATAACACACTAATATATATGACTATTTATTGGTTGTTTATATTTATTTTTACAGATGTGTATACTTGAGTGTGTATGTGGCTATTGTTTGAAAAATATGCTTTTACCATTGAAATTCCTCAAATTCCTAAACCACGCTGATCACCCTCTGCAATCCTTTTTGCTTTTCTAATCTCTGCTTTGATAGATTGACCATCATATAATTATATTCGTACACGTTTTAATTTACATTATAATATCTTCTTTTTTCTTTTTTTGGGCTGTTGTTTCTTTTTAATCCCTAATGAATTACTTCATTGTGCAAGCAATTTTCAACAAACGATTTTCAGGCATTAAAATAATTATTAATGTAAATAAAACTTTATAATTTTTTATGTAAAATTTCAATATAAACAAAATTTTCATCATTAATCATTTAATTTGATGAATTATTATTTATTTAATTTATCATTATTTTTTAACAGAAAATCATTTTACTGTTCGTTTGGGCATTTTTAAATTTTGTGTAAAATTTATAATCGAGATGTAATGATGACTTCATCATTGGAGTCAAGCGTCAGTGATTTTCATGCTATAAAATATTTTAATTTAACTAACATGTAATGATAATATATTTACTAATCTAATTATGTCCACAATATTATGTATAATTTCATACCCATCAGCCATTATTAATAAAATATATTTCAGAATTATTATTCTCATAATATGTTGCAGCTGTTATTAATTTACTTTAACGCTATTCTCTTTAAAAATCTACCATTTTCATCATGCCTTAATTTCTTTCAGCTTCTCATATTAATATAATTGATTAGGGCTTATCTTTGCTTTATTATTGATCATTATGCCATTATCGCTTTAATAAGATTTTATATTTTAAAATAAAATCTCACGTCAGTATTGTAAATAATTACGCCTTTTTTTTTTTTTACATCTAATGAATTCTGTTTTTTACCTATATTTATTTCTAACCGGCTTAATATGTGAAATTAACAAAGAAGTTTAATGGATTCGAGCACGTATAACAACTGTGGCCAAGCAGAAATACAAGATTGACCTGAAATATCTTTTACAGGAGGCAAGAGAACCAAAGGGTCAGCATTCATGACTGTTTCAGCCCTTTATAAGGTGAATAGAATCCCTTCGCAAAAAGTGAAGGAAAACGATCCCTTAACATTTTCCCTCCTTTTCCTATCATATTTTAGTATTACATGTCACGACCAATTTTCTCTCTTCGTCATCTTTACGAAATATGTCATATAAAATAAAATAAATACAAGGAATCCATGAAATGGGATCGTAAAGATTTCGCAAGAGAGAGGAATGGTATGTTAAGGTTATAAGTGTGTGAGCGGAAGTGATGAACGAACATTATCAAAACAGATAACTAAATTCTGAGTTTTCTTCTGTTTTCATTACTATAGGTGGCCGTGGAAAGAAGGGTGGTGGCTTCGCCACCGTATCTTCCTCCTACAAGGTATTTGACATATTAATGACCCGGGAGTATTCCGAAAATTGGAAGCTCTCTGCACGCATATTTCCTGCACCAGTTTTTCAATTTTTTTTCTCATCTATACCCATTCTTCTTCACTAACGACAGATTATTGTAGAAATAACACGAACCCTCTAGAAACCCTCAATACTATTGGTAGCAAAAGTCGAAAACAAATAAAACGAACTACAAAAGTTGCACTGGTCAAGTGTGATAACAATAGTATATAACCCCTGTCTAGTTTGTTACAATTTTAAGATTTCCAGCATGTAAATATGACCTATACAACTTAGAAATGGTACACAATCCATTGACAAGCCTGACCATTTTCCTAATTGATCTAGTATACTTATCTGAAATCGAAGCAAACATCGATTTTTCAAATTGAATAACATATTAATCCCCCTAGTAAACTGAAAACATCACTGAATAACATCCAAAAAACTTGCATGTGTGACAGCAAGTACACCTTTTCATACTTTCTGTGATCTACCCTAATACGAAATGGGACTAGACACAAAATTAGAATAAGGACGTGATCTACAGCTATTGGCTATACTAAAAAAAAAAACTCAAGTAACTTTGGTATAGCCACATAGCAACACGTAGTTCACTTATCTTCGGTAGAACTGAAGAATAAATACAGCCGAATATAATCGGCGAACATTAAGAACAATTGTGACCCTTGTGTGAGTGGTTATTGAGAGTATTTGATTTTATGATTTTTTTTTTCTTTTTAAAAATTAAGTAAACTAACAAATGGGAACTTCTATGCCAGGTTTTTTTCAAAGAAGACAAATATTTATATTTGTTAATATGTATATTGTAAATATTAGTAATTTGTATTACAATAGGAAAAAAAAAAATGAAAATGTATGTGGAAAATGTCCAAGGAATTGATATAGTATGCTGTGTGATTTAAGCAACCTGATATGTTGGGGCAGCATTGCCAAATAACTAAAGCATTCCTCTTAATAAGGTATTGTCAATCCCGGAAGATTCAAAGTTCCTATTTGTTAGTCATTGGAACATGAATTACTTATTAATACGGCAAATAACTTATTTAAAACGTCAATATTGTAAATTAAAAGACATACTGTTCCTTTTTTTCAGAATAAAAAGTCATTTCTTTCTATATGGAAATATAATTTGAATCAAAATTGCTTTAAATTTATTTTGCATAATTTAAATTTTCGATCAGTAAAATTTTCATCAATACTGTGAACGGTTTAAATTAATAAAATTATACACGGAAGAGAGAAATTAAAAACGTTTTAATTTTTTTTCTAATTTTAATCTAGTTCTTTTTCTCTTATACTCTTTTTGTGTAATTTCAGGAACAATTGAACAACTTGATGACCACTCTGAGGACACACAGCCTCACTTTGTCCGTTGTATCATTCCCAATGAATTGAAACAGCCAGGTAAATAATACAACATAAATTTAAATCTATAGTGAATACTATGAAATAATGATTAGTAAAGAAATGGTATACTAGCTTTAATTTTACATTTTATAATATCGGTTAATAAGTTTTAGTTAGACTTCGCTATTGCTTTGATGATTCGTATACTCATTTTCTTGATTCTCAGAGATATATTCATATCATTAAAATCCCAAACTGAAATAAAAACAATTATAATTATTTATTATTTGTTTCTTTTGCCTCTACCCCAGAGGGTCATTGGCATGTTTTGGAAATTAAACTCTATTATAATATTTTGTTTCTTTGAGGAACTTGAACAGTTTCATAGCTGATTCTTCTTTATCTTATAAAATTTCTGCAATAGTCTGTAGTAAGTTTCATTTTCGTCGACTTGGTTCGAATAGGAGACACACTCTCTTAGTAGGACATGTTTACCTGATTGTAACGTGTTGTTGCAATGTTCACTTGTTGGAGCCTCTAGACCTCTGAGGAGATAGCCATGACTGAATTTAAAATGTCCTATTTGAAGTCGTCATAATATAGTTTCGTCCCTCCTTGATTTTCTTGATTTGTAGTACAGTACATTCTTGTTTGATTTCAAACAACTTTTACTGGCTTAGACTCCATTCTCTCTCGCAGTTCTGAAAGATAATCGACTTTTTCTGTTTCGTTTCCTACTACGTGTTTAATATTTATTTCCCGTATTATAGAGTTAATACGATATGGACTGTCTCTGGCTTCTAGAAGGCTCTTCGAGTCTGTGGCAACGACCCGATTTCTTGCTTCGTAACTTTTTACCCAATGAAGAGCCTTCAAGATAGCTGTAGCTTCCCCTGTGTAGACAGAGCATTCCTCTTGCAGATTAAACAGAAATTTGTGGTGGTTTATACTCACGGCGCAGCCTACACTGTTTTCCATTTTAGAAGCGTCAGTGTATATCACTTTGAAAGTGTTATGTCGTTCTAAAAGTTCTAAGAACGAATTCTGTATTTCCAATGGATGTCCTTTAGAATATCGGTCCATTGTTCTATCTATGGTCGGGTGACATTCATTCCATCGAGGTATTTTCATATATGAATTTCATAATATGATGGAAGGAATGCCATGTATGGAAATATTAAAATTATAATTAAAAATATAATATTTTGAAAGGAAACAACTAACGTTTAACCGGCTTATTATTTCTTGTTTAATTAAGTTTAAGTATGGTTGCTTGCTTGGTTCTGTCCTATACTTCAGGACTTTTTTTCTTGTTCTTATACCTTCTTAGAATAAGATTAAGACTTAGGCTTAAAAATTTATCTCAAGAAGTTCTTAGGGAGACTTTAAACTCTTTCTGTTTGCAGGTGTCATCGACTCTCACCTGGTCATGCACCAACTGACTTGTAACGGTGTACTTGAAGGTATCCGTATTTGCCGTAAAGGTTTCCCCAACAGGATGGCATACCCCGACTTCAAGCTCCGGTAAGACTTCTTCAATTCTGAACCAAAAAAAAAGATACTCAAGTCAAAATATCAGATATATCAGATTGATTCAACAATTGCTCCATTCTTTATTTTTAGTAGTGATAAATGAGTGGTTAAGAGAAAAACTTTAAACCTTCAACATTTTCCAAAACTTGAGTAATATGGTTTCAATTTGACATTGCATAATCCATTTGGAATAAACCTTATCTTAATCACTTATTTACCAGTGGTACAGTTCTAAAATGAAACAGTTAATTCAATCATTTTTATTTTTTCAATACTGTTACATATTTTTGTGATAATCTAAATTCTTAATAATTATTTTTTTTCCTACTCAATGATATTTTATACCACATCCTCTATGATACACTCAAAGATGGAAAGTGAAAAAAATTATTGAATACAAACATATCTAATCTGTTCTGTATTGGTGAAGATACATGATTCTGGCTCCTGCGACCATGGCCAAAGAAGCTGACCCAAAAATAGCAGCAGCCAAATGTCTCAAAGAAGTAGAACTCGATCCCGAGAGTTACAGAATAGGACACACTAAGGTTTGAACCACATTACCCGGAGAAATGCATAAATATCCCCTTAGATTAGCAAGTGCACAAGAATATTTCTTGGAATTTCAGTTAAAGAATAATGTATTATCACTTTTCAATTAGTTCTTAGAACCTTTAAAATATCCTAGCACTCCACCTTCATTTCGCATCATGACCATAGCAATTTAGTTTTCCTCCATTTTTTATAATCACGTTTAGTATGTTATGTTTTCTCAAGCCCGTGTCAAGATTTCTTGAAGAAGAATAGCGTCCGATTTGATGCATCTAGTCATGTAGTCTGGAACCCTGCATCTTGAATAGTACATCCTTTATTGCACGCTTTGTCAATTAGTTAGTTATATCATGTATGTATCCTTATACCCTTGTAGCTCAGCACCCAAAACACCATCACAACACAAGAGTACAGACGCATTATAGTGTATATTTGATGAATGCAATTTGTTCATTGAGTGATCCCATTTCTCCTTTAGATACAAGATCCTTAACCCAGCTGCCGTTGAGAAATTAACCGACGAGAAAGCAATGGCCGGAGTCATCTTGGAATCCACAGGGCTCGATCCCGACATGTACAGGCTTGGCCACACCAAGGCATGTAACATATTCTCTACAAAACTAACTCGGCAAAATCTGTTAGACCAGTCACTGCCACCAGGCGGGTGGCAGCCATCGTTTAGTTATTGAATGATGTATTTAATTTGATTTTTTTTTTTTTTTTTTGCTTACAGTTTTAGAAGATCATACCGGTACAAGGAAACAGATACCGGGTTTATTAAAGATGCTTTATTTTCAATATAGTCACCAACAGACAAGTGACTAGAGTGTTTTGCATGTTTGAATTAGATACAAAGTCCTCAACGCCAAGGCAGTGGAGCATTCCACGAGTCTGGAAGAAGCTGCCAAGTTCATTCTAGAAGCTGTTAATCTGAACCCAGACTTGTTCAGGCTCGGTCATACTAAGGCATGTACCCTTCGGAACCATCCCGCTCTATAGCCTTACCATAGAATAGGCCTATTAGTTGTAGCAGTAGAACAGTATTGTAGTTAGAGTATTTGGCTTTTTGAGAGCTAGAGCGTAGATCGTAGATCAGATGCCAGTATCAGAAATCCTTTCCCCAAACCTCACAAATCATGGGCTTTGCGTCCATTGTATCATTGCATGATTTCTCTATGACTTAGATACAAAATCCTCAACGCCAAAGGAGTCAAGGATTGGATGAGCCAAGAGGAAGCCGCTAAGGTCATCCTGGAGAATATTAATGTCGACCCAGAACAATACAGGATGGGGCACACAAAGGTAGTCAACCTAGCTACCAGTCAATAAAAAAAAAAAAAAATAAAAAAAAAAGGATAAAAAATAATACAAAAAAAAATTAATCACTGTAAATATTCTTCGCAATGTTTTAACCTGATGTCCAAAATACTGTAATAAGCAAACGAAAATAGAATGATTCATTTTTAAAAAATACAATAATTGAAATTATTTTTCTAAGTTGTCCAATAAAATTTTTAAAATATAGTGGAAATATTATGTATTATAAAAGTAATAAATAGATACATTAGTTTTGACAGATAAATCAAATGAATACAAATAATTTACTATTGTTATATTAATGTGTTTTCTTATTATTAATAGAATATGCAATTATCATTTAGCGAATATAAGTATTTCTTAGGAATTGCAATCTGCGTTTTAAAATTAACTAAATTGAAAGTTGAAATATGTCTCATACATTTAGATGTTCGGTTTCTTAATTTGATTTTTGTTTTTAATTAAAATAAAATGAAATCATTCTATTATTACAACTAATATGATATCTCATCCTCTTCATTCTTCAATTCACATAATGGAATTGAGAAGTCGAGTTAACACACACTTCTTAACTACTGTCGTCTATGTCCTGGTGTCAATCGTCATTGCTTGAAATTGCATGTCTATATTTTTCTAGCTGCATGCCAATGCTCTTGTATATCGGAAATATCCTGCATGTAGTATTTTTTGACGAAAACATTAGTATGCCTTGTTAATTAGTACTATTTCTTAATGCATGATTTTTTCCACATTATTCATTAACTTAATTCGTAGTTAGTTTTTAATATAACCAAAATAAGTATTATTTAAAATTAATGCTTTTTTACTGGACTTATTTAGTAAGAAATTTTTACTGATTGTTATAGAAGAAACATAATTGCATTTTTAGAAATTAACTTAATATGGACTGAATGTGGAATCAAGTTTCAAAAGATTTAATATTTCAATAAAAAGTATATACGGCGCGACAGATATACTATTCAACACAACAAACTATCTGATGGGACCCTACTGCCTTTTTAACAGTATGAGACAATACATAATTATGCTACAAATGTGATATAAAAAAAAAAAAAATTGTTGCTTCAGTTTCTCCAAAAAAAAAAAATTTCATTACTTTTTTAAAATTAAATTATCTAATTACTTTAATCATAAACGTTTATATTCTTTAAATTTCGATACACTTTTAATAAATTGTTTTTTATGACATACAAGAGTAAATTAATATTGGCTAAATTTAAAATGAGGATTTTAATGCAGTTTTACGATATTAAAAAAAAATGTATATTTATTTGATCTGTATATATCAGTTGATAGGTATTATAAAGTAAAAAAAAAAATAAAAATAAAAAATACAGATTCCAAAATAAGTATTTTTGTAAAATCATGCGTCACGAAATTTCTATTTTTGAATAATGGCACTAGAGAAGGGTTCTTGTTTCCAAGTTGTATTGAACGCTGTGAATTAGTCTTTGATTTATGTAAAACAATTTGTTTTTCCTGAGCCATTAAACACTAAACCGCTCGATTTAATGCCATTGAGTGTTGAAATAAACATTAGTGTAATCTGGCAGGATACCAGTAATATACAGCCAGGCGTTTAGAAGGAGATGAACAAGCGCTTGAGAACCGATTTTAGATCAGAGCGATGAATGAGGGCCATTGAGGGCATTTAGTTTTAATTGGGATGGAAAAATGGAGAGCAGGTGTGAGGCGTAAGGCCAGGAGAGGGGTACACCGTTTCTGGCCAAAGGGAAAAACGGAATCGAAAATAGAAAAAGTGCAACGGCATTAATTTTGCCGTCTGCTGGCTGACATATTTACAGCAAACCGCAGGAGCTCGTACTGACAAGTTTATTTAAAGCGCCATCGACCGAAAGGGGCGATTAATAACGACTAGGCAAACGTCTAAACAAAAACCGTGTTTAATCTGACGATTTAAAATAAGTGTGTCGAGGTTATTTTAAATGAAACTTCCACGACCGGCGCGTCAGTTCCTCTAATGATTAATATCGTAAATGAAAAATAAAAAGAGTCTAAAATAAAAACTGGCAAATCAGCCAATTATAGAACTGGCTAAAATCAGTGAGAATAATAATAACAAAAAATAATAAGAAAGAAAAATTGTGTTAAGGAATGATACCCCATGGGTATATATTTATTAGAGATTCTTTATTCTGATAACCCACAGCCTCTTCAGCACTTTCAATTTCATAATAAAATAATTAAATGAGTTTAAAAATATTTTATTTATTATTATGCTATCAATTATAATAATAAGAGATTACAAAAACGAGTCGCATTAAGCTACTATTTCACGTATTTGAAAAAAGGAGACACTGTGAATCCTTTAAGTGTTTGACGATTAAAAAAAAAAAGATTAAAATTAGATTATGATTCATTCTGGCTTTTAAAGAACTTGTTGAGGGGTAAGAAGTGTTGGAAAAAAAAAAAAAGATTTTATTGGTCGACACAGAAATGCTTATTATAGCAACTACATATGGTTTTTTTTTACGCGAAACGGCCTTACAGACCAAACAAATATCATTTTCTCCCAACTTTCCCACACATTCCACTCCAACTACTTATTATTATAAAGAAAAAAAAAAATTACAAACTTGATATTACTAAAAACTTAGACATGATACTAAATAGTGAACTACGTTGTACGCAATAATTAAAAAAAATGCAAAAAAAAAAATTGTAATAAATAAATATGCTTTAAGAAGATTTACTGGTGTTATTAATTAATTTATTATTATTTTTACTGGGATTCGTTAACTTTTATTGTTTTTATAAATAAAGTAATGGAATTCTTCATCGATAAATTCCCTTGTTTCGTAAATAAGTTGGTAACCTCATGAGCATACACCAGGTTCAGTTTTCTTCATTCCGAGATAATTCGATTTTTTAAAAGATAATAGCAGAGTTTTTCATTAAAAAAAAACATTTATTGTGATTATTTATAAGGAAAATAAATTATTTGAATTCCATTGCCTGAAGAAATATTAGGAACATAATTTTATCTAAATATTAGCAATGTTGAATAAAAAAATTCAAGGGACTGAGCGAATCCTTCGAATTCTTTGCGCCGCCCGGAATAAATTTTGAGGCATAAAAAAAAAATTCTATTTCAGAAATAACCCGATCTCATTGATATAATTCATGATAATGATCTTTGTCACGGCTCGCCCTTCGTGAATTCATACTTTGAGTGTGAATAAACAATGGGAACATTGTTACCGCAGCTGCAGTTCTAAATAAACTTAGTTCTGGATTAGGATCTGGTATATGTTTGGATCAGGTGTAGCTGCCCTTAATAGGCCCAGACAGTGCACACACATCTTGGAAACTCGAACTCAACGAAAAGCCAAAAAAGTTAGGCTCGCACTGAAGCCAATTTTATTTCGGGTTCTTATCTTTCTGATTCATCTGATACCTGGAAACTCTGAAATCATTAAAAAAAAAAAAAAATCATATTGTTCGCTGGCTTTTAATTTAAATTAACGAAATAAGGAATTTTAACTATGACTCACTATATAAGCTTCTACAACTGACTTACCCACTTTTGAGATTGAATGACTAACTACTTTTCGTCTCTTATCCGCTCATTGAGACTAAACGACTTTGCCCTTTGGGATGGATATAGGTCTTCTTCAGGGCTGGTGTCCTGGGTCAGATGGAGGAACTTCGTGATGAAAGGCTTAGCAGGATCATCTCCTGGATGCAGTCATACATCCGTGGTTACCTCTGCAGAAAGGAATTCAAGAAACTCCAAGAACAGAGGTATGTCATATACTTACTATTGTAAATAATAAATATTTACAATAATAATTATTAAATTGTTTTTTAATGTAACTTTAGAGTATAATAAACCTAAAAATATGTTTATAAATTGTTTTCATGACAGCATTCTAACTAAAATTTATAACACTTGAAATAAAGGATTTATGAAAATCTCAATTACAAATAAAAATCGTATAATATAATACAAATAATTATAAGATTTATATGTAAGCTCTCTTTATTTAGATTTTGAAAATCCACTGACATAGCTAGATAATCATTTTTGAACAGTTTTAAAGTATAGAATGTTAATCCTATTAAAATTTCCACAGGAAAACATCAATTACAGATAGTTCAACTATTCTTAAATATTAATGGATCTTTAGTTTTTCCAAAAATGTTTCTGAGCGATTTTAAACTTCAAGAAATTAAAACTGGTTACCGATCAGCTTGACATAGAATTTTTTATTTTTTTAAAAATCCTTATTTATTTTTAGAACGTGATTCAATCAAAGGGAAAACTGTTTGTGCTTTTTATAAACGGAGAAGCAATGAATCAGCCACTGTTACTTTACGCCAATGTAAACTTTCTTGCAGACATTTTACGACCAGCGAAGTTAAACAGTAAATGAACGCTTACCCCCTGACTAATATCCGATATAAGGGAATCACACTCTCTTAGAAAATAGAAAATGTATTTAAAAGGAATGATTAGTCATAGTTGATGATACAAGGACCTGACTATTCGCGGACTGTGTTTTTTTTTTCTAAAGTGAAACTGGATATTGAAGGTAATGCATCAAGTGAAACGTTTTTGTTCCCGTAGCGTCCCCTTCTTCAGGGTCTGAAAACATGATCCTCGTCTTTTCTGGTCGGTCCTAGTGTGAGTCACCGGGACGGTTATTTTCGTTGCTAGGAATTCCTGGTGTTCGGGGAGGTGTTAATTTTGGAACAAGTTAGAGATTCGATTGAAACAATTTCCCTTTTTTTTTTTTTTCTTCATTCCCTTCTCTATGTCCTTATTTAAATGGGCCGTTAGCGGTAAAAATAGTTCTTATTTGGCATAGCTCATGTTGAACCTTCTTTACAATCCGTGTAACTCAGGTTTTCGGTTTTAAGTGTGAATAAATAATTCCTATAAAAGGTAAATCGAAATATCACATAAGATATCAATATTAATATTTGAAAATAATTTTTAATAATTGCAATGTTCTGACTGGATAACAAAACAATTTAAGAACTTCGTAAGACCGTTTACCCTTTGTAAAACACTTTGCATAAGAGCAATAATACTCAATGTCATTAAGTTCATTTTAGGGAAATCAAACTTTTACGGACTCAGATTACTGACTTGACCATTGCACTTGCAGACTCGCCCTCCAGATCGTCCAGAGGAACTTGAGAAGGTACCTCGCCTTGAGGACATGGAACTGGTGGAAGATGTGGTCCAAAGTCAAGCCTCTGCTCAACGTAGCCAACGTAGAGGAAGAGATGAGGGTACATTACAACTTTCAAAATAGAATAGAAATAAATAAGTTGAAATATCTAGTTTTATTCTATCATTGTGGGTTGGGAACAGTAATTTGAAATCAGTAAGGAATTTGATTTCTAGGTGCTAAGCAAATTCATAGGGGCCGAATTTATTTTCTTTATAAGTTTTGAATATTTGCTTTTTTAATGCGAGTTAAGCCTTTAATTTCTTTGATCAAATCCACGTACCTAAAGAGGGAATGGGTTTGGAGTCATCCACCATTTTGAGTACATCCAACATTCCTAGTAATTTTGATAAGAAATAACTCTCAGAATATTAAGGAGTGGGGGATAGGGATATTAATCTTTGAAATAAAAAAAAAAAAAAATTCCTAAAAATGGATTTTAATCCAGTGGGTGTGGAGTTGCGGGGCGCCCGAAATATCCTCCGGGGGGTAACCCCTCCCACTTGGGAGTGGGGCGGACTGGTCCTCCTCCTTGCTCCTGGAGGACTTGGGGTCTCAGTCGCGGTCCGGGCTCCGATCTAGCCACAATGATGGATAAAGTAATGGATAAGATTAACTTAGATTTGTTACCGCCTGCTAAACGCGAGCAATTGCAGAAATTGGAGGAGTTGGTCGCCCAAACCCAAGCCGCCCTCGAGAAGGAAGAGAAGGCAAGGAAGGAGGTTGAGGCCCTCAATGCCAAGCTGCTCGCTGAGAAGACCGAGCTCTTGAGGAACCTCGAAGGAGAGAAGGGCACCCTTGGAAGTCTTCAAGAGAGGTCTGCCAAGCTCCAGGCCCAGAAGGCTGACTTGGAGTCCCAGCTTATGGTGAGTACAAACTGTTCTTATTCTGCTTAAGCTTCTATTAAGGATTATATCAATGAAATTTCAAAGCATAACAATTTCAAATAGCTCACGTCTGAAAACCATTGACTACACTGATGTCTATTCAATAGTCAATTCGGATCTTGTAGGATTTTGTATTGTAAATAGTAGAAATGAATTTTTTAATTCATCTATTGTATGAAACTCACCTAAACTAAAATTTGTTATAATACTTTAAAACTCTAATTCGAATTTAAAATAAACTTAATTCTAAGGTCTATTGATTAGCGACTTTTGGAACAACCGTTGGAACCATATGTAAGTCAATAAAATATATCATCAATACACTGTAATATGGTATAAACCTTATTAATATATTCATAAATAAAAATCTAAATAAATTCATCAAGCTAATGGTAATATTTGATACCTTTACTAAATAGATTACTTTCCTTAACGAACTGTAAGTTATAAAGATTAATCGAAATATGTAGAATTTAACTAATCTATTTTTAAACGTGTAGAATTTCACAATTTCCTTCAACTAACCTCAGCATAAGAAATATTACATTATAAATAAATTAAAGTTTGATGAAAACCTCGGCTACGAAGATACGTACTTCTAACTTCTAATCTGCCTCTAATTTAGAGGAATAAACAGGAAACCGAATTAGAGAAAAAATAAGAACGTAAAGTTCTATTTATAACACACGAAATGAAACGGATTCTTGAAATATTAAAGCTTAAAAGAATTCTTCCAAAATAAACATCCGAGATATATACTGAATTCAAACTTTCCAAACATTTAATGAATAACTACATTAGTAAAACTTTTTCGTGCCTTATATATGCAATAGAGGCAATGCGTCACAAGAATCATGACTCTGATAATATAAGAAAGATCTGAATTAATAAAGAAAGAAAACAGATTTTTGAGAAATCAGTATTTTCTTAAAAATTTAGAAAAAATGTTAATTTTTAAGATTTGTAGAGCTACAACTGGGTATCTTCTTCAAAATATTATTTAAGGCCATAATTGTTAATTCAGCATTTTAATTTGTTTTATTTATTTCATATTCTCTTGTAAAAAGCGATAAATATATTTTTTAAATAATTAAGAATAAAAATAAAAAACATATCTTATCAATCAATGGAATAATAAAAAGCATTTTATTCATTTGATACATAATAGAAATTTAAGTAGATTTTATAAATTATCTTTGAATAGAAAATATTACGAATCAGTAATATTTTATATTCATAGACATTTTTAAAATATATTTATGAAATACATTCTATTTTATTTTTCTGTGTTTTAAAGTTTAGATAGTAATATTAAAACACAAAAATTGTATACTTTATATTACAGTTTTTTTTCCATAGAAATATCAAGGAAATTAATAAGCTTTAAATTAATATTTTTGCAATATTTGGCTTTAATATACATTTAAAAATGTATTTTAAGACCATATTTCAATTACAACTCCAATGACAAGATCTCAGATGTAATTAAATCCCCTTTTTAATTTCCGGCACGTGTAGGAAATCTGTCTCATGTGTCTGGTTTAATTCCATCAAGTAAGGCATCTAGGGCGGATGGCAGGATACCCTTCAATCTAAATTTATTCCAAGAGTGCAGATATAAAATTACACGTAAGGCCTCCTGAAATATAAATATTGTAGGACAGGTGTTGCAAAAACCGTTTCCCAAACCGCGGATATGGGACGATAGACTTCTCCTTTCGTTTACCAATTATCCCCAACAGCTGTCGATGACTAACTACAGTGGCGTTCATAACACAATAAGCTGAACCAAAACAAAGGCCATTGTTTATCCAACCAGCCTTGAACTTGCTTGCCAAACGTTTTGATTCATCGGAACGCCTGGTCAACTGGCCGTGAAGTTTGGCAACGGCCTCTTACTACGGTGATTCGCCGGATGACATTGAGATGGATTCCTATATGGCCAGGGGAAATGGAGAAGCGGAGTTTGCCTGGACTTAGGCCAGCCGACCCAAATAGACCTCTGACTAATATCGCTTCACCGTGGAGACCAAATATGACCCCTCCCTGGAATAGTCTCTGGAAATATAATGCTTCTGCTCCCTTTGCTCCTGGAAATATCTTACATACTAGGACATAAATAACTGCATTGCGAGACGGTCCATTTTTGGAAGCGCGTTGATCTGCAATAAGAATCCAGACATTACAAAAAATTAATAATCTTATAATATCAATAAACTGTACCGGTATATAATTATTTAATTTAATGTATCTTTTTGCAATAATGATTATTTTTGTAATCTTTTTTTTTAAATTTCTTTATTTTGTTAAGTTCAGCATTCGACAAAACTTCAGTTTTAATAAAAGCAATTGCCAAATACTTTTTCAAGTAAATATTTCCGGATGAGAATATTTAAAAACAATGTTTGATGTTCCTTAGGACACACAAGAAAGGCTTCAACAAGAAGAGGACGCTAGGAACCAACTCTTCCAACAGAAGAAGAAACTTGAACAAGAAAACAGCAGTCTCAAGAAGGACATTGAGGACCTTGAGCTTTCCGTCACCAAGGTAACAGAACTGGATATAATCAATCCATTAATTATTCAATGCTGTTAGCTAATCAATAAGTACACAGGACTTGTATTGACACCCTTTTCCCTTTATTTCCATTCCTCAGAGCGACCAAGACAAGGCTAGCAAAGAACATCAAATCAGGAACCTCAATGATGAGATTGCCCACCAAGACGAACTCATCAACAAACTCAACAAAGAAAAGAAGATCCAGAGTGAGCACAATCAGAAGACTGCTGAGGAACTTCAAGCCGCCGAAGACAAAATCAACCACCTCACCAAAGTCAAAGCCAAACTCGAACAGACTTTGGATGAACTCGAAGACTCACTCGAAAGAGAGAAGAAACTTCGGTTAGTATAATACTAGTTATTAGCAACTTTTGTTGTAATGGTGTTTATAGTTCTTGATCATGATTGTAATATCATATATTTATTTACAGTGGAGATGTTGAGAAGGCCAAGAGGAAGACTGAAGGAGACCTCAAACTCACCCAGGAAGCTGTTGCCGACCTCGAAAGGAACAAGAAGGAACTTGAACAGACCATCCAGAGGAAAGACAAGGAAATGGCTTCCCTCACTGCCAAGCTTGAAGACGAGCAAGGCATTGTTAACAAGACCGGCAAACAGATCAAGGAACTCCAGGCCCGTATTGAAGAACTTGAGGAAGAAGTTGAAGCAGAGAGACAAGCTCGTGGAAAGGTTAGTAGTGGAAAAAAATGTTCAAAAGATAAATTAGTAAATTTATCTTAATTTCGATTTTCTTCTTTCTATTAATTTCGAATCGGAGTAATATACTGTCAATTGATGTAGGCCGAGAAACAACGTGCCGACCTCGCCCGCGAACTTGAAGAGCTCGGTGAGAGGTTGGAAGAAGCTGGTGGTGCTACTTCCGCCCAAATCGAGCTCAACAAAAAGCGAGAAGCTGAGATGAGCAAACTCAGGAGGGACTTGGAAGAAGCCAACATCCAACACGAAAGCACCCTTGCCAACCTCCGCAAAAAGCACAACGATGCCGTCAGCGAAATGGGTGACCAAATTGACCAGCTCAACAAACTTAAGACCAAGTGAGTAGCCATGATCCTTATGATGGTTTTTAATTTCTGAAAATGTAATAAAAATTTAATTTTTTTATATTATAGACTTAATCTTTAAAACAAAATAGATATATAAATGTAATTTTTGACGTATAGGGCTGAACATGAACGTAATCACACAAATAATGATTTGAACAACACTAGGAGCGCTTTGGACCAAATGTGCCGAGAGAAGGTACAATTCGTACCCAAAGCACGTTGTTTATCCCAATCCAATGTTATGTGATTTTGTCTCAATTTCTTATTTGTAAATCCTGCACATCGAAGAATTTGTGTATATCACAGTTTTAAACCTTGTTTGATATGTTTTCCTCAGGGTTGAGAAGGAAAAATGCCAATACCTGTGTGAGTTGAACGACCTCCGTGCTTCCATCGACCACTTGACCAACGAGAAGGTTTGTCGAACACAAATAAAAAACAGCTTTGCAAACGCAAAAAAAAATTAAAATGAATCAAACTAAAGCTTAAGCTAATTGAGGATTTTTAAATGCTAATAAATTTAATGCTTACATATATTTTTGTTACAATATTTATAGAGAAAACATCTTCGGAAAAAAGTGTTCGAAAACACCTTCCGAATTATCCGTCCATCAAATACGTATTTTTTCAACTGTTTGTGTTTTTGATTGCCAAATCTCCTAATCCTCATTCTCTAATTCAGAACTGTAACATTTCATTTACCCTATATTACTCTACTAAGTACCAACAAGATATTAACAATGTATTTTTATTACCGTTATCGTTAGTATGCCACTGAAAATATAACCTGTGTTTTCTCACTAACTAAAGAGAAATATGGTTAGAAATATTATTTTAATATGAACGGTTTGAATAATTAGGCTGCCACCGAAAAGATTGCCAAGCAGCTCCAACACCAACTCAACGAAGTCCAAGGAAAACTGGATGAAGCCAACAGGTCTCTCAACGACTTCGATGCCGCCAAGAAGAAGTTGTCAATTGAAAACTCAGATCTCCTCAGGCAACTTGAGGAGGCTGAGAGCCAAGTATCTCAATTGAGCAAGATCAAGATCTCCCTCACCACCCAATTGGAAGACACCAAGAGGCTTGCCGACGAAGAGGCTAGGGTTAGTAACTCTATTTTTTTTATAATAAATACATTTATAATTGAATACATCATTGATAGCAGGAAATCTAATTAATATGTAATTTTAGGAAAGAGCTACCCTTCTGGGCAAGTTCCGTAACTTGGAACACGACCTGGACAACCTCAGAGAACAGGTTGAGGAAGAATCTGAAGCCAAGGCAGATATCCAGAGGCAATTAAGCAAGGCTAATGCTGAGGCTCAACTCTGGAGGCACAAGTACGAGAGCGAAGGTGTTGCCAGAGCTGAAGAACTTGAAGAAGCCAAGAGGAAACTCCAGGCCAGGCTCGCTGAGGCTGAAGAAACCATCGAATCTCTTAACCAGAAAGTCATTGCTCTTGAGAAGACCAAGCAGAGGCTCGCCACCGAGGTCGAAGATCTTCAACTGGAAGTCGACCGTGCCAATGCTATTGCCAACGCTGCTGAAAAGAAGGCCAAGGCTATCGACAAAATCATTGGTGAATGGAAACTCAAGGTTGATGACCTTGCAGCTGAACTTGATGCCAGCCAAAAGGAGTGCAGGAACTACTCGACTGAGCTCTTCAGGTTGAAGGGAGCATATGAAGAAGGACAAGAACAATTGGAAGCTGTCCGCAGGGAGAACAAGAATCTTGCTGGTGAGTTTCATATTAATTTGTACGAACTAACCATTTGAGAGTAAGTAGTTCATATTCGTTGTAACATCTATAAGAAAATTGAATAATAGTTCTTGAAATAGAACATTAAAATTATTGTTTTCATTTCCAGATGAAGTCAAGGATCTCCTTGATCAAATTGGTGAGGGTGGACGCAACATTCACGAAATCGAGAAACAGAGGAAGAGGCTCGAAGTTGAAAAGGACGAACTCCAAGCAGCTCTCGAAGAAGCTGAAGCCGCCCTTGAACAGGAAGAAAACAAGGTTCTCAGAGCTCAACTTGAGCTTAGCCAAGTCAGGCAAGAAATTGACCGTCGCATCCAGGAGAAGGAAGAAGAATTCGAAAACACCAGGTATATTTGATTATTTAAAAAGCACGTTAACTAGAATTTACTATGAATGTAAATTATTTTATTTTAATAATCCTACAGGAAAAATCACCAACGTGCCCTCGACTCCATGCAAGCCAGTTTGGAGGCAGAAGCTAAGGGTAAGGCTGAGGCACTCCGCATGAAGAAGAAACTTGAAGCTGACATCAACGAACTTGAAATCGCCCTCGACCATGCCAACAAGGCCAATGCTGAAGCTCAGAAATCCATCAAGAAATACCAACAACAACTTAAGGATGTCCAGACCGCACTCGAGGAAGAACAAAGAGCTAGGGATGATGCCCGGGAACAACTTGGTATTGCCGAAAGGCGAGCCAACGCTCTTGGAAACGAACTCGAAGAATCCAGAACTCTCCTGGAACAGGCAGACCGCGGCCGTCGCCAGGCAGAACAGGAACTCACCGATGCTCACGAACAAATCAACGAACTCGCAGCTCAAGCCACAAGCGCTTCTGCTGCCAAGCGCAAGCTCGAAGGAGAGTTGCAGACACTCCATGTAAGTAAAATGACTATATACTACCAAAAGATAAAATAGAATATGAAATGTATAATTAGTAAACATTTAACTTTCTATTACAGGCCGACCTCGACGAACTTCTCAACGAAGCCAAGAACTCAGAAGAGAAGGCTAAGAAGGCTATGGTTGATGCTGCGAGGTTAGCAGATGAACTCAGAGCCGAACAAGACCATGCCCAGACCCAGGAGAAACTCCGAAAGGCCCTCGAGACACAGATCAAAGAACTCCAGGTCAGACTGGACGAAGCCGAAAATAACGCCCTCAAAGGAGGCAAGAAGGCCATTGCCAAGTTGGAACAGAGAGTCAGGGAACTCGAAAACGAGCTTGACGGAGAACAAAGGAGACATGCTGATGCCCAGAAGAACCTCCGCAAATCTGAGCGCAGGATCAAGGAGCTCAGCTTCCAATCTGATGAAGATAGGAAGAACCACGAACGCATGCAGGACCTTGTAGACAAACTCCAACAGAAGATCAAGACTTACAAGAGGCAGATTGAAGAAGCCGTAAGTCCAAATTTTGTTTTATGTTTATTACAAATAAGCTGTTTTCATAAATACATTTTAAGTATATAATACTGAAATACTTGCCTTGTACAACAGGAAGAAATCGCTGCCCTGAACCTCGCCAAATTCCGCAAAGCCCAACAGGAACTTGAAGAAGCTGAGGAGAGAGCAGACCTCGCCGAACAGGCTGTTACTAAGCTAAGAACGAAAACTGGAGGCAGAGCTGGATCAACTGCAAGAGCAATGAGCCCAGTGGTCAGTATTAACTTTTCCATCTTAAAGTCTTAACTGTAACTGAACATAGTTCAACAATTTTAAAGCAAATATTGTATAAGCAAGTTTCTAATAATAACAATTATCAAGTTCAAATATTTTGCTTCATATAATCAAAACTGCCATCACTAGCCAAATTTAAATGTCTAATTTTATTTATATTCTGCTTACTCTTTACTTAATCACTTTCATACATTTTCTCTTCTTATATCTGACTAACTCATTCAAAACTTCAAAAGGTTACTAAACCATATTTAGAGAATAACACATCAAGCTTCCATTTATTATTGTCAGTGTAAAGAGGGGAAAAGAATTATCAGACACGCTCATACAACCAGCAAAACTCTACAAATTTCTGTTTGTTTTATATCTTATTAAACGAGTACGATAACTTTTTAACAGGGCCAGAAACAAAGGAGAGCACCAATTGATTTGGAGTAACTTAAAAAATTCGTAAGTGGCCATTGAACTTAAGGCCTGCTAGTATGTAGTTTATTGGATGCTAGATCCATACTTAACTGGAGAGCAAACTTTTTTAATCATAGTTTGAATCATCCTTCCACATTCATTTATCATCATGCTTATAAGATTAACACCATGCCTACATTATCTTAATTCATTCATTTTTTTAATTTTTATTTATTCATGGAAATGGAGCAACTTAAATGTCGATGTCTCTAAAACGCAAAGGACTGTGTAATGTGACATAACCATCATCAATATTATAGCCAGTAACTCATTGAATGAAATTAATTTCAGTATAGTGATTAACTAAATAATCAAATATGGATCTTTTGTGTTATAATGATCAGAAATAATTGCGTGAAAAATAGTGGTGGAGTAAACTATAATTTATAATATCACATAAAAGTGGTAAAAGTTATTTAAAGATTTTTATTAATAGTTATTATAATTCTAATTAAAGTTTTTTTTACATACCTTTTTTTTTTTTTTTAAATATATGAAATATTCTTTATAATTAAAGATCAGTTACAAGATTACATTAAAAGTATAATATGGATCACTAACGTAAAGCAGTCATTACGGAAAAAATACTCAAAATTACTTTTTTTGATAAATGACCAATAATATTGTTGGCTTTAAAGATTTCTTAAAGAAAACTTGATAAGTTTTTTAATTTAAATTTTTTACAACTTATTGGTTGTTTAAGAAATGTTTAATAACTCATAATAGACTGCAACTGAATATTTTATTTACCAAATTTAGCCTTACAAATGAGCTCCAAACAATTATAGTTAAAGATAAAAACTATTATCAAGAAAATTTTAATAATTGACTCAAAACTATAATGATTACTTATAGTTGCTCGTAACTGGAGATGAACTACATAATTATGGGCTAATTTGGAAAAATCATTCTCCCTTCCACTTAACTATAAAAAAATTGAGAATTATTTATCCAGTAGCCAAAGTTAAAAAATTACTTATAATGCATCGATAAAATTGAAACTAATTTAGAAAAACATTTTTCAGAATCGCAACCCTATGAGGCCCCAGCTGGATGGCTCAGCTTTTCCACCACGATTCGACCTCCACCAGGATGACTTTTAAATATTATTTATGATAGCTACGCAAAACAAACCCAAAAACAATTATGTATTTATTTTGAAATATGTAATTTAAGAATATTGTTAATAATTCCATAGCTAGTGTCCGCTAGCATCGAAATAATATTCACGATTAGCGAACTGTACCTTATTTCAAGAAAATGGGAAAAAAAAAAAAAGTTTTTATGTACAGTAAGAACATTCAAAACAATAAGTAATAAAATATTTATATCGTGAATAATTCCAGTTGTATTTATTTCATCCCAATAAATGAAATATATATATATTAATTAATAAATAATTCATTACTGAAATATGCTTTATTTAATTATACAACCTTTTTCAACACTATATTCTAAGATGAAGATAATAAAGTGTAGCATTTTCTAAGAGGTAAACGAATGACTATTATTTAAAACTCTACAATAAGTAAAATAAAAAGTCTAGTTTTACATTTGTATTTCTAAATATTTCTTTATTTCTATTCGATTGTCCATTAATAAATATTACTGTAAAAATGATTATTTTCCATATATCAAATATAATGAACCAAAATTTACTTACTATAAATTATAACTCAATATTTTCAATTTTATGTACATAAAAATATATTTAATAATAAAATACTATAATTTATACAAACAATCTAAATAACAACCAGAGTATGGTCATTTTTACTGGCCTATTTCATTTAGGCATTTAAAATTAGCCATTAATATATTGATGATTTTTCTTTTAAATATATATTTAAATGCTTTTATTCATTATTTTTGGAATTTTAATTGAAGAGTCAATAATTTCTAGAACTTAAAGTCAATTTAAAGAAGTAGAACTTAAAAGTCATTATATCCAACCATTCCCCTAAGAATAACAAAAAAGTAAATTACAAAAGCCATTTGTCTAATCTTTTAAGACTTAAGTATAATTTTATAACAGACATATTTAGAAACAATGCATAGTTATCATTTATAGTTAAAGGTATTACATATGTTGGAAGATTGAGAGTTAAGGAGATGGATAAATAACTTATGTTTAAAAGTGGTTAAGGATTAGGTTTAGGTATAGATATAGGCAAGGAATTCCAAAATAAGGTAACAGGGATGACAAAGGATTTTTTGAAGTAGACGAATCTATGGGAAGGTATATTTAAGTTTAAGGGTTGGGATTTAGTGTTTACTGATTGGACAGAGGAACATCTGGTAAGCACATCAAGAATATAAGGAGTTTTTTTTTGTTTTGAAAAATTGGAAAATACAGAAACCAAGAGGGTACTGAAAGAGGGATAGAGCCAGTTCAACTCGGTATACCTACTAGAAACATGGAAGTGATTGGGAATTCCACATGTGAATTATAATGAAACAATTCATTAGCCTTTAAAGTCACATATAAAACTTCATAGACAGCCCACCATACAGGAGGCAACTGTGATCAAACTGCAGGAAAATGAGTAAAGAGACCAGTATCATATGGGTTTTAGGAGGGATGGAATCACGAAATCTTAGGAATAGTTTTAGAATAGGGATCAATTTGGGTGATTTGAGATATGGTCACTCCAGGATAGATTTTGATCCATAATGACTCCAAGGTATTTTACAGAGGTGTGTACAGAACAGAATTTAGAAGGTTCTTGGAACGGTGAGGATGGCCTTGGTTTTTCTAGCAAACAGCTTCAAATCACTGGTCGTAGCCCATGCATTCTCGAAATATTCTTGTAATTTTTGGATAGCCTCTAGCATTTCGGAAGGATGGAAAGAAAGATAGATTTGGAGATCATCTGCATGTAGATGGTATTGTGAATGGTAGATGCAGTCAGGTAGATTGAGGATCCCTGAGGAGCACCACTTGTTAGCAAAATGGAAGAGGAAGAATGCTGTAGAAGACATTTTTTTCTGAATAACTTAATTCTAAATTCTAATGCCTAAATATATAATTGTATGTGGTACAGGAATAATCTATATTTATAAAAGATCAGTTTTCCCTCACTTTTCTGGTGCTTACAGTATCTCAAAAATGACCGAGACTATGAAGCTTAAATGCTTAATGAAGGCTTCCCTTACCTTAAGTACAATGAGAATGGGTTTGGGAAAATTCATCCTCTAAGTTATGGAAAATAAAAAAAATTGTAAGAGGTTAAAAAAAAATAGTTTTTCAATAACTCAAAAACTATGCATCCCCTGACAAATTAGAAATACTTATTTGAACGATAATCAAATTTCTAACTGCATAAAAACGAAATCATCTAAGCCTGACCAGTATTGGCAAAGTTAATATGTATTAAATTATTGCAAATATATTTGAGTATATTGGGCTTTCGTGTGTAGGTTCCCATGGAAACACGTTACATTGTTATTGGGTTTTCATAATGATTTTGAACTACTAAAAATAGTTCGCTTCTAGAAAATAAAAGACTTATTTCTGAAACCTAAAAACACAGTTTTTTTTTTAGGGTGAAAAGCTTTACCCAGAAATGGGATTAATTCACATTTACATAACATATGAGTTGCAAAGATATTCAACAATTATGTTTAATAGCTAAAACGCATTAGGTTATTATGGTTATGCCTACTTTTACTGGTTATTGTAAATTTACTGGTTATGTTATTGTAAATTTGATAGAATAAAATTAAGATATGCTAATAAATAATAACAATTTATTCATTTTGCATACAAATACTAGAAAGAACAGAATGATAACATTCAGTATCACAGTCACTCTTATATCATACATCATAAATGTATATTAATAAACAGAGAATGGGATATTCATGTGTGAAAACATGGGTTACAACTAGTAAAATATAAAATTAACAATAATGAGGCTCTCAAGCACATTGTTGATTCATGCTAGATAAAATAGCCCATACATTATCAGCTACTGGATTCAAACCTTTGCATCAAAGTAATATGTAAGATAGTAATGACAATATCATATGATTTGTATCATGATAGCTTGAATAAATCAAAAAGACAGTTTACAATTTATTAGTTTTTTTTGGTCTTATTGAGAAATTTCTAATTAAGACAAATGATCGGAATTACTACTTTCACTGACTTGACACAAAAGTTTAAACAAATATTATTATCATAAAATATTAACTATTCACTGCTATAAAAACATTTCAAAAGTACAGGAATGATCTTAAGGGACATGTCCCAGGAAAATAAAGAATTTATTTATTATTTATTTATTGAGCAAAAAATATTAATATAGAAACCAAATTTTTCTCCAACTCTTGATATTCCATGTAATAGAACTAAGTAACTAAAAGATGGACCATGTTAGATAAGTTACCATGGGAAAAAATACTAAATCATAAAATTAAATATCATTTGTTTAAATATATTAATTTAATACATTCGCCTATATAAGGCCCTGTTCTTCTAGCTTGAGTAATTCTGGACCCATCCTTTGTCTAAAAGTTTCAGAATTGAAAATGTCTCTAGTAAAGCCGGTAGAATCTTCAGAGTCTAACATTTTCTCCATATCCAAGGCATCTGTTCCCTCAGCGGTCATTACTGCATGAAACACTCCCACAATGATCAGCCTGAAAAAAGCGATCCTTTCCATTTCACCTGCAATTTCTTCATGGGTTGGTTGCCTTGCGGAATACTGATATTTTTGGAGCGTGGACAGCAGGCTGTTTGAATACGTCCTCAGAAGGCTTTCATAATGTTCACGACGGATCTTGGGCTCAATTGAGGCGAACATGAAGTAGGTTACATCCCAACTTGGTGAATTATAATGACTGATTTGGAAGTCAAGGAACCTGAAACAGAAAATTGAATATTATTATCTAATGTAAACTCTTCTACCATCCAATCCTCAAAAACTAGTGATTTTAAGAACTGTTTTTCAATTTGTAATTGTCATTAATCCATGTATTTGTTTTTTTAGCAACATGGAACACCAAGTCTTGTTATATATTCTTTTCTTGAACTTAATTTAAATCTTTAATAAAGGTAAGATATGCATTGTTTAATTATTATCCATCCCTTTTCCTAAATAAAGTAACTCTGATATTTTTCAATAAAATTTAAAAAAATTTTTAACGAAATATACGTTCCACATCTTATACGAAGATTAAATAATTCAAGTTCGAAAATAAATTATGGGATGAATAGATTTTAATTGTTAAATGGACTAAAAGCCAACCTTTTTCACCGTTTTTTTAATATTAATTTTTATACTTACTTAAAATCACTTAATAGAGGAATCATATTTTATAGGCACTTGAAAATTATTAAAGTTATAAATCTCTAATTTTTGCAGGTGTTTAAGTAATCAAGGCCATTGATTTGTTCACCCAAGAGCTACATAAATATCTTCTGAAAAATACTTTTAATATTGATCGAAAGGCTTTTCCTTTTGAATCTGATGAAGATGAATCTGATTGAAGATTGAATCTAATGAAAAATGTGGTTTGATTAGAAAAATAATAATAAAAAAACCTGTAACTTATGAAGGGTATTGGGTTCAGGACTTAAAGAGATTCCTACTGTTTCTGGGCTAGTTACCATGCAAGGAGGTGATTAGGCCTAGATCACGCACAGTGGACAGGGTTTTTCTCCCCAAATTTAGGGTACCATAGGTTTTCCATACCCCAGAATTGCTCCACGGTTGGTATAGTAGGATAAATAATTTTGCCACATCTGGGCTTTGAACCCAGAACCCGGAGAACAGTAGACTAGTAGCAAATCTATTTTACATAACCCCTTTGTTCGCTCAAATCTCCACTCCGCATCTATTACAATCTAAATGGGTCTTGACAATGCTACCCTTCGCAAGACTTGATCCAATTGAATTTATTCATCTTTCCATCTGTTGTCAGTGGCTATACCCAAAGTTATTGAAATAATATCTTTGTCCTAAGTCCGTACTTATATTTATTTGAGCTCATGCACTCTGTCTTTTTAACTTATAAACATATTCATTTGAAGTAATTACCGCAAAGTAAAAGTTAAAATATTTAAAACATGTAGAGGGCCAAGAAGATGAAGAAGTCAATTTTCGTTTGTATAAATTAATAAATTTGAATATATTTACTATTTATAAGTACATAAATATGATTGAGCTATTAGTCCAATATATAACAAAAAAATAACATTTAAAAAAGCACTATAAACCTGACAGCAATGGGGCGTTTACTCCAGTCATATTTAAATAACATGTTGTTGGACCAACAATCACCATGGTTGACTACATTAAATCTAGATTCATCTATATTTCCTATTTCAATAAGTTTATTCTGTAAAACCTCCAAAGGTATTAAAAGTTTTTTAGCCAATCTGTGCCTGAAATATAAAAATCATTAATATTTATTATGAATGAGATGGTAAATTATAATATTTTATTTATATGAAAAAATAAAATGGATTTTCTATATTACTATAGCTCTAAAACTCATCCCACCATTTAGCCTTGTCTATCTATCAACTTCTTTGTTCAGAACAGCCATATTGTGTGATCTAGAACTAAAGTCTTTCTGAACAATGTTTTTCCTATATAAGAATTTGTTTTGTTTTTTTGGCTAATGCAACATGTGTCACATTCCAAAACTTACAACTTCCAATAGCTAGAGCTTCCTATCTCTGCAGTTCCTACAAGAAAGGAGTAATATATTCTTGTTTTGTAGAGAGTGGTACATTTTTAATCCATGATACTCCATTAATTGTAAAGTTTCACCATTTCTAGTTTAGTATTATATGTCCATTATTATACTTCTGGGGTTGTCCATTGTTACTTCAAGACATTCAAAGAGAGTGCTTCTTGGGATTGTATGGCCTTCTGTGAGAGGGGAGATATGAGATGATGGGATGGAGAAAAAAATTTAGTAATAATAATATACAATAATTCCACTAGTGCAGAGGAAGAAGAGAAAACAAAATTTAATGTATTTTTGTAGATAAACAATCAAATCCAGTTTACCAGAGAAGTTTATTTTCTGTTTTCTTATATAAAATTGCCATTCCAAAGCCTTTTGCACCTGGCAAAGTTCAGGAGGGCATTAAAGATTTGAAACTTGGATGATAGGAATTTCTTCTAGAGGTGCAGATGTTTTGATAAGTTGGCAGTCATTTATTGTTTTGGGACACTTTTGCCTTTGTTTTCTGAACTGAAAAAATAACTTGTCAAGAAAAAAAAAAAAATGTATTATGTTTTCTATTTTCAGTCAGTTAAAGTATCTAACTTATATGAAGTAAAAAAACAAATTTATGCAGTTTTTAGCTTTAAATGTATGGAGGTATTACATTAAAAAAATCACATCTGCAATGTTTGATGAGAATCCGTCATTTCTCATTTAGATTGAGTTCTTCAATAATTGAAGTATACTTGGAACCAGAAGCATCAGTTATTTGACAGCTGAAACAACTATGTAGCTGATATCTACATCTGAAATGGACAAGTTGGACTGCGGTGCGGTCAAAAATCCCTTTTAAAATACATCTTTTCCAGTATAAACACATTAAATTAAATAAATTTTAAAGTTCACAATTAACTTTTATAGTTGGCAGTCAATAGCAAATATCATGTCCTTACCAGGATGGCACCCCAAGATTGATTCATTGCTTCAATAAGGCTCTGTAGACCATTGTAGACAAAATTTTTAATGAAGTGCTTGTCGTGGGTGATTGTGTAGGGCTTCAAGTCCTTACCATTGATAATACCTCGCTCCCCGAGTACCTTAGACATACCATGAAACCTACCCAAGCTGTGTAGAACCAGGTGCCCGTGTTCCAAATCCAAGCAGGATTGACGAGGACTCAGAAGATACCCTATAGCCTAAAAAATCCAAAGCTTTAAAACTCATATAATATTTTAAATGCTATGTAAACAAAACGTTTTGTTTTTAAGTAGTTCCAAAGTCTTTTATATACAGGTTTGTCAGTTCAATTCAATTCAAATTCATTTTCATTTTTGTCTGCATTTTACCTTGAGATCTTCTAAGAGGAGTGATGTGTAGGGTTGATGAAATATCAGCCTACCCCAAAGCAACTCTTCGGTCTCTTGGTGCTCATCCATCAGTTCCTCCATCTGCTTGAGGATTTTCAGGTACATCTGATAACAGTTCATTAAGATCATTAATTTAATATTTTCAAAATAACTGTTCATATTTTTCCACAGCGGATGAGTAATATTTTGGTTAAAATTAGCATACAAGGGCATCGGTTGAAACTGAATGAGCGATGATCATTTATAGTTCTGCAGCCAAATTCTGTAACTCTCAAATGTATTTATTTTCTGTAACCATATTAGGATAGCTGGCTATTTTTTTACTATAAATTGAATATATACATATAGAGTTTCTTATAAACATCTCATCATATTGTGAGAGCAGGTACTGGACCTTAAGTAGATTGAAAAAGTTGATACGACACATACTCTGATTGTCAACGGTTAGTGAGGAAAATCAGACTATGTGTCACATAAACTATTATTTTTTTTTTATATTCTTGCCTCCTCGCATCCTTGATTGGCCTATGATGATAGGTTTGTTTTGCACCATTTTTAACTCAATTAAATCAGAAAGTTTTTATTAGATACGAAAAGTTTAAACCTAAGATAGAAGAGTAATAGCTCCTTTAAATGTCTGAATATTTTAAAAATTTAACTTTCTGTACGATGTGCCTACATTTACTCTCTTATTTTGAAGGTTTGACTAGTCAACCTTCTGGGACCACTTTTTTTTCTGTGGGGCACATCAAGTAGATAAATTTAAGTTTTTCTGATAAAAACATAGATAACAGCAAAAAATACAAATTTGATTTCCTCCCTAACCATTTAGTATCGGGTTATATGAACTTTTTTGTTCCACTTAAGGTCTAGTATCTGATCCCAAATATGATATGCGTTTATGAGAGACCCTGTATACACATACACATATATATTACTGCTCTATACAAATATTATTTATAGTTATTTATAAATCATCATTGTTGTGAGTCGTATGTGTCACACAGTCCTTGAGTTTTATTTTAGAGAGAGGATTACTTTGTATATTAAAAGATCATAGTGTGAACTTTTCTTTCTTTTAAAGTTAAACAAAAATATAAACACATGACTATTTTTAAAAATATATAATTGATTACTGTAATATATTATTGAGTATTCGATAAGTTTTAAGATATATGAACTTACATCAGTTTCTATCTTGAAGACACCCAGAGTGTGGACAAATTCACGATTGTTTTCCTCAGGAGGTATTTCCCTTTAAGGATCAAGTTCTTATACGACTTCCTGCCATTGCCTAGAACAACTTCCAGCCTTACCCTGCTGACCCTGGACAGGTAGTTCTCACCCTTGGGTATTGCGGGCTGAGCTTGGCACTTCAAGACCTTTACAATGGATGACTCTAAGTTCTGCATCCGCAGTGCTGCCTCCATCACAATAGGCTCCAAATTTCCAGCTAAATCGGCAGAAGACATCTAAATATCATTCAAAACTGTTATTTATTTGTCAATAAAATGAATCGATAAACAAAAAAGAAAAAAATGAGAAATAAATTCACATTATTTACTTGGACCAATTGTATATTCCGAACAGAAGCCTTGACTTTCTAATGTATCTGTGTACAATTATTCAACCAACATGTTGTTAGTCATTACGACAGAAAACAAATATCATTATAATTAATAAAAACCTTCTTACAAAATATTTTTTTTAATTTGATGAATTTGTGTGGGCTCAGGTGGACTATGCAGAATTAGACAAATAGCAACAGGCATGTACTGTACATCACTAGCTGAGTTTTACTATTTACATTAAATAACTCGTAATTTATTTTTATTTTGTTTTACTTTTGCTCTTCATGACACTGCAGTTGTTATTATTTTATTTATTAGTTATTATTTAATAGTTATAATAAAGTAATTAATTAGTTAGTAGCGGTTTCTTAGTTTAATTAATTATTAGTATTATTTAGTTAATTAATTATATCAAATTTATTATTAATTAGTAATTTATTTATTAGTTTTAATTACTAGTTATTATTTTATTATTAATATCAATTTATTTTTTAATTATTATTATTTATTCATTCTATTTTTTTAAATTTCTTTGTTATTATTCTTTTCTTTCTTTCTTATTTTTTTTTCTTTTCTCAATATCATATTTTCTTTTTTTCTCTTAGTTTATTCACTTACTCTTCTTTACACACTATATTTATAATATATGTTATTTAACTTAATTTATATTATGTAATATGGTATGCGTATAAATAAATGCAACCATTGAAGGGTTACTGGAATGAGGAAAACCGTAAAGATTGTTGGTTATGCTGTTCTCTGGAGGGGATGTAAAATGGCAATCCCCAGCCTGAGCGATATCAGTTACTCATTAAACAATCCCATCCTGATTAAATCTGGATAGACAAAAGACTTTTTCTTTTCTTTTTCAGGGGCGTGACCGGCCGTGAGAGCCCTAAGCTTTTGCGGTGTAGCCTCCTCGGAAATCACGCGCACGTTTCTGGATGAATTTTGTAGTGTAGAGACATCATTCCCTGAGCCTAGTTTTGTGAGAGGCCACCATTTGGCTGACGCGTCACACATACCCGGGGAAAGGCTGTGAGTGAATCCCCATTAATTAATTTCTTGAAAAAGCCCCACTAGGACTGGGATTTGAACTTATAACCTTCAGCACAAGAGACTAGCGCGCTAGCCACTCAGCTACGGGCTTCACAGTCTAATTATAGCCTATATAAAGATTAGGACTCCCATTATAACATCGTCTATTTGCCACAGATGAATAAAGAGACGATAAATAAATAAGCAAACATAAAATAAATAAAAGAAAGTATTATTCTTTTTCTTAATATCTTGGCTATTTACCGAAAAAGAGATAATATGAATTTTAATATTCCTTCGTTTTTGGTGAAGACTAATTATTGATATGCCTTTATAAGCCTAGGTCGGCAAAAATTCAAAAGGTGTTTACCTAACCCCCCCAGATTTTCCATCGGTTTGGTCCTCCCAGCGGTACCAAAGACCGCTAGTAGTTTCCCCCAGCGGCGGCCGACAAGCATACTAAGAGTGGTGAAAAGATAAGAATAATATAACAAAGGCTTACAACGCCGCCTTAAATAAATTAGAAATATTTCTTAAAGTAGTTTCTACAATGGTTGGACCGCCAACCGGGGCACTACCCATATCAGCCCCACCCGAGGTGACGTGGATGAGGGAGAACTGAGAAAAGAAAAGAAAAAGTCTTTTGTCTATCCAGATTTAATCAGGCTGGGGATTGCCATTTTACATCCCCTCCAGAGGATAGCATAACCAACAATCTTTACGGTTTTCCTCATTCCAGTTACCCTTCAATGGTTGCATTTATTTATACTGCAAGAGAAGGGGAGTTTTATTCCAGCAAAAGGAGAGTCGAGTTCCTTCCTCAAGAAGAAGCGAGGGCGCCTAAGATGATTCCACTTTCGCCAGCCGACTAAGTGTTCTAAAGGTATTTTCTTTAATTGTAATATTGTATGGCAAGTTTAACTATAATGTCCCTCAGTATTCTCAACTATTGTGTAATATATTGTATATGTTTAAGTTAATTTAAATAATAATGTCATGTATTGAAATATGTCTAATTTAATCTTAACCTGCATGCCACCTACTGAGATTGGTAAACATGAAACCTTAGGAAAGGAAATCCAATGGTTTCATTAAATATAGTCTATATATCGATAAAAGATATCAAGTAAGCTAGTTTTTGAAGGTACCGCGCTTCCTTAAAAAAGCAGTCGGTCAAAAACATAACATTTAAAATCTCCCGGAGGGAGGAGGAGGGGGATGTGGTTGTATGAAACATTTTCTAATACTCTCGACTGTTTAGTTTCAGTTTTTCACTGGCTCTGAAGTCAACATCAAATTTCGTTAATAGAAGAATAATCGTAAAGATTTAAGAATTTTAATGTAAAATTAAGGAACTGAAACAAGAGTATTCTGCGCCATTCAATAAAATGTCTACTCTATATGCTTAGAAAAATAAGAATATAATTATATACCTCTCCCCAAAGAACATCACAGTCTCCAGTAAGTTAAGTTGAAGCTCAATAAAATGAGAAGATTTCCTAAATATGGAATATATTTGGCCAATTAGGATTCAGAGAAAAACATTCACAAGTTGTGTGATTTTAAAATACAATAGAATATTTTCCTATTGGTTCCTTTGAAAGCCCCAGTAAAGTTGAATTAGTTAACTACATTTAGGAGGATACTTATATCTACCTTAAGATAGTACGATCGGAACTTGAAGACAGACAATTTTAGATAGTTAGGGAAATGTATTTATGTATTTATTAGTATAAATACTCTCATATCAAGAGGCCGCGGTAGTTAAGACATTTTAGTCTAAGTAACCTTCAGGCGATCAGCGCAGTTTCGCATCTGTACCGAGCGTTTTTAAATGTATTTCTTGGCAACGAAATAACTTTGACCTAAAGACTCACTTACTCCATCGTTCTTGAACAACGGTTTGGATCTTCAAGAGTGATCGTATAATCTTCAAACCGTTGGGCTGGAAGGACGATTTTGAGATCTGACGGAGACAGAAAAAATAACCGATGTTTTCAATTATAGTTGCCCATGGCACATCGTTCCAGTCGGTTCCCCCCCCCCTCCACTAATTTTCTTCCTTCCGACCGATGGATTACAGCAGGAGAAATGAAGAATAAAAGAAAAGCATGGCATGAAATCAGCGTGAATTACTTTAAGGAGAAGGTCTCTCATCCAACTCCTCTTCAGCATTCTGTAGGCATTTCCTGTCCGTCCGAGGGATTTGTGTGTAGTCTAAGAAAACGGGAGGACATATGTCATGTCGAAGAGTAGTGGTGACGTGGTGTGATTTGTCATTATTTTATATCGGATGGAAGTCGTCTGACATATTTTCTGGGCTCTTCTTTACGCTCTGATCACATTCCTTGTATACTGTGAATAAATTGGTAGCTCATCATGTTTTCTTTGTCTGAGAATTGAAGAAGACCGTTCAGCGTCTTGTAGGCTCTGTGTGAAGTATTCTACAGCATCCTCAACCTCTTCTTCATTTTTAATAGCTATAGTAATGGAGAGAGCAGTATTTAGACAGTTCCTGAACGCATCCCAAAAGAAGGGAGATCTGAACTCAGACTTCTTTACAAATAAATGAGTTATGTAAACATGTCCCATTAATTAAAAAGATTAATAATGAAAACATTTAATCTGATAATGCTCGTTTATTTCTTTTAATATTACTCATTGACATGAGTGCATAATAAATTATTTCTGAAGTTATGTAAATATACTCATAATAGAGGGATAAGAAAATTTAAAAAATACTCGCATAAATATTGCAAGATGACATGAAGTGGATAGTTGAATGGGTATTTAATGAAATCACTCATTAATTATTATTCAAGGCCAAATTGATATATCTTTTACTTTCACACACTATATATAGTAAGGGAAAGTATTCGATATATATAGTAAGGGAAAGTATCAGGGAAAAATTTTGGAATTCCAGTTTTCAACGGCAAAAGGAGCTTAACAGAAGAACCACTTTATACCATGCATTTTGCACTTTTTTTCGATTTTTCAAAAACGGTTCCTACGACTTTGATTAAACTCGCTATATCGATATACAATTTAATGGGCTTTAATATCATGTAGGTTTCATTCTGATTAAAATGGTCTGACAGGGCTTAAATGCCGATATTTTAAATGTTCATTCTCTAAAGTACCTTTAGTTTTGTTTATTCTATAAAAATAACTATATTATCTTGTTACCGGTGATGAAAAACAGTTAAATATGCAAGTTGAGCGAATTTGAAAATCAACTAATGGAGAAAACAGAAAAAAAAATTGTTTTTAATGCAATTTTTCGTTTTTTAAACATAAGAACAGTATGATATACCGTTAGAAAGCTAAAGATTTTAGAAAAAATATTATCTTATACTCAAGCTTTTAAAAGTTAATGGAGAGTGATGAAAAGAAGATGAAACTAACCAATTATTTTAGATAATAATATAATAGATTTTTTAATAAAACAAATGTTTCTATATAAATTCAATTTAATTAATTCTTTAATAGTTTTACGTATTGTTATCTCTAACTGTATTTGAAAATTATTTCATTGATTTTAAAATGGAAGTAAGTGAAAGTCGTGTGTTGCCCGCACCAGATTTTTAACTTCATATTCAAATAACATATTGATTTTGTTTATTTGTTTGACAGTGCATTTTGCCTAATTAAAGAGGAGCTGAGACAAAAAATGTGTATGAAAAAAAATTGTATTGATTATTCAATAATTGTACGATGGAAGTACTTTTATCAAAGTCAGTAAACCATATTTAAAAAAATAGTAATAGATGTTATGTAAATTTTTAAAACCCCTGGTGTTATATTATTAAATACCTGTGCGCATGCAACATTGGTCTAAAACTCACTGAAATTTTATTTACCGTAAATATTTCTTCTAGCGACATTCCTCAAAAAATATTTGAATCAAAAACACCTAAAAATTTACTTACACTTTTATAACAAACTTATTTTTTCTTAACCCAACAGCGAACGGGCTAAATGAATTTCAAAATGGTTAAAAAATTGACTAACAATAATAACAATAACAATAATAGGCTTACCGAACCCGAAGGTTCGATGCCGATACCACCAAACTTCGCCTGTACAGACTCGTCCAATGATCACCGTTCAAGCCTAAGCTCCCGAGATCAGCCTTAACGCAATCCTCCCATCGACACTTCGGCCTACCTTTCGGACGCCTACCAGTCGGTTCAGCGAGTACCAACTTTCTCGGTAGTCGTTCCACACCGAGCCTAACAACTTTACTCGCCCATTTGAGTCTCCGCGATGCTGTCAACTCAATTATATTCACAGGTTACAAGCTCTGCAATTCCGCGTTGTGCAACCTTCTAAACTCCCCAGTGGCCTCATCTCTCTTCGGACCAAATATTTTACGCAGTACCTTATTCTCGAAAACCTTAAGCCGTTGTTCATCCTTCAAAGTAAGCGGCCACGTTTCACATCCGTAAAGAACCGTTGGGAGAATAATAGTTTTATAAATTCTAACCTTTAAGTTTTTTGACAGAAGCCTTATTATTTCTTCCTGGATTTCATTTTTTCTTGTTATCATTGAACCTAAATACTTGAATTTCTCTACGTGTTCAAAAGTATGACCTAAAATATTAATATCATCAAGATCGCCACCATTTCTGCAACTAATCATATATTTCGTCTTATCGGTATTTAATTCGAGACCTATTTGTTTACCAGTTTTTATTAACACACTTGTATTTAGTTGTATAGTTTCCGTGTCTTCAACTAGCAGTACCAAATCATCGGCATACCTCAAAACCAGAATCTTGTCACCCATATTTAAGCCTTTCTCGGTACACATCACCTTTTCTATAACATATTCTAAGGCTATATTAAACAAAACAGGTGAAAGGGAGTCACCCTGTTTCAAACCCGATCGCACCTCAAATCAAAAAATTGACTAACAACGCAAAAAATTGGGTACTTCTTTGTTTTTGATTGATATCTGCTTTCCTAAGTCCCATAGCTCAAAAAGGTTACTAATAAATATTAAAGTATATAATAATCACCGTAATTTTTCCAAGATGCTTATTGGTTTATTATTTTCAATAATAAACCTTTGTAATCGACCAAAAAAATTTACCCCACCTTAAAATTTGAGAGCTTTTGTTTCAAGTTACGTAGAATCCGAATAACAAATAAAAAAAAAATGCGTGTGTCCCCCATCGCAGCATTTCTCCGAAACCACTGGACCAATTTTTTTGATATCCGCTACAAAAGTACTAATCCATGCATGGATGATCCTAATACCTAGACGTTGATATCAACTGGTTAATTTTACTTCAACTTACTATATATTGTAAGAGAAAGTATTGCGATCGTGAAAATTTTCGAATTCCAGTTTTCAACGGAAATACACGTTTTAGGGTCCCCTGAGTCCAAATAACCAAATCCCGAAAAAAGGTATGTGTGTATGTGTGTGGTAACTCCCGGGAAACGAAAAGTCCTATCAAACTGAAATTTCATATTTGAGATTACTATATGACCGAGATGTTACAAGAACTTCTTTATAAAAATCGGCTAACCAGAAGAGCCACTTGATACCATGCATATTGCACTTTTTTATGATTTACTCAAAAACGGTTCCGACGATTTTGATTAAACTCGCTATATTGATGTAAAATTTAATAGGCTTAAACGTCATGTAGATTTCATTCTGATTAAAATGGTCTGACAGGGCTTAAATGCCGATATTTTATTCTTCCAAAGTACCTTTAATTTTGTTGATTCTATAAAAATTATATTATCTTGTTTAAAAAAAAATATTATCTTATTACCACTGATGAAAACCAGGTAAATATATAAATTGAATAAATGTGATACCCAACTAAAGGAGAAAACAGAAAAAAAAATTGTTTTTAAATGCAATTTTTCGTTTTTGAATATAAGAACAGTATGATATACCGTTGGAAAGCTAAAGATTTTAGAAAAAATATTATCTTATACTCAAGCTTTTAAAAGTTAATAACGAGTGATGAAAAGAAGATAAAACTAACTGATTATTTTAGATAAAAATATATTAGATTTTTTAATAAAACACTTGTTTCTATAGAAATTCAATTAAATTAATTCTTTAATAGTTTCACTAATTTTTATCTCTAACTGTATTTGAAAATTCTTTAATTTATTTTAACAACGGCAAGTGAAAGTAGTGTGTTACCCGCACCAGATTTTTAAAGTGGCGGCCGATTAAAAGTGAGTTAATTTAATAACGCGTCCAAAGACGCTGCCTCTACAATATACTGAATCTGAACCACAGCGAACTCGGAAGGAGCGGTTTGATATATAGGATCGGAGGACTAGGTATAAGGATTGGGGTAAATGGGTTTTGAGCTTGAAGAGCAATCCCGGGTGCCACACCCGGTCAAAAGCTTGAGCTATGTCTAGAAAGGCACCCGAACAATACTCCTTGCACTCAAGGGCGGAGGAAATGTGGTCCACAACTCGGAGTCCTTGCTGAACCGTGGAATGTTGAGGACGAAATCCAAACTGATGTGAAGGAAAATTTTGAAATTTGGCTAGGATTCGTTTTAGTAGGAGCTTTTCGAAAATTTTAGAGAGAATCGGGAGCAGGCTAATAGGTCTGTAAGATGAAGTGCTGTGAGAAGGTTTGCCTGGTTTTAGGAAAAGGATGATAGTTCAATGTTTCCATAAGAGAGGGAAATAGGTAGTCCGTAGGATACAGTTGTAGAGATATGCAAGAAATGTAATGGCTTTAGGAGGAAGTTCTCTTAAAATCTGAGGAGTAAGGAGGTCGTGTCCTGGGGATTTAAGGAGAGGAAGCTTTTTAAGAAGATATTTGACCTCAGATGGATTAACTGCTTTAGGTGGTAAGGATAGTGATATTGGTGACATAAGGAACTCTTCAACTGTTGCAGTATGGGTTGGATTGAGCTCAGGATGAGGAGTGAAAACTTTGGAAAGGTGCTGTGCAAATTCCTCGGCTTTATCCTTGTCGGAAGCAGCCTAGGAACTATCACAGCGCCGGAGAGGGTGGGAAATGGTGTGGAATTTTAGAATTCTCTTCGTGACATTCCTTAGGGAATTGTCACAAGTCGAGAGAGAGGAGAGGTAGGAATTGTAGGATTGGGAACGGTATATCGCCAACTCCCGCTTTAATTTTCAACACAAAAAAAGTTGTAAGAGCGGCGATCTTCTGGGTGGCAGGTGCGTTGCCATAATGATCTGGCTCGGCGTTTGGTTTTGATAAGGTCCTTCAGGTGTTGTGGTAAATGGCTTTTGTTAGGAATTCTTTGGGATTGTTTGGGAGAGGAGGCAGTCCAGCGATGAACAAATAGAAAAAAAAAATAAAATCAGCTTATATGGTCAAGCCACAACATATAAGAGATGTGATTCCCTGATAACTCCGTTATTATTGATGATAAAGATAAAATGTAAGGTGTTCTGGAATCAGAAAAATTTTAGACAAAATGAAAAAAGATTCATTGAAATTGGTTAACACCTAACTGAGATCGTTTTGAAATTAGCAGTGATATGATATTATCCTTTGAATTATTACTTTTCATATTACTTAATTGTCCAACAACAGCTGTATAAACAGTTATACCCTAATATTGTTATTTGGAAATAATAAACCATTGTGTAATACTTTGCAGCGTTTTTTTTTTATTACATCAGAAAAAACAGGCAACAACGCGTTTAAAAAAAATGATTAATACAGATTTTAAAGTTTAGAAAGTAATACTATAGATAGATCAACACACGGTATCCTGACATGAATATGAGAACAATAAATTCTCGAAACGTTTCATAAATAAACAATTTTATTTATTTACTGAAACCTAAGAACAGAAGAAAATTCAAATTATCAACAGTCGAGAACTAATTAAACAATATATATGTTCTGATATATAATATATCAAAGAATATATATGTGTGTGAGTGTGTAGAGCGGCGTGGTCTTAAGGATAGAGCACTGGTCTACTGTTTTCCGAATCCTGGGTTCCAATCTTGGTTGTGGCAGAATATATTTATTTATATATATATATATATATATATATAATATATATATATATATATATATATATATATAACATCTCGGGCGTATAGTAGTCTTAAATATGAAATTTCAGTTCCGTAAGACTTTTCGTTTTTGCGGGACTTGGTTATTTTGACTCAGGGGACCCTAAAATGTGTATTTCCGTTGAAAACCGGATTCGAAAATTTTCAACATCGCAATACTTTCCCTTACTTTATATTTCATATATAAGTATGCGAAAGTACAATAATGTTGCACTATTAAAAGTAGAATAAATCTATTATAGAAAATAATAGTGCCATCGATCATAAAGTGCGAAATCGGTCATGATCCAATTTGCGTCGTGTTAACTAATGAATTATCACTACTTAAAGTGCAAGAAAAGAAAAAGTTAAAAAAAAATATATTAATTTCGATTTATATAAAAAATTTAAAAATGCTTAATTTATTATGTAAACTAGCACTATAGAATTATTTTTATTTTGAAACTAATTCTAGAATTTGATTCAAGGCCTAACAAAACATTTATAATCCAAATATTATCTAAGACAAAAAGTTTTTCTGTGGGACTCCGAAAGAACGCAAAGTTTTTAAAGCCACAAAATTCAACAGTTCAGGCTTATATATATATATCAAGCAATCCACTTGTTAGTGTAGATTAAATAGAGATAAATATATCGAAAATTCTTAAGACTGCAAATTATTGCTGGTTTAATTATAAAAGAACTCTCACAAGAAAACAATATGCCTTAGTTGTCACCACGATATACGTAAATGATTCGAATTAACTTTCGAATCAAGTTTTTTGGATAGAATAAAAGTTTTCAAGAGTCATAAGTGGAAGAATTTAGGGATCAAAAGTTTATACATTTTTTTTATTTTTGTACCTCCTCAAGTATTTCTATATACAAATATAATATAATAATATATTAATGAATACTTGCTGTCGTACCTCATTCAGACTTGTAGTACGCGATGAAGAGCTCAAGATTGACCCATTAACTGCAATATTACTGCTGGGGTTCAAGCTGGTCTTCTTAGATAATTTTATCTCCCATATCTATCTTACGTGTATGGTGTATATTTTGCTACTTGTCACTGCTATTTAATTTACTCAGTTTAATCAAGATTTTAAAAGTAAAGGAAAACTGAAGTCGAAACAAGAATGAAAATCGCCTTATTTTTTACTACAGATGATTTCAATAGAATACTATGCTGATTGTTTATTTTAATACGTCTGGTGTGTGTGAAACCTACTTTTCTTTACCTTCCTTTAAAGGATTTTCAAATAAAGTAAAAGTTGAAAAAATACATTAATTTATTTACGATTAAATAATTTAACAACATATTCAATATTCAAACTATTATAATAATTACAATCGACGTTTCGGGGTCTATCTCATCTTCAGATCTTAACTCTAATTGTTTAAATAATTCCATTGTCATTCTAATTATAATATAAGATTTCACAATCATAATAATATGACCTAATAATAATAAGCATTGAAACATACATCTTAAATTATAACTAAAATTAATTAATGTATGATGACACATACTATAGTTAACCTTTTTGCAGATTACTTTTCCGGTCTATACACTGACCCCAAAAATGATTCCTGTTTATCCTCACTTGAAAACACCAGCAACATTAATTTTATCTTTTTGTACGATTACTGAAGAGGTTTTAGTTACGAAAATTAGACAATCGGATGAATTTAAATCAACTGGGCCTGACGAGGTTCCAACAACCATTTTGAAAAATTGTCTTGCTATCAGCACACCATTGACCTTGTTATTTAATATTTCGTTATCCACTGTAGAGTTTCCATTACAATGGAAATCCTCTTTTATTAAGCCACTTCTTGAAACCGGAGATCCCTCTAATGTGAAAAATTATGGTTTGGTTTCACATAATAATATGATAATAGACCAACAACATGGATTCATGCCTGGTAGATCAACATCCACAAATCTTCTTCTTTTAAAAGAATATGTTTTAAAATCTTTCACCAAACATTTTCAAGTGGATGTAATCTACACAGACCTGAATAAAGCATTTGGCAGTGTAGATATTTAGTTTTTGCCAGGTAAATTAGAACATATAGAATTGAATGGAATGCTGTTGCAGTGGTTCGATAGTTACTTGCACGATCGAGTCAAATTTATCAAAATTATTAGCCATGTTCTACATAAATATTGTAATTTTTCTTATTTATTTATTTAGTTCTACATAAATATAAATACATAAATATAGTCGTGTGTTGACCTCACCAGATTTTTTCCAATTGTTACTTAATTTTTTTTCGAGTGAAAACAACAAAAAAAAAAAGTCCAAATAACCAAGTTGCTGGATAGATCTGTGTGGCCTTGTGTGTGTGGTAAGTCTCGCACGAAAACGAAAAATCGTACGAAACTTGTTTAATAAACTTATAATACATATTTAATACAACTATAAGCCAGAGATGTTACGGCAACTTTTTCATTAAAATTGGTGAACCAGAAGAGCCACTTTATACCATGCATTTGCACTTTTTTTTTCAAAAACAGGTCTAACTATTTTGAATAAACTCGCTTTACCGATGCAAAATTTAATGAGCTTTGATATCATATAGGTTTCGTTCTGTACGAAAAAGTCTGACAGCACTAAAAAGCAGATAAAAAATTAACCACATCATCTTGTTAGCATTGATAAAAAACGGATACATATACAAGTAGGACGAATTCGACATTTAAGTGAAGGAGAAAGAGAAAAAATATATTCTTATGCAATTTTTGTGTTTTTGAATATAAGAACAATAATATAGATTTATAACATACCATTGGAAAGCTAAAGATTTTAGAAAAACATTATATTATACACAAAATTGTAAAAGTTAATGAAAAGCCTATAAAAGTTACTGATTGTTATAGATCAGTGGGTCCCAACAACCCCTAGGGGTCCACAGGCGATGTACAAGGGCTCTGCAAGATAAATTTGAGATATTATTTTAAATTGCTTCAATATAAAATATTTGTGAAGCCTTGATTTATAATAATAACCACAAATGTTCACAGAAAAAAATCAACTTTCTAAGAGATGTAATTGCTAGTGATCACAAACAAGCGACTGCTACTGCACAATCGTTAAATTGATCATTTTCTAAAATCTTACTATATTTCCTTACCTTATTCAGGCTATAAAATTTGGTAAAATAAAAATTACTCCTTATGAGGAAATTAAATTTGTTCATATAACTGTTTTAATTAAGAGTAAATGATTATTAATTCACCTTTCCCTATATGACCCCTTCAAAAAAATAAATAAAAGCTTATAGGTAGTTGAAAATGGGTCAAAATATTATAAATATCTACTAGTGCCAACACTCGCCAATTTATGTAATTTTAAATAAGACTGTTTAGCTTAATTGAAGTTTGTAAATCTTATCTCTCTCCCTCTTCAAAAAAAAAAAGATATCTGCCCTTGACCGCCCCTGCTGCTGATAAATTGAAATAACTTATCAATGGAGGTGTTTGAAACATAGACTTGTAAAGCAGAAAAAAGAAAAATAAGGATCATAAGATAGAACTTTGTAAAATTTAACTATTAAAAATTATTTGTCTACTTACATTCTTGTTTCAATCTAACATTTCAATCATCATCTTGAATATTTAATTATAATTTTAGAAAATATTTTAGTTAATTATTATTAAAATAACAGATAAAATCTACTCATTGTTATGCAAACTATTCATATTTTATAAAGTGTTGGAACTGATATTAGTCTGCTTACCGTCAAAAACTAAGATAAGATAGTTGAGTGTGACATACAGATAAAAATAGATAAATTACCTGCTGTTTTAAATTAAATTAATATTCATTGGGTTCTTTAAAATCAAAAAATGGAGGTGAGATCATAAATATCTCTTATAGATATCAGTATAGTTAACTAAATTGTTAACCATTGTGCTGGGAATATAAGAGAGCCTTTGATTAAACCAATTAATATGGACATAGATTGCACTAGAATGGATACCATTTTTTTCCTATGGCCACTCCTATTTGTGAAGTCAAATATAATTGTTTATTTTTAATATAAATTTTGTCTTCTCCATTGAAATTTGTTGAACATCTCAGAAACTACGAAAACGCCCATTTTTCCACTTGCAATATGGTGAAGATGCTTATATGGGTCATCTTGAAAAGTCAGCATCATGAAGTTAGTCAGTAATAAGTCAGGAGTTTTTGAAATACATTCAGATGCATCTTTTAAAATCCCCTATCATTTTGGCAGTCCATTTTAAAGGATATACTGATTCATTATCATTATTTACATCATTTAATCTATAAAGTGAGTACCTAAAAATGGGGAAAAGACCGGGACGCTGAGTGTGATCACTCATTACAAGGCTGTTTGCCTAGAAAAAGTACAATTCTCTATATGTACTGAGCCCAAGACACTTTAGGGGTTGTAGTGGTGCATTTTTTTTTTCATTATTATTTATTATCCTAATGACGGGAACATTAATTCAGTCTGTGCAGAAAAAATCTAAAAATACCAAGACCTTGCAGCTAAGCTAATAGAGTTGTACAAGCTGAAAAAAGTCATTCTGAAGCCGATTGTGATACCCTGTAATGGTCTGATTCCAAAGTCCAGAAGCTACTGAGCGGCTGGGTTTATTAACAACTGTTATAAACGAAGCCAAGAAAGCTGTAATGAACAATTAAAGAAAAATCACCTGAAGTGGTTGGAGTTGATTCTCTCCCTCTCCTTCTCATGAAGTGTAGCCAAATAATATTATTGGGCTGATGCAAAATTAATGCAGGTTTTTAGTAGGTATTGTAAATACGCCATATCTTTACTTTAACCATATATATTTAATCAAAATAATTTCCATCTGAATCAATGCACTTTTGCCAACGTTCAACAAGCTTTCTTATTCCACCAGAAAAAAAATCCGAATCCCTGGACTCAATGAAATCACGAAAAGAATTTTCAATGTCGTCCTGGTTTTGAAAATTTTTCTCCCTCAAAAAGTTGTCCAGATGCCTGAAAAAGTGGAAGTCTGTAGGAGAGAGGTCAGGTGAATAAGGCGGATGTTGGAGAACTTCGTAGCCCAACTCGTGCAGTCGTCGAAGCGTTGGTTGTGCAACGTGTGGTCTGGCGTTATCGTGGAGCAGGATCGGCCCCTTCCGATTCATCAATGCTGGGCAAAGACGTTGCAATTTTTGATTCATGCTGTCAATTTCTTGACAGTACTTGTCAGCAGTTATAGTCTCACCTCGATTGAGAAAGCTGTAGTGAATAACACCAGCATTATACCACCAAACTGTGACCATAACCTTTTTTGGGTGCAGGTTGGGCTTCGGGAAAGGTTTTGGTTGTTCATCTTTTCCCAGCCATTGGCTAGAACGCCTTCTGTTGTCGTATAAGATCCATTTTTCATCGCACGTTATTAAAGTTATAGAGTATTAGGCAGTGGAATAAAAGAACCTTGTACTAGACAGCTTGTTTATTACTGCTATATATACAAACAACATGGCGCAGGAGACGCTATCAACTGGACTGTACTGTTTGTTGTTGGGCTGCTGTACACCTAGGTGGAAGTTCAGTGCCACAACTATCTTTACATATACAATCGATATTTAACACACCCCCTCAATTGAATGTTTTCAAATATATACATACACAAGTAAATATTCAATTGTATCTCACATACAAAACAAGTAAAAATATTATTCTACTACAAAATTCTACACCACAAAACAAGTAAAAATATTATTCTATTACAAAATTCTACACAACAAAACAAGTAAAAATATTATACTATTACAAAATTCTATACAACAATTTTAGCACAATATATATAAATGACATTAATATATTAATTAATTAAAGCCTTCCGAAACATTTGAAACTTATCAAAGGCAAGTGGTTTTGTGAACAAATCTGCCACATTGCGGTCAAAATTGATGTGTTCCACAGATATTATTTCTTTGGAAATAAGATCTTTAAGAAAATGGAATTTTATATCAATGTGTTTTGCTCGTTTAGAGTTTTCACAATTTTTATAAAAAGCTATAGCACTAGTGTTATCCACCAACAGTTTTCCACTTAATGTTTCACCACTGAACTCACTAATTATTCCACTTAAACTCACAATTTCCTGTGATGCCATTCCTGCTGCAATGTACTCCGCTTCCATTGTTGACAGAGCCACACATGCTTGCTTTCTTGAATGCCAAGCTATGGGATTGCTTCCGCAGAATGCTGCAAAGCCACTTACACTCTTTCGTGTTTCTATGTCACCTGCCCAGTCAGCATCTGAATAACCAATAAGTCCTAGGTTCTCACTTGGTTTGAAAGTAAGACCAATATCTCGAGTTTCTTTGAGATATCTGAGTATTCGTTTTGCAGCTTTCCAAGACTGCTGAGTAGCTTTATCTAAACATCTAGATAAATAGCTAATTGGGAATGATAAATCCGGTCGAGTTGTTGTGCTCAGATACATAAGTCCACATACCAAGCTCCTGTATGGTATATTTTCATCTAAAGGTGGACTATCAGCGTTAAGCTTAAATCCAACCTCCATGGGGGTTGATACCTTCCTGCACTCTACCATATTATAATCTTCAAGGAGTTTATCAATAAAGCGGGTTTGTGTAACCCTTATTTTCTTTTCTTTCCTTTCAATCTTCATCCCTAAAAATTGAGAAGCCTTCATTTCTTTAATGCTGAACTCTCCTTTTAAATTGTTCACTAATTCTTCAATAGCCTTTTCATCCCCTGTAATTAGGCCATCATCCACAAAAAGAACAAAGAAAACCCTACTCTTGTAGTAAAGGCATAAATCATATTGGGATCTCTTAAATCCCAATTTTAACATAAAAGAATTAAATCTTTCATTCCAATACTTCGGTGCTTTCTTGAGTCCATAAAGTGGCCTATTTAGTCTCAGAGTTTTTGTAGAACAACTTACACCTTTAGGTGGTTTTATAAACACAGGATAGTCCAGTGAGCCATTGAGAAAGGCTGTTGGCACATCAACTTGTCTAATACTCCAATCGTTTTGGCATGCAAATGACAAGAGAGTTCTTACAGTATCCATTCGGCAAACTGGTGAGTAATTAAATACACAATCATCTTGAGTTTGTTCTTCAAACCCTCTTGCTACCAATCTGGCCTTTTTGATTCCATCTTCCTTCACTGTGAAAACCCATTTAGTTGTGATTGGGACACTTCCATTCGGTGCTTCCTCTTCAGACCAAGTGTTCCTCTTCTCATGAGCTTTTAGTTCTTTAATAATGGCTTCCTGCCATTCCTCCTTTTTATTAGCATCCTCATAAGATGATGGAACTCCATCTGATCGGCTTACTATACAGTATGCATTATATAACTCATAATCATTTAGGAAATGAGGTTTTGACCGGTTTCTCTGAGGTCTAGAAGTTTCTTCTGAATGCTCTGGATTGGATTCTTCATTCTGAAGTCTTGAAGGATTTTCTGATTGCTCTGGATTACAATCATTCTGAGGTCTAGAAGTTTCTTCTGGCTGCTCTGAAATATTAGTGTTATTCTCTTCACCATTTTTCCTTCCCTCTTCATAGCTTCCACCACTATTATGATAGACAATAGGTACATTTTTAACTTCTTTATAGGGCATTTGGCTCTCCTCGAATATCACATCTCTAGATCTAATAACTTTCTGCTCGTCTGGCAACCAAATCCTATACCCACCACCACAATAACCAACCATCACCCCCTCCTTGCTTCTGGGATCCATTTTGGAACCTTTAGGAAGAATGGTAGGCCATGCTCGGCAACCAAATATACGAAGTTTAGACAGATCATTTCTGCCATTCCATATTAATGAGGGAGTTTCACCTTTATTTAAGGCTGAAGTAGGTGACCTATTCAGTTCATAAGCAGAACATCGAGCTGCTTCCCCCCACAAGAACTTGGGGATGCCGGAATCTGATACCTTAGTACGCATCATATCTAATAGTGTCCTATTCATTCTCTCACTCTTTCCGTTCATTTGAGGGCTATATGGCAAAGAATATTCTAATTTTATACCTTTATCTGAACAATATTTTTGAAAAAATTTAGACGTAAATTCTCCTCCATTATCTAAACGTAGCCTCTTCACCGGGACACCCTGCTGCCTTTCTAGTTCCGCTATATAATCCATCAGGTTTGTTTCAGCTTCGCTCTTCATATGGAGAAGTTTCACATGCACAAAATGAGTGAAGTCATCCAAAATCACCTGCATATACCTATGGCCTTCAACTGATTCAGGATTGAAAGGACCACATATATCAGAGTGAATTAATTCACCAACCTTTGAAGTGCGTTTCCTATTATTTGAAAAGGGCTGTCTAGTAGCCTTACCTTCAATGCATGCCGAACACTTCTTGTCACTATAGGGTAATCCTAAACTTTTGAGTCCATGCCGATTCAATTGTCCTAGCCGTTTATGCCATAGATCTCCATCCATAGCACTTGAAATGTTGCACTTGACTTGATTATCACTGGGTTCATCAAACGTAAATATGTACAATCCATTCACTCGTGGACAACTCAGCTTAAAATTTCTTCCACAGATTTTCATCTCCTTAGAATCTGTAATCACTTTTAAGCCTTTTGAGGTAACTGCACTCACTGATAATAAATTATGTTTTAACCCCGGGACTATTAAACCTTTAATGTTTACAATCCTACCTTAAGAGGTTACTCTTAGGGTACCTTCTTTTCTAGTAAACATCTTATCACCATTAGCTATATGTATGGCAACATCATGATCAAGATTCGAAACATTTGACAAAAGGGGTTCCAATTCTGCCTTAAAAAGATGGTTACTCGCACCTGAATCGACTAAAAACACATTGTTAGATGATAGTTTAATATTACCACAATTTAGGGCCACCATTACAACTTCTTCATCTACATCTGCTGAATTACCCTGGATTGTTCCTCTTCTTTTCCCACGAAAGCTTCTATTAAAGGATTTACTTCCACGGTTCTGCTTATTTTTGGGACACTGTGCCTTGAAATGTCTTTTATCCCCACATATAAAGCAACCACTCTGTGCTTTAAATGATACTTCTGATGATGATGCACTAGCTGATGACTTTGACTTTAACTTTGTATCTGTATCTAGAAGTCTGGCTCGCACGAAATCCATTTGGACTTCTAAATTAGTTTCTAGAGCTGTCACAACTGTGTTGAATTCATCTGGTAAAGACATCAAAAGGTGACATACCTTGTCTGACTCTCCTAGAACTGTGCCTTGTTCTTGAAGGTTTCGGATAATGGTATCAAATGCCAAAAAATATTCTTCCATATTTCCTTGAAGAGAATATTTCAGGCCCATCAACTTTCTATACCAAGTCAATTTTGAAAAAGAGGTAGATCTGACAAAAACCTTTTTTAAAGCATTTATCATTTCCTTGGAAGTTTGGCAATCCATGATTATTTCCAGATGTTTATCTGAAATGCCTTGGATAATGATGGACTTTGCCTTCGAGTCCTTAATGAGAAATTCCCTTTTCTCAGCACTAGAGGTAGGAGGGTCTGCTTCCAACACATCTTTTACCTGTTCTCTTTCCAAAATAGATGACATTCTGAAAAACCAGCTGTTAAAACTTGTTCCGACGAGTACTGGAACTCCTGAAGTAGTAACTGACGCCATAGTACCGGTAAACAAAATTCACTAATAAAATAATATCACTTCGCGACTACGCGTTGACACTATACACAAATACTATGCTCTGCACAAAAATACTCTGGGCCCATAACCTATTAAAGTTATAGAGTATTAGGCAGTGGAATAAAAGAACCTTGTACTAGACAGCTTGTTTATTACTGCTATATATACAAACAACATGGCGCAGGAGACGCTATCAACTGGACTGTACTGTTTGTTGTTGGGCTGCTGTACACCTAGGTGGAAGTTCAGTGCCACAACTATCTTTACATATACAATCGATATTTAACACACGTCACAATGCGATCGAGAAATGGATCATTTTTATTGCGTGTCACAAGCATGGAGCAGATTTCAAAGCGGCGATTTTTTTGGTGGTCGTTTAATTGGTGTGGCACCCACTTGGCCAACTTTTTTACCTTACCAATTGCTTCCAAGTGGCGTACAACTGTGGATTGGTTCACACCGAGTTCCGCCGCCATTTCTCGTGTGGTTTTGGTTGGGTCTTCTTCCACTTTTGACCTCAGCTGGTCGTTGTCCAGAGCAAGATGACGGCCCCGACCTTCCTTGTCTTCGAGGTCGAAATCTCCTCTGCGAAACTTCTGGAACCAACGCTGCACCGTGCACTCATTAATAGCCCCCTGACCCCACACTTCATTAATATTACGAGCCGTTTGTGCAGCGCTGCGTCCTAATTTAAATTCGTAAAAATAAATTTGACGAAAATCGCACTTTGACATTTTCGATTCAAGACCTTTGAACACACTGAACAAAACGATTTTACTAAACAAATTCATGGTGAAAGAGAGGGTATTAGATAAGGTTTGTTTTGGTATAATAATGATCAATGTTAGGATTAGCTTTGTTTACACAATTGGAATTAAGATATTGCAATAGAGGAAACCTGCATTAATTTCGCATTAGCCCGATATTATGATTATCACACACGTTACAGGCCTTATATCAGACCACGCGAAACAATTATTACTACTAGTTTTTTCTGTTTCTCCTGTACTCCTTCATTCGATCACTGAATGCTGTCTTCCTTTCTTCAATCCACTTTGGTCTTTGGGTGCTGTTTTCTCTGACATCACTTCCCACTTTTACACTTTGTGTCTATAGACACCTTTGTCCATTATGCCTGCTGAATCAATCTGAGCTCTTTCCAGAACAATTTTGATTTTTGTAATCCAGGGTGTAGTGTTATAATAAATATAATATTTATTATTATTATTATTTAACTTTTTTAGCCACTCCATTAGCTTTCTTTTTTTCCTATATTCCACTATGCAACAGAATCAAATGAAACTAACAATCTCCTTCTCATTAAATATTTGGCTAATTATAATTAATATAATAATGACTATAAATAAGTGTTTGCAATTATTATAACGGTAAGTTGGAGCCAATGTATTAATACATCATGAGGGTGTATGTTTAGCAGTAAGTCATGATTAGCCATGGCTATAGAAGATATAGGGTACCAAAGTTAACATTGGAGGCAACTGATATTGTTCAAGAAGTTTCTTTTTAACACCTTAGAGTCAGTTTTTTTTGGTTAATACTCTTACAATTTGCATATAAAAGACGTAAAGAAGCAGTTTTTGGGAACAGAAAAAATAAATTGTTACTTAAAAATAGGGAACAATACAATCAACAGTCAATTTGCATTATAGAACAGATTGTAATAGTATTGATTGTCATTCATAATATAAAAAGACGAAAGAAAATCATTTAGCTCAATCCCCATATTTAAGAGTCTTTATCCAAATTTACAAGTGTATTTACAACTGTATTAGATAATAAATTAAGTTAATTAGTTGTCAGATAAAATATATAAAAAGTACATGAAGAGAAAATGCCCAGTAGCAGCACTCCATTAGGTAGTCTAAACTAAAAGGTCTCAAGGCAATCTTTTTTTCAGACGCCTCGGAAGTTTGTCCGGAATGGAAGAGGAAGCAAGGATTTATACTAGTGGGTTAAAATGGGAGTGGAGCTTTTCATGGAAGGATTGATACCTGGTATGGGGCCAAATCAGTAATATATGGAACATCAAGGCCTTTATGGTTGAGTTTATTTGTGACAAAGTAAGGAGTATTGAGGATTTTTCGAAGGAGTCTGGACTGTAAGAATTAAATACGGGAAGAATTTGATAGTTTAGTAGAGCCCCAAAGCTCAACTCCGTACGTCCAAATAGGCTTTATGATGGTGAGATAGATGTGCCTTTTGTAGTTAAGTGGAAGTTTTGAGCGTTTATCCAAGAAGTGTTAAAGTAAGCCAAATCAGTGGGCAGTTTCTTGTTGTTTTAGCTTTTGTGCGGATTCCAAGTTGTCAATTGTCAAGTAGAAGTCCTAGATAGCGAATCGTGTCATAGGTAAACAAATATCTTGATTTTATTTTAACTTTTATCATGTCGTATTCTGAAAATGAGGTGAACTAAGCTGAAACTTTTAAAGTTGTATAACTTTGGGAACTGTTCATGATGGTAGGTTTCTTAAATGAGAAGATTCAAAAAAGAGTTTTATCTCATACAGAACATATATATTTATTCTGCATAATTTTTCATTCAATACATTTAATATGTATCTATGATGTCAAAGAAATATAGGTCTGTACAATTTTTTAATATATTTAATATTCATATTAAAAACGGGAAAAAAAAAACACCATAAAATATATTTATTTACAACTTTATTAAATAATAAATATTGATGTATCAGAAATTACAACAAGATGGTTTCGTTTAATATTTTAAATATTAAGAATATTCAGCAGTCTTTTGTAAATATATAAAAATTTAATTAACCAAATGTCTTAAAACAAAGCTATTAGAAAAATATCTATCATATGCTTAGAAGTAAAAAAAAAAAGTAAGTAGAAAATTAAAGTTTTAGAATTTCCAATCGTATTACTTAACAGGTTATGCTCTTAATGTTTATCATACAATAAAACCTATTAAATATTTATTTTTTAAACAAAAATATTACGATGCACTTTACTAGTCGAAAGTTGAAACATTTTAGACCAGAAGAATTATTATGACAAAACTTGATTAAATATATTTACATCTAAGCTAAGATATTGTAATTAATTTATAGCTGTAATTGTAAAAACCTAATGCAATAATCGGTCATTGGATTTGAGACAAAATTTATAAATAGTCTAAGATTAAGAATAAGAAATTTATTACGTTAACGTATTATACTGTACATGGGTTATATTTATTGGTTTTAAAAATATCATTTATTAAAAAAAAAAATTTATTTATTTAATACACAATGATGAGTTGTTTCATTTAGGAAACTATACAACTGAAATTGTGATTCATAACTTTGAACAGACAGCTTGACTTTAATCCAATGACCAAACTACTAAATATAAATACATAATTAAACTATACTCTAAAAAATGTTCAAGTATAAAAATATTTAACATGTAAGCGGGAAAGTAAGTGATATACTTACTAGGCCTATATATTTTGTATAAAAGTTAACAATAGAAATATACATTTGTGTCTTCAATATTTGCTTAGAAAAAGCACTGAATCGTTTTTAATTAAGTTTTTCCTTTATTTTTATTTATTTTAAATTTAAAAAACAAAACTATGTAAGAAGTTTTAAAAACTTATAGTTTTAAACAATGAAAAAAACAAACAAATTATTCGGAATAGCCTATAACTATAGAACCTACCATGTAAAAAACTGAAATTAAATAAATAAGATAAAATCATGGTATTTCTTTCTGTTACTCTAATGTTTGTTTGGAATGTATAAAACAATGTACATAAACAAAAATTTAAAATTTAAAGTGCTAATTATTGTTAATTAGCACAGCTCGTATCCTAAAACTATCTCATCACAGTTTATCGTTAATTGTGTCGCTTTTGAGTGGCTGCTTTTCAATCATTTCTACATCTTTTGTTTTATTTTCTTCCACACTGTTCCATTCCAATAATTCACCAGTTCCAAATACTAAATAAAATAAGCATCCAAAAAAGTAAGTTACTGCTAGTATCCAAAATACTATTTGAAACCTTTCATATGTTTCCTGTAAAACAATAAAAAATTGAGTTTAAATCTAATGTAATAAGATATATTTTTTACTAATAATTTAAAAGTAGTTTTAAATAATTATTACTAATACTATTTAAGGATTAATAAATAAATAATATAATAAATAATTGATAAGAGTAATATTTCTATTTGTTTTGGAAACAATTATGATACAAACAAAGTAACTATATGCGTCATAAATAAAGACATTGATGATATAAATAAATAAAGGTTTAAATAAAAACCACCAATAGAATGATATAAAAATGGAATATTATTAATACTTTTCAAAATGACAAACACTAATGCGTTTTTTTTAAATGTAGGATTCTGAAGCTCATTGTCTAGTAATACTTTTTCCCTTAAAATATGAATGTTTAAGTAAATTAACATAAAAGTAAATTAACAAAAAAAAAATAAATAATTATAATAAATAAGAAAAATTCATATAAATAATTTGGTTGTGATAACTTAATTTGAGTCCTGTTATACAGGAATGTAGGAAAACTTGACTTAGAACAATTATTAATGTTTTCAAAGCCGAATTAACAAGTTAAATATACTGAATATTCAACCAGTCATTGCTATCTAGATAGCATGAGTAGTTATGCAAGTTGAGGATTTTTCTGAAGTGGACTAATGTAAAAAAAAAAAAAATTTATAATGCATTACACATAGGAAGGATGTGGCAGTAGAAATGGAATTATAACAGATGGATCTTTGAAGACTTCAGATCTGAGTATAACATTTTATGAAACATAATAAAGCAGTACATTAATTAGCATATTGAAAAGATTTAATAAACATAATTACGTTTTGGAAAGTTATATCTGCGACAACATAGGTTGATAGGAAACCTCCCATTGATGAAAGAGTATTTGCGATTCCAAAAATGGTACCTGAAAAAAAAAGAAAAAATCAGTATTCATCAGTCATTAATTTTTATAAATTTCTAAGTAAAGCAGTAGTTTTATTTATTTATTTACTTTATCTTAGTTTATTTATTTTATTAACTTAAACATTTTCATCATCTTAAATAAAAAACAATTTGAGTTTCAACTCTTCTACCAGCCTAGAGGGGTGGAGCTTCTTTTTCAATTTTAACATTTCATTCGGCTCAGATATTCGGTCAGCACCTTTTTCGAACCTTTAATCCACATCCAGATGTCCATAATCCTGGTCACATTAAGTTTATAGAAGATGAACTAGATATCCCACTCCAAATGGCCCTTCCTCCTAAAGCGTTCCATCCGTCAGAAATATCAAACATTATTCAGAGTTTAACATCCCGCAAAGCTCCTGGGCATGATCTTATAACTTCCCATATTTTAAAAGCACTTCCTCGAAAAGCTATCCTCTATCTCACTTACATATATAATTCCGTACTTCGTTCCACCTACTTTCCTGCCTCCTGGAAATTATCCATCGTCAAAATGATACCCAAGCCTAAGAAACCGCCTGAAAATCCATCTTCTTACCGTCCCATCTCACTTCTATCAATCATGGGTAAAATATTGGAAAAACTTATCCTAAAACGCCTGTATCCCATCCTTAATACTAATTCCATAATTCCTGATCACCAGTTTGGATTCAGAACGTCCCACTCCATTATCCAGCAATGTCATCGTGTGGTGGACGTTGTCTCGTCTACATTGGAGCGTGGCTTGTATTGTACGGGAGCCTTCCTTGACGTAGAACAGGCCTTCGACAGAGTCTGGCACCCGGGATTGCTTTACAAGCTCCGCCAATTCCTCCCCCTACATACTTCCTTATTATCCAGTCCTACCTCACTGGCAGATCCTTCAAAATCAATCAAAATAATTCATTTTCGTCCAATTTTAGACAGTCTGCTGGTGTCCCTCAAGTAATAACCCATGCAATATAGAATATTAATTATACTCAATTCAAGTATTTGAATATTGAATGACTGTGTTAATGTGAATTAAAACAATTTCTGTTGAATGGCATACTATTACTCTTTTGAAGGAAAACATAATTCGTTTATAGTTATTTCAATGTAAAAATTAAATAAAGTATACATTTGATAATTTTTATTATGATTTGTTACTTTTTATATCAAAAGAATCATTTGAAAAATTACTGTTAAGCATTTTAGATACTATTCAAAATAATAATTTATTTTTGTATATTTGGACAAGGAAAAAATACTCACAACAACATAATGAGTATATAAATTAAAAAGAAAATAAAAAAAATTGTACCTGAATAGTTAGGAGCAATATCAAGACCGTTTCCAAGGTAGCCAGCAGTTACAGCACCATTAAGAGTTAAGGCAAATGTGAATATTGAAACAGTCCAGAATGTGCTGTATCCAAGATAAACTTGAGCTACCATCAAGAGACCAGGAAGACCAACAGCTAAAAAATAAAATATTTTTATAAATTGCCTATTATTACCCATTATTAATGTCAGATTTTTTAAGCTCCTTCAATTGAATAGAGGATAAGAGATTATGTGAAATAAGAGGAAAAACATATTGTTTTTTTAAGGAGTCTTTTTTCTAAAACTGAGATATTCAAGATAATCGACTTTATAAGTAATAAGTAAAGTGAAATATTTTTGGAGGATATATGAATTATTGTTCAATCATTTATATTTTTATAAAACCTTTTCCTACTATAGTCAGAGTTGTTCTATTTATCCTTGTGAGTAACTCGCAATTGTAATCTATGACTCGTAATTAAACTATGACTCGCAATTGTGAGTGCCCATTATATTTTTACTTTCACTACCAATATATGAAATATATATATCAACAAGGGAATTTATTGCTATAGTGAACATTTTCGAATTAGAGTTTTAAATGTAAATACATGTTTTAGGGTTCTCGGAGTCTAAATAACTAATCCTGCAAAAAAGGTCTCTTGTGTCCGTGTGTGGTAAATATACCATGAAAATGAAAGTCCTATGAAACTGAAATTTCATATTTAAGACAACTATATGTCCAAGATGTTACAGCAACCTTTTCATCAAAATCAGTCTACCAGAAGTGCCACTTTCTACCATACATTTTGCACTTTTTTACAATTTTCTCAAAAACGACTTTAAGATTTTCATTAAATTCCCTATCTCAATGTAAAATTTAATGAGTTTTAATTTCATGTAGGTTTCATTCTGATTGAAATTGTCTCACAAGGCTTAAATGCCAATATTTTTAATTTTCTTCCACTAAAGTACTTTTAATTTTGCAGATTGTACAAAAATAACCATATCATCTTGTTATTATTGATAAAAAAAGAGGTAAATAAATAAGTTGAACGAATTCAATATCCACCAAAAGGAGAAAACTACAAAAATATTTGTTTGATTAAAAATTGCAATTTTTGGTTTTAAGAATAGTAATATACATGTATAATATACTGTTGGAAAACTAAAGAATTTAGAAGAAATATTAATTTTTACACAAGCTTGTTAAAGTTAATTAAGTGATGAAAAGCCGATAAAACTAACTGATTGTCGGATATGATAGTATAATATACTTTTTAATAAAACACATGTTTCTATAGAAATTAAATTTAATCAATTCTTTATTAGTTTCATTTATTTTGATCTCTAACCGTACTTTAAAATTCTTTTATCGATTTTAATAACAGAGGTAAGCGAAAGTCGTGTGTTTCCCGTACCAGATTTTTAAGAAATGTAATAATAACAAAACTAATATTTGATTAGTATTAATTTTTTCTATATAACATCTTAATATAATAAAATCATATTCTGAAGGATGAATAGTTTCACCTATTATAGACATTATCTTGAAAAACATCAGTTTTATCCAACAACATTAATGAATGATCAAAGCATACTAACCAAAAGTGGTAAAACTTTTCCTGACAAGAGTTGTAGAATACTTTCCTCTTGTCCTAATATAATCGGCTATGCAGCTTGTTATAAGTGCCATGGCGTACTTCCCAATGTATGGAAAACTCGAGAGGATACCATTCTAAACATGAAAACAAATTTAAAGAAGACTTTTTAGAATATTACATTTTTTTTTATAAGTTAAAATAATTATTTATTTACAATAAATGTTTTGGCAAAATTAATTGTTATTTGCCATCTGCAAAAAAAAAAAAAATTATGATATCTTAAACTCTTGTTATTAATGCTTGTCATGTAAAAATATGTCATCTTCTGAATTGTTAATTCAGCGAATTTCTAGGTCACCGCCTCAAATGTTGTCAGGGTTGGTTGTTGTGATCAGTAGAAGTAGATTTTAATGTTTGGGCCAATAGGTTCATGTGCTGAGTCAGTCTGTCATGAAAATTTTTATATTATTCTGTAATTAAGTCCAAGTCCTTGAGTAGTAATTTGTTTATTAATAATAATAATAATAATAAATTCTTTATTTATTCTGGGACAAGTACCTTTTGAATAATTTTACAAAACATACAAAAAGAACTTTAGTGTCTTAGAGTACAAACATGAAACAAACAAATAATAATAGAAATAAAAATAAAATAAAAAGTGAACAATAGTGATAAATTAAAAGGTAGCTTCTAATAATAATAATTAATAACAAAACTAGACAAAAGATAGAACAGAAAGATATGTGCATATACATAAAATTTTAATTAATAGTGCTTTACTGTATTGATGTAAAATTAATGAAATAATAAAGTTAAATATATAAGTGCACCATAATGTAAGATATTATATTTAATTAATTGTTTCTATATGTTTTATTTAACTAATTTAAATTCAATTGGCAAATCTATTTAGGATTCTTTGAAAATTGAATAGAGAGGAAGTGATCGAATAGACGGGATTTGAAGGTTTGAAGAGTATCAGAATGTCGAATATGTGAAGGAATGGAATTCCATATGAAAGAGGAGCGGATTAGGAAGGATCTGTCGAAAGCTGCGGTTCGATGAGGTGCCATATACAGGTCTGAAGGCCGTGAACGAGTGTTACGGGAATGAATGGAGGATTTGAATGATAACATATCTGAGATGTACGATGGGCGGCGGGATTGGAGAACTTGGAAGAGGAAGGTTGCCAGGAAGTATTTACAACGGTAGGAAGGGTAAAGCCACTTCAACTCTTCGTAGAATCTGGTAATAGAAGTGTCCCTGGATATCCCAAAGATAAAGTGAATGAAGCAGTTATATAATCGTTTAAGTTTTGCTTCGAGGTCTCCAGAGACACCCCCATACACCGAACAGCAGTAGTCAAAGTGGGGGAATGATAAGGAACAAACAAGAAGCCTACGGGTTTCGAATGGAAGTAGGTGGCGAAGGTGATTTAGGAGTTTTAAAGTGGATATGGTGCGTCGAGAGATTTCAGAGACATGGTTTTTCCAGGAAAGAGTTTGATCTAGGATGATTCCGAGGTTTTTAACGGTTTGGTGAAACTGTATTGGATTCTTATTGAGGAACAGTGTTGGGATTGGAGGAAGGGTTTTAAGGAGGGGATTGGAACCTATTACAATCGCTCTTGTCTTCTCTGCATTTAACTTAAGCTTGTTGGCTGCTGCCCAATAACTAATTCTGTTCAGATCTTCTTGAAGTTTTTCAGTCGCTTGTAATAGGTCCGAAGGAGGAAAGGATAGGTAAATTTGGATGTCATCTGCATACATATGGTATTGGGAGTGATATATATGATGGGGAAGATCATTGACGTAAATGGCAAAGAGGGTGGGAGATAGTGATGAACCTTGAGGAACACCACAGGATAGAGGCAAAGTCTTGGATGGAGGTTGGCCTGGAACTACCACATACTGTGATCGGTCGGAAAGGAAGGATTTAAACCAGCTCAAAGCACTTTTGGGTAATGGGAGGTTTTTTAGTTTGGTAAGAAGAATTTTGTGGTCAACTGTATCAAATGCTTTGGAAAAGTCTAGAAGGATCAGGATGGTTATTTTTTGATGTTCGATAGCGGATTGTAGGTCGTGGATTATTTTTAGGAGAGCAGATTGTGTTGAATAGCCTGGTCGGAAGCCGGATTGGAGAGGGTTAATAAGAGAACGTTCTTCCAGAAAATTTGATAATTGATTTTGAACAATGCGTTCCAATGGTTTGGAAAGGTTTGAAAGTAGAGAAATGGGACGGAAATCGGATGGTAAGGATGGATTAGGAATTTTATTTAGTGGCCGAACTAAGGTGGTTTTCCAAGATACAGGGAAAATGGAGTTTTCTAAGGAAAAGTTGTAAATATGATATAGGATCGGTAATATGACTGGAAGACAGGATTTTATTAATTTTACTGGAATGTTGTCTGGTCCGTAATCATATGTATGGGATTTAAGGATAGCTGTTATTAATTCGTCATATGTAACATGAGAGAAGAAAAAACTTTCTGGATTGAATTTATGGTGTTCGAAATCGATAGTGGAAGATGAGCCAGAAGATAGGGATACAAAGTGATTATTGAGATCCTCTGGTGTGACAGGAATGGAAATGCGGCTTGTGGAGTCTGGGAGGGATAATCTTCGGAGTATTTTCCATTTTGATTTAGAATCTGGAGCATCGGAAAGGGCTTATGTATTATATTGCTTATTACATAGAATAGTGCATCCACAATTTTATGTAAAATTTTGAACTGGAAAAACAATTCTTTGGATGTTGGAGGTTTTGGAGAGCCCCATAGCTCTATCCCTTATGTCCTTAAGGATTTGATAAGTACTTTGTAGATAGTAATTTTGCTGTTCAAGGATAATTTTGATCCTTTGTCAAGTAGCCTAGATAATAGTCCAAATCAATTGTTCAGCTGTTTTCTTTTAAGTCTAATGTGGGTTCTCTATGTTAACCTTTTGCCTACTACCATACTTGAAAGTGAAAACAATGAACAAAATCTTTGATTCAATTTTATGTGGAAAGTATAACATGAGTAAATTGAATTTTTTTCTCTTAATGCAATTGCAAATTATAATTTTCCTACATTAAATAACTAAGAAAATAAAAATGGCAGGTTTATAAATATTGGCATAACGATATTATGTCCAGTTATATTTTTTATAAAGTCCTTATAAAATATAAATTATATAATTTACCTGTTTGATGTCTGTGCCAAGAACATGCTTCATGTAAGTTGGCATTTGATTTAGGAATGTGAAATAGCAGAAGACACTGCATGCATGTGTGATGACAATAGCCCAAACTGGCATTGAGGTCAACATTGCTCCCCAGGGTACTTTCGGTGCCTAAGAATAAAAAAATAAAATTTAATACACAGGTCTACATAAATTTGGTATTTTTAAGTAGACTAACATTTGGTTCAATTTTTAAAAATAACAAGTTTAAAAAAACAAAACAAATTGCTCAGATATAAAAATAAAAAGATTAATTCAAAGAAATTGTTAATAGGAGGATTCGTACTTTGCGAACTTTACTCGAAGCTCCAATTTCTTTTTCCAAGTATTCTCTCTCCTCCCTGGTGATTCGAGGGTGCTGAGAAGGAGTGTCATAAACAAACAGGAACCATGACACTGCTAAAATTGTACCAAGTACGCCAGTAACGTAGAACACTGATTGCCAACCATAGGAACTGATTAGGTAACCGCACACAGGCAATGTGACAGCGGCACCAAGTGATGAAGCTGAGGAAAAGAAGAATAAGAATTATATAATTTCCAATGACAAAGCATAATGAAGTTGAATAGAGCTGAAGGTATTAACCCCATGAGGGATTTAGAGGTATGTATGTAAAGCATTATAAACAATTGTCTTTCTCAAGAATGTTCTTAAGAGATATGGATACCAGAAACGTACTTAAACAATGGTCCTCATGCAGCAGGGTGCAAAAATATTCAAAATATATATGGGTTTAATATTGTTTAATTCTATTAACACAAGAAGATATATAGAAAAATGCTATGAAAAAACTGAATATACCTAAATACACATTAGAAACTCTGTTTGATTATTGATTGTGAGGACAGATTTTTGTTTTGAGATTAATCATATAAAAATAAAAAACACAAAGATTAGCATTTGATTTGAACATATACCTTTCTCATACAATATTTTATGTTTTTCAGTATATCAGCAAAATATTCAACCTTAACTCGAGCTATAATAATAATATTGAAGATGTATAGTCGACTATAGAAATTATTGTAGGTAGAAATCATCAGGAGTCAGTCTTTTTTAATATTTTAATTTTGCCGATGTTTCGGCTCAAACTTGTGAGCCATCATCATGGTATTACTGAGCCATGTCAAGCATAAACTGAGAATAAAATTAAATGATTCTAACGTAAACTGTAAAAGTGATTTTTTCATTGAAACCAATATAGTTCCTAAATGGTATGTCCTAGCCACAAATTTTATATAAAAAAGTATTCTCCACTAAACTTTGGACATGGGAACTGTCATCAATGTTTAGATCCAAGCAACACCAACAAAGCTAGAGCGTGTGAAACTAAAGGTGAAAAAAAAGTCACAGGCTAAAGCAAAAATACATATATATTTCAAAATAAATACTTAACTGTATATAACATAATAGGTATAAATGAGGCATTAGAGTAGTCATAAAATCTATCAGAAAATTAATTGTTTTATTATTAATGTAGAATTTATTGAGCTCTCTTACCCATCATATTGGACACAAACTTCGTTCTGTCTTTTGGAGGAATCCATTTGGAAGCAATGGGTTGCATAGCGGGGAATGTTACACCCTGTAATAAAAATCACATCAAACAAATAAAATTTTTCAATTTTCTATTTGATTTGTATTTATAAGGTATTTTAAAAGTATTTATAAGGTTTTGATAGTTAATTTTTTAAGATACATTTATTAATTTTTTAACGAACTCACCAACATGAATCCAACAATTATCCTGAGAACTACAACACCCATATAGTCAAAATTTAGTGCTGCGAAGGGAGTAAAAAAAGTGACAAGAGATGCAATGAGCATACTGTAGCCATATACCCTCCGTGGCCCAAACACTTCAGACATCCTTCCTCCAGGCAACTCTGTTAAAACGTAGCCCCAGAAAAAGCACCCGAGGATCAAATTCTTCTGGTATGTATTCCATGAAAATCTCGGTTCCTAAAAATAAATAGTTATATAATTATAGAATAAAATAGTACTCTATATGAAACATTTAAGAGTTAAAAATATCTTTAAAAAATCTTTTTAATGTATAATGGTATACTGCTCGAAGGTTTATTGTTTTATTGCTTCTTAAATAGTTTAAGAATGTAACTTTCATTCTATAGTTTTGCATCAGGGAGCAGTAATAGCTATTTTAAAATATTAACTTTGAACCTGCATATACCTAGTTCTGCTACTTACACGGAAATATATACATATTTCAACAGGAAAATTACCTTTTACCATAAAAATACAAAAAAATAAAATTTATATGTATAGAGATTAAAATAAAAAAAAAAATACTCCACTTATGTCTTGGCACAGGCATTTATTTTCCATAACCAGTCATAAATAGTAGCATGCAGCACTTCTTGAGGAAAGAGCTCAACTGCTTGGACCAGAGATTTTTTAAGAATCATCAAGTTATGGTGTGCTCTTTGGCATGCCATCCTCTCTAGTTCGCACCAAAGACCCTAATCTAGTGAGTGGGTTGAGATCAGGGTTTCCTGAGGGCCATTGATGAACGCTGGAGTGTTCTTTTGCAGACCTGACCTTGCGAGCTGAAGTTTAATCCTCCAGGAAAACCCAATGACTTCCAACAAACAGTGCCATTTAGGGGCTTGATAGTTTCAAAATATCATCCTGATAGTTTTGAGCGCTTTTCACAAAAATGGTTCATTTTGGTGCCATCAAAGCAAACTCCATTGAGAAAGGGTGATGATATTTTTTCACTCTTCTAATGGCTTCCTGGACTTATTTTTACTTACAGGTACTTTCACTAACCTACATTTGAAATATATAGTAAGGGAAAGTATTGCGATCGTCAAAATTTTTTAATTCCAGTTTTCAACGAAAATACACGATTTAGGGTCCCCCGAGTCCGAATAACCAAGTCCTGAATAGAAGTATTTGTGACTGTGTCCGTGTGTGGTATGTCAGGCACGAAACAAACAGTCCTACAAAACAGAAATTTCATATTTAAGACAACTATATGCCCGGCATGCAACAGCAACTTTTTCATTAAAAGTGCTACATTATACTATGTATTTTGCAACTTTTTATGATTTTCTCGTGTAAAATTAATGTACTTTAATATCATGTAGGTTTTATTCTGATTGGAATTGTCTGACAAAGATTAAATGCCAATATTTTAAATTTTCTTTTTCTAAAGTACCTTTAATTTTATAGATTCAGAAAAATAACCTATATCATCTTATAAATATTGATAAAAAGCTGCTAAATATAAAAGTTGAACAGATTTTATAACCAACTAAAGAGGAAAACAGCAAAACCATATTTGTATTGTAATTTTTTGTGTTTAGAACAGCAACGTAGTTGTATAATATAGGAAAGCTAAACATTTAGAAAAAAATATTATTATATTAAATATTATATAAAAGTTATTTCCAATAATGGTACATTACAATTTGCTATTGCTATATTATTTACTCTAAATCATATGTTTCCAAAGAAACCGAATAAACTTTTTATTTGTATTAAATTTAAAATTTTTAAATTTTATTTTATTTAATAGTTCTTAAATTGATTTTAACAACTGGTGGAAGTGAAAATCCTGTGTTGCCTTCACCAGATTTTTAAAAAATAAAATGTGGATGGAATAGTAACAATGTAAATAGAATTACAACAAATAAAAATAAGTTATTAATTATATTTTATACATGAGGTTATTTTAAAAGAAAAAGGTTAAGGTCACAATATTTTTGTAGTGCATATTGTAGAGCTGCAAAAAGACAAGGAAGATGGAATATAGTAGTACATTAAAAAAAAAAAAAAAAAAAAAAAAAAAAAATATATATATATATATATATATATATATATATATATATATATATATATATATAAATATTGAACATCATTAAGAGCTAAGGGGTCAAATGTTATCACATATATCTCATTCCTTTCATTGATAGTTTTAATAAGTTGACAGATCTTGAGATAGTTAAAACAAAAAGAAATCTATGTATAAAAAAAATTCATGATCTCAATACTTTTTCTTACTATATATTTTATATATAGTTGAATGTAAAAATGTGGACATATAATTAATTCATGTTTTGTTTAATTAATATTAAAAATTTATTTTTTTACATTTTAAAGTCAATAGTATAAAAAAAAAAAAATTCACTTAAAATTAAAGAGGAAGAGCTATTTTACTTTTAAATAAAAGAAGATATTTTTTAAAAATATAAAGTTACAGCTAGCTTTATTAAAGAATTGTTAACTGATTTCATTTGGTTTTTAACATTTAAAATTTGCTATCCTTACTTCTCTTATTTGATAAAATCCATTAGCTAAAAAATTATTTTTTTGTTTTAGTGTTTTTCTATTGATTTCTTGGGCTTGGATATTAAAATATATGCTGTGTATAAACTTGAAGCTGGAGGTATTAGGCACACAAAAGACAATTTTTTTTTTTGTTTCAAAGCAAAGTTTTATATTAAAATTTTCAAAATAAAATAACACTTAAATTTATATTCACAATGCTTTTTGTAACAAAACCTTCAGAGGCATAGGGCGGCCATGTATTAATGAAAGTATATTCTTGTAAATTGAAGAGAAACATACATTACATAAATATTTAACGGGAAACTCTCCTCCCTCCATCTCTTCCCCCCCTCCCCTTCCAAAAAAACCCGAAAAAACATTGCCCATAATTCCACCATTCAGTTATAAATATTTTCTGCCATTGAAATCTAATTATTATTATTATTTTTTTTAGAGAGATTTAGAAGAAATTTTGTGCTCTACAAGAAAAATGAGTGATTTAAATAAATTTATGTTTTAATAAATGGTAATATAAAGCAGATAAAAATGTAATTTAAAGAAGAAAATTGCCCATCATTCAACCATTTTTATCTAAATAATTATCCATCCTTGAAATTTTCTGTGAATTCCCAATAATTTCACCAAAGTTCTTTTGGCACCGAAGTCCTTTCTTTTTTTAATATTCTTAATAGCTTTAGAAGAAATTTCCTGTTATAAAAGAAAAATGAGTGATTAAAAAAATTGTATGTTTTTATAAATGGTCATAAAGTATACATCAGAAAAAAAGTTAATTTAAAAAAAGAAAATTGCCGATTATTCAACCATTTTTCATATAATGTACTCACACATTACAAGGGGTATGAGTCTAAATACTGGAAATGAGTTCTCCAAATATTAGCAGAGCTCACTGACTTCTGAATGTCCTTTGTTTCTTTAATTACTGGAATTCCTTAGCGGTTTTTGACATTATGCATTCTAAGCTTTATTCAGATAAACAGACATGTTTTACGAAATGAGAGTCACTCTAGAATATTTAAACTACTTCACCTACTAAATACTCAGATGTTATATTTAAGTAGTAGGCATATTTTGATTCTCTAGTAAACACATGATACAAAGTTATTTTGGGCTACAAACCATTTTTTGAATTGATTCGATTATTTTATTTTAATTGATTTCGTCCTTTCCTCTCAGAAAACTGGAAATAAATTTGCATCCCGGATATTAATCTTATAATTTTTTAGCTTTTATATATATATATTCACAGAAAATTTCAAGGATGGATAATTATTTAGATAAAAATGGTTGAATGATGGGCAATTTTCTTCTTTAAATTACATTTTTATCTGCTTTATATTACCATTTATTAAAACATAAATTTATTTAAATCACTCATTTTTCTTGTAGAGCACAAAATTTCTTCTAAATCTCTCTAAAAAAAAAAAATAATAATAATTAGATTTCAATGGCAGAAAATATTTATAACTGAATGGTGGAATTATGGGCAATGTTTTTTCGGGTTTTTTTGGAAGGGGAGGGGGGGAAGAGATGGAGGGAGGAGAGTTTCCCGTTAAATATTTATGTAATGTATGTTTCTCTTCAATTTACAAGAATATACTTTCATTAATACATGGCCGCCCTATGCCTCTGAAGGTTTTGTTACAAAAAGCATTGTGAATATAAATTTAAGTGTTATTTTATTTTGAAAATTTTAATATAAAACTTTGCTTTGAAACAAAAAAAAAAATTGTCTTTTGTGTGCCTAATACCTCCAGCTTCAAGTTTATACACAGCATATATTTTAATATCCAAGCCCAAGAAATCAATAGAAAAACACTAAAACAAAAAAATAATTTTTTAGCTAATGGATTTTATCAAATAAGAGAAGTAAGGATAGCAAATTTTAAATGTTAAAAACCAAATGAAATCAGTTAACAATTCTTTAATAAAGCTAGCTGTAACTTTATATTTTTAAAAAATATCTTTTTTTATTTAAAAGTAAAATAGCTCTTCCTCTTTAATTTTAAGTGAATTTTTTTTTTTTTATACTATTGACTTTAAAATGTAAAAAAATAAATTTTTAATATTAATTAAACAAAACATGAATTAATCATATGTCCACATTTTTACATTCAACTATATATGAAATATATAGTAAGAGAAAGTATTGAGATCATGAATTTTTTTTATACATAGATTTCTTTTTGTTTTAACTATCTCAAGATCTGTCAACTTATTAAAACTATCAATGAAAGGAATGAGATATATGTGATAACATTTGACCCCTTAGCTCTTAATGATGTTCAATATTTATATATATATATATATATATATATATATATATATTTTTTTTTTTTTTTTTTTTTTTTTTAATGTACTACTATATTCTAGGACCATCAGCCGGGTTAGAACCCGCGACCTTGGGCCTAGAAGGCTCTTATGCTCGCCAGTACACCACAGGTGACCCCGAAAAAAACTAAGTTTAGTAATAAATAACAAGGTCTTCTATAGAAATTTGTAATAGACTAAGAATTAACAAATTATTTCGTCAGATTCTCATACCTTACGAACTATTACTAAGATATACAAGTTTTTATACCGAAACTTGATTTAACTTTTTTTAAGTCGAAATCACTATTTTTTAAAAAGTAATAAATAATTAATTAAATTTCAATTCTCTTTCCACTTGGTGACTATTCCTCCAACACCCATATTTAAGACAGAAATTGCTTTGCATGATGAGCATCTTGGTGCTCAGTGTAAGGGCGCGTTTATACTGCACGCGTTTTCAGTGACTAAAGCGGTAAGCGTGTTCAGAGAAAGCCTATCATAGAATGAATTCTAGAGAGGGTTAGAGATGGTTCTTATGCTAGCCAGTGCACCACAGGTGACCCCGAAAAAAATAAGTAATAAGTAACAAGGTTCGCTTTTACTATAGAAACTTGTAATAGACTAAGAGATTCATACCTTACGGACCAAAACTAAAATAAATTTATCATGAAACTTGATTTAACTTTTTTTAAAGCAAAATCACTTCTTTTTTACTTTCACTTACCTATATATGAAGTAAGGAAAAGTATTGCGATCGTGAAAATTTTCGAATTCCAGTTTTCAACGGAAATACACGTTTTAGGGTCCCCTGAGTCCAAATAACCAAGTCCCGAAAACAGATCTGCGTGTGTCCGTAGTCGTTCCACACCGAGCCTAACAACTTTACTCGCCCATTTGAGTCTCCGCGATGCTGTCAACTCAATTATATTCACAGGGTACAAGCTCTGCAATTCTGCGTTGTGCAACCTTCTAAACTCCCCACTGGTCTCATCTCTCTTCGGACCAAATATTTTTTTTTTTTTAAGTAATAAGTAATTAATTACATTTGAATTATCTTTGCATTTCGTGACTATTCCTCCATCCCCCATATTTAAGACTGAAATGGCGTCGCATGTTGGTGCTCAGTGGAAGGACGCATTTATAGGCGCGTTTTGAGTGGCTGAAGCGGTAATCGGGCTCCTAGAAAAATTGTCTGAGACTGAATTTTCGGAACGTTCTTACAGCTTTAAACGCCAAAAAGCGTGCAGCATAACCGTGCTCTATTAAAAAGCCTAAAAGAGTTAAATCTACATTCGAAACTATAAAGTATTGATGTTATAATGATTGAGAAATTGATGATATGAAAGAATAAACGTTTAACATGGCATAACATAACAGGCGTTGATGACCAGCCCCCGGTTTAACGCCTATAAACAAAACCAACCACAAGACTGAAAGGAAAGTAGCTAGTAAGAGTTGTTCAAGGATCTTCCCTGAAAAAAGATATAATTTAACAGTTAAAATTATTATGAAGTATAATTGGGAGGCTCCACTATTTTGGACCCTCCATTTTGTAAGCAGTTTGGCAAGTAAGTGCCAATCGTGAGCCTATAAAATGAGTCTCTATTAATGAAAAGAGTGTTGCTAAGGCTAAAGTTATAAGTGAAGTTAAAAGGCAATGATACTTTACAACATTTTAATATGTGAGTAGAAGCACAGGAAGACTGAGCAGGGAGAATGATGGGCCAGGAGCCAGCCAACACAAGTAAGAGTTGAAAATTAATATGAAATTCAAGCAAAACTGCCCTTATCTGTATATCATAAAAATGTCATTTTGTATTGTTATGAATCAGTTAAATATCAAATATTGTTAAAATAAGCGATTATATATTCAAACCTCCCTTAAACACAGTCTACTCAAAATTCATGAACTAACAATGATCCATGGGCAATATTCAAGAGAAACAAGCTATAATGATTTGCCGAGATCAAGAAACAAGAGTAGTAGTCAATTCGAGCAATTATAATGTTTCTTGAATAAACATTTCTTCCCGAACATAAAACCATAAAATAGTTTATTACTATTCGTTATCAGTGAAAGTTAGAAATGAGGTTCATTCATTGTATAATGTAGAATCATCCCCAACCTCGTACACTTTAGTTACCGAAGGTAAATAACAACAAAAATAAAATTAATTAATTGAAGAAAGTTAAAACTAGAAAAGCCTAAATCTGATATAACCATTAGTAAAGCCGAGGAAACGGTTAAATAAAGTTATAGCAAAATGTCTAATGATCCCTCGTTCTACTGAAATGCGAAACCGTACAGTTTTACCTAGCCAGTTCAACTTACCTGGAGCGATTGTAATCAGGACACAAATGCCTGAGAAAATTCTGCCTCAGACTCATTACAGCAGGGAAAGGTATTATCCTTTCTAACGAAAAAATGCAGACAGGGAAATGTTTGTGAAAGTTCAACTTGTGCCTTCTTTTAAATAAACCACGGGATTCTAACTGTCCCGTTGTCGATAAAGTTTCTCTTGGAATCAATTAGTTCGATGCTTTACGGCTTTGTAATGGTCACGGGACACTATAAGAGATCTCTATAGAGGATTTCACGGTACTTGTCTGCTTCAGATCAGCGGGTCATCGGAAAGTTCGCCAAGTCCGCTATTAAATCCGGCTTTGACCCAAAATCCTTTTTTATTTGACTTTAAAAGTTTTGGAAGCTGGAAATCGCATGGCTTCTGACAAGAAGTAACAGTGCTCCAATTAAAAAAAAAATACCTATCTATTTCTAATTGATTTTCTCACGATGAAAATTAAATAAGATAAAAAAAGTTGCAAAGGATAAGAAGAGTCGGTAAGACGAAAGAAGGGAGTTACTACGGGAGTAGTACGAAAAAAGTGATAAATTCTTACACGACACACGACTTTACCTTACCTAGACTGTTAAAATTCGATACTATAGTATGGGAAAGCATTGGAATCGTGAAAATTTTAGAATTAAAGTTTTAAACGAAAATACAAACTTTAGAGACTCCTGAGCCCAAGTCCCGCAAAAAGGTCTGTGTGTGTGTGTATGTATGTGTTTGTGTCCGTACGTGGTAAGTCTAGTGCAAAAACTAAAAGTCGTATGAAACTGAAATTTCTTATTAATTACAACTATACGCCTGAGATGTTACAGAAACTTTTTCAACAAAATCAGCTGACCATAAAAGCCACTTTATACCATGCATTTTGCACCTTTTTACGATTTTCTTAAAAACAGCTAGTACGATTTTGATTAAACTCGCTATATTGATGTAAGCTTCAATGGGCTTTAATATAATGTAGGTTTTATTCTGATTGAAATAGTCTGAAAGGGCTTAAATGGCGATATTTTTAATTTTCTTCCTGTAAACTACCTTTTATTTTGTACATTCCAAAATATTAACCATATAATCTGATTAGAATTGCTAAAAAAAAAGATGCTAAATATGCAAGTTAAACGAATTTCATAACCAACTAATGAAGAAAAGAACAAAAATATTTTTTAAAACAATTTTTGTGTTTTTAAACCTAAAAACAGTATTATAGACGTATAATATACCTTTGGAAAGCTAAAGATTTTAGAAGAAATATTAACTTATACACAAAATTGTAAAAGTTAACGGAGAGTGATGAAAAGCCGATAAAACAAACTGATTGATGCAGTAAATAATATAATAGATTATCTAATAAAGCACACGTTTCCATTGAAATTAAATCTGATTAATTCTTTAAAAATTTATTTTCAACTCTAAATGTATTTAAAAATTCTTAAATTGATTTTAACATGGGGGAGGTAAGTAAAAATCGTGTGTTGCGCGCACCAGATTTTTTATTTGTTTATTTAATTTTGATTAAGTAAATACATACTATGGGTATACTTAGTAACTGTTGTTTAGTCATTTCACTTTCGATCGCATGACAATCATGACTCAGGGGTACTCCGTACCTCCACTGGACCACTGTGGAATCACTTGTAGCTGGGTGGCTAGCGTAACAGCCTCCCATGCTCTAAAGGTCACGGGTTCAAACCCGCTGGTGGTCCTAGGATTTTTTAATGGGAGTAAAAAATCCTTAGTTACCCCGTCCTTCGGAGGGGACGTTAAAAGGTGGTCCCGAGCCTGTGCGATGTCAGGTACTCGTTAAAGATCCCTATCCTAATAAAACCTGGATAGGCAAAATTTAGGACTCCCACTGTAGCATCGTCCGATTAGCCATAGTAGCATAAAGTGACGTTAAATAAATAAATAAACTTAGTGACTGTGGGTAACTATAGTTAATCCAAAATGGCCTAACGCAATTCTCTTGAGAGATGAGAAATGAACTTGACACAGTAGCCTGTTCAAATCGGCTTCCTAAAATAGAGAGACAACACCGGATGATTAAACAACTGTAGGTTCTGTTGATACAAACCGTCTGCGTGTTTACACAAGGCCTAATAATTCTCTGACACATTGCTTTGTGTTGACTTCCTGATACAATGGCATTCGTCAAAATAGTGGTCTACTCTACCGACGGGGTGCAGAAATTTATGTGTTGCTCAACAGTAATGTATTGGATGAATAAAAAATATAAATCATTTTTGTAAAAATCATTTTAAGAACTTTTAAATAAAGATAAGAGTTGAAAAAAGCCTAATGAATTACATCGACATTATTATTTTCAACAATCAGTTTCATTCACTTTTCATCACCCTCCATACCTTACACAACTTTGTATATATGATACATTTTTTTTTCTCTAAAATATTTAGCTTTCCTACGATATATTATACGTCTATATTACTATACTTGTGTTCGGAAAAAAAAATTCAGAAAATTTTACATTTTTATCCTTTAGTTGGACATTGAATTCGTCCAATTTATATATTTATCTTTTTTTATCAACGCTAATAAGATGATATGATTATTTTTCGAATCTACGAAATTAAAGGTACAATAGATGAAGAAAATAAAAAAAAAACAGAATTTAAGCCCTTTCAGACTATTCAATCAGAATAAAACCTACATAATATTAAAGTCAAATACATTTTCCCTCGATGTAGCGAATTCGATTAAAACCGTTGGAGCCGTTTTTGAGAATAACGTAAAAATGCGCAAAATGCATGGTTTAAAGCACATCTTCTGGTTGGACGAATTTGATGAAAACGTTGCTGTAACATTTTAGGTATATGCGCTTCTAAAATATAAAATTTCAGATTTATACAACATTCTTTTAGAGGTGGATTTACTACAAACACAAACACACCCAGAGATATTTTTGCACCATAAAACGTGATGTTCCTGTAAAAACTCAAATTTGAAACTTCTGAATTCGCAATACGTTTTCTTACTATATATTTCATATATAAGTAAGTAAAGTGGGGGGCGGCTGAATGGGTTAGCGCGTGTTGCGTTGCCTAGCAACCCCAGGGGATCAAAAACATGAAACCAAATAATTACGAGTTCGCGTCTTGGGGGTAGGGAGCTTTAGTCTCACCGCAATTATCTCCCGCCCGCAATTATCTCCCGCCTTCGTCCATTGGCCCGAGAAACCCCCGTATAACCTTCAATATATTATCCATATATATATATATATATATATATATATATATATATATATATATATTTGTAAAAGTAAAAAACTACTAAAATAATCTACTCACATCAATCATTGATGAAGTGTTTGCTGTTCCGTTGACTTCTTGTATCATGTCTACGATGGCTATAGTGAGGTTGACACGCAGCATGTAGTTCACCATGAATGCCAAGAATACCATAGCATTGAGGACTTGCACACATGATATCTTTTCTGAAACAAAACATTGAAATGTTGATTAGTTTTTCCTCTTTTATTGACAGTATTTCCATAAGCCAAATGATATCGTATGGAATAATACAGGGAAAACGTGAGAGGGTAAAAGCAAATGTTTGGTGAACAGGATTCATTTCATACATCACAAATGAGACCCTTCGGAAATTAAAGAAATTAAGAGTCTATTTACAATTATTATGCTTACTATTCCTTTAGTGACAGCCTGATAAGCTGATTATCTTCATGATAGTTTGAGATTTTAAATAAGTTAATCTTGGCGCTGAGTAAAAAGGATAACAATTAAAATAATAAGGTATTAGGGGGAAAAAGGTGTGGTCAATGACGTTCCGAATTCGGACTTATCGTTTCGCTCATAAAAAATGTCTTTGCCCAAAAAAATTCTATTTTCTATCAATTTGGGCCACCTTCCGAAAGATTTTCGCCTCCTCATATCAAAAAATTCTGGGTACGTTCTAGACCTTGTAATTAATAATTTATACTATTAAATTATTTCGTGAAACTAAATATAATTCCTTCGAAAACCTCCATTTAAGGCTTCGCTACACGGGGAGAGAATAAGTATGAAAATTCGTGAGATTTGGTGATAGTGAATTATCATACCTTCTCACATACCAGATTTTTCATGCAAATATAGTAATCTTTAAATAAAAAATATTGAAATAATATATTCCCGAAAAAGCTGAAAGCTCCACAATTTCAATGGTGAAAAAAAAATATACACAATAAAAAGTACTAACCTCCAGTCAAAAGGCGTAAAAAAAACCCTACAGGAAGTCCTTAATTTCGTTTCCAGGGCCCCCTTCGAACTCTATTAATATAATCATCAGAAAAATGATTATATCGAATTATTAAAAATCATATTGAACGGTAGAAGCAATCAGCTTAAAAGATCATTTTGCCAGTAGCGACATTAACGTTGCATTACAGTTACACTTTGCAAGGGATAGCGGTACCGAAAATCTTAACAACTAGCGGTAAGTTGTTTAGTAGTGATATGTTTATTTGGAACAGTTTCTTTCATTAAACATAATACAGTTATCTGTACCAATCAAAGATAAACAGTTACAATAATGAAAGGTAAAATATCTTACAGAAGCGGGTAGGGAGGATAATACTAAAGACAAATGTGGGAAACAAAGAAAGATCTGAAATAATTGCCTGCTGCAATAACTGCGCTGTGCCACAAGTGATGGAGTTAATTGGTAGCTTGTAATCAGTTTATTTAAAACAGTTCCTCTGAACAAACATTGTTTGTTAAATAGAAACATATGCAGAGTGCTCCTGTAAAATGACAACTTTTTTTTTTTTTCAATTTTTACTTTTAATTACCTACATAGAATAGAATAGAATAGAAAATAATTTTTATTCTGGGACTTTAGAATAACAGGTCTGTACAGTTGAATTATACTACATATATATATTGGCCAACAGACAAAATGACAAAATTAACTACTGTTTACAATTATGGATGACTTTCTATACTACACAATAAATAGATAAAATAAAAACAATCTTCAAGGGTAATTATGTTGGAAAAAATGAGAATTAATTGAATTGATAAGTTTTTTAAATATAAAAGAAAGAAAAAAAAATTACCAACATTATTCTGGTACTTTGTATTCTAAGAATAACATTAGCTTTGAAATAATAAAGGATCTATATCTGAACGGGAGTTAATGAAAGATAAACCCATTTTAAATAATATAATACAATAATAAGAAATGAATTATTCTATTGACAAAATAACAATTAAAAAAAAAATACTGTGACAATTGAACCAAAGTATCATAAATAACTATTTGTAGGGGAAAAATATATATATTTATATATTGAATACAATCAGACTAAAATTATTTCATTGTCAGGTAGCGTCATTTTGGGATGCTAGAAGGTACTGGAAGAGAATGTGTTTGAATGTGGAGAGGGAGGGAGGATGACGGATGTTTGAAGGGAGGGAGTTCCAGAAACTAGTAGAACGAGTCAGGAAGGAGCATTCGTATTTTTTCGTTCTGTGGGAAGGTATGATATACTGATGAAATGTTAAATACTTTCAAAAAATAAAAATAAAAAGCCAGTGGAGAAAATAGAGAGTAATAAACTACTTCTGTAAGAGGAAGAACGTATATAATTTTTTTTTTTTTTTTAATTATTTATTTAAAGAAATTTACAACTGTATTTATACAATACATCAAGTAAATGGGATAGATATGAGATTAAGACACATGATTCTCCTTTGAAGAAACTACCCATTGGTAGAACTCCAATGTACAATTTACGGTAAGAGGTCTCTTGGCCATCTTCTTTTCAGTCGCCTCGGTGGATTGTCAGGAATAGATGTTGAGGTCGCGGATAAGCGGGTTTGAGTGGGCAGGAAGTTTGGAATGGAAGGATGTATATCTGGATCGGGCTAAGTCTTCAACTAATGGGATATTTAGGTATTTATGGATAATTTTATTTGTAACAAAGTATGGAGCATTAAGGATTTTTCGAAGGATTTTGGATTGCAGGGATTGGATGCGAGAGGAGTTTGATGGTTTAGTGGACCCCCATAACTCAATGCCGTAGGTCCACATAGGCCTAATAATGGTTATATAAATGAGTCGTTTGTAGTAAATAGGAAGTTTTGAGCGTTTGTCGAGTAAGTGTTGTAGTAATCGGTATCTACGCGCAGTTTCCTGTCGTTTCAGTCTAGTATGAGGGTTCCATGTGAGGCGTTTGTCTAGGTTTAGTCCTAAGTACCGGATCTGTTCAACAGGAGTAAGTAAGATATTGTTAAAGGATACGGTGGGGCAGGAGGTCATAGGTTTACGACGTAGAATGAAGGTTATTTGATAGGAATTATTAGGATTTATTTTAATTCTCCAGTTCTGACACCATTTTTCGATGGCTGATAGATGGTTCTGCAGGATTCGGGATGCAACAACAGGATCATTATTCACAGATAACACACATGTGTCATCAGCGTAGGTAGTAAGGATAGTGCTAGGTTGGATAGGAATGTCAGCTGTATATACTGTATAAAGGATCGGACCCAGGATACTACCTTGAGGTACACCGGCTGATTGGATGAATACGGATGAGTAGGAGAGATTATGTTGAACTTGGAAGGTTCTATCAGTTAGGTAGGAGCGAATTAATAGAAAATACGTTGGGGTGAGGAATTGGCGAAGTTTGTAAAGCAGTCCTGGATGCCAAACTCTATCAAAAGCCTGTCCTACATCAAGAAAGGCTCCAGTGCAGTACATTCCGCGTTCCAATGTGGAAGATATTACATCCACCACACGATGGCACTGTTGTATAGTTGAATGAGATGACCGAAATCCAAACTGGTGGTCAGGAATCACATTATTTGAATCAAGGATGGGATATAGGCGTTTTAGGATGAGTTTTTCTAGAATTTTTCCAATAATGGGTAGAAGAGAAATAGGACGATAGGACGATGGGCTTTCTAGTGGCTTCTTGGGTTTTGGTATCATTTTGATGATAGAATGTTTCCAGGCGTCGGGAAAATAGGTAGAGCAGAGTGTGGCATTGTATATGTAGGTGAGGAAGAGGATAGCTTTGCGAGGGAGTTGTTTTAGGATGTGAAATGTAATAAGGTCATGGCCAGGAGCTTTTTTGGATGGTGATTTATTAATGATGTAAAGGATTTCAGATGGGTGAAACGCCTTGGGAGGAAGGGAAATTTGGAGAGGAACAGTTAGTTCTGCTTCAACATGTTCAATGTGGATTGGGTTAAGGATATCAGGGTGAGGATCAAACGTTCTGGAAAGGCGTTCACCGAATGTTTGAGATTTGTCCTCGTCGGAGCGTGTCCAGGTCTTGGAGTCAGTGAGAAGTGGATGATTGAAGCTTTTGTATTTTAGTAGTTTTGTAGTGGTGATCCATAATGAATTGTCTGAAGTTGTTAGGTGTTCTGTATTTCTGTCTTAAGGTTGTTAGTCAGTTTGTTGTAGTGGGTTTTGTCTGATGGATATCTCGTTCTATGCCACTTCGCCCTTGCTCGGCGTTTTTCAATTAGTAAGAGGCGAATATGTCTTGGCAATTTCGTTTCATCAGAATTCCTACTTTTATAGCGAGTTGTGTTTTTGTGTATGGCCGTTTCTATGGATGTTGTAAATTGTTTAATGGCGAGGTCTATTTGTTTTTTAGTTTTTAAGAGGATTTTTAAGTCCAGTCTGTTTTCCAAGTCATTACGAAAATTGTCCCAGTCAACACGTCCTTTAATCAGTGATGGAGGATAAGGTTTAGGAATAGAATTTGTGTGCATGAGAAGCAGAACTGGGCTATGATCTGAGGAAAGGTCATCGAAGGATTTGATTGTAGTGTGGGAGGAGGGGATTTGAGAAGTAACAAAAATATCAAGGATGTCGGGACGTTTCTTAATGGAAGTAGGCCAATATGTAGGTTCCTGTGGTGCCAAGGTATATAAAAATTAAATTTGAAAATAATCGTGGTTAATACAATCACAATTTCAGTTCTACACACTAGCCAGCTGTTTTTATACTCGCCCTTTCTTCACCGAGTATATTGATTAAGCATATAGGATAAATAATCTTCTGAAAATTTGTACTAGAAAACTTCAAATAAAAAGTATTTCACAGTTCTCGTAAATCCATTACCGTAAGACACAGTATTAATTAGCCTTCTCGACCAAAATTCAATATTATGCTTCAACATTAAACAATTGCGTTTCAACCAAACATTGAAAACCTCTTTTGAAATAAATAAAAAAAGAAGCAATAAGGATTCCACAGCTTGGATGAAGCAACTTTTCAAGTTCATGAGAACAGCGGTTGGCACAGCTTATCCAGATATTTTTGCACAAGGTCATTTCCTGCTTACTACAACTTTTCGGAGATGCCAACATCAGAAAATATTTCGTCACCTCTTTTTTTTCTAGCAGGCAGTATTTTGTGATTTATTTGTTTTTGAATTCCAATGCGATTAGTAGCTTAACAAAATATTTGCATCGGTCCAAAAAAACAGAAATCTTTTAGTTTCATACATTGGTTACATACATACATACATACATACTGCTAAATGTTTTACTAAAAACATTTGTTTGGTAATGTTTTTTTTTTTTTGTTTTTTTCAGCTTTTAAAAACGTATAACTGATTTTTAAAATCATCCCCTTCGAAGAAAATACGACATTTTCAACAACTACTTTGAGTGGTTATTACATTTTATTGCTGTTGACCAATCTATCTCATAGTATCCTTTTTTGACTGCTACTACAACTATCTTATCCTTTACATTAATTTCGTAGTATACCTACCGCACCTAAGTTGAGTTACCTCAACATGAAATAATTGAAAAAACCATAGGTAAATCGCAATGTTGACTCAGTTAGACTACGTATCAATAACAGTTTTCACTCATTTCAGTGAATCATTTCGGTCTTAAGTTTGAGGTAGAATTGAGTCTTTGAGTTGGTGTGCGAATCTATCAGATCCGGGATCTAGTTTTTCATATCACTAAGCAATGGTGTAATAGTTGGCTTGGAATTATCCTGTGGTGTTGTGCTAAATACTAACAGGAAAACGTTGCACCATTCATGCTGTTAACCGTTTGTAGAATATACTAATTTTATTTATAGAAATCCAAACGAAGCAGCATGGTCTAGTGGATAGAGCACCAGATTGCCGTTCTTTGGTACTTAGTTTCAACTTCGGTTGTGACAGAATAATTATCTACTGTTATTTTAGTTGAGAGTCTACTCTGGAGTAAGGAAATCCTCCCGGAGCACACCCATTCCATATAAACTGGATACAGAAAAAAAGAAAAAGGAGGAAAAACCTGGCGGCTGGTCTCGGCCTCATCATCTTGAACAGTAGTTTGCCAGGAATCTGAACCACAGAAGTACGAAAGTGAACTGAACCCGAGACCCTAGCCAGGTTGATGAAGTGGTGTTTTTTTAAATATATGTACAGAATAAACTTGTTGTTTTTAACAGATATGGATAATCTATGGAAACCTACCGCAAGAAATATTAACCGAGGAGTGATTGGTAGTATTATTTCAATGCACACATATTATTTCAATTCATTCCCTCTTGAATAATAGTGTTAAGACGTAAAATTGAATCTCATCATTGATTGAACCAATGTTTTCGGGCCCGAGTTTTGAGCAGCAAGTCCATGTTTCGTAATTACTATGGGTATACTTTCTTGCCGCGGTCCATTGTCCACAATTGACAAAACCGATGAGACACCTTGCAAGAACAGATTTCCGCACCTTACATCAGGTCTGCATCATTTATTTCACATTCCATCAGTTCCAGTGTAGCGAGGGACAAATTGCCTTTCACGACAGTAGAACTGCAAGAGATCAGTGTTGGTTATACTTTCCCTCTTCTTTGTCATTGGTTGACACCCTTTCACTTCAATAATACACTTCGATAATGTTACCTTGTCTATCATACTGATTTATTTGGAGTTGTTGCCTGGCTTGCAATTAATTACATCCGTCACCCATGAAGGGCGTCACCCGAGACACTGATTCATATCAAATGCATTGAAGCATAGAATATAAACATATCATTTACAATCGAATAGAAAAACATGACACTAAGACTAGAGCGTACTTTCTAGCATGTAGTGATATAATTTCTTCTCGAATCATGCATATCCTCTCACATCAAGGTTATTAATTCGGAAGCATCATCGTACTTTCCATTGCGATTCGGTTTAGTTGAATATAATCAATTTGCAATTTTCTCTAATAAGTAGATTTCACCTGCATTAATTTATGCAACACTGATTTGGATTGATTCGTTACGCTGAGTTATTATTAGTTGATGGAGCTGTTTTTAATACAAGGGTTTCTATCAGAATCATTACTAAGTAATGTTCATTATAGAGGTGGGCGTGGACTTTTATTTCTAGGGCATTATCAACAGTTTATGAATTAAATTATATTATATTTTAATTGTTGGTTTATTATATTCAATAATGAACCTTTTTATTAGCCCACAAAAAATAATCCTCAAAATTTTAGTTCTTGCGTTTTAAGATATGCAGAATCCGAATAACGAAAACAAATAAATCGGTCTGCCCGCCGTAGGACTGAATTTATAAATATGTCTTCAGAGATATTCGGTAAAGAATTGAATTACCTGCAAAATAAAAATAGAATCATTGAAATTTGTAAGGAAATAACAGAGATATAGGATTTTATTTTCCTTGTATACAAATGATAGTTTTGCTGTTTTGATTATTGCATAGCCATGCATATAAGTTATTTATCTAAAATTCTATGTAAATTGTTATATACTGATATAATCATTATTAATCATTGTGTAATAATTTGCAGCGATTTTTAAAGTTCAGACATTGTCAGTTTCCGTTTTAGTGTATGGGAAAACACGTAAAAACAAACACTGTTTTAACTCCCTGTTAAAGCTTTCGTCAAAACATTCACTTCTTATAATAAGTCTCATTGTTTAGCGAAGTTTTAATATTTATTTATTGATGAAAAATATGATTTATTGATGACCGCCTCCAATACACATTAACGGCATCCAAGACTACCAAGCTTTCGTCACATATTTAGAAAATAAATCGTCTCCGAATTCATTTTATCTTAAAACTACACTAAAAAGGGGTAACTGTTTACCCCTCTACCTCAGAAGTATATCGAAAATTAGTAAGCAATCTTAAGAATTCAGAAGCTGATTTTCACACTTATCAACTTCCTGAAGACAAAAACCACAGGATAGTCGTGAAAAACCTCCACCACACTACCCCTATTTTGGAAATAAAAAAATATATTGAAAAATATGGTTACAAGGTTGTAAACGTAACTAATGTGATTTATAGGTTAAAAAACCCACTCCCAATGTTTTTCGTTGACATCTCCAAATCAACGTACAATGAAAATTTTTTTGAGATTCCATCTATATTCTATACAAAAATAAGAGTAGAAGAACCAAGACAAAGAAGAGTCATACCACAGTGTATCAGATGCCAGCAGTACGGACACACGAAGTCGTACTGTAACCACCCTCCACGTTGTGTAAGATGTGGTCTTAGCCACGCCAGTGCAACTTGTACAAAGGCAAAGGAAACACCAGTGATATGCGCCAACTGCCAGGGAGGACATCCAGCCAACTACCGTCGGTGCCAAGTTCTGAAGGGGTCAACGAACGAGGATTCAACGAACATCACGAATACACCCCTTCGAACGACCTCATCCTTCATCACGAAATTTCGACGAATTTCCAGATCTCCGTCAAACAACATCTATCAACCCACCAAAACAGGATAAGGAACCACCACTCCAGCCATTGGCACCACCAAATCAGCCACGGGAATCATCATCACTCCAGATGGGACCAAATTACGCATTTCCGCCTACCAACAACGAACCAACAGGCTCGGGTATGAGGAGGGAAATATCACAGCAGCCGTCCTCAGATGAAAATTCATTCCAAATTTCACAAATAATTAGAGGGTTGAATAATCTTATTCAGCCCCTTTTGAGCCTTCTCCAAGAGCTCGCTTACTTCACTCAAGCTATGAACACTCCAAGTGGCCCCTAATCATATAATAATAGCCTTATTACACTCTGACATAAAATAAAGAATTCAATCAATTCAAAAATGCTGGACACCATACATAAAAAAAACCTGAGGAGAAGACGTGCTGCTGGGTACTGTCCTTTCCTCATGCCTGACATATTATTATTTTGTTTATTATTTCATCCTATTTGCTGATTGTCACACTACTGCTGACAGGTGCAAATCAATAAATGAAGTTTAAAAAAAAAAAAAAAAAAATTAATATTAGCTTCCTTGTATTATAGATTGAAATCTAAACCTATACGGTGAGATATAATAAGATTTAAAAAAAAAAAAAATAAAAAAAAAAAAAATATATATATATATATATATATATATATATATATATATATATATATATAATTTGTTTGATCATTCCTTATGGGCTGACAAGTAATTTTAATTATAATGGATAAAAACGAATTATGTGTAAAATTAATAAAAACATTTTCAAAGCAACATACGTAGTATACATCAACATTGTTATATGTCCGGAGCATGTCAAGATAACAAATTAAAAACATCTATTCCTAAAAACATCTTTTATTAATTGAGCACAAACATTAATCTCGGAGGTTTAAAAAAAAATGGTACCAGGGTTATAAGCCATGTGTGATGAAAGTTAAAAGTTTTGTGCATTATTTTAGGTAAAGTATTTTTGAAAATAACATTAAAGCTTTTTATTGACTGATTTAAGTATAAGAAACAGAAACTTCAAGATATACAGAAATAAATAATTTTTATTAAATCTAAATTAATCTTGCCTTCTCTTGATACTCTTAGATTATTAGAATTATTATTAATTGTATGGTTAGTAATACATTGACCTAAGCATCGCACTCACCATCAGTAAATTGAAAACACAGTTGTCGTGGGCAAGATAATACATATTTGATTTAAGATAAAATTGAAAACTAATTTTATTTTAACTTTGGGCAAATATAAAAAAATAATAGTGTAAAATAAAAGCTGTGTAGCAATATATTTAAATTTGTCTAGAATGTCTTATAAAAACAATAGCTGCATCCGCGGCTTTGCTCGAGAATATTTTATTTTTTCTTTACTTAAATTTGCATGAATGCGTTTATGGATGTGGTAACAAAGAAACACCAATAAAACACATTTATTTTATTTTATTTTTATCTTATTGGGGTGTTTTCTTGGTGGCTGTACCCCCATCAACTTCTCCATACTATAGTCATAACGGTGAATAACTACTACATTATAATAATAATAATAATGGGCTTAGCGAACCCGCAGGTTCGATGCCGATACCACCAAATTCGCCTACACAGACTCGTCCAATGTTCACCATTCAAGCCCAAGCTCCCGAGATTAGCCTTAACGCAATCCTCCCATCTCCGCTTCGGCCTACCTTTCGGACGCCTAACAGTCGAATCAGCGAATACCAACTTTCTCGGAATCCGCTCGTCATCGCCCAACAACTTTACTCGCCCATTTGAGTCTCCGCGATGCAATCAGCTCAATTGTATTCACAGGGTACAAGCTCTGCCATTCCGCGGTGTGCAACCTTCTAAACTCCCCACTGGTCTCATCTCTCTTCGGACCAAATATTTTACGCAATACCTTATTTTTGAAATCTTAAGCCGTTGTTCATCCCTCAAAGTAAGCGGTCACGTTTCACATCCGTAAAGAACCGTTGGAAGAATAATAGTTTTATAAATTCTAATCTGCTACTAATCATATATTTCGTCTTATCGGTATTTAATTCGAGTCCTATTTCTTTACCGGTTTTTATTAACACACTTGTATTTAGTTGTATGGTTTCCGTGTCTTTACCTAGCAGTACCAGATCATCGGCATATCCCAAAACCGGAATCTTGTCACCCATATTTAAGTCTTTCTCGGTACACATCACCTTTTCTATGACATATTCTAAAGCTATATTAAATAACACAGGTGCTACATTATTATAAGACGTATAAATTTGCTATCGGTCTTTTAACAATTTAAAAGGTATAAAGTCATTATTTGTTGACATATATTAGTTTTTCTCTGCTAAATAAAGAATCATACAGTCAAAACGTTCAACAATTACTCCATTATTAAATGACGTATAAATTTGCTATCCGTCAATAAATTACTATTTTAACTATTTTGAAACGAATAAAGTTATTATTTGTTAACATATATCAGTTTAATTCTTTTGAATAAAGAATCATGCAATTTGCAAAGCGATGTGGGGGTCACCCATAGCGTAGTTGCTAGCATAACAGCTTTCTATGCCGAAGGTAGCGGGTTCAAACCTGCGGGTTGCCCTAGGATTTTTTAATGGGAGTAAAAAATCCTTAGTTACGCCGTCCATTGGAGGGGACGTTAAAAGCTGGTCCCGAGCCTGTGCGATGTCAGGTACTCGTTAAAGATCCCTATCTTAATAAAACCTGGATAGGCAAAATTTAGGACTCCCACTGTAGCATCGTCCGATTAGCCATAGTAGCATAAAGTGACGTTAAACGAATAAACAACAAACAACAAACAAAGCGATGTAACAGTATATTTTTGCCGTTATGAGCTATTACTCATTTGTTTTGTTTTTTACGAACATGTAAGTAACGATCAATAAAATTTAAAGAAATACAAAAACGAAGCATTATGTATAGGATAAATATTTCCTGAACTTACAATCACTTAAAAATCCTTTCCAGAGTACGATACGCCGGAGCGTATCGAACGAAATGAAAGGTAATCATGCAGTTGCTGTTATTAGAATGGAAAACCGTATGGTTAATAATAATCTGTGAGCAGTTGATGGTGTGAGCTGGGATCATTATTTCGGATCTAATCATCCCCAGCTCCTGAGAAATCAGGGCAGAACTTTCCGAAATGGTAGTGTTTATTCCGTAGAGTAATTTCTTAGAAAATTTTCAATTAAAAAACTATGTTTTTTTTATAAATTTTTTAAGCTGAAATATATATTATACAGGTTTGTGACAACCAGAACATATAACACCCATATAATACTTTATCTTTACTACAATACTTTGTCCATTACTCGATATTTGTAAGATCATAGAATTAGAAAGGAGAAAATAAAAAGAAATATTTAATATATTTAATCTTGAGAACAAAACATAAATTATCCTGATTAATAAAAATGAATTTTAATACCTTGATATTAAGCCTATTAAGATAGTTACAGTGAAAACACTCAATGGGTGTTAGTAAAGTTCTGTTTATTTAAGTTTTTTACTTTCACTTACTATGTATAGTAAGGGAAAGTATTGCGATCGTGAAAATTTTCGAATTCCAGTTTTCAACGGAAATACACGTTTTAGGGTCCCCTGAGTCCAAATAACCAAGTCCCGCAAAAAGGTCTGTGTGAGTGTGGTAATTCCCGGGCGGAAACGAAAAGTCCTATGAAACTGAAATTTCATATTTAAGACAAATATACGCCCGAGACGTTACAAAACCTATTTCATCAAAATGTGCTAACCGGAAGAGCCACTTTATACCATGCATTTTGCACCTTTTTTCGATTTTCTCGAAAACGGTTCCGACGATTTTGATTAAACTCGCTATATCGATTTAAAATTAAATGGGCTTTAATATCATTTAGGTTTTATTTGGATTAAAATGGTTTGACAGGGCTTAAATTCCGATATTTTAAATTTTCTTCCTCTAAAGTACCTTTAATTTTGTTGATTCTAAAAAAATGACTATATTATCTTGTTACTATTGATAAAAAACAGGTAAATATACAAATTGAATGAATTCGATACCCAACTAAAGAAGAAAACAGAAAAAATATTTTTTTAACGCAATTTTTCGTTTTTGAACATAAGAGCAGTAATATACATGTATGATATACCGTTGGAAAGCTAAAGGTTTTAGAAAAAAATATTATTTCACGCACACAAGCTTTTAAAAGTTAATAGAGAGTGATGAAAAGCCGGTAAAACTAACTGATTATTTTAGATAATACTATAATAGATTTTTTAATAAAACACATGTTTCTATAGAAATTCAATTTAATTAATTCTTTAATAGTTTCGCGTATTTTTACTTTCACTTAATATTTTTATCTCTAACTGTATTTGAAAATTCTTTCATTGCTTTGAAAAATGGAGGTAAATGAAAGTCGTGTGCTGCCCGCACCAGATTTTTCATCATTCCAGAATGGTTTGCGATTAATAAATATGTAAGATACATAACATTTTGAGTGACTATTACACATATATTTCCGTTCCAGAAAACTGTTAAAAACCTTGGAGTTACCTTTAACCAAAACTTATTCTGGGATAAACATGTATCTAAAATATTCCGAAAATCCATACTCAAACAGTTCTCTAGATTCCGTGAAACCTTTCCTTTCAAAACTCCTGAGCTACTTGTTTTCTCTACTATCTTTCCCAACTTTGACTACGGCTGCCTGGTGAACGGGGGACTAACCTATGAGCTGGAAATAAAATTAAAACGTCTTATGAACTGCTTCATAAAATTTATTTTCGGAGCCCGTAGACGTAACTATATTTCTAGCTAATTTACCGACTTAAAACGGCTTTATCCTTCTGTTCGACGGCAATATTTCCATTATTCTAGTCTATTCCAAACTTTAAAAAAACAGAAAACCTTCCTACATAATTGAGCTCCTCACCCTCTGCTTTGATATAAATTCGTTTAATACTAGGACCCAATCAATCAATATTTATACCCCATCAAATAGAGCTGCATGCTTTCAAAAATCGTTTCTCGTTCGATCCCCATCCTTCTGGAATTCCCTGCCCACCTTTATCCGCGAAGTCACTTCTCTTTCTTCCTTCAAATATCAGCTGTTACACTACCAACTCGTAACTCAATCTTCCGTTTAATTGTAAAATTAGTATAAATTTGCAAATATTTAAAGATATATAAGATCTTTTATATTTTTAATGTAACGAGACCATAAGGATTTCTTTTTGTTCATTGTCTTTATTCTAAAGGGACTTGATCCCAGAATAAAAAAATATTGTTCATTTCAATTCATATATAATGCATTTATATACCAACAGTATTACAAGCTTATATAAAGTATAAACAACATAACATAACAAAACATAACTTAGCTTCTTGGAATAGTCCTAACGGACATTCTAGTTCTCATATTTTTCGTTCCACGCAATGAGCGTTTTTTAAACTAGGAAACATCACTCCTTTAGGCAGCGTCTTCAGGTCGAGTCAAGTATGTATCTTTTTTCTTATTGATAAGGATCTTTTTTCATCGCCCATTTTTTTCTCTCTCTCTCCATACTCATATATTTCTCCGTTACATATCCTGACATATAGTTATTAGTTTAATATTACATTATTTTAAAATTTAAATTATTTTTTATTCATACTGTTTCTCTTTTGTAATGACTATGTTCTTTTTTTTTATATATTACCTATACTCTTAACTATGTTTTTAATATATTACCGTCATATATCAACTCAAAATTGTTAATATTTAAAATTTTAATTGTTCACATATTTTTCCTTTGTCATTTTTTTCATTTGCTTAGTCTCTCTTTATATATTCTCATTACAATATTATCATCTCAATTATGTTTACTTCCATACTTTATAACTATCATCTTAATTTTGTTTATTTCCATACTTTATAACTGTCACCTTATTTCCATACTTTATAATTGTCATCTTATTATCATTTTACATTTAATTTTATTTATGTACCCATAATTTATTACTGTCATATTATTATTATATACCTAACGCATTATTAAGTCTATAATTACATTGGTTGTTATCTTGTTTCTTTTAGCCCTGATGAAGGCCCACATTGTAGGCCGAAAATTCGGCACATAATTAAAATAACACTTATTTTAAATGTGTGTTTTTAATTTATGACCGCACCCCCAACCATCTTCCTCATCTAATTTCTCAACGGTCAACAAAACTCCATCATTATATAAACTATATAGTTTGTTAATAATAATATAATAAGTAAATATATATAATAAATTAATAATATAATAAGTTAATAATAATATTATTATAAAAATAATGTAATAAGCGAATATGGAATTTGATTACACCATTATTTGTTAAAGATAAGAATTTTATTAATGAAGTTCTCTCTGTAACGTTTATCCTGGACTTTTATTAAAAATTTTATTTTTATAAACAAACAGGGCCACTGTGTACTACTGTATTGAAATATATAATTTTAAATGAACCTTTCAAAATTCATAAACCAAGAAAAAGGAACAAATCTCAAATAAAAATAGCAAACGGAAGTTAATTCAACAAGGACAAGTAAGACGTGGTCACAGAGAAGGGAAGGAAGAAAGAAGCTTAAAAAATTACGTTAATGCGATAACCAACTGAAAAGATTAAAAAAGACATATCAAGGGTATTAAAGATTTTTCATGTCCCCAAGGTCAGGCATAAAAGGGAAATAAAATATTATGAATAAGCATCGCGGGTTCATTTTTTAAAAGCAACAATAATCAAGTCTATGTCTAGAGCCGACAAATATTTTTTTTATTACTTTTACTCACATATTTATGAAATATTTAGTAAGAAACAGTATTGCCATCGTGAAAATTTAATAATTCCGGTTCTCAACGGAAATAAACGCTTTAGAGTCTTTAAGTCTAAATAACAAATTCGTGCGAAAATATCGTACGAACGAAAATATGATACATAATACTACTGTACGCCCGAAATGTTACACCAACTTTTTAACCAAAATTGGCTGATCGTAAGGGCAATATTGTTTGTTTGTTTATTTATTTAACGTCACTTTATGCTACTATGGCTAATCGGGCGATGCTACAGTGGGAGTCCTAAATTTGGCCTATCCAGGTTTTATTAGGATAGGGATCTTTAACGAGTACCTGACATCGCACAGGCTCGTGGCAACCTCTTAACGTCCCCTCCGAAGGACGGCGTAACTAAGGAATTTTTTCTCCCATTAAAAAATCCTAGGACCACCAGCGGGTTTGAACCCGTGACCTTTAGCATGGGAGGCTGTTACGCTAGCCACCCAGCTACAAGTGATCCCCGTAAGTGCAATATTAAACATGAAGTTTGCTTTTTTTCGAAATTTTCTTAGAAACCTGTACCAACGACTTTGATTAAACTTTCTTTATCGATGCAAGCTTTAATGGGCTTTAATATCACATAGGTTTTATTCTGATGGAAATAGTCTGATAGGGCTTAAATGCCGATATTTTTAATTTTCTTTCTCGAAAGTATCTTTATGGTTGTAGGTGCATGATGCACTTTTTTTTTTCACTTTCATTTTTAGTATTATTATTTGTCTGAGAGTCTGAGATAATTATTGAAGCCTAAAATGATTGATATTCGTTTGATACTTACCATTGTTTTTACAATTAATACACAAAGATTGTTATTCATTTAATAACAAAGGTATAATATGTTTCGTATAATGTTTTATTTTAATTTTATAGTTATGCATATTCGAGGTGTTCGAGCCACACAGATTTTGAACGTTAAAAATTATAACAACCCGCATGTGGTCCTAGAAATTTTTAATGGGAGTAACAATTCATTAGCTATGCCATCCATCCTTCGGAGGGAGCGTAAAAAGATGGTCCTGAGACTATGCGATCCCAAGTACTCGTTAAAGATCACAATCCTCATTAAACCTAGATAGGCAGAATTTAGGACTCCCACTGTAACATTGCCAGATTGACGTTAAACAAACAACAACAAAAATGAAACAAAAAAATTAATACTTGGTTATTTATATAAATTTAAAAAAAAAAGTTACTTATTCATTATTTTTTTATCTCTTTCTTAGTGCATTCGGAGTAATTTAACTTTTCCTGATATGATAAACTAAACAATCACCTAATGAATTCCTTGACAGTCATAATAGGTACAACTAATAATGACACAAGTTTCCTCAATGAGTCAAGGTCATTGAGTTACTTCCGAAATTCCGGATACGGCAATGTTTAAGCTTTTATTCAATTTAAATGAATAATGCGGCAAAACATCAAGGAATAAAAGGCAAGTTATAATTAGCCTAATGAGACAAAGAATGTCTGCGAACAGTTCGCCGAACTTCGTGAAAGTGTTCCTCGAACTGGGACAAGAATCTCTCCATACCTTACATATTTTTTAAATGAGGGACAGTCCATCCGAGTATTTAATAAACTCGTATAATGGATTTTATTATAGATAGATCTGGTTATTGATTTTTAAAAACTTTTTTGCAGGGAAAAAATTTTTGTTCCTGCAAGTACTCTCATCATAGCTGACAAAAGCTTGTGTTGGAAAAAAACCCTCGCCACGATTAGATCATAGGATCTTTTAATTAAAATTGATTTAAAAAAAAGCTGCAACTTGGTTTATTATTTCCAAATAACTATATTAAGGTATAACTGTTTATATGGCTATTGATAGGCAATTAGCTAAAATGAAAATCAATAAACAATCCAAAGAAAACGGGCATATCACCACTGTTAATTTTTAAAGTCAGTATTTCTGCTAGTTCTGAATCGATTTCAATTATTCTTTCTTCATTTTGCAGGAAATTTAATTATCTATGACATAACACTAAGGACGAAAATTTTGGTATTTATTTATTTTTTTTATTTTTCCAGAACACCTAACATTTTTTTTCTATTATCAATCATAAGCGGGTTATCATGGAATCTCATCTCCAATAAGCTGTTGCTTTTACAACCAGTTAAGATTTTTCTATATCTTTAATGTTAACTGAGTTTTGGTGGAATTACATCCTAATTCGTGCATTAAATATACAGATCAATTCTTTTCACTTTTCCTTTCTTTTTTTTTTTTTGTTTTTGTTTATCACGCTTTACTGATTTAAAACCCTATACATACATTTCTCACTCTTCAAAAATAATTGAGTTATGAGCGTATTTATGTGTGAAATTTCAATTTTTTTTATTTTTCTCTTTTATATATATTAAATATTCACGATTTTTTGGTTATAAAACACTAGTAATTTTTTTCTCTATCTTCAAAAATAACAGAGTTATTGAATTAAATCACTTTTAATCGTCCGTCATTTGACAAATAACCAGCTGATATCAACGTCTAGGTGTTAGAATCATGGTTGCATAGACTTGTGTTTTTGTCGCGATCTTAAAATTGTTCCAGCAGTTTCAGTCAGATAAATGCCGCAGAAGGCGGACAAACGGATTTTATTTTATTCGTTGTTTTGGTTTTAAGGGCAAAAAACTGCGAGTGGTTATTATTGCCCAAAACATCTTCAGAAGACGATTAACTTACCTATGATGAAGAGAAAAAAATAAAATAAAACTAAAAAAAAAAAAAAAATATATATATATATATATATATAATAAATAAATAAAAAATAAGATAAATAAATAAAAATTGTGAGTAAAATATCAAAAATTGCGTAAAATAGCCTGAATGTGTTAAATGAGGTGATATAAACAAATGTTCTTCACCAATTGAATGACACTATCGACGGGCCGTCACTCACGATCACTATCACTCAATGCCTCCGAGACTTTACGTGGTACGCAACATTTTACAAATTCCCTACTATAACGAGGACACTCTTCAAAAATATGACTTACCGTGAGAGCCACTTTACACAGTTGACATCGAGGGGGATCCCTTCGTGCCATGAGGTGCTCATGAGTGAGACGGCAGTGTCCTATCCTCGGGCGGGCGATAACTACCTCCTCACGCCTGCACTTTCTTGATCATGAGACCCAGCAGCTGATGGACGGTATGACATTTTTCAATTTGTTATTTTCAAGAGCGGTCTATTTTATTCGTTATTCGGATTCTACGCATCTTGAAACGTAAGCTCGATTTTGAGGGAGAGGGGTAATTTTTTTTTATTTGGACGATTACAAAGGTTAATTATTGAAAAAAATGAACCAAAAGGGAGGTTACAAAAAAGTAATTATATGTTATTTATTGTGCATCTTGGTTTTTGTTTATCTAATGTTACTTGTTTATTTCTTTAGTTTTTCTAATGAATGTTGAATCCGTAGGGGTAAGATTATTTATAATATTTAGTTGCTTTTTTGTTTATAGTAAATGTTTTAAATTTGATTTATCATGAAATGAATTAGCTCACAGCTAAAGTCTCTTAGTCTTTTCCCTTCGTTTTGTTTTTTTCATAGTACGCTACTGTGTTTATGAGTGAAGTTGTTTTCATCGTTTATTTAGCAAGAAAGAATTTATTTATCATTAAAAAAAATAAATAAATAAACAGCTTAGAAATTGATGGACCCAAATCTAAAGTTTTGAATCGCAATAGGGGTAGAAGTATACACTTATACCGATTTTGGGTTCTGGCCATTTCGTAAAAGCATTACCACACGCCGATTCTAAAATACTTTACTGCGAACAAAGAGTTAAAATAAATAGATCGATAGCAATAAGTATTTTATCTTATTCGGTACAAACATGGAGATTACAATATTCTGATCAGATTGAAAAAGCCAATATTTACTCCTATAAAAACAAATTCTCATTAAATTAGTGCACGCCATTTAGGGCGATAAGATTAGAGTTTAATAACCATTATGAATGTCAGGAAACTTTAATACTGGTATTAAAAAGGGTAAACAAAATTCTGTTTATGGTGATAGCTGGTTACCTAAAATATGTCTATTGAATAGATGAATTTCAGAAATAGGTGAGAGACAAATGCAATGTGAACAGGAACTGCATTGATTTAAAGTCAAAATATCTTAAGTACTAATTAAGATTACTTTCACTCAATCGTGAAAATTTTCGAATTCCAGTTTTCACCGAAAATACACGTTTTAGAGTCCCCTGTGTCCAAATGACCAAGTACCGCTAAAAGGTGTGTGTGTGTGTGTAGGTAAGACAATTCTATCGAAATTTCACGTTTACGACAACTATACACTTGATATGTTACAGCAATTTTTTCATCAAAATCAGCTAACCAGAAAAGCCACCGTATACCTTATTTTAAGCCTTTTTACGATTTACGGCTCAAACGATTTTGATTAAACTCGCGTAACATTTAATGGGCTTTAATATCAAATAGGATTCATCCTGATTGAAATAGTCCAACAGGGCTTAAATGCCAATATTTTAAATTTTCTTCCTCTAAAGTACCTTATTTTTTTAGGCTCAAATCTTGTTAGCCCTGATAAAAAAATGGTAAATATATCAGTAGAACGAATTCGATATCCAACTAAAGGAGAATAGAGCATACATATACTCGTATATATATTTTTTAAATACAATTTTTATATTTTTGAACACAATGACAGTAATATACATAAATAATATGCCGTTAGAAATCTAATGATTTAGAAAAAATATTATCTAATACGAAAAGCTGTAAAAGTTAGTTTAGAGCGATGAAAAGCCGATAAAAATAACTAATTGTTGTCGATAATAATATAATAGATTATTTAAAAAAAACTAACTAAATGTAATGGGGATCCCGTGGTTGAGTGGTCAGCGCGCTAGACTCTCATGATACAGGTTCTGAGTTCGAATCTCAGTCCCGGCAGGGGCTTTTATAAGGATGTAAAAAAATGTGGATTCACTCACAACCTCTCCCCGGTATGTGAGACCGTCAGCCAATGGGTGGCCACTTACAAAATTAGTCGTAGGGAGTGATGACCCTACACTAAAAATTGCATCGTGATACGTGAGTGTAAACTCGCAGGAGTTTACACCGCGAGGCCCAGGGCCTACGCGGCCTGTCGCGCCACTGGAATAAGAAGAAGAACTTAATGTAATAAATTTCCCAAACTTGTTTCATCTCGCACTGAATCTAAAAAAAATTAAGTTGATTTTTACAACAGAGGTATATACAAGTGTGTGATGCGCGCACCACATTTTTTTTTTAATGTAATATTTACAAAAACAAGATTTACATTTAGCGATATCGATGATCAATTTCGTCTTCAACAAAATATTTATCGTTAATTGAGATACCCAACAATATTTAAAAATAGAAGAATTCTCCAAAACACTGGCTTAACTCCGACTTCCTAGTAAACATGGAATTAGAATAACTGTTTACAACCAAACTTACTTAATTATGTGACAGAATGAGTGCAGGTTATGCGATTCTAAATAGACCTTTCTATTTATTTGGTCCATGCCCAATGTATCGTAATAACAGACAACACTCTACCTAAACATTAAAAACTTCAACAGATCACGGCTCACTGAATTATTGTACGAACCATTAGAAATAGTCACTTTTTCGATTCAGAGCCTGATGCATTGACCTCCAATATATTTAAATTATATTTTTTATGGTGAAAAAAGTTATTCAAAAAAGTATAAAACCCCAGCCAAAACACTTATCCATGTAAAAAAAAAAAACATACTGGCTATTAACAATTTAAAAAAATCCTGAATACAAACTGTCAGGCAAATATAGTTGTTTATATGTTCGATTCAGCAGGTGGTGCTAACTATAGAAGCTAAAAATTAATAATACGCTAATAAATATTGGTTTTATTTTACAGAGACATTAGTTTTATTTTGTCATTAGTAATTATATTGTATGGTTTAATTATATTAATATTACAAGATCTTTGTGGTTATGGTGTCCATAGCCATTTTTCAGATAGCATTGATAATTAAGATGAAGTGCGGTTTGATCCAAATAATTCAGCATTATAATTGTGCCGTGTTCAATATTTGTTTTTTCTTGTAGGTTACCAAATAAAATAATGTCCTAAATTATGGAGACTGATATATTATTTATACTGCGCTAATTCCAAGGTAAAACATAGCACTTTTTATAATGATTAGTTTTTATATGGATTACCCATTATTTAAAAACTAGTTGAGAATTGAAAAAGTATGCTTGGTGGCTATAATCATTGATCTAAGAAATTATGGTTTTATAAGAAGATTAAAAGAAACAAAAACAATCAGAATGTCGTAATAAAAATAAAAAAAAATACATCGACTTGCTATTGATTTGGAATTTTAGTTGATAATTATTAGAATAAGGCAAATTTTAATTAATCTTCTAAAGCAATATGTTTTTTTGTTTTTTTTTAAATCTCACCAAATGGATACCAGTCTTAAACTTTTAATCATAATTGGATTATATAGTCCTAATTATAATAAAATCACTCTTTATCGGGAGCACGTTTTATATTTAATTAATAAATTTAATACTTAACATATATGCAAATATATTACCTATACAAAAATATAATTTAATGAAACTATTTTAACAATATTACTACATGATCTGACATATCGTTTTTGTAGGTATTAAAATTCATGGCTTCTTAGATCACTAGCCGAGCGCTAGAGATATTTACATTACAAATGACCAAAAATTAACCTTAATTATTTTCAAGGTTTAAAAACAAATAATCTGTACAAAAATTCGTTTGATTGGTCTTTTTATTACTCTATTTCCATATTTAACGGCTGGACTGCTTGTTTGTTTTTTCAGTAGTGTTTCAAACTCTATTCATCAAATTGTGTTCTTTCATTAAGAAATATCTATATATCAATCATAAAACCTACCTAAAGTTTACTCCCTGCCTACTTTTTTATCTTTATTTTTATGTGACAAATATATCTTTCAGAATATTTAAAATGTTTATTAGCAATTATTGCAAAACTTAAATAAAAATTTGTTTATTGTTTAAAAAAAAATATTTTTCTTGTTTCTATATTAAATGTTGATAATCTATCGAATAAATTTAGTTTTTACTCATTACTCCACGATTATTCAATTCTCCAACTTGAGGAGTTTCCTAATAAATGGTCAAAGTTGTAAATGTTTAACATGAATATACATCAGTAATTGTAGTATGAACGATATAGCAATAAGGAATTTTACGAGTAACTTTAAAATAATATAGTGCAGCGAAAATTAACGAATCATTTTTAAAGTAAATTATACTCGCACTGATGTGAGCTAGTTGTTTTAACTGACTAGTTTGAAGCCAAAACTGCACGGAAGCGCAATACTGCGATTAAATCATTCTTCAAAGTAACAATTGCAGGTTAACCCATTTAATTTTTGTTTTCTACGTTTAATGATTGTTATATAACTATTTTTTTGAATTAGGAGGGAGGCTTTGATCGTTTGTCAAGTAAATGTTGTAGAAATCGATATTCGCAAGAAATCTTTCTCGTTTCAATCTAGATTTGGGATACCGAGTAGGCTTACTTCGAGATGGAATCTTAGGTACCGGATCTGTATATCAGTAAGTCCCAAAACGTTATATTGAGCCTAAAGTTTGAAGTATAACCTAATAATATCAATAATTTGAAATGTTTAGAACAATATCATATCTGATGTACTGCTTCTCACTTTGTAACAATAGATTGATAACCTATTGGATAACCCCGCCCTGATTAACGAAATATTTCAGAGAAGGACGTTCAATAGAAAAAAAAAAAATATGTATATATATATATATATATATACATTAAGGTTCCCGATGAAAGAGTAAGGTTTGGTTAAATTTATAAGAATCTTTGATTTCTTCATCTATCATATTCACCCTATCAATTTCTTAAATTACATCTACGGTCAGCTATAGCAACATCAAAATTAAGTAACATTTATTTTATTTTTATTACTCCCCTGTACCTTTGTCATTTGTTAATAATGAAGTACTATACCACAACATGACCTGTTTATGTGTGGCTAGTAAACATTTAATAACTTACCAAATGAATAATTACAAAATAATTAAATAAACCAATGTTGAAGGAAACTATAAACCATTGAAAATAAAATATATATTCGCAAATACACGTATACAACAAATAGAAATATCTGGAAGCCCAATAGCTACCGGGTAATTTATAATTTTCTCTTCCAGGAATATTTATCATTGACTTCTTGATCAATGAAGCGAAAAAAATAACAAAAAATAAAAATAAAACCTAATTTATATTGATTAATATTATTTCTAATTACGGGTGATGGAAATTTAATATTGATAAACTAAATACAGCCATGAATAAGTATTAAACAGTAATATTTATAGAAAAAACTGTATTATGATGGTATTAAGGAACTATTTATAACAAATTGATCTGATACCTAATAACAGAACTGTACTTATTGGTAATAATGCCTCACACAAAACAATCCAGATCCCAATAAAAGTGACAAGAAAGATAATCGCGAAGTTTGGCAAAATCTTTCAAATTTGACGGCAAAATAAACTTTGGTTTGTTAATATAAAGTGCAAAATATTCAATTTGTAAAATAATAACTCGAGAAATTACTAATAAAATCAAATTGTGATAGTAATTATTTAAATTTATAAATGAAATTATTTATTTTTCAAAAACGTTTTCAAAAAAAGTACTTCATTATTAATGGATGACGAAGGTACAGGGGAGTAATAAAAATAAAATAAATGTTACCTAATTTTTGATGTTGCTATAGCTGACCATGGATGTAATTTAAGAAATTGATAGGGTGAATATGATGGATGAAGAAATCAAAAATTCTTTTTATAAATTTAACCAAACCTTACTCTTTCATCGGGAACCTTAATGTATATATATATTGTAATATATATATATATATATATATATATATATATAATTTTTTTTTCTATTGAACGTCCTTCTTTGAAATATTTCGGTTAATTAGGGCGGGGTTATCCAATAGGTTATCAATCTATTGCAACGAAAGTGAGAAGCAGTACATCAGATATGATCATTGTTCCAAACGTTTCAAATTATTATTATTATTAGGTTATACTTCAAACTTTATGCACAATATAACATTTTGGGACTTACTGATATACAGATCCGGTACCTAAGATTCCATCTCGAAGTAAGCCTTACTCGGTATCCCAAATCTAGATTGAAACGAGAAAAAATTTCTTGCGAATATCGATGACTCAAGTTAACGTTCGTGAAAACTGTAACCATAAAAGTTATCATTGCTGCTCCGTAAAATATTTATATTGAAAAAAAAAAACCCTATCAAAATATTAAATTAAAAAATACAAAAAACAAACAAACAAAGGAATGAGTTTTATCATTACCATTTAAGAATGTTAACAAAATTAAATCTTATAAACTCAAATCCAAGTTTTTCAGACTTTACATTAAATAATTAAGTTGTAAGATTAAGATGACGCAACAAAATAAGGGATTTCAATCGAGCCCTTGGGATCTGACAATTCTCCAAGAAAGAAATAAGAAGTTTTTAGCTACTCGAATACTTTGAGGAAAGCCGAAGAGATTCTATCCAAGTTTATTACATCGCCAAAACATTCCATATAACAAGTAATAAGAAACTCATAATTTTATATATACACCTTTCATTAAAACTGTTTATTTCATTAGAAACGAAATACTTAATGGCACGTTTTTTGTTGAAATATTCTAGTTTTGATTTTGATTAGATAAAGAAGAAACTGAATTTCGACTGACGTGTCCAATTTTAAAAACGCTGCATAAATAACTGCATAACTGTTTATAAAGCTATAATAGACAGTTAACCAATATGAAAAGCAACAAATAATTCAAAGAAATGGTCAATCGTCACTACTAATTTCAAAACGCTATATCTCTGCTATTTCTAAAGCGATTTCAATTATTCTTTTTTCGTTTTGTAGAAAATTTAATTATTTTGTAATTTTTTGGTAATAAAATAATAAAACAAAAGCATTTATACTAGATTTCTCACCTATTTATTTTTTTTCCTTTCGATTTTCATTCAAATAAAATCTCCTTATTTAAGAACATTGTTTCTCTACATTCAATAATTGCCGAGATATCAGGGAATCACATCTCTTATAAGTTGTGGCTCGACCATATAAGTTTTTTAAAGTAATAATTGTTCGTGCTTTTTTGGTTAAAAAACACTAATAATTTTTTTCTCTACCTTAAAAAAAAAAATGAGTTATTGAATTAAATCAAATTTTAAAACTAATCGGCTAATATTACGTCTAGGTATTAGGATTATAGTTTAATGCCCTGTTTATTTAATTTTGCCAAATTTAAACAAAAATTGGTCCAGTAGTTTCGGAGAGAAGCCGCAGATGGGGTATGGGAAACGGCGACAAACTTTTTTATTTATTCGTTTTTCGGGTTCTACGTATCTTGAAACGTTACGTTGAATAATTTTTTTATTATTTTTATTTAAAAGAAATTTACAACTGTATTACAATAAAATACAATAAGTAAATGTGCTAATAAATCAAGTGATACAGGCATGTGAAGAAACTACCCTGTGGTAGCACTTCAAAGTTTATCCAGCTAAGTAGGTCTCGAGGCCATCGTCTTTTCAGCCGCCTAGGAAGATGATCAGGAATAGGAGATGAGAGTTTGCGGACGAGTGGGTTGGAGTGGACGGGTAATTTGGAATAAAAGGAGGAATATATAGTTCGGGCTAGATCTGCGACTAATGGGATATTTAGGTCTTGATGAATTATTTTATTGGTGACAAAGTAAGGGGCGTTTAGGATCTTTCGGAGGATTTTGGATTGCAAGGACTGAATGCGGGAAGAATTGGATGGTTTGGTGGATCCCCATAACTCAATCCCATATGTCCAAATAGGCCTAATAATGGTTATATAAATTAATCTTTTGTAGTATGTGGAAAGTTTTGATCGTTTGTCCAGTAAGTGTTGTAGTAAGCGGTATCTACGAGCTGTTTCTTGTCGTTTCAGTCTAGTGTGAGGATTCCATGTAAGACGTTTGTCTAGATGGAGTCCTAGGTACCGGATCTGTTCAACTGAGGTGAGTGGAATATTGTTAAAGGAAATAATGGGACAGGTGGACAAAGGTTTTCCACGAAGGGTGAAGGTAATTTGGTGGGACGTTGAATAATAAACCAAAAGGTTTACAAAGCAGGATTTCAACAATGATGAAAGCTGAATTTGATGTGGAGACGCTCTAGTGTAAGCGTAATTCGAACTAATTCAAATTGTTAAAAATAATAACACTAAATTTCCTGAATAAAAAAAAAAAAAAAAAAAAAAAAAAAACTACGATGCACCTTCAAGGCTAATGGTTACTGACGAAGATTAAAAGTCTTTCCCAACCATTACACTCTGGAATTGTGGTCAATAATTATTGGGATAGAAGCAATTTTTTAAATAAACGGAAGGTCGTTTAGTAATGGTAGAAAATCTGAAGGAAAAGTTTAACTAAATAATTCGAAATAATTACGTGTCATGCATCAACTGCATTTTAAACTCAATTGCAACTTAAACTTACATACGCCACAGTCCTTAAAGAGCTACCACTGCAGCACTGTACTCTGCCACTTAAGTACTGCAGTGGCATATTCCAAAGGTGTAGCGATCGAGAGAAGTTTATTAAACGCTAGAAGAGTTTTTCTTCAGGTCTAAGAGATTACCAAGAAACTGAAAAGAAATCTCAGTAAGGAAATGTCTGTAAAAGACCGACTGCATTATTTTATTCTTCCAGAATAAGTACAAGGTTTGAGCTTTTACAGAACAGCAGACAGATTGTGCAGGCTGGCAGATAGGGTTCCCTCTCGATAGATTCCTAACGCTAACTCTTACTACGACGACAAATATCAAGTTTGTGCCAATGTTAACCTCTTTCTTGTATTGCAGTTGTTATAAAATATATCGACCATATTGGCAACAAAACTAGCGTCGACACCACATTTCAAGATACTGAAGCAAAAAGATATCATAGAATAAACATACTGGGAAAAAACTTAGTAATTGAAAAGAAACAAAATATTCACATCACAAAAAAACATTCTACATACTTGAACTCTCAAAACATCACCCTCCTGACATATACTGTAAAAATAATACCTGATAATGTGGAAATAGTCCCTAACATATCCACAATCTACAATATTGAAAAGGTATTGCATAAATATAAATGAATAGTGTTATGGTAACAATAATGCACGGTCTTCTTACTTTTGTTCGATATAGTTCTTCTTCGGGTGGCGCGACAGACCGTGTAAGCCGAATCTCGATGATAAATTATAAAGTAAGGTCATCACTCTCTACGCCTACTTTTGTAAGTGGCCACCAGTTGGCAGAACCTCATATACCCGGGTGAGAGGCTGTGAGTGAATCCCCACTCAATATTATGCTTGATTAATTCCCTTCGAGACTGAGACGAGGAAAAGAACTGACAACCTTTGTTATGTTAGACTAGAGCACTAGCCACGCTTTTTTAGAGGTTAAAAAGTTCAAATTAATCACAAACACAAATACTACATTTATTGATTTATGACGGTTTATTGCCTACCAAGGTCATTTGCTGCCCTTACAGTTCTCACTGTATTACAAAATAGATTGATCATCAAAATATGTGCGTAGTTTTAAGGAACTCTAATAAGTTTTTAGTTTGTTCTTCTATTTGGAATGATTATTCGAGATCATTTTTAGAAAGATTTTTTTTTTCTTTTTACAAGGCGACAACTACTAGGATTATGTTCGCCTTTACTCCATTAGACACAGGTTAGATGAATATAGGAGTAGAGGAAGAGTATAGTTTAGATCTGAGAGTAGATGTTCTCTTTGGCTCCTGTATTTAGTGATTAAGTGAACAAATGAGAGTGGTACCCGACATGAGATTCACTAAAGCGAGGATTTTCTCCTATTAAATATTGATGCATATCCGCCTATTATCGTACTTAGAAACTAATGTTAAAATTAAACCATCACAAGATATTTAATTAATTATGAATCGACGTCAACAAAAGTATTCTGGTATAGATAAATTAAGCTTATATCAAGAAAAGCTGGTTAACCACCATGGAATTCAAAATGGACAAAGGTGACTGAGATTCAATTACTCAGTTCCCGACCATTCCCTGGACTGGAAATCTCCTTAAGCGTCAATAGGAAGATAACACATTAGGCTAGAAACTGACGGATGCTGCCTTGGATGCGGCACTGTAAACCTTCCACATCCTTAGTAGGTGCTTATAACCATAAAGGTATGGGCAGAGCGGGTACAACTTCAGCTTAGTTCCACGAGCGAGAAAGCAACTTACTTCGTTAACCAGCGGAAGAGGATACATGATGAACAGATTCTCCTTTTTCTTGAACTCATTTGCTTATATTTGATAGAGTTGGGGCAGCCTGAGTTTGCGATTTTGAAACAATATCGACCTGCCTATGTCGTTTTACCTGATTAATAAGCATCCCTCGATTCCAAAAAAAAATATACATTTACATGAGGTGCATATAAAATATTTAAGTATTTTGAGACGGACCATAATCTTTCGAAAATCAAAATTTTTAGAAGAAATGTCAGAGGCTGCATGATAATGCACTAAATACCAAACACTTCTCTTTCCACAAATAGTCATTATTCAATAATTGAGACGTTGATTTCCAAAAGGTACTATATCCACTTTAGAGAATTTTACAGGAAACGCAAAAATCTGTCATTTATTTATTATTGGCCTAATTTACGTGACTCTTTTTTTATTAAAATCAAAAGTTGATTTATAAAGGTGTTACCAACTCATTTTTCCAAATTATTGCACTTTTCCGATGACTTTTAAACAATATAATATGGATTTAGTACTTTTTGGAACGAAACATGGATATAGTACTTTTTGGAACGAATTAAAAGGGATATAGTACTTTTTGGAAGAATATAACGCAAGGTAAGTTGGTAACAGTCACTATAACCTTCCTGATCCAAAATTGCCGATAACTAACGTCTTTATATCGTTAATTACTAAGTTATGTATATTTCCTTATTCTCCCTCTGAGAAATATCTTTCTTTGTTGGTTAATTACATTGATTATCTATTATTCATAAAGAAAGTGAATATTCAAAGGACAATATATCTATTTATGGCACTATAATAAGAAAGTATGTAATTATGAAGTTTGTTTTGAACTTGTATTTACTATTTGTGTGAATTTAGCAAATTTAATTATATTATTAACGACGTGTATACAATATTTAACCATAGATACTGATAAATAATAACTTTTGAGCTTTTATTTTACATAAAAAAATCGACTACTAAGTTAGATCATGCACGGATTTTCTTCACATATTTAGCAAGTTCGTGGAATGCTAATTCCAACTATTTGCTGCATAAAATACCATTATTCTATTAAAATGCGAGTTTCTGAAAAATTTTAAACCAAATTTATGTTGCTGCAAGAAGAAATACTATGAAAAAACTTCATTTAATTGACAACCTAAAAGAACCAAAGCGACGCAACTAAGTTGTTTCAAATAGCCTAAAAACTGATTATTAGGTTAAAACCAGTGATCAAAATAATAGCGGTGATTCAAGACGTGCTCAATGAACCAATAAAAATGCATAAAATGATGAAAACAATAAATTAATGGTGATATATTACGCGGTTAGGTGCTTCTGACGTATAGTAGGAAATATAGTACCTTTTGGAAGGAAATGAAAGGAAAGGTTATATCTGTTTACATAGGATATAGTACCTTTTGGAACGAAACATGGATATAGTACCTTTTGGAATGAAATAAAATGTGGATTTAGTACCTTTTGGAATGAAATGAAATTTTTAAAGACTTTTTTAAAGGATTTTTATGTTTCTTGGATAAAATTTGATGACGGATTTAGATAAAACCAAACCATTAGAATACAAATATGTGAAAATATCAACTTTGAAAAAAATGTCCTTTAGTACCTTTTGGAAATCAACGTCTCAATTCTCGAATAAAAAGGTTAACGCAAATAACAAAATTCATATTTCAAATTCAAGGATTTTATTCCAAGTCCCAGATAAATGTTGATTTGAATAACAAAAACTGTACAAGTACTACAAGACTTCTATGCCCGAGGTCCTAGGTTCAAACCCGCAGGTGGCCTTATGAGTTTTTAATGGGAGTAAAAAAATCCTTAGTTATGCTGTCCTTCGGAGGGGATGTTAAAAAATGGTCCCGAGCCTGTACGATGTCAGGTACTCGTTAAAATCACTATCCTAATTAGACCAGGATAGGCAAAATTTAAGATTCCCACTGTAGCATCTTCGGATTGGCCACAGCAGTAAGGGGCGTTAAATTATTAAATAACAAAGGGCCGTTAATTTTTTTTTTTAACTTTATAATTTTATTTGCACCTGTATAAGTTACAATCAGCAAATGAGTTATACACGTATTTGATAAACATAGCATGGGTTGGCGTGAGGGAAACAGTACCCAGTGGTGCATCCTCCTGACATTCAAAAACAAACTATTTTTTTTTAGTCTAGGAGGTCCCTCATCAAACTCTTTATCAGTCTACGCCGAGTTATGTATGGTATGTCAGTTTTGTACAAGTTTCAGCCATGTTTTGTACAAGTTTGTTTCTATGTCCATTAAGTTTGTCGTGAAATCGTTTGAAAGTCAATCAAATGTGGCTTGTTGTAGTTGGAATACGCAAGTCAGTATGAAGGGTATCGTTTGACACATATGGTGGTGAGTTCGTTGCAAGTCTTAAAAATTGCGATTGAAAGGTTTGTATTTTTCGTATGTGTGCCTTTTTAGCGGATCCGTATATTTGGTAAGCGTAAGTCCATATTGGTTTTGATAAATAAGTTTATACATGAAGTTTCTGTTTGGTAGATAATTTAGAATATCTATGTAGTATTGAATATAATATTCTACGTCGAAAGTTTATCGTTATACATTTTGTCTTGACGTGTGGGCCCCATGTCAATCTTTTGTCAAATATTAGTTCTGAGTACGTTACTGTATTTGATTGCGGTAAAGGATGATTGTCTATGTAAACTGAAGGGCAGATTCCGCGTCTACTAAGTAAGGGACGTTAAATAAGTTAACAAACAAACTTTATAACTTAAAACAAGAATTATAATACAAGTATATTACAGCTATTTAAAAAAATAATTTTAACCATCGTGATTATTGAACAGCTGAAGAGTTAAGCGGCTGAAAGAGATAGGAATATTTTATTTTAATTTTGATATAACTCCAAATAGCCTTTATCTACCATATGTCAGATGTCCATAGTAATCGTTTATATTTGTCTCAGTTATAAGGTTGATTAAAAACACAAGTGGAGGGACAAACCTGACTTAAGATTTCCTCAAGGCTGATTGTAAATATTTCACATAAGTATGCGTGTATTTATGATGTTTATTTGGTTTTAATTTAATTTTTATTTTTTTCTTCTGTACGGATAAGATATTACATTACTTTTTTTATTTGTTTTTTTGTTTCTGAAAATTGTGTGAATGAATCTGAGATCAGCAGTGCACTTACTGAGACAGCCTAAAATATTCCTAAATAAATAAAAATTGTTATCAGAAGACATTTACCCGAATATGTACCGAATGGTAATTAGAAAAATTTCTACTATAAATTGATTTCAAACTAAATCCTATTTCGTCGAGACCTTTTGTATACATCCTATTCGATAGAGCTTTAATTGTACAAACTTTTAACATGATAATTATTGGGATTATTTTTTTAATGTATTTCGTTCACATAATTTTAGGTAATGATTATCGGAGGATTTAGAATTAAGAAATTAAAGACAAATTTGTTTTTTATAAATCTTTTTCTCAAAATTCTGAACTAAATCTAACAAAATTTGTGGGGTCATTTTTATTCATACAGTGATGAAACGCCATTATTAACATTAAGAAAATAGATGTTCACAACATTCTAAAATATTGAATATTAAAATTTGTAATAAAAAACAAAACAGATATGGCACTTATTGGATTAGTTTGACACATTTCATTGGTAGTTTAAAAAATAAATTAAATTAAAATATATCACTATTCAATTTTAATAAAATGTTACGATACAGAGGTGTAAGACGGTAGTATAGAAAGTATGCACTTGAAAAGTAATTATGTTTTTTTTTCATAGCAGAGCTTGGTAAAAAATCTGGTGCGGGCAACACACGACTTTCACTTACCTCCATTTTTAAAATCAATGAAAGAATTTTCAAAAACAGAGATAAAAATAAGTGAAACTATTAATATATAAGTTATTAAGGAATTAATTAAATTGAATTTACATAGAAACATGTGTTTTATAAAAAAATCTATTATATTATTATCTAAAATAATCAGTTAGTTTTATGTTCATTTCATCACTCTCTATTAACTTTTAAAAGCTTGTGTATGAGATAATATTTTTTCTAAAATCTTTAGCTTTCCAACGGTATATCATACAAGTATATTACTGCTTTTGTGTTCAAAAACGAAAAATTGCATTAAAAAAATATTTTTTCTGTTTTCTCCTTTAGTTGGGTATCGAATTTACTCAATTTATATATTTACCTGTTTTTCGTCAGCGTTAACAAGATAATATAGTTATTTTTATTTAATCTACAAAATTAAAGGTACTTTAGGGGAAGAAAATTTAAAATATCGGCATTTACGCCCTGTCAGACTATTTTAATCAGAATAAAACCTACATGATATTAAAGTCCATTAAATTTTTCATCGATAAAGCGAGTTTAATCAAAATCTTCGGAACTGTTTTTGAGAAAATCGAAAAAAGGTGTAAAATGCATGGTATAAAGTGCGTCTTCTGGTAAGCTCATTTTGATGAAAAAAGTTTTGTCACGTCTCGGGCGTATATTTGTCTTAAATATGAAATTTAAGTTTCATAGCACTTACCGTTTCCGTCGGGAGTTACCACACACACACACACAGACCTTTTTGCGGGACTTGGTTATTTGGACTCAGGGGACCCTAAAACGTGTATTTCCGTTGAAAACTTGAATTCGAAAATTTTCACGATCGCAATACTTCCCCTTACTATATATAGTAAGTGAAAGTAAAAATATTTAAAGTTTTCGATGTATATTTAACAGAAATAAAATTCACAAGTAATTTAGATTTATCTATGCACAAGTCAATGCTCTAGTTTTATTCAGGCTTTAGAAGTTTATTTCATAAATGCTTCGAGACACAATGTGAGTGTTATAAATAATTGCTAACAAATTAGAATTTTATATATTGAAATATATTAAGAAATTAATTTGCCAGTGAATTGTTTTTATGAATATTATCTTAAAATTATAATAAATTTTACTAAATACTCATTTCCCTATGGATTACAAGATTTTCGGTACCGATCAGGCACTTGTTGAAACAAGTAACAGACCTATACTCTACGGTACTGATTTTAAGTTATAGATAAAATCTTTGGCTCTCAACAGAATCAAACCCAAGCCTATAATGTTTAACCACGATAAATTTTAAAGATACTAGTTAAATAGTATACAAAGCGAAAAATAACATCCTACCTTAGCATGACGTAAATCTGTTAGTTTAGCAGTCAGGTTATCCGATTCGGCACGTTCAAAGCCGATTCGTGTCGTCCTTAGAGAGTATAATTTACCATGTACAGCATTCGTCTGAATTGGATTACTTCTGGAAGAAGCGGATAAAAAGTTTCAAATCCCCAGATTCAGAAAAAGATAGAGATACCAATTTAAATAAAAACAACTCAGTTATTTTAAATAGTGTAATTAAAGACGAACTGATTAATACGTAATTGATAGTACAAGGACAAAGTAACAGATACTTTATGTACAGAATTTATATATTTAAATACTAAAAGTAAAATAGATAAATAAATCAGATCGTATTTATTTATGACGATGTTTTGTATATTTCATAATTAGGAAAAAAATATATATAACACATATGATATAAATTATACTTATATACTAGAAATTAATAACAGTCAACTTATTGACGATTATATTTTAGAAAAATATACATTATGCAATATTTAAAAGTATTTATTCAACACCTGGCCAAGAAAACTTTTTGTTTCCCAAAATTATTAGAAAACCATGGTTCGCAGAAACAAATTTAAGTAAAGCAATGGTAAAAACATATATTATAATAAAGACAAATCAAGGGATCTGCAACAATTATCTTTATAAAATAGGCGTATCAGAATCTCTGCTATGTGACACATGTGGTGGCAGGGAGACCCTAAAACACATATTATTGGAGTGCCCGGCATACAAAACTCTTAGAGAAAAAATGATTTTTGAAATAAATAATAATCAGAACATTAGTTATGAAAATTTACGAACAATAAAAAAGTTTTCTGTATAATTAAATATTTAGAATAGATTAACAAAAGAATTTGATAATATGGTAATTGTAGTAGTTTTCACTAATATGATATAATATATAAAATGGCTGTATGGTGTATGCCAATGCTATCCATTTATGGAAAAAAAAAGAAGTTAACTTTCTTGTATTCAACAATAACATGCAATATTATCTTTCTTCTCAAAAGTAGAATCAATTAAAGGTGTATTAAGATTTTATTTTAATGTTGTGAAAATAATATCATTGATAAGCATTCATAAACACAAATTATGAGTTAAAAAAATTTATAAATTAAAAAATATTGTAATATAGATGGATTTAGTTTTATTTCGTAGAGATGAGGAGAAAAAGTTCAAAAAGTGGTTTGTGAAATAAATTATGCATTTAAAACCAAAAACCTACATATTTAGAAAAAAAAAAAATATATATCAAATTTTACTATTTATTACATTGACGAAGAATGGACTATTTATTACGAACATTAAAATTTATAGAAATCGGAGGCATTGTCAATAAAACAAACGTTTACACTTCATATCCTTTTTAATACTTGTTTTAGTGTTACGCATTGTAAACATCTATAAAGCATCTAACTTTATCTGAGAATTTCGGATAATCCTTTAACATAAATAGTAAGGCAGTAGATAAATAAAGGCACCTGAAGTTGGAAAGTCATTAATCATACGAGTGTTTAAAGAGTAAGCTTCTATTCAGAATAGGGAAGATACATACACACACACACACACACATATATAAAGATATAAAGAGTTGTCCATTTGTCCATAATATTCTCAAAATAATCATTATAATTATTGTAATCCACTTATATGAGACAATAAATTCTAGACTGCAAGTTCAATACTATCTTACCTTTAGGTTCAGAAGTTACAGAGGCTGGTGTTGCAGTAGGATCACCTTTTCCATTTACCGCAGGAGGTTGAGAATCCGTTTTTTCTGTACCGATGTGTATTTGAGTATCCGCCTGGGTGTGCAAAGGGATTTCTTGTAACTCTCCATTAGAGATTGGAACATTTTGCTTCTTAAGCCCATTTAATTCAGTCAAATGCACATCAACATCAGGTATTTCACCATTAGATTTTAACACTTCCATGACTTCTTCTTTCGCCTTTGTTTCGGTTATTTTTTCTTCTTGCTGGTGTTTAGGTTTTTCTAATACAGCCACCTCTGACTTGACCTCTTCTCTTTTAGGTTCCTCCGGTGTTTCTACTTCCTCTGTTTCAGATTCTTCCGGTTTCTGTTCTACTGGAGTATCGCTCACTCGAGGTACTTCTTCCTCTTGAATAGTGGATTTTTCTACACGACCCTCCATGTCCTGTTCTTCTTGAGGCAGACGTACCTCCTCCTTCGACCCCTGTTCCGAGGAAGACCCGGCCTCCTTCAACGAACCCTCGGTCATGACGAACGCCGACTGAGTGAAAGCCAGACAGACACTGGTTCCTATACCGGGCACAACCAGCTGGCGGGGGAAGCCTTTCCTGAAGTCCCTCTTTTAGGTCGTCTTGCGGAGTTCCATGAACTTATATTTATTGTTTTGAATTATTATAATTACATACATAATTGATGACGTACGTCTCATAAATTGTATCTGATTATTCCTATTATATCGTTGCTTGGGTCACTTCCTCATACTGAACTACAGATAACACTATCAAACGTTTGTGGGCTAGACTGTTCCTCTGGCTTGATACAGTTTTTAATATTAATAACTATTAAAGTCATTATAATACATCAATTGAATGGCTTATAGATTCCATATTGTTTATATTAAAAAAAATCAGCCTTCAAAATAAATTATACACAGATTCGTCTTGAAACTAATTTTTATTGAAAGCAAAAAATATAAACAAGTAAAAGATGTATTCGTAGCAGTCGGTTTAATTTTAATAAATAAAACCTATGTTTCATTCTATTTAAAGTATTTTCCTTCGGTAATTTTACTGTTAACTATTTTATGTACGTTATTTACTCTGACAGCAATTGATAAAAAATTATGATCTAACATAATTTTTTTTAAAGCTATATTTATAACAAAGTAAATAATAATCTGAAATTTAATTTTTTTCGCAAAGTTTATAATGCATATTTTGATATTCTTAAGATCTCATCAATATATATTAATGATATTATGAATCAATGCATATTACAATAACTTGTTTATATGTAAATTTAAAATAATTAATAACAACTATTTTTTCAACTGATTATTCAAATTAATTTTAAAACTGAATATTGTTAATTTAAAAGCACATAAATATTTAAAAAAAAAAAAAAAGTAATTACATTAAATGAGGAAATTAGAATAATTTTAATAAATATTTACATATAATAATGGTTTAGCTCCAGTAATACACATTTTTCTTACACAAGAAATCTATATTTTAGAAGAAATTTCTTTTGATTACACACACAAAAAAAAAAAAAAAAAAAAAAAAAAAAAAAAAAAAAAAAAAAAAAAAAAAAAAGAACATGACAATGATAATAATAAATAGAATATTTGAATTTGTACGCATTCATATTTTATTCCATTTATTCTTTTTGAAAAAAATTACGAGAAAGTCAATCAATATTTACAATAATTAAAATTATTTTAATTGCAAAAAAAGTAGAAAATGGTTACATTAATTTAAATGGGAGCAAATTATGCAAGGATACTGCTTATCACAAATATATATCTTTTTAATTATGTATATACCTTTTTAATATTTACGTTTGTTTGTTTATTCATTTTTTAACGTCCCTTTATTCTGCTTTGGCTAATCGGGCGATGCTACGGTGGGAGTCCTAAATTTTGCCTATCCAGATTTTAACGAGTACCAATGTAACCACCTTTTGACGTCTCCCCAGAAGGACGGCATAACTAAGGATTGAATCCATAATCTTTATGTATTAGTTTGTAAGTAAATGATGTTGGAAGCATAGCGAAAAAAAAGAGAAGGATAAAAAAATATATATATTTAAAATTTTACTTTATTGTTATTTTAGGTCTTCATCCTTTTTTTAAAAGAGGTAGTTGATGAAATAAGAACGTGCCATTATGAATAAGGAAAACTGTCATTCATTAAGTTGCAAATCATTAAGGTCATTAGCTAAGATTCAGTCAGGATCTAATTTCCTTCGATTTCAAATTCTCGGGATGTATGATAGAATTATAATATTTTTAATTCATATATTAATATATATATAATAAGATATTACACAATAGTTTATTATTATCTTTTTATATTTGGAATTATATTTATTTATTGAGAAATATTACAATCTGTTTCAGAATGAACAATGGTAACAGAGATACAGGACCACATTCATACAATATATACAGAAAATAACGATAAAGTCAAATTACATAAAATAGAAAAAAAAAACATTTATATGTTAATTATTATCAAAGAAATATATACACTCACAAAACTCTTTCTTTTGCAGTCCAATACAAAAGTTTATATCATCGACTCAGCAAATATTAGTCAGATTGACATCTTTTTAATAATAATTTTTAAGTTTTAAGACAATTAACTTCTGAAACAAGTATTACGAGAGAGATATTTAGTTGCAATCACTTTTTAAAATTTCTTCTTCTCAGAAAATTATCATTTAAAATAATACATAGATTAAAGTACTAGAACATATACAAAAAAAATCTGATGCGTGCAACATATAACATGCTATTATCTCGCATCTTGAACTCAAGTTTTAGATAAACTTTAATCTTTAGTAAAGTAAAAATCTTTGATTTTCCAACGGTATATTATACGACTATATTACTATTTTTATGATTAAAAAAAAAAAAAAATATATATATATATATATATATATATATATATATATATATTATTTGTCTCTTTTTTCCCCGTTAGTTAGTTATCACATTTGTTTGACTTTTATATTTAACTGTTTTAGTTCATTATTTTTAATAATGAACCTTTGTAATCGACCAAAAAAAATACACTCCCTCAAAATTTGAGGGCTTACGTTTCAAGGATAAGGAATAAGGAATAAAAAAAAATCCGTTTGTCCGGGGCATTTCTCGGAAACTACTGGACCAATTTTTTTATCAATGGCAAAATATGATATGCTTAACTTCTACCAGAGTAGAATCTACATAAATGAAGGTTTGTTTGTTTATTCGTATAACGTCACTTTTATGCAACTATGGCTAATCGGACGATGCTACAGTGGGAGTCCTAAATTTTGCCTATCCAGGTTTTATTAGGATAGGGATCTTTAACGAGTACCTGACATCGCACAGACTCGGGACCACCTTTTAACGTCCCCTCCGAAGGACGGCGTAACTAAGGATTTTTAACTCCCATTAAAAAATCCTAGGACCACCTGCGGGTTTGAACCCGTGACCTTTGGCATGGGAGGCTGTTACGCTAGCCATCCAGCTATAAGTAATCCCAAAAAAGAAGGTACTTTAGAGATAGAAAATTTAAAACTTCGGGTTTTCGAGTCCAACTATTTCAAACAGAATGAAATCTACTTGATGTCAAAGCCCAACATATCACATTACATGGATAAAGTGAGTTTAATCGAAATAGTTTGTGCCGTTTTTGAGAAAATTGTAAAAAGGTGCAAAATGCATGTTATAAAGTGGCTCTTCTGGTTAGCTAATTTTTTTGAAAGATATACTGTAATATCATATACATTCCTAAAATATGGAATTTCAGTTTCATGCAACTTTTCGTTTTCAAGCTAGACTTGCAACAAACACACAAAGCTTTTTCCTGGAGTTCGTTATTTGGAACCAGCGGACCCTAGAACATGCATTTCATGAGAAAACTCGAATTCAAAAAATTTCACGATCACAATACTTTCCCTTACTAGAGGGAGAAGGGGAGGAATTATAAGAGTTCATTAACTCTATGTTAAGACATACATAGGTTAATGAAAGTAATAACAACTAGTTTCAGGGCAGATGAGCTACTGCAATATCATAAGCCTGTTTTTGTTAAGTTGCCAATTTAAAATTTCCCCACCTTTCCTTCTTAAACAAAATTTCCTCCGAAAATCTAAACCACAACCATAGTTCATATGAAATTTATAGTCGGTCTTGACGTTGAGATCAGGGAATGAAATTTTCTGTTTTTTACAACGTATAAACTCAAGGAACCACCTTGGAAAGTCATTCTGCGATGTCAATCACTGATAATAAAACAATCGCATGAAGGTCGATGAACTTGGCCAAGATATTGGCAAGTGTCCTTAGAGGAGCCTCCTGACCTAGATCTCAACCCTCGAGAGATCAGTGCTAGACATTTCTACGGTGTTTAGGTAAAGGGGTGATTTTAGTGATATTGTTTAAGGGCTACACAATCTTAGATTTAGTAAGCACAGTAACTTTCGTGAATGTAGTTGGTTTTATTTAACCGGTTCTTTTTACATGAGGAAAACATTCTTCCGTTCATACTGAAAAATTCTTAAATAAGAAATAACTATAAATATATATATATATATATATATATATATATATATATATTATATATATATATTATATATATATATTATATATTGTGTTGGGTTGTTTCACATGAAATGTCCGTTTTTATAGTTTCTGAAATACATAAAGGATTTTGCAGTTCTTTTTTGTTTTCTTCCGAATGTTTACATATTTAAAGTAAACAGTTACTAATCCTCTACCTTTGTATTATAAACATTAGCTTCCCAATCAATTACCCACTTTTTAGTATACCTCCAAATATGAACATGGAAACACGCGATTTTCGAGTAATATTTTTGTACGAGTTTAAACTCGTCCATTCAGCAGCTGAGGCCGCTAGAAATATTTGCAAGACGTTTGGGGAAGGGAGTATTAATGAACGGACCATTCGCCATTGGTTTGCTAAGTTTTCAGCTGGGGATACCGACTTGGAAAACTTGCCCGAGGAAAACCTCCGTCTGTAATAGACAACAATATCCTCAAACATACAGTAGAAGGAAACCCCTACCAAACAGTTAAAGGACTCTCAGCACAACTAAATTCAAGTGCATCTACCGTTTCCAGACATTTAAAGTGTATTGGGAAAGTAAAAAAGCTCGATACATGGGTACCTCATGATCTCACTGAGCGGCAGCAAGTCCCCATGTTTCAAAACATACCGTGCGAAATTGAAAGAACTGGGCTACAAAGTTCTTCCGCACCCACCATATCCTCCCGACTTGTCTCCAACAAATTACCACCTGTTCAGGAATTTAGACAACTTCGTCAAAGGAAAACTTTTTGTAAATGATGATCAAGTGAAAAGTGCGTTTTCAGATTTTGTTTCACTTCAAAGCTCAGAGTTTTTCAGTTCGGGAATAAAAAAGTTGGTGTCACATTGGGAAAAATGTGTAGAAAAAGAAGTTAAATACTTCGAATAAAATTATCTTGTTTTCATATCGTATTTTTAATAAAAATCCTTTACCTTGAAAACGGACTTTTCATGTGACACAACCCAATATATACAAAAATCTCCGTTGATAAAATCGATTAAAGAATTTTCAAATACAGTTAGAGATAAAAATGAGTGAAACTAATAAATTTAATAAATAGGCAACGAGTTGTAGTACCAGTTAAGATAGATAGATAGATAAAATAAACATGACACACTGTCGCAAAGAAAATCTTGCATCCATTAACCCAAATTCGATAAAATTTTAGAAATGTTACATTTATTGATAAAGCTACTGGTATTGTTTGTTAAAAAAGCAAAAGTCACTCTTTCTACCTGAATGAGCCCTGTGGCAATGACCTTGTATTTCACGAATTGAAACCTGTTGGGATCCACAGGCGATCTTTAACGCTACATTGGCAAACACAATTATTCATCATCGATTATAGATTTATTCAAAATTTTAATTAAGTTTCAAGTTTGGAACCATAAACTTTCACTGCAACTCATGACCACCTGAACCAGTTTGTTGAACTGGGAAGTCCCAAAACGTCATTAGGATGGTAAAGAAAGGCTGAAAGATACTAAGGAGGTATGAAAAGAAAGCTTTCTACATAAACAGAAAAGTAATCTCCTCATTAAAATGTTTTTATTAGAACAGTGTTTTATTTTAATCAGAATACTTTGCTCCATACAAATAAAACGTTTAATTGCTATTATTAAATTCAGTTTACACCTGTGTGATAGTTGACATGGCTAAAGTCAGTGCAACTTAAAAAATCAAAATTGATTATAAATATTAAAGAAAAAAATAGGGAAATGGGAATACCTTCAAAAGAAGAAGAGCAAGAGATAACTAATTTTGTCGATTTCCTGAAATAAATTTGAAAATGTAGGGATTAAGAGAAAACCCAAAGGCACTCTTAAAACATTAACTTACATACAAAAGTTTGAACTTCATTAGGCAATTAGGTAGACTTTTAAAGGTGTGAAGGTACACAAAACTATCAGCAGAAAATAAACTAATTCTCTACAAAACTGTCATCCGTCCCATATTGACCTACCCTGTCCCAGTCTGGATTTACACATGCCATTCCAATTATAGGAAAATGGAGGTGGTGCAGAACACATGCATGAGAATCCTAAATAATTATCCTCGTAACGTAACCACGAATCACAACCATGCTATCGAATTTACAACTTCCGTCAATTAAAAACTGTACATACTTGCTGGCACAACACTTTTTTTCTCTAACTTCTACTACTGACAACCCAATCATTGAAAGAATAGGTGATTATGAAAAGAACTAAAATGTTACATATATAAACGTACAAAAGATATACTACTACATTAATTTTGAAATGTAAAAAAGAAAAATTATTAGTTAAATATATTAGCATAGGATGAAAATATTGTTATTTTGTATTGTTTTGTTCTTAAGTAATTTTGTTTTTTATTATAATTTGTTTTGTTTTTACTTCAATTGTTTTATTTTTTTACTTTAATTCTTTTGTAGGTGGAATAATCAGGAGTCAGTCTTTTTCTAAAAATTTTGCCCTCAAATTTTTAAAAAATTATAAATGGATAAAAGACTTTGAGAACTAAACTCAATGAGAATCGAAGTATTGTTCACAACCAGAATTTTTAAATTCATAATAACGCATTTGAAGTCAGATTTTTTAATGTATCTACATGACCTGTAATCCACAACTGAATAGTCAATGACTCATGTTAAATTAGAAATAAATAAATGGGAAATCTCTATTAATTAATTCCGCAATTAACAGAATATTACAAATTCTTACAGAAATTTCGATTTTAATAGAAGCATTTCTGCTATTATTAACTGAAATTTAATCCTGGATTAGCAAGAATTAGCAATAATTTGTTCATTATTGTTTGCTTTATTCAACAACTATGCCAAATAATATTAAGCAAGAAATATCTGAATGAAACAAATGGCATTGCCAAGAAAATAAATGCTTTAAAATATCAAAATCACATTAATAAGTACATTATAAATTAAAGATTTTAATCTTTACTAATAATTTCTAAATTCCCATTTTAGGAAGTATTAAAAAATGGTTAGTTTATAATTTCCCAAGAAACATGACCAGAGTATCACTAGTTATCGCTTTATGCAAACACAGAAATAAAAAAAAAATTAAAAAAAATTAATATTAGTATAAAACAGCAACCACAGTGAATAAATAATTTTGTTGTAAGGTAAGACGATAATAAAACACATCATGATAAGTGTTCATTTAAAAATTATTAAATGCATATATGATTCTTCAATAACCCTTAGAACAATACATTTTTATTTTAAAGTTTTAATTTTTATGTGACGACGACTTATTCCACAAAGACTAGGACTTGCTAACAGCTTCAGATACCACAACAAAATATTATAAAGATTTCCAAAACTGACTGATTTCCAAAATGAACCCATCGCCAAACACACTTAAATCCACCACGATCCATAAAACCCATTCTGATGATTTTTGAGGTAGTGGCCAAGAAACGTTTTAACATGTCCAAGTTTGGGTGAGATCATATTTGCTTATTGCAAAGATGTTTTTTCAGATGGAAAATATTGTGTATTGTCAGAGCATTCCAATATTTTAATATATAATTAACTATTTTTAATGAATGACAAGCTTCTAAAACAAATTGAAAGATGATAACATACTTTTATCCAAACTTGGGAATATTAAGATGCCAACATCTAAAAATCACATATAATTTGATATTTCACTTTCTAAACATACACACTTTATAGATAAAAATATGCCAGAAAGATATGGAAGATATTACTTTGATTAATGACTAAATTAGTCAGCCATGCCTGGAATGATGTAATATCTTTATCCATGTTTATAAATCATCATGTCTTTATTATAAATAAATAGTTAAATCCATTATTAAAATAACATAAAATTTTGGATTATTTATTTAGTAAAAAAATAAATACAGGATTTTGTTTATTCTTCATATTTATATGCGCTAGTATGGTACAATGTAAAGAATATATGACTCTGATACATGAGAGAATATATGACTCTCAATTGAATGGTCCAAAAAAGAATAATATATTCTGTACCAACAATGCTAAGTGTCATTCTGTCCCTGTTATTAGATTGAATTTTCCAATATTAATATTTAAAAAATATTTTTACTACATTCTATGATAAAGAATAATAGATAATAGATAAAAAAAAAAATAATAAAGCAATAGGATTGTTACTTAAAAAAACAAAAAGTAATATGTGTATTGAAATATTGATTGGAATGAATGAGACAATTTCAAACATTCGGAGAAACAAATCTCTACCGTCCCAATTAGGAACAACACCCACGATTAATATTAATAATTATGATAACACATATGATCTGAAATGTTAATTGTGCAGTTTGGTCTCATGACAGAAGTTACTCCTATGCTATTGGCATGAGCATCCTTTCCAACCAATGTTTCAAATGATCCTGTTCTCAGGAATAATACTTCGCATTATTTGGAAGTGATTGATTTATTCTATTATCTATATCTTTTATCATAGAAACAAAGCAACAGTATTTTAATTTATTCAATATCAATACAGATAAAATATATTATTGCATCCATCTCCCTTAATAACTGAGACAAAATGACTCATGTTATTGTCAAATCAAAATAAGATTCAGGACTACTCCTTTACAAATATATAATGTAACAAATATGGCTCATCAAGATATCCCCTTTAGTTGAAGCATTAGTTTGGTTATTATTATATGGTAATTTTTTTACATATATTTTCTTTTTTAATATTTTCATTTTAATACTTGAAAAAAATCACTTCATGCTTTTAAAGGAAGATTCAGGGTAAATTAAAATAATTATTGGAGTTTTAAGAGTATATTACATTCATGGGAAGCTTCATGGGTTTCACCACTGCAACAGCACTTACCAGCACAGGATGAAACAGCAGATAGGATAAAATATTTAATAAATTTGATGAAAATTTTAAGATCATTCAATAATTAATTAATTACCAGTTTTAATATAAAATAGAAACAAACAAAAAATTTAATTTAAAACTTTACTGAGATTAAGTAAAAGTACTAATTATGACTTGAGTGAATATAATTTAACAGATCCTTTGCAATCTCCTTATATTATAAAGTACCAAACTTTTAATGAATGATCTATTAATTAGATATTGGAGATTTATTAAATGACCTTTAATTTCCTACTATTATAACTAATTTCTGTGCAAGAAAGATTATATCATCTTGATGAAAAAGGTGGACTAAAATTTGAAATTGTTATTTGATTTACATTTAATTTAATAAAATTTACAGGATAGATTAGCCCAAACACAATAAACTAATTGTTTTTCCTGAAAAGAACAGTTGGTAACTGTAAACATAAAACTGAAACTGTAAACATAAAAAATAGAAGGGAGCCAAATCAGATGGTTGGGGTATGTATCTGGAAGAGTAAATGGCAAAACAAAATGCACTTACAGGGAAAATAACAAGAGAAAATTTGATACCAGAATAAGTTATTCAGGTCTGTCTAAAACTGTTTAGCTATCCTTATTCTGAATGTTGACATGAAGTTTCATACATATCTCTAACCACTCCAAGATCTTAAAATTTTCCTAAAATGTTTTCTAATCTAATAAACATTATTTCTAATAATTCTAAAGCAACTGCCATGCTTCAAAATATTTGCCATTATTAACTTTAATAACAAATTTTTCGCTCTGAAATTCTAATCACACGTAAAAGAATATAGAAATAATGAATTGTAAGATATATTGTATATTTTAATGAAATATTACCATTTAGTTTTTCAAACAATCCCTTTTCTCGGCCAGCCATTGGTGATTTCAAATATGCTGAAACAAACAATAAAAATCATTAATTTCTTATTATAAGTTAAAATACAGTATTATATTTAATATTTTAGATTACATCAGTACACTCGCCCTTGCTTCGCATGCGGCCAATTTGTATCCAGTGTCATTTATGTTAAAAAAAGCTCTGATCGATTTAGAGTTAAGTCGGAAAATATTTTTATTTTATGACGTCTATTCATTATTATATTTAATAATTGGCAGAAATGAAAAACATAAATCAAAATTGGTACAGTTTATTTTTTGGATATTTTAAAATGAAGCATAGATAAAAATAAATTTAATTTTCCCATTTAAAGAAAGCTTTATTGCTATGTATGCATTCAATTACTATACAAAAAATCATTTCCTATTTTATTCGGATTATTACTATTTTATACTTCAAATAAATTATTTAAATTACATTTTAAAAGTTAAATTAAGTTTTCATGGGAATCTCATTTAGTTTACAGTGAAACATCTATTTTCATGAAATAATATTAAATTTTAAATCAATAATAACAATCTTAGTTTACAGATTTATAACAACTTATCATTTATGTTAATAACTTAGTAGTTTTGATTCAGTTTGTAATACTGTTTCTAAAATCTTGTATACTAAATGAAAGAATACAACTTGCACGATCCTGTACAATCGTGGCAAAATCATAATCTTCAGGTTTCCTAATAACATAACGTATGTTTACAGGCTTACAACAACTTTATATTTATTTGTACAATTTCTTTTATTGCATATTAACTTTTCTAAAATCTTCCAACAGTATATTATACGTCTATATTACTACTTATATTTCAGGAATAATATTAATAATATATTAATATAAAACACTAAATTGCAATGTATTTTATTTATAAACCTTCTAGAAAGAATGCCCTAAATGGGGGTGAAAACAGTATCAAAATCCGGTTTGTGGTTTAGAAGGAGTTAGCGGAAACCAAAATCAAGTTATCATTTTATATAGAGACAGATATAGTATTATATTTTATCACATGTAGTATGTAAAAGGATTTCTAATGAAGGAGTTATGATTGACCGTTGTGAATAAAAGATTAAGGAGTTCGTTTTGGTTGTGATAATCAAGAAATTACACTAAGACAAACTTATTTTATTTATTCTCCATCTTAAATAAATAAATTTTTTATTATTCTGGGACAAGTCCCTTTAGAATAACATTTACATAATATATAAATTTGGCTTCAGAGTCTTAGAGTAATAATTTATATATAAACAAGTTAACAAAAACCAATCTAAAACAGATATACGCAAATATGTAGAATATAAAATAAAATAGAGTCTTGTTTACAGTTTTGTTCTGACTGGATGGTCATGAGATGAATGAATAAGCAGGATTTGAATGTAGGAAGAGAGGTGGAGTGACGGATAGAAAGAGGATTAGAATTCCATAGGAGGATTTCATTCAAAATATATTGGATGTGTTGTAAAACAACGTCTCATGCTATAAAAATAAAATTTATAGGTCCAATAATTACATTTTATAAAATCAATACTGATAATTTATAAAAGATAGAGCTTATTTAATACTATAAGCATAAGAGTTTTTCATTAATCATAATCAGAGGCAATAGCATCCTATGCTTAGAGCAAGTTTAATACAAATATAAATCATTCTACTTAAGTTACATGGACAACTGAGAGAGAACTCTTTATTTTTGAAAGTAAGGATCTCTGTTGTGTTTTCGGAGGAGTGGAAATTGGAGAGGAATGGAAGCTGTGCACAAACTAGAACCTGTGCAATGCTTTGTAAAGCAATAAAGTTGTAAAACAATGGTAACCTGGTGTGAAAGCAATGAAGTTGAGGCGCTTAAGATAGGCAGGGCATAATACATGGCACCTGATGAAATGCCTAAATTATTACATAAAAAACCAATCCAAGCAACAAAAAACAAAAGAGGAAGACAAAGCTGATATGGTCGGATGGTGTAGCAGAAGATGCTCTCAACATGCTGGAAGTAAGGAACTAGATGGTCATCAGTAGAAGACCATGATGATTGGATAACACCAAGGCCTATAGCCAGAATGTTGTACCGTGAAATGATTTAAATTAAAATGCAGATTTGTTCTTCCTTTCTTAAACTCTATATACGTGTAGCTTTATTTGGTTGAAACTGATATGCAAATTGTATATTATAAAAATATAAGTTTAAAGCACTAATCTAAGTTTAAATGAGAAGAGGAAATTATTGTGGTAAATATTTGTTTTTTCTAATCCAAAAAAAAGCTTCAATTTAGAGGCTATACATACAGGATGTTTTAAGTTTAGAATATCAGACTTAAAAGATCTGCCCAAGTGAATTATAAATGAATCAGAAATATGGACTATAAAGAGTAAATTTAAAATAAAAACTATAAAAATATCACCAAAACCTATTAGTAAATAAAAAAAATAACAATGAGACTTTGCAGGAGAATAAAAGTAAGAAAATCTACAAGGTAAATCAGTACAGCTTTGCTATTTCGATTTGATGCACAGAGCAAAGATATTTTTATCCCTAAGTCCTAGGATCAAGTCAGATAATTATTTATTATATTCTATCAGTTACCGTAAGGCTGCAAGGTAGGGAGATCCTCCTGCAATTCATTCGGAATCAATCAACTGGGTATGCTTAATTGGAGGATGAATCTATTGACTGTGCCTGATCTTGTCCAAAACAACTTGCTATTCAAACAAGGTTGAAAAAGTATGTCACTACAAGGTAACAAATTTAAGTTCCTTTATGGTTTATAAACAAATTTTAACCATAAACTTTTGTCACAAAATTCACCCAAACAGGACAAGTGTCTATTTCTTGAGTGATCATTTTCATTAGGTGAGCCACCATGGGCTGAGGCGGTACAAATTATGAAATAGTAAATCATTTTAACATGCTTTTAATTTAGATTAAACTTATTTACCAAATTTTGTACCAATACTAAATGTGAATGATAGATATTAGTAAATACTGTTATAATTTAATTTCTATATGCTCCCAAAGTCAATAGCACACATGATAAATACAGTATAAGACTACTTTTATGGTTGTTGGAACTAATTTAAAAAGTAGAGGCGCAAAATTTGTTTTCACAATTTGTACATTCAGTAAGGTGAACTAAACTTCATTTATACAATAGAAGTTTTATGGAACATTAATACAACTTACTATTATGATTTGTCATTTGTGTACAGTTTTTATGGCCATGTTTCTGATAGAGTTAAAAAAAACAGTCGTATTAAGGTCTACCTCAAAAACATGGGACAATGGATTAATAGCAAATACAATTTAATTTTAAATGAGGAAGAAGGTTGGGGGCGTAGTTATCAAAAATTCACACTAACAAGCAATACTTATTTTTATTATGTGCTGAAGTTTCGGTCTACATTGTGGGCCATCATCAGGGCTAAGAGAAGCAAGATAACAATGAATGCAATTCGAAAATCAATAATAAGTTAGTTACAATAATATGATGACAGTAATAAAATATGGAAACAAATGTAAAATAAAATTATAATAAGATGACAGTAATAAAATATTGAAGCAAACATAAAATTAAGACGATAATATTGGAATGAGAATATTTGAAGACTATAAACATGAACTAACCAAATAATTAAAGTTACAAGAAAAATAATATGTGAACAATTAAACTTTTAAATATGAACAATTTTGAAGTGATCTTGGAGGGTAGTATATAACATCATTTTAAATAAATTTTGGTTACAACCAAATTTAAAAAAAAATATCGATTTTTTTACTAATTTTTTTTTTTTTCCCATAAAAAGGCTTTTGGTTGAATTTGATTTTGATTCCTCTTCTGTATGCCTTTCTGTTGCATCGTATGCACTTTAAGAGCGTTTCATGTCTCGCGATGGGACTACTGATAGCTATACAATGTCTATTTAAGTAAGTAAATCCATTTAAGCAGTACCAGAACTAGTAAAGTTGTCGACAATTAATTTTAGCGTGCGTAGTTTCATATCCAAGAAGAGAAGAAAAAATTATTAATTTTCAGATGAATTTGAAACTGAATGGCGATTTTGAGTCAAAACATTTTTATTTTTAATATAAATCATATAAAAAAAAAAAAGTTTTATAAATCTATGAGCTCAATGTGAAGAAATTATTTTCAATAAAAGATAAAAGGATAAATAAATAAATATATATATATATATATATATATATATATATATATATATACATATATATATATATACACATATATATATATATACATATATATATATATATATATAAGTCATAATACGGTTAAATATATATTTAGTACAAGTAGGTTGATAGTGCAGCTACATCACGGATAAGATTTTGTCAGTAAATATAATTATAAATCTTATAACAAATGTTTTTTAAATCTAGAAACACAATATAAATAAATTTAATATTGTTTTCAATAAAAGATAAAGGGATAAAGTTATAGAATCAATACGGTTATTATATATTTAGTGTGAATAGGTTGATAGTGCAGTAACCTCATGAATAGAGGGAAGAGAACTTGTCAGTCGCTATCATTGTGTAGCACGTAGCCCTTTAATAGCACCAAAGTAGCTATTCAAAATTTCATACACATTTTAAAAAGATTATTTAACTTTAGAATTTTATTTTCATTAATTCTCAAAAGTCTAATTAAAGTTACTTAAGTTCTTCTTTTGGGAGCGGGATGTTCTAGTGGATAGAGCACTAGTCTACTGTTCTCAGGGTTCTGGGTTCGAATACCAGCTGTGGCAAAATATTATTTATTAGGTTGATTCAATCGGAGGACGACCCTTCTAAGCCAACCCAGTCTCTATAAAGTGGGTACCCAAAACATTGGGGGAAAAAACCTGGCGGCTGAGCATGACCAAGGCCTAATCACCTCATTTCACTGCCGTTGGCCTAGAAAAAGTACGAATCTCTATATGAATTGAGCAAAAGACCCTTCATGGGTTATAGTGGTACAGGTTTTTTTTTATAAATTTGAAAATAATAAATAACAGACAAATTTTAAGGCATATTGATTAGAGAAGGGGAGATACATCCTGTTTTTTTTTGTTTTGTTTTTTGTAAATTAAGCCTATTATTTTAAATTAAGACCAAGAAAAATAAACGGAACAATGAAAGACAAAATGAAATGACAATTAGAGTGACATGACATTGACGTTTGTACAAACGAATAGCTTATGTTTTATGACGTAATTGTCAATAATGCATTTTTTTTTCCTCATTGCCAGTGAGTTGGCTGTTTGTACATCACGTTCAATATTTTCTTATAATCTCGTGTACCACATATCACGTACAAATCGTGCTTATTTATGTGTCTTAGAAATATTATAGACAAGAAAATAATTTTAATAAGTGTATTTGTAAGTACAGTGTAATTATTACGGAGAAATTTCATTTGAGGAGAGAGTTTTATTATTATTTTTACTTTCACTTACCTATATATGAAATATATATTAAGCGAAAGTATTGCAATCGCGAAAATTTTCTAGTTAGATTTTTCACCGGAAATACACGTTTTAGGGTCCCCTCAGGCCAAATGACCAAGTCCTGCAGAAAGGCTTGTGTGTGTGTTTGCGTGCGCGCGCGCGATTTTTTTAAGAACGGCTCTAACGAAGTTGATTAAACTCCCTCTATGGATGTACAATTTAATGAGATTTAATATGGTGTAGGTTTCATTCTGATTAAAATAGTCTGACTGGGCTTAAATGCCGATATTTTAAATTTTCTTCAAATTCAAGTACCTTTAATTTTGTAGATTTAAAAAAAAAAATAGCCCATCATCTTGTTATTATTGATAAATAACAAATAAATATGCAAGTTGAACGAATTCAATATCCACCTAAAGGAGAAAACTACAAATATATTTGTTTGATTAAAAATTGCAATTTTTGGTTTGATAAACAACTAAAAAAGAAAAGTGCAAAAATATAATTATATAAAGGATAGCTAAAGATTTTATAAAAAAATATTATATTATAAAAACTAATGTAAAAGTTAACAGAAAGTGATGAAAAGCCGATCAAACTAACTGATTGTAGTAGATAAAAATATAATAGATCATTTAGTAAAACACAAACACACACACACACATACAAATATATATAATATATATATATATATATATATATATATATATATATATATATATATATAATCTTTCATCTCAACTCAACTTTTCTTGAATTTCTTAGGTTATCTGTATTATTGGTTAAGTTTGTTTCGTTTTCAAATAATGAAATGAATTTTCAGAAGATGACAGTCCCTAACTTAACCTTTTTTGGATTTTAAACATTGAAGAAAATTTTGGGTACGAAGATTAAAATTTAGGGGTGATAAATTTAAGAAATTTACTAGAAGTAAGCAAAAAGCATTTTTTTATGACGCCTAACTGAATATCGCATTTTTTAAAGTGATTGAGAACATATTTCGAAATTGGGATATATATCATCAAAAAGGTATGAACTTTAGAAATATGTCTAAATTGTTGCTTTCAAAGTTATTTATCCCATGTTGTAAGGTGTAGATGAAATTAATGAAACATGGCTTATTTGTCTGTAGCGACCTGGAGCCATGGTAATGGGAGGCTAATTTGTGGGGAAATCTAGGATATTAAGCAGTCAATCTGCACTCTTATATTACCTCGTGTTGGACGCGTCGCACCTCCAATTCTCTTTCTAGATATCAAATTAACAGGCGGGATAAGTTAAAGTCGTGTGTTGCCCGCTCCAGATTTTTTATTGTTTATTTTTTTCGTTTTTTACATTATTAGAATATGCTTTTTATAGCACACTGAAAGAGTTGCATAGCAATGCCTTTAAATTTTTAGATAATTATTTCGTTGATGATGCTTCCAATGGAAGCAACTAATAAAATATTAGCAAAACGTTTAATTTTTTCCTCATTAGCTTTGGAAGCTGTCCCTGGATCCCCAACCCAAAAAAAAAAAAAAAAAATAATCTCTGCAGTAATAACTTAAATCATTCATTAAATAGGACAAGGTTGCACTGTACGTTTATTATTATTATTATTATTATTATACAGTTTTTAATTAAAACGTAAAAAACAAAAGATAAAATTGCCTTGAAATAAACAATGGTTAGGAAATGCAAGTATACTTAATTGAAATTGGTTTCCCACGAATTACAGAATCGCTAAGCAAATTTAATAAAACTATTTTAATAAAATAATAATGTATTTCTTACATTATTAAGATACGCTTTTATATAACACACTGACAGAGTTGCTTAGCAATGCGTTTTAAATTTTCAAATGATTATTTCGTACATGATGCTCCCACGGGAAAGAACTAATAAAATATTAGCAATACGTTTAATTGATTTCTCATTAAGCCTAGTATCTTTGGAAGCATTCATTAGACGGGACTAAGTTGCATTGCACATTTATTATTATTATTGCGAAACGAATAAAGTTTTTAATTAAAACGCAAAAAAAAAGGTGAAATTGCCTTGAATTGAAGAATGGTTAGGAAATGCAAATATACTTATTTGAAATTGGATTCCTGGTTACGGATTTCACCTACATCGGCACTGTATTAGAAAAATCTGGGAAAGTAGAATAGAAATATCAAATAGAATCATGAAGGCAAATGCAGTCTACTATCAGATCTGCAATACTGTAATAGGGAAGCGAGAGATGGGTAGAGGTGTTAAGCTCTATATCTTCGAGTCAGTATATTTGCCTATACTACTATATGGAGCTGAAAGCTGGATATTGACGGACCGGCAGGAGAGCAGGGTCACAGCTGCTGAAATGAAGTTCTTGCGAAGAATAGTGGGAAAGACGAGAAGAGATCGTGTCAGGAATGAGCGTATACGCCAGGAATTGGAGGTTGCGCCGTTAAAGGAAATTCTGCAAACCCGTCAGTTGGAGTGGTTCGGCCACGTTATTAGAATGGAGGACCACAGAGATCCTCTAAAAAACATGGATTACGTGTCAGATGGGAAAAGTCCTCGGGGGCGACCAAGAATGTCCTACCTGGAGTACGTCGACAAGCTTTGCAGAGGAAGAGGGAAAGATCTCCGCCAGACCAGAAACCTAGGTGGGAATAGAGAGGATTGGAGCTGGTGGCTAAACGTTCCCCTACGCTGATACGGCACTATAGGAGAAGAAGAAGACGAAATTGGATTCCCATGAATAACAGAAACACTAAGAAAATTTAATTCAATTATTTTAATATAATAATATTTGTCATACCTAAATTTATTATAAAAGAATATCTAAATTCATTATTCTATTACATTTAGAAGATATGAGATTCGTTTGAGCTGGGGAAATTAGATAAATATATATGTATATATATATATATATATATATATATATATATATATATATATATATATATGTATGTATGTGCATATTTGTGTGTTATGTAAAGTATACTGAAAGAATAGCTTTCCAGGAATACAAAAGAGGAAATTTAGATTAACTAAAGTAATCGGCGTATGCAGTAGACAGAATTTTTGAGTCTAACAATTTACCGTCGTAATCCTTTTTAGATAGATTCCTTTTATTTCCTTGAGCTGATACGGATATACTTGAAATATGTGATACTTTTCCTTATAGACGACTTTCAAAAGAGAGCTATTGGGTTAATCCTGGTATGAGTACACAGGCGATATGTGCTCCAAGTGGGTCAAGAAATGAAAAAATATAAATAAATATTAATGTGTGAAATAATTACAATCATCTTTTTTGCGTTAGCGACTCATGTTGAATGTGAACCTAGTAGAGAATGTAAAGATCTTAAAAATTATTAATGATAACTTTAAGCAGAAAATGGGAAGGAACTTGGTCAATGACGAAAAACAGAAAAACGTATAATAATGATTTTAGATTTTGAATTTTTTAAAAGGAAAGGTTCAAAAATTGTTAAAACTCTAATATTCTGCTGATCTCATCATCACAACGGAAAAAAAAAAATGAATATTTTAAAATGAAATTCGGACTATTAATTCGATTAGGTCTGGGGGAAGGAGAAACTGAAGTGCCTGACGGTGCTTCCATATCTTATCTCAGAAACACACCAAAGTGTCGTCACCTTTAACCTTAACAACATGTTGTCGAGTCCGAACCGCTTCCGAAAACATCTGCCAGTATTGTCTATCCATTGTCGTATGATGCATCTCAGCATATGATCCCCAAGTTCTTGGGGCCGCCTGACGCTTTCTCTGGACCCCACAAAAGAATATTACAAACGAGGAAACTGGACAATATTATTGTATAACTCGAGCGCAGCATGCATAAAGCCATGTAGACACATAGCAATTTAAATTAAATTAAATGTGGAATTACTAAATTTAACCTCACTATTGTATGTACATACACACATACATAGATGGCGCTACATCTCGTTACCGAGACAGGTCTTCCTCTAAAAGCTTCCGCCAGTCCATATGATTAGCTGCAACAGCTCTCCAGTTTCCGACTCTCAACCTAGACTCAGATCCTCTGCGCCTACTGTCACTGAATTCTCCCATCTTACATTTGGCCTGCCAATCTTTCTTTGGCCATGCTTCTTTCCGGACACCATCTTTCATGGTATCGCCTAATTATCCATATGTGCAACGTACTATAGTATGTAACAACCACAACTCGAAAACGTGTGTGAGTCTCTAAAAGCATATTTGAGTCATCAAAGTGGTATGCATTAGATTGTAATTCCTTTAATAATTTACTTAATAAATTTATTTTAAGATTTTTTAGATAAAAATAAAAATGATTTCGTTATATGTAACAGTAGATTTAATGCTACAGAGCAATAACATTTTTTTAAACTATATCAAATTATGCATTAATCGTTTTGTATATCCTTGATAAAAAATTACAGTGCTTTCTGCTGATTATATCCAATGCGAATTGGGGTATAATCAACAGACAGAAATGAAAAAAAAGAATTTTTTTTCTAAAGCAACAGTTAAGTGATACGTTATGTAACACAATTAAGAAAAAAAGGAACAGTCTTTTTTTTTCTCATTATCTCCTCTATGCTGCTAAGGGTGGAATAGCTGCCTCCGACCATCTCGCCCAACGGCCCCAGCCCTACGTAAGCCTTCTCATCTCCGTCATGGTGTATCCTCTTGCTGTGCCAATTCTCTCAATGAAGCCTGCATACATGAGCCATGACCTGCCTTGAGGTTGCCTCCCCCCAAGCCTCGCACCTAGAAGCCATCTGGCCTTAGAGTCATTTCCCATTCTGTTAACATGCCCAAACCACTTGAGCTGTCTTTATTTAAGCATCTCTTGGACGGATCTAACTCCTAGCTCATCTCGCACCCTTTCATTCCTTATGCAGACTCACCTAGCTTTTCCTCATATTTTCCATAGGAATCTCATTTCCGTGGATACAACTTTGCTTGGATGGCGACCAGGAATGTCCAGCTTTCTGATCTGAACAGTAGCAATGGAGAAAAAATGATTTGTATAGCAGAATCTTAACTTTCCGCCTTCACTCCTGAGTGTTGTGGATATTTGGTAGAATATTCCACTGGCCTTTTGGACTCTATTCATGACCCCCTGGTATATTCTTCCATCCTTGCAGATCATTGTTCCCAGATAGCAGTAGGTATCGGTTTGCTCAAGGTCTCTCCATTGTGAGTGATTTTAAGATCCTCGTTCCTTCGTCCAACACACATAACCTTAATTTTGAAGGCATTGTTCTGCATGGTTTTGAGTGACAGTTCTTCTTTCCACTCATTCGCGACCTCGATAGGTTCAGCAGTATCCGCAACCAATATCATATCATCTGCATGGATCAATGCATGTGCCAACACTCGGCTTATATTCCAGTACCACGGGTCATATCACAGTACCTATTGCTTTGGTTATCCTCCTTTTACAAAATTTCCAAATGGCATCCAGGAAGATTATAAACAGTAGGGGGTTCAGACTACCGCCCTGTTTAATTTCCCTCAAGAAATGGAATGATCCGGACTCAGTGCCGGCTTTATTACTGATTTCATTGCAATAATCAGTTTTTGTGGGATTCTCCTATCTTCCAATTCATCAAACATTTCCTGTCAAGGAACATGGTCGAAAGCCTCCTGTAAATCTACGAATTGTTTTTTCTGTTAAGATCAAATCATAACCATTCATCTTACTACAAAACCGCTAAAGGTAAGAAATACATAATAACTTCTAACCTACTAATTTGTCTGATTTTAATGACATTAGCAGATATTGTGAGGGACATTACATTATTGATCCGGTGTGTATTTTATTAAATCCCATTCAACTACAAATATATGAGCAAAAGTATATTTTTCGAAACGCCTACATATTGTTCGTTAGATTAGTCTCATTGTCAAATAATAATGAATAATACTAAAAATCAGCAAATTCCCCTTAAACATTTTAAATTTTTAGAAAAATAATTTAAATTATAGTTAGTTCTAGTTTTATTTTGGAGAAATGCTGTATATATTCCGAAACTTCTAGAAATAAATAATTAAAACGTTAAATTTTCTTGTACTTTTTTTTTTAGTTAGTTTTTTGTAAATTGTATACATGTCTGTTTTTTGTATTATATATTTATTTTTTTATGTACTTAATGTAAGAGGTGTTGAAGTTTTTATATATCCTCAAACTTTGACGAAATTTCAAAAATATTATACAACAAATGAGTGAGTTGACGTAAAGTATTTTAAAGATTAAATTTAGCCACGTGTTAGTTGTTATTTCTAGTTACGAAGCTTCTCTAATTAGCCTAATTACTTAGTCTTGAAATTACCTAACGCAACCGTTTTGCGTTCATATTACTTCAACATGTAAGGAAAACCTAGAAAAGGCTAAATAGAAAAATATGAGTAAACGGCCGCTAAAGTTTTTGTTAGAAATATTATGGAGAAATTTATTTTTATTTGTTAAAACAAAAGGGGAGATGTACGATAGAAATAACCTTCTCGGAGCAACTGCGTGGAAAGAAAGATAAACAGACAGGCTGTCAATTTATTTAAATATATATTTTGCCAACAATAAAAAGTAAAATAAATTATAAAATAAAAGGTAGGATTTCTGTACACAAATGCAAAACAATTAAATTAAATTAACAATTTTCATCGCTTTTTTTTTGTGGAAAATTGTTAATTTAAATGGTACTCAGGTTTTTTTTCGATTCATTTATAAATTACTAGCCGTAGCCCGCTTCATAGCCGTAAATTTTGTATATACTCCGATGGCCACAAAAGTAAGTGGAGGAAGGTAGGTGACTTCTTTTTATAAATATACATTTAAAAAATAAATAATAATTATAAAACCTGTACTGCTACAACCCATTAAGGGTCTTAAATAAATAAACTTCTTGGGTAAATCGTAAACAATAAATAAACATGTAGAGATTTTTACGGTTTCTAGGCCAAAGACCAGGAAATGAGGTGATTAAGCCGAGTTCACACTCACCCGCCACGGCTTTTTCTCTTTTCTTGGATACCCACTTTATAGAGGCTGGATCTTCCCCAGGAGAATCTTTATACCCCTGGGTCGCCCCCTGGCTGAAATAACTGAATAAATAACATTCTGCTACAGCCTGGATTCCAACCCAGGATTATTTTTTGATAATCCTGGCACAAAATATAATACACACACACACATGATAATTGATGGCGTTGAATGACTCCATATTATGCACACAATTCCAAAGTTTTATGTTATGTATTTTAGAGGAAATAGCGTCATAATGATGCTTAAGTTTTTTGTATACAACCTAAATCATGAGTTGTCAATTACTACAATAACTTAAAATGGTTTCAAAGCTAACCATAGCTAATAATGTTTTTAGTTCTAAAAGTGATAAGAAATCATTGAGCACGTTTTAAGGCCATTTCTGGATTCTTAGAAATTCTTTAAACTTATATTTACATTATAATGCATATAAAACTAAATATACAGTGCAATTATGCTACAAAATATTATTAATGCAGATCAATGGAGTAATTAAAATAATCTTGGAGATATCACATCCTATCTTAAGATAAATATACTTTTTTTTTAGGAATAATGATTACCAAAACTTTCCCACCCCTACCAGCTGCCGTTTATTATCTAATCTCAGACTGACCTGGATGTCAAAATAATGTTTTCGATAGGGTTAATATTCATCTTATCGTCATACTCCCTTATCTCAATGTCAATCATTTACATCATGGGTGAACATCTATCAATCACTTCATATGCAAACAATATTTTCTATTCGCAATAAACACGTATTATATAAGCATCAATATATATTGTATTATCGCATATCAGATGAAAAATTTCTAACTGAATAAGAATTACTGATCATCTTATATTTAAAAATATTTTTATATTATTTTATAAACTTTATATTATAAAGTTCAATATTTATTATTGCCCTTCAAACCATAAAATCTTGCAATTATCTTTTATGGACCTGGACACTAAATTAAATTATATAGAAATATAAATAATCTATTTTTCTGCGGTTTTCCTCATCCTCTTTAATTTAAACGACTTTGTACGTTAGATAATATTTTTTTAGCTATAATATTAATATTTAGTTTTCCAGCTTACTGCGAAATAGTTCTTCTTTTTCATTTGTTTAGTTAGCTATTAAAAAATTTCATATTTTTCTGGTCAACTGTCGATTTGAAAATAATTATGTTCCTGATTATTTTTTTCCTATTAAATTCATTCATAATTTATATTTATATTTTTTTTAACCACAAAAAGTCAAGGATAATTGATTTAAAAAAATAAAAAACCAATAATTTAGAAATTACTTTGAAAATTAGGCATTAGACCAGGGTTATAATAATCGATTTAATGATTTAATCCTGTCTCATATCAAACCCAATCACACATTAATACAAGGATTTGCAATGAAGATTGTTCTTTAAAGGTTTTAAGAAAATGATAAAAATATGGTAAATTGAAAAGAATTAGCACCGGAGTAAATTGATTATAGTGAAAAAGTACCTGTAACGCACCAGGCATATTCCTTGAATGCGTTCAAACAGTCTGGAGCCACATTTTATTTTTAGTGTTTAACTATAAAATTTTAATATACAGCGTGTGTCATAAATCTCTATTCATATTGTGGGAGCATATACTAGACATAGTTCATATCATCAACAGTCCGATTCTCAAAAGTAGGGAGTAAAATCAAATTTTGAGTTGTTTGCTGTTATCCATGGTTTTCATCAGAAAAGATTATATATAAAATATAATAATATATATATATATATATATATATATATATATAATATATATATATATATATATACCTACTTGATGTACAAGCACAGAAAAAATAACTGGTACCAAATAAAAGAAGATAAGATTTCTAAGTAGATTACAAGTCGAATCCTACAAATAGAAAAGTAAGTGTCGCACAACGCCATTTAGAACTTTTGTATTTATTTTTTCTTATTGTTTTTTTTTTTTTTTTTACAACAATATCAACCTTTATTTGTATGAAATACGTCTGCACAGTTTTAAAAACATCGATTGGAAATCCATTACACTGTGGTACTTATTTGCTAAAATTTATTTTGTACATCAATTGTTTTTATTGTTGGTAAAAATTAAAAAAACCAACTAAGAAAAAAATAGAAAATAAACAAAAAGAAAAAAAAAAGAAATAATCAGATAGAAATAAAAATTAAAATAAATAATTAAACAAAATTATAGTAATTAAAATCATATGATGGAATTGAGTAATTTAGAATTTTACAACAGTACATGTTTAGTTCTCTTATGTCTATATTTAGAGGCTGATAGTTTAGTATAATTACTAATTTGTTTTATAAGTGTATCGTCTGTCAGTTGGAATTTTGAGAAAAATTATTGTGTTTGTTGGTATGTAAATTCTTGTATTGTAGGGATGTACAGATCTTTGGGCATGGTAGTTATTTTTGTGGATAAGTATTAATTATTCTTAGGCATCTATTTTTGTAGTACTTGCAATTTTTTAATATGTGTTTTGCTTGTAAGACTCCAGGCTGGGCATGCATATGTAACTATAGGTCTGATAATAGATTTATAAAAAATTAGTTTTTTTTTTGGTTTTTCTCATTGTAATTTACAACTGTATTACATAAAAAATAAGTAAATATGCAGAGTGAAGAAAAGTTGGGAAAATGTCTTGAGAAAGAACTAATTTGTGGTAGAACTTCACTATTTTAAGGCAGTACGCCCCGAGGCCACCTTCTTTTCAATCGCCTCGGAGGGTTATCAGGAATATCTAAGGAAGATAGCTTACGAACAAGTGAATTTATGTGGACAGGGAGTTTAGAATGAAAAGAGATGTATCTATCACGGGCTATGTCTGCAATAAATGTGTTCAGGTCATTATAGAGGAGTTGATTTATGACAAAATAAGGGGCATTCAGGATTTCGGATTATAAGGATTGGATGCGGGAGGAATTAGATGGTTTAGTAGAGCCCTAACGCTCGATTCCATATGTCCAAATAGGTCTGATAATAGTGATGTAAATGAGTCTTTTGTAATATAATGGGAGTTTTGACCGTTTGTCTAATAGGTGTTGTAGTAATCGGTATCTTCGAGCAGTTTCTCGTCGTTTCAGTCTTGTGTGAAGATATTTATAAAATTTAATTCTAATATTTCTAAGAATATTAGGACATTTAAAACAGCTATCTCAAAATTTATTTTCCTCCTTAACCGTTCAGAATTGGAATATGGGCCATATATACTTTTTTTTTTCTCTTGAGGTCAAGTATCTTCACCCACAATTTGACCTGTCATTTATGGGACAAATATTAAGCCTAAATTTTATATTATTTATTTATTTTTTATTTTGCTTCCTTGATTGACTAATGCCTGTCTTGTGCGAGGCGTCTTATTCGAACATGATTTTCCTTCTTTTTTTCTTTTTGTACCTATCTTTCGGATATATTCATTAAATGTCTTCCTGGGCCCTGGTGGGCCTTTCTTTCTCCACTATCTTTCGTAGGTCTCGTTCCCAGCTCATCCTGCATACATACCCGAAATACTTCAGAGTGTCTTTTAATTAAGAGATTCCTAAATCTTCTCCCATCCTTTCATTTCTAACCCAACCTCTACTCGTTTTACCTGATATTCCGCGTAAGTATTTCAACTATATCGCTGTGATTCGGCTAAATCACGAAAGTCACACGAAAAGGTCTAATTTTACTATTTCAAAGGATATGCCAGATTTTAATATTTTAAGGATAGTTTTAATTTTTTTCATTCCAAGTTAAAGTCGTCATTCTCGTTGAAAGAATTCTTAACAATTGGCATTTATTGTAACCAGGATACGATAAAAAATGGAAGAGAACCACCACTTTTGACTCGAATCTCCTTTTAAAAGGATACGAATCGAAATAATTCACTGGTAACTAGGGTAACCAACACTTAAAGAACACTTTTTTATATAGAAACTCTCTTCCCGATGCAAGAATCGGTCCGAAATAGCATAAGTCTAACTATCTATATAAGGGAGGAAGGGTGGGTTACGTACGAAGGTCTAATTTTACTATTTCAAAGGATATGCCAGATTTTATATTTTAAGGATTGTTTTAATTTTTTTCAGTCTAAGATAAAGGTAAGGATATTACCTTCGGGTCATAGAAGGTCATATACCCTGTGATATATGTACATAATGTATATTTCGTAAAATAATAAAACTAAAGGGTAAGAATAAAACAAAAAAATCGGCTGATATTTTTATGACATATGACCCAACTCTCACTTCCGTTCAACAAGGTAGAGAGAAATACTGCTTTAAAAATATGGATTTTCAATTTGTTAAATGGTGAATATTTTAAAATACGAATAAATTAATAATGAGCTGAATGACATGGAACTAAAATTATTCAATTTGTTTTTATGAAAAATCACAATAATCAGTTAGCATGAACATGGCACGTTAATTTAAATAAGTTATTTACAAGCATTAAACCGTGCCAAGGCAAATAGCACGCCTAACGTAAACTGTTATTAAATTCTAATTGGGTTCGTTACATCTGACGTAATATGCCTTCCTAAAATGGATTTTGCCCTCGTTTCAAATCATTCAGTTTTATTTCGGTTAGCGAATTAAAAAATTAAGCAGGTTTTTTGTGTCTCTGAACTATTGGAGTAGATAGGAGAATCTGATTGGACGAGAGTTGAAAGAACATAGCGCTCCAAGGCGAGCTGGTTCGACCTCGTAAACAGCTACGTGTTGCCTACGTCAGAGGGGGCTTGTCCCAGTGTGAATCAACCGGCGCCGAGGCGTAGTAATCTTATCCAACCACTCCAAGATAATTATAGACTTGGCTCCTTTAGCGGGGAGAACATATGCTTTGACGAACAATAAACATACACCTATTAACTAATTCTCTAGACCATTCTTCAAAGATTACGTATTATACGTCTCATGGTTTTGCATTATAAATGATAGGATTATTACTGCTTTTATCGAAAGAACTCAATGCCTTTGACCATTTAAAAGAAAGTTACGATGAAGAACAATTGTATTGATATTGTAATGGAATGTAATCTTGAATTCGGCTTATTTTCAGAAAAGGCAAATAAAAAATATCTTAAATCTTAAATACTTCAGAAAAAATATAGGATGCAAGCTAATTTAAATTTCTTATTCATTAAGTTCAGTTCCCACCAGCTTGTAATCCCACAGACAAGGTTGGGACAACGGTACTGGGATTTTCTTGAGTTCTGACTAAGCATTCACAAAATGAAAAATATATTGAGGATGTAAAGTCGACTGTAGAAATTACCGTAGGTCGAAATAATCGGGAGTCAGTCGCTTTTCAGAATATTTTAATTTTGCCCACTTTTCGGCTCAAACTTGTGAGCCATCATCAGGGCTACAAACATCAGAACAACAAAAGATATACATAACAATATGATAATGAAAAGTTATGGATGTAGTCAAAATGATAAAATATAAAATACAATAAAATAAAAATACATACATATTATAGATACAAATAGTAATAAAATGATAAACAATATGATGATGATAAATATGAAATCAAAACTTCAGTCTTTAATGTAGAGGTAAAAAAAAAATAATAAAAAAAAAAAAAAAAAAAAAAAAATATATATATATATATATATATATATATATATATATATATATATATATATATATATATATATATATATATATATATGTTTGACAGGGCTCCGAAACATCGACAAAATTAAAATAATAAAACAAAAAAAAAAAAAAAAAGAAGAAGATTGACTCCCGATGATTTCTACCTAAACTGAAAAATAGTATAGGCTAGATATAAAATACTAGGAGTTAAAGGTCAGATATCAAGAAATATATTGTATTTGTAAATAATAATAAAACCGGAGTGTGTGAAAAAAAAAATACTAGGAGGACTTCGACCATACTATATAGTATATAGGCAAAAGTTTGATCAAGGCTATTTTTACTTTTTTTTATTAATATTTATTCTTTGTATATAGTATGAATGATTTTTAATTTGACTATGGTATTTTATATTACATTTTTGTAAAACACAACCATAAAAAAAAAAAAATCCCGTGAGCAATAATCATTCATTGTCAGAATAAAAATTATAAGCTAACAAACTTTGGTTTATTATTTTCAATAATCAACCTTTGTAATCGACCCAAAAAAAAATTACTCCCGCTCAAAATTTGAGAGCTTACGTTTAGATGCGTAGAATCCGAATAACGAATAAAAAAAATCCGTTTATACTAATTAAATACCAACAATTTAGTTTATCCTAATTAATAAATATGTAAATACCAAAAATTGATAAAGAATTAAATTTTAAACAAAATGAAAAAAAAAATCATTGAAATTGGTTAACAACTGGCTGAGATATTGCGTTTTGAATTCAGGGGTAGTGATATGATATTATTCTTTGAATTAAGGCTTTTCATATTACTTAATCAATACCTATGTAAACTGTTATACCCCAATATTGTCATGAGAAAATAATAAACCATTGTGTAATAATTTACAGCGTTTTCTCTTACTATATCACATCCCATCCGTAAAATTATATATACTGTGAATTATGATAGTTAAATCGTTCTAAATAATGATATAAGATCATAGTTTCATTCATTTCTCTAAAATAAAAAAAAAATGAATTACTATCTTTTAAAATTAACGGTCTATGGAAACACAAATTATTTTTATTTCTCATTTATATTTCGTTCGTTTGTTACAAAGTATCATTATAATGTAATATAATCTACTTTACAGATATCCATCCCATAATTAAATCAACATAAAATGTGCAAAATTAAATGATTTACTACAGCTGCATGTAGGAGGAAAAACTTTCTCCTCTGTTTTTGTACAGGAAATGAAAAAAACATCAAGCAACGAAATCCAAGATTTTACAGACGTTTTACGTTTCATACTTCAAAGAAAACATTTGGCTGCCTGCCTGAAGTCAAAAACGCATCGTCCATCACAGTTACTTCTTATCCTACTCAGATATAGTCCAAGAGAATGTACGAATTGGCGAATATCATATTCACTTTCGAAACCGAAAACGTACTTTCCTCGACACACCTATATTTCGAAAACGGCTCGTTCGAATGGATTAAAAAGTTCAGTTGCAGACTGGTATATGTGTGTGAGAAAAAAGTAAAGCAAATTTGAATTGATATACGAAACCGAAATATACGAAAAGTTTAGTATTTACAGTTACCCCTTAAGCAATCACTTAATTTATATTTAACCACTTTCTTTATAACACATCAATACAATCAATTATTTCAAAGAAACGAAATTGGAGGAATAAAAGAGAAAAAAAAAATTGAAAATTTAAGTTCTGTCAAATTACATTATTAAAGGACATCTAAAGGACATCTAAAAAAATATAAAATAAAATACGTTCTAAAAGACCATTCAAGTACTTGTAGAGAGAGTGAGTCAAAATTGTAAGTGCTTTTTCAAGAAAAACAATAAAATTATTGAGAGTCGGTGAGTCAATTTTGGTGGAGTATTTACATTAGCATTGCAGCAAACTTATCTTAATTATCATATAATTAAATTGTACGACGTTTTGTGTTTAATTTAGAGCTACATAGGCAATTAAATAATATATAAATCGATATATTAATCAAAGAAAAAATACCAATAATAACTTTCATAAAGTGTAATTAAAATACAAGTACGTGTTAGATTTTGCTAATATAAATAAGTGGCTATAGAGCCCTCACTCAGCTTCAGCTGGCTCTAAAGTCGGTGACGCAGCTGAAGGGGGTCCTGAGATTTGGCTTTTCCCTTCAAATATCGGAGGACAGGCATGATCTAGGGTTCCCAAAGCTGGTTGTATATAGGGATGCTCACTTTTAAGATGTTATTGTAATTTGTAATTAAACTTTGCATATACGTTGCAACCAGATGACCAAAAACATTTCATAAAAATTTTTTTTTTTTTTTTTATTGAGAAATATTACAGTTTGTTACATAATGAACAGTAGTAATAGAGATGTAGTACACATTCATACAATATATACAGAATAATGATGATAAAGTCAAATTACATAAAATCGGAAATAAATAAATTCAAATATATACAAGAAAATAACAATTAAAAAAACAAAACAAACAAATCAAAACAACAACCTGTAGTAGAGATAAATACAAGTTGGGAAATAAATAAAAATCATACAAGCAAACTTAAGTATATACAATATATACAATCTGCTAAAGGGACCCTAGACTCCGCTGCTCCCTCCACAAGTGGGGGGAGAAACCGAATCCAAGAGATCCCAGCGCCTCTCACCCGGCGCTTCACTGGTGTAAGCCAGTGGAGGTCGAGCTAGGGCGGAATAGCCACAAACATACAGTACATGAGTGGAGGATCTGACCAGTGTCAGAACTCCAGAATAAATGTTTACAAAACGTCGCGGGGCCACTGCCGTTTCAATCTTCGAGGAGGATTGTAGGGATGGGTGGAGCTGGAGAACGATTGAGCAAGAGGATTAGGGTGATGAAGAAGGTTCTGATGGAATTTGGAGAATTTGGATGGTACCAGGTCTAAAATAAATGGAATATTAAGGTCGTGGTGTAGGGTACAGTTGGTAACGTAATAAGGAGCATTAACTATTGTTCGAAGGACTTTGAATTGGAAGGATTGGATACGTTTGATGTTAGGATGTTTAGTTGTCCCCCATAGTTCAAGTCCGTAGGTCCATATAGGTTTCAGTACTGTCTTATATATTAGTAATTTGTTGTCGACTGTAAGATGAGATTTTCTGTCTAGTAGTTTGTATAACCGGCCGAATCTGCGGTTGAGTTCTATCCTTTTAAGTCTTGTATGTGGGTTCCGCGTCAGCCTTTCTCTAGTAAAAAGCCAAGGTACCGGACTGTGTCTGAGGAAGGAAGCGGTATGGAATTGAATTTAACTGTTGGACAGGATTTACGTCGAAGGGTGAAAGTGACGTGTGTGCATTTGCTTTCGTTCGCCTTAATTCGCCAAGCCTTACACCAGTCTCCGACAAGGGAAAGGTGCCTTTGGAGATTTAGCGATGCTAATTCAGGATCGGAATCGGATGATAAAATGGCTGTGTCATCAGCAAATGTTGCAGCAAATGATGGTAGGGATATCGGCGGTGTAGAGAACGGGTCCCAAGACGCTGCCTTGAGGAACACCGGCCTCTACAATATAACGTTTGGAAAATTCGGAACCACAACGAACTCGGAAGGAGCGGTTTGATAGATAGGATCGGAGGACTAGGTATAAGGATTGAGGTAAATGCGTTTTGAGCTTAAAGAGCAGCCTCGGCTGCCATACCCGGTCAAAAGCTTGAGCTATATCCAGAAAGGCACCCGAACAATACTCCTTGCACTCAAGGGCGGAGGAAATGTGGTCTACAACTCGGAGTCCTTGCTGAACCGTGGAATGTTGAGGACGGAATCCAAACTGGTGTGAAGGAAAATTGTGAAATTTGGCTAGGATTCGTTTTAATAGGAGTTTTTCGAAGATTTTGGAGAGGACCTAATAGGTCTTTAGGATGACGTACAGTTGGAGGGTTTGCCTGGTTTTAGGAAAAGGATGACAGTCGAGTGTTTCCACAACAGAGGGAAATAGGTAGTGCGTAGGATACAGTTATAGAGATATGTAAGGAATGTAATGGCTTTAGATGGAAGTTGTCTTAGGATTTGAGGAGTAAGGAGATCGTATCCAGGGGATTTACGGAGAGGAAGCTTTTTAAGAAGATATTTGACCTCAGAGGGTTGATTGCTTTAGGTGGTAAGGAAATTGGTATCGGTGACGTAAGGAACTCTTCAACTATTGCGGTGTGGGTCGGATTGAGATCAGAATGAGGAGTGAATACCTTGGAAAGGTGCAGTGCGAATTCCTTTATTTTGGGATTTAAGAATTCTCTTCGTGACATTCCACGAGGAATTGCCACGAGTCGAGAGAGAGGAGAGGTAGGAATTGTAGGATTGGGAACGGAAGATCGCCAACTCCCGCTTTAATTGTCTACAATAAAAGTTTTAGGAGTGGCGATCTGATGGGTGAGGGGTGAGTTGCCATAATGCTCTGGCTCGGCGTTTGGTGTGGATTAGGTCTAGGAGGTGTTGTGGTAAATGGTTTTTGTAAGGATTTATTTGGGAGTGCTTGCGGTCCAGGCGGCTTGTTGAATCGAGGTTGTAAAGGAATAGACGGCATTGTCAAGGCCAGTTTGGGTTTTGAGAGTCACTTTGAGGTCAATATCATTGGTGAGCATTTTGCGGAAGAGGTCCCAGTTGATATGGCCTCTGATGAATGGAGGTGGGACAGGTTTAGGAATAGGTGTTAAGGATACATTTAGGATCAGTGGACTATGGTCAGAGGATAGTTCATCAAGACGAGTTACGGAATAGTTCAGGGAGCCTAATCCGCTGTGGATGAAGAAGTCAAGGATGTCTGGATTACGGTTAGGATCTGTTGGCCGGTAGGTAGGGGAATTGGGAGGTAGGAGATTAAAGCGTCGGGAGTTGAGTGCAGCCTGCAATATCCGTCCACGAGTATTTGTGGTTCTGGAACCCCATTGTTGGTGCTTGGCGTTTAGGTCTGCACCCAGAATAAAGTGATTCCCCAATGAGTTGAGGAAGGATCCAAATTGGGCAGAAGAAATGGGATGTTTAGGAGAGCAGTATGGTGATGCGATGACGAGCGGAAAAGAAAAGGTCTTGATTATAACAGAGGTGGCTTGTAGGAAGTCGTGGACGGGAAGTGGGTGTAAGTGGTGGGAGAGGGATCGGTGGACAATGACAGCAGTACCGGCATGGGCTTTGCCTTCTGGATGGTCTGTCCGGTAAGTCGTGTATTCAGGAATTTTGAAGTACTGTTTAGTGGTTAGTCTAGTTTCAGTAATGAGTGCAACATCAACTTTTTTGTCTTGCAGTAAGGCTGTAAGTTCGTCAATATGAGTTCTAAAACCACTCGCATTCCATAGGAGAATAGATAAGGAATTAGGTGAGGTCATTTATGGCTTTTTTATGGTAGGAATGAGATTTGATACAAGATTCGTAAGGATTGTGATTAGAGGTATGACAAGGGATTTGATTTCGGAAATGAAGGATGTCATCAAACTGGTAAGGTCTGTGGCATTTGAAGGAGGTGGGATATAAGAGATTTGTTGTGGATGAGGATTTTTAGGATTGATTACGTTTTGAAGAAGAGGTATTTGTTGAATGGACTGAGGATATTGAGGTACATTTTGCAGTTCCGGCAGGGCCTCGGTTTCACTACATTGGTTCCCACCTCCAAGTAAGTGGGCAAATGATACATTGGCATCGATTATTTTTGAGGGTTCTCTTCTGTCTTGCTGTTTCATCCAGTACTTGGGGTTTTTGATACCTGGTCCTTAGTTCTTTATAGATTTGGCATCCTTTGTAGTTGGCCGGGTCGTCCTTGAGGCAATGAGCACATACAGCGGGTGTTGACTTTGGTTTTGTACATTCCACAGACTTGTGCTGTTCACCGCATTTCACGCAGCGTGGTATGTGATAACAGTAACTTTTGGTATGACCATACGCCTGCAAATTTTGACATTGAACAATTTCTCTCTTGGTGTAAGGTTTTTCGACTTTTACACTTGTATAGTACAGTCTTTTTAGATGATAAATTTGTTCTACCCCTGACAATGGTTCCAAGTCAACGAAGAATAGAGGAAGTTGAACTCTATCTTTTATGACATTAGTGACTTGGCGCACTTTGTAACCCATCTCCATAAGTTCTTCTTTGATTGCTTCAACTGGTGTAGAAGAATGTAGATTTCTGATTACAACTCTAAGAGATCTCTCTTGCCGTAACTGATAAGTGTGGAAATCCGCTTTAGTATCAGTTAGATATTTCACTATTTTTCTATACGTCTCGGCGGTGGTCGGTGATATTTTGGTGTCATTGATTCTACTCATACAGTAGTAGCTGGTGGAGTCGGTAATTTTATTCAATTGAGCACACACAACAACTGAAAATTTTTAATATTTTTGACAAATATCGGTGGAGGCCGTGGTTCACTGGGTGTAGGAGCAGATTCCATGTTTTCTTTTTCATTATGTAGGATTTGAAAAGGATTTGGGGTGAAAAACGGAGATTCGTCAGTCATCCCTTGTGACGATGTGCCAGGTTGTGGTTCAGATTTGGTATTAGTACCTGAAGGGGTTTGCTTGCTGATTTAATTTTTTATTGGTATCACGGCGGGGTCTTTGCTTTATAGGAGACGTGATTGAACCACTAGATCTAGATCTTTTAGTTGATGCTTTGGAGGACATCACTTGGTGAAAATATCGTATTTCATGTGAAGAAGATAATAACTAGATGTGGAAAATAAAACAATAACTAAAGAAAAGAAAACCAATCCCGACCTTGCCGAGGTATTGGCAATCAGCTGATGTGAAGAGGTTACCCAGCATTCACTTTACACCGTAAATTGTAACAAAACTTACTGTTTTTTGCTCCAATATTTACTGCAGTTGTTATCCTGAAGTCTGGTGATGTTTTCAAGATTGCTCTGAAGTGAATTCCAACTGAAAAAGCAAGATTTGAGACGATTTGAATGATGACTGCTATACTCTTGCGCATGCGCAGAACTTGCATAAAATGATAACGAGTTCGTTTCGGTGCTGTGGAAGAAGGGAGAGGGTGAGCTTTAACTCTGGCATAAAACTCCCATCCTCTCCCTCTGTCCCGAGGAAACCCATTTTCAGAAGGTGAGAAAAAAAATTCGATTGGTATCATAATTATTCATTTATTTTATTTTATAATTGTTTAGGCTGCAGAGAGATTTTAGGGCGATTACCGGCCGTAATAATCAATTACTTGTATAAATGTCGTATAATTATTTGTTTATCCATTTAAAGTCCCTCTATGGCTAATCGGACGATCCTACAGTGAGTGTCCTAAATTTTGTCTGATTAGTTTAAAGATCTTTAATGAGTACTCGGGCATCATACAGGCTTGGGATCACATTTTTACGTCCTCTCTGGAGAGGGATAACACTAAGGATTTTCAACTCTCATTAAAAAATCCTAGAGCCACATTCCAGGTAGCCTGCAACAACCTACGACCTTGGAAATAGAAGGTAAGTTATGCTAGCAATTACACGAGGGTGACACCTGTATAATTATTTTGTTCTCTGTAAATATTGTGTGGATGTTGTCTCAAAGGAAAATTAGTTAAAACCAATAGTAATATTGCTGAATGATAGAAAAGGTTTATTTAAGTAAGATTAAAAAGAACAAAAAAACTTCGATTGAAAGTGTATTGCTTTAAAGATTTGGTTGAACACAAGCGTAAAACCCATGGATTCAGTGGATGTGTATTTCCGTTGAAAATTGGAATTCGAAAATTTTCAAGATCGCAATACTTTCTCCTACTATAAATAGTAAGTGAAAGTAATAAAGAAAGTGTTTTTATTGGTAGTTTCTTTGTTATCACATTCCTAAACAACTGCTTCATCATAAACGCATTTATGCAAATTTAAATAAAGGAAAAAGGAAATATTCGCGAGCAAAGCCGCGGGTTACAGCTAGTATATATATTGAAGTCACAAATTAGAAGAGATGTAATTCCCCCCAAAGTCGGTTATTATTGAAGATAGAGAAAAATCGAAAAGATTTTCGAGGTTAAGTCACCGCGATGAACAAAAAAAAAAACTCTTATATGGTCAAGACACAACTTGTAAGAGATTTGATTCCCTGATAACTTGGTTATTATTGATAATAGAGAAAAAATGTAAGGTGTTCTGGAATCAGGAAATTTTATTTGAATTAATTGAATAAAAATGGAAGGAAAAGAAAAGGAAATAGAAAAGAAATCTAATATAAATGCCTTCGGTCTATTATTTTCAATAATGAACCTTTGTTAACGACAAAAGAATTACCCCCACTCCTCGTATAAGGATTATACACACGTTTCTTGATGCATATTGTAATATTGTTGAATGATAATTTTTTTTTATTTAAGTAAGATTAAAAAAAAAGAAAAAGGGTTCGATCGGAAGGGTATTGCTTTAAAGATTTGGTTGAACACAAGCGTAAAACCCACGACCTTCGGGTACATCGTACACACGCCAGCTACTGTTTGTAACCCAGCTACCACGGACCTGCCAACATGATTGCCCAACCCAATTACTCTCACCTTCTCATCAATCACCTTTGCCAAGACAACAAGTCTGTTTTAAATTTCTAGGAGCATTAAAATATAAATTACATGGGACAATGATCCCATTTAATTAATATTTTAATTACATTACTTTTATTACATAAACTGAACATATTTCTACTTAGAAGTAAGGATCAGTCCACAACAGATGGCGAGGAAAGTGAGCTATTTTAGTATTTGTCACCGCATAACCAGTTTCTGATACCAGATCTCTGGAAGAGACCAGGCTCATAAGGGATTTCGCATTCGTCCTTGGTAGTTTTTTGACTTCGTATTCCAAAAAAATGGGAGCTATGAACTAATTTCAGATTCGTTTGGTACAATATTTGAACAAGCATGGTATCCCAAGTAAGCATCTAACACCAATCAGTAGTTCAATATAATCAAGCCCCGAAATAAATGTAAATTTCAATACAAAAAGACAAATTCATCTTTAAAATATACAACAGTTTATAGAACAAAACTTGCTTAGGCAGTATTTTAATATAATAAAATTAACAAAAGAGAAAATAAATATCTCACTCTGTTTTTATTCCAATTCAATTACTCATGTGACCTTAGGATTTTCTAAAGGGTAAAAGTACTCCTTCCTTCGGAGGGGACGTACAAGGATTGTCATGAGTCTGTGCGATGTCAGGTACTCGTCAATGATCCCTAACCTTATTAAACTTGGATAGGCAAAATTTATGACTCGAACTGTAGCGTCGTCCGATTAGCCACAGCAGCATAAAGTGACGTTAAATGGATAAACATTATTCATTACATTTTCACTTATTGATTTGAGTATCGTTTAAACATATATAAACGATAAATTAATTTTACTATAATATGAATCCTTGAAACCTAGGATTCCTCACTGAGTAAATAGCACTAAAACCATCATTCAAGAAATACCAATATATTTTACGACAACATTTTTCCTGACGCTCCCAATGTTTATTCTTAAAGCCTAGGATTCACGTTAAATTTTGTTTGAAATAAACGAATGATAAAATATAGTGACAGAAATGGTAGCTGGATTATAAAAAATATTTCGAAACACAACTCTTACCACAAACTTTTCCCTACAAGTAGTTACAAATAAATCTCTATGGGCTGTAGATGACCATGAACTCTTCACCTTGTTTTGCAAGTAAAGAGAATCAACAAGCCAGTTTGAACCGGGCATAGTAAATGGATAATTTAGATCTGATGTAATGATAAAATTCAAATTTACTTTTGAAAATTAAAAATATTTTGGGAACCAAAATCAAATTCTTTTTTTGAATGATTATACCATGCCTTAAAAAAACAAAAAAAACTTGTCCACAGCCGTGTATTTCATCATTTGGACAGGGCACTTTTACCAAGTCTGTCCCAACAGCATCAACAAGGACTTTATTGAACTTTAGAAGCAACAGTCAAATAATCGAGCGATACGGTTAATAGGAGGTTAATTAAACAATCTTAATTTCTAATACCAAGTGGTTAGTAGTGGTAAAATGTTGTTATTAAATACATATTTAGACTATTTAAATGTTGTTGTACTATACAAAATTTCTTTAAGATTGATAAAAAAGACATGTAACAAAGCCTGGAAAAAAAAAAAATCTGGTGCGGGTTAAACACGACTTTCACTTACCTCGACTTTTAAAATCAATTTAAGAACAATTAAATGAACCTAAACTTGAAAAAGTTAATTTAAATAAAAATTTCCATTTAAGCGGCTGAAAAGACGTTGGCCTCGCGACCTACTACATTAAATAAACACTGTAGTGCTATCACTGGATAGTTTCTTCATATGCCCCTAACAAGCCCATTTGATTAATTAACATATGACTTAACGTATTTTATTGTATAATACAATTGTAAATTTCTTTTAAAAAAATTAACACAGATAAATACAATTTGTATTCAGTTTCGTTGTAAACATGTGATTTATATTAATTAATACAACTATATGAAATTGTTACGTATAATAATCAGTAATAATTTTATAACCTTTTCGTCACTTTACATCACCCTTTACAACTTCGTGTATAAGATAATACTTTTTCTAAAATCTTTAGCTTTCCAACAATATAATATCCATTTACGCTACTGTTCTTATGTTCAAAAACCTAGCACTAGTCAAGTATTCTTCGGATCCTGGTTGGAATCCCGGCTATATGGAATACTGTTTACTCTGTTAATTCAGCCGGGGGAGGGGGAGGGAAAGGGGAGGAGGGCGATCATTTGGTATGGAGACCCTCCTGGGGCAGACCCAGTCCTTTAAAGAGGGTACCCAAATAGGAGAAAAAACGTGGCGGCTGAGCGTGATCAAGGCTTAATCACCTCATTGCATGGCCGTTGGCCAAAAATCGTACGAATATCTACATGTACTAAGCCCAAGACCCTTCATGGTTTGTAGCGGTGCAGGATTTTTTTTTTCCCGAGGATGAAAACCCAAAATATTCGGCATTTAAGCCTTGTCTGACTATCTCAATCAGGATGAAACGTATATTAAAGCCCATTTAATTTTACATCGATATAGTGAGTTTAATTAAAATTATTAGAGATAATAGTAAAAAGGTTCAAAATGCATAGTATATAGTAGAACTTCCGTTCATCCGATTTTGGTGAAAAACAAGGTGTAAAATCTCAGGCATACATAAATCTTAAATATGAAATTTCAGTTTCGTACAACTTTCCTAGCTAAACTTACCACATTTTCTAGCGACTTGGTTTTTTGGAATCAGGGAACGTGTATTTTCGTTGAAAACTGGAATTCGAAAACGTTCACAATCGCAATAATTTCTCTTACTATATAGTCCACGTATGTGTAAGTGAAATTAATATAACTTCTGAACTCGAAAAGAAACTAAGAATATACGTTTACATGTTCAGATCTTTGGGTTCAACGTTGTTTACAGATTAAGAGTGAAGGCAGATGTGCTCATTTTGCTGTACTGTGTCATTACTAGTTTCATTAGTATATTATTGGTAGTGAAAATTACTAGAGAGATACGTTGCCATTGAATTGTCAACAGTAAATCCTCCAATAAGACGAAGAACTCACAGCCTTGGCGCCTTTGATTGATTCTACAAACGATCACTCGGTCGTCACACTCATTAACATCTTCATTTCAGATAATTAGTTCTGACTAAGCTATCATCATTCGTTATTATTAGGCAAATTAAGAGATCAGCTGCCTCAATGAAACGTTATTTGCGTCAGCAGGATACAGATAATTATATGTCTACATATTACCGATAGAAAGGAAATGAAAACTTTGATTGGATTGATTTAAATGTTTAAGTTTTAGGAGAAAAAATTATCTTCATGGATTAGTTGCTTTCGGACGAGATCGGTAAATGCCCACTTTTTTTGGGTACTTGTGCAATATCCAATCATCCCTTGGAAGGTCACAAAAGTTGATTCCACTGATAAACTCAATCATCCTTTAAGAGGTTTTTTTTTTTTTTTTTTTTTTTTTTTTTTAACACTCAGTAATAAAGCAAGTATCAAATAAATATCCCCGAACATAAAAAGTAATCTGTTTGTCTGTTTTTCATAATTAACTAGCTGCATCCTGCGGCTCTACTCACGAATATGTCAATATTTTTTAAGTATTTGAAGAAATATTTATCTTGAATTAGATTAAAAATTTAGTAATCCAATGTTTCACAGACTGAATTAACCTCCTAGAACTTGATTTTTGATTACCCTAGTTGCCCATTCATATCAAATTGAGTTTCGGTACCAGTGTCATTTTACATGAGATATGGAGTAGCCCAATAAAAATCTAAAGATATAGTTAATGTTTATGAGTTGGATTTTTAGAATTTAAGGGATCATTGCTATTTAAATGATTGGTTGAAGGGGTCCGCGAAAATGTTTTGTTGAGAACCTCTTTCATAAATAATTAATTACAATTTTGGTTTATGGGTTTATTTTAACAACTTTCGTGTGGTAGGTAATTATTTATTCTGAAATCTTGAGTACAGTGTGGAAGAATATAACTTTATGAGTAGTAATATAGGCTTATAATATACCGATATATTGCACGATACTGTACGGTGGCGACAATGATTGACCATAACCGAATGACGTTAGAACAACTTTCTATTGACTTGTACGACTTGTTTTATTGCATATTAACTGTTATGAAATCTTGCGCTTTCCAGCGGTATATTATAAGCCTATATTACTACTCATAAAATTCAGCAATAATTTTGTTATGACTTTGTTACACAAAATTTAATTTTCCCTAGTAAAGAAAAACTCAGTTGTAAAGTTTTTTACATATGAGCCTTCAGGAAAGAATGCCTTAAACGGTAGTGAAAACGGTACCAAAATCCGTCGTGGTTTAGGAGTTCGTAGAAACGAGAAGAAATAGAAGATAGAGAAGAAATATGATTTGAAGAGTTGATCTGAGTAAAAAATAATTTCATAGACTAATTTAAAAGAGCTACTAGTGATATCAAATATAGACTTGGGGGTTGGCAAAGAGGTTAAGGTTCTGCAAGAAAGCGCCCTGCCTACACCTACATTAGGCACTGACCTAAAAACCAATTCGCACCTATCCACATAGCTGAGGACATTATGAGCAGTTAATTTAAAAAAAGCAATTAATTACTAAATCTTATGGCTTAGTAGTGGTCGTTAATATCAGACTCCAGTATCATATTTTTATAGATATTTTTACTTCCACTTACCAATACATGAAATATATAGTAAGGGGAAGTATTGCCATCGTGAAATTTTTTGAATTCCAGTTTTTAATGGAAATACACGTTTTAGAGTCGCCTGAGTCCAAAAAACCAAGTTCCGAAAAAAAGTCTGAGTGTGTGTGTGGTAAGTCTTGCGCCAATACGAAAAGTCTTACTAAAATGAAATTTCATATTTGAAACAATTATACGAGTTGTTACTTAAAATTGTAAACTGTACTACCGATATTTTCTTTGAAATCGGCTGACCGAAAGATCTACTTAATACCATGCATTTTGCACCTTTTTCACGATTTGATCAGAAACGGTTAGAGCCGTTTTAATTAAACTCCCTGTATCGATGTGAAATTGAATGGGCTTTAGTACGATGTAGGTTTCATTCTTATTGAAATAGTCTGACAGGGCTTAAATGCCAATAGTTTAAATTTTATACCTCTGAACTACCTTCAATTTTGTATATTTGAATAAATTAACCATATAATCTTGCTAGAATTGATAAAAAACGGTTAAATATAAGTTGAGTGAATTCGATACCCAACAAAAGGAGAAAAGAGCAAAAATATTTTTTCTTGCAATTTTTGTGTTTTAACATAAAAATAATAATATAGATGTATTATATACCTTTGGAACACTAAATAATGGTGAGTGATAAAAAGCCGATAAAACTAGCCAATTGTCGTAGATAATAATATAATAAATTATTTATTAAAACATTTGTTTCTGTTGAAACTAAACGTAATTAATGCTTCAACAATTTATTTTCATCTTGAAATGTTTTTTAAATTCTTAAATTGATTATAACATCGGAGGTAGGTAAAAATCGTGTGTTGCGCGAACCAGATTTTTCATATATGAGTATCTGAAAAAAATATGATAACGGACAGTAAAAACTGAGATTTTTTTTCTCGAATATTCCAAAAAGCCATAAGTATCGTAAATACTTGAATTCAGTTAAAAGGCATCATTTGGTCATTTCAATTAATGGTCAGGACAAAAAATATAAACAAGAGGGTTACCTGTGGTGTAGTACCTAGCATAACAGCTTTCTTTTCCCAAGATAGAGCGTTCAAACACAGAAGGTGGCCCCTTAAGGAAAGGATTATTATTAAAAACTCTTTGGTTATGCCGTCGTTTGGGAGCGGCGAGGCAAAAAGGCCGCGGCGTGGCCTAGTGTATAGAGCATTACGCTAATGTTCTCCGTCTGAGGCAGAATTATTCATTTCAGCCATGGAGCGACAATGCAGTATGGAGACCCTGTCAGGGCGAACCCAGTCCCTATAAAGTGGGTACCTGAAAAAACCTGGCTGCCATTTAGACCAAATCTCCTCCTTGCACGGTCTTTCTCCGTAAAATAGTACGAATTTATATTATGAACCCGAGACCCTTCATGGGTTGTAGAGGTTACAGCAATATAAAGTGATGTTAAAGGAATAAACAAACAAAAAATACAAGATAACTTTTTTAAATATAGCATAATCAGCAGTTTAAAAATATGTATTTTTAGAGGATATGCCGCAGGCTATTTAACAAACTTCAGCCTATTTAACATACATTGTAGTTTAACACGAATAAATAAAAGACAAGGTCTAACATACACAGTAGCTCCAATTACCTTTTACTGAAACAGATTAGCATTAAAATACAGCTCTTTAAGGTCAGACTTAACATAATCCTAATGTTTCGTAAAAGGATTCAGAATATTTAACGTTTTCAACGATCCATTCGTTACTGATTCCAACAATATCGTCATCTAGCAGTTACAAACTATATGTAAAACATTAAAATAATGTATTCTTTATGTCATTGTAGCTGATCTCGTAAAAGTTGTATATGTTAAATTTAATATTTTTTATGTGAGTAAATATTACTTAAATAACACAACAAATTCTATAACTAAAACGAAAAGAGAAAAAACAATTAAATGCAGGCAAACAACTGAATGGGGAGCTCAGCTTAATGTGGAAATTTCTTTCATCTCCAAATAAATTTTGTTTACATTTATTTTTTAATATTTCGGTAAATGCAGTAATGTACTTGGGACTAATTTTTGACAAAAGGTTAACATGAGGACTTTTATGTTCGAAATTACATAGACACTCTAAATTACCCATTAGACAAAAGCTTGGCTTATATATTTATTCACTAGAACCTTTATGGACTTACGCTAGCCAAATTTTTGGACCAGCTAAAAGGACACACATTCAAAAATACAAACATTTCAATCCAATTTTTAAGACTAGCAACGAACTCACCACTCGTATGTTTCAAACCGACTTACGTATTCCAACTACGACTAACCACATATGATTGACTTACAAACTATTTCTAGAACAGAGAAACAAACTTGCACAAACCATGGCTACTACAGACATACCATACATAACTCGGCGTTGGCTGAAAATTAGTTGGATGAAGGACCACCGAGTCTGAAAAAATAGTTAATGTTTGAATGTCCGGAGGCAACCAATGGTTGCTGTATCCCTCATGCCATGTTTACCAGATTCATGAAATAAAACTTTTTTTTTTCTTCCTACATTTATTTGTGCAACAAAACATACAATACGCAAAGAAATATATCGTATATACATAGTACATAATACATTAAATATGTATCATATAACCCTTTTGCTTATTGTATATATTTTACGGGTGCAAAAAAAAATATTGAGATACAAATAAAAAATTCGGTTCTCTAAAATTGTATTTCAATTGCGTGTATTAGTTGGTAAGTTAATTAGCTTACTAAATTAAATATTCTGTTTTGCCAAATATTTATCGTTAATTATAAATTTTATTATATTAAATAATAAAATATTAGTTATTTTGCTTTTATCTCATATAATTTTTTTTTTTTTTTAGTTCCAATAATAATTGATTTATAAGATTTTTAACTACTCCGTTGATATTTAAGGAAATAAATTTATTAAAAATGTGTTAACAGGATTCTGACATAAAGCACAAAATGAATTTATAATGTATTATGAGAAAGTCATTAAACTTATTTTCAAAATGATAAATGGAACTAAACAGAAACTACAGAATTGTTTAGAAATCGAATCTAGAGATTCAATGTTAAGTCATCTGATAGAGTAGTTGAAAATTAAAGTTGTCAATAGAGTAAAGATTTAATATCTTTACACATAAATTAATGGTTAAGTAAAGGCCTAATGACAACAAAATGTAAACAAACCATTTACAAATTATTTCTTATTTAATACTACGAGAACTTTGTAGTTTTATCTTATAGATAAGATTAAGAATTATAAATAGCTGATGATCATACTATGGTTAGGATGCGTTGTATTTGTTACTATTTAAAACTTGAGAACTTCTTTGGTAAAATTAACCAATAAGTCAAAATGAAAATTTTCCTAAAATCTTTATTCATATAGTTTTGATAAATTAATAATAAATTATCAATAGTTAAGAAAATCATATAATTATAAACTTTTGTAAACGTTTATTTTATTATTATTTATTTTGTTTTTTTAGGACGCTTAATTTTCTGTTTCTCCTTAACCGTTATCGTTAATTTTTTGTTGATGTAGAAATGTTTTGATTAGGTTATAGCATAGTTTTTCATCTTATCAATATATCACTAACAACTAATTTTATTTTATTTCATTTTACCTTTTGTATTTAAAATCGCAAATGCAACCGGATTTTTGGCTCAAAGGAGGGGATCCTTTATTTTTTATAATTAATTTAATAAAAAAAAATTAAGATATTTAAATATATATTTTAAAAAAAGTGAAGATATTTTAAAATATATTTATTTCTTCGCTAATATACATTGTGCTTAATTAAAAAATATATTATTAAATTAATTTCATTTTTAAATGCCCTATTTCCATTCTAATATTATCAAGATATTCTTTTCGATTTCGTTTTACTACATTTTAAATCAACATGATTTTATTACATCACATACAATAGGATCAATATGATTTTGCTTTCTATGTTTAATTATTTTTTTTTCTATGTAATGTTTCAATAATATTTACAAATATCGGTATTTTATTCTCAAGAGAATTAAGATATTCATTTTATTAACTTTATAAACAGTGAAAGGTAAGCTCAAGACAAAGTTTATTTACCATGTCTTTACTAATTTCGTTTGAAACTGATTTTAATTCTAATATTATAAATATCGATATTTTTGTGTCGATATTACACCAGTATCATTAACGTTCACGGGATTTGATATCGATACCCTATCTCTTGTGAATAGGTATACACAGACCGCTGCGCATGCGCTAGTCTAAAGCATGTTGGTAACGTCACCATAATTACGAAATCAAGCATTTACCCCTGCCAAAAATCGAGTAACGTGCCTAAAGAACTTTTCACTACAAAAATTATAAAACAATAATACAGTCCTTCCACTTCAAAAGGATCCTGGGATAATTATGAAAATTAATTTGGATGAATGTAAATAAGGCATATTATCATAAGTAGTTGATGAAAGACTTAGCACATAATAGAAATAATTTTAACAAACTTCGCAAATTTTTACGTTTACATCATTACGTAAAAATAATTACGTAAATGTTAATAATTAAATTAATACTAATTAATTAATTACACAATTTGTATTCAGGATTATTACAATCTGTCTTAATATTGACTATAATAATAATGCTTCCGACCACATTCATAGAAAAGGTACAGAACAAGAGGTAAAGGCAAATTACACATAGTACAAAATAAAATAATATACGAGTATATAATAACAAAAACATAAAATTTAAACAATATTAATACGCATTTAACAAATAAATGAGCATCCTAAACACATCCATATTTCAAAAGAAATAAAAGAATTAAAAAGTTGTTGAGTAACTTCAAACATTCTTACCTTTTAACACATCTGCCTTTCAGATTAAAAACGTAAAAAAAAAGAAAAGATTATTTTATTTTTTAAAAAGAAATTTACAGTGTTTGATGATTATCCATAAGCAAGTAAAAGAATCCGTCCTCAAAAAGTCGATGACCCGTGAGATGCACTAGCCTTGACCAACTGCTGTAGGCCTGCCCGTTGGATGCCAATCAGAAAATTATATAAATAGAACCCTTCTCTCTATGAAGCAGTATTGTCATTTCATACTCCGATAGTAATCATAACTAATCGTTTTAGAACTTTAACTTAGCGAAAAAGTTTTATTTTTTTTTATTAAAGAGGTACCTGTCCTGTGAACTGTAAACGTTTGTAATGGACGCTGACACCGTTATTTCTAAACCAAATTAAACTAGAATATTTGCTTTTAGTAAATAAATCATGTATTTACAAAACCTTTAGATACTTGTAAGAAAAGGTCAGCCGAATTTCTGAACGTCGCGAGGATTCTATAGGTTTTAGGTGTTTGCTAAGTGTGGTGAAGGCTCTACTGTTCTTATTTTTTTTAGATTTCAGCACATGTCGTGCGCATATTAAATTACTTTTAAAAACGTAAGCTATATGTATTTATAGGTATTACCGACTTGGGCTATAAACAGGACGGAACGGGAGATTTGCAAAAAAGAGTAAGTTTGAAGCTTTTCATCTAAACTCTTTTGTCTTGCATATCAGGAAAATCTATATATATCTATATAAATGTAGGTAGTTTATGGTTTTCCATCTCCAAAACATGGAATGTCAGAATCTTTCAGTCAATTGATATAGCTTTTAAGCATCTACAAAGAAACCGCACCTAATCATCAATTTATATTCGTTTTCATTATTGTTCTTTATTAAATATTTATAACCCGTAATTTATAAATTATCTAAATTTTTTTTTCGTTCGCTCTACCTCACCTTTGAAGACTACACGGGGTTTCTAGGCCCAGGGGAACAGGGCAGGGTATTAATACCGAGATAAAAGCGCTCCGGGCATCGAGACACGAACTCGTAACTATTTATTTAATTCTATATTTCTGGTCTTCTGTGGTTGCAGGACAACGCGTGTTCATAGAAACAAGCGCTAACCGACTAAGCCACCCGGCTCTTAAACAGTCCTTAAAATATTAAAATCGGGTATATCGTTTTTAGAGTGGTTATCCTAGTAACCACTGAAATATTTTGATTCGTATCCTTGTAAAAGGAGAATAAAGAGAATCAATAGTAGTTCTCTTCCATTTTTAATCGTATCCTAGCTACCAGATACGTCATTTTTTAAGAATCCTTTCAACGGAAATTAAAAAAAAAATACTTAAAACAGTCCTTAAAATACCACAATCGGCATATCTTTAGAAATAGTAAAAACAGCCTTTTGGGTATAGCTTTCTGAATTCTCCAGTAGGCTCATCTCCCTTTGCACTAAATATTTTAAGTAGTACCTTATTTTCTAAAACCTTAAGGTGTTGTTCATTCATTAAAGTAAGAAACTACGTTTTACGTCCATATAGGACCGTCGGGATTATAACAGATTCATAATTTGTAACTTTTAAGTTAATGACAGTAGAAATACAATTTTTTTTTCTTCATATTCTAAACATCAATTTATTTTAGTGATAGTTCGATTAAGCTATGGTAATGATCCCTGTTAAACTTTTCGTATAGAAGATATGATGTGGAAACTGATATTAAAAGTAATAAAAACCCTCCTTAAGGGAGCGGATGGCGTTTTTACCAACTCCTGTGAATTGTAGACTGATAATAACTGATAAGGTGGATTAGGGTTGTATGGCTACTTGTGATAAGCGCCTTTTCAAGTGGAACGCAAGAATAGCTTCCCTTGTTTAGAACAGGGAGGCCATTCCATGTATTATGTTCTAAGCAAAACTCATTATTTTGTTTATCATCTTATGTATATAAGAGTTATTAGACATTAGATATTTGGTATTTATTTATTTGAGCACGTGGCAAACGGATTTTTTTTTTATTCGTTATTCGGATTATTACGTATCTTGAAACGTAAGCTCTCAAATTTTGAGGAGAGTAATTTTTGTTTTTGGTGGATAACAAAGGTTCATTATTCAAAATAATAAACCAAAAACATTTATACAAGACTTCTTTATAATATACGTTTCTTTTCTTTCGATTGTTACCAAAATAAAATTTCCTGATTCCAGAACATATTACATTTTTTCAACAATAACCGAGTTATCAGGAAATCACATCTCTTCAAGTTGTGGCTTCATCATATATTTTTTTCCCCTTAGTTCGTCGCTGTGACTTGACCTGGAAAACCTATTCGATTTTTCTCCATCTTCAATAATAACCAAGTGACTTCAATAATTTTTTTTCTTCCTTATTGTGCTTTACTGATTCTAATACTCTATAGAATTTTGTCTCTATATTATAAAATAACTGTATTAAAAGCGGATACATAGACAAGATTTTAATTTTTTTTTTAATATTTTATTTTTGGATTATTATTTGCAATAATGAACCTTAGTAATCGACCAAAAAGAAAAAAATTACCCCTCCTCAAAATTTGAGCGCTTACTTCGTATAGATACGTAGAACCCGAATAACGAATACAAAAAATCCGCAAAAGTGTCCTGATCCTTAAACTCAATATAATATTTTCTCCTACTTAAAAAAAACTGAGTTATATATGTATGGGTAAAATTTCAATTTTTTTTTTTTTTTGTTTCTTTTTTAACTATTCGTGGTTTCTTGGTTAAAAAACTTTACTAATTATTTTCTCTATCTTAATAAATAACTGAGATATTGAATTAAATAATTTTTAAATCGGCCGCTATTTTAAAATAAATAAGTGAATATCAACGTCTTAGTGTTGGGATCATCGTTGGATCCCTTAGCATTTTTGTGCCAAATTTAGAAAACAATTGTTTATTAGTTTCGAAGAAAAAACTAATAAAAAAATAATAATGCTTCAAACAGCAAAGGATCGAATAAGGAAGGATCTGTCGAAAGCTGCGGTTCGAATAGGCATTCTATGTGAGTATATAGGAATAAATGAGCAAGCAATTCAAAAACTAAATAATAATAATAAATAAATAAATAATAAACCGAAATTAGGATGAACTGAATAATAGCATAATTTATATAAACAAGACGCATGGGTTAGAAATATTGAAATTAACGAATCTTCTTTATGAATTGATGGTTTGCTCATTGTCGTATCGTGGGGTCGAAACGTTGGAAAGCAATAAATAGTTGAAATTTAGTTATTTCATTTACTGAACGCCCGGACTAATTCCTTCCAATAATAAATAATTATTCTACCAGAGGTAGACTCAAACCTGTAATAATAGTTATGTACCCTACTCAAAAGGCTACGCAATCCATCGGTCTTGTTATCATTTACACATGATTTCTGCTTAGTCAAATGTAAAAATGTAGAATGTTTATAACGCTATTAGTATGCCATTTTAAACTATGATCATCCAGATTCTTTATTTTACAGTATTTTGAAACTATTATTGTTGCAATATTGAAATAAGCTTAACGATTGGCAATATTGCTCCTTACTTTAGCAAAATAATATCAATAAACACATATATTACTGATTTAAAAGTTAATAATAACTTTAAAAAACCAAAATCAATATTCCATCAACTTTATAAAAATATTCATGTTCAGAAATGCTTTGAGGATGAGGGCGTCTACAGAATTGATCCGACATGCACGCGGTGTCCAATTAATAGCAATGGCAATGACGAAGCAGCGCCTGACATATCGAATGACAACATTAATTATCCTCGCGGCTTTAAATATTGACACGAGTCAATTAACAGATATCAGCTGTTGTTTTCTTAGGTCGGGGCCAGAAACTGCTGGATCCATTCGGAAAGTTCCAGCTGGATCCATTTATTTGGAACCTTAACCCAGATCCTTCCATTTACAAGACAACAATGGTTATTGAATACAATGATTATTATACAGAGGTCCTGCGTGGCTAATGAATAATAATCAACACGCTCTATTATCACATCAATCTACCTTGGGATCAACAAAGGGAATCTGAGCGTACAATGCACTAATTTCAATGCCCATGTGGCTTAATAAGTGTTTTTACCTTATATATTAGACCACAAATTGAATACTGCACCTTGAGTGTGTAAAAAAAAAACTTATTAAATAACAAATTAAAAAACACAAAAAAGTAGGAAAAAAATGCTAAGATCTGTTTGTAAGTAAAATCAGTAGGAAAAGTTCTGTAATGAAACATTTCATACTAGTACTCACAAGATGAGTTAAATACACTGACGCTGTCCGAATCCAAACACACAAACATATCACATCGCAGTGAAATGAAAGGATATAGCCGGCTTTTTTGACTCAAACTTGGGGATCAATTTGGTGTTGAATACAAATAATTAACATAAATTTTTAGCTTTTTTTTCGAGATTTTTTTAAAAACCGTCTTTTTTTGATTTTTTGAAAATTGTATATAGCTTTTTTCAGTCAAATTCATAATTTTTTCAGTCAAATTCATAATTTTTCAGTCGAATTCATAATTTTTTCAGTCAAATTCATAATTTTTTCAGTCAAATTCATAATTTTTTCAGTCGAATTCATAATTTTTTCAATCAAATTCATAATATTTTCAGTCAATTTCATAATTTCTTCTATTTCTTTATACAGTCAATTTAATGAGGTTTTGCAACCAAGAACATAACATTTTTATTAAATCTTGTTGCTGTTTATCCATTATACTCGTAAAAGATCCCCATCTTAAGTAAACCTGGATAGGCAACATAAGACTCCCGCTGCACCGTCGGATCAAGCACAGTAACATAAAGTGACGTTAAATGGATAAACAACAATAAGATTTAATAAAAATGTTATGTTCTTGGTAGCAAAACCTCATTAAATTGACTGTATAAAGAAATACAAGAAATTATGAATTTGATTGAAAAAATTATGAATTTGACTGAAAAAATTATGAATTTGACTAAAAAAATTATGAATTTGACTGAAAAAATTATGAATTTGACTGAAAAAAGCTATAATTTGAAATTAATTAGTGATGTTTTTTGGGGGAAAAAAGAAATTGTACAATATCCACCACTTCAAAAAGTCGAAAAATTCCTGTGTATAGAGGAGTTAGAGACATTTTCTGAAAAACATCGGTGATTAACACTTTTCAAAAACATTAAAAAAAACACATATTTTGGTTTTTTATCATCCGCTAAAAATTGGGTTTTCGTTTAAGAATCATGATCATATAATTTTTTCATGGCTTTGACAAATTAGAATAAGAGAAAAAATCATCACTACTTTAAGTCAAATTTTACAGTTAAAAAAAAATCGAAAAAGACTTTTTGAAAAAAATCTCGAAAACTGTTTGGATCAAAAACTTAAAAATTTAGGTGGATTATTTTTATTCGACACCAAATTGATCCCTCCAAGTTGGAGTAAAAAAAAACCGATTTACCATAGATTTACCATACCCTTTATAAGAATTATCACTTGATTAAATCATCACAGTATATACGACCTATTCATATTTCTTTCTCTTCTCATTCAAATCCTATCTTTTTCAACAGTATCTCAGACACAAAACGTGAAATTTTAGTTCAATTATTGGAAATACAATGTAAGAATTAAAATTAATTATTTTTATCACTCTAATTCTAGCAATGTGGATTAATTTATTCATTGTTAATTATTTTTAAAGTATCTTAATAATAATAATGACTCGAAAGGGCAGATGAGTAACAACAAATAGAAAAATAAATTATCTTCAACACTAGTATCTTTTAAGATTTTGTTTTCCGGTTTTTTTAGTTTATATTCCCAATTTTCGTATATTTTTTTCATATCGTTGTAAAAAATAATTAATTATATTGCCACTTGACCAGACCTATTATATTATATTGTCTATTTATTTCACAAGTTTGTTATTCTTAAAAGAGTTAGTCCCAGAGATAGTTATTTTCTATTTCTATTTCAATATAATTAAAGGCAGCAAGTCTTTGAGTGGAATTAAGTTTAAGCTCTACAGGCGCAGTAACCGAGGTAAATTTTTATTTCTATAGACCATCAATTAAAAAGAATCTAGCCAGTTCAATAACATAACTAAAATTTGACACGGACTAAATAACCATGAAAATGCCTGTTGGTAGGCGATTCTTTAATAATAAAATAAAGTTAGATCTTTAAAATAACACAAAGAAACTGCAAATCGTAAATATTCGCATAAACAAACATTCTGGTTTTATATAAAACAAAAAATTAATATTGAGCGCTGATTCATTTAAGGTGAAGGTTGAAAGGTTTCAGATAACTCAGCATTATATTAATCTTATATGACAGCCTCATTAAGTTTATCAACTAAAAATGTAATACATTTTATTTTTCAGAGATGAATAAGGCTGATGAATAAAGCAGAAGTACTATAGCTCGAAACGTTGCTAAACATTAAGTTAACATAGAAAACATGGGACGGATTTTTTATGTATAAAATACTTTATTATAAATAAAAAGATAATTTTACAATTATTGATATCTTGGTGGAGCGGCGTGGTTCAGTGCATAGAGCACTACTCATTTCCAGGTCCCAAAACCCGGCTAAGGCAGGATATTTTTTTTTTAGCCAAGAGGAAACTCTCTTGGGGTACAAACCCAGTCTCTTTAAAGTTGGTGACCCAAATATTGGGGGAAAACGACTGAGCGTGATCTTGGCCTAAACACCTCAATACACGATCACTCGTCTAGAAACATGACAAATCTCTATATGCACTGAACTCAGACAGTTTATGGATTCTAGAGGTACAGATTTTTTTAAATAATATTTTGATGAAGATACTGTACAATTCTTATTGATAAGTAAAATATAGATTTCCGCGAGTTTGACACTAAATACATAATAAAATAAAATCCATATGATAAAATCATCTTACCTGGAACCATGATTAAAATTCCTGAAGACAGAGCTATAGAACACAAGACAAGACTACGCACTGCCTGGTGATACCCCTCCCATTACAGGGGCCACAGAAGCATGATGTTGGGGTCAATTGCTAGGTGCAAAGGCTACCGTATGAATTATCGCAAGTTAATAGTTATATCATTTCAGGAAAGAACGTGAATTATAAGTTAATATGTGCAAATGTAAGCACGTATCGACATATTATTAAAAAAAGGTGCAAATTAATCGTTTTACAGCTCACTGACTGAAGGATGGATTACTTTTTCTTCTTATATCATCGTAAATTAGGATTAATTATCATCCTTGAGTCTTTTGGCCAGTCACATTGTATATAATTAATTGTACGTATCTTGAGGGATTCTGTACCAGAACAGAAATTATTTTCTATTATATAAATTCTTTATAATCCTGGGACATGTCCCTTTAGAATTAAATATACAGAATGTACAAAATGTGCTTTGGAGTCTTAGAGTAAATTAAATAAATACTAACAAGTTAATAATTACTTATGTAAAATAGACATATTCAAATGAGAAGAAAACAAAAACAACGACAAAAAAATAAATAAATAAATTAAAACTTATTTACATTTCTATTGAGCCTTTAAGTGATTAAATATGCGGGATTTGAAGATAGAAAGAGAGTTGGAGTGATGGATGGAAGGAGGGATAGAATTCCATAGGATTGAGGATCGAATTAGAAAGGATCTGTCGAAATGTGCAATTCGGTGGGCCGTTGTTGTTGTTGTTGTTTTGGTTTTTAGGGCAAAAAACTGGGAGTGGTTATTATTGCCCAAAACATCTTCAGAAGACGATTAACTTACCTACGATGAATAGAAAATAAAAAAATAAAATAAAAAAAAATAATAAAAAAAATAATAATAAAATAAATTAATAAATAAAAAAAATAAATAAAAAAATAATAAAAATTATAATAAATAAATAAAAATTGTGAGTAAAATATAAAAAATTGCGTAAAATCCTGAATGTATTAAATGAGGTGATATAAACGAATGTTCTTCACCAATTGAATGACACCATCGACGGCCCGATCACTATCGCTCAATGCCTCCGAGACTTTACATGGTACGAAACATTTTTCAAATTTCCTACTATAACGAGGACACTCTTCAAAAATATGACTTACTGTGAGAGCCACTTTACACAGTTGACATCGAGGTGGGCCGTCGGTGGGCCGTACTGTATAATCAGATGGCCTGGAGCGTGTACAACGGGGATGGACAGAGTATTTGAATTGTAGGAGGTCAAAAATGTATGATGGGCGGCGGGATTGGATAGCTTGGTAAAGGAAGGACGCAAGAAAATACTTACGACGATTGGAAGGATAAATCCACTTCAATTAGCCATAAAATTGGGACACGGAGTTGTACCTAGGCACCCCGAAGATGAATCGGACAAAGCAAATTATTTAGCGTTTTATTTTTACCTTGAGATCCCCAGAAACACCATCGTATACCGTACAGCAATAGTCAAAAAGAGGTTACGAGGAGTTTTCGGGTTTCATAGGGGAATAGGTGACGGAGGGAATACAGTCACTTTAAGGCTTAATATACTTTAATTGTTTTAATTATTAGCAAAAACTTAAATTTGTCCATATAAACCATCAATGAGTTAAAATATCACATAATATATTCTACAAAATCTTTAACATTGAATCGGTATACAGTACATCATTATTAATACTCATGGTATCTATCATAAGCATAATTAAATTTGTATGTTTTTCGTCAGATTTGAGTTAATCCTACAAAGTCAACCCAGATGATGGCCCATAATATAGGGCGGAACGATGGCACACAATAAAATAAGTTTATCTTATTAGTGTGTTTTTATTGATGACCGCAGACTCCACTAACTTCTCTATCATATTAACGTTTTTAAAGAATCATCCTTCTGTCAGTGAGCTGTAAAAATATTCTTCCGATTACTTAGCTCCTTTGTAATAATACATTTGCACATATTAATTTATAATTCACGTTCTTTTCTGAAATTATATAAAATAAAACGAAGGCCAAAACGTCGAATAACAATAAAATACGTTTATCTTATTAGTGTGTTTTTTAAGACGAAATATATATATTTTACCAGGTTTTAAATATTCTTACGATATCATGAGTAATAATAATGATGTACTGCATACCGATTCATTCTTAAAAAGTTAATAAAATATATTATGTGATATTTTAACTCATTGATGGTATTGGGGATAGACAAATTTAAGGTTTTGCTAATAATTAAAATAATCACATTACAGAATAGAAAATAATTTTTATTCTGGGACAGAATCTCACAAGATACATATATAATTTAGATATACAATGTGTCAGGCCAAAAGACTAAACGATGATAATTAATCCTTATTTACGATGATGTAAGAAAAAAAAATAAAAATAAAACAAAAGAGTACAATAAATAAATATCTTCTGAAAAATAAATGCGATGAAACAAACTAAGTAACTAACTACATTAAATAATTTATTTGAAATATCAGCATTGTTCAGCGTCTGTATGAGAGGACAGAAGGTATTGGAACAGTTGAGACTTGAATGATGATAGAGAAGAAGCACGGCAGATATACGTGGGTAGTTAATTCCAGAAGGTACTAGAACGGGCAGGAAAGAAATGTTTTTGTTGTATTGCTAGGAAAGCAACGATATAGTTACTAAAATGAGTATTATATTTTAAATTTAGATTCCATGGAAATTAAATATCCCCTACGCTGATACGGTGCTATAGAAGAAGGAAAAGAAGAAGAAGAAGGAAATTAAATATAAACTTATAGAATTTATCTCTCGAAGTAAGGAAATAGAAAGTTTAAAGATACTTAAACATTTTTTTTTTAATTTTTAAAAAATTATAATCTAAGATTAGTTAATCCATGGTCACAGTATTCCGAAATACCGAAATTTAAATAAATCGTGAATGATAAAAAAAAAAAAAAAAAAAAAAAATCTACTCATAATTTTATACAATAATAAATAATAGAATATTAGTCGAAATATTTGCATTTATAACCAATAGATAGTCACTGACATGCTTCATACCACCTAGCCTTGATGTGTTATGATCAATGATAAATGATCTAAAGGTTGCTAAAGATAAAGAATGGGTATACTATGCCCAGCAATGTCCGCATTTAGAACCACTATAGCCAATGAGGTAGTCTGGAAATATTGTATAGTGCGGAGAAAAAGTAGCAGGAGTATATTGCTACTATTTGAGATCAGAGCCCCCAAATGAATGAAGAGCACTTGAATGCTGACGTTTTTATTTATTTCAGCAATAAATTGATGTCCTTGAGAAATAGGGAAATGGTCTCTAACACGTTTTTCCTCAGCTCTAAATAGCTTTATCATGCATGTTGCTTTAACATTTCTCTTTAAATATTTTTTTTCTGTGATATTAAATTTTAAAACAGTATGACGTTTGATGGATAAATATATTGTCACTATAATATACTGATGAATTGTTTCATTAGATTCACATGCGGAATTCCCAGACGCTCCTATGTTTCTAGTAGGTACACCGAGTTGAACTGGCTCTATCGTTCTTTCGGTTGGCAATACCTGCTTGGTGTCTGTCTTTTCCGATTTTTCAAAACGAAAAAACCTCCTTATATTCTTGATATGCTTACCACATGTTCCATTCGGTAAACACGAGAACCCAACCCATAAACGTGTACATAACGTTCCACTGATCCACCTCCTTCAAAAAATCCTTTGTCATTCGTGCTACCTTATTTTGGAATTCCTTGCCTATATCCATTTGTAAAGCCTTATCCTTAACCACTATTAAACATTAGTTATTTATCCATCTCCTTAACTCTTAATCTTCCCAACATATGTAATATCTTCAGCTATAAATGATAACTATGCATTGTTTCTAAATCCGTATGTTATATAATTATACTTATGTCTTAAAATACCAGAAAAATGATATTTTTAATGTACTTTTTTGTTATTCTTAGGGGAATACTCATCCCAGAATAATATTTATTTTCACTCATTCATTCATTCATAATAACATGATAGTTGCCTGGACAATGGAAGAGATTTCAACTTCCAGGAAGTAATACAGGAAAGGCACCTAAATATTCACAGCCGAAGTTCCTGGTTACGGGTTAACGTGTTTACATTTGTGCATAAACGATCATTAAAAAAATAAATAAATAAAAAACTGATAATAATCAGGAATATTTAAACTTTGTGAAGGCATTTTTTGGTATTTATTAGTTTAGTAAATCCCAGCCTAATATAAAGGAACAAATAGGATTTCATCAGCAGTTGTTGCATAAGGGCATACTTATAACCACTGATGGACGGTTCTGTAGTAAGAAAAAAAAAAGAAATATTTTCTAAATATTATCAATAAGTACTTAGATTTAAAGTACTTTCTCCTTTTTATTTCAATAACTATCTTTATCAGGAGAGGTATCTCAAAGATAGTATCTGCAGCGTTCGTTGCACCATCATTCATACCATTTTAACAATCGACGGCGCAGGAAAAGTACTATCGAAAGAGAAATGTGAAAGTGGGGAAATAAATCTGCAATCTCTTGGAGACAATGGTGTTATACAAACTTGCTCGTTTACTTTCTTCTTGTAAATGGGATAGTAGATGCCTAGTCGAGAGGATGTTTTTTTTTTTAAATTGTTTGTTTATGTTTACAACTGTATTGTACAACACATGAAGTAAATAGGCAAAAAGAAAATGGTCATGAACAAGACATGTAGAGAAGCAACCCAGCGGCAGCACTCTAAAAATACTCTAAACTAGAAGGTCTCGAGGCGAACTTCTTTTCAGACGCATTGTAGGATTATCAAGAATTGAAGTGGAAGAAAGGATTGAAACTAGAGGATTAGAGTGGGAATGGAGTTTGTCACGAAAGGAATGATATCTGGTTCAGGTAAAATTAGCAACATACGGAACATAGAAGTAATTATGGATGGATGAGTTTGTTCGTGACAAAGCAGGCAGCGTTGAGGATTTTACGAAGGATTTTAGATTGTAGCGATTGGATATGGGAAGAATTTGATAGTTTAGTAGAGCCCCAAAGCTTTGCTTCGTAAGTTCATATAGGCCGTATGATAGTCATGTAGATGAGCCTTTTGGAGTTAAGTGGAAGATAAGAACGTTTGTCTAGTAAGTGTTAGAGTAGCCGAAAAAGTCGAGCAGTTTCTTGTCGTTTCAGTCTTGTATGAGGGTTCTAAGTACGGCGTTTGTCAAGATGGAGTCCTAGATATCGGATCCGTTTAACAGGAACTAGGGAATGTTATTGAAGGACACTGTAGAGTAGGATTGCATAGGTTTACAACAATGAGTAAAGATAATTTGGTAGATTTGTTGGAATCTGTAGCGATTTTGATGAAACTCATTATAATGGCGGGAAATTTCATTATAAGGCTTTCATATGGTGTAGGTTTGGTTTTGATTCAAATAGTCTGACAAGGCTTACATTCCGATATTTCAAATTTTGTTCTTCTAATGTTCCTTTAATTTTGTAGATGTCAAAACATTAGGAACTTCAACTTATTAGCATTGATAAATAAAGCCTAAATATTTAACTTAAGGAGAAAAGTGCAAACATATTTTTGTGTGTAAATTAATCATGCCATCATATATAAGGTTAATTATTTATATATAAGGTTGAACGATGAGAACAGGGAAAAATATTGTTTAAGTTTTTTTTTAATATAGGAACTATTATATAGATATCTAATATACCGTTAAAATTCTAAAGCTTTTTTTTTTTAAATAGTGTTTTACACACGAAATCGTAAAAGGTAATGGAAAGTAATCAGAGGTGGATAAAATAAAGTGATTATTGTAGATAATTATATGATAAATTATTGAATGAAACATTTTTCTTACGAAACTCAATATACTTCTTAAACCTTTTTCATCTCTAACATTATTTTGAAGTTCTTAAATTTATTTTAACAACGGAGATAAGCGAAAGTCGGGTATTGTGCGTACCGGATATTTTTGTTTGTTTTCTACAAGCATATAATTTTTATTGTATAAATTTGCATTTTTATATATATATATATAATATATATATATATATATATATATATATATAAATGCTATTATTATGTAAATATAGTATGAATGTAGAATGAAGGTTATAACTTAGCTCTATTATCAATGTCCTGATTGTAACACTGAGGACAAATTGAAACATTACTAAATAAAACTTTTTGTTTGATTAATAAATAAAAAAAACTTATAAAACCTAGACATTTTTATATCCAAACTACTTTTTTCTTTTAAAATTCATTTCAATATATCCAACAACTAATTTCATCCGAAATAACATAAAATTCTAATGGTGGATAAAGAAGCTTATGTATAAGTTAAGTATCAAACAAATCAGCAACCCAATTACTCAATTCCTCACCAATTAAAAACACATTTTTTGCTATTATTTATTTATCTGCTAATTCTTAGTTATTTTTGCCTAATTCTTTTTACAATAATCTGACACGTTCCACTATATAAAAACGTTTCGGGCAGAAATCGAAAAATAAAACGAAAGCAGTTCAATGTCGAGGCAACATTATAAAATTGAAAAACATTTGCCGATTAACCTTGATTGAATTCCACGGTCAACGAACACATGTTAGTATGATGTCTACAACCTATAGACTTACTTCTATACATTTTCTTCATATCTGAATATGCTGTCATCGAATACATAATTTATTTAATAATTTTATCGCTTAAATATCCAAAATACCGCAGTTTATATTTTCTAAAGAAAACGTTATTTTAACAGCGAAGCGAATATTATAACTCCGAAACCAGCTTAGTCTCAATGACCAAATTTATAACACTATAGATAGGTAATCTGAAGAACTTTCATAATTTTTAACTCAATCCCTTTTGAGATATTTTCGTGTAAACATAGCGAAAAATAAATTTTTGCCAATTTAGAAAATTCATATGCAAAAAAGGACTATGTTTTCAAGATCGAAATTTTTACAGCAAGTAGGACTATGACTAGGCTATAGAGGAAAAAATAATCAAGGGTGAGTCTATTTTATCTTTTATCTTTTATCTCGCTAAAATTCTCGTTTTTTATAAATTTTCGAGATTTTTTAAACTACTTTTTTCACTATTTAGCTAATGAGTAGTGGGCACAAAAAACACAAAGCGTGTATATCTACAACATACAAGAATTAAAAAGATTTTCCTAACACATGAATTCAACCGCAAAGCTCATTTAAAACAACCGCAACACTAAAAGTATTGATCAGAAAAATATTTCATTTACGGTATTATATTTAGGAAAGAATAGAGAATAACTGGTGAAAAAAGCATGAAAATAAAAAATGTCGAGTGACAAGGTCTGGACGATTTTGAATGGATTGACCCACACATATACACACAAGCATACTTTAACAAATTTATGATTATTTTTTTATTTTAATCTATGATATATGTCTATAAAAAGAATTTAAACGAAGTTTAAGTTTAAAAAATGGCGTTCCAAATCAAGAACAATTAAATAAAAGATTTAAATTGGCTGGCTGGATGGCGTAATTCCTTTTCAGCTAGTCTCAAATTGGTCGAAGGTCACGAGATTATATTGAAAATGTTTATAATTTTTTTGTTGTTGAAATTTTAGGAAATGGACCGTTTACTGTTTGGGAAATCACTTACTAGTAAACTTATAAGAACTTCGGAAACAATTCATAAATTTTAATTTTCTGGTAGACCGAAATAATAATCTATATACAGTGAGTGTCAAAAGTATTCGGAATTCACTACCATTCCGTAATTTACTTGCTTTTAACTTATTTTATTTTACTTTTTTTTTAAAGAGTTCTTAACCACTTTATAATGTTAGAAGGAAGGTACACAATAGCTCAAACCTAAAATTACGACAACAATCATTTTATTTTTAACCTTTTGAACGTTCATTTACGAAAATATTAAAAATAGTGTATTTCAACGGTGTCAAAAGAATTCAGAATTACGTGGTTTCCTAATTTTATTAATGCAGTGATAATAAATAAACATCCAGTAGGTAAAACTTTATGCATAATTATACATTTTAGCCTACAACGAATTGATCTTACTAATTAGTTGATTGTTTGGTGTGAAATAATATCTCACTCAAGCACTAATTGTTTCTTGAGGCATTTTCATTTTGAATATAGTATTTCTTGATTTTCCTTTTTGGTAGGACCCTTAAAAAGTTAATTATATTTGAAAGAAATAATCGAAGATCTAAGACTTAATCTGAATAGGTAACGTATTATGTCCAGAGTCACAGTCGCGCTTACGTTCAAAATTTAATTTATTCATTATTTTTCTTCTACTTTTAATTCTGGCTTTTCATACTTATAAATAAACAAACCTAACAATAATTCTGTCCATGAATCCAATATCATTAAAAATTTTCAAAGAAAAACATACCTAACTATCGCTGACCGCTCAAGGTGTTTTACTAAGGAAGACTAAATTCTTTATTTGGTTTCCTCCAAACCATAATTTTTTCATAAGAATCATGTATTTTAGTATGGGTGTCATCTATAAACATTGTAATTCATCAACCTTCTCTTTAAACAATTTTTACAAACATTCAGCATATTCTCTTATTGCCTTGCCTGCTGAAAGACGTTTTTCTTGTACCATGTTTTTCTTTTCGTCATATTCTTTTAGAACCCGGCGAACAGTTCAAACATTTATTGTTCATTTGAGGTATTGTTTTCTTATTAGATGAATAATCAGTCTTTCAGTTTTAGCATTTAATATTTTTTGGACGCTCACCTTTTTGTTTTTATATTTTATCATTATACTGTCTACATGTACATACAGTTTTAACATTTCAACTTTTTCTCATTAAAAAATTATTCGAAATCATTGCTCAAACGTTGCGTTTTATTTTAGCTCCTTATATTTAAAAAAATCTTTCCAAGATTGGTGAATGTTTTATAAGGGAGAAAAATTGTTTAGAACATAAAAAAGTCGAAGATTAGTGAGAAAATGAATATTTGAAACCATTAAACAACAGAATATCACCATTTCCGTATGCTTTTGACACTAACTGATCTTGTAATTTTACATTATTAATCGGATATTTTTAAAAACAAAAATATTTTCGGTTATCTGGCGTGATTTTTGCTTTATTGGAGTCTCTTTTAAAGACTTATTATTTTAAAAAAATATATAAATTAATAGTTCTGAAAAATACTTATTAAATGAAAAGAAATACTAATTCCGAATACTTTTGACACACACAGTACCAAAAATGTTAAGTAAGTACACCCGTATGTATGTGAAATATTACGCGTTCTGCCTTATTCACAAGAAACCATTCACTATACACAAAGTTTTTTAAAACTCAACGGTATAAATTCAATGATTAAGTTATTTTCTTTTTTCGGTTTAAAACCTTTAAAAAAAAACGAGTCGTCTTCTAAAAGAGTGAATATTATCAGTTCTTTCAATACGCGGTCAAACATTTAAACCCGACCACATCAGATATATAATTATTGTAGATACTACTTTATTTCATACAATGAGAGTATGAAAAAATATACAACGGTTATATACTTGCGAAAACACATTAAAATACTTCGTAGTAACATGAGCCAGTTTCGTGACAAAACATGAAGAGACCTCTGGGCAAGCAGATGAGATTAGGTTATATTCTCCTGATGCTTTGACCTCTTTCCATTAACTAATTGTTTACCTACCCTCTTCTAAATTAGTTCTCAAGAAGAGGAATTAAGGGTGGTTCTTCTGAAAATTCATGGAATGGTTTTCCAGTACCATCATTATAAACCTTAAGCATAGTCAGGTAAGACGAAATAAATTGATTTTCAAACGGTTTTCTCATTATGATATTGTGAATTAGGGCTTGAATTACTATACTGGAGAGAGAGAGAGAGAAATACTTTATTTATTTGGCAATGCTGCCCAATTACATCAGGTTGCTTAAATAACTTAGCATACTATATCAATTCCTAAGACATATTGCACATACATTTTCAATTTTTTTGTATTATTATTATTTTTGTTTTGTCTATTCTAATACAAATTACTAATATTTACAATTTTTCCCTCCCTTTTTCTCTTTTATTTATCTAAATTATTTTATTTTTTATTTACTTTACAACTTATATAACAATTTTTCTATGACTATATTTGAAATATAGACCTCTGGTGGGCACATTACATAATCGAAATATAAATAAATTCACTATATAATTGCTATACAGGTGACGGTAAACAGTCCACAGGGAGTCAAAAATCACGTTTTCTGCTTACACCCCTACATCTCTAATATCGACACCTAGGTTTTTTTTTTTTTTTTAATAGATATAAAAAATTCTTAAAGTAAATTAAGAATATTGAGGTATTAATTTTTTATTGCAATAACTCTTATAACTCAAGTCACACCCATTTTAATCAGTGTTAACCCATTATAATCAGTGTTTTAGCAACGAAACTAGAAAACATTTCATCCTGGCTGAAAATAAAATAAATAATCACATAATTTTTGTATTTTTTTTTAAATCCTTAATGCATCAATTATGTCATTATTAAATAGTAAAAACAACTCTGTAAGCTGAACTAGGTCTCAAGTCATTTATTCTTTTAATTTTAATTTACGTATATATGAAATATAAAGTAAGGCAAAGTATTGCGATCGTGAAAATTTTCTAATTTCATTTTTCAAAGGAAATACACGGTCTAGGGTCCGCCGAGTCCAAATAAACGAATCGTGCAAAAGGATCTGTGTGTGTGTGTGTGTGTGAGGTAAGTCAAGCACAAAAGCGAAAAGTCGCACTTAACTTGAATTTCATATTTATGACAACTATACGCCTTAGATTTTAATGATAATAGATGAATAATATTTTAATTTTTGTGCATTTTTAAAATCCTGAATGTATCTATTGTGCCATGCTTAATTAGTTATAACATATCTGTAATTTATATTAGGTCCAAAGTAAAGTATTTATTTAAGTTCTGATAGCTACCAAAGAATTCTGGAATTCTATAGGACTAGTGAGATGGCTTTGGTAGCTAATAAAACTTGCTATTCAATAAGAAAACAATTGTATCTGTTTATACATTACTTGTTATATTTTCGAATATTAGCATTGGATTGCAATATTACAAAACATACCAATTAATCTATTTCGACATAATATAAATAATTCTGCAGATGCAATCTAAATGGTTTAGAGAGCTCTCTCCAAACGTCTCGAAGAATTTCTCTTTTGGGAAAAGATGAACTTGTGAAGTATATCTTTCTTTTTCCTTTCCACTTCACCGGTCTGATCGAGGTCATTATTTTCAAATCTCACTGTTATATTCAAAACTGTTGTGTCACTGGTTTTGGGGAAAGTTACGATATCCGCTTATTTGGCACATTCGCTTGACAATGCAATATACTTTATAACAACAGGTAAAGTCCTTTTCTATGAAAAGCCTTATCAACTCATACATGATTCCATGGTCCTAGTTAATTATAAAGAAGAAGTTGCGATGTATCCTTCAGTTTGAAGTTTCTGATCGCATTTGAGATAGAGACCCAACGTCTCATGACTGTCCACTGGCTTCTGAAAGTCTTCGATAGTGCATACGGTGCTATAAAGGGTTAGAACATTCCCATTCGGAAAATCGAAAAGACATACAAAACATTTTTGCGTCTTTTTTATTTTTTTATATTTAGGAATTTAGAATAGAATAGAAAAATAATTTTTATTCTGGGACTGGGTCCCTTAAGAACAATATGATATGTACAATTAATATATACAATGTGTCTGGCCACAAGACCAAAGGACTATAATTAATTCTTATTTACAAAGCTTTAAGAAGAAAAGTAGGATACAATAAAACAAAAGAGTAAAATAACTAAAAGATTAAAAGAAATTAATAACTTAATAACATTTAAACTGATTCATAATAATTGATCCATATAGAAACATGAACAATAAATAATAAATTTTCTTTTTGAATAAATATTTGATCTGAAATATCAGGCTTGTGGGGCGTCTGTTTGAGATGACAATAGGTACTCGAACAGCTGGGACTTGAATGATGGTAGGAAAGAAGCATGGCGGATATGAGTAGGTAGGGAATTCCAGAGAGTAGTAGAGCGGACAAGAAAGGAATGTTCAAAACTTGTTGTTCTGTGGGCAGGAATATAAAGGTCAGAATGGATCTTGTTTGGAGGGAGCGGACTGACGATTCAAATTGCAGAAGTTTGTGGATATAGAGAGGTAGCTGGGAGTTCATGGTTTGGTAAAGGAATGATCCAAGGAAATATTGTCTGCGGTTTGAGGGAAGAAGCCACCTTAACTCACTGTATAAATGGGTCACATGAGACCTCTTTGGAGTGCCAAGGAGAAATCTCAAAAATGTATTCATAATTCGCTTTAACCTGTCCTCGAGCACAGACGAGTATTAACCCCGCAGTAGTAGTCAAAGTGGGGGAAAATAAGTGAGGATACGAGGAGCTTACGGGTGGATAGTCGAAGAAGATGGCGGAAGCGATGGAAAAATTTGAGGGTACTTATTGTTCTTCAGGAGATCTGGGCAATATGGGGTTTCCAGGAAAGGGTTTGGTCAATGGTAATACCTAGGTTTTTGACAGAGGAAGTGATGGTAATTGGCTGATCATATAGGGATAGACTCGGAAATGTAGTATGGGATATGACGAGAGAATTGGAACCTATAACAATCGCCTGAGTTTTCATAGCATTTAGCCTTAGTTTATTCAGGGTTGCCCAATTTACAACGGTATAATAAAATATGAGTAAATTTGAGTGAAATATAAAAAAGCCAATGGAAGAACTCTAAACTCATTATAAACTAGAAGGTCTTAGGACCATCTCTTGAAAATAGACGCCTCGGAGAATTGTCAGGAATTGAAGAGGAAGAAAGGATTGAAACTATAGGATTTTTTTTTTTTTTTTTTTATTGAGAAATATTACGGTTTGTTACATAATGAACATTAGTAATAGAGATGTAGTACACATTCATACAATATATACGGAATAATGATAATAAAGTCAAATTACATAAAATCGGAAATAAATAAATTCGAATATATACAAGAAAATAACAATTAAAAAAAAACAACAACAAACAAATCAAAACAACAACCTGTAGTAGAGATAAATACAAGTTGGGATATAAACAAAAATCATATAAGCAAACTTAACTATATACAATATATACAATCTGCTAAAGGGACCCTAGACTCCGCTGCTCCCTCCACAAGTGGGGGGAGAAGCCGAATCCAAGAGATCCCAGCGCCTCTCACCCGGCGCTTCACTGGTGTAAGCCAGTGGAGGCCGAGCTAGGGCGGATTAGCCACAAACATACAGTACATGAGTGGAGGATCTGACCAGTGTCAGAACTCCAGAATAAAAGTTTACAAAACGTCGCGGGGCCACTGCCGTTTCAATCTTCGAGGGATTAGGGTGATGAAGAAGGTTCTGATGGAATTTGGAGAATTTGGATGGTACCAGGTCTAAAATAAATGGAATATTAAGGTCGTGGTGTAGGGTACAGTTGGTAACGTAATAAGGAGCATTAACTATTGTTCGAAGGACTTTGGATTGGAAGGATTGGATACGTTTGATGTTAGAATGTTTAGTTGTCCCCCATAGTTCAAGTCCGTAGGCCCATATAGGTTTCAGTACTGTCTTATATATTAGTAATTTGTTGTCGACTGTAAGATGAGATTTTCTGTCCAGTAGTTTGTATAACCGGCCGAATCTGCGGTTGAGTTCTATCCTTTTAAGTCTTGTATGTGGGTTCCACGTCAGTCTTTTGTCTAGTAAAAAGCCAAGGTACCGGACTGTGTCTGAGGAAGGAAGCGGTATGGAATTGAATTTAACTGTTGGACAGGATTTACGTCGAAGGGTGAAAGTAACGTGTGTGCATTTGCTTTCGTTCACCTTAATTCGCCAAGCCTTACACCAGTCTTCGACAAGGGAAAGGTGCCTTTGGAGATTTAGCGATGCTACTTCAGGATCGGAATCGGATGATAAAATGGCTGTGTCATCAGCAAATGTTGCCAGAAAGGTTTTGGGATCGGTAGGGATATCGGCGGTGTAGAGGATGTAGAGGACGGGTCCTAAGACGCTGCCTTGAGGAACACCGGCCTCAACAGAATAATGTTTGGAAAATTCGGAACCACAACGAACTCGGAAGGAGCGGTTTGATAAATAGGATCGGAGGATTAGGTATAAAGATTGAGGTAAATGGGTTTTGAGCTTAAAGAGCAGTCCCGGGTGCAACACCCGGTCAAAAGCTTGAGCTATGTCCAGAAAGGCACCCGAACAATACTCCTTGCACTCAAGGGCGGAGGAAATGTGGTCTACAACTCGGAGTCCTTGCTGAACCGTGGAATGTTGAGGACGGAATCCAAACTGGTGTGGAGGAAAATTATGAAATTTGGCTAGGATTCGTTTTAATAGGAGTTTTTCGAAGATTTTGGAGAGGATCGGAAGAAGGCTAATAGGTCTGTAGGATGACGTACGGTTGGAGGGTTTGCCTGGTTTTAGGAAAAGGATGATAGTCGAGTGTTTCCACAACAGAGGGAAATAGGTAGTGCGTAGGATACAGTTATAGATATATGTAAGGAATGTAATGGCTTTAGATGGAAGTTGTCTTAGGATTTGAGGAGTAAGGAGATCGTATCCAGGGGATTTACGGAGAGGAAGCTTTTTAAGAAGATATTTGACCTCAGAGGGATTGATTGCTTTAGGTGGTAAGGAAATTGGTATCGGTGACGTAAGGAACTCTTCAACTATTGCGGTATGGGTCGGATTGAGATCGGAATGAGGAGTGAATACCTTGGAAAAATGTAGTGCGAATTCCTGGGCCCTATCTTTGTCAGAAGCAGCCCAGGAATCATCACTACGCCGGAGAGGATGGGATATCAGAGGAGATTTAAGAATTCTCTTCGTGACATTCCACAAGGAATTGTCACGAGTCGAGAGAGAGGAGAGGTAGGAATTGTAGGATTGGGAACGGAAGATCGCCAACTCCCGCTTTAATTGTCTACAATAAAAGTTATAGGAGTGGCGATCTGAGGGGTGACGAGTGCGTTGCCATAATGCTCTGGCTCGGCGTTTAGTGTGGATTAGGTCTAGGAGGTGTTGTGGTAAATGGTTTTTGTAAGGATTTATTTGGGAGTGCTTGGGAAAGGAGGCAGTCCAGGCGGCTTGTTGAATCGAGGTTGTAAAGGAATAGACGGCATCGTCAAGGTCAGTTTGGGTTTTGAGAGTCACTTTGAGGTCAATATCATTGGTGAGGATTTCGCGGAAGAGGTTCCAGTTGATAGGGCCTCTGATGAATGACGGTGGGACAGGTTTAGGAATAGGTGTTAAGGATACATTTAGGATCAGTGGACTATGGTCAGAGGATAGTTCATCAAGGCGAGTTACGGAATAGTTCAGGGAGCCTAATCCGCTGTGGATGAAGAAGTCAAGGATGTCTGGATTACGGTTAGGATCTGTTGGCCAGTAGGTAGGGGAATTGGGAGGTAGGAGATTAAGGCGTCGGGAGTTGAGTGCAGCCTGCAATGTCCGTCCACGAGTATTTGTGGTTCTGGAACCCCATTGTTGGTGCTTGGCGTTTAGGTCTGCACCCAGAATAAAGTGATTCCCCAATGAGTTGAGGAAGGATCCAAATTGGGCAGAAGAAATGGGATGTTTAGGAGGGCAGTATGCTGATGCGATGACGAGCGGAAAAGAAAAGGTCTTGATTATAACAGAGGTGGCTTGTAGGAAGTCGTGGGCGGGAAGTGGGTGTAAGTGATGGGAGAGGGATCGGTGGACAATGACAGCAGTACCGGCATGGGCTTTGCCGTCTGGATGGTCTGTCCGGTATGTCGTGTATTCAGGTATTTTGAAGTACTGTTTAGTGGTTAGTCTAGTTTCAGTAATGAGTGCAACATCAACTTTTTTGTCTTGCAGTAAGGCTGTAAGTTCGTCAGTGTGAGTTCTAACACCATTCGCATTCCATAGGAGAATAGATAAGGAATTAGGTGAAGTCATTTATGGCTTTTTTATGGCAGGAATGAGATTTGATACAAGATTCGTAAGGATTGTTATTAGGGGCATGACAAGGGATTTGATTTCGGCAATGAAGGATGTCATCAAACTGGTAAGGTCTGTGGCATTAGAAGGAGGTGGGATATGAGAGATTTGTTGTGGATGAGGATTTTTAGGATTGATTACGTTTTGAGGAAGAGGTATTTGTTGAATGGACTGAGGATATTGGGGTACATTTTGCAGTTCCGGCAGGGCCTCGGTTTCACTACATTGGTTCCCACCTCCAAGTAAGTGGGCAAATGATACATTAGCATCGATTATTTTTGAGGGTTCTCTTCTAGTTCTTGTTTGTCTTGCTGTTTCATCCAGTACCTGGGGTTTTTGATACCTCGTCCTTAGTTCCTTATAGATTTGGCATCCTTTGTAGTTGGCCGGGTGGTCCTTGAGGCAATGAGCACATACAGCGGGTGTTGACTTCGGTTTGGTACATTCCACAGACTTGTGCTGTTCACCGCATTTTACGCAGCGTGGTATGTGATAACAGTAACTTTTGGTATGACCATACGCCTGACAATTGTGACATTGAACAATTTCTCTCTTGGTGTAAGGTTTTTCGACTTTTACACTTGTATAGTACAGTCTTTTTAGATCATAAATTTGTTCTACTCCTGACAATGGTTCCAAGTCAACGAAGAATAGCGGAAGTTGAACCCTATCTTTTATGACATTAGTGACTTGGCGCACTTTGTAACCCATCTCCATAAGTTCTTCTTTGATTGCTTCAACTGGTGTAGAAGAATGTAGATTTCTTATTACAACTCTAAGAGATCTCTCTTGGCGTAACTGATAAGTGTGGAAATCCGCTTTAGTATCAGTTAGATATTTCACTATTTTTCTATACGTCTCGGCGGTGGTCGGTGATATTTTGGTGTCATTGATTCTACTCATACAGTAGTAGCTGGTGGAGTCGGTAATTTTATTCAATTGAGCACACAACAACTGAAAATTTTTAATATTTTTGACAAATATCGGTGGAGGCCGTGGTTCACTGGGTGTAGGAGCAGATTCCATGTTTTCTTTTTCATTATGTAGGATTTGAAAAGGATTTGGGGTGAAAAAAACGGAGATTCGTCAGTCATCCCTTGTGACGATGTGCCAGGTTGTGGTTCAGATTCGGTATTAGTACATGAAGGGGTTGCTTGCTGATTTAATTTTTTATTGGTATCACGGCGGGGTCTTTGTTTTATGGGAGGCGTGATTGAACCACTAGATCTAGATCTTTTAGTTGATGCTTTGGAGGACATCACTTGGTGAAAATATCGCATTTCATGTGAAGAAGATAATAAGATAATAACTAGATGTGGAAAATAAAACAATAACTAAAGAAAAGAAAACCAATCCCGGCCTTGCCGAGCTATTGGCAATCAGCTGATGTGAAGAGGTTACCCAGCATTCACTTTACACCGTAAATTGTAACAAAACTTACTGTTTTTTGCTCCAATATTTACTGCAGTTGTTATCCTGAAGCCTGGTGATGTTTTCAAGATTGCACTGAAGTGAATTCCAACTGAAAAAGCAAGAAATCCAAGAGACGATTTGAATGATGACTGCTATACTCATGCGCATGCGCCTACTCGAAACTATAGGATTAGGATGGGGAAAGGAGTTTATCATGAAAGGAATGATATTTGGATCGGGTCTAATCAGCAACATACGGAACATTGAAATCTTTATGGATGAGTTTATTCGTGACAAAGTAAGGAACATTAAGGATTTTTGATTGTAGGGATTGGATACGAGAAGAATTCGATGGTTTAGTAGAGCCCGAAAACTCGTGTCATTTGAAAATTGGTTTTCCGGCTATTATATGGAATTCATGAAACCCTGACTTTCATTTTTTTTCCATTCTAGTTCGCACTAAATGAACTAGAATACCTTAATCACAATACAAAAACGCTGAATACACGTTTTAGGGTCTCCTGAATCCTTTGATGTGAGTGAGTGGTGTGAGAAACCTTCTATGTCTAAGGTATGCTTGATGAGAGTAAAAAAAAAGCTTTAGTTATATTGTCCTTTGGAGGGAAGTAAAAAGGTGGCTCAGAGCTTGTGTGATGTCAGGTACTCGTTAAAGATCCCTATAATAATTAAACCTGGATAGGCAAAATTTAGGACTCCCACTGTAGCATCGTCTGATTAGCCTTAGTAGCAAAGAGTGACGTCAAACGAATAAAGAAATAAAAAAATCTGGTGCGGGTAACACACGACTTTCACTTTCCTCAATTTTACAAATCAATGAAAGAATATTATCAATGAAAGCGGGACTTCGTTATTTGGACTCAGGAGACCCTAAAATGTGTATTTTCGTTGAAAACTGGAATTAGAAAATTTTCACGATCGCAATACTTTCCCTTACTATATACAGTAAGTGAAAGTATTGTAAAAACTTTCATTATTGAAAATATGTAATATTAAAGAAACGACTTAATAAATTTTTCTACATTCCTTTTCGAATATTTTACATACGTAAATTTTATTTTAATTTTTTATTTAAGAGAAAAGAACCAGTTATATCATTTTTTGTTTTCTTTTTATTGACACAGAATTGAATTTTTTTCTTTTCCCTGAGCCATACTGTAAGGAAATTAATTTCATTTAAATAGTGTTTAAGCCTAACTCTAGTAAGGCCAATTTATCTATTTATGGCTATATAAAAATTAAAATACTGTGCATAAATTTAGATAACATTAGCATTACGTGCTTCACACTAAAGACATCCGAAGGTCAATAGTTAACGCCATTCATTTGTGTTGGAACGTATGGTCACTTTTTATGACTTCCAAGTTTTTTTTCACTTCACTTATCACCATTAGGATTTTTTTTCGAAGCAAGGGTAAGGTTAGTATATAGAAACATGCTAAAACCTATTTATCATTCATAACATTAAAATGCTAAATAAGATATCGAAATTAAATCGTGTAAAAAATAGTTTGTATGTTTTACTGTCACCATAATGAATGATTTAATACAGTTAAGTAAAAAGTATATACGAGTTAATCAAATTGCTTAATTTTAAATTTCAGCTTTAGTTTTAAATGATATCTTTTGTTAAAAAACATTAATGAACCTCATTCAGGATAATTTAACACGCTTTAATTCAATAATTAGTCTACTCATGAAGATAAAAAATAAAGTTTTATTTTAATATGATATAGGTACAATCCAGAGAAAAGAGAAAGGTTGTTAAATTAAAAATTAATTGCGGTTAGTGCATTAATAAACTATCAATCAATAAATTACTACCGTATAATAATTATGTATTTTTTATAATAAATTTAAATCATTTATACAAGCAGTAGTTTGCAATATTTTAATAACTAATGGAATATAAAAAAAAAATTTAAACTATTGCAGAACTAACATTTGTCACAATGCTTGTTGAGGTTGCCTGTAGCTGGGTGGCTAGCATAACAGCCTCCGATGCCTAAGGTCCTGGATTCAAACCCGCAGATAACCCTACGATTTTTAATTGGAGTAAAAAATCTTTAGTTATGCTGTCCTTTGGAGGGGAAACGTCCCCTTTAAACGTAAACGTGGTCAAGAGTCTGTGCGATTTTAGGTACTCGTTAAAAATCCCTATACAAATTATAGGGTAGGACTCACTCTAGTATCGTCCGATTAGCCATAGTAATATAAAGGTAAGTTTAATAAAGAAACAATGCATGCCGATATTTTTTGGCCAGTTACATAATTTCTACTTAGTTTCAATTATAACACTGATCCTAAATTACTAATTATAACTATTTTTTAATTTTTTTTTTTTTAATTTGAGGTTTGCCACTAACCTACAGGGTCATTGGCGTCATCATAGATACATTATATTCTGTTGTACCATCTTTAAGTAGTCCAAAAGTACGGATATCTATTTCTCTTCGTCACAGAGTATTTTGTGCAGGCTGTGTATAACTGTTTGTAGAACGTTGTCGTATTTTGAGCAAGTGGGAGCTTCCATGACCAATTCTTAATCTACACAGCATTATTTCTTCCTTTCACGAAGTTCTCGAACTAGTTTTTCATTTGCTAACGTTAGGTTTAATCACTCCCAAATTAGTTTGTCCTCTTCTCCATTTTTCTGTATAGCAATTATTAAGGCCGTTTTTTTAATTTTTAATTACACTTTACAACATTATTTCTTAGATAATATTTTTTTTAAGTTGTAAAGCTTTCCATCGATATATTTATACATCATATAAATTACTTATACTACTGAATATAATATATCTTTTATTCTCTTTGTATCTATTACTACTCTTTAAATATATTTTAAGCCGTTAAGAATATTTATTTCAAATAAACAAAATAAGAGGTACTGTTATTTAAATTACACGAGGTAATTTTAAGAAGCATACTACTTAAATGATAATTAGGACCTATCTGGCATTAAATACTATTTAATTGCACATTATTTAATCAAAATCGTTGGAGTGGTTTTGTCTTTGAAATACAATGGTAAGACTCAATGCTATATACCATCACGCACCGGGAACAACTGATTGAATATTTAATGATATGCTAACTGTTCTCTAGGCAATACAACGTGTAAACTGCAAGAAAGGTAGTCACGGACAGCCTACTTTCACCTGCAACATTTGCCAAAGGGAATTTCTTGGATGCATTCAAATCGGAGAGTGAGAGCCAATACTGAAACAGTCAAAAGTATGGAACATAGAAGAATCTGACAGATTTGTGTCAGACTTTGAAAAATCGAATCCTTTCGGTCATTTTGACATGAATATGTCATTTTTTATTGGAATCTCTAACTTTAATTTTGTAAATTTTATTTCAGTCTGTTGACGTGCTATTGTTCGGATTGTAAATTTGAGGACATTTCAACGTGAGAAATTTATTAAAGAATATTTTTTGTTAAATAAAATTTGCTGCTAGGACTTGCCATTTAGGAGCATATGGTTATAATGAAAAAAAACGCTGCAAGATATTACTCAATGGTTTATTATTTCCAAATAACAATTTTTGGGTATAAATGTTTATATAATTGTTTATAGGTAATTAACTAATATGAAAAGCAATAAATAATGCAAAGGAAAATGGCATATCTCTGCTAATCTGAAACAATTTCAATGATTTTTTTAATTTAATTTTAATTTTTGAATTTTCAGAAAATTAATTCTCTATGAAATAGCACTAAGAGCAAAAAATAAAACAAAAATAGCTGAGTTAGGGCCGTATTAATGGATAAAATAAATTAAAATTTTTATAATTTTTTTAATTATTGCAGGTTTTTTGGTTAAAAAACAGTAATAAATTTTTCCTTCTCTTCAAAAGTAAGTGTTATGATGTATATATTGGGAAGATTTCAATTTTTTTTTTTTTTTTTTTTTTTTTTATCGCGCTTTACTGATTCTAAAACTCTATACATATTTTTCTCTACCTTCAAAAATAACTGAATTATGGGCGTTTGAATAGATAAAATTTCAATGTTTTTCTTCTTTTTTTTTTTTTTTAACTATCATTCGTGTTTGTTTGGATCAAAACACTAATACATTTTCTCCATCTTTTTGAGGCGATGTATTTTTTTTTTTTTTTTTTTGGTCGATTACAAAGGTTCATTATTGAAAATATTAAAACAAAATTTAGCTATTTAATGAATATACTTTAGGTTTTATTGAAACGTTCTGTGTCAAAAAAGCTGTGTTGGTTTTGCTCGCATTGAAAATTTAAATCATTTAAATTAACACTTGTCTTACAATTCCAGTTCCGTATGTAGCTAGAACCCATTATTTAAGATCTATGTTGCTTTAAATGGAAAAAGTACGTTTTGACTACATTTTTTTTTTTTATAGTGTTAGCGCTTTTTTTACACGCTCAATCTCTGTTGGTGCTGCTCGAATAAAATTTTGACGAAAATTACCATGCCATAAATTAAGTGGTGAATATTTTTTGTTAGGTAACATTTATTGTAGCCTTATTGTAGGAGCTATTGTTGAATGAGGAAAAAAAATACCAATGTACCAATGTATGAATGTACATAAATTATTACAAAGTTTGTTAATAGATTATTTTCTATTTACTTATATATATTACTATATATATGGTATATTATAATACTATATTATGGTATATTATTTCTATATCTATATTAAGTATGGAAATAAATGTTTTTCTGAAAATTTCGATAAAACTAAAGAAAACAAATATTCCAAAATATTAATATCATAAAAAGATATCTTTTTGAAAAGCAATGTCTCGATAGTTAATAGGCATTTTGGAATATTGTCTGAAAATTCCTAGGAAGCTCTTAGGAAAGATCACTAGAGTAAAATTATATATAGGAGTCAGACGTAATATTAAGAATATATAATACACTATATTACTTATATTTATGTATATATTTTTTATGTGTTCATTATATTTTTTATATTTTATTATTCAATTGTGCCCTTGATGTAGTTGGGAAATATAATTTACAAGAGCAACTTAACATTCATAAGAATGGAGTTTTTGTTGACCGTTGAGAAATTAGATGAGGAAGATGGTTCGGGGTACTGTCATAAATTAGAAATACACATTTAAAACAAGTGCTATTTTAATTATGTGCCGACGTTTCGGCCTACAATGTGGGCCTTCATCAGGGTTAAAAGAAACAAGATAACAACCAATGTAATTATAGACTTAATAATGCGTTAGGTATATAATAATATGACAGTAATATAACATGGGAACATAAAAAAAAATTAAATGTAAAATGATAATAAAATGACAGTTATAAAGTATGAAAATAAAAAAAATTAAGATGATAGTTATAAAATATGGAAGTAAACAGAATTGAGATGATAATATTGTAATAGGAATATATAAAGAGAGACTAAGCAATCTGTTTATTTCCATACTTTATAACTATCATCTTAATTATGTTTATTTCCATACTTTATAACTGTCATTTTATTATCATTTTACATTTAATTTTATTTATGTTCCCATATTATATTACTGCCATATTATTATTATATACCTAACACATTTTTAAGTCAATAATTACATTGGTTGTTATCTTGTTTCTTTTAGCCCTGATGAAGGCCCACATTGTAGGCCGAAACGTCGGCACATAATTAAAATAGTACTTGTTTTAAATGTGTGTTTCTAATTTATGACCGCACCCCCAACCATCTTCCTCTTCTAACATTCTTAAGAGACTATGTCTCGTCATATTTTGGGACAAATGGAATTTGAAATAAAAAAATATATATTTATTGATATTAACAACTGTATAATGATATACATCTAGTAAATGTAATACAAGTGAAATTTTATATTTGAAATAAAAGATAACTGCCAGAGTAACAAATATAGCTTTAAATAATTATTTGAGTATTAATAACTCCATGTTGTAGTTTAGGATCACTATCTTTGCAGTCAAAACAGCCACGACTACCTAATTTTATTCATGTATTCACCTAAATTTAATTTAAAAAAAGCTTGAATAATGACGTCAAAACGATAAACGTCATACTCCCTTCAATGTCAAAGATTTAAAAAGAGAAAGTTTACTAAAAACGTTTCAGAACACAGCATTGTCCACGATGCAAAAACGTGACTCTATATCAGTAAAACGTATGACATGTTATTTCTTTGTGTTTTAACGTTTTTTGAACAATCGTAAAAGAAAAAAAGTACACCAATTGACGTGAACTGGGGTATCACAGGATAGAGAACATCGGTAAAAACTAATTTACTAAATTAAAGTTGAACGAGGGCTGTACATTTGTGCTACCTTAGTTCCAGGACTAAATAAAGAGTTTTATTTTTGATAATAAACCTTTTTAATCAAAAAAAGAAAATGTGTCTTATGCTTATACGTAGAGTCCAAATAACGAATTAAAAAAAAAAATCTGTCCACCCGTGGTCCAAATACGCCTTACGGCGTCCGTGCCTTTCCTCCGAAACTTCTGAGCTGATTTTTTTAAAATTTCGTGCAAAAGTAATAGAGCATCCAACGATGATCTCAACGCTTCCACATTGATACCAGCCGGTTAGTTTTAAAAATGGCGGCTGATAAAAATGTTTTAATTCTATACTCAGTTATTTTTGAAGATAGAGATAAAAGTGTAGTGTTTCAGTTTCAGGACACAAATATTAATTATAAGAAATAGATTTATTTTAAAAAATTTAAATTTTACCCATATGCACGTTATAACTCAGTTATTTTTGAAGATTTATAAAAATGAAAAGTGTTCAAGGATCAGGAATTTTTATTTGAATTAGTACAACAATAATTAAAAGACAATTTAAAACGGTATAGGAAAAGAAAAACAGTATAAAAGATTTTGTTTAATTATTTTATTTAAATTATGAAGTCTCTTTCGTTTCAAGATAATGAACTCTCTTACTAAGGAAGACAAAAATAGATTTTTCCGCCAAATTCACAACAAAAAAATATTGAAATTGGCCATTATCCTTAAAGATATATTAACAGTAATGCTGGTCTTTCTTAAGCTCTTTAATTAGTTTATTTTTATACATATAAGTTGATTGACTACATAGCTATATAGATTGTAATACCATAATACTATTATTTGGAATTAATAAACCATAATACTCTGCTAAGATTTTATTTTTAGGGTTGTACATTATAATGATATAAATTATATTTCCTATCTTGTTATAAATTTCTGTTATGAAGTACATAAAATCATTTTAATATCCATCTAAGCATATAGAGATAATGTTCTCCTTACCCAATGTACCTGGTATATAGAAGACAAAATCGACTTAAGAACATTTTCTAAGTCAAGATAACTTAATTAAGTTTAACTGTGAGTAACTTAATTTATTAATTAATAAATTTTCATAAGTTCGAAAATAATGTTTAAAATCCAATAAATAATAATTATAAACTATTTCTAGCGGTTCGTAAAGTTGAAATAACTATGATTATTATTACAAAAGTAACCTGTTATATAACCGGTTAGTAAGACCGTTGAAAATTACTATTAGTAAACATTACTGAATACCTGCTGAGTCAACATTACATTCATCAATCAACAGAAGTGGAAGGTCATACCTGCAACAAACAAAATGACTACGTTTAAATAAATTTAAAATTACTACTTCATAATTTTAGAGAATTTTCTTTTTTTTTTATTTAAGAAGAATAAATAATGAATGAATTTAAAAGATTTCAAATATAATACAGAAACAGTCCTGCAGGTTCATAATAATTAAGACGATCTAATCAATGAAATATTCTGTTTTGAATTGCTATACTGAAGTTTGTTTGGCTAAAATACTTTCACATATTTGGGATGAACACTCTTTCTTGGATTTTTTATATATTACTAGCTGACCAGAAAGAAGATGTCCTGCCTGAACTATGTCTTAGCGAAATCGATCAAACCGTTCACGCGTGGTGCGATGACCAAGGAAAAGGGGGATTCAGTTTTATATATGTAGATAAAGAGGTTACCTTAAGAAACTGAAAAAAAAAAAATCTGGTGCGGGCAACACACGACTTTCACTTACCTCCATTTTTAAAATCAATGAAAGAATTTTCAAATAGAGTTAGAGATAAAAATACGTGAGATTATTAAGGAATTAATCAAATTGAATTTATATAGAAACATGTGTTTTATTAAAAAATCTATTATATTATTATCTTAAATAATCAGTTAGATTTATCTTCTTTTCATCACTCTCCATTAACTTCTAAAAGCTTGTGTATGAGATGATATTTTTTCTAAAATCTTTAGCTTTCCAACGGTATATCATTATGTATATTACTGCTCTTATGTTTAAAAACGAAAAATTGCATTAAAATAATATTTTTCCTGTTTTCTCCTTTAGTTGGGTATCGAATTTATTCAATTTATATATTTACCTGTTTTTCATCAGCGCTAACAAGATAATCTAGTTATTATTATTGAATCTAAAAAATTAAAGGTACTTTAGAGGAAGAAAATTTAAAATATCGGCATTTAAGCCCTGTCAGACCATTTTTATCCAAATAAAACCTACATGATATTAAAGCCCATTTAATTTTACATCGATATAGCGAGTTTAATCAAAATCGTCGGAACCGTTTTTGAGAAAATCGAAAAAAGGTGCAAAATGCATGGTATAAAGTGCCTCTTCTGGTAAGCTCATTTTGATGAAAAAAGTTTTGTCACGTCTCGGGCGTATAGTTGTCTTAAATATGAAATTTCAGTTTCATAGGATTTACCGTTTCCGCCCGGGAGTTACCACAGACACACACACACACAGACACACACACACACACACAGACCTTTTTGCGGGACTTGGTTATTTGGACTCAGGGGACCCTAAAACGTGTATTTCCGTTGAAAACTGGAATTCGAAAATTTTCACGATCGCAATACTTTCCTTACTATATATAGTAAGTGAAAGTAAAAAATATGTCTACCAAAGTTTTATTTTCTCTTCTATCTTTCAGAAGATCCTTCTCCTGACTGATAGAAACACAACAAAAAAAGAGTTAGAGACATCGGTCAAGCCGTTCACGCGTGATGCGATGACCATTGGAAAAGGCGATTCATTTACATAATATATATATATATATATATATTATATATATATATATATATATATATATATATATATATATATATATATACATATATAACTCACTAGGAAAAGTTAGCTGGGAAAGGAAGAGGGCAGAATGCGGTCACTAAACAATATTCCATTTAAGTATAGTTATTAATGGCAGATCCGCCTTAATTTGAAGCCACCTGAATGAATCAGGGCGACTGAATTAGCAGTGTAACAAAACAGTGACATTTTAAATTTTTTTTAATCACAACTTAAGCAAAAATTGAAAAATTTCACATATATAATACCAATTAAATAAAATTACCAAAACAATAAATAATAATAAAAAAAAATTTCAATTCAGGAAGTCATAGATAGAAGTGACAACTTTTTTTTAATTCCCTATTTGGACTGGAATTTTGTTGGAAAAAAGAGTACGTTTGTTAAAGTAGATTATTATGAGAATGCATGTTTTTTTTTTATTATTGTTTCATTTAATTGTAAAACATCATCACCTTGTAAAAGGTGAAGTATATTGAAGTATGTCATCCTAATCTGAATGTGACTGTAGACTGTAAGCCCAGGTGGTACACATAGCACTTTTTTTTTTGTATCAAGGAAATCCAGACATCTAGGAATAAGCTTTATAGTTGTTTTACAGAGATAACCTCAGTTTCTCTCCCAAGTAAATAAAAAAAATATGTTTTAATAAGTAATGGAATATACATTGTGCTTAATATACATACATACATACGTGAAATATAGATTTTATATTATTGAAATGAACCTAATTTTCTATGTTATATGATCAAGATATTCTTTTCGATTTCAGTTCACTAAGATTTAAATATTCACAGTAAGATTACCATGGTTTTGCACCGTATGTTTAAATGTTTTCATGCAAAGTAATGTTTTAATAATATTTAAAAATATCGATGTTCTGGAGTCAAGAGAATTAAGATATTCATTGTATTAACTTTATATACAGTAAGAAGTTAGTTCTAAGACATAGTTTCTCTACCATGTTTTTACTCATTTCATTTTAAACTAATTTAAATTCAATTAAATACTGAAATAAAGTATTATAAAAATCGATATTTTTGTGCCGATATTACATCGGTATCGATAACGCTCACGGAAATTGATATCGTTATCCTATCTCTAATAGACTGGTATAGACAGAGCGCATGCGCCAGTCTAGAGCATGTTAGTGACATTACCATGGCTCCAAAATCAAAGCTTTTACTCTTGCAAAAAATCGCTAAACGCGCCTAAAGATGTTTTCACATAAAAAAAAAAAAAAAAAAAAAAAAAAAAACCTCGATGATCAAATAAAAACCTTCAATGAGGATATCAGAATACAATCACACCTGAGAGTTAAAGGAAATAATAATAAGTCACTGATAATGCATCTAAGGAAGAAGCATTATCATCTTCAGAAACTGAAAGAAGAATCATTAAAATCGGTTGAGAAATAGCAGAGATGTAGCGTTTTGAAGTAAGCAGTGGTGATTGGTCATTTTTCTTTGACTAAATTATCGTTATAAATATATGCTGATTCCCTAAACAGCTATAGAAATTTTTATAATCCTATAATAACGAGCCATTGTTTAATAATTTGTCGTGTTTTTTAACTTAAGCAATTCCACCTGTTATTTCCCAGGTATATTTTGCTTGAGAAAGCTGCATCAAACATTGAGGAAATACTTATTATTAAAATAATTATTAAACAATTGTTAGTTTTATAACATTATAAACATTTCTATAGCTATTTAAGTAATTAGCTTATATTTATAAAGATAATTTAATGAACAAAAATGACGAATCACCACTGCGTACTTCAAAACGCTACATCTCTGCGATTTCTCAACCGATTTCAATGATTCTTCTTTCGTTTTGGAGGTATTCATAATTCGAACGGCGAGCGGTGCTGATTTTTTATTGGTTTTTCGGGTTCTAAGCATCTTAAAACGTAAGACCTCAAATTAAGCAGAGGGGAGGTCATTTGTTTTGTTTTTTGGTCGATGGTCGAAATAAAGGATTGATGAGTGTATAAATAAAATAAATTTATTCACTCAAACAGATCACAATTATAATAAAAATTAACTTATATTTTAATATTTCAATATTCTCCAACTAATAAGGAAAGAGCAATAGGAGTTTCGCGAATTCTTGGTTTCCGTAAATCCTCATGCGTTCAATGGCTTTCACCATAAACGACGAAGTTGAAAGAGAAGCGTTGTTATCTCTTCGTTTCTACTTTTCTGAGCCAAGAATGCTTTGCGATTCCCTTAGGTTACTGTTACTTTGATCATTGTTAATAACTTTTCACCATGGTACCCGAGGGTTTTTAGGTAGGTCAGCTTGCAACTTCGTCTCCAATCCTGTATATTGCACATATAAAAATATATTTCGTTGTATTATAATAACAAGCTGACAAGGCTGGTTTCGGCTTATAATATATACTTTTTTAAATGTGACACAATATATTTGTATACGTGCTGATTAAAGGATCTTTATATATATAAAGATTTGATTAAAGGATCCTTGATAATGGCAAAGACCAAAGCGTGGGAGAGAGAAAAAATAAATAAAGGTAGTTGAGTGTAAAACGGATGTATTTAAATAAAAAATGTACTAAAAATAAATGTATTCACTCAAACAGATTACAACTATAATAAAAATTAATTTTTAATTTCCCATGGTGTCATTGAAGTCCTTACTTACTTTAAGTAGCAATGGTATGGGACTTTTGTGGTGCAGAGAGTAAGCCCGGAATCCGGACAGGCTTTATGCAGTTTGTAACCTGCAGGATGACCCTTCCTTTTTGCTCTAATTGGAATGGGAAAGAATGTCCTTCAGTTAGGAAATAAATAGAAACAGATGAAGGAGTATGATATGTGAGATAAAAATAAGCTCAATACCATTGGATATCTGGGTACACTTTTAGTTATTTGGCAAAAAGAATATATCAGTCTTATGATCTGAAAATTTGACCTTTTTTGATAAATATCGAATAACTGATGGGATGGAATACCGACGAGATTCCGAGGGTAGGTAGGGATGGCACGAGGCCAAGGTTGGGACTACATCCGATCCTAGCTTTATTTGTCCAGTCAATGAATGTCTGTCGAGTGTCTATGTCTACTCCATCAATGGCTAATCCCTAAACATTATCTCATACATCATATATCAAAACGTACTAAGTTTTAATATGTGCCCCTTTTTACTCATTTAATGCAATATTGTGACAAAATGAAAATCACAATTTATGAGTTGATCCAACAGTGATGATTGCGATCAATATTACTGTTAACAAGCAAAGTGAAAATTACTACAACACTGTTACATCGTTTATACACATATCTTGGAAACTCCTTTTTCCGAGATGATAATTATTATAGAATATTTTTAGTTTTTTTGAATGATAATAGTTGGGTTCAAGCACAAAAAAATATAAAATTATGATTTTAAGTAGAATTAATCACTGATTCTTAATATTATATGATTTTCAATAACAAAATTTCCAGTCATGACCATCTGCAAATATTAAGTTATTCTGCAGTGTAATAAAAACCCAAGACAATAAAATATGATTAGAGATCTAAGAAAAAAATAGATAATAAATGCCATTTTTATTCTGACTTTTAAAAAAAAGAGAGAAAGGAGGTTTTAACATCATAAAAAAAAAAAAAAAAAGTTGTTCCAACCCTCTTTTCATTAGGAGATTCGGCAGAAAGATAAGAAATGATATTGGATAGAAGGATAAAGAGAAAGCAGAAGTAGAAAATCCACTGATTTTCCAAAGAGGATTATCATTATTATAATATTATATCAAATATAAAATATGAGATGGTTCGTATGGCGGTCAAAAATATTAGAAAATAGTGAAAAAACTATTTATTATCCCTGTTCACAATGTTTTAATCTTTTCGACCGCCATCCAAACTATGTCATCATTCATGTTTATTTCGCGATCAACATTAAATATTTAATAAACAATAATAAATAAATATATGTGTTTGTTTTCGAATAACAAAAAAACTTATAAAACGTATAAAGAACAAAATAAATAACTTTTTAGGCTCACTGAATAAATAGCATTCCGCTGGCACGTGAGTAATAAACTTTGTAATAAAATATTTTTATTTGACATTGGTGATTTTTTATATCAGTATAAATTTTTATTTTGAGAGAATTTAAAACCATTTTGAGAAAAAAAAGGTATCTAACAAATATTCAAAATCAGCTTTTTATGAAGCACCTTTAGAGAGTTAATGGAAATGTCACAGAGCATTTTTGGAAATAAATGAACAAAGGTTGTCTCGGAAAAAAATTGATAAAGTTTAAGTCGCTATTCGTAAATACTTTACACTTCGTGATACTTAATTCTTAGTTCTTAGTATTGATTATTTTTTACCTATATAATTACATTTATTTGTATTTTTTTTCTGCTAAGTAAAGATAGATCCTTCTTTACTTAGCAGAAAAAAATTACTTAAAGTGTAATAGTTATTTAGCAATTGAGGGGTGAATTAAAATACATTCATTATTATCATATTAACATTAATTTCTTAAATAGAATATTTACCGTAACAAATTGGTTTATTATTTTCAATAATGAACCATTGTAATCGACGAAAATAATAAAAAAAATATCTCCCCTTAAAATTTAAGAGTTTACGTTTCAATATACGTAGAATCCGAATAACGAATAGAAAAAAATCCGTTTGTCAAAGAGAAAAAAGAAAAGAAGAAAATTGAAATTTTACACATAAATACGCCCGACATAGTAAAATATACACGTATATAGAGTTTTAGATTCAGACAACAGCGATAAAAAAAAAAGAAAAAAAAGGCTGGACTATTTATTCAAGTCACACATCATAATAGTAATCCCATCAAAACTAGGTAATTATTGAAGATAGAGAAAAATCGAAAACATTAGCAGCTATATAAACAGTTATACCCTAATATAGTTATTTGGAAATAATAAACCATTGTGTAATCATTTGCAGAGTTTATTTCATTTATAGCCGATTCTTGCTGAACTATTACCTATTACTAACTCAGATTTTCAAGTTTGTGGTTTTACTTATTTTCCCTGAGACTGATTTTTTTTAAATTGTGAACAAAAACAACAAGTCAAATCAGGATGATCTCCGGAAGTTGAAAGTGCTATCACCTAAAGTTTCGAAGGCCAATATCTGAGATATTTATGAAAATATATAAAAATATTGTTATTATATTATAAAAAAATGTCTAAAGAATCGCAATCACACATCTATCTATTTGAAAGTAACAAACTATTGTTTATTACTGTTATAATTTACAGCTGTTTTATGGATTAGATGAACAAATCACATAAACTGATAACATTTAAACAAATATTTGCATAGTTCTCACACGAAAGTCAGCACCTTGAGATCCTTTAAAAAAATACGGCTTATCCCTGAACACTAATAGATATGGCGCTACAAAAAAGAGGACGCGAAATGGAATACGTCATTTCCTTTCGAGCGGTAGTTGTTTTAAAGTGAGCATGCCATCATCGCTCAATAGCAACGTTTATTGTATCGATAAATTTTACAACATCGATAACAACGAATAAAGTGTGTTATACAGGATGTTTCAGGGTTAATTAATTAGCTAATCCTTAAGTCTAGCTTAAGGAATGAATTAAGGATCTCAAAATTTCTCAACACAATCCGCCGTTGTTGAAAATTACTCAAGACATCTAATCTTCCATAGATAAACGTAAAATCACAATCCTTCTACTCTTCGATTTTTCCAAAGCATTCGACCTGGTGAATCATGAGATCCTACTAAGTGGTTCCAATCCTCATCCTATCTCATCGTTCCCAAACAGTTGTTATCCGTGATAAACCTAGTTCCTCTTCACTGTTACCAATCCGCGATGTTTCACAAGGATCGTCGCTCTCACCAATCCTGTTCTCTTTATATATAAATGATCTGCCTGATTCTATTGATCATTCACAATATCATTTATATGCCGATGATCTTCAGATTTACCTTTCCTTTTACTCTAGCGATGTTTGAGGCAATCCGTCAGATTCAACAGAACATAGATAATATTAACGCATGGGCATAAAGAATGATCTAAGATTGAACTTTGATAAAACTAAAGCCATAATCATAGATTCCAAACATCTCGTTAATTCCCTTCCATACTATCCCTTCCTACACATTACCGGACTACCTATCCATTTCTATAATACCTTTAGAAATCTTGAAGTCATCTTCGACCAAAACCTTTCATGGACCAACCATGTTTCCTATATCATTCGCAATTCAATCGCTACTCTTAAACTCTTTTCAAGATTGCGTGATGCACTGCTTTTCAAAGTTCTTCGGCTCCTTGTTTCTTCCCTAGTCTTCTCTCACTTTAACTATAGCAGCCTTGTGTTCGGTTGATTGTCTAGCGGACTTGAGATGAGATTAGAAAGGCTTATGAAATGTTTCATTACATTTAAATTCGGAGTCCCCAGATACTCCAGCGTCTCCGACAAGTATGCCGAGTTGAAGGGGCGCAATCCAGTTTCTCGCCGACAGTATTTCCTGGGAGTATTTCTATTCAGCACTTTTAATACCCAAAGTCCATCCTATATTCTTGAACTACTCATCTCTTGTTCATCGGTTCATTCGTTTAACACAAGATCCCAGCACACTAACCTCTATTTTTCTTCTCATCGCGAACATCATCTTTTAAAAAATCATTAAGTTTGCGTGCCACCTCACTTTGGAATTGCATACCTACCTCTATACGCTAAGCATCTTCTTTAACCTCATTTAATTATATAGTCATACATGTATGTACCATTGTCGTTGTATTTACTACTTTATAAATAATTTAAGTAGTAGTTGTTTGTTGTTCAAGTAATCGTATTTACTACTTTTATAAATAATATAATTATAACCTCAAGTTTGTTTTTGTAATATTTTTATTTTTATGCTAGGCACAAGATTCAGTTTTTGTACTTTACTGTTATTCTTAGTGGACAGAAGGTCCCAGAATAAAATTTACTTTTCTATCTTTAAAAAAAAATTCCTATGGACATGTATCCGGAAATGCGAAGTTAAGGATCTAAGAGTCGAAAATGTTTTTAGCTTCTTGAAAATCGATTTTTCGGCCAAATCTCCTCAATAAAAGTTGTAGGTTATCCAATTCGGCAAACATTGATTTTAAGAAATTGAATCTATTGGGTTGTTTCACATGAAATGTCCGTTTTTATAGTTCCTGAAATACATAAAGGATTTTTCAGGTCTCTGTTGTTTTCTTCCTAATGTTTACATATTTAAAGTAAACAATTACTAATCCTCTACCTTTGTATTATAAACATTAGCTTCTCAATCAATTACACACTTTTTAGTATACCTCCAAATATGAATATGGAAACACGCGATTTTCGAGTAATATTTCTGTACGAGTTCAAACTCTGCCTTTCAGCAGCTGAGGCCGCTAGAATATTTGCAAGGCGTTTGGGGAAGGGAGTGTTAATGAACAGACCACTTTTCAGCTGGGGATACCGACTTGGAAAACTTGCCCCGAGGAAGACCTCCGTCCGTAATAGACAACGATGTCCTCAAACATACAGTAGAAGAAAACCCCTACCAAACAGTTAAAGGACTCTCAGCACAACTAAATGCAAGTGCATCTACCGTTTCCAGACATTTACAGTGTATTGGGAAAGTAAAAAAGCTCGATACATGGGTACCTCATGATCTCACTGAGCGGCATGTTTCAAAACATACCGTGCAAAAATTGAAAGAACTGGGCTACGAAGTTCTTCCGCACCCACCATATTCTCCGACTTCTCTCCAACAGATTAATACCTATTCAGGAATTTAAACAACTTCGTCAAAGGAAAACTTTTTGAAAATGATGATCAAGTGAAAAGTGCGTTTTCAGATTTTGTTTCATTTCAAAGCTCAGAGTTTTTCAGTTCGGGGATAAAAAAGTTGGTGTCACGTTGGGAAAAATGTGTAGAAAAAGAAGGTAAATACTTCGAATAAAATTATCTTGTTTTCATATCGTATTTTTTAATAAAAATCCTTTACCTCAGGTATTTTTTAATAAAAATCCTTTACCTCAGAAACGGACATTTCATGTGACACAACCCAATAGTATCCTTGGGTTCTGAGCTGATTCAATTAAGGTCCTAAGTATTATGCTTTTTTTCCCAATGAACCATCGTTAATTTAAAAGTAATCACGGGGAATGGATTTGGAGTGTTGAAAATGTTAAGATGTATTAAATTAGTAAATAGGGATGTATGTAGGGTTTAAATATGAATTAAGGATCTCAAAATAAATAAAAAATATTCCGAGATTTGTGCAGTGTGTTTTCAGGAGATTTCCATACAATACCATTAATGCATTAACGGATGAATTCATTAATAAAGAAATTAGAAATGTATTAATTAATTAATTTAGCCTATGATTAATTCATATCAATGAATACCATTGTACGTGAATACGTCTCCTTAGGAATGCGTTCGTATTTATTCCCTCATACGTATATGATTTTGTTCCTTGTTTTAGAGATCTTAATAACACATTTCCAGGAGATTTGGCTAAGTCGACGCGCGATAGTGTCTCTTAACGTCTTAACATTTAAGCAACTCCCATAAATCCATTTCCCATGATTACGTTTAAATTTCAATGTTTGATCACATGAAAAAACCCTGATTTTTAGGATCTCAGCTCAGTATTATCCGGATCTAAGGACGCTGGGTTAAATGGCTTGTACCATTTGTTGTAGAATTTAATGACCTAAAACATTGCAAAGTTTGTCGAAAAATCGATTCCTGAGAAGCAAGAAGCTGATAATGCCAAAAAAAACATATTCGACTCCAGCTGCTAAACCACGTTTTTTTAACACAAGTTCTTTTTTCTTGTTTCCGAACACTTTTTTTTTCGTGTCCTTAATTTATTCCTAAGACTGGCCACTTAACCCTGAAACACCCTGTATAGTTTATGATTATAATTTATTTTAGTTTACCTCGTTAACTTTAAATTTCAGGACCAGAATGTTATGGCCATCAAACTTGTACTTCAATGTTATTTATGAGAGACTTTAGCCCCTGGATCATAAAGATATTTTTAATTTCATTTGAGAAATGATAAAAGATTTTACGAAGGAGAAGGTATATACAAGTTAAATATATGGGTTGGAACCTCCACTTTTCTGAATGGAACCAGCAACATATGGTAATCATATCAAATATAAAAGGAATCTTTTTGTCTCTAAAGGATCGGAAGAGAAAAACAAAAGGAAATGTTGCCGAAGGAATGATGGGTCAAGCAACTTTAACTCGATATACGGACTGAAGACATGAGAACATTTAGGTGTCTTAGTTTTAGGTGGGATGTAATTATGAAAGGCATTGATTACGGATAAAGACAGATTTTCGGATAATTTTCCGACGTATTCAATCCAATTTAGTCTGTTATAAAGTAACATTCCGAAATACCGACAATCATTTTTTTTTTTTTGCATATTGGTAAGAAGAGCCTTCGAATATTATTAAATTTGATTTCCATTTATTTTTAATTGTATTTATATTATATTAGCCGACGTCAAAAGTGACACTCTCTCCTGTAAAAACTGACGTATAAAATTAAAATAGATTGAGGTTTGAAACTCAATCAGAGCGTTATGGCTTAACTCTTTCTTCATTGGTTCAATAATCTTTATCTTACTCTAACACCCCTGATAATTCGCCGATGAGAAATGAGAACGAGGTCATATCGCAGGCAGATGCCCATAAGCTCTACCGTCTGAAAGGAATAACACGACTGATAACGTACGATTTACATAGTTGGTATCTGTCTGATTCAACATTTTTACAGATTTAATGGGACGTTATACAAGGATAAATTTTGAAGAGTAAAGCGACGGAAATCCCTTGGATAAGCAAAACGTTTAAAGAATAATTCGTAGCTAAATCTATATTCATAATGTTTTGTAAATAAATGATACACCTAGACAAATGTCTTGCCAATTGGAGGTGTACGAGTTACAAGCTTTTGAATGTGGTTCAACTTTATTTCATAAAATATCCATGAAAGAAAAATAGACATTCTTCCTTGGCTAGAAAATATTGGCTTCCGAAGATAAACTGTTAAGATTATTCGATTCAGTATTTATAACACTTGTTGTTAGATTCAGTACTTAGAAGTCGTTACACCGTACTGGTTCTGAGTCAACGGAGGGTAAGGATTTGTTTTAGTCAAGATCACAATAAACAACAAGTTTTTATCCCCTATTAAGATTACTCATTATTTAATACAGACTGGATGTTTATTGAGAATGTATCCCGATCCTCGATCTGTGATCGATCCAAGAGAGCAAAATAAATAATTTTTTACATCTGTAACATTATTAAAGTACCCTACCCACTCAGCTATCCTCCCCCTTCCCTTATCCCTATAAATCTCAAGAAATAATATTGTAAATAAAAAAATTGAATATCGAACTCCATCAAGTTCCTTTATTTAAATTTACGTTATCGATATAATAATGACAGTTTTTCAATTGAGTATTCGTATTATTATTTCTATGATACAAAGTAAAATTAATACCCAAAGTACATTCCATTGTTATCTACCGTGATCAGCCATTCTACGCGGATTTTATATGGGATAGCTGCTAAAGAACTCATGGCCGTTGAAGAAAATTTGCTATGGATCGAATCAAGTAGTAATCCGATGGTGCGAGGTCTGGTCTATAGGGTGGATGATGCAGGAATTCGAGCCCATGAAGTTCTTTAAGCTTTTCTTTGGTTCGATTGGAAGCGTGAGCTGATTGTTGGGAAGTACGTTCGTGGGGAACCAGTCTACTGCTGATGTTCAACTTTCCCATGGAAACTAGTTGGCGACTGACAATATCTTTCGACATACCACATTCCCTGGTAGGTTCGCGAGTACTTGTATAAGGATTTGACTAAACAGCATCCTATAGAACCTCATCAATGTCCAATAACGGTCGCCTGGAGCCCTTCTTCCTTACCAAAGTCGTATCTCCACTGCTAAATTTTCAGACCAACGCGTGCAGTGCGCTGGTCAAGGTCACATGTTCCTTCACATTTAACAATTTCACTTAAGTTGCTTCAGAAGAAATGTTTTTTCCAGTAATGCCATAAACTAAGGTTTTTTTTTGAAGAAGTCAAATGAGATTATGTAAACTTAGAGAATGCTCAAAATAGATTTGAGGTCTGGTAAGTATTAATTATGATTAAAATATTTACAGTTTTTTGTTGTTGTTTTTTTCTATATACTTCATTACAATATGTAAATAGGAGATTTCACTATAAAAAATGTTAACAACTTGAGAAGGAGCTACCTATTCGTAACCATTCAATATGTAATTTACGTTAAAAGGTCTCGTAGCCATATTCTTTTCAGCCGCCACAGAGGATTATCGGAAATGCATACGGTTACGGACTAGTGAGTGGGTTGGTGTTTGACAAGGAGATTCCAATTTAAAGAGGTGTATGTATTTCGGGCTACGTGAGCAACAATTCGGGACTTAAATTCAGATGTTACTAATTTGTAAGAAGCATAAATAAGTAATTAAGGAAACATTCCGAGGACGAGCTTTCTCCCTTGTATTCAATAGTTCCTATAAATAAAAATAAATAATCTCTTACAGGTTCTGTTGATTTATTTTTTGCTTTAAAATTTTCACATAACTGAAGGAAATGGAATAGCTCTTCTAGGCTTGCGTTCGAGATCATTTATTTAAACAGATATATCACATGTATCGACAATGTGATCGGGAGATCTTTGAGGACAAGGAGAAGATACAGCTGGTAATCGAACGTATGTGTGGACTATATCTCTGTTCGTAAATGTTGATCAAATAGTAGATCTGACTTAACAGTTGTAAGTAGTAAAGATGCCATTATTAAATAAATGTTATTTTTACCTATAACAATTATTTAATATAATAAAATAACACATTAAGTATCATTTTATAATTATCCGGCCTTGACTGAGGTTAGTTATTTTTAGGACGTAAGAATTACAAAAGTACTTGCAATCACTCTCGACCTCGCAATAAAATGGAACCCTGCCAAAGGTCGCTGAACCCTTAAAGCAAAAAAGCGTATTTCCTGACATGCGTCCCTCTTTAAGGCATTAAGAAATATGACTCTTTTCTGACATCATTACGTTATTTTGAGCAGTGGGTTTACCAAAACCGTAACCATATTCTGAGCCTATTACGTCTCCATCACTAACTTTACTACTACCTAGTAATAGGCAGACTCAGCTGTTCGGGATGAGATTGGAATAATTCCGTCATTGAAAAGAGTTGGATCACGAATTCCGATATGATAGTAATAAGTGCTACCGAATATCAATGATTTGTTTGTAGATAAACTGCAGGTAAATGTGCTAATAGACAAAAGAAATGAAAGAGGCTCGTAGAAAAACTACCCATTGGTATTAATGCAGTAACAATTCTGAACCAGAAGGTCTCGAGCCCATCTTCTTTTCACATGCCTCCAAGGATTATCAGGAATCGCAAAGGAAGCAAGGGTTTAAACTAGTGGATTATAGTGAGAATGGAGTATGTCATGGAAAGTACGATCGTCTTCTACTGTCTTTCTCTTCTATTATTCTTCACTTTCGTGGCAATAACTTCTAATTATATTTAAAATGACTATTTTTAAAACAAATAAAAAAATAAAGATTAAAAAAAAAATGATCTTATGATAAATATCATAAAAAATATAGAATTTTTTATTTTCAACGAAACAGTCATGAAAAATCTTTTCAAGCGTGAACATACCGCCCAACAAATTTTAGATGAAAAATTCAAAGGTTTACAAGAACTTATTAGTGGTGTTATTATTATATTAGTGGGCTTATGTCTGTGGTAGCCGTGGTGCCAATCCGGAAACAGGTCGTGTATATTTTACTTTTGGAGCTTTAGCTTTAACGACTTTAACTGTTCCATCTTTTCCAAGATAGATTACATTATTCTAGTAGGCCAAATTCGAGCTCTAAAATGGTAGAACTGAAAACATTGATGTATACGGGACTGAATCAATTTTATTTCTGGCATTATGCAAAAGTTACAGTGGGTCACTGACTGCAGTAGTTATGGGTGTGTGTGTAGGTAAGTTATGTTATCACATGATCTACGAATGGAGCGTTTCTTAGAAGACCGTACACCCTGAGAACACCCCTCGGCAGTCACTAAAGGGTGATAGATCCACCAAAGTAGAGGGTTTAGCCTCTATCCCTAATTGGTAAGTTTTCATAGTCTCTGTTGGGACGAAGCGGTATAGAACCAGTTGATAACAACGACCATATGGATGAACTAAAATTTGCCAAAATATTTGCTTTATATCAGCTGTCACTACATAGGTGTGTAACTTGAAGTTGAGCATAACATTTTGGATTTCAAGTTGAAGTTTGGGATTTTCAAGAAGATCCTCATTCAATGACCGACCACCACCACTATACGTGATTTTGTTTAAGAACTATTCCTAACAAAGCCAGAATGGCGAAGAAAATATTTCTTATTCTTAATCACAGGAGAAATTATACCATTATCCAGATGGGGATCACTTGTAGCTGGGTGGCTAGCGTAACAGCCTCCCATACTAAAGGTCACGGGTTCAAACCCGCAGGTGGTCCTATGATGTTTAATGGGAGTAAAAAATCCTTAGTTACGCCGTCCTTCGGAGGGGACGTTAAAAGGTGGTCCCGAGCCTGTGCCATGTCAGGTACTCGTTAAAGATCCCTTTCCTAATAAAACCTGGATAGGCAAAATTTAGGACTCCCACTGTAGCATCGTCCGATTAGCCATAGTAGCATAAAGTGACGTTAAAATAAATGTACAAACAAACCATTATCCAGATAACCTCTCAAAACGGGGGAAAATTCTGTTCTTTTAAGCGGATGATTATTTAATTTATATTCTAGACGCTGAAATGTTTTAAGAACCACGTTCCGAGAATTGTGAAAAAATATAGAACGTTCGTCCTTGAACAGCCAGCGTACCAAGGGATACCTAGTTCGAGTCAAAACATCGACATACGGAACATTAAGGTCTATATGGATGAGTTTATTTGTGACGAAGTAAGGAGTGTTGACGATTTTACGAAGGATTTTATATTGTAAGGATTGAATACGGTAAAAATTCACTGGTTTAGTAGAGCCCCAAAGCTCAACACCGAGGCAGACCAGAGAGGCTTTATGATGGTCATCTAAATGTGCCTTTTTACTTTCACTTACTATATATAGTAAGGAAAGTATTGCGATCGTGAAAATTTTCGAATTCCAGTTTTCAACGGAAATACACGTGAGTCCAAATAACCAAGTCCCGCAAAAAGATCTGTGTGTGTGTGTGTGGTAACTCCCGGGCGGAAACGGTAAGTCCTATGAAACTGAAATTTCATATTTAAAACAACTATACGCCCGAGACGTGACAAGACTTTTTTCTTAAAAATGAGCTTACCAGAAGAGGCACTTTATACCATGCATTTTGCACCTTTTTTCGATTTTCTCAAAAACGGTTACGACGATTTTGATTAAACTCGCTATATCGATGTAAAATTTAATGGGCTTTAATATCATGTAGGTTTTATTTGGATAAAAATGGTCTGACAGGGCTTAAATGCCGATATTTTAAATTTTCTTCTCCTAAAGTACCTTTAATTTTTTAGATTCAATAATAATAACTAGATTATCTTGTTAACACTGATGAAAAACAGGTAAATATATAAATTGAATAAATTCGATACCCAACTAAAGGAGAAAACAGAAAAAACATATTTTTAATGAAATTTTTCGTTTTTGAACATAAGAGCAGTAATATACATGTATGATATACCGTTGGAAAGCTAAAGATTTTAGAAAAAAATATCATCTCATACACAAGCTGTTAGAAGTTAATAGAGAGTGATGAGAAGAAAATAAACTAACTGATTATTTTAGATAATAATATAATAGATTTTTTAATAAAACACATGTTTCTAGATAAATTCAATTTGATTAATTCCTTAGTAGTTTCACGTATTTTTATCTCTAACTGTATTTTAAAATTCTTTCATTGATTTTAAAAATAGAGGTAAGTGAAAGTCGTGTGTTGCCCGCACCAGATTTTTTAGTTGAGTGGATCGTAAGAGTGACTGTCAAGAAAATATTGCAGTGACCGAAAATGTCGAACAGTTTCTTGTCGTTTCGGGCTGGTGTGGAGATTCCCTTCTAGACGTTTGTCAAGCCGGATTCCAAGATATCGGATCTGTTTAACCGGAACAATAGGAATATTATGAAAAGATACAAAAGAGTAGAATGTAATAAGTTTACGACGAAGGGCAAAGGTTACGGTGGATTTTATTTTAATTATGCAATTCTGACAACACACTTTAAGGTCTTTGATATGGGATTGGCTGATAAACTTATAGCTATTGTTTTCAAAAAGGATTATTAAAATGCGAAACTTGTAGCGGTTGAAAATGAAAAAGTAATATTAACCTTCCAAAGGACTTTCCTTTCCCAAGAAAGATTTTTTTTTTCTCAGTTGAAGATAATATTTTTATTACATTTATTAGACCGGATTTGTTACATAATATGAGCAAAAAAAATCGCTAGTCTGTTGGCTATACGACCAATAACACGTGATATTACATCAGTGTTCCCAATAGCAAAATCGTACTGCTATCTTGATATCTTCAATCCGACATGATTTTATTGTTTGTGGGACATTTTTTTCATCAAATCCTTATTATCTATTCCAGTTATACTTTTCTTTCCTTGAAGTCTCCTAATCATTATTTTTATAAACGGGAAATAAATATTTTGAGTATCAAAACACTTTATTGCACCTTGGTTATGCTCTATTCAATTGCACTTCTGTTTGATTTCTTCTAAACTTTGCAGTCTCACCGATTGACTGACACTATTTCTTACACAGACGTAAACCACAATGGAAAGGAAAGTTTTATTATTGTTTGAAAACATCTCATCGTATTAGAGGAAACTCAAACATACCTAAAACAATTTTATGCGGAAAGCACTAAATCTGGTTTGTGGCCAAAGATCAAAAATAACAAAAAGAAATAAAAATGGTGCGGGCAACACACGACTTTCAGTTACCTCGGCTGTTCAAATCAATTTTAGAACTATAAAATAAGCTTAAATTTAAAATTTTCGAAGTTTAAGTTATTTAAATTCTCGTCAGAAACATATTATTTAGATTAAATAATACAACAATAGCCAATTGTTAAGTATAATTATCAGTAATAATTGCATGTCCTATTTGTCACTTCACATTATATTTTACAACTTTGTATATAAGATCATATTTTCTCTAAAATCTTTAGCTTTCCAACGGTATATTATACATCTATATTGCTGTTCTTATCTTTAAAAAACAAAAATTACATTTAAACATATGTTTGCTCCTTTCTCATTTAAATAGTATTCAAATTTCATATTTAGCCGTTTTTCACCAATCCTAATAAGACGATATAAGTAATTCTTCTGAATTTATAAAATTAAAGATACTTTAGAGGATGAAAATTTATAACATCGGCACTTAAGCCCCGTCGGACTATTTCAATCCTTCATGGTTTTAAAGCTCATTAAATTTTACATCGATGTGGCAAGTTTAATCAAAATCAATCAAAGCGTTTTTTGAGAAAATTGTTAAAAAGGGCAAAATACATTATATAAAATAGCACTTTCGACTAGCCAATGTTAGTGAAAAAGTTGCTGTAAAATCTAGGGCGTATAGTTATCTTAAATATGAAATTTCAGCTTCCTACGACTTTTCGTTTTCGTTATCAACTTACCACACAAACACAGACTTGGTTATTTGGACTCAGAGAACCCTAGAACGTGTATTTTCGTTGAAAACTGGAAAAAAATTCCACGACCGCAATACTTTATCTTACTACAATATGTATTTCTTATTTAGGTAAGTTAAAGTAATATAATAGGAATGTAAATTTCGACTCATTTACACCCTATAAAGACATATTGAAACAATAAAAGTCTTGCATACATTCCAAACTATTCCTGATAGTTTGCATTCAGGGCATCAGGCTAACTTTATTAAATTCATTTATTTAGATAGTTTTAATGAAGATAACTGTCTTCTAATAATAAATGAAATTTAGTATTCTGTATTGTTGACAGCAGTATAAATCATTGGAGAATTCGGTTGGCGGAGCAGTCATCGAATAAGTAAAGTATTAGATTTGTATGTGATAATAAGATGACCGCACCCCCAACCTACTTGTTGAATTAATGTTTGTGCAAATTGTCCGCAGTCTGTATCTCATGTTATTTATTGAAATAAGTGGATTTAATAAGGATACGTTAGATTTTTCTTTTCCCCAGGGATTATAACAGTCCTTGGGACACCCAAATCCATTAACATAAATAACTAAAATATAAAGTAAAAAAATCCACCGATTTCCATCTTTCATTTTCCTTGAAATTTCGAGAAACGGATGTTAAACGAAAACTATCTTGTCAATGTTATATCAAAATACGTTTACTCCCTTTTACAACGTAAATAACTTCTTTAATTCGTGAAAAGATAGGTCATAGTCCAAGAGGAATTGTTGAAATACCCAACCTCTGATGAAGGGACGAAACCTTAACCGACATAATTAGAATACGTAAAGAAGCCGTATCGAAATATATAAATTAGACATCCGAAGGACTTCCAACTGATGAAAAAGAAACCTAAGGAAAATGCCTTAAGAAAACAAGGCATTTACCAGACCATGAAGTTTAATTGATTTTTTTTTATTTTATTATATACAAGTGACCGTCAAGACTTGACACCAAATCCTATATGGTCAATATGTGTTTGCTACAGTTTAATAAAAACTAAGGTTATGGAACCAAAAAAAAAAAATAATAATAATAAAAAAGTATCAATAAATTAAGTAGAAAGAGAATAAATATAAAATAATGTAAATGAGAAGGAAGCTAACTCAAAAGAGATAGAAAAAATAAAATAATAACACTATTAACATTAAAATAAATTCTGTGAAGTGATTTTTTTTTCTATAGTTTGCACTGAGCGTTAATAAAGAACTGCTTGATCATCAAAATTTTTTTTTTATCTAACTGTTGTAAAAACATCGCCTCTGTTTCTAGGGGAACCATCGCTTCTCTTTGCTTCCCATATTTCCGGCATCGGAATAGAATGTGGCGCGGGTCTTCAGGGACTTTGCATGTTAAGCAATTGCCATCATTTTCTATTTTCATTAAATTTAGATATTTTTTTGCGCAGCCATGGTTAGTCCGTAGTCTTACAAGTTGGGCAATTTCTTTTCTATCGATTTGTTGGATCTTTGAGAACCATGGTATCAGGCTGACGGTTGGCTAGGTTTGATAATAGTCCTTCCCTTTGAATTGTGACTCCCAGTCATATTTATCCTGCCATTCCTGGACCGTTTCTTTCAGCAGACATTTTAAAAGGTCTTGGAGAGGTACTTTCGCATTTTCTTTTGTAGTTTGTTTTTTCCCGGCAGCTCTATCTGCCGCTTCATTTCCTGACAGTCCTACATGGCTCGGTATCCATTGGAAACAATAACTGTTGCTACTGGTTTTTATATTCCGGATAATATCTAGGGATATGTATGATGTTAATTTGTTTTTTTATACACGTTTCAATAATTTGCACGAGGAAGCCGAGTCTGTGAATATGACTACATTGGCGTTAGAGTATTCGCTTTGACAGTAAAAAATTGCTTTGAGAATGGCATACAGTTCAGCACTAAGAATACTAAATTTAGAAGGTAGAGCGACGGAAATTGTAAATTCTTTGACTAAATCAATAACAGCTATTGAAGTTTGGTGGGAGGATTTGGAAGCATCCGTGAAGATTTGAACATGGTCTGGGTAATCGTTTACTATTGTGTTTAAAGCCAATTGTTTTAATATGGTAAGTTTAATTGAAATATCTTATCACACATATATGACGAGGCCGAAAGTACTTTAATGAGGAAATTTTGCATATTTGAAAAAGTTAATGAAACATATGACTGCGAATTTCCTGTACGTAAAAGGCGTTGGCAAAACATATTCAAGGGAACAATTTACATAATATCGATTCCATTCGATCTAGCCAATTCTTATATTGTATCATTATTACTTTTATTATTATTATTTATTTTATTTTTTATGTCGCTTGGGTCTACTGAGGACCACGGGGCTCCTATCCTCTCTTCGGATAGGCCTTCTTTCTCTTCTTCCAGTATTCCTTCATTTTTTAACTATGAGCAAGCCTTCTCTCCTCTGCCCATTTGGTCCATGTGGTCTTCCTATAGGTAAGGAACATTAGGAAAAATCCCTATGGGATGGCTTGCCGGAACTGCAGTCGGACTTCGGTTTTATCCTGTCACAGTGAAGATATTGTTAATTAGTCCTTTGGAATTCATGCGGGCCACGTGATCATAAAAGGCGAATCGCCTCTTTCTCAGACATGTCACGATATCTCCCTGGTGTTTATACAGCTGAGCATTGTGCTGTATCCTGTAAATGCCACCCTCTTCCTTGACTAATCCTAGTATCCTCCCAAGGGTTTTCATCTCCTTGATCCCCAGCTTCCTGATTGTGTACTTTCTGGCCATTATAAGGCACTTTTTGAAGATTTTTGGGAAAGGTATTTGGATGAATAAATACTTCTGTACGAGTGATAAGCACTTCAAACTTATTACATCATTTTCATTATATTTTTTCGCCAATGAATATTTGCAACTACCTCAAGGTTCCGTGGAGTAAAAAAACGCTAAAAACTAATTGCAAGAAAATAAAGTTTATTATTTCTATATAAAAAATACAACACTTTTCATGAGTCTAATACAAAATATGTTTTATTAAAAAACAACTCAATAATCTGCAAATGCCACCCATTCTAAGGGGAAAAAAAACTCAATAACTTTTTAAAAGAAAACAAAAAAATCAGTAACAGAAATTAGCTAAATAATACATTATATATATATATATATATATATATATATATATATATATATATATATATATATATATATATATATATATATAATATGTCAAGCCAACAAACAAAAGGAAGATAATTAATTATAACTGGCACACAAATTAATATTAAGAAAAACAATAAAACATCCCTAAAAGTCTTAAACAACTTTTTAAGTAATGCCTATTCTTATCAAATTTCCTGTCCTAATTTATTCCAAAAGAATATAAAATTTATTTTTATATCCTAAATTAAAAATATTTTTAATTTCTGTGTAGAATGTTGAAAAATGTGTCCTTCAGCATTATGAACATAGTAAACAATTTGGTGAGTCAGTTTTCGGAGATATATGAACAACTTTTATATGTTTAAAGATAATTTATTTGCCTAATTTCCCTTTGCCAATCTTTGATCAACTGTTAATAATATAAAATATATCTGGAAGCAACCATTTAATAAATTAACAAAACACGACAATATGAGAAATTTTTTTTTCTTTTTTTTCACTTATCATTTTATTTACACCTGTAAAAAATATTACAATCAGCAAATGTGCTAAAATCTAAGGAAACATGGCGTGAGCAGGCATGAGGGAGACAGCACCCAGTGGTGCATCCTCCTGACATTAAGCACAACTATATTTTCAGGTCAGGAGGTCCCTCATCCAACTCCTTTTCAGTCTACGCCGAGTTATGGATGGTAAGTCAGTTGTAGCCATGTTTTGTACAAGTTTGTTTATGTATCCATTTAGTTTGTCGTGAAATCGTTTGTAAGTCGATCGAATGTGGTTTGTTGTAGTTGGAATACGTAAATCAGTATGAAGGGTATCGTTTGAAACATATGGTGGTGAGTTCGTTGCCAGTCTTAAAAATTGCAATTGAAAGGTTTGTATTTTTCGTATGTTTCTTTTTAGCAGCTCCGTATATTTGGCAAGCGTAAGTCCATATTGTTTTTAATAAATAAGTGTATACGTTAAGTTTCTGTCTGATGGGTAATTTAAAATAATATGAGAAATTGATAACTGAAAATGAGCTTTGGGATATCAATGTTAATAATATAAAATAAAATAATTACATGTATAATCAGTGTTGATTTTCAGAGTTTTAAATCCAATAAGAAAGACAGGTCTGTTCCTTGCATCTGCCAGTATCATCAAAATAGCAAATACTAAACTTGTTCTTCTTGACCCATTTACAATTTTGGACAGGATGTTTGCGTTAAAAATTATGCATTTTTAAAAAAAATTATAAATATATATAAAGAAGGTTTAACATAACATATTAATTTCATGTTTAAAGAATCGTGATAGTTATTTTTTTTGAATCTATACTAATATTATAAAACTGAAGAGTTTATATGTTTGTTTGCACGCTACTGGAATAGAAACTACTGGTTCGAATTGAAAAACGTTTTTTGAGTTGGATAGGCCATTTATCAAGGAAGACTTTAGGCTATATTACATCATGCTGCTGCCAATAAGAGCAAAGAATCAGTGAAAAATATAAAAAAAAAAACGGGAAAAATTAACCTCGCACCCCAATGATTCCAAATTTTAAAAGAATTCAATTTCCTGTTAACCTATCTTTTGCCGTAAAAATTAATAAATCACACAGACAAACATTTAAACACGTAGGAATCGATTTACATCAGGATCGGGCTGCGGAGAAAATCATTATGTTCTTCTGCCACAAGAAAATAAAACCAAAAATATCATTTACGCAGAAGTACTTCGAAATATATTCTTTCAAAAACTGCTCAATAGCGATCACAATAACAGAAATTGACGCAGACGAAGTTGCGGGCAACAACTAGTATACTACAACCCTCCCGTTACATTAAAATCACTTTTTCGAGAAAAGAGAGTTTTCCATATTCTGGAGTGTCATTCGTTTATGTTTAGAAGATGGTTCGTTTATTTGTACAAGGTGGAGTTGTTTACTCATTCAAAGTGAAAGAGAAATACTTATGGCATTTTACCACCATCGAAACATAAACAAATGGCATACTAGAATGTTTAAATCTCACATTTCTAGAAAAAGGGATTTTTACCATTGTCCTATCTGAGCACGGAAATACTGTCGAACCTGGCGATTTTTAGACGGCCAGATTTGCAATTACATCCCACAAGTCGTCAATATTCCAATACTGTGAGTGATATATTTCTTAGAAACATGATTATTTTTACTCAAAAAATTTACGTAACTTATATACTGTTATAGTAATAGAGTGATAATATAGGTTTCGTCATAGTTTGAGATGCTTCATCATGACCTTCTTTATCACTGCAAAAACTCTTATCTACGATTATTTTTTGGATATCTTAATGCATCGCCTACAGCTGCATTATCGAAACAGTAATATATTTATTAGTTTAATGCAATATCATTATCCAAAATACACGTGTACTTTTTCCGCTATATACATGACCTTGTCAAAACGCCTTATTGGCAAGGCAGTTTTTTTACAAGAAGGAGTCAAGTTAAAAACGAGTTAAAGCGCTGATTCAATCTTTAACTTTATTAAGCACACTTGGAGTTTATATGTATGAAACATAAAATTTGAGATCTAAATGCTTTAAATAAAAAGAGTTTAGTGGGTTTGTGAAAGTTAGAAAAATAGTCAGGGGTTCACCGTCTGTAATTTAAATCCTACAAGGGCGAAAAGGGATTTATAAGAGAAATTTCAAATTTTAATCAACTAACATGACAAAATTGCAACCAGAGGATTACACTGTTGAAGGGGGTAAGAATTTAAATAGAGTGGTTGGTAGCATTGAAGGCCTTGAAAAATTCCAGGAGAAAAAAGGTCTACAACCTTTTAATTTCAACTACTCATAGGTCATGGGGGAGCTGTTGGAATGTAGATTAAAATTTAAAGCCAGTCAAACATCTCTTACATTTCAATCTTCTAATTGACAAACAACTGACATGGAATCCACACACAAGACTGGAGCTAATAATAAACTGTCCGCCGCTTTCAGTTACTTCAACACTTAAGACAAAGACGCTCTAACCTTCCGCTTAACTACAAAAGACTCATTTATATGACCATTGTAAGGCCTCTCTGGGCTTACCAATCCTTAACGATTTAAAACCTTCGAAAAAACCTCAAGTAAGGTGCACTTTGTCTCAAATAAATTCATCCATATAGACCTTAATGTTCCATATGATTCTGATTTGGCCCGTACCAGGTATCACTCCTTTCATAGTAAAATATCTATTACGGTAAATAATATGGACTTTGAAATAGTAGTTGCACTTCTTAAAGAGAGTACTTTATTCCAGAAAATAAAATATCGAAAGATGAGAAAATTCCGAAAAACAAATGGAATGGAAGACCTTACCAGTTGTGCGACCATAAAAGTAACACACTCTAACCCTAATCCCCAAAACATAACAAAGTAGTTTTAAGAAGCATTTTTAATAAAAACTGTCTTCAACACATACTAGACAGACGCTTTGTTGGAATGTTTTTGGAATTGGAAGGTTAACAATTAACAATAAATGGCTCATCTAATCATAAGGCCTATCTGGGCTTACAGAGTTGATCTTTGGGGCTCTACTAAACCATTGAATTCTTCTCGTATCCAATCCTTACAATTCAGAAGCCTTCGTAACGCTCCTTACTTTGTCGTCATATACGTAAAGACCTTATGTTTCATACGTTGCTGATTTGGCCTGAACCAGTTACTCCTTACAGGACAAACTCCATTACTACTCTTTATAAGCTTATTTACTAGTTTTATTATCCAATACTCTTGTACATTTCAAGGTTGAAGAGTATAGCAAAAAGTTTTGATATTCCAGAAAATTGTAATTTAATCTTAGTAATTTTTTTTAATGCATAGCTATAGATCCAAGGTCAATGGTCAGTTTTATACTGTTCATAAATCGACATCGTATTCATACTAGCTATACCTAAGAGATTAATAGGTTTGTTAGTTTATTTATTTAACGTCTCCTCATGCTACTGAGGCTGATCGAATATGTCACAGTGGAGTCCTAAATTTTGCCTATCCAGGTTAATTAGAATAAGGATCATTAACGAGTACCTGATATCGCACACGCTCGGACCACGTTTTTACGTTCATCCGAAGGAAGCCTAACTAAAGATTTTCGACTCCCATTAAAAATTATAGGGCCAACTGCGGGTTTGAACCCATGACCTTTGACATAGAATGCTTTTATGCTAGCAACTATGCTTCACGTGACCCCCAAAGGTGAATAAGAAAAGGGATTCCAATATGGCATAAATATGTTTAATAGGAGAGACATTGCTTCAAAAACAGTAAGCGCTTTACTATAAGCAAGACCAAAGAATATGTGTAGAAAACAAAACAACAGCAAAACAGGAATGTTCAGAGTGAAGCATTACTAACATTCTATAGTTTGACAAAATAAACTAATATATGATTTATTGGTGACAATAATCTTTATAAAAATATTGCCAGAGAAAGTATATCAACTGTTAATCTTCTATGGTATCTTATCATGAAAAATAGTTGTTATACTCCTGCCAGATTTTTTTATTTAAGAATGGTCCTTCAGATATATCCTACTTCCATGATGCAAGAGTTTAGAGACTTGCAATAGTTTTAAAAACAAGCAGATTATATTCAAGGATTTATTTTTTATTACATTCTTTGAGAGCGCCACCTGGGTGCCTACTGTACAAGGATATTCAAAATTTAGTAGGGAATGTAAAAAATCAGAACTATCATTACTCTCATGAATCCTTAGGGAGGGAAACTAATAAATTATTAAAGAAAAATATATATAAACACAATTTTTTTTTAATAAACCAAATTGGCACACATGACTGCTTTACAAACTCCGTGAATCCTCCCTCCTACGTACTTCCTCATTATCCAATCCTACCTCAATCACAGGTCCTTTAAAGTAAATCACAATAGTTTCTATTTATCCCTATTTTCATCAATATACTGGTGTTTCTCACAAGGCAGTAATTTAGGACCCATCCTTTCACAGTTTTATACAGCTGATATCCCATCCTTTGTACCGGTTGAATAGATCAGATACCTAGGACTGCACCTGGAAAACGTCTTACTTGGAACCCTCATACAAGACTGATATCAACTTCCTCTCGTCTCCAATTCTTACAATAAAAAATCCTTCGAAAAATCCTCAATGCTCCTTATCCATAAAGACCTTAATGTTCCCTATGTTGCTGACCTGGCGTGAACCAGGAACCACTCCTTTCATGACAAACTCCATTCCCATTCTAACCCACTAGTTTAAATACTTGCTTCCTCTACAATCCCTGATAATCCTCCGAGGCGTCTAAAAAGAAGATGGCCCCGAGACCTTCTAGTTTAGCATAGTTTTTGGGGAGCTGCCAATGGGTAGTATTCCTACATGTAAATCATGACAATATATATTGTATCACATTTCTTAAATGTATTTTATTATACAGTTGTAAATACCAACAAATATATATATTTTTTTTAAATTAACTAAATACAATTATTACTTTTTATTATCGGGTGTCTCTTTGCAAGTACGTCTCTTAGTGGTCGAGGATCTCATTCCTGTACTGTTTGTAATTCTGTAACTAGTTTCCACAGGAATGTTCTTCCAGAGTACAAGAAATACCACAAGATTTCTGGCAGAAAATTTTATTTGAGAAGCATTATTGGGAAAATATGAAATTTTTAATTGGAGAGAATATTCCGTTTAGGTAACCGTGAATCATTATGTAGGAGCATAATGTACTTGAACGAAAAAGTTTCTGGTAAACACTACTTCCATACAGAATCGTTGGACGTATCACCGAAAGGAACACACAAAAGGACATATATATATTCTGGCTCATAAAAAAACGCAACTTCCAACAAAAGCTGTCAAAAAAAGTAATGTGTTGATACTTCAATATACTATAATAAGTGCGTTGGATTCAGCCATGAATTGGTTCAGACCGAATCTGGATTATGAGTAAACATTTAAGTCACTAGCAACAGCAAAATCTCTGTTCGATTAGAGAAACGTCAATACTGAGCGCTTTGGGAGCAGATGTTATACCAACATCTTGTTCGATTGGGATAGCAGATGATGGGAAACAGACCTGAGTGAGAAGGTCGGTATTGATTTTCTAGGGCTGCTAAAAAACAAATTTTACCCCGTCCAGTTTGGATGAATTAGACTCGAGGTTGCAAGATGACACCTTAAAAAACTTGGTTACCATGGTGAAACGTTATTAACAATGATCAAAGTAAGAGTAACCTAAGGAAATCGCAAATTTTCTGCCTCAGAATAGTAGAGACGAAGAGAAACAACGCTTCTCTTCGTTGTTAACTCCGTCACTTATGGTGAAAGCCATTGAACGCATGAGGATTTCAGTCCGTAAATTCGCGAAACTCTAATTGCTCTCTCTTTATTAATAGGAGAATATCGAAATATTCAAAATTAATTTTTATTAAAGATTTTTCCTTTCAATTATTAAAAAGTTGCTGTATAATCTCGGGCGTATAGTTATGCCATTTATGAAATTTCATTTTTGTTTTTTGTGCCAGACTTTCCACACACACAGATACCCTTTTTCGAGACTTGGTTCTTTGGACTCAGACTAATGCGTGTATTTCCGTCGAAAACTGGAATTCGAAAATTTTCACGATCGCAATACTTTCGCTTATATATAGGAAACTGAAAGTTAAAAAAAAATGCAAAAAAAACATAAATGGATTAATGATTGTTGAAATCAGTTCCGTAATCCTTTGTATTTATAAATTTTAATGTAATAAATAGTTTTAAAAAATGGAAGTCGTTTCTATTTATTCGTATAAATACTTCTAAAAATAACATTTATATATTATTTCGATATATAAATAGCAGTTTTTATTACCACAATAAAATTTTTGCAGTGCGAATCGAGTCATAATAAAATCACCATTGGAGTATTAGAATTTAATTGACCATAAATACTGGATTCCCTAGAATCCAATAACATTCTATCTTTTACTTTTAGGTTTATTATATTTCACAATTAATTCCTTCAAGGTTATTTTTTCCCTTTAACTTATAAATTATAACTTATAGCTCTTCCCCTATAACTGTTCGAAGAATGTATAGGTGATATAATTTTAATTTTCCTTGGCTCATAACATTTTTTTTTCAATGGTGTCATAAGTCCCTTGAATAAAATAATATTTTCTATTGTATATACAATAATAACCGAAACAAGGCCAAGAGATAAGCATAAGCATAGGTTGTTTTAGCATCATAATTTCAGACATGCATATGCATCTACAAATTTATATTAAATTATAATTATTATTTATTACGGTAGCTATATTTTTTTTTCAGTGCTTCGTAATGCTGAAGGAAATCAAAAGTAGAACAGAATGCTCTAATGCCCTTGATAGTACATCTCTCTTCTGAAACACCTGTCACTCACCTGTTGCTCCGTCAGGGTTTTCAAACTACGTATATATCAAATCTTAAGTTCAGATCCTTTAAATTTTCCAAAATTCATTACATTCAAAATAAAATTGATTAAAGCATTTAATTTTATAATAGTTTTATGAAATGAAATATGCAGATGGGATCAATTACACCATATACTCTTAATTCTTTGTCTTAAAATTAAGTAGGTAAGCATGAAGAAACTTTAATGGTTATTGCATAGTTACAGTAAATTAGTTGTAAATTTATGGAATGACAATTATTAGATACTAAACATGATAAGGAAATACATATCAGCTCCAAAAACACTAAAATCTCAATTAATTATTTTTAAACTTTCTGGTACTAGTACTTTGATACTGGTACTAGACTGGTACTAGATATGTTGATATGGGAATTTATTAAAATGAGAGGGAGAATTTAAAATTTTGATCGGATTTTACAATATTAATTTTGTTTTCTATTTAACGAAACATACTTTCGAAAACAACACATTGAAATAAGTTCTCGATATGTAAACAAAATATTTAGCATTTTTATTTGTTTTTTTAGAGTGTAGAATAATAATAAGATAATAGGTTATTACTCCAAATATTATTTCGAATAACATAACAAAGATATAATATCATTTTAGGAATTTAGTGATTAAGTGGATCAATGGTATGATTTATTGTTTATTTACTATGGCTACTTCTAATTATATACGGGAATTATAACATTGTTGTTATAGCTAACCTACTTCGATTTCGCATAGCGAATAATTCACCCAATAAAATTAAATCATTCATTCAATTAAATCAATTCACCAAATAAATCTAACTGAATAATACTTTAATAAATTAGCAATAAAAAGTACTTATTTACAAAAAAACTAAATTTTGATGATTGGGTAAACGGTACCGTAATTTGGCGCTACCTATACAAAAAAAAAAGTAACGGAAACTAGATAAAGTTCCTCAGGACCTAACATTCATGCTGCTATCTCTTGTAAGGTTTGTAAAAAATAGAACCATCACTTGAAGAGTATGTTTCAAATCAGAAAATGCTCAAATCTTGAGCAAGAAAAGAAATTCTGCTCTGATTTCTAGTAGCTATTTTAATAATAGAAACAAATGAATAACTGCATTCAATACTTTTTGTTTATAATTATGGAGTAATTATGTAAGATCAAAGTTAAATTTTGTATCTCAAAAAAATGTGCATTTAATTAAGAAAACTACAAGAACGTATTAACTTATAACATGATAAAATTGGTATATACAAGCAGTATAAAAGTTTCTGAAAATGAAAGTAGAGTGATTTGTATTACTTGGGTGTTAAGTTGGGTAGTATTTTCTTTTTCTAAATGAAAATATTTTTATAACATAGAAAGTTTATATATATATATATATATATATATATATATATATATATATATATATATATCTACGGAATTCTATTATCATTTATAAAATAACTACCTGTACATATGGTTTCCGGTAAAAATAATAAACCGCACAGTATGAACATTATTTCATCAAAGAGACAGAAATATTTTCTAAAACGTAATCATCGTAATATTGAGGTGATGTTTATTTTATTTATTAAATACAATGTAGTAGAAAATTATATAATTGATATATTACAAAGAAAAAAAGTAAAGAATAAATTATTGCGAATACGATATATGCTAAAATAACTCAAAATTAAACCATATTTTGGCCTAAAATTATTTTATAGTTTGTCAATACTATGCTTAAGTAGTACAACAAACGTATGGCTTCTTAATCTCAGATAGAAATCGTAGAAATATCCTGAAAAATTCGCATAGTTACCAATAAGTGAACCACTCGACTTTTCAAAGATATATAGGCAATTTATATACCTTAAAGATTACTATCCAATGAAACGAAAGAGTGAATAAATCTTATAAGTACTAACTTTTAGATAAGTTATTGGTTAATAGACTTAATTAAAATCTTAAATTGTTAGTAAAATAAGAAATAATTAAATAAAACAAACCTTTAGGTTGCTAGAAGAAGACTTGAAGACCAAACTACTTTCCTGCTTAGCTAATATTAACAACTACTTCTAACAAGAATACTTTTATAAAGGGAGAAGTACACCTCGAGTTAAAGCACCGGCTGAGCTTCAACTGGATTCATAAACGCGCCGAGGTGAGGGACTACAATTCTGCCAACACATTTTGTCATGATACATTTTCATTATATTTAAAATTTTAACTGTAGATTTTAAAACAATAAATATTTAATTTAAAATGAAGTCTTTGAACGTTGATTTTGACAACTTTAATTTATTTTATTTTTCTTCTTACCTCTAATATGTTGGACAGGCTGCTACAACACCATTGCAACCTTCCCCAGCAGGTTCTTAAACGCGGGTTTGTTATGCTGTTTGTTTATTTTTAAAAATTGTCTAAGCATGTCTTTTAAACGCGAAGGAGACGATTTAAGTCTACTCAACAAACTGAAGGCAAGTTAATAGTTGTACAACAATTCACATATTGCTTGATATAAATAGAGGCCTATTGTTCCACATTGTGTAACTGTGAAATTTGTCTGTCCAATGAGTTTTAATCAAGTTAAAGGATTAAATAAAATCTTAAAGTTACATTTTACTGTAACAGTTCATAAATCCCTTCGGTTAAAATTCTAACTTTGTTGTTTTTCTTATAAAAAACTACTGGTAGACATTTCATAACTGACCATTGACCCAGTTTTTTAGGCCTTCATCTGTCAAGAAAGTAACTTTTAGTTTATTATTATATGATTTTTATTTTAAGAATCTAAATAAATGCTTATTTAATTTAGGTTTTATTAATTTAGAAAATATTAAACAATTGTCCTTCAAAATAATTAGAAGCCTGTAGATTTTATTTTATTACATTTAGGTTCAATTCATTTAGTTTTTAACTGTGACGTTTTTTCATTACAATCTGCTTTTTGTTTATATAATGATTTACTAGCACTTCGAGAAAATTCTTAAATGCTAGAGAATGCCTGTTATATTGTTTTTAAGAAATCATACATTTTAGTTATTTTAGATGAAGAACATTTAAATTATTCATTATAAATGCTGATATTGCTTCTTAATTTATTATTAACCAGTCATTTTTTTTTTATTACAGTGTTTAGAATTTTTTTCAAGTGTATATTTTATGGTCAATAGGCTATATCTTCTATTGTGTTATGCGGCCAAGCTGTGATATGGTCTTTTCTTTTTGTGAACACTAGGTGTTTTATGTTGTGATTTGTTCATTTATTAAATTATATAAATTTATTTTATTGATTGCATGTATGTTGACATATTTATGAAAGTTATTTTGTTTTACATTTAGCACCAGAGAGTCTCAGAGCTGTTGGGCAACTATATACCTGAAGATGAGGCTAAACTTTTAAGTAATGGAAGGTGAATGCTCTGCTTTACTCATAAATGTGAAATAAATTGTATACCATTGCAACTTACTTATATATTACATCGTTCCTTAGATTCACTTGTTTGATTTGTATGCATCGACCTATATTTGACACAGTGGCCATGTTAGGAAAACACAGAAAGGGAAAAAAACATCTTTTAGGTTTGATTATATTACTTTTATATCATTATGTACTATATGTTATCTTCAGTTATAAATTTTTATAGTTTTTGTATGTTTGTAGTTGTTACAGTTACAATTATTGTTATATATTTGCAGAGCTCAGTAGGTATATAAAGCATAAACAAGAATTAGAGTATGAAGCATTAAAAAAACAGCAACTAGATGCTGTGAAAGCTCTTGGTGCAGAAATGTCAATTCAGTCAATAATATGCTCTAGAACTCTTGGTGGAAGAGATCATCATTCTGAATATGGACGTCGTAAATCTTTAGAGCTACCTATATTCAAACATCAAAAACCTGGACTCCTATTAAAACCAACAGGTAAATTGTTATCATATATTTATTTATTTTTTTAGTTTAAAATATATGTGTGGGTGTATACATATATATGGTTAATTGACAATTTAATGCCACCACTTTTCTGTTGAAATGAAATGGTTTTGAAGAGGGAGATCAGTTTTATATATACTCACTTTTTTTTTTTTATGTTTCTTGAAATTAATCCAAATTTTGACACAATGTATCAAATTTATTTTTCAACATGAACTCATTTTGTTATATAAAGTAAGATGTATCTATGTATTTAGCAATATAGGGTTCTGAAATTAGAATAATAAAAGTATATTTTCATTTGTTTATTCTTATCTTTTTCATCTCTATGTATTAAATATGTTGTATTCCCGTCTTAATTATAGGCATTGATTTTAAATCTAGGCTTTCATAATTTGTATTGTTATGAGGTTTGATATATATATTTCTATTCCACCGGCAATACAGATTGCTTAGTTCTTTGGCCGTGCAATTTAAGCCTCCTCCAAGACCATTTTGTGATTCATCAGCTGTATAGGATAGGATTCATTACTCCTCATGCCCATTTTTGTGAGCCCTTACCAGTTGACTTTTGGGTATCACGTAACCCAGCCATTGGCTTTGAGTAAATTTCATCTTAAATATAATCTTGAAAAAGACGACTGTATGGGGTTAAGATTCTTACTCACAACCTTTTGGCTAAGTTGGGCTATAAGCACTTTAATATTTGATTTTGTTTTCCTGTTGGCGTGACAGAATTCGTGGATCCTTGGCCGCCGATGTAGCCTCTATTGGAGACCGCATTGGGATTCTAATGGGTTTGGGTTCATTATTCCCTATGCCTATATTTGTGAGTGAGCACCACAAGACTGACCATGTCTTTACTTTTTTTAAGGAATCATTTATTTTTGTCTTAAACAAACTTATGTAATGGTTCTTTGTTTTTAAACATTTTCCCTATAAAACAGCTTTTGGTTTGCCTGAGTGTCCTTTTCCCGATTCTTACCAAAGTCCTCCCACATCTTTAAATTGTAATTCTTGTCATAACCATTTTTTCAGCTACTTGTTTTCTTATGTTCTTTAAATTTTATGTTTTAAATTAATTTTAGGTTTTTGAAATGTTAAATAAAATTCTATATCTACTTTTTTTTTTTTTTTTTTTTTTTTGTTTTGTTCAAAATGTATTTTTATCATTTTAGAATCTTCTCCTGCACAATCAAGTGCTTCACAAGTACGAAGGTATCTGAAGACTTTACACAGGAAAAGATCCCTTGAAAGTATTGTAGAAAAGAAAAGGGATAATTATGGACAATTATCTACTACTGAACAGAACACATCTGCTACTGAAATTAAAGAAGTTACTGTAGAACCTTTGAAAGAAAATGTTAACAAGCGTTCGAAATCATTACCTTCGAGTACAGAGTTATCGTTAAATTTGTAAGATATTCCAATTATAATATCTTTATTTATTTTAATCTTGATTGTTCTGTAATTCTATAATTAAATGTTTATTGGTATATTTGAATATTATCCATTTTACTTACTTTTGATATGGAAAAAGAAGATACATAACACGTTTCTTGCCATAGTAATCTGAGGTACCGCCCACTAGTGAAGTAGGTCTTCCCTTAAGTGCCCAGCCTGTACCTGTACTTTGTACTGCTCAACCTCGAATGAGAAAGCATTCTCTTTACGCCATGATACATCTGGCACCAAATCAATGTCTGAAAACCTTAACCTTTTTTTTTTTTTTTCTTTTTTTTTATATTATGTTGTAATTAATATACTAATCAGAAGATAAATAAAAAAATAGTGGAAAATTTTATTATAAGAAATCAATAATAATAATGACCCTAGCCTATCACATATCATAGCAAATCAAGGTGTGGTGAGAGAGCTAAATATATTTTTTTCATTTCCTTTTAATTCTAATACTTATTTCAAATATGAATAATCATTTGTGGTTCTAATTAAAAAACTAACATCAAAAAATGTTACCAGGTTATATAATAAATGGCTGAACAAATAAACCAACATTGTGCCACGAATTTTTTGGAATTTATTGATACCATTTCAAACTTTTATGAAGTGACGTATTGCATGAGCTCATTTGAAAGATTGATTTGTGCCCTTGCCTCCTTATATTCTATTATAATTCTTAGTTTTGATTTTACTTCAGCTGTTTCTAGCTCATGTTTTATTTTCATAAAACTAAAACATCCCGCAATACTGGTAAGAGACTAGAGTAGGAAAATTCTGTAATTTGGTATCCTGTCACCCTTAGTTATTGTGATATTGCATACCAGCCACCCCTTAGCTGAAATTGTTTGTACTGTACACGGTACCGATGGTTGAAATCTCGTTGCATGTAAATGTAAATATATTATCAAACATAAGCATAAGTGCTGTATTGAATGTTATTTGATTACTTACTTAAATCATATTATTAAATAAAAATAGTTGGCAAAAAGATGGCAAAGCGCTCAGTTTCTTGTTTTATATATTATGGGCAGGCAATGATACGTGTTAAGTATTTGAAAATAACTTTATTAGTGTAACTGATTAATTAAAATTATTATTAATTATAATTTAATTATGGAATTTAGATAAATGTATTAAAATCTAATTTATCATTTCTATTCCTCTATAGGTCAGGATGGATTAAGGACAAGGACGGAAAATGGGTAAAAGATGCGAACGCTGAATTTGATTCAGACGAAGAATCACCTCCAGATCTGAAAACATAAAAAATTGTAAAGGATAATATTTAAAGCTGTACAAACTGATATATGTAATTAACACTTTATTAAGGCATTTATCTTTTCATTATAGCATAAAAAAAAATCATAAATATAATAACTCATGAAATTTTAAAAATGTACAATTTACAAATATTTTAGCACCTAAACTTTATATTTTAAAATAGCAGTCTAATGTAGTAATTCTACATTTACATAAAGAATTTGTAAATTTTTAGAAGTAATTATTGCAGGATCAATAAACAGATGGATTGGAAAAGCTGATGTATTTTTTTTTTTAGTGCCTTATTCCTTAAAAATAACAAATCAATAAAAATTTTAATGTGAACAGTGAATTGGTAATATTTAAATATAAACAAATTAGCAAAATCATTTACATTTAGTATAGTAATAGAAAATTATAAAAAGTATCTCTGTATTTGCCTGGTTGATTTATATGTGTCATCAAATTGGACGATTACATGAAAATAAATTTACGAAAAATAAATCTGGACGGAAAGCTTAGGTAATAGCTAAAGGAAATAATTATTATAACCTAATAGGCATGTAAAATCTATTATAGCCTTATAAAGAAAGAGTATTAATTAACTTGAATATATTTAGTGCAATCCTTAACAATACTAGGTCAGTAAAGGTACATACAAATAAACATGTTTTTATAGCCTCCAATATTTTTCAAATCCTATTATCAGTCCATTGTGCTTAAGTGGTTTCCGTGGATCCAATATTATTAGTTCTGTGCAATTTTGCACTTACACTTTTTGATCGCACTCAAAAATGAAGACTGAGTGATTATCTCTGAATGAGTTAAAAATGACGTCTGTCTTTATACAATTCTCTTTAAATTGTAGCAAATCTAATCTACTAATGGTAAAAAATAGAGTTTTGATTATACTCTAGGTGGTTTACATCAAAGATTGCCAATCTCTTAGTACTACTTATTTGTTTTTCAATTTGCCACATTTATTCTGATTCAAATTATCTGTTCATTTTTCTTTTTTGAATGGTGCTAGAAGCATGTTATTAATTTATAAATTTTTGATGAATATGATTCAATGTTTAATAGTATCTTTTCTGTCAACAATCACAAAATCTTGATTTTTAAAAATACTTCGATTGCCTAAGACAAAATTGTAATCAGATTCCTAAACTATTTTAATTAATTTGACTTTGAAATATGTTAAATTAAACTATAATGAAGTACTAACAACATGATTATCCATAGCTATGTTTTATTTTAATTAATAAACTTTGTAAGAGTATGAATCACTCAATTTCAGATTACATTAGGTAATCACTCAGTCTAAACCTTATATTACTTGGTCTGCACTCTTTTCTTTGCCGATCACTAGATGACACCGATATTCTGAGCATTTTATTTTTACAACTTATTATTGCTTAAACATTAATAATATATAGTACAATAATTATGTTATTATTAAAGCTTCAGAAGGCAGAATGAGTGTTTGCACAGGAATTGGAAAAGAACAATTCTAAATATTAAGCAGAATTATGTTGTTTTTTTAATTACTGCACATCTCCTGTTTTTTATGCTGTGATAAAATCTATCTAGTTTATAAAAGCTTTACTAATTGATTGGATTAAAAAATCAAGTTGAATAAATTGACATTTTTTCAAAATAAACTTGCACATCTTAACAGTTTTTCCCATTTTTCTCAATGTTGATAGTTCAATGAATTCATTAGTTGTATATTAAGTTTCTTATGACATAATAATTATGCTATAATAAGAAACATTTTTCTGTTCTCAAGAAAACAATCTGAACAAACTTTTCAGTTGTAAAAAATCAAAAAATCTTTACTCACCATTTTTTCAGAAAAAAAAAAAAATGTTTATGATCTTGAATTGATAATTGAAAGATCAATGTTTCAAATTTAATCACATTCAAAATGATGGGAAAAACTTTCAAGATACAACAAGGTGTTAGGTTCCACAAAATTTCTTTTTACAACTTTATAGAAATTATTAATTGCATTATTAGTTGATTTTATAATTACTGAATATTACAGAAGGATAATTACAGGTCAGTAAACCTTTGTAAGAGACCTGAGAATAAAATAAGCACATCCAGGTATAATATGCAATATTTAATATAATAATATAACTGACAAATAACATAAACAAGTACGTCCCACATACAGTCGTAGTCATAGAAATTGCATTACCTATGTTACAATTTTTTATGGTAATTAATTTTATCCAATCGATAATTTTTGTTTTTGTCTATTTATTTATATCATACGCTTAATGAAATGAAGAAATAAAAAAATAACATTTCTTAGTTCGTTCCTGGTTGGTAGTTTTAACTACTACCAGAAACAATTAACATGGTGAGATTACATGAAGCGGAGCAATGTTTGCTAAAAGCAGTGGTGACTCAAATCAACAGTGGTCATAGTTTTGAAAATTTATTCTATTTTTAATGTATATTATTTTTTCTTGTAATCAGCAATTTTTAAAAATATGTGGTTATGTTTAATTCTAGAAAAAAAATTTATTGAGTGATTCAATTTCTATGACCATTTGAAATTGACGACAATGCCAAATGACAATTTATGACTGTAGTTAACTGAAGTAGCAGAAATCGGATACAATACTTTAAGGAAGTTGAAATAATTGTATGAAGACTGGTTGTTAAAAATTTAAAGCAATATTGAATAAACCGATAGGATGGTAACTGCTATTATTTCCAGCTTATAATTTATGAATTAATTAATTAATGATATACTATTTAACAAAAGGAAAATTTCTGAGATCGATAATCCAGTTCTTATATCGATGTTCCCCTTTTATTGATGTTCCTTAGATCATGTTTCACCACCATACTCAAGATATGAAAGAAGGGAATATTTAGGCCGGTCATGGCTTAGTTGTAAAAAGTATAGTATTCAAGTGGACATCTGGTGTACTATTACTTTTAGCCTGTTGAATTAATTTGTCTGATCAAATAAGAATTTTGGTAGAAAAAGAAACTTAGCCTATATACTGTAGTGACTAAGTTACACTAACTTTTCTAAAATATACTTAAAAGATAAAAATAATAGTAATAATAACAATGAGGTACAATCCCAAAAAGTTATATTTCCTTCTCCTCCAAGATTCTCTCTTTGAATATGATTAATGAGCCATAGAATCTTTGTTATTAATAAAATTTCCTTTTAAATATTAAAATAAATAAACATGCAGAAGAACATGAAGAGTCACATATCAAGTTATATAAAGTAATACGTTCATGTCCTTTAGTAGAAACTATGAGAAAGATAAACACCAACATTTTATATTCTTGAAATTGATTGTGAATGACTCTCCCTATTTTTTTTTTCATTTACTTTATTAATTGTAACATCTCAGTGATTATTTAAGTCAAACCATTATTATTTAATGATAAAATACAGCAAATATTTAGAAGGTGACGGAAATTTTCTGGAACCTAATCAGGGAACATTCTAGTTCTTTTAAGCTCTACAATGACACCTGATATCACTGCTGTATTGTACAATGTTCCGCAAATGTAATTGTTTAATTTTATACTAATTTATTATTTTCCCTAACGAATGATTCAAATTAACAGTAATGGCATATACGCAATCGAGGATAAATTCTTTTATAATTTTGTTGTCTTCAAGGTCAACATACTTCACGCATTAAAAAATAATAATATTTATGATAATATCCTAAAATAACCAGAATATTGAAATATTTTGCATATATAATAATCTCTCGATTTCAGTGAGTCAAGAGCTCAAAAATTGTAAACCATTTATTTCAATTTAAAAAATGACTTCTATGCTTCACAAAAAAATATTCCTCTAGAAATTTCGGAGCCTGTTAGAATAATGTATTGGTCATATTCATGCCATAATGTCCATTTGAATCATGTGAACAAGAACTCGAGGATTCGATATATCATTTCTTTGGTATTTATAAAAGAATATATAATAATTTACTAGTTACTAAAATATTGACAAACTCACACGAATAACTCTATAATAATAAAACCTTACCATAGGCATCAAAATATTAATTTAACTACTTTATTTCTTTATAATCTATCTTATTTTACAGAAAGAATACCGATATTAATAAATTATGGTTTAATCATACTGAACGAGCTTTACATGTCTATAAAAAGATATAAAAAAAAAATATATATATTATCCTTATGAGCTAATCTTTAGCCAGGTGTCATTATGTACATCATATAATAATATATATACAAAGTTATTGTTTATTATAATAAAACAAATAAGAAAGACATAGTATAATATAAATTTATTTTGAGTTCTAATAAGAATAAGAGATAAAAACTCCTCGAGTTAAATTGTCAAGTAATCAGTTTTATATTTAAGACTAAAATAATTAAATTTAGACATCAGGTTTTAAAGGAATTTTGTCCACACTAGGCATATATCATGATGATAAGTTCATCAGAAACGCGATTAATTTTTTAATACATTTAGCAAGCAGGTTTTTAATCTGTTGTATAATGTTTTTTGTTAGTAAAGTCGGAAGGAGTGATCTCCCGTCATTCTGCACTTGCTATCTGAGCATGTCTTCGTCTTCTAGTTTCACTGGGCTCAGGTTTTGGTAGAGGTGGAGGCTCAGGTGACGATGTTCCTAAGATAAAACACCAAATTTATTATATAAAAAGTTTTAAATATATATGCTTTTGTAAATGTAATTTTGGTTATAATTATCCTAAGATCAATTTAACAATTAGTCAACTTCTAGAGAAAAATTGCTATAAGTAGCGGAGAAGGACAATTTATCAACGGGTCGCTCTTTGTACTGAAAGAGTGGTCAGTGATTAGGTCTCATCTATCTTCAATAAAGATAGTAGGATTTGGTAGTTGGTATAAGAATTTAGTATCTTTATCAATGATTTTTAAAAAGAAGTCTGTTAGGTAAAAAATTAAATAAATCAAAGCTAAGAGCAAGTTATGATGTGTTATGTACATAATTTTATCCTTTAGCGTACAAAAGATGTTCCAGCAGCTGGCATTATTCACATTGAAGTAAATTATTAGTTTTATCATACAAAGAGCCATATTTAATTCCTTTTTTATTTGTTTATAATTTAAAAGGTATTAATCATATAATTATGTTTAAATTGTCTAATCTTTAAACCAACCATAATACAAAACCCATAATGAATATTTATAATGAATATTTAATATTATTTCATTCATAAATTTATAATGATCTTTCTCTCTTTTTAGCATATATGCTATTATTTGTTTTCATGATTCTTTATTAATATTTTTCAGTCTTGTTTCTCATATTTGAATGTCATACAAAGATCAATATCCACTTTAAAGTTTGTTATGAATGTGTTGAGTCATTATCTCAATCCTGGCCAACCTCAATCTTCAAAATGATGGAGTTAAGTCGACTGTTGAGAATATTTAAACTCGTCCTCGTTTTTAATATTTGTGTTCTTTTTAAATAATACTTCAAAATTGTTGACAATGGGAAGAAAATAAAAAGTTTAATAAAAACTAAGTAATTGAAATATATTTAAAAAATGGTAACACTTTGTCTTACTCACAACGAATTCTTGTCCAGTATCTGTGTCTGAGTCTTCATGTGATCCCCCTGTAACATCTTCTTCTGATTCTTCACCACTTTCTTTGGCTTCTTCAGAATCACTATAACATTTCAGTCTTAGTTACAGATTATTGTACATCACTATTATTTATTAATATAATTAATGTAATAGTTATTTATTAGCCCAATTTTAAAATAATAAAAAATGGATTAGTGAAATGTAATTAAGATGTAAGTATAATGAAAAAGGCAGGTCCAAAAAAAAAAAAGAAAAATGAAAGTGCCATCACCTTCACTTAATGTTCAAAACATTAATTTTTCTGTAATTTTTTTTTTGTTGGTAGATTTAGAACTGAAATATAACAATAACATGAAAATATATGCTGATTTTTTTTTTTTAAATTGTTTTTTATTTAACTAAAATAGTTGTTCTTTAAACAGAAAGAATTTATTATATTTTGACGGTAAGAGAGTAAGCATATATGACAAAAATAGCAACAACACTAATCTTAAAAATAAGTGGTAAATAAATATAACTTTTTGTATTTTAAGAAAATTCACTTTTCAATGTTCATTAAATAATAATTTTTAAAATAATCCATAAAGATAACGTAATCAACACAATGTTGAAAATATATAAATTAATAATTAAAATTTTTTTTTACTATATTTTATGATCAATAATAGATTTATGGACAATTTCATAACTTTTATTTTTTTGCTGTTGAATAAAATAAATTAATTAATCTTTCATTTATTACATTGATAAGTTTAAGCATATAGAGTTTAGAATATCGAGTAGAAACGAAAGCAAGATAAAAAAATTATTAATGCAGTTTTTTATTGGAAGCTAGAATGCTGAATTTACACAGACTGTCAAAAACCAAAAGTAAGATTTTATAATTATATATTAGTAAACATAAAACAAGAACTACAAATTATTACACAATGGTTTATTATTTTGGGAGCGGCGTGGTCTAGTGGATAGAGCGCTAGTCTGCTGTGCTCCGGGTCCTGGGTTCGAATCCCGGCTCTGGCAGAATATTATTTATTCTGTTAATTCAGTCGGGGGGCGACCCTAGGATATGGAGACCCTCCTGGGGCAGACCCAGCCTCTATAAAGTGGGTACCCAAATTAATTGGGGAAAAGCCTGGTGGCTGAGCGCGATTTAGGCCTAATCACCTCATTGCAATTCCGTTGGCCTAGAAACAGTACGAATCTCTATATGTACTGAGCCCAAGACCCTTCATGGGTTGTAGTGGTACAGGTTTTTTTTTTTTATTATTTTACTGTTTACAGACAATTTACTTATACGTATAGTAATAAATTAATCAAAGTAAATTGGCCAACCACCAGTTCCAATTTAAAAACACAATATCTCTTCTATTTCTTAACTTATTTCAATGATTCTTTTTTTTTGATTAGTAGAAATTTAATTCCCTATCAAAAAGTACATGATCGAGAGACAAAATTAAATTATTTTTCTGGATTAATTAATCGTGTTTGGGGGAAATGTTTTTTGGGTTAATTATAAAGGTTTATTATTGAAATTAATAAACCAAAATAATATAACAACTTACTTAACAATGCACACATTTGTCAAAGTTAGTTTGCTTTAAGTTACATTTTTCGAATATGGATGCCCATTGGATCAATAAGACATATGAAGGCATGATCATTTATATACTATAATTAAACCTCTGAACGAGAGCTTACATAACTTTTTTTTTTTAGATTTGGACCAAGTACTTTGAAAATCATTAGAGGAAGGTCCAAGCGGGTAGAAAATGCAGAATATTGTTTCTAAACATTGTTTATAAAGAATAAAATTTCAAAATTAAGGGCTTGAATAGAAGTATAAACTAACTTTCGAGATTGTCCTGAGCTATATAATTTGAATATTTGTTATTGCTTTCAAAATCTAGTTAAGACAATGGCTGGCTATCAAAATTGTTAATTTGCGGGTTAAGTATGCTGGCTATTTGATGCATACATAGAGCTTCTACTACCAATAAATTTCTTAAAAAATCAGTTTCCTGATACATTTAATAAAACGAATCAAAAGCAAATAAATAGATCCAAAAGCAAGTTAAATATCAAATTTAGATAGTATTTTAAACACATTAGTGTTTCACATTTACATTAGACAAAGTTAAAAACTTCTTTCTTCCTCTCTCACAAAAGTTTAAACTTACAAAAAGATGTTATCCAACATTGACTCATTAACAATAACAACAACAATCGACAGTACAAAAATAAAACATCAGATCTCTAACATAGTTTAGAGGACATGTAGAAGTGGAAAAGTTTAAGAAGCAATCAAAAAATTCCATATTTGACAGAAATTAACCACCAGATATCACACACCTTCGAAACATCAAAACAGTCTTAGACAGGTAGAAATCCATTCCCACCCTATATGGTGGTTTTGATGGACAGCCAATCTGAATTATTTTTGGGAAAATTATGTAAGTCTAAAAGTAAATTTCTTTTTCTTTTTTGTTTTAAATTATTTTTCTATTTTTACTAGCTGACTCGACAGACAATATCCTGTTTAAACTATAACTTGGATAAATCGGTCAAGCATTCAGCGTGATGCGATGAACAAGGAAGAAAGGCGGTTCACTTTATATATGTAGATAGAGAGATTATTATTGCCTTAGAATATTAAAAAAAACAAAAAAACTATAGACCTAAGTAACTTTTCTCTTGTTGTCTTCTATAAGATCCTTCTCCTGACTTCAGTTTTATAGATAAAAATATAGAGATTATTGTTACCTTGCAACATTTAAAAAAAAAATAAAACAATAAAAAACACCTATCTACCAAAGTGACTTTTCTCTTTTATAAGATCCTTCACCTGACTGATATAAATATAACAAAAAAAGAATTAGGGAAATTGGTCAAGCCGTTCATGGTGATGCAATGACCAAGGAAAAAGTGATTCATTTATAATATATATATATATTTATATATATATATATATATATAATATATATATATAAGAGAGGAGAGAGAGAAGAGAGAGAGAGATTCAACAATGCTGACACACTAATGTTCATTTAATGTAAATTAGACATAATGGTGATTCCTGTATTATAGGCTGGATATGGTAATCTCATAAATCTGTTTTCCCATTTTTAAAAAGGTAAAACAGATTCATTTCTACACCACTTAAAAAATTTGGCATAACAGTAGATTTTTTTCCATTCCAACATGCTTGTGACCAGAAATCAATAAATTGGAAATTTGGTCCCAAACAATTATATTTTGTCAGACGGACTTAGAACTAAAAACATGTGCAAAAGTTAGAATACAGAACTATGATCCATTCATCATTCAAGGTTTGCACATGTGCAGAAAAGTGGCAACAACAGGTCTCAGAGAGGACAAGAAAATGAACCTATTAGTTCAAGTAATTTAATTTGCAGAATATTTAAACATCAGAACATCAGAATTAAAAATTAAAAATCCATGATAATGTATAATTTAAGACTAAATCCATTTTGAACTTTATGTTAAATTAATTATGTTTAAACACTACCTACAATAGAACAGGTGTCAATCAGTGTGGTTATCTCCGGTTTTGTTGTAGATAATTATAAGCTGGTAACAAATACATTGTAGAGAAATCTGGCTTGATGATTATTTTCTGCAATTTCAATTTCAAATAAATACATTAATAAATTTTTATATGATAGATGGTTAACCTATAATTGAACAACCGAACTCTAAACATGAATAAGCCTCATATAGAATATGAACATTTTTGAAAAACAACTTTCCAGATATATAATTTGGACTTTATTAATAATCTAAATGTAGTAACAAATATGATTTATTTTTAACCAGTTAATTGAAGAAATGCACAAATTGTTGGTTGTTCATTATGCAAGGGTAGAAATTACAGCAGACTCCAGATAACTTTTTCCCCGAAAAAATTAATAAATAAAACAAGTGTTGTGAGGGTCAGAGGAAAATAAGTAAGTAATAAATAAAATATTTTTAGCTTAGTAATAATTGCACCTTAATTTTTACAAACTCAAGTCATGAGAACTAATTACGACTATTTCAAAACAAAATGAAAATTTAAAAAAAGTGACTTATTTAATAAGAGAAACAAAAGCAGTACTTGAATAATGAAAATTATAATCAACCACAAAACTTTTTACTCTCAATCATAAGAACTTTTAAGACTGAGACATAACAGATTGGTTCACGTCTGCCATCTCTAAACGGGTGGATTAGAAAATGAACGCTATGAAGAAGTTTGAGCTGCCAACTTGGCTAGAAAGGCTAAAATACAACTTTAAAAGAAGTCAACTGGAAGATTGGGCAAGCCAATCAAGGAAAACTTAAAGAATTGGGAAACACGAAGGAGAACAAGCCGATCCACGCAGCTGGCATTAAACCAGATAGTAGAAAGTGGACCAGACTACCAGCAGAAAGATTTCCAGAAAAGAAGAGAGTTTTATTATACAAATTCATATTGGAGACACTACCTTTTCACTTATGGCTATTTAATCAGTGGTTTTGAGTGCACTAATGTGTGAAAATTGCGACAATATTTTCCAAACATATGATACTAGAAGGCCCTCTATTCCTATCAACAACGAGAAATTTACAATTACTAAGAACCCTAGCAGACATTCTTAAAAAAAAAAAAAAAACAGTGTATTGAAACTATCTCATTACCTAAAAGAAACAAGGTACAACTGAGTATCATGATAGATCAATGCCAAAGATCAAAAAAAAAAAAAAGAAGATAAATTTCTTTATTTTTATATTGAATAGTAAGACAATAGAAAAAAAAAATCAAAACACTCAATGAATTTTATTCCAAATTTATCTGTTTAAGGTAAATTTGGATTAACGAAAATAAATGCCTATTAATTTCTGTCAATAAAAAAATTATCGGAAGTCTACTTGATAGAATATAAAAAAATTAGGTTGTTATGTAAACAATTGATAATCAATGCTAATACAGTATAAATTATTAAAAAAGCAACAATTACGTTCAGTGCAGGCCCACATAAGCAACAACATGTAACAAACTCAGCCAATTGGTTAAAAAAAAAAAAGTTGTTCTGCATCACTACATACTTATCTGTTATATTCATTTGAACCTTAATCTTAATTTATTTTAAGTTTTTTTTGTTTAAAAGACAATTAATTTAAATTCTTAATGACAATGAAAATGTTTGCAGACAAATTTCAACAAGGTGTATAGGTACAATTCTACATTAAACTGAAACAAAATTCATTTAAACTTTATATGATTTAGATATTCTCTTCCTTTTTTTTTTTAATAAAAATTATTATAAATTGTGATTAATTTTAAAACAGTGGATCTGAAGAAACAAAACACACTAAGATGATATGTCCAGTAATCCTTAAATGATTTTGAACAAAGTATTTTTCTGTAATTAAGAAAAAATACAAATTATATATTTGATATCAATTTAAAGCTTTTCTCCTATCCACTTCGAATCTCTGAAATTACTTCAGCTAAAAGTTAATTAGAACCATCAAACATCAAAAGTTTTGAGTATATAGATAAATGTGTCGATTTTCATTGATTTTTAATACAAAGATCTGCTACAATTTATTTCATATTATTTTAAAGTATCCAACAGCAAAGGATAAAGTTATCCATATATTGTTCATTAATCTAGTGCTGGTCATAAAACTATCATTAAAAAAATATATAAATATACAGATTGTTTTCAAAGACATGTTTTGAAGTATAATCGTAAAGAAAGAAGATATGATAAAACTATGTAACTTATGATTTAAATGCATTTTTACTTTCACTTACTATATATAGTAAGGGAAAGTATTGCGATATTGAAAATTTTCGAATTCCAGTTTTCAACAGAAATACACATTTTAGGGTCCCCTGAGTCCAAATAACCAAGTCCCGCAAAAAGGTCTGTGTGTGTGGGCGTCGGTGTGTTGTGTGTGTTGTGTGTGTGTGTGTGTGTGTGTGTGTGTGTGGTTGAGTGTGTGGTGGTTTTGTGTGTGTGTGTGTGTGTGTGTGTGTGTGTGTGTGTGGTGTGTGTGTGTGTGTGTGTGTATGAGTGTGGTGTGTGTGTGTGTGTGGTGTGTGTGTGTGTGTGTGTGTGGTAACTCCCGGGCGAAAACGGTACGTCCTATGAAACTGAAATTTCATATTTAAGACAAATATACGCCCGAGACGTTACCAAAACCTTTTTTATCAAAAGGAGCTTACCAGAAGAGCCACTTTATACCATGCATTTTGCACCTTTTTACGATTTTCTTAAAAACGGTTACGACGATTTTGATTAAACTCGCTATATCAAATGTAAAATTTAATGGGCTTTAATATCATTTAGGTTTTATTTTAATTAAAATGGTCTGACAGGGCTTAAATGCGATATTTTAAATTGTCTTTCTCTAAAGTACCTTTAATTTTGTTCATTCTATAAAATAACTATATTATCTTGTTACCACTGATGAAAAACAGGTAAATATATAAATTGAATGAATTCGATACTCAACTAAAGGAGAAAACAGAAAAAATATTTTTTTAATGCAATTTTTCGTTTTTGAACATAAGAACAGTAATATAATGTATGATACACCATTATAAAGCTAAAGATTTTAGACAAAATATTATCTCATACACAAGCTTTTAAAAGTTAATAGAGAGTGATAAAAAGCCGATAAAACTAAGTAATTGTTTTAGATAATAATATAATAGATTTTTTCATAAAACACATGTTTTCTATAGAAATTTAATTCAATTAAGTCTTTAATAGTTCTCGTATTTTTTTCCTAACTGTATTTGAAAATTCTTTCATTGATTTTAAAAATAGAGGTAAGTGAAAGTCGTGTAGTTGCCCGCACCAGATTTTAATAAATTGGGTGGAAATCACCAAATAAATAAAAATAGATGTGTAAAATGATAAAAATTGATTTAAAAACCAATCATCAATTATTAATAGATGGCTTTAAGAGAAAATATTTTACATGAACAGTTCAAAATTCTCAACATTCTTTAATTAATACAACAAACATCCTTCATAAATGAAAAAAAATATAAATAAATAAAGTAAATAAACTATAGAGAAGTGATGGTCGCATCGTTAGCATTTAAATATGAAAATAAAAATGAACTCTCTAATAGATCTTTTTTTCAACCTCGAACAACCAAAATGTTTAAAGCAAAAGTTCCTTGAATAAGTTTCGGCAATATTTATGCCCAAATGTAATAAAATTTGGCTACCTCAAAGCAATTATAGAGATGGCTCATAATAGTTGGTTTCAATATTACACAGCCGATGGCTAAGATAGTCGTATTAACAATAATTATTAAAATAATAAAAATTTTAATATTAAAATCTTGATAATAATTATATAGTAGTAGAAAAAATCACTTCCAAATAGAGAAACAAAACATATTGATGAATTTCACATGTTGACTTCCTGGACAACAGTGGGGAAAAGTGTACATAATTATATCATTACTAAGGGCAATTTAAATGCTTAGTGGAATTAATGTCATCATCATGCTAATGTATGTATTTCCTTTTCAAGCCATGATTTGAGAATTATAAAAAATAAAAAAAAAAAAAAAAAAAAAAAAGGACAATGGCAGGGGACCAAGAATAGAAAAAGTATTTATGATTATTATTATTGCTATTAAGGGGGTCAAAAACCACAGGAAGAACACCATCTAGTGGCTACCTTAACAGCCTTTGATGCACAACACCAAACCCAGCAGATGGCCCTAGGATTTTTTTAAGGGAATAAAAAATCCTTGGTACTGTAGCATCGTTTGATTTGCGACAGTAGCATAAAGTAACGTTAAATGAAAAAACTTTTTTTTACATTATTACATATTTTACTGGGGAGACCGTGGCTGAGTGGCTAGCGTGCTAGTCTCTCATGCTAAAGTTGTGGGTTCGAATCTCAGTCCGGTGGGGCTTTTATAAAGATGAAATTAAATGGGGATTCACTCACAGCCTCTCCCCCGGGTATGTGGAACCCGTTAGCCAAATGGTGGCCACTCACAAAATTAGGCGTAGGGGGTGATGACCCTACCCTACAAATTTCATCGAGAAATGCGAGTGTAATCTCCCAGAATATGTGCTTTTAAAATGGTATTTTTTGACACAGCAAGCTAATTAGGATGACACTGCTGATGAAGCGGTGTAAGAGTAAATATGCATGATGGGCAAGCATTTTTAGAAAAAGACACGATTAATAAAATAATTAATATTAATAAAATAATTAATTGATATAAAATAATAATGTATATGTTGAAATGACATGTAAAACTTTAGAAATGCCATAAATATTTAATTGTTAAAGATACTTGAAAATAGCCCTAGAGGCCAAAACGTTATAATGTGTGAAAGGAAAAAAAATAAATAAACATCTTTTGGAAATGGCCAAATATATATCTTACATATAAAGGGGTATTGAAAAGACCAAAAAATAGAATTGTAAATTATTTCATAATAGATAAATCTAATAGATTATAGATATGTATGCAAACAATCATGGATGTACATTTTTTCCAATAAAACTATAAAATTAAAAAAATAAATATTTTTACCAGATATTAAAAGTAATAAAGAGAAAAAAATATTAATAATAAAATACAGAAGTAAAATAATTTATCTTATAGTTTTGCTTAAAACATGAAATAATGAATATACATATTATATTTTACCTTCATGCACACCATATCCCCCAATCATCATCAGTACTGCGGCTGGTGCAGAAAAAGAGCATTAAACATGCATAGCTAAAGGGTTGTCGTTATTTTCTCTTCTCCTTTTTTTTGAAAATTTAATGTTATTGCCACATTTTTATTTACTCCTGTTCTGTATTATTTATTATCTTATTTAGTATCATGCTAAAATCATTTATTTTCCATGCGAAAAAAAAAATTATCATTTTAGAATTTTAGTATGATGAGCTTCATCTTATTTAATAATTTAACAGAAAACCATTACAAATGCAAGCATAGTTAGATGATTTTAACATGCAGGTTCATCATGGAAAACACAAGAAAAAACAAAACAAGAAAGATAAAACATTTAACTCTACAGTGAATGGCAATTCAGTTCTTTTACTAATAGTAGCACTAATTTGTTTTAGCTAAAACTATGAACTATTTAAATCAAGAAGCACTAGGAAAAAAAGCTTTCTAATAGTTAATTGTGTGTGTATCAATCTTTTAGCTAATCTCTCATCTGCTAAGAATATGCTAAACCTAAAGCTACAAAACTTTGCTGAATTTTTTTTTTTTTTTTTTAATTTATCAGCTTTTAGATGATGTTTGCTATTTCGATTGTTACTGTCTAACCTATTTCGCCTAGTTATTTAAGTCCTTTACATACTAATTAAGACAAAATTAATTCACTAAAGAACAGCGCTTCTACATTTGAAATACTTATTTGGGATACTTTTATATCAAATTAATAAAAAAATAAGAAAATTAAAATATTTAACTATCTTTTAATTGCAGAATTATAAATACATTTCACAATTAAATGCTAGAATATACAAATTTATAAAACAGTAAATTTTACAATACAGGTATACAAATAAAAGCTATTATGATATAAATATTTAATATATATATATATATAATTTACATTTAACAAATAATAATTACTTGTATATATTTGCGCAATATTCATATTTTTTAATTTTTTAATAGCAACATTTATATCTTAAATATCATAAAAATATAATCTATACAAGATATGTATCATTACTATAATGAATACATGAGCTATATATTTTGTATAGGTACAGTTTAAAAATACGATAGTGCTCTATATTATGTTATGTAAGTCTATTGTACTACACCAATCAGCAAAATTGTAGCCTAACCAGTCTTTTATTATTTAGTGAGTATTCAAAATAAATGGATGAGCTTTTTTATTAAAAAATATAAAATAAAATTCATAATTGGGTCTAAATCCAACTATATCAGACTTCAAAGGATTCCAAGTAAATTCAAAGTCAGATAATTAGATTTCTAAATGAAATTTAGAAATTTGATTTAAGATACAGGATGTTGGAGTGAAGTTTATATTGGGTTGTCCGAAAAGTTTGTAGAGATTTTAAAAATAAAATTTATTGCAAACCAACATGAGTGATGATTCAGTTCATTTTCAACATATCCTGTTCTTTTTAAAAAAAGGAAAACTCATGTGTAAACAGTCACATTTACTTGATGTATTTTTTGTGTTAATACAGTTGTAAATATCTCTATAATAAATAAATAAATAAATAAAAAAAAAAGGGAAAAACACAGCCCAAACTGCAAGAAAGATTTGTGCTGTGTATGGCAGCGATTCAATTGCTGATACCACGGTTCAGAAGTGGTTGTCGCTGGTTTAGATCAGAAGATTTCAATCTGGAAGACCAACCACGGGATGGCCGGAGTTCAACTTTTGACATCAAGGATATTATGACGGTCATCGCATACAATCCACAAATTACTGTCTGTGAGATAGCTGCAGAGTTAAGAGGCTGCAAATCGACTGTTTTTGATCATCTAAAGAAGATCGGGTACATTTGTCGCTATGACGTTTGAGTTCCCCATGAGCTCAGTGAAAGAAACCTAATTGAAAGGATTTCATGTTGCAATTTGCTGCTGAAAATAAATGTGGCGGATCCATTTTTGAAACGAGTTGTTACTGGTGACAAAAAATAGATTCTCTACATCAACACCAGCCAAAAAAAATCTTGGGATTGCCTAGAAGGACACCACTCGCTCGGAAAAAGTGCTATTTCACTAAGACGATGCTAGGCCCCATGTTTCTTTTAGGACTCGGCAAAAGTTATTAAGTTTCAGATGGGAGGTTTTACCTCACCTGCCGTACTCTCCTGACATTGCTCCTTTGGATTACCATCTTTTCCGTTCCTCGAAGATTTTCTACAAGGGAAATCCTACTCTTCAGAATATGACATCAAACCAGACCTTTTATTGTTCTTCAAGAGTAAGAACTGATTTTTTGAAAAAAGGGATAATGAATCTTCCAAGCCGTTGGGAAAGGGTAATCGCTAACGGTGATAACTATTTTGTACATTAAATAAATACATTTTAAACTGTTCATCAATTTTAATTTTTGTCCAAATTTCTCTACAAACTTTCTGGACAATGCAATAGATTCTTATACCGAAATTTCTAAATAAAATTTATAAATCCGATTTAATATACAGGATTTTGGATTGAAGTTTATACTTGATGATAAAATGATATTAATAGAATTATCTAATCCCATTTGTATTATATATTTCTTTCATGAATTATAAGTACTCTGATCATGAATCAAAATAGGAAATTTAAATTACAAATATATTTGACAATTAGATCTGATATTGAGATTTCAATTATCAATATTTCTGGAAATGTGAATGAGAATATCATGAAAGATTAAAATAATTAAAGGTGAGATAATGTATATTATAAATTCAGATTATCCAAATTAATTTAATAAGTTAAATTAATAGAGTGATAAATCAATTAATTTTAACTAGAAATATTTTGAAATATCAATTTATCATGCCTAAATTATATTTAAAGGATTTACAAAATTTATTAAAAGATTTAACCAATTAAATAAACTATGATTAACAATTAACTTTTAAGGGAGCTTTAAAAACTAGAGAAATCACTGTGAGCAAGATGGTCGATTTAGTTAACTGAGGAGGTAAACTGGATTGTTTTCTTTCATTATCTTTATCAGCACCTTAAACCCATCGAGAATAGTTAATAGAAGATCTGAAACCACAGACTTATCATCACATATATATGTATCATTTTATTTTTACATACGTTGGTATTATTTTATACTTTATCAACATATATTATGTAAGAGTAAATGATATATTCTTTGTCTTATCTCTAATTTAAACTTATGTTAATTTTATTAATGAATAGCAAGACCACTATCATGTTTAATTTGAAGAATAAATCTCTAGAATAAACATATATTTGAATCCTTTCAGTTATGATAAAACAATTATTAAGAGAAGAATCAAAGTCATAGTTTATATTACATATACATATATTTGTTTTAATAAATACTTTAAAAGAAAAGTTAAAAAGGATTACAGACAGGTAATGACAATGATTAATTGTCATTTTTAGATTTGTTAGTATGTAGAATGGAATGCACATTCTAAACAAAATCAGATAAAAAAACAAAGAAAAAAACTTAGAGAGTGTCTTATAAATTAATCAAACAACCATAAATTCTAAAAATCTAAGCCATCCCATATTATGTAGATTGAATATCCACTAAGCACAAACTTAAGCTAATTTTGCTGAGCATTGTAGTATCGAATTCTCTTTATATTAGGTCACTTGACATTTGAACACATGAAGGGTTGGAAACAGATCCCAACCAAAAGACTAAAATATTTATTCTTTTGTTTTTATTCATTTTATTATTTTATTGTACATAATGATGTGTTCTATACCCTATACTTAGCTAGTGTAGAGTACATTTTATTTGTAAGTTTTATTGTTTTTAATTATTAAAAAGAATAAAATTAATGCAATGTATTTTAAATATTGCAGAGTACAATTTTTAACTGCTGTTTGTATATGATTAAAGCAATTTGGAGAAAGAATCGAGTATTATAATTAAATAATAAAAATGTGTGTAATAAAGTTGATCAAACTCTTGTTTCCCACTCAAATTTAGAAGCTCCTCTAGAATCAAATCCCTCATTTAGTCTATCATCCAAACAGCCTGCTTCGTTATATCTGGAAGCAGATAAAACGAAAACCTATTTTAGTCTATTCAATAGAAAAGGAAATATATATTTCTTTTTTTTTTTTCTTTGAGAGAGTGCTCAACGCGGTGAGATACTTCTTGTGTGTGTTCGTTTCCTAACATTTGCAAGTTCGAAAGCAGTGTTAAAAATTAGTGCTGTGAGTGCATTTCAGTTAAGCAGAAATAGGACACGAATTAGTAGCTAAATTACAAAACAGAAGAAAAAAATATGTTCAACGTTAACCTTACCTGTGTTCCCTATGTGATGGAGCAGGAGAGGTATTGTCAGTAGAAGTAGAATGTGATCTCCTTCCCCTATAAGTAAAATTATAGATTAATTAAAATAATAAGAAATTCATATTTTTATTAATTGAAATCTATACTAATATTATAAAGCTGAACAGTTTGTTTGTTTGTTTGAACGCGCTAATCTCAGGAACTACTGGTTTGAATTGAAAATTCTTTTTGAGTTGGATAGTCTATTTATCGAGGAAGGCTTTAGGCTATATTACATCATGCTGCGGCCAATAGGAGCAAAGAATCAGTGGAAAATATGGGGGAAAAAACGAGGAAAATTAACCTCGCATCCCAATGATTCCATATGATTTCCCATTTAATTTTAAAATAATTCGATTTCCCCTTAATTTATTTTTTGCCGTAACAATTAATTAATCACAGGGTCAAACATTTAAACAGGTAGAAATCGATTTACATCAAGATCGGGTTGCGGAGAAAATCAGGATGTTCTTCTGCCACAAGAAAAAAAACTAAAAATGTCATTTACGCAGAAGTACTTTAAACATATTCTTTTAAAAATTTTTAGCAGGAAATCACAATAACAGAAATGACGCAGATGAAGTCGTCGGCAACAGCTAGTAATTTATAAATTATAAGTCATTTAATTAGATTTTATATTGACAAAAGAGACTAAATAATAAGTATAACTTTTAATATATACAAATACTCTAAATTAAAAATATTGTTGTGATATATAGGCATAAATAATAAAAAGTGTGGGAAATCAAAAAGCGCGATGTGATCGGCCAATAAGAAAAAAGAATTGAGAAGAACAAGAAGGCGCGAGGCGATCGGCCAATGAGAAGCAGGAATCAAATTGCGCATCAGACCATGCGGTGAGCGATGTTTTCCGGGAATGGCGGTCACTGCGTTGTCTACTGCCTATCAAAATGGATCGTGCATGCGAGTTTTTGGAAAACTTCTACTGTGAGCCATCGAGAAGCAATAAGTGATTGGATTATACCACCAACCATCAAATCATTTTGAGTTCAAACTTTCTATTAGTGCACTAATAATACGTTAAAATCAAGTGATTATGAAGACATCATTGAAAAGGAGAAATGGAAATTCAACTGAAGACATCTTAATCAGATAATTTATAATTTTTTTATTTTCAATATTTAGTTTTTGTTTTTAATTTAAGTTATGTTTTATATTGTAATATATTTCTTTAAGAATATAAGTTTGTAATTAACCTTAGCCAAGACTCAGAGTTATTGATTTGAAAACCTAAAATTACCATTCATTTTTCATTTAAAATCAAATTATTTTTTAAAAAAAATAAATTACTAACATTTGGCGCCCGAACAGGGACATAAACTCTTAAAAAATAAATTATTATAACATTTGGCGCCCGAACAGGGACATAAACATTTTAAAAAATAAAATATATACAATATATAACATGAAAACTCATCTTCATGACCATACTCAATTCTATATAAACATCAAAATAGGGCTAAAACAAGAATTACGATTAAATTCCATCCTAATTCTAAACATTAAAATTTTGAATGCTTCTAATTATGTAACAAATTAAAGTTTCCTTGAGCCCTCAATATCCAAAATACTATGGAACATACTAAATAATTTCCTATTCCCTAATATAAACTCCATTAAAACACTATGGATATATAGTAAATCATAATATATTATATTCTCAATAAAAAAAAAATATACCATTCTATAATTTAAAAAATATATAATTCGTTTATAATGCATACCTTCTAGTTTTCTGTTGTCTCTTGACTTCTGTAAGCAACGCAAGAGTAGAAGCGTCAAATGGGCATGATACACCTGCTGGACATGGACATTTTTAATAAAATATCATTTCTTAACAATTAAAAAATAAATTATATACTGGCAAAAATTCTCATAAAAAATATGCAATTAAGTTTTAAGATCTGATTCCAAACATATTTCAAAATATTTCCCACTTAAACATATTGAGTATGGAGTACATCTGACAGAAATCATTTACTTACCGTATGGTTAAACAATATAAACAGTAGTATTTTTTAAATATATTTTTTACTTTTACTATATATGAAACATATAGTAAGAGAAAGTATTGCGATTCTGAAATTTTTTTAAATTGAGTTTTCATCGGAAATATGTGTTTTAGGGTCCTCAGGATCAAAATGACCAAGTCACGTGAAAAGATCTGTTTGTGCGTGTGGTGAAGTCTAGCACGAAAATGAAAAGTCGTACAAAACTGAAGTTTCATATTGAAAACAATTATATATAACTGAGATGTTAAATAAAGTTTTTCACCAAAATCGACTCCCTGGAAGTTCTACTTTATACTATGCATTTCGCACCTTTTTACGATTTTCTCAAAAATGGCCCTAACATTTTTGATTAAACTCGCTATTATGTAAAATTTAATCTGATGTTATGTTTCTGAACACAAGAATAGTAATATAGATGTATAATATACTACTCAAAAGGTAGAGATTTAAGAGAAAATGTTATCATGTATTCAAATCTGTGAAAGGTAATGTAAAGTGACGAATAGGATATAAAATTAGGTGATGGTTGCACTTAACAATTTTATATTGTTGTATTATTTAATCTAAAGCATATGATTCCATCAAAGCTATTTAATTCTTTAAACATTTTTTAATTCATCTTAATATTAATATTCTTTGAAGTTGAAATTGATTATAACAACCGGGGTAGGAAAAGTCTAGTGTTGTCCGTGTCAGAAAATATTATAATATTTTACTATAAAAAAACATATTTTTTGAATAACCTAGCATTATAAAATATAATCACTAGTAATTAATGATTTTATAAACTAACATTGTTGGAAAACAAAATTAGATTATGATTTATTTTTGTTTGGATTTCATTTGTTTTTAATCAAATGGTCCTTTATATCAACTCAAAAGATTCCAACCCAAATATCCAAATAATCATACTTTAATTGTATAAGCTATGCATTAAAAAGAACATTTTGAAACAACTTGCCTGAATAAAATTACTTATAACATCATAAAGGAAACTTTTTTTCATTACCCCATTCCCTTTTTAAAATATTCAAATCTAATAGGAATATGAAATAATATTCTTATAACACATCAATATTATTTGAATGAAATGCAAACTCACTGGCAAAGAAGTAGCTCTCATTTCTCGTAAATCAATATTCCGGAAGAATTCACATAAGAGAAGCTCTTCTATGGACGGAACCCTTTGTTTGGGGTTGTTGAATATAAATTCCAAAACTTCAACTACCTGTGTAACAGAACAAAATGTACAACTCTACCATATAATATTAAACATAAGTTTAAATGAACATTACAATAACAAAGATAAACAAGAGTTCAAAGAAACTAGACCAAGAGGGTCTCCAGCTGAAACAGAAGGGAAGGGAAATTTTCTTAATTTAATTTGTTCCAAGTATAGGAAGGGGTTCAAAAAATTCTTCACTGGAAAAGGGAAAGGAGCAACAGTCCCATCATGCTCCTTATGTGTGATGTTAATTTATAGTAATTTTCTATAATTGGGATTTAATTTATTTTTGTTAGCTTAAAACAAGCTACAACGATACTTAGATAATGTTCACGATAATTATATATAAATAATATTTTTCTTCAAATGACTAACATTTTTGAAAAATTCAAACTTCTTAATTTCTTTATTCTACCTTAACATTTCTCCGATTCAGTAAATAAGTGACTTTGAGATAAATGTATAATGTATTAAGTAAATAATTCATTTTTATTAGTAACGGAGTTCACTGCTAGAAGAGCACATCAAATGCTAAAACCTCATTTGACCAGTCAGACTAACTCTTCCCAACTCCTACTTCTTTAACTCTCTCATCTTTAAGTGAGAGTGATAGTTTTTATTAGTACCTTGGTGGTTCTAACTGATCTCAGAAGAGGACCTGGGATGGTCTCAAAGGAGATAACCAGTTTTTCTTTGACTTACATGATTTGCAGACTGCAAAGGTATGCTAGAAGAAGGATAACTTAACAAGAAATGATGGTGAATGAACTTGTTTATTTATTTAATGTCACTTTATGGCTGATCGGACGATGCTACAGTGGAAGTCCTAAATTTTGCCTATCCAGGTTTTATGATGAAAGGGATCTTTAACGAGTACCTGACATCGCTCATGCTCGGGACCACCTTATAATGTCCTCTCCAAAGGACAGCATAACTAACTATAACCAAAATAGATCATTGAGCAAAGATTCTGAAAACTAATTAAGAAAACCATGCCAACTTGTCGTATAGCAGATTATTAGTAATAATAAAAAGCATTTCTTAGCTTAGCCACCAGATCATAAATATATCAGGGCAAAATTTTAGTGTCTCAGATCATTATTATTATATCTTTGGTTACATATATTGGTAGTCACAAAGACCAATATATGTAACCAGACAAATTAATATGTATTAAACCATAGACAATTAGTGAAAATCAAGTTAATTGGGAAAAATAAATTTTAATTAATTACCTGAGGATAATTTACAATATCAAGTAAATTGGCCGGAGTGGGTATAGCTACAGTAAGTTCATAACCAGCGCACATTTCAAAAAGCACATGACCTGAAAAAGAAAAACTGAATGAATTAAAAATATTTGTCTCTGATAAATTGTACATAAAATAAATCTAAGGGTACAAAATATTTTCATTACAACTGAATAAGAATAATTTCATCAATGACTACATCTATGGCTTTGGCTTTTCCTTTTGCTGCGATTAACTCTAGCCCTGTTTTTTAAGGTTTGCCAAAAATGAGGTCTCACAAATATTAATTGAATAATTGAATATTAAATAGTTCACCCTGTATTCAATATAAAGGAAAAGATAGTTTAGGTGGCAATCAAATAGTTTTTCAATATTTTCTTATCTTTTTAACCGCCACCAGAACCAACTCATCCTCCATATTAGTATAATAACACCCTTCATTTAAGATTTAGTGACTTTTATTTCTACTTTAACTTGTCTCAGTAAGTTAATCATCAGTTGAGATCACAGGGAAGTTGAGGATTTTAAGCTCCAGAAGAATTTATTAAAACAGTATATTAAAAAACTCTGTTCTATTTCTAAAAAGTCATAATTGAAGGAGTAGATTTTTTCTAAAATAAATAAATAATAATACAATAAAAAAAATTACCGAAAAGAATCACATCTACAACTGAAGATTCAGAACGAAAAGCTTTAGCGATAATAGGATAGATGCGAGAAGTATAACCAAAAAGAACATTTTCAAGGCCACTCAACCTGTAACAGAAAAAAAAAATGAATGAAATAAATAAATTTACTAAATATTATCAATAAATACTACAAAGATAGAACAATCTGCTTCAGTACTGTCTTTCTGGCTTATATTAGATTGGCGAATTTGGAGACATTATCTGAGATGTATAAAATGATCAAGATGCAACAAAAATCTAAAAATTAACTGTATAATCCTGATTTGTGAGTGAGAAGGCTGAAAATCATTTTGACAATAGGAATGGTCAAAAATAAGAAAAGAAAAATTATAAATTAATGCTAAGAAGATATGAATGTAAAATCTATTGAACTGTTCAAGATCTAGGTTTGAGCAGGTTAAGGGAATGCTGCAGGTGCACTATCTGTTGGTGGGGTCCAATGCAACATCAATAAACTGTTTTAACAGCATAGCTGTTACTATCAGGTCTTCCGGGAATTACAAAATACATTTACAGGAACCATCTGTATTCCATTATTTAGGATTAATTGTTTGTATATCAGACAGTTTAATGTTATAGAAATACCATGTACATTAAACAATCTGGTGCTTGCAACACACGACTTTCACTTACCTCGGTTGTTAAAATCAATTTAAAAACCAATAAAGAAAGTTAGAATTGAAAAAAGTTTAAACATGAGTCTTTATTTTCTCAGAAAACATATGTTTTATATGAAATAATATAATAATATAACATTGTTGTGAATAGTAATCATTAATTTTATGCTCTATTTGCCACTTCACATTAACTTCCACAATTTGTTTATGTAATGTATAAGATAACTTTATCTCAAAAATTAGCTTTCAAACAGTGTATTATACATATATATTATATTGAGAAAAAAAAAATTACCTGAAAAAAAATTTTTGGTTTTTTCTTCTCCTTATGTGGTTATAAAATTTGTTCTACTTGTATATTTAGCAGTTTTTTATTAATGCTAATAAAATGATATGGTCAATTATTTGGAATAAACAAAATCAAAGGAAGAAGAAAATAAAAATATCAGCATTCAAGCCTTATCAGACTATTTAAATCCTAAATTCCTACATCAAAAAATCAATCCCAAAAAAATCCTGCATTATAATAAAGCCCAATCAATTTTACATCGATATAGCGAGTTAAATTAAAATCGTGTTAGAGCCGTTTTCAAGAAAATCGTAAAAAGGTGCAAAATGCATGGTATAAAGTGGCTCTTCTGGTTTGCCGATTTTGTTGAAAAAGTTCTGAATTGTTATAAAGGGTAGGGATGGTGTTTTAGGGCGGTAAATTATTATTATGATTATTACGCCCGAATCGTTATAAAACTAATCGTTTTGACCTAGTCTTATCACAAACACACACTTTTTTTTTGCGGAACATGGTAATTTAGACCCAGGGGATCCTAAAACATGTATTTTCCGTGAAAACTCTAAGCTGAATATTTTTACGATTGCAATATTTTCCCTTACTATATATCCCATATATAGGTAAGTGAACGTTAAAAAGCGGAGCGTCTGCTTGATTGTCGTACGTACGTTGTTTTTACTTTCACTTACTATATATAGCAAGGGGAAGTATTGCGATCGTGAAAATTTTCGAATTCCAGTTTTCAACGGTGGTAACTCCCGGGTGTGGTAACAGTGTGTGTGTGGTAACTCCCGGGCGGAAACGGTAAGTCCTATGAAACTGAAATTTCATATTTAAGACAACTATACGCCCGAGACGAGACAAAACTTTTTTCATCAAAATGAGCTTACCAGAAGAGGCACTTTATACCATGCATTTTGCACCTTTTTTCGATTTTCTCGAAAACGGTTCCGACGATTTTGATTAAACTCGCTATATCGATGTAAACTTTAATGGGCTTTAATATCATGTAGGTTTTATTCGGATAAAAATGGTCTGACAGGGCTTAAATACCGATATTTTAAATTGTCTTCCTCTAAAGTACCTTTAATTTTGTAGATTCAATAATAATAACTATATTATCTTGTTAACGCTGATGAAAAACAGGTAAATATATAAATTGAATAAATTCGATACCCAACTAAAGGAGAAAACAGAAAAAATATTTTTTTAATGCAATTTTTCATTTTTGAACATAAGAGCAGTAATATACATGTATGATATACCGTTGGAAAGCTAAAGATTTTAGAAAAAAGTTAATAGAGAGTGATGAAAAGAAGATAAAACTAACTGATTATTTTAGATAATGATATAATAGATTAAAAAAAACAAAACACATGTTTCTATATAAATTCAATTTAATTAATTCTTTAATAGTTGCACGTATTACTTTCACTTACTATATATAGTAAGGGGAAGTATTGCGATCGTGAAAATTTTCGAATTCCAGTTTTCAACGGAAATACACGTTTTAGGGTCCCCTGAGTCCAAATAACCAAGTCCCGCAAAAAGGTCTGTGTGTGTGTGTGTGTGTGTGTGTGTGGTAGCTCCCGGGCGGAAACGGTAAGTCCTATGAAACTAAAATTTCATATTTAAGACAAATATACGCCCGAGACGTTACAAAACTTTTTTCATCAAAATGAGCCTACCAGAAGAGGCACTTTATATCATGCATTTTTCACCTTTTTTCGATTTTCTCAAAAACGGTTCCGACGATTTTGATTAAACTCGCTATATCGATGTAAACTTTAATGGGCTTTAATATCATGTAGGTTTTATTAAGATAAAAATAGTCTGACAGGGCTTAAATGCCGATATTTTAAATTTTCTTCCCCTAAAGTACCTTTAATTTTGTAGATTCAATAATAATAACTAGATTATCTTGTTAACGCTGATGAAAAACTGGTAAATATATAAATTGAATAAACTCGATACCCAACTAAAGGAGAAAACAGAAAAAATATTTTTTTAATGCAATTTTTCGTTTTTGAACATAAGAGCAGTAATATACATGTATGATATACCGTTGGAAAGCTAAAGATTTTAGAAAAATTATCATCTCATACACAAGCTTTTAAAAGTTATTGGAGAGTGATGAAAAGAAGATAAAACTTACTGATTATTTAAGATAATAATATAATTGATTTTTTAATAAAACACATGTTTCTATATAAATTCAATTTGATTAATTCCTTAATAATTTCACGTATTTTTATCTCTAACTGTATTTGAAAATTCTTTCATTGATTTTAAAAATGGAGGTAAGTGAAAGTCGTGTGTTGCCCGCACCAGATTTTTTTTATCTGTAACAGTATTTGAAAATTCTTTCATTTATTTTAAAAATGGAGGTAAGTGAAAGTTGTGTGTTGCCCGCACCAGATTTTTAACCCCATATTTGGTAAAAACAAGTTTTTTAGTTAAGACTACTGTCCAGGAAGATCTTAGGGCGCGCGATGTACCTACTTTTCTTACACGCGTTTAATAATCTAAGATAAAAATGGAGAGAGAAAGTCACCAAACATTGTCCTTTATTGTGGCTCAAGGGCAGTGAATAATCGATCTATATCGTGGATTATCGCTGTTCTGGGTCAGTTAGCGGTTAAGGACATTCTTTCTCAAAAGTACAACCTCGCCGAAATATTTATATAGTGAAAGTAAAAAGAAGTAAGAAGATCATGTACGACAAAGGTTCGTGAGCAGAATCAAAAAATGCAATTAATTAATTCTTTAATCTAAACATTACTAAAGTTGCCATATATAACATTTATTACAAATAAAGAAAATGTTATCACACTCTGACGTCCCATTACCCAAATTATCTCATTTTTTCCCCTAAGCTTACTTAAGCCCATGGACTTAAATAAACCCGATAGTTCTGGAACTTAAAGAGTATCGATCATGGGAAGTTAAGACCAGAAAGTGTCCTCTAAGTAATTAGGTTGTTCCATGACTTTATTAGCAATTCCTTTCACTCCAAGGAATGCTTCCACACAACTTAACCAATTTATACTCTTGTGGTTCCAACTTAACTGCAAATAAATCTTTCCTACCAAGGTTTAAAGGAAGAAGCACAGAAAATGCTGGGTTCAATTACGTGTATTAATTTTTATTTTTTATTTTTTAAACAATAAATAAAATATAGTTAGTGTTAAAAATCATAGATTTTCATTAAAAAAAAAAATGTGTTTATTAGTATTATTTTAGAATAGAATAGAAAATAATTTTTATTCTGGGAACAACAGGTTAATACAGTTAATAACAACAGGTTTGTACAGTTGTAAAATACAATGTGTACATCCAACAGACAATGTTAACGCCACTTATACCAGAAGAATTATCTATTCTAAATTCCTCACATACGTTGAAAAAATGTTTTTATCAAGTATTCATTGATCTGGAAAATAAGAAAAAAACATATGGTTTTATATATAACTGTTGGAACATATATGATAAAACTTCCAGTGTGTGATTATTAACTGTTACCTATTTTGTTAATATATAACACGTTTACCTTTAGCCTGTTTTTTCCTTGTTTACCTATTATCTCTTTACCATATTCATTTATTTATTTCTTCAATCATCTTTCTGCAAAACATAAATCAACTTCAAGAAAAACGGTCCTACGAATCAGCACAGCTTTCAGGCACAGCGTAAGGAGATCCTAGGGACGACCTCGCTGGCCCCAACAGACAAAATTAACATAATTAACTACTATTTACAATTATGGATGAATTCGTATACAACAAAATAAATAAATGAAAAAAAAACAATCTTCAGAAGCTAATTATGTTGGACAAAATGATAAATAAATGGATTGATAACAGAGTTGAAATATAAAACAAATAAAAATAAAATAAAAATAAGTAGTAACATTATTCTGGTACTTATTATTCTAAGAATAACATCAGCTTTGAAACGATAAATGATCTATATCTGGCTAAGTGTTAATGCAATTTAAACCAATTAAACATAAATAAAAATAATATAATATAATAATAAAATTTAATTCTTCAAGAATATTTTGCCCGAATATACTTGAAGTGAAGTGAGATTTGACTGGTTTTACACAGTTGTTTCCGTGGCAAAACAATGTTATGAAATGTTAGAAAAAAATTATGAAAGTTTAATTGAATTTTCGTACAAATATGTAACCTCTCAAAATTGAATTAAGACCAAATCGGGAAATAATACAACGTGAACCCATCAAATTTAATAATTTCAATTGAAAAAATAAATAAACGAAAAACATAATACATAAGTTGATCTATTTATTTTAAAATTTAAGATAACTATGTGAAAATAATATTAAAAAAAAAAAAAAGTAAGAAAGAAAAACTTTACTTCTACAAACCATGAAGTGTAGGGTACATATGGAGATACGTAATATTTCTAGGCCTAGTGGCCATGTCAGGAGCTGGTTAGGACGAGATAAGAATTTTTTTTTTTTTTAATTTTAATATTTGCCCAAGGGATGTCTACCGAACCAAGGTAGCTCCACGGCTGAAATAACAGAATAAATTATTCTACTGCTACAGACGTGTTCGAACCCGGGACAATAATAGTCTAGTCTTTTACATGCAATACCGCGTAGCTCTCTAATTAAAATAAAAAATATATGAAACCATCTAAATTTACAAACTAGACGTACGATGAACAATATGTTACGTTTTGAAAAAATATTTGCTTTCGATTTTTTTTTTTTATTTGTATTTTCTTGATAATTATCAAAATGTATTTTTAACGAATTCAGTTCTTTGCTGTGAGTGACAAGTAGATGCTTAACCTACTTGCCGTATAACCCCTCCTTTACCAGGTAACGACAAAACAATTGTCTGTCACAACCAGAGTTATTATAATTATTATAGTTAACAAAGAAAAACTGAATGGGTTAGAGAAAGAAATAAATATGCAACGTTATCGGTTAATTTTGTGAAAATCTTTGTTTCTTAAAACTAATCATTAAATCTTTTTAAAGCGAATTAAAACTACTTAAAAAATTAAAAGATTGGCGAGATTCCGAAGGCGTATTTATCTGCATAGCGTATTTTATGAAATCGACAATCTTACGTGCAGTCGTAAGGTGTTGGTATATGGTTATGGATGAGATTGACTTATCAGTTATACTAATTGTTAATAATTAATATTAATGTTTCCAATGATTAAAAAAGATGTCGCTCCCTAACATTGCCCAACTTGGATAGTCTTGAGGGGCTTTTGCCCAAGATACCTGGATACTTAAAGGTAGCGCTAGACGGTGAGAATTCAGGTAGGTGTAGGTGAGGTGAAATTCGTGAGGTTTGGTGAAAGAAAATATCATAGTCTCACATAATTTCAACATATGATAATATTCAATTACCGAATTTCCTATATTACTTCATCAATTATATTTATTTACCTTATATTATAAACAATGTTTAATATCTTAAAATCGAGTTTCAAAATAAAAAAAAACATTTTTAAATTATCCTATTATGAAGATTATATTAATTTAATTAGGTTATTCTATTTTGTCTACTTAATTTTGTTATTGTATACGTTTATTTATTTTGATTTTATTTTATGTAATTTGACTTTCCTTTTATTTATATTGTAAATATTGTATGAATGAGATCCTGTAGCACTATTATTATTGTCTATTATGACAAATTGTAATATATACGAATAAAAAAAAAAAAATAAATAAAAAAAAAAATTAAGTTATTTAGGAACAGTCTCTTCTTTTAACCATCATTCATTGTTCCTAAATAATATAATTAAAATTTAAAAAAATATGTTTTCATGATGTGTATAATACACTTGTTTGTTTTGATATAACTTGATCATTCATTTTTTTATCTTTTAAAAAAAATACTATTTAATGATATAGGATTTCTCTAATAATAATAATAATAATAGGCTTACCGAACCCGAAGGTTCGATGCCGATACCACCAAACTTCGCCTGCATAGACTCGTCCAATGTTCACCGGTCAAGCCCAAGCCCCCGAGATCAGCCTTAATGCAATCCTCCCATCGACGCTTCGGCCTACCTTTCGGACGCCTACCAGTCGGTTCAGCGAATACCAACTTTCTCGGAATCCGTTCCTCACTAAGCCCAACAACTTTACGCGCCCATTTGAGTCTCCGCGATGCTATCAACTCAATTATATTCACAGGGTACAAACTCCGCAATTCCGCGTTATGCAACCTTCTAAACTCCCCAGTGGCCTCATCTCTCTTTGGACCAAATATTTTACGCAATACCTTATTTTCGAAAACCTTAAGCCGCTGTTCATCCTTTAAAGTAAGCGGCCACGTTTCACATCCGTAAAGAACCGTTGGAAGAATAATAGTTTTATAAATTCTAATCTTTAAGTTTTTAGATAGAAGCCGCGAACTAAGTAACTTAGCAACTGAATAATAACACGCATTTCCCACCTTTAACCGGGACTTTATTTCTTCCTGGATTTCATTTTTTCTAGTTATAATTGAACCTAAATACTTGAATTTCTCTACGTGTTCAAAAGTATGACCTGATACATCAATATCACCAAGATCGACACCGTTTCTGCTACTGATCATATACTTCGTCTTATCGGTATTTAATTCGAGTCCTATTTCTTTACCGGTTTTTATTAACACACTTGTATTTAGTTGTATGGTTTCCGTGTCTTCACCTAGCAGTACCAGATCATCGGCATACCCCAAAACCGGAATCTTGTCACCCATATTTAAGCCTTTCTCGGTACACATCACCTTTTCTATGACATATTCTAAAGCTATATTAAATAACACAGGTGAAAGGGAGTCACCCTGTTTCAAACCCGATCGCACCTCAAATCTCTCGGAGTAATTCTGACCGATTCTAACTTTATGGAATGTTTCCGACAAACACATCTCTACTAGGTTTACTAACTTTTTAGGTATTCCCTGTTCAATCATGATGTTATATAGCTTCTGACGGTCTATTGAATCATAAGCCTTTTTAAAATCGATATAAAGTTGATGGACTACACCGTTGTATTCCAATTTTTTCTCTAATATTTGACGTAAGGAAAATATTTGGTCAATAGTCGAGCGATTCCGCCTAAAACCACATTGGTAATCTCCGATAATTTCCTCAGCGTATTCCGTGATTCGACTAGTTAGAATTGACGAGAATATTTTATAGCATACTGGGAGAAGAGAGATCCCACGATAGTTGTTACAATCCGACCTCGGTCCTTTTTTGTGGATCGGAATAAGTATTGATTCTTTCCATTCCACGGGCATTTTTTCAGTTTCCCAGATCTTTTTAACTAAAAAATGTATTTTGGAAACGCCCGCTTCTCCACACGCCTTGATTAATTCACTCGTGATATTATCATTTCCTGCGGCCTTATAACGTTTTAATTTTCCTATCGCCATTTCGACTTCCTCTTTACTCGGTGCGTCTATCCATGGTTCAGCGCTCTGATATTCAGAGAGAGGAGATTGATTGTTATTTTCCGTATTTAAGATGCCGTCAAAGTGTTGTTTAAATTTATTTAATATCTCAGAAGGATCCGCAATTATATTGTTATTTGCATCTTTAACCGCATTCAATAGAGGTTCAAATCTTTTACGCGATTTGTTTATACCATTGTACATCTCTCTTACGTTATTTTCGTTTCTGTGTTTTTCTATTTCTATTATTTTGCCTTTAAGATACTCTCTTTTCTTATTTTTTAAGAGTTTTGAAGTTTCATTCTTTACTAACCGAAAATAAGCCACATTATTATCGCTTGGATTATTTAAGGAATTCAGTTTAGCGGTTTTTCTTTTTTCGCACATATTTTGACAATCCCTGTCGAACCAAGGTTTGTTCTTTTTATTTTCGATTTTTCCAAGACATAAATTACCGACCTCTTTAATATTATCCCTGATCCCTTCCCATAGTTTGTTTACATCTTTGTGTTCCTCGTTTGAAGATTCCAAAGCTTCGAACCGATTTTTTACTTCTATCGCGAATTGTTTTCTAATTTCGAGGTTGTTCAATTTAACTAAATCAAAATTTTCGGGACGAATATAGTTTGGTGTTCTCTTTTTTGTATTTAGTTTTTGTCGAAGTTTCGCGATTACTAATTCATGATCAGAACCGCATTCTGCACCCCGATACGATCTCACGTTAATTATGCTACTTTGCCATCTGTTTTGTATTAAAACATGATCGATTTGATTCCGTGTTTGTCCATCCGGTGGTGTCCACGTATACTTATGAATATCCTTACGTTTGAATGTAGTGCTTTTGATTACTAGGTTTTTCGAAATGGCAAAGTTTATTAGTCGGGTCCCATTATCATTACTATATTCGTGCAAACTTTCTTTACCGATTGTAGGACGATATACTTCTTCCCTTCCAACCTTTGCGTTCGCGTCGCCTAGTATTATCTTAATGTAATTTCGCGGTAACTTATCGTAAACCGACTCTAGTTTATCATAAAATTCGCATTTTACTTCATCATCACTGTCTTCGGTGGGAGAATGAATGTTTATAAACGCGATTTTAAACCAACGCCCTTGAAATATAGCAACCGATATTCTTTCACTAAAGAACTGTACGTCCCGTAATGCGGAAAGAAATCTATTCCTAATCAGAAACCCGGTACCTAGACAATAATTAACGCTCCCCCGTACCAAATAGTATACTTTCCTTCTGTTAACGAACCCTCCCCTGGCCAGCGAACCTCTTGTAATGCAACGATATCTAAATGGTACCCCTTAACTTCATTCGCGACCGACTTTAACCCACCTGCCGTATTTAAACTTCTAACGTTCCACGTCCCTATTGTTAGATCTCTAATTTTCATCTTGCGCCATGATTCCCCTGAAGCAGTCCCCACCCGGAGACCCGAACGGGGGACTAGTTTACCTCCGGATAATGAGCGTTTTACCTCAGAGGAATCCATGACTTTTGGTGATATTTTGTGAACTAAAATATGTGAGTAGGGCGTTCGAACCTACGTCACACCCTCCAGCAAGCCTGGGGGGCCGCTCTCATTGTTGGTCAGCGAGTCCATCGGACTTAGCCGGGAGGAGCTTCCGAGGAAATTCCACCGACCATCCCCACATCCGCCACCCGTGGGACGCTCCCCATACGCGGTAATGAGATCCGCGCGAGAGTTCACGAATGTAGCAGAGTGGGAAGGCTCATTTAAAAAAAAAAAAATAATAAATTTGAATAATGACATCAAATATTACTTTTAGAGAAATCCTTGAATAGGATTTCTCTAAAAGTAATATTTGATGTCATTATTCAAATTTATTTTTTTTAAATGAGCCTTCCCACTCTGCTACATTCGTGAACTCTCACAAGACCTACTTTCATCTCACATACACATAACCTATTTCTCGCCTTGTAGAGCTGCCTTTACTTGGGCCCATGATCAAACAGCTAACCTACAAGAAGTACTTGTCCCACAATGCTTATCCCTTCATATGACCTTTTTCCGTTTTCCTTCATCCCCTCTACTATCCCTTCGTTAATCCTCAAATACTAGAGCCAGAGCACTCCGTTGCAAGATGTTTGTTTATTCGTTTAAGGTCACTTTTATGCTACTATGGCTAATCAGACGATGCTAAATTTGCTCCGAGTACTAAATTTTTCCTATCCAGGTTTTATTAGGATAGGGATCTTTAACGAGTACCTGCCATCGCACAGGCTCGGGATTACCTTTTAACGTCCCCTTCGAAGGACTGCATAACTAAGGCTTTTTTACTCCCATTAGGGCCACCCGCAGGTTTGAACCCGCGACCTTTGACATGGAAAACTGTTATGCTACCCACTACGCTATGGATGACCCCAAAGATGTTATTGGAAGATGTTACTATGTTAAAATACGTTGCAAAATATTATTATATTAAAATTATATACTATATAAGTTAGAATGTTATGTTCCTATTTTGATCATAAATAAAGTTAGATCAGTTTGTTTAAATGTATGTTTCATTAACTTATAAAAATAATATAAACCAAGAAGCGCTCGTACTTACTATGAGGTTGACTACAAACTAAGCACAAAAATAAATTAATATAATAATACGTTGGTAGTTACCTCGCTACACCATTCTGTATGATAATGTTGCCCGAGTGGAGGTGTGAGGACGAAGGGAAGCCCCGCTCCTTGAGGAAGAAGAGGGCCTCCAGGATCTGCCTCCCCAGCCTCTGGACCTGGGTCCCCGGCAGCCCCTCGGACCGCTGCCCGTACTTGTCTCCCCAGTCCTCTGACCACACCGACTGCAAACGGAAAAGTTAGAGGTGATTGGGCCTCTGTGCAGACCTTAAAAATAGCATTTTAAACCATCTTCTAAGGTGCGTTTATATCTTAGCCAAATCCTGGAAAATTAAGCGTATAGCTGGAATAATTTGAAACTCCCATTTCCATATACACTCACTCAAAAAAAATTCCATACAGCATGCTATTAATTTGCAGGGCTATTTATTTTCAACTTAACTATTTCCTAATGTACTAATTATTAATACTAATATTAGAAAAACAAAAATTCAAAGAAGACATAGAGGATTAAAATCTCTGGAAAATAGACCACGTGCTAGAAGACCTAGGACACTGAAGAATCACCACAGACGAGCCATCCTTGCATAACTCCATAAAATCCTCAAACTACCGCAACCTCAATGGTCATCAGAATAAATAGGGATTATATGGTTCAAGTCCACTCAGAAACAGTCAGACATATTCTCAGAGAAGGATAGGATGGTGAGTCGCAAGAAGAAAGTCCTTCCTCAGTAAGATAAATTGGAAGAAGCCGCTGTAATTTGCCAGGGAGTTGGTAAATAAACCCAAGCATTTTTGGAAAAGGGTCGTATTGTCTGACGAATCGAAATTTAATATTTTTATGCCAGGTGGTAGGTCAAAAGTTGCAAATTTCTCGAATTCCTTTTAATCTAATTATATTTGGGTGTATGGAAACGTTTTTGAGTGAGTGCATACCTTGGGACTGACTATTAATTTGCCAAAGAAGTAAACAAATTTTAAATGAACATGTAACAAATTGAATTTTTTCATTTTCATTCTCCTGGTACATAACATTTTATATATTTTTTTTCCTCCTTTAGATGGTTATCAAATTCGTTCTACTTGTATATTAACCTGTTTTTTTTATTTATTTTTTTTATAAATAATAACAACATCGTATGGTTATTTTTTTCGTATCAACAAACCTCATTTAGTACTTCAGACGAAAATTTAAATTTACAGTAATCAAGCCCTGTCAAACTATTTCAATCTGAATAAAACTTGCATGTTATTAAAGCCTGTTCAATTTTTTTACCGATGTAGCGACTTTAATCAAAATCATTAGATTCGTTTCGAGAACTAATTTCCGAAATGAATGGAATAAAGTGGCTCTTCGGGTTAGTTAATTTTGTAGAAAAAGTAACTTTAACAACTTATGAATATACGCTATAGGAATATTAATTTAATTTTTATTTATTTATTTAACGCCCTTTTGTGCTGCTGTGGCTAACCCGACGATGCTACAGTGGGAGTCCTAAATTTTGCCTATCCACGTTTAATTAGGATAGGGATCTTTAACGAGTGCCTGACGTCGCATAGGCTCCGGACCACCTTCAAAGGTAGCTCTACACGGTGAGAATTCAAGAGTAGGTGAGGTGAAATTCGTGAGGTTTGGTGAAAGTGAATATCATACCCTCTCACACACTTTCAGCATATTATAATAAATATTCAATTACCGATTTTTCTTTATTATTTCATCATTTATATTTATTTATCTTATATTATAAACAATGTTTAATTTTTTAAAACCGAGTTTCTACATTAAAAAAACATATCTTCATGATGTTTATATTACACTTGTGTGTTTTTGATATAACTTTATCATTCATTTTTTTATTTTTCTATTTAAATAAATAATATTTAATGATATTATAGGATTTTTCTAAAAGTAATATTTGATATCGTTATGCAAATTAATTTTTTTTAAAATAAGCCTTCCCCCTCTCCTGCTACTTTCGTGAACTCTCACAAGACCTGCTTTCACCTCACCAACACATACCCTATTTCTCATCGTGTAGCGCTGCCTTTAACGCTCCCTCCGAAGGACGGCATAACTAAGTATTTTTTACTTCCTTGGGCATAGGAGGCTGTTATGCTAACCACCATGCTACAGGTGACGCCATTATAGGAATATGAAATTTAATTTTTATGCAACATATTGTTTTTGCTTGACTAACAACATAGTTAGCACTGACCTTTTTACTAAGACATGGTCATTTGGACTCACGGGATCCTAATACGCTTATTTCCGGTAAATAATCGAATTGGAAAATTTTTACGATCTCAATTATTTCCCTTACTACGTATTTCATGCATAGGTAAGTGAAAGTAAAATTAATACCTTATATATGAGGTCTTTAAGACTGCCCTTGGAATTGTAAGGTATGACGAGGAGGATGTAGACTTCACCCGCCGTTTCCCTGAACTCTAGATCGAGGACTGGGTAGATATAAGGGTGCTGGAGGTTCGTGAGAAGGTCCAAGACGATACCCCTGTTCGAGGAGTCTGTCCGGATGGGGCAAGCTTGGCTTCGGGGGGTCAGGGTAAGCAGCCGCTCTGTCTTCACAGAAGTGTCCCTCACCACGAACCAGTGTTTGTCCACTCTCGAACCTGAATACATAAAATAATAATTTATATAACCAAAATTTAAAAAATACAGTTAATTATAAAATAGACTAAAAAAAAAGAGCAAAAATTATGCAGATATTATAAATAAATTGAATTTTTGATTTGATTCTATTAAAAAAAAAAAAATATATATATATATATATATATATATATATATATATATATACATATACATATTGATCTATATCATGGATATATATTTGTTGTTTATATAGATAAAAAGTAACAATTATAAGAATGGAGTGAGATCAGAGTCCAATTCATGCTTATATGTAAATAGTAGGGTAGATGTAACAATTGCTAGATATGTGATAGTGAAGTAATGGAAAAGTTTTAACAATCATATGGTGAATTTATAAATATATAAATAACACATATAAGTGAAATATTTATACTATATGAGGTATATTTATGCAATATCGAGACAATTTTTTTTTGTAAGTACAATTTAATATGTAGATAATTTTAGAAACAAACATTTTTGATACAATTTTGATAACTATTGAATTGCAGATTTTAAGTATTATTTGTTTTTGTTATAGACGTGATTCTATTGAATTGTTTTGATTTTATTGTTAATCTGAAGATGAGGCAAGGAATACCTCAAAAAGTTATATAGTAAATTTATTTATGTAAAAATAAATGAAAATTTAATAAAGGAAAAGGAAGTTACAAATATTTTATTAGTAATAAATATACTCTTCAATTTAGTGCTATTGGAATAAAATAATAAGAATAATAATAAAATAAGAATACAAAATCGATAATAATTGAGTTTTGATATATTAAGTGAAGTTTGAATTCAAACGTAGAATTAAAAGGTTGTATTATTAATTCCACCACTATATTTAAATAGCACAACGATTCAACTAATACGCCACTTTCAGGTGCCAACAATGGATACGTTGATTTCCGAAAGGTACTAAAGGACATTTTTTACGAAATCAATATTTTGACATATTTTTATTCTCATTATTTAGTTTTATCAAAATCTTTTATTTGATTTTAAATAATGAACATTCAAATCCTTTAAAAATGCGTATTAGAAATGCTATTATTTTCTAAAGGTAATAATTGCCATCATAGCATTTAGTTTTGTTCCAAATCATACTAACTAAAAACATTCCATTTCATAAGTTTAACATGATGTTATTAATATAATAAAAAAAAAAAATCTAAATTTTAATGTGAAAAGAATCAAATAAGTTGGTTTAATAATATAGTGATGAGAGATTTTTGTGCTGCCTGTAAAATTCTCTAGAACGGATATAGTACTTTTTGGAATTCAACGTCTCGTAGTTTAGATCAATCAAAAATTAAAGAAAACGTGTGGTTTCATTACTAAATTATGAAGATGGTTCAGCCGAAACGTTATGCTATTTAAATAAATTGTCGGAGTTAACAATACAGCCTTTGGTTCTGAAAACTGATAATATGCTATAAAGAATTACATTAATATTTACAGGATATGATTCCAAATACAAAGGCTTAATTCGATAAAAAATCGATAGCCACGAACGGTACCCAAAATCATTAAGTAACACATCTTACTTTAAAAACACCAAAAAAAAAAAATTATATCAGACTAAAAAAAAATATCAGTGAATGATGAGTAGTGAAGAGCTATATTTGAATTATAACATAATGGGGTAGTTTGCAGATGTTAATTTTAAATTCTTGTTGCATTCCATTCATAATATTGAAAATTAGTAGCTAGCTGGATAAGGAATGTTAATTACTTGGCGTCAAATAATACCATTGTTTCAGAAAAAATACATCGTCAGTAATTTAATTATTTAAATTTTTTTTTCATATATGGACAGATACCTCTAAAGATGATGGAGGATTTGCCACCAAACAGTTATCCCAGAATAATGTTGATAAGGCTATATTAAAGATATTTCGAAATAAAAGTCATATTTTATTTAATGGCTTTATAGAGGTCACGAGTAATGCGTTTGCGTGTTCAAAGCACTTCTCTCCAGCATTGATTGGCTAATAACTATTTTCTTGGCACTCCTGGTCTATTGTAAAGGAAAGCTTCATCACGTCTTTGATGAGTTCCAAGATAAATTCAGTGGCAACAACTACAAATCATAAACTGTATCGTTTAATACAATAAGATATATTTTGACATAAATAATATTCTGTAATATTTTTTGGAAATACACACACACACATATATATGTATATATATATATATATATATATATATATATATATATATATATATATATATATATATATTACATATACATATTATTTATATAATTTTTTTTAATTTAAATATTTCTTTATTCCAGATCAACTGCATCAGCAATATGTTTTTTTATATATATAAAAGAATTATCATCACAACTGATAACAAAATATATTTACAATAAACAAAAATATGTTGAATTTAATATCAATTCTCTTTCTATTAATTCTGTCTTACACAGGTCACGATATCTTAGTCAAATCATTTTTTTAATTTATTAATTTATTTTTTTAATAATTAATAATGAATGATTCAAAGGACATTATAACTAATAAAGATATATTATTTAAAAGTATTTATGTGAATTATGAACTAAGCTCTATTTTATTATAATTATCACAAGTGTTTCTCTAATCTGTTACTACTCTATAAAACAATTAAAGTCCCAATAACCTGTAATAGAAGAATATGAAGACTCGAGAAATGAAAATTATTTTTTTATCTTTTAATTTTTTTATCCACGCCTATTCCTCAGTCTGATACAATAAGCGGATGTAAGATTAATTTTGTTTTTCAGGGAGTTTAAAATTATAAGTAAATATGAATGCTGAGTGATAAGGTGAAAGACAGTTAAAAAATATTTAATATGGATGAAGACCAAGGAATAAAATAAAATATTGTATTTCATCTTAGAACTGAAATCCTAATAATTTTTTTTTAAATTCATGAACTTGAATAAAAGTCAATCGAATAAAAAGTCTGAACATAAATGAGCCATAAAATAAGGAAGCCAGGCCATAAAACTCACTAAAGTAAAGCTATACTTTATAATGAACTCAATTGGTAACTGAACAATTTTTGTATATAGCATGGCCTTATAGATATATACTTATTAAAGAATTTAATTATAATAAAAAAAAACTTTTAATGTGTAATATTAATTGTTTATAATTATTTTTTTTACTTTTGTTTTATTTATAAGTTAATATGGTTGAAAGTTGAATAGAATCAGTGAGTGAACTGTGTTTGACAATTACATAATTTGTAAAACTTTACAGATCAGCTCCGGACTGACGGTATAAAATACCACAGTTCTACAAATGTTTTTTATATAATGTAATATTTATTTTGTTGTTGTAATATTCTTAAAGAAATTAAAAAAAACAGTTATCTATCTATCTATTGGTAACTGGTTATAAAAAAAAGCTTCTAATATGAATTTTTTTTTTTTAGTTTTTTTCAATACACACTTTTATAGTTCTGTATTTCACTCATTCACAGTTAACATTAATTCAAACAATGTTGATATAGTTAATGATTGTTATTCTATTTTCTAAAATGTTTAATCTAAATTAAAATATATTCGATTTTTAAATATTAATTTTAACTTGTTTATTTCAAAGATGTTTCTTCATTTTTTTTAAAAGTTTGTTTGTTTGTTTAATCATTTAACGTCAATTTACGCTACTAAGGATCTTTTACTCTCAATAAAAATCCTAATGCTACCTGCCAGGTTTGAACCCACAGTTTTTGTCATAGAAGGCTGTTTTGCTAGCCACTACACTACAGGTGACCCCTACATATTTGATCAAGTTTACTATTAAATAAATACCTATATAATATATAGATGGGGTTGGCAGAGGTTCTTCATAATTGCTATTTAACTTCCGGCAATCTTTATTGCCGGAGAAGATTGATGGAATCGATTTAACATTAATGTTTGACTTCAATCCATTTTTCATAAATTCCATTCCTAATTTCCGAAAATGCCTACACCGCTACGCCTACGCGCGGACCATATATCGTGTAAATCCTGCCGTCCTGAGTGAAAACACACGACAATAATCCTAGCAAATTTATGAGGAGCGGCTGAGCCAGAGAAGTAGCGGTGCCGGCTGACAATAGTCGCTATTTATTACCTTTGGTATAATATCTCCATTACGGTCTTCAACCGTGGGAAATCAGTTGCACTACTTTAGCAGCTAAGGGTGTAGCACCTTTCGGAGGTTTAGATCTTCAATTAGAAAAGAAGTTCTGACGAAGATTTAAAATTAATTGAATTTCGCTTCTTTGAAGCTAAAATTTCTAGCATTACATAAAAAAGGTGTATTTATAATCTAGGAGCAAGGGAAACGTATCTTCTTAAAAAAAAGTGGTTATCATGATATTACCTAAAATAAAGCCAGAAGTTGATCATTTCTTGATTAGCCAAGTGTATAAAACTATTTTAACTTCATATGTTGATTACTTGAAACAGACAAATACCAGTATTTTTATGAATGGAGTACTTTTTGCATTTAATTAAATAAAAAATATTTTTGTCCCTCTTTTTTTATTCTCATATGACGAATGGATTCAAAGTTAAATTAGAAAATATAGCACATGGAATGAGTAGATTTTGAAGTGTTTGAAGCCAAATTTCAACAGATTTACACTCGGTTCGAAGATTAAGACTGGATAATGTTTTTTTGTACTTGATAACTACTATGGATTAAGGATATCTGTGGCTATACGTCCGCCCATTGAATAAAAGGATATTATAAATATTCTGAAATAAGCTGGAAACTTTAAGGTTTGAATTTTTAAATCTCACATTTGTTTCCAAAAACATTTGGGTAGCACATTTTTCTTTCTAAAAGTACAATAAAAAATGATTTGGGATAATATTGATAGATATAATTATAATTGTTTGCTATGGTTTATGAGAAAACGTAGACCTTCCTCACATACTATTGTCTTCCAGTGGTATTGAATGGAGAATTAGTGTCTTCTTGGGGTTCATTGAGAAAAAAACCAATAATGGTTGGCTTAGTGCCCCAAAGTACACAGTGCAGGAGAAAGAACTTTATGAGGTCTTCTCATCCAACATAGAGAACATTTTCTACAGCAAGAGCGTCCCAGTCATTTTTGTGAAACATGTTCATTAATACCAGAAATATTTCATTTACAAGATTTACTAAAATGACTATCATTTAATATACATCCATTAACAAATATTCCCACGCTAAGATAGGAATATATCTGTGTTTTAGAAAACAAATGTAAATTATATTTGGCATGGATTTCCGTCTGCCAGGAAGTTGGTTTATTTATATATATATATATATATATATATATATTATATATATATATATATATTATATTATAAAAAACTTATAATAAAAAAAATAAATAGAAATTATACACTATTGTCAAAAGATATTGGCATAATCTACTGTAATTGAATTATTTTATTAAAAAAATTATAAATCTTGAATTATCACATAAAATATAATATAATATGTTATAAATATATTTATTTAATTCATCATATAAAATTTAAATATATTTATATTGTAAATATTGGATAATCTTGAATTATCGCATAAAATATAACATATTATGTTATAAATATATTTATTTAATTCATCAATATAAAAATTTAAATAATATATATTATATATATATATATTGTAAATATTGGATAATCTTGAATTATCACATAAAATATAACATATTATGTTACAAATATATTTATTTAATTTATCATATAAAATTTAAATATAAGGGAGAATTATATAAATAATATATGATTATAATTTTTGTGGAGCATTTATTTAATTCATAATATAAAATTTAAATATAAGGGAGAATTATATAAATAATATATGATTATAATTTTTGTGGAGCATTTATTTAATTCATAATATAAAATTTATATATATATATATATATATATATATATATATATATATATATATATATGTATATTTAAATTGTAAAAAAATTATAGTTTACAGAACATTGCATAAACCTATAAAATGAGGTACAATTATTTCCATTTAAAAAATCTATCTTTTGTTTTCGGTCTAAATACTCTCTCCAAAATACTTTTTCAAAAAATAATTAAATGGTGTACACTTAAATAAAAGATGAGTTATATTTTTATCATCCTTACTGTTACAAATTGAGCATGAGTAAACTCTTTTCCCTCATCCATAGTTTACACTTTAAGGATATCATTTCGGCTCTTGTTTTAAAAACGATTCTGATTAAGTTTATATTGTTTTTATCACATATGTAGTCTACACAATAGTCTAGCTTTTTATGGATTAGATATTACTTCTTATACGGAAATTATTAGTTCGTTTTTTAAATTTTCCTTGGCTGCAGCTATTAAATTAACCACCTGACTCTTCCTCCTAGCCACCGATACGAACTCCCTATCTAATGGACAGTCTACAAAGCTTCCTCTACAAATTCTTCTAGCCACTACATTTTTTGTTATTTCATGCCTTCAAGAGCTATAATTTTAGGTAAGCGTAAATTACTATAGTTTAAAATTTTTGTAATATAATTTAAATGCAGATTTCTAGTATTAAAACACAACAGATCCCTGCCCGTTTCCAGGTATAACATGTAGTTAGGTTTGTTCTTTGGTAGATTTAAAAGTTCGATTTTATCAAAGGTATATGGTTGACCTATTTAACGAAAAATAGGTCAGCCAACATCAATATATATATATATATATTGTTTTTTTTTAAATTTAAAAAGCAAAGTAAGGCCGTTGGGGGAGGAGTAGTTCTCAACTCCATTATTTACAGCCCATTAAGCTGTTAAAAGTTTAATAAGTTAAGAGCACGCACATCGATTTTTCAAACTTTCAACTAATTCGAATTCCTCTTGTGAATTGAAATTCAAAGGGGAGCACCAGAGGCATCACTGGAATAGTTTAAATTTAATATCTTTTAGATCGCCTATTAAATTCATTACGGAATCGATGCGCAGGCAAATAATCTAACAAATACTTCTGGAATATTTTAAAAGAAAGAAAAAAGTTTCATTTACATATTGACAATATACAATTATTTGTTAATGACTTTGGTTGTTCCTATAGTCAACAATTTGGGATTTTTTTTTCAAATACTTGAAGTTGAATTTATTGATAATAATAATATATAATATATTGAATTTAGTAATAATCGTAAGAAACATTTTCAAAACACCTACTATAAAAAAAAATATATAAAAAAATAAGAAGAAGAAACACTACAAATTATTACACAATGTTTTATTATTTTTAAATAACTATATTAGGGTATAACTGTTTATATGGCTGTTTACAGGCAAGTATCTAATATGAAAATAAATAAATAATTTTAAGGAAAATGGTTCATCATCACTGCTAATTTCAAAACGCTTTATTTCTACTAGTTCTGAACCAATTTTAATGATTCTTTTTACACTTGGTATTTATTTATTTATGAATTAGGAAAAACGTTTTGTTTTGTTTGATATTCGAGTTATACAGACATATAGACACGCACACGCAAACCTTTTTGCGCGTCTTGGTCATTTGGACTCAGGGCATCCTGTAACGCGTATTTCCGTTGAAAACTGGAGTTCGAAAATTTTCGCTATTACAATATATTCCCTTGCTATATATTTCATTTATAGGTAAGTGAAAAAAAAGTAAATGTGGCCCCAGAATTATATGAAATGCAATTAAACATATGATTGTCGTCTTAAGACTCAATTAAATAAAATTTAAAATAAAATAATTCAAACTTTTTTTGTATTAAATTTTATTATTAACCTAAGCGCGATCAGTTTCCACGACCAAAAAACGAAAAAAATCAATTTTCCATTTCATGTAAGTGATGTGCGCACAAGATTTATTTTCATTGGTGTTTTAAATCTTATTGTTGAATTCTAATTCTGTGGTCAAAGTTAGGTTCATATGGGTATTAGAGACAAACAACTTTCTATCAAACGCGCAAAGTGGATTCATAACTGGACGTTCCACTATGGACCATCTGGTAACTATGGAATATGAAATACTTAATTCCTTCGCCGAAAAAAAGGAATGTGTTGGCATTTACTTCGATATTGAGATAGCTTATGACAACCTAAATCCCTCTCTTGTCCTACAACAGTTAAGGGAATGGGGAATCAGAGGCCGTCTTTTTATACTGATAAAAAACTTTCTATATAATCGAACCTTCCAAGTTAGAATAGGCAATAACCTATCTTCAACAAAAGTAATGAACAACGGAATACCTCAGGGAAGTGTTTTGAGCTGCGTACTTTTTGCTATCGCCATCAACCAAGTTACATATATAATCCCGAAACAAATAAGAACGTTTTTATTTGTTGATGATCTAGCTTTATTACTGCCTTTTAAAAACAAACAAAGGATGGAAAAAATACTACACACTTGTTTGTTAAAATTAGATTCATGGTCTACTCAATCTGGATTAAAATTTTCAATAGAAAAAACAAAATGCCTACTTTTTTCAAAATTTAGAACACCTACTCCTCCTCCAGAATTAACGTACAGAGGTATGCAACTGAGCTTCGTATCAAACGTAAGATTTCTGGGTTTGATTTTGAATAGCAGACTGGACTGGAAAGATCATCTTAGGTGGTTAAAGGAAGAAACTCAAAAAAGATTAAATATTCTCAAGGTTCTAGCTGGGTGCTCTTGGGGAGATATGATTTATGAATTATTATGATATGAATTTTATTAAATGCAATTAAACATATGATTGTCGTCTTAAGACTCAATTAAATAAAATTTAAAATAAAATAATTCAAACTTTTTTTGTATTAAATTTTATTATTAACCTAAGCGCGATCAGTTTCCACGACCAAAAAACGAAAAAAATCAGTTTTCCATTTCATGTAAGTGATGTGCGCACAAGATTGATTTTCATTGGCGTTTTAAATCTTATTGTTGAATTCTAATTCTGTGGTCAAAGTTAGGTTTTGGTCATTTGTATTTAAATATCTCCGTTAGAAGGATCGAGAAATTGAGCGTTATCAGTTCATTCTTAATTCCAGTGGTAGTGGACATTGTTTGGTCTAAAACGCTTTCTATTCCGTGAGCGCCATGTTGGTTAACGCACTGGATTAGATGGGCCATTTAGGACCCTCCAAATTGCCAGGTGGTCCGGGAGGACTTTGGATGCTAAGTTACTCCTAATTGCCTAAAAATTACGTCTTCCAAACCATGGGAATGGGCGACTATCTGGGTCAAAATATCCTTCTCTAGAAGATTATTTTGTCAAGCGAGTTAAGTGCCCCGAGAATCAACATAATGATACCAATCGTCCCTGCCATAATCATTAAATTTAACTCCTTAATATTACATAACAGCATCATTATAATGATTGATAATAAGATTATTTTTTAGAACGTGGAATATTTTATGAATAATATGAAAGTTAGAGGATGTAGAACTGGAGTCTCCAACACTGTACCTGACTAACTTAATGTGTAAAGAGCGATAAACAAATATAAAAATAAATTGCAATCTTGCCTACATATACGAATAACCCTTTTTTCTAACAGTAAATAAAGAAATACAAGTGTTAGTGTTATTTCATAGATAATTAAATTTCCTACAAAAGGAAAAAGGAATCATTGAAATTGGTTCCGAACTAGCAGATATTTAGAACAATACGTTACGTTTATGTCAAAGAACGTTTTGAACTTACCAGTGGTAATTGAAATATGTAATGCTTTCCATATTAGTTCCTCGCGCGGATCTCATTACCGCGTATGGGGAGCGTCCCACGGGTGGCGGATGTGGGGATGGTCGGTGGAATTTCCTCGGAAACTCCTCCCGGCTAAGTCCGATGGACTCGCTGACCAACAATGAGAGCGCCCCCCCAGGCTTGCTGGAGGGTGTGACGTAGGTTCGAACGCCCTACTCACATATTTTAGTTCACAAAATATCACCAAAAGTCATGGATTCCTCTGAGGTAAAACGCTCATTATCCGGAGGTAAACTAGTCCCCCGTTCGGGTCTCCGGGTGGGGACTGCTTCAAGGGAATCATGGCGCAAGATGAAAATTAGAGATCTAACAATAGGGACGTGGAACGTTAGAAGTTTAAATACGGCAGGTGGGTTAAAGTCGGTCGCGAATGAAGTTAAGGGGTACCATTTAGATATCGTTGCATTACAAGAGGTTCGCTGGCCAGGGGAGGGTTCGTTAATAGAAGGAAAGTATACTATTTGGTACGGGGGGAGCGTTAATTATTGTCTAGGTACCGGGTTTCTGATTAGGAATAGATTTCTTTCCGCTTTACGGGACGTACAGTTCTTTAGTGAAAGAATATCGGTTGCTATATTTCAAGGGCGTTGGTTTAAAATTGCGTTTATAAACATTCATTCTCCCACCGAAGACAGTGATGATGAAGTAAAATGCGAATTTTATGATAAACTAGAGTCGGTTTACGATAAGTTACCACGAAATTACATTAAGATAATACTAGGCGACGCGAACGCAAAGGTTGGAAGGGAAGAAGTATATCGTCCTTCAATCGGTAAAGAAAGTTTGCACGAATATAGTAATGATAATGGGACCCGACTAATAAACTTTGCCATTTCGAAAAACCTAGTAATCAAAAGTACTACATTTAAACATAAGGATATTCATAAGTATACGTGGACATCGCCGGATGGACAAACACGGAATCAAATCGATCATGTTTTAATACAAAACAGATGGCAAAGTAGCATAATTAACGTGAGATCGTATCGGGGTGCAGAATGCGGTTCTGATCATGAATTAGTAATCGCGAAACTTCGACAAAAACTAAATACAAAAAAGAGAACACCGAACTATATTCGTCCCGAGAATTTTGATTTAGTTAAATTGAATAACCTCGAAATTATAAAACAATTCGCGATAGAAGTAAAAAATCGGTTCGAAGCTTTGGAATCTTCAAACGAGGAACACAAAGATGTAAACAAACTATGGGAAGGGATCAGGGATAATATTAAAGAGGCCGGTAATTTATGTCTTGGAAAAATTGAAAATAAAAAGAACAAACCTTGGTTCGACAGGGATTGTCAAAATATGTGCGAAAAAAGAAAAACCGCTAAAATGAATTCCTTAAATAATCTAAGCGATAATAATGTGGCTTATTTTCGGTTAGTAAAGAATGAAACTTCAAAACTCTTAAAAAATAAGAAAAGAGAGTATCTTAAAGGCAAAATAATAGAAATAGAAAAATACAGAAACGAAAATGACGTAAGAGAGATGTACAAAGGTATAAACAAATCGCGTAAAAGATTTGAACCTCTATTGAATGCGATTAAAGATGCAAATAACAATATAATTGCGGATCCTTCTGAGATATTAAATAAATTTAAACAACACTTTGACGGCATCTTAAATACGGAAAATAATAATCAATCTCCTCTCTCTGAATATCAGAGCGCTGAACCATGGATAGACGCACCGAGTAAAGAGGAAGTCGAAATGGCGATAGGAAAATTAAAACGTTATAAGCGCAGGAAATGATAATATCACGAGTGAATTAATCAAGGCGTGTGGAGAAGCGGGCGTTTCCAAAATACATTTTTTAGTTAAAAAGATCTGGGAAACTGAAAAAATGCCCGTGGAATGGAAAGAATCAATACTTATTCCGATCCACAAAAAAGGACCGAGGTCGGATTGTAACAACTATCGTGGGATCTCTCTTCTCCCAGTATGCTATAAAATATTCTCGTCAATTCTAACTAGTCGAATCACGGAATACGCTGAGGAAATTATCGGAGATTACCAATGTGGTTTTAGGCGGAATCGCTCGACTATTGACCAAATATTTTCCCTACGTCAAATATTAGAGAAAAAATTTGAATACAACGGTGTAGTCCATCAACTTTATTCGATTTTAAAAAGGCTTATGATTCAATAGACCGTCAGAAGCTATATAACATCATGATTGAACAGGGAATACCTAGAAAGTTAGTAAACCTAGTAGAGATGTGTTTGTCGGAAACATTCCATAAAGTTAGAATCGGTCATAATTACTCCGAGAGATTTGAGGTGCGATCGGGTTTAAAACAGGGTGACTCCATTTCCCCCGTGTTATTTAATATAGCTTTAGAATATGTCATAGAAAAGGTGATGTGTACCGAGAAAGGCTTAAATATGGGTGACAAGATTCCGGTTTTGGGGTATGCCGATGATCTGGTACTGCTAGGTGAAGACACGGAAACCATACAACTAAATACAAGTGTGTTAATAAAAACCGGTAAAGAAATAGGACTCGAATTAAATACCGATAAAACAAAGTATATGATTAGTAGCAGAAACGGTGTCGATCTTGGAGATATTGATGTATCAGGTCATACTTTTGAACACGTAGAGAAATTCAAGTATTTAGGTTCAATTATAACTAGAAAAAATGAAATCCAGGAAGAAATAAAGTCCCGGTTAAAGGTGGGAAATGCGTGTTATTATTCAGTTGCTAAGTTACTTAGTTCGCGGCTTCTATCTAAAAACTTAAAGATTAGAATTTATAAAACTATTATTCTTCCAACGGTTCTTTACGGATGTGAAACGTGGCCGCTTACTTTAAAGGATGAACAGCGGCTTAAGGTTTTCGAAAATAAGGTATTGCGTAAAATATTTGGTCCAAAGAGAGATGAGGCCACTGGGGAGTTTAGAAGGTTGCATAACGCGGAATTGCGGAGTTTGTACCCTGTGAATATAATTGAGTTGATAGCATCGCGGAGACTCAAATGGGCGCGTAAAGTTGTTGGGCTTAGTGAGGAACGGATTCCGAGAAAGTTGGTATTCGCTGAACCGACTGGTAGGCGTCCGAAAGGTAGGCCGAAGCGTCGATGGGAGGATTGCATTAAGGCTGATCTCGGGGGCTTGGGCTTGAATGGTGAGCATTGGACGAGTCTGTGTAGGCGGAATTTGGTGGTATCGGCATCGAACCTTCGGGTTCGCTAAGCCTATTATTATTATTATTATTCCATATTAGTTAGCTGCCTGTTAACATTTATATAAAAAGTTATATCCTAATATAGTTATTTGGAAATAATTAACAATTGTGTAATAATGTGCAGCGTTCTTTTTTTTTTTTTTTTTTTTAATATGCATATTTTAAGTTATCGTTTTTTATAAATAGCTATATAAACTATAATAACCGAATATAGTTATTTCGAGCACCATACCATTTTATGTTTTTTTGAAATTATTTATTTCCTTACTTAGCCGTAACAATGATTATATGACGGTGTTGGTAACACTGCATCCAACTTATTTTAGAAAACTTAATTTGATTCTTTAAACTCTGATTTTAAAAAATGAGAACCTAATCTAGAATAACTGGAAGGAATTAGTCCGGGTGGCGGTCATTAAATGAAACAACTGAATAGTTTCAACTATTTTATTGTTTGCCAACGTTTCGACCCCCATTGTGGGTCATCATCAGATCATCTAGAATAAATCTAATCTAGAATAAATAAATTATTTTAAAAACTACTCAGGAATATTTTCTAGTCTATAATTTCAAAGATGAATCTATTAAATGCATCGTGTAAGAATTGCAATATCGAAGAAATGCAACCCCATGAGTCACTTTTATAGGCTTCAGGCTACACTTACTTGAAGATTAATGTTCTTCAGTTTTATTTTTTTTTAACTTTAACGTTATTAATAAATATCATAAGGGTTGTCCTAAGCTAAAGTTAAACAAATACGTATGGTGCACGCCACTTGGCCAATAACCTATGTGCATTCTCCAAAATTATAAATAATTTGGGATTATCATGTAATTATTGAATTATAATATAATATAAAAAATCAATACATCTTGCTATCAATAAAACAAAATTGAAATTTCTAAATGCAGATTAAGATAATTCATCAATATAATTTGCCATATAATGACTAAACATATATTTAATTTCCATTAAGCCTCTATTAATCCAAATGAAATCTTGAATAAGAAAATATTAACACAGAACTTGATTTATATAAGGTAATATAGAGAAAGATTAAAATTCCAAATTATCCGGGTGAGGTAGGGGGTAAATGAACCCATCATTCATCCAACAACAAACAGAACTGTTTCGCACAATAACTTTATTGTGGCTTCTATAAACCATTTTTTTCACGTCAAGGTACTCATATAAATCATAACGAATTAACTTATTATAATTGCTTTAAGTCCAATGACCCAACGTTTAGAAGCTTCCTCATGAAGTAAAATGACAACAAAAAAGTATGAAGTTGCAAATCTAAAAGGTGAAACATAATATTAGATAGGTAAGATTTTGTACACTGTTTTTAACTAATAACTCTATTTATGTAATATAATAATTCTTAATTGTATTAATTATTTTAAAATCCTACAGATTTCTGAACTGCTTGATAATAAAGAATAATAGGTTGAGGTTAAGTTATAAAAATTATAATATATAAGAAATTAAGTTAAAATAATTAATTAACTTTTCCTTTAGCCTTTTTAATCAAAACAAAAAAATAATCATTTCGATTTATATCGAATTAAAGAAAACAATTATCCTCAACGAAAGTTTGAAGACAATGTAAAATAAATAGATTTGTTATTAACAGTTAATTTTAATTATAATCATATAACATATTACTCATTGTATATTTAGATTTTGATTAATTTTTCTTTTGTTTATTGTTTATATATACGTAAACATAGCCATAAACATAAAATTGAAAACAAGAATCAAATGAATACATGAATTATGATTACTAAATATTTACGTGTTTTACATAAAGATGTAGATAAAACGTTAATCGGCCATCATTTGAAACTAATCTGCAATAGTTATCGTCGGGTGTTAGGATCATTGTCGAGTGCATTGTTATCTTTTTGCCAAAAAAGCTAACTCGGGGAAAGCCCGACTGAACTTTTTGTTTCCTGATTATATATATATATATATATATATATATTATATATATATATATATATATATTATATATATATATATATATTTATTTTTTTTTTTTTTTTCTTTGAGATTTAGATTTGGTGTATTTTGAATCGTGAAAACACAAATTTTGAGGAAAGGTTATTCTATTTGTTTCTTGGTCGATTACAAAAGCTCATTATTGAAAATAATACACCAATTTATGTTGTACAACGTACGATGTTATAGACGTATGTCTACAACAGTGAAAAAATAAAATAAAAAAATTGAAATTTTACCCATAAATTGTCCACCAAAACTTGATGATTATTGAAGATAGAGAAAAATCGAAAAGATTTTCGAGATCAAGACGCCGTGATGAACAAACAAAAAAAAATCTTACATGGTCAAACCACAACTTATTAGAGATGTGATTCCCTCATAATTCAGTTATTATTGATGATAGAGATAAATTTAAGGTGTTTTTGAATCAGGATTTATTTTATTTTTTTAATTATGTAAATTGAAATCAAAATCGAAATATTTTGGTTATACGAACATTTATGTTACAGCGCACTTAAATAAAAGATTATCTATTGGTACCAGAAAGTTTTTAACTTTTTTTTTTTTTTTTATCAATTAAAAATTGCTTCATTGCTTTAGATAAATTTTATATTTTTACTTAAAATACAATATAGCCTCTGCATAATAATATTATTTCGACACGTTTTTCTCCTGCTATTGTTAAAAATAAATATTGTAACATGTTGGCGCCTCAAACTTCACTTTCACAAATCTATAGGTAAAAAAATATAGTAAAAAAAGAATTGTGATCGTGAACATTTTCGAATTCAAGTTTTCAATGGAAACACACGTTTTAGCACCACGTGACCCCAAATGACTCGTGCCCACAAAAAGGCCAGTAAATGCGGATTTGACGATTTAGATTAAAATCTCTAAATTGATGTAAAATTAAATGGGTTTTAATGTAATAGGTTTTATCCTCATGGGAAAATATGACAAAGCTTAAACCCCCATTCTTTTTCACTCCTTCCAAATTACCTTTAATTTGTTGAATAGAAATAATTAAGCATTTACAATTTTAATAATTAAAAAAAGTTAATTATTAAACATGAAAGAATTAGATTACCGAAAAACTTCATCCGTTTTTAAACTGTTAGAATAATTAAATATTTTCATTAGTATTCATTCAATTTGTTTGTTTTCAATCAAAGAAACAGCAGATAAATATTTTATTTACATATTTTGTAAATAAAAATACCCTAATATATTTCATTATTTTTTACCCATTTTTTGCAATATTGGAAATTGGAATTTTATTATATTCCCTATTAGACATTTTTTTATCCCGTTTTTCATTATAAAAGATATAATTTCACACCCGTAAAGATAAAATTATACTTGCTCTTCTCTATTTTAGCTATATATAAGAATGTACAAGTCTTGGTTGGTTGGTTTTTAAAATTTTAATGGCACAAAACATCGCGGTCATCAGTGCCAGATATATTCATTTTAGAATATTAATTTAAGATAGATAGTATAAGTTAAATATTAAATATTAAAAATATATTCATTAAAAGATATTATAATATATGTATAATTTTATTTGAGATAAATGAATGTTAGATAATATTCAAGAGAAAAAAAAATAATGGATAAAAATAAAAAATCAAGTATATAATAATAAAAATAAATAAGTAATAGTAATACATTAATATTCATTGGAAAATAAAGCAATAAATATAATAATTAAAAAAGTAATTATAAAAATAAGTAAAATAAAATATAATAGAAAATAAAAAAATATATATATATAAAAAAAAAAAAATTTAAGTCAAGAGGAAAACAATAATAGTTCAAATTTGCTTGTAAAAATCCATTTGAGAGAGGAGACACATTAATTCATCAATCTTTTTCCATTGTTCCCAAAGCATCTGCGACGTTGCTTGGTATTCTATTTTTGTTCAGCTGCCTGATGAAGAAGGAACATTCTTCGAAAATGTGAGCTTGTGTCAAGGTTCCCCTGCAATGCTTGCACCTTGGGGCAATTCTTTTGATATATAAAAGTACAAGAGTTTATTTATTATATTCACTATTAACTAGAAGTATTTTTTATGTTAGAATATTAATTTTTCGCTTTTATTTCCTTATGTAATTAAACGGAATAGTTGTTTTAGTTTCTTTTATTTTTTTAAGTCAGACACACATTATAAGTAATTTTCTTTTTTAATTTTTTTTTTTTGAAATTTTTTTAATGAAGGTTGAAATATGATATAGTAATTATATAATGGAAAAAAATAAGGTAATTAATGTTAGTTAGTTTTAAAATAATTATGACAAATTGCTGAAGTTAATTTTTCAAAGACAAACATTTAAATAATTTAATTTTATTCACTAATGAAAGTTTAAAAAAATTGTTTCAGTCTTGAAAATGGGGAAACAGCCCCGAAACGTCGACAAATATGAAAAACTGATAAAAAGCTTATGAAATAAAGTGATTGGGTGAGGAATGGAAGCAGTGTGTGCTCTTTTAAATGTTTATTATAAATAACATTATTTACATATTCGGTGCAATATTATAGTTTATTTATTTAACGCCAATTAATGCTTATGTTCTATGGCTAATCGGACGACACTAAAGTGGTAGTCCTTTTATTTTTTTTCTATCCAGATTAATTAGGAGAGGGACCTAAAACGAGTACCTGGCATCGCACAGGCTCGGGAACACCTTTTAACTCTGCCTTCGAAGGACGGCATGACTAAGGATTTTTCAAACCAACCAGGATTTAACCCGCGATCTCAGTCATATAAGGCTGCTATGCTAACCACTACAAGATAGGTGACCCCGATTCTGCATTATTTATCTTAGCTTAGATCTCTAAATAATCAAATATGTGGGTGAAGTAATCAATGCTAATATATGGTTTCTCCAAGTAGGCAGCATACAATTAGTTTAATAGTTCTATAGCTATACTCTTCTGGAACAAACTTGACCTATAAGGGTTAGTTTTAACGGCTTCTAAGATACGTTGCTAATCAAGAAACTGGGCAGCCGGTATCTCACGATAGGGTGGGCTCTGCACGCTACTGGAGATTTATTAGGCCGATATCTATCTATAAGAAGATATATCCTCTCCATAAACAATAAAATACAGATTAGAAAGGAATCCTATCCTGGAAATAGCTAACCACTATACAAAACATCCTCTAAATAACGTCTGAACGGAAATACTCTAAATAGCGACAGATCAATGGCCCCTTTAAAAAATAATTAATAAAAAAAGATCGGTACTTTAGAGTCAAGAGAATCAAGATATTCCTTAATTAACTTTAGATACAGTAGGAGGTAAGTTCTAAGACATTGTTTATTCACCATGTCATTACTAATTTCATTTACAACTGATTTAAATTCAATTAAATACTGAAATGAAGTATCATAAATATCGATATTATTTTGCCAATATTACATCGGTATCGATAAAGTTCATGGATATTGATATCGTTATCCTCTCTCTAACAGACAGCTCTAGAGCATGTTGGTGACGTTACCATGGTTACGAAATCAAAGCTTTTACCCCTGCCAATAATCGCATAACCATCCCAGAAGAAGTTTTCACTTAAAAAAAAAAAAAATCTTTTGTAGGTTGGGCACTAAAAGCATACAATCCTTTTAATCCCAAGTCCTTCGAAAATTAGTGAATAAACGGCATATATTTCGATAGGATTTCTTTGTTCAAAGATCTATATTTATACAACAAATTGAGAAGGCATTGATGTCATAATTAATGTAATACTATTAAATGCATATAATATACTAAAACATAAGATAGTTTGGACTTACCTATGTCCTTGAGGTGGTGGATGAGGGTGTATCGAGTGCTGCCCTTGAGGTAGTGGCTGCAGGCGCTGCTCGCCTCTTCCTTGGCCTTCCTCTCCAGCTCCAGCCGCTCCTGTCCGCCGCCCTCCGCCTCCAGGGCGGTGTACTCGTAGCGGCCGCCATGCCTGGAATCGTCAGAGCAAGGGGGGATTATACGAAAATGTACCACCTACAGATATATTATGATATATAGTACTTAGTAGCGGAAATATAAGACATCATTAAGCCGAAAAACTCAAAACGTTCTGTAGCTTTATAACCTACGAAGGATCTAGGGTTTAGTACATTAAAAGATTCGTATGACATTCGAATATGAGACAAGACTAAAATATATTAAGATAAAATAATCTTGAAAACAAATAATAGCAGAAATACTAAAATGAGAGAAAGATCATTATAAATTTATGAATGAAGCAATATTAATATTTATTGCATGTTGTGTTTTAAAGATTGGACAATTAAACTATTAACAATGTGACTAAAGCTTTTTAAATTACAGACATTAGAACAAATGACAAACGAGTAAATATGTCTCTTCATGTGATAGAACTAATAATTTTATTCAACGTGAATAATGTCAGCTGGCGGAACATATTTTGTACACTAAAGAGTATAATTATGTACATAACACTATATAACTTGCTCTTAGCTTTGATTTTTTACCAAAAAGACTTTTTTTGAAAAATCATTAATATACAATTTTTTTTTTCTTTTACTCCTATCTCGCATTTGAAGGCTGTAGGAGTGTTTCTCGGGCCAGAGGGTGAGAGCAGAAGGATTAATGCCGAGATAAAAATCCCCGGCATCAAGACGCGTACTCGTTGTATTTAATAATAAATTTCTGGTAATATGTGATTACTGAGAACCACGCGCAAACCCACTAAGCCAATCCGCCCTCAAAACCGAGATACCAGCCTCCTCCCCACCAATTTTTCGGGTACCAAGTTTATAGAGGCTGAGCGTACCGCAGGACGCTTTATTTGTTTATAACCTAGGGTCGCCCCCGAGGCTGAAATAACATTATTAATCTTATTAAAATTATGTTATTTCAATAATGTTATATATAAATAATAAAAACATTTAAAATGTAAAATATATTTGAAATATAGAAATATTTAAAAAATATAGATATGTTTAAAATGTGAAAATAATTGAAATAATCAATATTTTTATAATGTTTATTTGTATATAAATATTTTAGTTTTTGCCTTCTAATGCTGCGCTTGTTTACTTATTTATTTATGTTCTTCTACTTATAAAACTAATCCCTGATAACAGTAAGTAGGCCAGACTCCATGGCTACGATGTCTATTAAGCCCAAAAAATGTTTATATTCTACTATTATAACCTTATTACTTTTTTTTTATGCTCCACACGTAATATTGAGGCCTTTATAAGTAAAAAAATAGACTGTAGATGTTTATATTGTCCTCATTTCTTTAGATCAACGCAACCCACATAAATAATTGCCTTCCTCGCAAAAGGCCTTTGTCCAAGTGACGGAAATCGAGCAAATAATCTGCTTTAGGCCATTATTAGACAATAATGAACGACATCCCAAATGGGGACAAGACCGGATTCATTAATCAGACGCCTCAGACCGTATAGACAGTCGAGTACAATCGATCTTTATAAACCTCGCAACTTGGCAACCGGGGACCGCCGTGTGTCAACGTCAACAAGGCATGTCCTTCGTTTCTTCTTCTTATTGTCATTTGATTTATGAATTATAAATAAAAATGAATTTCAGATGTCACTTTTAGATATTGTTGTAAAAATAATTTATGAGTAAAATTAATGTACTCAGAAGATGAACGGACAATAACGAAAAATGAAAAGAAAAGTGTAATGATTGGAAGAGCGTTCGAAACACTCAGAATAGTTGTCTTGTTATTAGTAAATTAATACAGATGAATAAGAATCAAACTTTATATAGTTAAAAAAATAGATATGGGTCAATCCGTGACCAGTTGATGTGAAATTTTGTGAACGATTTTCTTGGCTACTTAGGTAATGTGTTGTGAGGACAAACAAAGTACTTTGTACTATTAGTATAATTTTGGTTTAGGTTTGGTCTGAAATATGGAAAAATACAGAAGTATATAATTTTTAAAGAAAACACTTTTTTTTTACAGCGAGAAGAATTTTTAATTCTGGTTTTAATTCTGAAACCAGCTAAGACTAAGTCACCAAACTTATGTTGCTTATACTCATCATATATCATATTAATTTAATAACTCAGTATCTATTGAGATATTTCCGAGTAAACATCGTAAATTTGGGTCATTTTTGAGAATACATAGACAAAAAAAAGATATGTTCTCAAAATCGACTGAACTATATAAGAATAAATAATCGCAGGTGAGTCACTTTTTCTTTAAAAGATTTTTAACTCGCTAAGGTTTCGTTTTTTTTTTAATTTTTGATAAGTTTTTGACCACTTTTTTCAACATTTAGATTGTATGTTGTAATGACAAAAATATAAAGCACATTCTTATTATATTTTCCGTGTTTGTTTTGACTTGAGCCGCGAGGATGACTTAAAAAGTTTGCAACTTGAAGTATTCGCCAAACAAATGATTTATCAACGGTTTAATATTTAAAAAAAGATATAGAATAACTGACAAAAAATTAAAAATGTTGAGCTGAAAAATTAATAAAATTCGAAATTAAAATTAAAAAAAAATGCAATTTGTCATGAATATTCTTCAACATTGTTAAAATATATTATTAATACAACCGACTGATTGTGACTTTTATTTAGTAAACAACAAATAAGAATGCTTGAGATCATCACTAATTTGAACATTAAGAGTTTATTATTTTCAATAGAGAACCTTTGAAATGAATCCAGAAAAAAAAAAATATCGAATTCCCTCTTCTACTTAAAATATGATTTAACTATTTTCAATATATGTAAGTATAATATCAAATAAAATATCCGTCCGTCCTTCGTTCCAAAAAAAAAAAAATTAACGATTTTCTGCAATAAATCAATGATTAGAGAGTGTTAAAATAAGTGCATAGAATAAGTACGGGTAACTAAATATGTATTCATACAATATAAAAACGCTGCAAATTATTACAAAATGGTTTATTATTTCCAAACAACAATATTTCTGTTCATAAAGCTGTTGATAGGCAATTAATTAATATTAAAAGCAATAAATAATTCAAAGGAAAATGGCATATCACCTCTGCTAATTTCCCAAACCCTATATCAACCTATTTCAATGATTCTTTTTTCAGTTTGTACGAAATTTAATTCTCTTAATTTTTGGTATTTATTTGTTAATAAGAGAAACTGTTTTTGTTTTTTAATCTGTCCTACGCATCAAATTTTGGAGAGTCATTTTTTTTGGTCGATTTCAAAGGTTCATTATTGAAAATCATAATCCAAAATTAGCAGATAATGGCGTTTGAATATTTTATTGAATTAAAAAAAAATAACAATTTTATAACTACATTATTATTCCACATTGTTGTTCATTAATGAATAACTTTTTTTTGCAGTAATATAAAGCTATCCAACTAATTAATAATTTATATTAAAAGATAATCATCTTAAGTAGGGTTAGGGTGATGTACGGGGCCGATTATTATCTAATAATGTATCATAAAAGCTAAGCTCATTAAGTTTAACACTACTCTCATCAACGAAATCAGGTCAGAGTTGCACGCATGTTACCTAGCAACGATAGGCAACAGTCATGCGTGTCCGTGTGTTGGGCGATACTGTCTTAAGAAACATAAAAAAATGTTCAAACATTACATGGAGTTGATGATAAATATTATATCCACATATCACAGTACAGAATAAAATAAATACATCTTTATTTTTAATATTTTTTCCTTGTTTTAATCTTACATTCGGACCAAACCATTAGATTTTTCTCAGACCATGCCCCTTAAAAATGTTAATATTCATGTTATTTTTATTAGTTATTCTTTATGTTTTTTCTGAATTCAAAACCTTGGTTATAAAAATTTCTATATCTTTTATCTTGGCAGCCATTTTAAGTCAGCTTCATGACTGAAAACATGAGTTAGAGAAAATTTTTTAACTCTAGTAATTTTAATGATACCAAATTAAAAAACAAAACAAAAAACTAACAATATTATAAGGATTTGCTTTACGTTTTGTCCCCCCTCAAGATACATTACCTTAATAGGGAAGACAAATATTTGAAAAATTAATAAAAACACATGATATACTCAACTTTGATTAATATTTTTAATTAGATTAGCCGTTAGTCTATTTTCTGTAAAAACATTAGTCCTGAGAACACACTCCTGTTTTTTATATGAATTTCCAATATGGCAAAATCCAGTTTTGGAGACATTCAAAGGAAAATTCCTCAAAAGGGACTGGATGAAAATTTTAAAACAAGTTTAGACATCATACATTAAATCGGGAGTTCAAGGGATATAAATTTGTTGACTGGATCTTGACTGCTTCCCGAGTTCTCCTGAATATTTCTTTAAAAATAATTAACTCCCAGTAATTTTGTATATTTCAGGACTAAACAAAAACTATAATGCTGATGCATTATCTACGTTTTTGACTAATACTACAAATTACCTAGGTAACGAAAAAAATTGTTTAAAGTATGAAATTTTATGGCATAAAAAACGTCTAAAATATAAATTAAGTTTCATACAACTAATCGTTTTCGGGCTAAACATACCACATACACACAAACGTAGGTAAGTTAAATTTTTTTTTCACACACACAGACCTTTTTGTGGTACTTCGACATTCGAACTCGGCGCGACCATAAAACGTGTGTTACCGTTGAAAACTCAAATTCGAAAATATTAACGATCGGAATATGTAACTTAATGTAAACATATTAAAGTGATTATGACAGTTGACGATGTAGCCACTATCGATTTCAGACATCGATTGAGTGCGATGACCGAATACAGACTCACAGAGTAGCAGCTATCACTTCACAAAGTCAATAACTCGTTTGGGCATAACTGTAACGTGTTTGACAATCGATGTTTTCAGCGCTCGTTGAAAAACAGCCACGCTCATGCTACTAATTTAATACTTTCTTTGAGAACTAAATTTAAAAACTATGAAACATGGAAGGCACTGGACATAATTGTTGTCATGTTTGAACGGATACGAGTACCAATCAACGCAGCGTTACCCGCGTAGGTTTCGGTAAGTACGTATAATATTATATCGTTTTTCCGTCATGAAGATGATAATTATGGCTTCATTAGACAAGTGATTAAAGAATTCATCGTTGTGGATTTAACTCTTTAACAGCGATTGTTGTTAGTTTATACATTTAACGTCACTTTACGTAGCGTTTAACTAATCGGACGGATAGGGATACTCGTTAGAGATCGAACAGGCATGAGACCACCTTTAAAAAATCCTTGTGTAACCTGCCAGGTTTGAACCCACGACCATAGAAGGCTTTTAAGCTACCTACTACACCACAGATGATTCCTGTGGTTCACAGTGATTTAAAGAGCACCTAGCATTCAGTAGCATCATAACGTAGATAATATGATAATAAAACATATAAGGTATGAAAAATCGATTATCTAGGGGTCAGCTATAGCGTAGTGGTTGGCTTAACAGCTTTCTTGTTGTTATGGGTTAAAACCTGCAGGTGGCTATTGGATGTTTTAATGGGTAGTAAAAAATCCTTAGTTATGTTGTCCTTCGGCCTTAAGAGGGGAATTAAAAAGGTGACCCCGAGCCTGTACGATGTCAGGTACTCGTACTGGTACTAAAGATCTCTTTCTTAAAAAAAAAACTGGATAGGCGAAATTTAGGACTCCCACTGTAGCATCGTCCGATTAGCCATAGTAGCACAAGGTACGCCAAATGAATAAACATACAAAAACGAAGACTTATTAAATTTAAAGAATGACAAAGCTATGTTGTTAAAGAATAAAAACCAAACATACTATTAGAACATCTAGGCATTATGAGAAGCGCTGTTTCTAAGCCGATCAGTTGTCTGTAAATCAGAGAGATATATCTCGACCTTCATTCCGTGTTAAAAATTGTTTCATAAGCTGCCGTTATTTTTTACAAGAACGATTTGAATAAATCTGAATTTGGTAAAATAAGAAGAAATACAAAAAAAAAAAAAAAAATTAATTATATTTTATTGAAATTTACAACTGTATACTACAATACATCAAGTAAATATGCTGATAAAGATATGTACATGAAAACATGAAGAGAAACTCCCCATTGGCAGCACTCTAGTAATCAATCTAAACAAGAAGGTCTCGAGACCATCTTCTCTTCAGACGCCTCGGTGGATTATCAGGGATTGTAGAGGAAGCAAGGATTGAAACTAGTGGATTAGAGTGGGAATAGAGTTTGTTATGGAAGGAATGATACCTGGCACGGGCCAAATCGGCTACATACGGAACTTGGAGGTCTTTATGAATGATTTTGTTCGTGACAAAGTAAGGAGCGTTGAGGATTTTACGAAGGATTTGGGATTGTAAGGATTGGACACGGGAAGAATTGGATGGTTTAGTAGAGCCCTATAGCTCAACTCCGTAGGTCCAGATAGGCCTTATGATTTTCATGTAAATGAGTCTTTTGTAGTTAAGTGAAAGGTTAGAGCGTCTGTCTAGTAAGTGTTGGAGTAGCCGAAAACGTCAAGCAGGTTCTTGTCTTTTCAGTCTTGTATGCGGATTCCATGTAAGGCGTTACGATAAAATCTAAATCGGGTTCTCATTTTTATAGACAGGAACGTTATAACTTACACCATATTTCAAATTACACCATTCGGCATCCTAATTATCAAATAATTTAAGTGGTAAAGGAACTGCGATGAAGTGGTTGATGGAAAAGCGTCGAAGTTTTGTGTTTAGTTAGCAAGCTCAATAATTTTCGCGTGCTAAAGCTTTTGGCTCAGCGAACTTACGCCCCTCGTTCAAGTTATAATCAATAATCATTATCCATCGATTGCTTGTAAAGCAGCATTAGTATGGAGCGCTTGAAGTAAGTTTGAATCGGCTTAAAGTTAAAATTTTGAGAACTAATAACAAAATGTAAGTATGAAAATCGTGTATGGTTATCGAAACAAAAAGAACCAAATAACTTATAATCATAACCCCTAATATGATCCATTTAAAACCTTCCAGAAACATGAAATTACATTCATTCCGCGAACTTCAATAGTCTCGGTTTAATCAGCTGGAATTGCTATGATCAATCGACTATGCGGATAATAATTCTTTGAATGTTTTTGTACTATTTCCACACTCCACCAACCATTATTGTCAGATAATTTTAATTTTATAGAAAAATAAATGATATCTGAATCTACAGAAAATGCACAATACAATGAAGATCAGAAGATTTAAATCGTAGGTTTTGGTATGATTATTGATACACTCTTCGGAACTATAATGTGCTATGTCAACATGGGTAGTAGAAAAGCCGAATGGTGTCGGGCCTGCACTGGGAAATGGATTTCCCATGTCCCACCACAGCTTTGTTTCTTTAGGTGATGTATTGCTCTGGAGAAGTAGTTTGGAATTTGATTAAATGCTCTTTTAAGTTTACATTTTTTTTTCTAGCTTTTATATAGTATAAAAAACGCTTCAATATTTATTATACAATAGATTATTATTTCCAAATAACTATATAAGGGTATAACTGTTTATATACCTGTTAATAGGCAATTAACTAATATGAAAAGCACTAAATAATTCAAAGGAAAATGGAATATCACCGCTGATAATTTCAAAACGCTATATCTCTGCTAGTTCTAAACCAATTCCGATTATTCTTTTTTTCAATTTTGTAGGAATATATATAGATAATTTTTTTTATTATTATTTTTTTTTATTCTTGCTTTAGTGGTTCTAAAACTCTCTACAAATTTGTCTTTATCTTCAAAAATAACTAAGTTATGGGCGTATTTATGGGTAAAATTTCAATTTTTTTCTTTCCTTTTTTCTCTAATTATTCCCGGTTTTTTGGTTAAAAAAACTTATAATTTTTTTATCTATTTAAAGAAATAATAGTTATTCAATTAAATCACTTTTAATCGACTGCCATTTAAAAAAAAATAAGCCGATATCAACATCTAGATGTTAGGATCATCGTTGCGTGCCCTAGTATTTATGTGGTGAATTTCAAAACAACTGACCAGTAGTTGCGGAGAAATGCAGCATACGGCGGCAAATAAGGTTTTGTTTCATGCGTTATTCATAAGGTATTGCGTAAAATATTTGGTCCGAAGAGAGATGAGGCCACTGGGGAGTTTAGAAGGTTGCACAACGCGGAATTGCGGAACTTTTATCCTGTGAATATAATTGAGCTGATTGCATCGCGGAGACTCAAATGGGCGACTAAAGTTGTTGGGCTCGATGGCGAGCGGATTTCGAGAAAGTTGGTATTTGCTGATCCGACTGGTAGGCGTCCGAAAGGTAGGCCGAAGCGTAGTTGGGAGGATTGCGTTAAGGCTGATCTCGGGAGCTTAGGCTTGATTGGTGAACATTGGACTGTGTAGGCAGAATTTGCTGGTATCGGCATCGAACCTTCGGGTTCGCTAAGCCTATTATTATTATTATTATTTATGCGTTATTCGGGTTCTACGTATCTTGAAATTGAAACGTAGGTACTCAAGTTTTGAGAGGGGTAATTTTTTTTTTGGTCAATTACAAAGGTTCATTTCGCCCTCAAAACATAGATAAAAACATTGAAATAATTTTGACGTTCCTAACTTATAATTTTTTTTTTTCAAAATAGCTATTAAATCTCAGCTCCAAGGTTGTATTTATTTATTTTTTTGAAAATATTTAAGACTGCTTTAAAAGTAGAGACTAGAATTCTACATGCACACATAGATCGCATCTATATTAAAATACAATATAAATTAAACCAATGAACTACTCAAAGCCCTATGACTCTGAAATATAGAAGCCATAATGAAATTATGACCGAGTATGCAATTTAACAGTTAGAATCCCAAGAACAGATTGCACATCCCACAGCAGCTTAGTGATTATAACAATTGGAGGGTAGCGTGTGGATACCAGGAACAGATAACAGCTAATGAATCACGCAAAGTATTTAGCTGCTATTGGGTTGCTTGTAAATCATTAAAGGCAAAATCGCAGTTTTTCAATTCATTTTAAAAGGTCATCACAGGTTCAACATTCATATTTTCATCCGTACCTTTTATGGATATGATGAAAATCATTAGAAGACACTAAATTCAAAAATAGAAATTAGATATTGAATCTAGAGACACCCTTTCCTTGACTTGAGTTTACTTATGTACTTAAGTAAGTAGATCTCTTTTAATATCAAAAATAATTATATATCATTATAGATTAAGTAATTATCATATTTAAATGCCATTCTAATCATCGCGATTCCATATGCCCAAATAGGTCTGATAATCGTAGCTCAAATGGGTTTTTATAATATATAGGAAGTTTTGAACGTTTGTCAAATAAGACTGTGTAAGACTGACGTTTTATAAAAGGAGAAATTTTACTGAAAGTGGGACATTTTTGAACCTATGTAGGGGCATGGTAGATATATTTTTTTCTTAGATATATTGGGGTTAACAAAAAAAAAAAAAAAAAAAGCGATTATAATTTTTTTTTTTTATATTCATTTATTGTAATTTATATTACAAGTAAATATGCTAAAAGAAAAATCACATGAGACAGACTTGCAGAGGAGCAACCCAACGGAAGCACTCCTGTAACTATTTTAAACAAGAAGGTCTCGAGGCCATCTTTTCAGACGACTCTTATTATTAGGAAGGATTATTAGGAATCGAAGAAGAAGCAAGGGTTGAAACTAGTGAGTTAGGGTGGGAATGGAGTTTGTCATAGAAGGATTGATATCTAGTTCGGGCCAAATCAGCAACATATGGAACATTTAGGTATTTATGGATGATTTTATTTGTGACAAAGTAAGGAGCGTTGAGGATTTTACGAAGGATTTTGGATTTGGATACGGGAAGAATTCGATGGTTTAGTAGAGCCTTATGATGATCATGTAGATGAGCCTTTTGTATTGAAGTGGAAGGTTTGAGCGTCTGTCTAGTAAGTTTTGAAGTAATCGAAAGCGGCGAGCAGTTTCTTGTCGTTTCAGTCTGGGGTGTGGATTCCATGTGAGACGTTTGTCAAGGAGGAGTCTTAAGGTAGCGGATCTGTTCAACAGGGACAAGTGCAATATTATGAAAGGATACTGTGGGACAGGATGTCATTGGCTTATGACGAAGGGTAAAGGTTATTTGGTGGGATTTGTTGGAATTTATTTTAATTATCCAATTCTGACACCATATCTCAAGGTCTTTGATGTGGGATTGAAGGGTTTAAGAGGCAACAGTTGGATCGTTATTGACTGATAACACACAAGTGTCATCAGCATAAGTGGAAAGCCATGTGTTAGGATTGGTTGGGATATCAGCTATATACACTATGTAGAGAATGGGTCCTAGGATACTGCCTTGAGGAACACCAGCGGCCTGAGTAAAAAGAGATGAATGTGATTTATTTTGAAGGATCTGTCAGTGAGGTAGGACTGGATGATAAGGAAGTATGTTGGAGGGAGGAATTTTCGGAGTTTGTACAACAGATGTATGTAGTTTTAAAATTAATACAAAATAAATCAATATAAAAAAAAGGGGGGGGGAAGAATAAATAATAGTAACAATAATCAGGTACTATTAATAAATAAAATTAAAATAATTATAATAGTGTATTGTTTATTATATCGATGGTTGTATCGAATGATGAATTACTAAATATCAATTATATAGTTGAAATGATGTATTTACATAAGAATCTTTATACCAAAAGCTTTATAAGCTAAAAATAATTAATATTCATTGTAAATTATTTACACTAATTTGAAATGTTAGTTTTAGAACCATATATAGGTAATAATAATTTTATAAGATAAATGGAAAAAAAATATGTTCATATAAAAATTGAGAAAACGTTTTATAGATTGTAATGAAAAAAACAACGTAGTTCATGGTTTTATTTAGTTTAGATTTATGGTTATGTTTTTAATTATTTATAGATAATACTCAGAAATTTTAGTTTTATATAATTGTACCTTTTTAATAAGTTTCAAGACTATTAACAATGTATAAATTTCTACAGGGATAATGTAATGGCGATTGGTAAAACTAATTAATTATTGTATATAACATCAATTATTGTAATTAAGTTTTTTTAAAGTTTTGATTGTATACATTTATATTTTTAAGAATTATTGTAAACTTCAGAAAAATGTAACTGTTCCCATTCCTGTAGAATCCATTCCTACAATACACTTTCCTATCCAGAACCTCTGTATACTGAGAAACTTAAACATTGCACTCAAGGGGCTTCGTGCTTAAGGAGGAGAGTAGTTATAGAATGAGACTTGACTAATAAATAATATACAGCAATTATTAATTCCTTACTTTGTCTATACCTAAGACTACCACGGATAACCCTAAACCAAGTACCGACAAAGGACACATACCTGTACTTAGGACACAGGATCCACCTCCTGCATCTGAAAGCACTTGCTTTGACCGCTCATGCCGCCTCCTCATCCCCTCTACAATGTCTTGCTATATATGCCCTTGGATCCTCAAAACTCATCACTCTAGTTGTAACATTACTTGTGTCACACTCATAGAAGGAGACCTCGGAATGTACACTTGTAGTCACCCAGGCTCTTCAGCACAGTGTATTGGATTCAGAATATGTATTATGTTCTCAAATAAAAGCAATATTTTAATATCTTCACTGTGTGTGATTCATTAACTAGGGAAAACTCACACGTTTTTCGTAAATAAATAATAAATATTTGCATTAAAGTTCAATATGATAGTGTTGACAATATAATAGGCCTAAAATTTAGACAAAAATGTTGGAACAATAAATCAATTTATTTATTAGAAATGCTTCAATGACCGGACCGCCAACTAACTTCAATTTATATTCTATGGTCAGCTATTTCATGATTAAAGATTACGTACGTAGTTAACTAATCTCTACTAAACACCAAGAAACGCTTCTTAGTTTTATAAACACCGTTATCATTATTTGAGTTGTAAAAATTGTCAATACAAAGTTATGAAATCTTTTTCAATTTAGGCTTTCCTACTTTGATGGTGGATATAGTTTTTCTTTATTTGGCCGAAGGTAGATTTACTTAATAGACTCTTTCGGACCTAACGAGTTCCTAATGTGTCTGCTACCCTCCATTTGACCAGACCTTCGGAATTATTTATTAATCCACACTATTTGCATATAGACAGGGTTGCTAAATATCATCCTTTTGTAAGTTAAAATCGATAACCAGTATAGTTTGTTAATTAATTCAATACAGTAGGACATCCTATTGAATCACAAGGATTAACAAGAGTTTTCTGATATTAAATTTTTTGGAAAACCATGTATTAAATGCATGTTTTAACTAATTATCTTGATTTAGCTGAAGCACTGATGAATGGTCTAAGAACATACAAGTAAAAATTGTTTATATGTAATATTTTTTTTTTTTTTTTTTTACTTCCACTGGAATACATAGTGAGAGAAAACGTTGGGATCATGAAAATTTTCGAAAATACACTTTTTTAGAGTCTCTTAAATCCAACTAACCATTCCAGCGTTTGTGTATGTTTATTTGTAGATTAAAAAAAATATGTTGCCAACAAAATGTTTTTTTTTGTTAGCTATGATTAAAAAGGGAAAATATATAAGTTGCACGAATTTGATTAAAAACTAAAGTAGCAAAGAGCATACATATATTTTATATATTTTTTGTTTGTTTTTGCAAAGCTAAAGATTTTAGAAAAATATTATATAATATGCAAACCTGTAAAAGGTAACTGAGACTTATGAGAGGGGATAAAACTAATCTAAAACTCATTGTTGTAGATTATAACATAATACATTATTTAATGAAACACGTGTATCAGTTCAAATTCTTTAAAGAGTCTAGAAAAAATGTGTAAAACCTTTATTCATCTCTTATTTTTTTAAAATGTTCTTAAATTGATTTAAACAAAGGACATGAGTGAAAGACACCAGATGTTTACTACTGTTTTAAACTTCTTGATTTTTATTCAATACTAAAAAACAATTAATATTACATTATTAACATTCTAAATGGTACTGCACCCTATATTATTTCTCCTTTATCGTAACAAAGTGGAAATATATAGCCATGTCTATTGAGGTTTCTTAGTTTTATTATGTATTTATAATAATAAAAAGTTATATTTTCCGATAAAAAGAGGTCGTCGGGTGAAATAATTTACTTGCTGAGCGGTCTTATAAGGGTTGATAGTGTAATTTAGCAGACTTAACAGCGATACTACAAGACATATGTTATCCTAAGGGCCAAACTTAATAGCCAATGCAGGCCCATGTTAGGAGAAGATAAGATGTTTATATGGATACTTCAGATAATTGTCTTTAAGAGATAAAGTACATTTCGAAATATTAATTATTCACATATTGTTTTAATAAATCATGCTAAATCTGTTAAAAATTGATATTTATAACGTTTACTGTTATCTATAAATTAAAAATCTTCAATTATACATATTATCCTGTAGTTTTCAATTTATCTTAGCTTTTTTAAATTTCAATATTTATCTGTACATTATGCAGATGCATCTGAATTTAGCTTTAAAGTTAATTCAAATTTTCTTTCAATATTTGCAGTACCCTTTGAATTCTGTATTTCAAAATTCTTCATTAAATCTAGTATTTTTTAAATTAATTTTTTTATTTTTGAGAATCAAAGCAATTAAAATGATAACACAAAGCTTCGCTAATTATTTAAAAGATTAAAATAATAAAATATATTTATAATTTTTTTTTTTTAGTTCATACATGTTTATATGCATGTCTACCAAAATACGATGCTAATAAGAATTCCAGAATCAATAAGATGGATTGATTTTCTTTGGAATAAAGGTATGGATTTCTTTCTTTTGACTGTATACCGAAATGATTTCGAAAAGTAATTATTCACATTGTTTATCGTTTTCACGCTCAATCATGGGAAATGTATATCTCGAAACTTTGCCTAAACAATATTCTTTATTTATTTTTTACTGACTCAACTGAACATTTATTATATTAAAAGAAAAACCCAAATCGATGAAAAATAAATTTAATATAAATGACTTATTTTTTCTTTATAAAAGTAGAAAAATGTACAAACATTTGTATTTAATTTTTAAAATTATAATAGATTACACACCTTACCACACACTATATTGCTCACTATATAACAATGATAATAATATTTCTTTATATATTCTATGACAAGTACGGAATAATATAACGGGAAATAAAAAGTCTACTTAACACTGGAGTCTTAGAGAAAAATAATTGTAAACAATATAATTAAAATAATCAAATGAACAAATAAAATAAACCAAAAGATAAGCTCAAATGAAAATGTACAAAAATATATATATATATATATGTTAAAATGAGAAACAAAAAATAAGGTATACAAAAAAAAATAAAAGAAGAAAATATACAGTTTTGAAAAAAAAGAAGGAAATTACAATTCATCTGAATGTTTTTAATATAACATATATTTTAATCTTACATCTTTGAAAAGATAATCATTTCAAATAATATTTGCTGTTGAATGAATCAAAGAAAAATAAAACTGAATTAATAAATAAACATATCTGTCTGCTTTATCTGTTGATTTTCCCTGAAATTGGCATCTACTTGAGATTATTTGGGAATAGCATTAATAGGGAATGGCCGAATAGACGGAATTTAAACGTTAATAGAATTTGGGGGTCCCGGATATTAGATATCATATATATAGAAGGATATTTGTTGGAGAGTCTTAATATTTTACCACTGTCTTCGATAGCGGGGAGAGGTTAAACTTAAAAGGGTTGATAAGAACAAGGGTTAAACTCCACGAAAATGAAGTGTTTAAACTTTTTTTTATCAAGCATGAGCAGTTCACACTTAATAGCTGGATGTCATTACTAAAGATAACCGAAGGGCGACAAAGCCCATCAATCCATGGCCCTTGCAATATGGCGCTAATGGGAAGAGCCGACCTAATGGTTGTTTTTACGCGGCGGTGAGGGCCCTAAACCCTTAAACCCTACGCCGGCCCGCCTCGGCTAATTGAGTTAATAATATGCAAAACCCTTTCATTAGCCTGATGGCTGTAAGGACCATTCATCACCGAGGGCCTCTGTCTCCCTCAGCACTGTCCTTCGCCGCTCCAAAGCTGAAGAAGAGCGTTCTGGAAACGGCCCTAGATACAGTGACACAAGCCTTGAATTGAGGATGAACTCAGGCGTTTCATCATGGAGGGGATCTAAATATAGGACACAATGCGGCCTTCATATGAGCGAGATTTGTAATCATGATTAATAGGGTGCATGAACATCCAAGAAGGAATGTTCCTATCCATGGAAATCAGGGGATTTAATTTTTTTTTTCTTTTTGGATAGTGTCTTGAATAATCATTCAATTTGTCTCTCGAGATATTTCATTTTCCTTCTTTATTTCCCGACTCCTAAAGCAGCTTTCATTTCGTTTAAAAGCACACTAAAGTTCAAAAGTAGTGAGTTTTTAAAAAAAAAAAGTTAGTGAGTGGGTACTCGAATATGAAAAATTAGGTACGTGGAGTAACTAAATCCCCGTACAGACTAGCTTACAAGACTAGTGGGGATCAACGTGTTCCTGATTTCCCAAGTTAACTATAAAGGACAACCATAATGTATAGTACACAATACAAATACACTAACACAGGGTTATATATAGTACTCACCTATGGATGAGGGTATAAAACATCCCTTGTTGTCCCTGAGGGACCTATCCATCATTTGTTTAACTAATCCCTCACAAAATTGACTAAAAGATTAAAAAAAAAAAATCTTGGTAAAAGGACTTTGGGAAAAATGAAACAACAGATGCAAGATCTAGTGGACTGGCTCCGGTGTGCACTCTCCTTTATGCTGAAGCTTTGAGGGAAAGTAAAAGATGAAGATTGACTAAGGAATGTACCTGAGACGAAATTCGATGTTTGACACGTGGGTCTATAAGTATATTAAAGCAAGATAAAATAGCCAAATCAGTAAAAAACCGAAAAACTTGCAAAATAGTGTAGCAAAACCCCAAAATATTAGGGCACTAATGACCTTGGAGTTTTGTGCCTTGAAACCCTAATAAATAATAAATAAACCCCAAATTATAAAATTGAGGGTATTTATGTACAGGCATAGATATAGATATAGTCAGGTTATTTCTTCCATAAATCACTTCGCAGACGATGGGTATGTTTCACGAGGATCCATGATTTGAAGCATATGCCCCCAATTTATACTATAAAATATAAACCAAATATTATCATTATTAGGGTAATAAATAATAAACCAAAAAATACTAGACCGCGTTACTATTTTCTTTTCTTTTTTTTCGATGTTTATTCAAATAATTCAAACAAAATTTCCTGATTCCAAAAACCTTCCATTTTTTCTCAATTAGCAATAATAACCGAGCTGTCAGAGAGTCAAATCCCTTATAATTTGTGGTTTGACCATATAAGATTATCTTGGTTTATTATTTTCGATAATGAACCATTGTAATTAGAATCAAAAATCAATTATTCGCGATTTTTTGGTAAATAAACACGAACAACATTTTTTCTCCATCTTCAAAAATAACTAAGTTATTGAATGAAATAACCTTTAATTGGCCGATATTTTAAAAATAACCAGCTGATAAAAACGTCTAGATGTTGGATTATCGTTGCATGCCCCAGTATTTTTGAGACAAATTAAAAAAAAAAAAAAATCGTCCAGTAGCTTCAGAGAAATGCAGAGGAGGATTTTTTTTTATTTGTTATTCGGGCTCTACGCATCTAGAAACGTAAGCCCTCAAATTTTTAGGTGGGAGGAGTAATTTTTTTTTTTTTTCTTTTTGTCGACTACAAAGATTTATTATTGAAAACACTAAATCAAATATAAATGTTATTACAAACTCCCAATAATTATAATAATAATAGGCTTAGCAAACCCGAAGGTTCGATGCCGATACCACCAAATTCCGCCTACACAGAGTCGTCCAATGCTCACCATTCAAGCCCAAGCTCTCGAGATCAGCCTTAACGCAATCCTCCCATCTCCGCTTCGGCCTACCTTTCGGACGCCTACCAGTCGGATCAGCAAATACCAACTTTCTCGGAATCCGCTCGTCATCGAGCCCAACAACTTTACTCGCCCATTTGAGTCTCCGCGATGCAATCAGCTCAATTATATTCACAGGATGCAAGTTCCGCAATTCCGCGTTGTGTAATCTTCTAAACTCCCAGTGGCCTCATCTCTCTTTGGACCAAATATTTTACGCAATACCTTATTTTCGAAAACCTTAAGCCGTTGTTCATCCTTCAAAGTAAGCGGCCACGTTTCACATCCGTAAAGAATCGTTGGAAGAATAATAGTTTTATAAATTCTAATCTTTAAGTTTTTAGATAGAAGCCGCGAACTAAGTAACTTAGCAACTGAATAATAACACGCATTTCCCACCTTTAACCGGGACTTTATTTCTTCCTGGATTTCATTTTTTCTAGTTATAATTGAACCTAAATACTTGAATTTCTCTACGTGTTCAAAAGTAAGACCTGATACATCAATATCACCAAGATCGACACCGTTTCTGCTACTAATCATATACTTGGTCTTATCGGTATTTAATTCGAGTTCTATTTCTTTACCGGTTTTTATTAACACACTTGTATTTAGTTGTATGGTTTCTGTGTCTTCACCTAGCAGTACCAGATCATGGGCATACCCCAAAACCGGAATCTTGTCACCCATATTTAAGCCTTTCTCAAACTCCCAATAATAAGTTTATTATTTATTATTACCCTGCTTTCACAACCTGGTCCGAGAAACCCCCATATAGCCTTCAAAGGGGAGGTAAGGGTAAACAAAACAAAAAATAAAATAAAATAAAAAAAAAGGTTAAAAAAAAAAAATAAAAAATAATCTCACCAAGGCCTGACACAAAACTAGGATCAAGATTGACAAATTAAAAAGACTTACCAGTAGAATACCTAAATCATAATAAATTATGAGTATACCTTGAAAATGAACGTATCTACGTGTCATAAACATATAACATCTCAGAACCAAGGAGGATAGATATATTGCTTTCACCTCGTAAGGATGTATTTTCCAGAATCGTTTATGAAGTTCGAAACAAGAGTTTAAAGATAAATTTCACAAGAAAGTAAAACAGCGATAAACTTGTGAGGGAGCGCTATATTGAAAATTTATTTAAGTTAGCCCGATGTAGGCTGGATAAAAGCAAACACTCAAGGAAACCTAATTTCCGAAACTTTTCCACTTACATGACTCTCGTGTAATTAGTTCTAATAGAAACGTCCCATCATTCTAAGATGGAATGCGAATTCTCTCTTTACACATCCTTACTTAAGTCGATATAAAAGCATTTGCTAAACTATCATCTAGATAAAAAGTTGTATGCAGAAATTAAAAATCTGGTGCGGGCAACATAAGACTTTCACTTGCCTGTGTTTTAAAAATCGATTAAAGAATATTCAAATACAGTTAAAGATAAAAATTAGTGAGACTATTAAAGAATTAATTAAATTGAATTTCTATAGAAACATGTGTTTTATTAAAAAATCAATTATATTATCATCTAAAATAATCAGTTAGTTTTATCGGCTTTTCATCATTCTTTTTTTCTGAATTCTTTAGCTTTCCAACGGTATATTACACATGTAAATTACTGTTCTTATGTTCAATAACAAAAACTTGTATTAAAAAAATATTATTTCAGTATTTTCCTTCAGTTGGGTATCGAATTCAATAAATTTATATATTTACCTGTTTTTTCATCAGTGATAACAAGATAATATAGTTATTTTTATAGAATCAACAAAATTAAAATTACTTTAGAAGAAGAAAATTTAAAATATCGGCATTTAAGCCCTGTCATACTATTTTAATCAGAATGAAACCTACATGATCTTAAAGCCTATTAAATTAGACATCGATATAGCGAGTTTAATCAAAATCGTCTGACCGTTTTTGAGAAAATCATAAAAAGGTGTAATATACATGGCATTAAGTAGCTCTTCTGTAGCTTTTCTAGTTAGCTGATTTTGATGAAAAGTTTTTGTAACTTCTTGGGCGTATAATTGTCTTAAATAAGAAATTTCAGTTTTATAGGACTTTTCGTTTCCGCCCGGGAGTTACCACCCACACACAGGCACAACACACACACACACACACAGACCTTTTTGCGGGACTTGGTTATTTGGACTCAGGGGACCCTAAAACGTGTATCTCTGTTGAAAACAGGAATTCGAAAATGTTCACGATCGCAATACTTTCCCTTACTATATATAGTAAGTGAAAGTAAAAATAATAGTGAACAAATGAAAATAATTAATTTAGTTAGAAAATTTGTTCAAATTTGTAGAAAGACGAATTAAAAAAAAAAAAATATGAAGTGATGGTGATGTACATGGACCTTGAGTAAGCATAGTCCAAGAAATAGATCACCTAAAAATTTTAAAAATAATATTTATTTAAAAAGTTAAATAAGTTCATGACGTTCATAACAGGCCTACAACGATTAAAACCAAGACGTTTTAAATAATAACATTTATAATAATATATCAAAAATAAAAATATATATAGGTCAATCCATCCAGACCTTGCCGCTCGACATTTTTCATTTTTATGATTTTCTGATCAGTTATTCTTTATCCTGAATATAAAACCGTAAAATAAAAAATAATATGACCAATACAGTGTTGTAGCTGTTATAAGTCAGCTTTGCGGGTGAAAACATGTGTTGTGAACATCTTTCTAATTCTTGTAATTTTGTAGATATCAAACCAAAACAAAAACTAAAAATAAGGTAAGGACATGTTTTGTATTTCCTTTCCCCTTCCTCCCCCCCCCCCCTCTCCACAATTCATTACCTAAATAATAAAGAAAGTGGTTTAAAAATATGTCAAAATGAATAAAAAATTAGTTTATATACATTATAATTATTACTATTATGGTTTTTATTAAGTTATTAAAATTATAAATTACCTTTTATCAATCATTGTTCTATTTTTCAAATTTCATTCTTCCTATTTCAAACTTACTTTCAGGACATAATATTATTTTACAGTTATTATTCTAATAATATGTAATATCATAATGTGATTTATGGTGAAACAAATAATTTATTTATTATTTTTGACTATCTGAGTATTTTCCACCATCACCTGCTATAGAAAAGTGTAAAAAGGTTGATTAGTTTATATGCAAGTATTGAGATTATTGTGTCATTATCAAAGAATTTTAGATTTATGATAATTTTATTGCTTTATTAAAATATTTAAAGTTAATTAAATTAGTTAACTAATTTTGAAAGTATAAACTATAAATTTAATAGAAAATATTATGCAAATACACCAAATTAGGAAAATTTGATAATACAAAATAGACATTTTTAACATTATTTATAATTTAATGATATTAATTGCTTTTCATCTAAAAAATAATTTAAGATTATAAATATAATTATTATTCAACTGATTTGAGAATATCTAAACTCTGATAAATAAATATACAGCAAAGAGTTAGGAAATTTATTACCAATAATATTCCTTTTAATATATTTAGCTCTTTCGATTAGTTTATTATTACCAAAAAAATATATTTGAATCAGTAATAAACTTTTAGGTTATAATAAAGAAAAATCCTGTAAACTAGAGTGAAAATAACTGATAAATATAATAACAAGAATTTACAGTTAAAGGAACATTTTTTCAAAAAAATTTTGATTTTTTCAGTTAATTACTGAGAACAAATATAATCAGCAGTCAATAAACACTTTTGGTTTGTATCAAATTTATTTCTTATATATAAAAAAGTAATACATTAGGAATAAAACTGTAAAAATAAAATGTATGTCAGATATAATTAGCATTAAAAGACATCAAAATAATTATTAGATAAAATAAATATTTTTTAGATATGAAAATCTTAAAAAAATGATCAATAGGTACCGCCAAATAAATAATTTCATAGGTCATAATTTATAATTCTAAAAGAACATTTTATTTAGGGGAATCGTTAAAAAATTATTTTGTTTCAAATCAAAACATAAATTAATTGAAATTTATTAGGAATCGAAACAATTATTTGTTTTCATTATTTATGATTTTATTTTATCTAATTTCGAAACGTTTAATTTTTTTTGATTTATTTTTAACTGGTCATTTACAATTTTTGATATTTATCTTTCGCATATGTAATTGAGCTCGTATTCGATTTATTTTTTTTCGCATTATTATACCTATAATTAAACATATCGTTCAAGATAGAATAATGTGATGTGAGGCATATGTTGATATATATATATATATATATATATATATATATATATATATATATATATATATATATATATATACATACATACATATGATTGATACAAGATATATGTTACTTAGGAATAGATTTAAAGAATGATATTGGTCTATGGGCCATTCCATGCGAATTTCCCAAAATAATTTAGGATCCCAGATTTTAATGAATTTTAGTCTTCATTCATTCATGTAGTTATATTATACAAAATTTTATTATTCTATCGTAACTATTTTTACTTCCACTTACTATATATCGTAAGGGAAAGTATTGCGATCGTGAAAATTTTCGAAATCGAGTTTTCAACGGAAATACACGTTTTAGGGTCCTATGAGTCCAAATAACCGGTTGTATGTGTGTGTGTGTGTGTGTGTGTGTGTGGGTGGTAACTCCCGGTGGAAACGAAAAGTCCTATAAAACTGAAATTTCATATTTTAGACAATTATACGCCCAAGATGTTACAAAAAAAATTTCATCAAAACCGGCTAACTAGAAGAGCCACTTTATACCATGCATATTGCACCTTTTTATGATTTTCTCAAAAACGGTCAGACGATTTTGATTTAACTCGCTATATCGATGTCTAATTTAATAGGCTTTAAGATCATGTAGGTCTCATTCTGATTAAAATGGTCTGACAGGGCTTAAATGCCGATATTTTAAATTTTCTTCTTCTAAAGTACTTTTAATTTTGTTGATTCTATAAAAAATAACTATTTTATCTTGTTACCGCTGATGAAAAACAGGTAAATATATGAGTTGAATGAATTCTATACCCAACTAAAGGAGTTTTTGAACATAAGAACAGTAATACACATGTATGATATACCTTTGGAATGCTAAAGGTTTTAGAAAAAATATTATCTCATACACAAGCTTTTAGAAGTTAATAGGGAGTATTAAAAATCTGATAAAACTAAGTGATTGTTTTAGATAATAATATAATAGATTTTTTAATAAAACACATGTTTCTATAGAAATTCAATTTAATTAATTCTTTAATAGTTTCACTAATTTTTATCTCTAACTGTATTTGAAAATTCTTTAATTGATTTTAACAACGGAGGTAAGTGAAAGTCGTGTGTTGCCCGCACCAGATTTTTCAGTTTAGAGCCACCCAAACATTGACATTTCTATGGCCTCATAAAACTCTTAGTTTTGCTTTACATTTTTATACATGATATTTTTTTTCATAATTATTGGAGCATCATAAATAAATTATTTATTTATTCTAGAAATAACTATAGTTTCCTTCATATAATCTGAATTTTTCATGCTGTTTAATTAAAAAATAACGATAGTACAATTTTATTTCTTTGAGTCGTTTGTTTAGTTTGGTTTCATTTTATGTAATTTGTTTTTCGTTTTTGTTTATATTGTGAATATTGTATGAATGTGATCCTTTAGCGATATTATTATTGTCAATTGTGACAAATTGTAATAAATAAGAATAAATAAATATAATAATAATTTCTTTGAGTAAGTCAGCTTCTCTTGGAGCCAGCCGAGGTTAGGGTGGCTCTAAATTGAAAACTTCTTAAGATAGAAAACTAAAGTTTTGTATAAAATCCTTAAAACATGAAAGAATACATCTTGCTAAATTTCATTAAAATCTGAGATCCTATAATTTCTGGGTGAAGGACCCTGTTTTATCCCAAGAATAAGAGGTTTTATAGTTATTAAGACTCGGCTAAACGCCAGAATTATTTAACGCCTTTTAAAACATGGCTCAAACACTTAACCAGTGCAATAAAATATAAATTAAGTTCTTATAAATGTGAATTCCCATATACATACATATTTTTTAATATCCTATATAATACACAAATCGTATAAAAAAAATCTGGTGCGAGCAACACACGACTTTCACTTACCTCTGTTTTTAAAATCAATGAAAGAATTTTCAAATACAGTTAGAGATAAAAATACGTGAAATTATTAAGGAATTAATCAAATTGCATTTATATAGAAACATGTGTTTTATTAAAAAATCTATTATATTATTATCTTAAATAATCAGTTAGTTTTATCTTCTTTTCATCACTCTCCATTAACTTTATAAAAGCTTGTATATGAGATAATATTTTTTCAAAAATCATTAGCTTTCCAACGGTATATCATACATGTATATTACTGCTCTTATGTTCAAAAACGAAAAATTGCATTAAAAAAATATTTTTTCTGTTTTCTCCTTTAGTTGGATATCGAATTTATTCAATTTATATATTTACCTGGTTTTCAGCAGCGTTAACAAGATATTCTAGTAATTATTATTGAATCTACAAAATTAAAGGTACTTTAGGGGAAGAAAATATCGGCATTTAAGCCCTGTCAGACCATTTTTATCAAAATAAAACCTACATGATATTATAGCCCATTAAATTCTACATCGATATAGCGAGTTTAATCAAAAACGTTGGAACCGTTTTCGAGAAAATCGAAAAAAGGTGCAAAATGCATGGTATAAAGTGCCTCTTCTGGTAAGCTCATTTTGATGAAAAAAGTTTTGTCACGTCTCGGGCGTATAGTTGTTTTAAATATGAAATTTCAGTTTCATAGGACTTAACGTTTCCGCTCGGGAGTTACCACACACACACACAGACCTTTTTGCGGGACTTGGTTCTTTGGACTCAGGGGACCCTAAAACGTGTATTTCCGTTGAAAACTGGAATTCGAAAATTTTCACGATCGCAATACTTCCCCTTACTATATATAGTAAGTGAAAGTAAAAAAAAAATAAACAAAATGAGTCCCATTACTGTTTTACCACAGTTTATTTTTTTTTCGCTATTGAAATATTGCATGACAGACAATAATTTTTTATTTAAATATTTAAATTACGGATAAGTTAATTTTAATGGGGTATATAATGGAATAAAACTTATGCTTTTTATAGGGCTGGAGGGGGTTAAAGCTATTATTTCTTGATAGTCCTATTTTCCTTTTTCTCTAAGTTTACTTTTAGATTATTAATAAAACTGTTTATTATTTAATAAATATTTTTGATATACAATAGAGGTTAAAATAATATTAAGCCATTTTTCAGGGTTACTTAACAATAGAAAAAAAGAAGTATGAAATGGATATTCTAGGCCATCAATAAATTCTTGTTAAGTAAAAACATATAGGTAAAAATTTCCATCTCAAGGCTTATGGAAACACGAGAAGCGGAAATTCCCATCATTTACTGCAAAAAGATTCGACCAAGTTTCCCGGATTTCCTCTGACAGCGAGTTGGAAAACTACTCTTTTCGACTACACGTCTCACAGAAAAGACATCAAGACAAATAAAGCTTTACCTCTGAACGTTCATGGGATACTTCTTCTTCTTGAAAAGTTTCCATATCGGGTGACCGCCCGTCGGTTCCGGAACCATGGCGGACTCCATCTCCATTCTCTATTGGCGAAGACTAGAGTACCCTGCGGTCGGGAAACATCTGTTTATTCACAGGCGTCGCGGTTATAAATAGATGCATTCGGATAAACATGGACGGTAGGAAGATACCGCAATGTAAACAAGAAGCTAATACTTCGGCTAATTCCTCAGAAGCTTTGCTTATTCAATACAATCTATTTCGATAATCACTAAACACCAAATGAAAAAGACAATCGTGTTTACATATAACCTACGAATAGAACTTATTACTGGATAAATAATTGGAAAATACACATAAAATCTTCAAAAAATAATAAATGCATTATTCGAAAAAATATTAAAAAAATAAACAGAATACAGGTATATTGCACAATTTGAATACACAACACTTGAACGACCCCAAGATACAAGATAGACTGTATTCTCGATGAGTCCACTCAACCCCCCACCGCTGCTCTAATGAATTAATCATAAAGTCATGATGTAACCCTAGCCACGCGAGGTTATTTGCATTTTAAGGGAAAAAGGGGCTCTTGAACTAGGAAATAAGGCGTTTTCTTTGTTTTTGTTCAATTTAAACGAGATAGGAAGTAACTGTAATACAAGGAAGCAATATATTATTTAGGACAAGAATAAAACATCTGCTGCGGGCAACACACGACTTTCACTTACCTCCATTGTTATAATCAACTTAAGAATTTTTAAATAAATTTAGAGATTAAAAAAATCGTTAAGGAATTAATTACATTGTTTTTCAATAGAAACATGTGTTTTATTAAATAATCTATTATGGTATCTACGACAATTAGTTTTATTGGCTTTATGTCACTCTCCATGAACTTTTACGTGTATAAGGTAATATCTTTTTCTAAAATCTTCAACTTTCCTACAGTGTATTATAGATCTATTCCATACACAGATATTTTTATGCTTAAAAACAAAAAAATCCAAGAAAAAACATTTTTGCTCCTTTCGTTTGATATCGAATTCGTTAAATGTTTTTTATCAATGCTAACAAGATGATATCGTTAATTTATTCAAATTTACACAATTATGCTGCTATGCTAGCCACTACTCCACAGGTGACCTCAATGCATTCAACAAGGTGTTTGAATCTGCCGGGTTTGAACCCGTGACTTGGGCATATTAATCTTTAACACCTTGCTGAATGTATCCAGGGTCACCTGGGGAGTAGTGGCTAGGAGCCTTCTATGCTTAAGGTCGCAAGTCCAAAACCAGCAGATAGCCTATATTTGCTTTTAGGGAGTAAAAATCCTTGGTTATTTCGTCCTTTAAAATAGGCTGTTATGCTAGCCACTACTCCACAGGTGACCCTGTATGCATTCAGCAAGGTGTTAAAGATTAATATGTCCAAGGTCACGGGTTCAAACTCGGCAGATTCAAACACCTTGTTGAATGTATCGAGGGTCACCTGTGGAGTAGTGGCGAGCATAACAGCCTTCTATGCTTAAGGTCGCAAGTCCAAAACCAGCAGATCGCCTTATATTTGTGCGCCACAGGTGACTCTTAAAAGATTTAAAAAGTGGAACTCGTAAAAGATCCCTCCCAATCTTAAGTAAACCTGGATAGGCAAGACTTAGGACTCCCGCTGCACCGTCGGATTAAGCACAGTAACATAAAGTGACATTAAATGGATAAACAACAACAAGATTTAATAAAAATGTTATATTCTTGGTAGCAAAACCTCATTAAATTGACTGTATAAAATGTATACAAGAAATTATGAAATTTACTTAAAAAATTATGAATTTGATTGAAAAAATTATGAATTTGACTGAAAAAATTATGAATTTGACTGAAAAAAGCTATATTTGTTATGCGACTTTTGTGTCTTTGGATATAAGAACAGCAACATAGATGTATAATATACCGTTAAAAAGCTAAAGATTTTAGAAAAAAATATTATCTTACACACCAGTTGTAATAGTTAACGGAGAGTGATGAAAAGCCGGTAGTACAAATTGATTATTGTGGATAATAATATAATAGATTATTTTATAAAATACATGTTTCTATCGAAACTTAATTTAATCAAGGAATTAACAATTTATTTCCATTTCTCAATGTATCTAAAATTCTTGAATAGATTTTAACAACAGAGGTAAGTGAAAGTCGTGTGTTGCGCGCACCAGATTTTTATACAAAGATAGGCAGCTCATTACTGTTAGGCCGAATTCATTAATAATTTACAGTAGGAATACATCATATAGAGAAATGGGGAACTAAAGTAAATTTCGAGAAGCCACTAATGAAAGGAGTTGCTTGGAACCTCCGAGTCCAAGTTAGCTCATATTTGTCAAGGGAGAGGACCTATATTGCTTTTCTTCCTCTCCAGGGCATTCTACAGGAAAGGCTATTTTTAGTTGCCCTCTACATTACACATCATTATTATTATTTTTACTATCTAAATAAGTAAACGTTGTTCTACCTTATAAATTATTTCTTGGAAATATTTAGGTTGTTATGAAGAAACGATAATGAATGTATTGTAAGTGTGTGGGGATGGAATCTAGAAGAGAACAGAAAGAGGTGTGGAGGAGTGTAAAGGATGACCATCGATAAAAATAAACAAAAACAATAAAAAACTAATAAAATAATAACCAACGGACATAATCATTGTTTGATCTATTAAAAGTTATATGTTAAGTAAAAATATCTGGTCCGTTCAACTCCCGACTTTCAATTACCTCCGTTAATAAATGAAGTGAGACATTGATTTCTAAAACGTGCTATATTAATCAAGGAAATTTTACAGGAAGAGCAAAAATCTCTCATTACTATATTATTAAACCAACTTTTTTGATCCTTTTCTCATTAAAATCCAGAATTATTTTTACTTTTACTAACCTATATATGAAATATATAGTAAGGGAAAGTATTGCGATCGCGAAAATTTTCTAATTCGCCGGATATAAACGCCTCCTTAGTCCAAATCCCGCTAAAAGGTCTGTTGTATGTGTCCGCCTGTGGGTAGTAAGTCTAGCCTATTATAACTGTTCTTATTATTTTGTTTTTAAATATTTATTTATTGAGAAATATTACAATCTGTATCAGAATGAAGAATAATAATAGTGATATAGGACCACATTCATACAATATATACAGAAAATAATGATAATGTAAAATTACATAAAATAGAAGAAAAAAAAATACATAAAATAGAAGAAAAAATACATAAAATAGAAGAAAAAATTTTTATCATAAAAAAAACAAAAACAGAAAATTACATAAAAAAAAATAGTTTAGCTCTTTTATCCTTTCGTTTCTCATCAAATTCGTCCAACGTGTATATTCAGCCGTCCTTATCAATGTCATTAAGATGATATGGTTAGCCTTTTAGAATGTACAAAATTAAAGTTAATTTTAAGAGGAAGAAAATTTTAAATAACGGCACTTAAGCCCTGTCAGACTATTTCAATCAGAATGAAACTTACATGATCTTAAAACCCATCAAGTTTTACATCCATATAGCGAGTTTAGTCAAAATCGTTAGAGCCGTTTTTGAGAAAATCGTAAGAAGGTGCAGAATGCATGGTATAAAGTGGCTCTTCTGGTTAGTTGATTTTGATAAAAAAGTTTTTGTGTCTTGTATAGTTGTCTTAGATTTGAAATTTCATTTTCATAGGACTTTTCGTTTAGTCGAGGGAGCTACCACGCACGGACACTCACACAGACCTTTTGGCGGGACTTGGTCATTTGGACTTAGGAGACCCTAAAACGTGTATTTCCGTTGAAAACTGGAATTTGAAAATTTCCACGATCGCAATACTTTCCCTTACTATATATTTCATACATAGGTAAGTGAAAGTAAAAAACTGGAGTGCTGGTAAGTGCAGTTTCTGTCCTTAATGTATTTTTCACGTATTTTATCTCATAGCTCATTTAACTGTTGTATTAACCAATACAGTTGTAAATATCAATAAATATATAAATAGAAAAAAAATTGTTATGCGAAACAATTAACAAAGTTGGTGTAGCATCTCTGACGTATAATTTATTTATAGTATATGAAACTTTGCATTCGTGCTAGACTTACCACACACATGGACTTTTTCGTGCGACTTCGTTATGTTGACCGAAGGGATAATAAAACGTGAATTATCGTTGAAAACTCGTATTCAAAACATATGACTATTTCAATGCTCTAACAAAAAGAAAAAGAAGAAGTGTAAACAATTGTATTGTTATGTATTTTGCACTATTTTATGATGCCAATTTTATTTTAAATAATAAAAAAAAAATTCTAGATAGAATCAGACGAATCATCTAGCGGTATAACATATACTTAACGACCTATTCTTATACTTTCCAATACACATAAAATAATTAAAGAAAATCGGTCCAGCCGTTTAGGAGGAACGTGACCACAAACACCATGACCCGAGATTTTGATGTATTAGATTTATGGCAAAATTATGTTTTTAAAATATCTAAAACTTTACGAAACAAAATCGAATGCCTCAATAAATTTTCATTATACTGGCAAATTTGAAAAAAGAATTGGGTTTATAATAATAAGCATGTTTGTAAGTAATATTATATAATACTTAGACGTTTAAATGCCAATGATGATTCGTAAAAATTAAAAGTCTTTTTAGCTATTTCAATAATCAGGTACCAATATTTGAATCAAATGAATAATTAAACTAAAATTTAAGTTTCATTTTTTAATAAAAAAAAAAAAGAAACAATCAGTTCTGTGAAATCTAGTATTTATTAAATACATTCTGACTTCATTATTTGTTCCTAAGATAAAAAAATCAATAAAATAACTTAGAAAACAGAGTAATTGAGCAAATATTGAAAATATCTATTCAAATTTTAAAATATATTTTATTGATTCACAGAAATTAAAAATTGTTTTCATACAAGATAAAGTAAATGTGTAGTATGATTATAACTCATGATATATGATATGATATCATCCCTCTCTAAAAGTTGGCTGACGGGCCTCACACATCCAGAGGAAGGCAGTGTGTAAATCCAAATTTAAATTGTTGGTAGAGAAAGTCCTGACGGGATTGGGATTCGAACATGAACTCGTTTCGGCCATCGGTCGTCTGTCATCCTCATTGATGCCCATACAAGCTAAGCTTGTCTCGAGGAGCAAAGGATGCTTAGTATGTATATCTGTGTGCAATTTATTGTCCCATGCAAAGCCTAAGATATAACTACTACTTATTTTAAAGAACTGTTTTAGCAATGGCGTCAAATCATCAAAGAGAGTCAAAAAGATTTGCAGTTGTCTGTATGTTGTCTTGTAGAACGGTTGGTAAGTCAGTGCCAATTGCAAAATGAGCTCTGTGAGTATCATAAGGCCTACACTTTGTCAAAAGGTGTTTCACAGTAATCGGGCAACCGCATGTTGGGCAGTCCGTAGAAGGTTCCCGTGTCATGAGATTTCCGTGTGTTGGTCGTGTGGGTCCAATGCGTAGGCGCGCCAGGATAACCTCTCCCATTCGCTTTTGTCGTAGGAACGAATGCTAATGGGAGATGTCCCTTATGAGCGTGATGTCTCTTATGTCCTTAATCAGCGTATTCCGCATAAGCTAATAAGTAATGAGTTCTATTACATTATTGCCGAAAGGTAGAAAGATCTTATAATAAATAGGTATCAAAACGAAATTACTATGTCGCATATATGTCGCATAATTGTTATATAATTTTTAAAGGTACCTTGATTTTATAATTGTTCTATAGCTTATCACTGCAGAGATGGGACGTTCACGAGAATGGATATGATCATGTTGCACCAAAGATGCGGAGCATTAGGTCGCTCAAATGTTTATAGATTATGGAAATCGAGGGTGGTATAAGGAAAGTTTTTCAGGTCAGCTCCTAAGACGGAGGCAGTTCACATATATCCTCAGAGGGACTGCAGTGTTCTTCCTAGGCTCTATATCAGGAGAGCTTACGCTGAGTGGCGAAGAAATAAGGGAAAAACTTTGGGTAATCCTCAGGGGCCGCCCAACTGACCCGAAACACTTCTAACTTATCTTTGGCAGGCATCGACTTGATAAAATTTCGGGATTTTCTCAACCCACCCTTATTAAACCGCTCTCCCTTGAAATATCGAGGAAATTTAAAACCGAGCAGTGATAGTTTGGAACTAGTCCAAACTTGGAAAATCATCAACCCTATCTAAAGGGAGTATTCTCAAGGCTTATTTCGAAATCAGCATAGATAAAAACAAATGGATTGAAACAATTGAAAACAAAGGACACATAGAGGATAATAAAAAAAATAATTTATTCTATGACCAAATAGAATAAAATACGAGGAGAAAAAACGTAGCATTTATAACTGAAATTTTATATCCAGTAATACAATATATATAATAAATTAAAATATCAAGCACATAAAATTATAATTTTCATACAAATATCACGAGTGACACAGCATACTAATGCGAAGATAAGTTTAGGAACGAGATTTGCATACGAGTGATTCTCAGAATCTAGAATATAAATCAGAATATTATGATTCTGTTAGCCTCATAAACTCATTTAATTAAAATAAAACTGCTTATAGGGTGTTTATAAATTGCATATTTAACTCGTAATGCGATTTTATTGTACTATGGATGTGTTCGAACTCGTTTTCTGAGCATTAAACAATTGGATGATTTTGATGATGATTATCTAATGCAAAATATTCGCAGCTTTAAAGGTGCTATTATGTTGAGGTTTCTGTTTGTACTAAAATTGTTTTAATCGTACAAATTCGTTAATTACCTAGTATGATTTTGGTATATTATTTTCAATAATGAACCTTTGTAATCGACCAAAAAGAATCTCTTCTCGAAATTTGAGGGCTTACGTTTCAAGATATGTTGAACCCGATAAAAGAATTTCAAAACAATCTGTTTTTGTCACCAAGATTTTCTCCGAAATTACTGGACCAATTTTTTAAATTTATTTATTTATTTTTTTTTTTGGCACAATAATACCAGGGCATCCAACGATGATTCTACCACCTATACGTTCATATTAATCAATGAGTTTTAAAAATAGATTTAATTTAATAACTCAGTTATTTTTGAAGGTACAGAATTAATTATTAGATTTTTTAAACCAAGATTTTTAAATTAAAAAAAAATCTTATATGGTCACGTGAACAAATTTCAAGAGATGTGATTCCCTGACATATCGGTTCTTAAGGATGGTAGAGAAGAAATGTAAAAATGTTCTTAAATCAGGAAATTTTATTTGAATGGAAGTCGAAAGGAAAGACAAAAATAGTAAAGAAGTGTAAGATAAATGCTTTTGGCTTATTATTTTCAATAATGAAGCTTAGTATTCGACCACAAAAAAAAAAAAAGTTACTCCCTCCCCTCTCAAAATTTGATATGAATCAAGATAGGTGGAACCCGAAAAACCAAATCCGTCCGGCCAAATTAATAAATAAATACCGAAATAGCTTTATAAACCGTTATGCCCTGATATAGTTATTTGGAAATAATAAAGCATTGTGCAGTCATTTGCAGCGTTTTTCCAGTTGTTGAATTTTATGTTACGTATAAGCTTTAAAATGTAATTGTGACCTCAGGAGTAGAATTATAGAATTAAACTACCTCAGAACCATCGAAAATAGAATTTATTATAATTCATATTTTTTATTTAGTTCAATCTATTCATTGCTTGAAAACGTTACTAAAATTTTACAGATAAAACCATTGAAAATAATCAATTTTAATTTTTTTTTTTTTTCTCCGGGGTTCTGCAATGATGTCACATCCCGGTCCTCAGCACTCCGTCTCTCCAATAATCTCGATCATTACAGTCGTCCTCAGTCAGACCTCTGGCTGCCATTCCTCCATTACCTCTTCTATCCATCTTTTCCGAGGTCTTCCACGTTTTCTCCTCTTGGGTGGGCAGTATTCAATCAATCGAAGAGGCCATCGTGCTTCATCCATTCTCATAACGTGCCCATACCACATCAGCCTTCTTCTACTAATTTCTTTGAGAATGGTGAGCTCGGCCCCCACTCTTTCCCTTATTTGATTATTGGGGATTTTTTTTTAACCGAGACACGGCACAACTTCTTCTCCAAAAATCCATCTCCAGGGATAATAATTATTTTTGCTGGGATTTCTTCACCGTCCAAGATTCACATCCATATAGCGTAGTGCCAACCAATAAGGAGTGGAATATCTTCCAATTTGTTTATTCCGTTTCCGAAGCTTTTGTCTTATCCGATTAAGTCCATCCGGCTTTTTTCTGTTGCTGAGTCTGAAAGTGATTTGTTTTTTTTCCCAAGGAAATGGGGTGCTGGCCCGAATCCTAAACCCCTAACCTGGAGGACCAGGGTTTTGATTTCGGGGTAACCTTTCCCTAGACAGATTGCCTTAACCCAGCTAGGAGCTCTGTCTGCCCACCGCCTGTGTCTAATATTGTGATCAAATTGAATTGAATACGATAAAACATACAAATACCATGCTATACCTTAGAAATTTAAATTATTATTTTCAATTAAAAGTAATTCTGAATTAAAAAAAAAAAAGGATCTAATGTCAACTCTGAATATTCCAAATCTATTTTAAAATAATTTATTGAATTATTTTTTCAAATTAAACTAGCTAATATGTAAACTTTTTTCTAAAGAGACATCACATTCTATTGCTCAAAGCTTGAACAATTTAGACCAGCATTACTTAAATAATTACTATTTTGTTACAAATTATATTTATTTATAATTATAAATAACAAAAGAGTTTTTCAAATAAAGCTTTAATAAGTTTTAATAGCAACGGAAGAATAATTCTGTAAATAAAATTGACTAAATCTTTGAAGATGTTACATTCCATTACCATAACTTAGTGGATTTAAATGTTTATTAAAACCGATTATTCAAAAGAATCCGACTGGGAAACTTTCAATAAAAAAGAATATTAAAGTAGGGTTCAACATCCTGCAAGCATTTCAACTTGCAAATTAACCTTCAGAAGTTCATTCCGAGGCAGGAACATTTATAGGGAAATTTCTTTGCACACTTGGTTCAATTCCGAGTTAATTTTCTTTTCTTTTTAGATTTCTAAATATGTACATTTTCTTTTCATATAATTAGATTACTGTATTATTCATCGGATTCTTACAATCTTCGTTGCGAAATAGCAAGGAATTGAGCAACCAGAATAGTTGTAGATAATTGAACTATAGTTCAATATTTACACATAATCTCTCTCTCTCTCTCTCTCTCAATATATATATATAAATGAATAGCCTTTTCCCTTGGTGATCGCATCACGTGTTATTGGCTTGACCGATTTCGCTAATTTTTTTTCTGTTGTGTTTATTACAGTAAGGAGAATGATTTTATATAAAAAAAAAGAGAAAAGTTACTTGAGTAGTTAGGTTTTTTTTTTTTTTTTTTTTTCTAAGATAATCTCCTTAATTATATATATAAAAATGAATCCCTCTTTCCAGTGGTCATCGCATTACGCATTTCAGTCACACGTCACGGCTTCACCAATTTCGCTAAGAAATAGTTAAGACAGGACATGATCGTCAGTTGGGTCGGCTAGTTATATATAAAAATTATCTGATAAATTTTCAAAAAATGACTGACTCCTGATTATTCCACCTATAATATCTAATGTGTTCCATTACAAGCCTTTTCTTGTTACTTTTAATCAGAAACAGACGCAAAATTTATTTCGAAAAACTCATTGTGCTCATCTCCATATTTCATCAGAAGAAAATGAGTTGTAGGTTTTTATAAGGAAAAAAAAATAGCCCATTTTATTTTAAATAAATATAGAGATGGAGCTCGCAGCTTCTGTCTAGAAACTTAAAGGTTAGAACCTATAAAACTATGATAATATGATAAGATAAATACGATTTGATACGTGGTAGGTACTTTAAAGGATGAAGAAAGACTCAAGATTTTCGAGAATAAAGTACTACTTAAAATATTTGGTCTAAAGAGGGATGAGGCCACTGGGAAAGAAGGTTACAACACCCGGTATTACAGAGCTTGTGCCCTGTCAGTATAATTTAATTAAGAGCTTCGCGGTGACTGAAGAACGAATTCATGAAGTTAATTCGCTGTGAACCGAATGGTGGACGTCCGAGGCGTTAGTGGGAGGATGGTGTATATATGAAGTCTGATTTCAAGGACTCGGGTTTGGACGGTGATCATTGGACAAATGTATGTAGGCAACATTTGGTGGTATGTAACTCACTGTTTACGTCTTAGCAAGTTAATTCCAACAGTATATAATATTGGCCAGATTAGCAAATCCCATTTAAGTTATCTAACCCGCTAGAGAGCTAAATGAGATCAACCTACGAAGGGGCCGTTTGCCGCATACTGAGACTATCATGTAACTATTAAGAATAAAAACCACAATTCACACATACGAAGTTCATGATATTACTAAGGGATAGCCGAACAATAAGCTCCAGGGTTTGACTTATTTACGAATTTCACCCTTAAATATTTAACATGGAAAGAAATTCTTTTTTTCAACATACATTCATAATTCTATTCTCAAAATGACGTATTTTCCAGCCTTGTGGAAGCTATCATGGTGCTAAAACCAAATAAATCCTCCTTCTGTTTAAATTCTTATCGTCAAATCAGCCTTTTTCCTTCGTTCTCTAAATTATTAGAATAAATATTTCTGCATCGTCTAGATTCTCTTGAAATATTAAAATTTATACCCAATCATCAATTTGGTTTTAAAAAACATCATTCCACTATACAACAACGTCACCGATTAGTTGATTTCATTTCTAATTTATTAGAATCAAACAAATATTGTCCAGGCGTTTCCCTTGACATCAGTCAGGCTTTCGATAATGTCTAGCACAAAGAATTACTTTGTAAACTGAAAATTATATTTCCACCAATCTTCTATTTAATACTCCTTTTATACCTTTCCTACTGACATTTTTCTGTGAAAGTAGGTCTTGAACTCTCTACCATTCTCTGGGCAGTGTATTAATCAAAATATTTATTATTAGGTTCCTTTAATTAAAATGATCCTTTTCATTCAACTTATTTTATTTTCTTATTTTTTTGTCCCTACGTTTCGGCTCTTTGCCATTCTCAAGGGATCTACAAAAAACATTTATTTTAAAATTAAAAGATAAACAACATTATTTTTTAAAATTCTTATAAATCAATTTACATACCTCTTTATACTCCTTTATACACTCTATACAATATATAGATATATATTTTGTCATAATTGAGTAAAATAAAAATTAAAATTATTATAGGCTGACCAGCCCTGTCCTGGTTGTTATCATCTACTGGATTAAAGAAATCTATTCCCTCACTCTTAACTATTGATATCAAAACTAATATACACACATATATTGTTTTATTATCTCCTCCTCAGTCAAGTCTACATTTATTTTCACAGCCAAAAATTTTTTCTTTTAAAATTCTTTAATAAATTATTACAATACATAAACACACACACACACACACACACACACACACACACACACACACACACACATACACATACACACCCACATACACATACATATATATATATATATATATATATATATATATATATATATACATAAACACATAAACAAATATATTAATATCCAATTAAAAACAAGATAATTTACCTAACCATAAAATTCCAAATATTATTCTATTATATTGTTATTTAAACTTTATTCCAGAAATTCCATTTATTTAAATTATACTACTTATTAATTTTGCTCAAAATCTCAGCATAATGGTCATTCAAATTCTTGGTGTCTGTTTTGTAATTTATACTGTAGTTAATGTTTTCTGATATATATATTGCCTCTAAAATTTTTCTTCTAAAATCATTACTTTCTTTATGTATTACTATAGTATTTTCAAAGTCAAATTGGTGTTTTTTATTTATTACATGTTGTACTAAAGCAGTCTTATTACTATCTTTTTCTTTATTTTTAACATCATTTTGGTGTTGATACATCCTATCCTTCAAGAACTGTTTTGTTTCACCAATATATACTGCAGGACAATTTACACATGGTATTTTATATACCATTCCAGATTGGGAGTTTTTTTCTATTTTATCTTTTAGCTCACTATAATAATTTTTTATTTTGTTTCTTGGTTTGAAGGCAAAAGTATATTCTTCCATATCATATAATTTGAAGGATTTTTTTATTTCTTCAGAAAGTCCCTTTATATAATTGCAGCTTTGGAATTTTTGGGTTGTCTTTAATTTGTTTATTTTTTCACCATTGCTATTATTTTTATTTTTAGTTCTAATATTCAATTCCCATATGGTTTTTACTATTTTTTTGGGGTAAAAATTTTCTGAAAAAATTTGAAAAACCTTTTCTTTGACCTTATTTAATCTTTCATTATCTGTAATTGTGATAACTTTTTTGCAAAAATTGTTTACTATATTGTACTTCATATGATACGGATGACATGAAAAATAGTTAAGAATTGTGTTACTACAAGTTTCTTTTTTGGCCCATTCTGTGCTGATTCTTTCCTTTTTTCTAATCAACATCATATCTAGAAATCTTAATTTGCCTTCTTTTTCTATTTCCATAGTAAACTTCAATCTTTCATGGAATTATTAAGAGCTTTTAGGAAATCCCCTACTACATTCTTTTTTATTATGCAAAATATGTCATCAACATATTTTACTAATAACTTTACTTTTATACCTGAATTTTTTAAAGCATTATTAATTAATTCATTCAATACCATACCTGACAAATTAAAGACAACCCAAAAATTCCAAAGCTGCAATTATATAAAGGGACTTTCTGAAGAAATAAAAAAATCCTTCAAATTATATGATATGGAAGAATATACTTTTGCCTTCAAACCAAGAAACAAAATAAAAAATTATTATAGTGAGCTAAAAGATAAAATAGAAAAAAACTCCCAATCTGGAATGGTATATAAAATACCATGTGTAAATTGTCCTGCAGTATATATTGGTGAAACAAAACAGTTCTTGAAGGATAGGATGTATCAACACCAAAATGATGTTAAAAATAAAGAAAAAGATAGTAATAAGACTGCTTTAGTACAACATGTAATAAATAAAAAACACCAATTTGACTTTGAAAATACTATAGTAATACATAAAGAAAGTAATGATTTTAGAAGAAAAATTTTAGAGGCAATATATATATCAGAAAACATTAACTACAGTATAAATTACAAAACAGACACCAAGAATTTGAATGACCATTATGCTGAGATTTTGAGCAAAATTAATAAGTAGTATAATTTAAATAAATGGAATTTCTGGAATAAAGTTTAAATAACAATATAATAGAATAATATTTGGAATTTTATGGTTAGGTAAATTATCTTGTTTTTAATTGGATATTAATATATTTGTTTATGTGTTTATGTATATATATATATATATATATATATATATATATATATATATATATGTATGTGTATGTGGGTGTGTATGTATATGTGTGTGTATGTGTGTGTGTGTGTGTGTGTGTATATGTTTATGTATTGTAATAATTTATTAAAGAATTTTAAAAGAAAAAATTTTTGGCTGTGAAAATAAATGTAGACTTGACTGAGGAGGAGATAATAAAACAATATATGTGTGTATATTAGTTTTGATATCAATAGTTAAGAGTGAGGGAATAGATTTCTTTAATCCAGTAGATGATAACAACCAGGACAGGGCTGGTCAGCCTATAATAATTTTAATTTTTATTTTACTCAATTATGACAAAATATATATCTATATATTGTATAGAGTGTATAAAGGAGTATAAAGAGGTATGTAAATTGATTTATAAGAATTTTAAAAAATAATGTTGTTTATCTTTTAATTTTAAAATAAATGTTTTTTGTAGATCCCTTGAGAATGGCAAAGAGCCGAAACGTAGGGACAAAAAAATAAGAAAATAAAATAAGTTGAATGAAAAGGATCATTTTAATTAAAGGAACCTAATAATACAATTATTCATTCAAACTAATCTTAATTGTAATAAAAATTAATCAAAATATTTATATCAGATGTATCATAGCACAATGGGACTCTATCGGCTACTTTTTCTGATGATATCATTGTTCAGATAAGGATCCTTTTCAAATAGCAATCTTCCTCCAAAACCACCTCAATGAAATTTTTGCTTGGGCTACAAGAGTGTTAATGTGGTGTTCACACTGAACCATAAACCTTCTGCTTCCATTTATTTTAATAATATTCCGACTTCCGACGAAATTCGATATTTAGGTATTCATTTGGACATAAGACTGACCAGGAGAATTCACATTCGACAAAAATGTAAAGAAAGCAAGAGACGAAACGATCTTTTATCTACATTACTTGACAGACGTTTTAAATCACTATAAACCAAAAAACTAAGTCTTTATAAAGTTTTGCGAAAACCCATTCAGACATACGAAATAGAATGGGGGCTCTCCTAAACCATCAAACATCCAAAGAATACAGTCTTCATAGTCGAAAGTGTTGCGTAAAATAGTTGACGCACCTAAAAAATGGCGTTATACATAACGACTTGAAAATTCCGACTATCTCAGACACTGCTACTTAACAATACAATAACTTCCACCAAAGACTTACACACAACACCTACCGGCTAACAGAAACATTAAAATACCCTAGCAATCCTTACAGCCTACCCCGAAGACTACGCAGGCTGAGGGTAAGAGACACGCTGATCACCTAATGAGTTCTCCTGTGATGAGCCACTGTTTCAGCAGCCTACAAATTTACTCATTGCAGATGGCAAATTAAAATGTATGTTATATTTCTTGTTTGTAATAAATAAATAATCAAAACTTTTATTTTGTAAATAAAATCTGTGCTTTTAAATATTATTTAGATGTGCGCTAATAAAAAAACGCTGCCAATTATTAACAACGGTTTATTATTTCCAAATAACGATATCTGGGTATAACTGTTTATAAAGCTGTTGATAGGCAACAAAGTAATATGAAAATCACTAAGTCATAGGATGACGGCATATCACTACTCATTTTCAAAACGCAATATCTCAGCTAGTTGTAAACCAATTTCAATGATTCTTTTTTAATTTTGTTGAAAATTTAATTTTCTTAATACAATTTTCAGTATTTAGTTATTTATTCGTTATTCGGATTGCGCATCTTGAAACGTAAGCTCTCAAAATTTTAGGAGAGGTAATTTTTTTGGTCGACGTGTGTAGGCAACATTTGGTGGTATCGGCATTGGGAAGTTATTCCCACTGTATGCATTATTTGCCTGATTTAGTTTAAGTTGAAGCAAAGTAAGTGACTACGTATGAGCAAGTTAATCCTAACTGTATATATATATATATATATATATATATATATATATATATATATATATATATATATATATCAGTGGCCGGATCGGCACATCCCATTTATGTTATCTAACCCGCTAGAGAACAAAATTATATTAACTCTCGAAGGGTCCGTTTGCCGCATACTGAGGGTAACAGATAATATTATGTAGCTATTAAGAAGGTTGAACATGCACAAACATGGGCCAGGGGCCAGGAATAGCCCTCGTTGTTAGCGGGGTAGAATTATGAGCCGGCTAAGACCCAGCCAGCCTGACCTCTTTGCCGTTTAGTAACGGCTGCCCCGTTTCACATTCTAATTCACCGCACTTGACTTTAGACGAATCTCACATCTTACATCACACATTCTTTACAAACAGTTGAATGGGACGAAAACTAGGCTAAGAAAATTGTTTACTCTATTAACAGCTATAGTAAAATATTCAAGCTCAAAATCCCGAGCTATCTATATTCCGATATGACCTTACACGACTTTCACAATAGAAACAATAAAATCTTTAAGTACACATAAGTTATTCCGAAACATATGTAGGGCATTTTAATAAGTTTGGCACAGAAATTAATTTAAATCTCGCACTTCTAACAGAAGAAAAAATGGAAAGTTAATAAATGAGGAATAATTTTAAGTTTAAAAACGTTATATTATTATCTTAGATGGGTTTATAAATTATTAGTTAATACTTTCCTTTGAATCTTATGATCTTAAAATCATTAATGTGTATAGTGTAAATAAGATAATTAGAAATGTTTGTGTTTTTCCATTCCTAGTTGGTATAGATCTTATTAATATGTTCTTTTATAATATAACGTATATTGATAATTAAATAAATATCCAATTCTTGTTTTGAAAGAAAATTTCGAAATCATTTCAAAACTAGATGAGACAAGTCGAAATTGAGAAGATATTTTGTGGCTTGATATTCGTAAGTAGGTCTTTCATTTTTGACGTTTGCAATACATAAGGTTGATTTAATGTGCTGAATATGTGTTTTTTTTACTTAAAAAATTTATTTTATAGATTAAGAAAGTTTACTTATTAATTTGAATATTTCGGGTTCAATTAATCTGAATAATTAAACTAAATCATTAATATTATAAATAATTAAATGAATTGCGTTATTCAACTATATCATTTCTGTATTCAGAGTAGTTTTCTTGACGTGTCTTAAGTTTCTTCACCAACATTTCACAAGGCTGTATGTTTCTTTAGTGTCCTCTGTAATGAATCCTTACACACAATGGAAACCAAAATATGCTGGAAGCATTCCTGATGAAACGTTAGTGAAGAAATTTAAAACACAAACGCAACAAAAAAAAACTCTATGGATACAACGCTATTGTATATAATTATTATTATTATTATTATATATATTATACACTATAGTAACAACTATACTTTAATTAATTATAGCAGTAAGCAACGATTAATTAAAGTAAAATTAGCATAATTGGATTTTAGGCTTGTTGGAAAGAACATTATCGTATTGAAATCGTTTGTTCAAAGGAAAGTTGATTAATGATGACGATATATATCCCTATAAACTATTTGCCGAACCAAATTGGTGCTATTTGCTATTTGCAAATATCTCAAATTAGTTTACTAAAAAGAAAAAAAAACAACAAAAAAAAACCTTCAACCCACACCAACTTCGAACGCCCACTTCATGGGCGCTTTGATTGATTGGGGAATGGGTTTTAGGATGATCTTTTTTTATTAATAAAAAAAAAGAGTTGAAACAAGATTTTTTACTATTTAAAAAAAAACAAGCAATAAGGTTTCATTCAACCACGATTGAAGAGAACCTAATAGAAACTCTGTATAGGGCTTGATGAATTTTTATTAGGTTTTATAATAACACATAGGAACTCTATATTCACGTTTTCATATCAAAATAAACGGACACAGACTAATAAAGAAAATGTCGCTGAATTTTCTGTTTGAAGAAGGCTGAAAAAGAAGCTGGATGAGAGACCTCCTCTGCTACATTAAAGCCTAGGAAGGGGTGCTGCTGGGCACTTACCTTCCCCATGCCTAAATACCAATAGCCCAGTAAAATAAGGCCGAATTTGACGATTTGTGGGAATTAATTCGGACAAAGCTGGAAATCGTTTTAATACCTTTTAATGGTCCTAAATACAAGTAATCTGAGTTTGCACCATTGCAGCTGGTGAGCTTAACTTTTGGCAGCCAAAAAACTTCGAAATGTTTGCACTTTTTTCAATTTTTCACCTATAACTCGAAAACGGTCACTCTTACAGAAAATATGTTTTTTTCCAAAATGAAATAACGTTAAATTTAATATTAATAAGTACCCTTAGTTATTGAATTTGGTTTAATGGTATGGCAACAATCCTTCGTTGAAAACAGGCAAATTTTACCAACTTTCTTGAAAAACCTCATTCAGTCATTTTCAGACCTCTGTAACTTCTAAACCACTATTTAAATCGTAAAATGTTATGAAATAAAAGTTGTAGAGCATCTAATTTCAATTGTAAAAGGCTCATTGAAATCTAAATTAGGTTGATACGATCAGTCACAAAACAGGTTTTTTCGATTGTTCTCTACACGCGTCGTAGCGCTCAGGTCTATGTAGAAGACATGTTGAACCTTGAATCAAAACTTCCACGTGATGAATATAGGATATTTGTGTAAGAAGAGTTCTTCATCATACTAAGGTCAGACAAATTCTGGTCCGGAATATGGACTAGTATGACTATAGAACAGGTCCTTATGAAACATAGTAAGAGCAGAGGGTGGATTTTTGGATGAGGTATTACTGATTTTGTCCTCTCAAAATAGATAGAATCTATGAGTGCTATTATGGAAATTTTCGTCCTTCTAGAAGATTTCTGTGGCATACCTTTGCTTCAACAGAACAGCACACAGACGCCAGGCTGTTGAGAATAAACAGGGATGATACTGATGTAGCAAAATTTGTTGAATTATTTGAAACTCATGACCCCTTTCCAAGTTGCCGTGTTGTACCTCTCAAATGTTTTACTTCACGAGTCACAATTCATAATGAAGATGTCCCAGTCAACCCAGAGACCATTTTTAAAAGAATTACATTCCTCAAAAAATCAGATCAACAACTGAAGGGATTTTTTACATACGAATTGGCACCTCATCGTTTGTCCATGTTTGATGAAATACGAATGAGAAAATCTCGCAAATCAGTGTTTTATGATCTGTTCGTTCCTATAAAAAGTAATGAAATCAACATGGCTAAATCAGTATTTGTAATCGACGGAGGATTTCTTCTACATCGAGTAGTCTGGCTATCAAAGGAAATATTTTCTGCCATTATAACAAAATATATAAATTATGTAAAAGATATTTTTGCACACCAGGGACAACTATAGTTTTTGATGGCTTCTCTGAAGTTCCTAAGGAAAAAAGCACCAAATGTGTACAACGATTGCGCCGCCAACAGAAAGCTTCTCCAGCCAGAGTGGAATTTGATGACACGATGGTAACAACCATGCCGAAAGATCAATTTCTTAAAAATGACGCCAACTGCTGAGGAAAAAGAGGGATTCTGTTTCTTGCAAGCGTACGAAGATGCAGACACCCTTATTGTAGAAACTGCCTTAAAAATGGTTCAACTGAACCATGAAGGAGTTATAATGGTTGGGAAGGACATAGACCTCCTGGGGATCTTGACAGGACGTAGTGATGATATACCTTCATCAAACGTAGTGATGATGAAACTTGGAAAAGGAATATCAGAAAACACTTTTTATTCTCCAAAGCTGTTCTGATATAGCGATACTATAAAGCAGCATCTTCCATTTTTACACGCATTCAGTGGTTGTGATACCACATCTTCATTTTATAGTATACGCAAGGAAAACTGAAGTTTGTTCATGCAATGCAGAAGAATATCCATTTAGAATCGTATGCTTCGGTATTCTCTGATGAGCATGCTTCTAAAGAGGATGTTATTGCTGCAGGTAAACAGTTTTTGATGTCAATCTATTCTTCAAAGGCTGCAGAAACACTAAACTACTCCGCTTCCAGCTATTCTATAGCAACCTCTCTAAGCCCGGATTTGACCTGGCATCATTGCCCCCGACCGATGCTGCCGTTGAGCATCATTCTCTTAGGACTTTTCACCAGATCCAGCACTGTTATGGTATAGACAAACCACTTACCTCATAGGGCTGGAAGCTTGGCCTGATCCCTACAACTACTACCAAAAATGCAGCCCCCCCTAAAGTACTGAACACAATTTCATGTAAATGTAAAAAGGGGTGCATGGGTAGATGCAGCTGTCGTAAACATGAACTTAAATGTTCAACGATATGCTACAGGTGTAAGGGTAACCATGTACGAACGCCCCCTTCGCGACAGACCTTTCATCTCAGATCCAAGGATACTATGACGAAGATGAGAACATTGTAGAGGTGGGAGGGGAGATGGACGGGATGCCACCGCTTGTCGCTTTAGTGGAAAAACCATCCCAGGAAATTCACCATTCATCAAACTCCCCAGAGAAGAAAAAGCGTTTAAAGTAAAGAAAATATTTTACATTTAACCTTTAACTGAACTTAATTGTAGGTAACTACCAAATATAATACAGTGCAAAAACAGATTTTATTAATACAACCTATACTTCCTCCCTTTAATTTAAACTATACCGTACGTTATATAAAGAATATTATAGATAAAAATAAATAATATTCTATAAAATGTGGAATGTGATGTACCTAAGCACTACTTTCGAGCCCACTTAAATATTCAATTGTAGTTTCCACTTGGATAGTTGAATGATTTAAGATACAAATACTGTTATTCCTTCCATTAGTAAAACTATAGCACTTCAAAATGTGTTTAAGGATTTTTTTAAGGAATTGCAGATTACCTTCTATGAAGTATTAATAAAAAACTTTTATGCAAGATCGAACCAAACAAAACTTTTGGGTGAATGGGGGGGAGGGGAAGGAGGGACATGTTGGCATAAGATGCAAATACCATTATTTCTAGTAAAAAAAACGGCAACAAGCACTGCAGAATGTGTTCAATGAAACATGATAATGAATTACTTCCAGCAAGCGCTACGGCGCGTGTAGAGAAAAATCAAAACACCAATTTTGTGACTGATCGTATCAACCTAATTTAGATTTCAATGAGCCTTTTACAATTGAAATTAGATGCTCTACAACTTTTATTTTATAACATTTTACGATTTGGATAGTGGTTAAGAAGTTACAGAGGTCTGAAAATGACTGAATGGGGTTTTTCAAGAAAGTTGGTAAAATTTGCCTATTTTCAACGAAGGATTGTTGCCATACCATTAAACCAAATTCAATAACTAAGGGTACTTATTAATAGTAAATTTAACGTTCTTTCATTTTGGAAAAAAACATATTTTCTGTAAGAGTGACCGTTTTCGAGTTATAGGTGAAAAATTGAAAAAAGTGCAAACATTTCGAGGTTTTTTGGCTGCCAAAAGTTATGCTCACCACCTGCTATGGTGCAAACTCAGATTACTTGTATTTAGGAACATTAAAAGGTATTAAAACGATTTCCAGTTTTGTCCGAATTAATTCCCACAAATTTCCTTATTTTACTGGGCTACAAGACCGGTGTTTATGTCTCTATAGCACTACTTATTGCTTTTGACAGTTGCGAATGACAAATATGAAGATACAAAAAAAAATAATAAAATTTTAATAGCCTGACAACAAGCTCCATGAGACACGAACCCAGTCTAATAGAGAAAAGGAAAATTCGCTGATGTTAAGCCAAAGACAAAAGGTGCAAAGAGAGGGTGTTAAACGCTGCCGTGCCATGGCATTGTAAAATTTAGTGCCAACCATCAGGTTATACTGATTTTATGAGTCTCAATAAAAGATAGATTTAGAGAGAATAAAAGGTATTGGCGATAAACACGAGAGTTATAAACGGGGCATTAAATTCAATGTTTTTTCCTGATTTTATTATTCAATCGATCATGTCAGGAGCTAAAACATATTTATGGTTTCTTCAACCCGCATTTTGCAAGAAGTCCGTTGTTAATAATAAATTTGAGCAATTTTTTATTTTAAGATATATTTCTAAATATGGGATATGTGCCCCCATTATAAGTACATATTTAATCTAAATATATTTATATATATGTATATATATATTTTTTTTGTTAAGGGTATGTATGGTCGACTGTATAAATTATCTATCATAGGAAGAAATAATCAGGAGTCAATCGTTTGAAAAATATATTTATTTAGCCGAAGTTTGTGCTTGGCATAGCTCAATGATGCCCTGAAGATGGCATGTTCGAGCCTAAACATCGGCTGAATTAAAATATTTTTCAAACAACTAACTCCCGAGTAATTTTTACCTATGATATTGGTTTATTTTTTCCATAATTAACCTTTGTAATTGACAAAAAAAAAAAAAAAAAAAAAAAAAATGAAAATTACCCTTTACAAAATTTGAGGGGTTATGTTTCAAGATACGTTGAATAGCACTTCTCCAAAACTACTTTACCAACTTTTTTTAAATTCGCCAAAAAAATAGAAGGACATGCAACGATGACATAACACCTAGACGTTGATATCAGCTGGGTATTTTTAAAGTGATTTAATTCAATAACTCCGTTATTTTGGAAGATAGAGAACAAATTTATCAGTTTTTAAACTAAAAACCGCGAATAATTATAAAAAAAGAGAAAAAATAAAATAATACGCTCATAACTCAGTTATTTTTTAAGGTAGATAAAACCGTGTAGTTTTAGAATTATTTAAGCGCGATAAAAAAAAAAAAAATTTTTGCCTAAATATACGCTTGTAACTCCGTTATTATCGAAGATAGAGATTTAATAATGTTTTTCAACCAAAAAGCCGCTAATCTCATAGAGCATTTAAAAAATCATTCATTAAGAAAAAAAAATCAAAGAGAAATCAATGTATAAAAAAAATATTAAGTTAAGAATAAAGTTAAATAATAAATAAAAGTAATAATATTTATTAATATAATTTCTTACTCATTTACTCAGGTAACAAACAGAAAAAAATAAATTCACAAGTCGCCAAGATGAGTTTATGTCAATGGATTGGATGTGAAAGAAATTAATTTTGTTTTGTACTACATTATTAATAGTATATGGTGAACAATTTGTCTATTTTGTGCTATATAAATGTTTATATATAAATAAGCCTTAAGTCAGTCAAAATGTAATTTATGATTGGTTATTCTAGGGTGGAAATCACGATATCGGAACTGTTACTCATTAAATGAAATTAGAGCGATGTAATGTATTTCCAAACTTTGTTGAGTTTCGTTACGTTTAACATCCATGATTAGTGGATAGGTCTCGTTATTTTCGTATCGATCACCCTTTAATTATTTATTATTGATTTACTACATCTTAATCAAAGCAATGAAAAAAGAGCAATATTACATTAATTATAAACTCGACGTCTATTCCAGCATGGTTGGATTTATATTTTCGCCGCCCCCACTTCATAAAGTGGCCTGCGAGTGGGTGTTCGGTGAGGTAACTTACCTTAAGAACATAATTATGTTGACAGTTTTAATTTCATCGAACAATAAATAACACCACTTATGAAAATGAAGTAAATAACTGAGATTCTGAACTTGTCATTAATGTTTTGTTTTTAGTTTGCTTATTTGGCCCGTACGAGGTATCAATACTTACATGACAAACTCCACTCCGATATTAACCCACAAGTTTCAATGCTTGCTTCCTTTTCCATTCCTGACATCCTCCGAGAGGTCTGAAAAGAAGATGGCCTCGAGACCTTCTAGTGGAGTGTTGCCAATGGGCATATTTTCTTTTATTATGTTTTTTCATGAATATTATCTATATGTATTATCAGCCAATTTACTTGATGTATTAAATAATACAGTTGTAAATTTCAATAAATTAATAAATTAAAAGAAATTTTTTTTAGTAACAGAAATTAAGATCCTCAAAGCAATATGAGTCAGCTATATCACAGTATGATGTATACAATAGTAATATAAATGTTAGGAAGGAAGCTATTTAAAACAAAATTGGTCAAATAATAAAAACTAAATGTATAAATATGGATTTAACAAGTTGTGAATAAATTATTTTAAAATATAGAAAGTCAGTAGGTAAGTAATGCAAGTAATTTTTTTATTATCTTGCAATGATGTTCATATATATAGAATTTTAAAAATGTGTTAAATTAAATAAAATCATAGTTAACCACTACTTTTCCCTTCACAAATTATGTCCGTCTGCATGAAGTGGTAATTTTTGTAACGATGAAACTATGGTAATGCACCTCAAGAACAGGATTATGATGGAAGTTTTAATTTCATCGAACAACAAATGAAATCACTTATTAAAATGAAGAGAATACGAGTTATCCTTAACCCGTTTATTTTCTGAGTTTTTTTTTTTTAATTAATATATTACAAATTGTTTCAAAATGAACAATAGTAATAGGGATACGACACCACATTCATAAAATATATACAATATATAGAAAATAATAATAAAGTCAAATTATATAAAAAAAAAATAAATAAATTCCTAAATATACAGAAAAAAGCAACAACCTATTATTGATATAAATAAAACGTTTACAAATAAATAAACATTATACACACAATCATAACTATATAAAATATTGAGTTAGTAAAAAAAAATTAATAATATTTAATATTGAATGGATGTAGTCTCGTCTATCAAAGAAAAAAAGACACCCAGTAGTGCTTAGTATAACAACTCTGGTGGCAGGTTTAAACCTGGTAGATGCTCTTAGGATTTTTTAAAGGCAGTATAAAATCCTTATTTACGCCATTCTTCGGAGAGAAAGTAGAAAGGTGGTTCCGAGCATGTACGATGATGCCAAGTACTCTTTAGAGATCCCTAATCTAATTAAACTTGGATAGGCAAAATTTAGGACTCCCACTGTAGCATCATACGATTACTCAGTAGCATTAGGTGACGATAAATAAATAAACCAACAGACAAGATTATTTTTGATGTTTCATCATTTAGAGTGTGGCAATTTTTTTTTTTTTTTTTCATGAATGGTCGGCATTGGTAGACATACAGCCACTTTATTATTATATTTTATTTGTTACATTACAATCTTACCATATTATTAAATTATTTAGTTGATTGATTTTGAATATTTGTTTATTCTGCAAATCTTTTGAATGTGAGTAAATTTTCATAACTAATGTTGTGATCATTATCTTATTTTCAAAATTATTTCTTCAGTTTGGTTTTTGTATGCCGGGCATACTAGTGAAATAATGTTTATCGTCTCCTTGGTACTACATTTGTCACATTGTGAAGGTTGAAAATTTTTATAGGGATAGCATCATATTGTCCCAAATAACTTAATGAACAATTGAATAGGTGATCTATTCCATCTCTAACCAAGCGGACAATTCTATCTCGTGGTTGAACAACTAGGTAATTGGTTGGAAACATGCTAGCCGCCTGATGGACAGCTTTCCTTGGTATTTGTTAACTGGTAGATTGCCCTCATAATTTGTTCGTGGGAAACACACGAATCAGCTGTAGGGCAATCAAACTCTGAAATTTGAACGTTTATCACAAACAATCAATCTCACTAGTGAATATTGCACCTCAATAAACAAGATATTTTTTTTTTTTTTTATAAACTTCTTTATTTGAATCAAAACACAGACATATTACAGTGCAAGTAGAAGTCACTATCCCACTAAGGCGAGCCCGTGTGTGGGAAAGGAGTTCACCTGCGGCAATTCAATAAAAGTACAATAACAAACAGTAACAGTACACAGTATGATACAATACAATACTTAAATAATATAACACAATTTTATAAAGAAACAGTAACACACTATACAGCAAAAAAAAATTATATAATACATAAGAAATATAAAATACAAAATATTGAAACGCCATTTTGGTTTACTGTAAACATTTTTGTATAAAGTGTGTATTTGCTTAGTCAATTTATGTAGTTTTTCTTTACTGCATTAACACGAAGTCACCTGCAGTGTATTGCCTAGTAAATCAACTTTTACGCCCCAGGTCGCGGGTTCAAACCTAGAATTTTGAAAAGGAGTAAAACAAACCTTGGCTATGCCGTTCTTCGGAGGAGACGTAAAATGATGGACCAAAGCAAGTGCGATGTCAGGTATTCGTTAAAGATCCCAACTCTAACTACACTCGGATAGGCAAAATTTAGGACCCCCACTGTATAATCGTCCAGTGATTTCCTACTAACATAAAAGTGACGTGAAATAAATAAACAAACAAAATCTTGCTGAATGAAAAAATCATTTTAGGCGCTTTTTCTAAATTTTATTTTATTTATTAGATTAATGGGAGCGGCGTGGTCTAGTGGATAGAGCACTAGTCTGCTGTGCTCCGGGTCCTGGGTTCGAATCCCGGCTATGGCAGAAATATTATTTATTCTGTTAATTCAGTCGGGGGGGGGGGCGACCCTAGGGTATGGAGACCCTCCTGAGGCAGACCAAGCCTCTATAAAGTGGGTACCCAAATTAATTGGGGAAAAACCTGGCAGCTGAGCGTGATTAAGGCCTAATCACCTCATTGCACTGCCGTTGGCCTAGAAACAGTACGAATCTCTATATGTACTGAGCCCAAGACCCTTCATGAGTTGTAGTGGTACAGGTTTTTTTTTTTTTTTTATTAGATTAATCATTATTCTTTTATAATTGTTCTTTCTTTATATATTGTTTTAATTGTATTTTTTTATTTTGTATATACAGAAAGAATGGAATCTTGGAGCACTAATACTTATTGCTCTCAACAGGCAGGTAGTGTTATTGTATATTGCATAAAAATAAGAGAAGGTACATTTCTATAAAACGTTTTTAATAATTATATATAGTAATAAATTAGCCTTTTCAATTATATTTATATTTCATTATATTTATCTCATATTCACCTGATATAAGTATAAAAAAAAAGTTTAAAATTTTAATGTATACATACTTAAGATAAACAAAAATACAACAACTATATGAAAAGAGCAAAACCAATATCATATAATAAAAAAATGCTACAAAAATTCTATACTTCTTGAATTTTTTTTTTAAATATTATATAAATGAATCTTCTTGTATAAGAATATATGGATTGGTTATGTTACCACATCAATTTTTTTTTTTTTTTTATTCACTCTTCCTTTTCCCGAAAAAAATACAGTACTTAAAACCGGTTATTATAATACAATATCAAATATATTTGGATCTTGTTCGTGATTGTTAAATTTATTAGTTTCTGTTTATCTTTGTAGATAACAAAATAATCCTTTCAAAAGTCGTATCAACGTTTCCGGATGATATTTATGTTTTGTGATCCAAAATAATAAAACAGATAGTTGATCGTAAGAAATAATAATTTCTATAATAATATTATTAAGGAAACAAATCTTTTATGTTAGACTCGTTTTTTGAAAACCTTTAGAGACGTGTTTTGTTTCTTAATTGTATATTTATTTAGTAATATTGCATTGTGTTCTGTAGAGGACAATGGTAATTGCAATAACAGACTTATTCTACCAGAAATTAATTTTTTTAAAAATGCATTAGAAAACAAAATTAATGAACGACGCAATCACATGCTTACATATACTCAGACCCTAGGAATTTAAACGAAAAACATATAACTTACTATGTGTAACACGCGGCAATGCTTGCAAATATTTCAGTAGTGTTTATTTATACGTATCTAATAAGATTAATTATTATACCTATGACTTCGCTACCGTTGAATCAGTTAATTGTGCCACTATTTGTCGAATAACGGTATTATTTGGTCACCAAATTTTAAAATTCACAGCATCCTAGAATAATTAGGCATAACAATAACTATTCAATAAGTTAGAGCTATTAATTAAATACAAATATTTTGTGTTGTCACAACTCGTTTGCATATAAAGGTGAATGTACTATATTCTCGGTGAGGAATTCCACATAGGAAAAAAACCCCGTGATTTTTAGGTTTAAGAAATAAGCTCTTCTAATAGCGGAATTTTTTTATTTCACTACAGTTTTTTTTTTTGTTTTTTTTTAGTCCAATTTCATTTGAACGTTTTTCCAAGAGAGACTACACACAAAACATGGATAATATGTGTAATTCAGTTTATATGTCTGTTATATATTTAGTATCTTTGCAGCAATGTATGGCTTTATTTGTCATTGAAATAAGTGCTTAATTTTTTTTTTTAAATATAGTTTTTGAGATATTTGAAAATAAATTTTGTAAAAGTTTTTAGAAATATATTTGTCTACAACTACTTGGAGGAAGATTTTTTTTAAACCAACCCTATTTCACATCTAGGCGGTAAGACTCGCCTCAACAAAACATTTCAGCTTTACAACCATATTCATTTTTGAGATACTGCGGTGACCAGAAAATTGAATGAAATGATACTTTCATTTATAAATATATATTAAGCATGAGGGAATGTAAAAGATATAATAATGAACATTAGTATTCACTATTTGTTGATGGCATGATTATGAAACTAAATAACATGATTTAGTAATATGCTTTGGTGGATAAGAAAGAATTTAACAAAACTTTTCATAAAGCTATTAATATCTAATATCGTGGTATGGAAAAGTACTATGACGTTACCTTCACCAAACCTAGCCTAGAACTGATTTTGAATAGGTTTTCATTTGGCCAATTTCCTTTATAGTTGATTTTGTGAAATCAGGCACAGCTCTTCCTTTAGGCTCCAATCGGGAGAAGAAGCAATCCCTGCAAGTGGCGTATTCAAACGAAAGAGCTCACAAAGGTTTTCGTTGTGTGTGGTGCATTCGTGAGTGGAATTGGGTCGGCTGGAGGCTTTTGTGAGCCTGCCTACTGGGCTTTAGGGAAAGGCATCTTGTTAAAAAAAAGAATTGATCAGCAATCGTTAATGGAAATAAAGATAAGTAATTGCTCGTAATATGTCCATGGTTGTAATTGTGTTATGCGACTAATAAATTGATTAACCTTTATTTTAAATAAAACTAAAAAACATAGGTCCTTTTGAAAATTATGTATTTTATATAACTATGTGTACAATTATTCTCTTCTTAATTTGTTTTTATTTATTCGAAATATAACTTATTTATTACAGTTTTTAACGTTTCGAAGAACCTTACTTCATTTTCAGAAAATTATAACAACTAAAAAAAAACATGAATAAATGTTGATATCCAGCTTACAATAATTTATATTCTTAACACAACCACACTTTTTTTACATTTACATCTGTTTATACATCGAATTTCAATTTGTTTACATTCCTTCCATATTTAAGATTAATAAAGGTCAATAATTGCCAAAATCATTTTCTTCTTTTATTTGGTCATAAGTTTTTAAGCCTTCCCAAATATTCAAATGTTTCTGAAGGGAACATTTTTGAAGTGATTAAAGACAATCCCAGCTACCATTTCGGGTTTCTTATACAACTAGAGGAAAATCTAAAGAGACAGATTATGAAGACGATAGATAGATAGATAGATAGAAAAGTCTCTTTTTATTTTTCAAAATTACATCAAATAGCAAATAAGCAAATAAAAAAATAAACAAATTACAAATTACGAAATACAATTATAAAAATCTGACACACTACATGGTCTATTGACCGTCCGTGGAGTCTATGTTTATTAACAAAATTAATCTTTAATCTATCAATATAAATAATAAAATTAATTCACAAATAGTCAAATTCACAATTAGTTAAATTTAATTTAACAAATTCACTAATAGTTAAATTCTCTCGTTAGTAACATTCTATAAGAAAAAGCCGATCTGAAGAAATTAGCTAACGCCAGCCAATCTTTTCCATTCATCAACTCTAAAATTTGATCCCAGGTTAAATTTTTAGAATTAAAATATTTTTTTCAGAAAAAAAAAATTATGAAGAAATGATTCCTATTAAATTAGAGTGACCTCAGCATACTATACAAGTATATATGCATTTATTGTATTTTATTATAAAAAAAAAAAAAAAATGAGTAAAGAAGAACAAAATAGAAAGTGAAGAAAGATTGGAGAAGAGGATATTAACAACAGAAAACATAATTGAGATCTACACAATCTGTTCTTCAACACCTTCCACATAAAAACCAAGGTTCCATCTAGCCTGCCCATTAGATTTCCTAATTGTTTTCTATCTTTCTTATTTCTTCATGTTTCGGATATTTTTTTAACAGACATTAGCCGATAAGAAAATTTGCTCACGATAATAGTTGAAATTGTAATAAATTTAATTATTATCATTGATCTGGAGGAAGCCTTACTTTGAATCCTCAAAGAAGACTTAAACGACAAGAAACTACTCGATGATACCGATTACTAAAACGGATTTAGTAGAAATAATATAATAATATAATATTATTTATTTTTATTTTATTTTTTTTAATTGCTGATTTTACAAACGTTCGAAACTTCCATTTTAATACAAAGAACTCATTTACGCCACTATTATCAGACCTTCTTGGACATATGGAATAGAGCTATGGGGCTCTACTAACCAATCTAATTCCTGAATGCCCCTCAATTTTTTACTAATCATATTATCCATTATGAACTCAACATGCCATTTGTCGCATACCTAGTCTGAAATAGATATACCTCATTTCATTCCAAACTCCCTGTCCACACAAACCCACTATCATTCTTAGATATTCCTGATAAACCTGCCAGGAGATAAAAGAGAAGGTTGCCTCGAGAACTTCTCACTTAAAATATTTATTGAAGTGCTATCAATGGGTAGTTCTTTCATATGAAATTTTCACGAATAGTAATCTAACTACAAATTTACTTATTGTATTTGTTTAACAAAACTTTAAAATAATATATGAAAAAATGATAATTTAAAAAATATAGTGCACCCAACACACGTCTTTCACTTACCTCCGTTGTCCAAATCAATATAAGAATTTTTAAATTCAGCAAAATATGACACCAATTTGACGAATTTATAAGATCGAGTATCTATAGAAGCAGGTGTTATATGAAATAATATATTATATTAATATTGACAACAATTAGTTGTTTTTATCACTGTACATTGACTTTTACATGTTTTGGTGTCAGATTATAATCTTAAACTTTCCAGCGGTATATTGAACATCTATACTAATGTTCAAAAATATAAATATATCTGCATACATATTTACCGTTTTTTATCAATGCTAACAAGATAAAATGGTTAATTCTTTTCGAATCCACAAAATTAAAGGTACCCTAGAGAATGAAAATTTAAATATTGGCATTAAATCCCTATCAGACTATTTAAATCAGATTGAAACCTATATGTTTTTAAAGCCTATTAAATTTTACATCGATATAGCAAGTTTAATCAATATCGTTAGAGGCGTTTTTGAGATACTCGTAAACAGGTGCAAAGGGCATTGTAAAAGTCACTGCTCTTAAGGTTTGCCAATTTTGAAAAAAAAAAAAAAAATTCGTAGCATCTCGGGCACATGTGATAGGTATATATATTTCTTTTATTAATATTATGCTCTCTTGAATATAAAAGTTCAATTTCGTAAGAGTTTTCGTTTGCAGCTTAATATTACCACCTCGGATCGAAGCCGTGCTGAAGAAATCATACATTCGTAAGATCATTATTGTGTAAAGAATTAGTACTCTCCTATGAGGCTGTAGATGTTATCGTTAGTATGACTCAATAGACATTTTAGCTGATGAACGCGGACGGAATTTTCGCCATTGGGCGACGGTTGCAAATGAAAAGAGGTCTCAGACGATAGAAAAATGGCACAGACGTTGGAATACTTTATCCAATGGAACATAGATCCACCTTCTATCAACATTGGAGGAAGGCTGTTCCTGAAAACTTGGACACCCAAATGATGACCAAAGAGGAGAAATAGAGTGGTGCGCGAAAGGAATTCCCAGATTGGACCTAAGATAGAAAAAGCATAATAAAGATTAATGAAGTAGGTACATAGTGCCCCCCGCCAAATAATGCCTGGCGGCAGTTCCGTGGGGTGGTGAAGGCGAATAGGGAGTTGGTTTTTTAGTGAGTAGGAATATCACTCTGTTGTAGGCTTGTATGAGAGATTAAAAAAACAACAACATCGTCTATAAATATTTTACTTAAAAAAATAAAATAAAATAATAAGAAAAGAAAGAAAAAAAAAACTAATCACACACACTTACTCACACAAATACAAAAATTGTCTTGGTTTGTTTGTTTATTTATTTAACGTCCCTTTATGCTACTATGGCTAATCGGACGATGCTACAGTGGGAGTCCTAAATTTTGCAAATCCAGATTTTATTAGGATAGGGATCTTTAACGAGTACCTGACATCGCAAAGGCTCGGGACCACCTTTTAGCGTTACCTCCGAAGGACGGCATAACTAAGAATTTTTTACTCCCATTAAAAAATCCTAGGACCACCTGCGGGTTTGAACCCGTGACCTTTTGCTTAGGAGGCTGTTACGCTAACCACCCAGCTACAAGTGATCCCAATTGTCTTGGTTATTTTTATTCAATTCACCTTGAACCTTGTGTGTATTGATCTTAAAAACTGGAATTCGAAAATTCTCACCATCGTAATACTTTCGCTTACTATATATTTCATATATAGGTACTTGACAGTAAAAAAACTATGATTAAGCACATATTTCACTTAATTTTACTTTTTTTATATTCCACTCATCTTGATTATATAATCAAGACCAAATTGATTGTGCTATATTCCTGTAGAAAAAGGATGTTAGCAGTTCTTCTCTCCAATATTAAATCTGGTTTTATTCCTATCACTGAAGAACATATTGGTGATTGATAATGCAGAACCAGTAAGAAACTATAAATCTCTCCTTTCGATAATTCCGCTGAACTGCTTATTAGCGATGAAGAAGGTTGAACATTGATGTTGGACATTTTTCTCCCTCCGGTGGAGAGGTGGCCTCTGACCCGAGGTGACAGCCTGTCATTAGTCTTGGGAGAGAGTTCTAAAGGAAATGGCTCTTCTGTCACCTATCTTTATCAATCACACACTATCTTTTTCTTATTCCTTTTACGAATTTGGCAATTAGGACGGAAGAAGATAGTTTTCTGTTAATTTAGAACGCCATATTTTACCAATTATTAATTTAACGTAGAGCGCTGATGAATTCTAAACTAATTTAAGTTGTAATTTCTATTTTATATTTAAAAAAAAGGATCATTTATTGAAACTATTTTTTATTAAATATTACAATGTTAATTGAAAAAAAAACTAAATTATTACACAATGATTTATTATTTCCAAATAACTGTATTAGGGTATTACGGTTTATGTATTTTTTTTTTTGTTTACCACAAAGCTTGCCTTTGTAGGCTTTACGGGGGTTTCTCGGGCCAGGAGGATGAGAGTGGAGGGGATTATTGCCGAGATAAGATCCCCCCGAACCGAGATTCGAACTCATAATTATTTTAACTCTATCAAATTCTATTATCTAGTAGCTTGGCAACGCACGGATCGTCCACGTTAACCGACTCAGACACCCGCCCCCATGTTTATGTATTTGTAAGCTATTGTCTAATATAAAATACAATAAATAATTCAAATGAAAATGACCTATCGCCAATTCTAATATCAAAACGCCATAACTTTGCTATTTCTAAACCGATCTGAATGATTATTTTAAATTCTCCACCGAACAGGAATAAAAAAAGAAATAACGAATTCAAAAAATAAAATTATATGCGTTACTCAGGTTCTACTTATCTTGAAACGTAAGCCCTCAAATTTCTAGGGGAAGTAATTTTTTTTTCGTAGATTGCAAAGGTTTATTATTGAAAATAATTAATCAAAAGCATTTATAAATAGACTTCTTTATTATTTTTCTTTTATTATTATCGATTTAATTCAAATAAATCGAATAAAATTTCTTAATTTCAGCACTCTTAACAGTTTTTTCTTCTGGTATCAATAATAACCGAGTTATAAGGGAATCATATCTCTTATAAATTGTAGCAAATGATATCAACTTTTTTCTTCTTGATCTCATTGATTGCGGTGTCTTGATCTCGAAATTTAAAATTATAAATGAAAATAAAAATCTTAAACACAAGCTCAACTATGTACGAGATTTACTACGAATCAATTAAGTGGGGTACAACACTATTGGAAGGGAAAGTAGGACTCAAGAGAGCCCAGTGCTTCTCTCTCGACCAATTGGCTGGAATTGATAGGCAGCAGAGGCTTGGTAAGAGCGAAACAGCCGCATACAATTTCAATATTATTTTTATCTTACTTTATTAACAAAAACAATTCAAAACAGAGGTGAAGTTTGCCGATGTACAATATGGGTATTTTTAAGGTACTACTATGTAAGAAAAATTCTTAAAATGGGTATGATAAATATAATTTAATTTTTGATGTAAATAACACGAGAGAAAAAAATTAAAAATAACAAGAGGTAGGAATTATGGAGCTTTATATTGAATCATATAAGTTTTAAAATATTAAATTATATTAAAATTTCCATTACGTCATGGTGATTGTTATTTAAATGATGTAGGAGAATGGCAACTTTCGATTGCTTGCAGTCTGTCAGTAAGTGCTTTTAGCTATGTTACGCTGATATTTTTAGATTAATCGTCTACAATTATCAGTAGCAGGAAAAATGGAAAAAACTATACAATAGTTTGATATTTTCTTATGAAAAATAGTTATCCTGGTTGGAAACGTAAAAGTACCAAAACAGTTCCTTTTCAACACTCAAACAAATTTCTAATTCATAGCTACATATATGTTTGTATAAATGTACACATTATTATTTTGTTTGAAATATAAAAATTACAAAATAATTTTAGAAATGAATCCATATTTTGTTTCCTTTAATCTAGAGTTCCATACGAGGGGCTCAAATAATGAAGGAATATACAATCTTCCAGAGCAGGATCGGATACGGTGGTTTCCGATATCACTGAATACATAGGGGTCACAATACATCCTGACATGTGCTCCGGCCCGTGTGTGACAAGGGTCTTCGAAAAAAAATAAATAAATAAAAATGATCAGATGTATAAAGTCAAATCAGCTATAGCTTCATCCTATTAAGGTCTTGTTGTATAAATATATATGTACATATGTATATATATATATATATATATATATATATATATATATATATATATATATATATATATAAAAGTACATTTGCGTAGAAATATTTAGTTAGCCAACCATTCAGTTTGTTTGTGTTAGCTAAAGATGGGCTAACAAAAACTATTGTTCACGCTTGACTATTAAGAGATTTATATTGTTTGTTAGTGTTTCTGTCTTAATTAATTATATGCATAATTTTAAGGAATAAATTATATAAATTAATGTTTGGTGTTCTGTTATTTTTATATTCCCTCATTGCTCACAACGATCCTTGCCTCTTTCACTCATATACCACCAACATTTTTACACATTTACAATATGTTAGTTATTTTTTTTTCTACACTAGAAATTTTCTAGAAATAATTTATACTGCAAAACAACGTTTTAGGGTCAGGTAGTTATTGTATATATAATTTTTTATTTTTTTCCAATTTCAGGGCATTAATATGAGAAAAATAAATTCTCGACAATAAACGTAGCCAGTCGAGAACTAATCAAACAATACACACACACACACACACATACATACATATATATATATATATATATATATATATATATATATATATATATATATATAAAAATAAAATAGTGAAAAACTATAAGAATAATATTTAGATAATAAATAGTTTTTCACTATTTCCTTTTTTTTTTTTTCTTTTTTTTTTACCGCCAGCCGAATTATCTTATCTTTCATGTTTATTTAAATAATTCTACGCTAACTTTAGCAGAAACAGAGCAAACAACCAGTGAGCAGGAGGATTATCGGCAGAAGGTATATTGAGTTTTCTTCCGAAGTCGTATAACTCAGAGACCCAGTAATGGGTTCACTGACCGAAGTAGGTAACCAACTTCAAAGTTGACTATGCCTCCAGAGTGTAATTTGTTAACTTCGAAGCAGCCTTACTACGTAGTCCCTTACCTGCATTGGCATTGAAACTAAATCCATTTAAAATAGTCCTTTTTAAACCAAAAAAACACCATCTAAAGGATATGGAAGCATACAAAAACATTGGAAGAAATGTATTTAAACTAATGGAAAGGTACCTTGGTTAATGGCCGCAACTGCAGTTCTATTCTTTCGTAGCTCTGTGTTTGTTACACTTTCACCACGGTTCTATCAACATGTCAGCTATAAAACTTTGTGAACAGTGAGTTTACTATCATCTAAACACTTTAATATTCACGTATAGTGAGGTGAGTGACTATTTGTACCGATACGCGATATCTTATAAACTGATAGCTATCTGGTTGAGATAGCAACGTGGCCCTAATCCTTAACAGTTATCTTTATTTTTATAGGGCTAGGCCAAGTTTACTAACTCAGTCATCTCTGTTTTCGTCTAGGACTTTATTTTGTTTTTAGTTTCATTCATTTCTTTTAAATTTTTAAAGACCATTTTTTTTTCCTATTTGTTATAATTGTTTCTTAGATATGTTTTCTTTATTAATTGTATATAATCATGTGAATAGTTTAGTTTTTAAGTATTTATTGTATACAATTTATTTTTTATTTTAATACGCAGGTGTATATAGATTTTTTTGTTTTCTTTTCTTTCATTTTAATTAATAATGGACTTAGACAGAAATACGTCCGGTGAGGACTCAGAGGAGACCCCTTTCTCTGAAATAAGTGAAACGGATTCTCAATATTTGACTCGCCGTATGAAGCGGCATCGGAACTCCCTTCCTTCCGGATCTGGGGGTAATTCACCAAATAAAAAAAAAAATAAATCAAATAAAACTAAGCAGGCGTCTGAGCAAAATATGTCACCGCCAAAAACCCGCAGTAAACTCACTGCAGCCAACACAATAGAACCAGTTCCATCATCATCAGCCGCTCCGTCTGTCTTCACAGCGCCATCTACCTCAGCCAGTACGTCAGGTACAGCCAACACAATTTCAGAGCCTCAAGGGTTTTGTGATCCCGAACCCCCACCAATATTTGTCAATAACATACAAAATTTTATGTCGTTTGGTCAAGAAATTGCAGATTTGATCGGACAGCCCAACTTTCGTTGTTACTCGAGAATAAACGATATTAAGATCAACACAACAAATAAAGACAGTTACAAAAAGCTTGTCAACCACTTGAATTCAAAAAGCTACGACTTCCATTGTTACCAATTGAAACAAGAAAAGTCATATCGTGTCGTTCTTAGAGGGCTCCACTCATCAACTCCCACAGATGCTATCAAAAGAGGGATAGAAGAAATAGGCTACAATGTCCGAAAGGTCTCTCCCGTTTTCCATCCAAAGGGAAAATATCCACTGCCTCTATTTTTCGTGGATCTAGAACCTGCCACAAATAACCCAGAAATATTTAATATAACACGACTGGTATACTCCATTGTGCGATTTGAAAAGCCTAGGCCAACATCTACGATAGTACAGTGTACTAAATGTCAAAATTTGGGACACACTAAATCCTACTGTTACCACCAGGCCCGGTGCGTCAAATGTGCTGGCCCTCATGCTACAGAGACCTGCCCGAAATCTCGTGATGAACCAGCAAAATGTGCTCTCTGTGGTGAAGCACATCCAGCGAGCTACAGAGGCTGTTCGGTCTACAAAAAACTGCTCATACAGAGATCACAAAACCCTCTACCCAAAAGTCTGGAACAGAAAAGTAATACACCTGCACCACCTCCTGTACTGGATAACCTGGTAAATTTTCCAGAAATTCAGAAAGCTTCTGTTAACATGACTCCACAGCCAACTACTCCTAGACCTGGAAATCAAGATCGACAGAACATTAAGAAGCCTTCCTCCGTTATCAACTCGCAGCCTCAACAACCTAGAAGGCAGGCGCCTCCGAACTCCCAACCCATGACCCAGATTTCCCATCCCCAGCTTGAAGCTCCACACCAACCAACCCCTCCTCATCAGATACCTGTTAGGGTTAAATTACCTCCAGAAAAACCTCACCCGATCCCACCCCGTTCTTCCGTACAGCCAAATCAACCCAATCCTCAACCCCAAACATCCCAAAATGCATATGATTGTACCCCTCGACGGGTGCAGACTCCAGCCAATGTACCAGCTCAACTAAATTATCCTTCCCAATCCTATTATATACCCCCACCTGACTTTTACTCCATCCTTAATTCCTTCCTATTAGATCTCAAAGAAACCATCCAGCCGCTTATCTCCCTTCTCACTCGTATCCTTTCCGAAATCCCATTTAATTTCCCACGATGAGTGTAAAGCCCCTAGCTATCCTCTTATGGAACGCTAATGGCCTACTCAACCACCGAGACGAACTCGACATACTCCTACATGACAATCACATACATATTGCATTAATAACTGAAACTCATTTCACTCAACGATCAAAATTTTACATACGTGACTACATCACTTATAGAACAGACCACCCAGACAACACTGCCCATGCCGGATCATGCGTTCTTATCCATAAATCCCTTCCACATTCCCTTATTCCTACTACTCCATCTGACGCCATACAATCCTCTTCTGTAATAATTTCAACTCGTCCTTTCCATCTCACAGTCTCAGCTGTATACTGTCCTCCTGGTAACACCATTTCCTATAGCCTTCTTAATTCCTTATTCCGATCTCTTGGGCCGCGCTTCATTGCTGGAGGTGATTACAACGCTAAACACCAACGATGGGGTTGTCGAGCATCCAACTCCCGTGGTAGTATCCTTTCTAACGTCACAAACTCCAATTGTTATTCTATCCTTGCTCCTACGAATCCCACATATTGGCCTACATCCCTAAAAAAAAAACCTGATATCCTGGATATATTTGTTACCTCTCAAATCCCTACTTCCCAAGCCGAAATCAAATCCCTGAATGACCTTTCATCTGACCACAGTCCTGTTCTGCTTTCTTTACATTCAAACTTTGTTCCTAAACCCTCTCCTCCTACATTAATTACAGGACGTGTTAACTGGGACCAATTTCGATATGACATAGAAAATAAACTAGACTTAAAACTTCCACTAAAGACAAAACAAGATATTGACCAAGCCATAGAAAAACTTACTGACTTAATAAGCAGCACCATAATAGATAACACAACTAACACCAAACCTGATAAACCTCAGAAAAGTAACCTACCACAGCACATTCAGATCTTATTGAGAGAAAAGCACACAGCAAGATCGAAGTGGCACAGGACCAGATACCCAAAAGACAAAACTTATTACACCCAACTGACTAACAAACTAAAATCAGAACTCAAAAAATACAAAATACAAAATTTAAAAAACTTGACGGAAAATCTTACGATTACTGACAAATCACTATGGACGACTACTAAAAAAATCCTGAAGTTTAAAGATTTCAACCATCCACTCCTTAATGAAACCCGAACCTGGACACGATCCGACGAAGAAAAATCCCAGATATTTGCTCAGCACCTCTCTAAAATATATAATCCTCATCCTGAAATACTCAATTCAAACCATGTTGAATGTATTGAAACAGAACTCAATATTTCTCTCCAAATGACCATACCACCTAAAGCATTTCATCCTTCAGAAATAGCCAATATCATTCACAGATTACCTTCCCGCAAAGCTCCTGGACATGACCTAGTTACTTCCTATATAATGAAACAGCTTCCTCGAAAATCCATCTGTTTTCTTACCTACATATATAATGCTATCCTCCGGACCACATATTTTCCTGACTCCTGGAAACTATCCATTGTTAAGATGATTCCCAAACCCCAAAAGCCGCTCGAACATCCATCCTCTTACCGTCCAATTTCTCTGTTACCTATTATGGGTAAAATCTTTGAAAAACTCCTTCTGAAACGAATATATCCCATCCTTGATTCTAATCATATCATCCCTGATCATCAGTTCGGATTCCGAACATCCCACTCCACTATCCAGCAATGTCATCGTGTGGTGGACGTTGTCTCTTCTGCTTTGGAGCGCGGGTTGTACTGCACGGGAGCCTTTCTCGATGTAGAACAGGCCTTTAATAGAGTCTGGCACCCAGGACTGTTGTACAAACTCCGTAAATTCCTTCCTCCCACATATTTCCTGATTCTACCTCTCTGATAGATCCTTCAAAATTAATCACAATAGTTCCTATTCATCCCTTTTTATACAGACTGCTGGTGTTCCTCAAGGCAGTATTCTAGGACCCATTCTATACACAGTATATACAGCTGATATCCCAACCCATCCTAACACTTTCCTTTCTACCTATGCTGATGACACCTGCGTGTTATCAGTTCATAAAGATCCATTTGTTGCTTCAAATACCCTTCAAGCCCACATCAAAGACCTAGAAGTATGGTGTCAGAACTGGAGAATAAAAATAAATTCCAACAAATCCCATCAAATAACTTTTACCCTTCGCCGTAAACCTTTGACTTCCTGCCCTAAAGTATCCTTTAATAACACTCAACTAGTTCCGGTTGAACAGATCCGATACCTAGGACTTCTTCTTGACAAACGCCTAACTTGGAATCCACATACACGACTAAAACGACAAGAAACTGCTCGCCGCTTTAGGCTACTTCAACACTTACTAGACAAACGATCAAACCTTCCTCTTAACTACAAAAGGCTCATCTACATGACTATTATAAGACCAATCTGGACTTACGGAGTAGAGCTTTGGGGCTCTACTAAACCATCAAATTCTTCCCGCATCCAATCCTTACAATCCAAAATCCTTCGTAAAATCCTCAATGCTCCTTACTTTGTCACGAATAAACTTATCCATAAAGACCTTAATGTTCCCTATGTTACTGATTTGGCCCGGACCAGGTATCAATCCTTTCATGACAAACTCCATTCTCACTCTAACCCACTAGTTTCAATCCTTTCTTCCTCTTCAATTCCGGATAATCCTCCGAGGCGCCTGAAAAGGAAATGGCCCCGGGACCTTCTAGTTTAAAATATTTTTAGAGTACTGCCACTGGGTAGTGTCTCTACATGTTTTTCATGACAGTTTTGTATATTACCATCACATTTACTAGATGTATTTTTATTTAATACAGTTGTAAATATCAATAAATATGTTTAAAAAAAAAAAAAAAAAAAAACTAATGGAAAATATTATGGCTAATAAAAACATGCATAATTTTTTTTTAAACATCCGCAATTGTAAATGATATTTGGGACATCTTAATAAAAAAAATGAATTAATAGCGAAATAAAAACGTATTGATTAAATCTTAAAATTGTTCATCCTTAGGGGTAAATGTATTCATATATACGCAAAACATTTACCATGAAATATTCTCTACCACTTTCATGAAATCTACCATATTTTTTTTTTCATTTATTTTCTTTTTCATTACAAAAAGTGTTTTCCAGGGAAGATCCTTGGAAACCAGACACGATTACTTAGCCTTTTAGCCTTTCTTTTCCTATATCCGACAAGACTTGGCAAGAGCAAGGAAATTCCCAGAAGCTCATTCTATTCTCCGCTGGATTTCTATTGTCAGAATTCAGTTGAACCGAAATTCCCGCTTCCAAAAAAAAAAATAAATAAATAAAAAAATAAAATAATAATAAAAAAAAATAAAAAAAAAAATAAAAAATATTTATATATAAATGAGACAGTTCAGGTAAAAAAAAAATTGTGAAAAACTATTTATTAGAAAAATATCCTCATAGTTTTTCACTTTTTTACTCATAGTTTTTTTTTTACTGCTACTCTAACCATAAATAACTCATATATGTTAACAATAACCTAATTATAAAAAAAAATCATGATAATTGCATTTATATACTTATCAATTAAAAAATGACCGACGAGGAGTAAGTTTAGAAAAAAATATTTAAAAAAACAGACATTTAAAAACAGTCTAAAACATGTTTTTATCTTAATATATATATTAGTGGTATTAGGCCATAGCTAATTTAGTACTGACACTGAATACATTATTTGTATGGAAATTTAATTTTAACGTATTATATTAATAATAGGATCAGACCGTGTAAGCTATCGTTTATTGAGAGTAATGAAAGTTAAAATAAATGATATTTAATGTGATAATGCTAAATATAACATACTAATTAATATATGGTGTGTTTTGCAATTCACTAACTAGATAAATAAATCAACACAAATGAAAAATCTTATATCCTTATAATATTATGCACACTGCTTACCGCGTGATCTGTTGATTTCAGTACCTTAATAATGAGTATTTTTAATTTCGTAAGCTCATAGAATAACGGTATATCGTAGATAAAAAATAGCCATTTTTTAAACAATCGATTTTAAATAAAAATTTTAATTCATCTTAAGCTTAAACCAAACGTTAATGAAACGAAACTTGTTACTTTGTTTATTGATGAAGAGGGATTAATCAATATTTAACAATAATAAAATAAAAAAAATCGGTGCATTAGAAAATCAAAAAAGTGAAAAGGTGTGCTCATTAGCTATTCGTAACTTGGGTAAAAAGTTGGTATCTACTCAGTGCACTCATTCATTCATTTTTAAGAGCTCCATCCTCTTCGCATTCAAAAGATTTAAGCAAGGATAGGTCACGGGGGAAGAGGGTTTCCCAGAGGAATAAGGAACTCCTCAATGGTATCTTATCTTTGCATTTCCTTCAATGAAAGGAGGTGGAATAATATTAGAACATTCAATTTAGTTTTTAAAAAGCTTTCCTTTCTTGTAAAAGAAAAGAAATGGTAAAAATATTTTTTAGCACTTTTTATTAATTCTACTAATCTACTATCTTTTAAGGATTTATAATCATATACTTGCCAATCATTTTTAGATATAGTATGGAAGAACTTATATAATCTCATTTTCATATTTTAAAATTAAAACAGTTATGAGTTACAAAATAAGCTCTGAGATTATATGTGATATTTCTAACTCAAAACCTGTGGCTTTAGCACTACCAATGTAGATATTACATGAATGCTTTACAAAATGCTGCATTATATTATACAGCAGATACGCGTAGGGATAAGAATAAATTATTGTATAGTAAATTGTCTGATTTAGTGACCAATAAACATAAAAGTAAAAATTTCAAAAAGGGTTAAGACAAATGTAACACATTTCGAACACACATTAGAATGATTTTTAGATTAAAAAAAAATTAAGTAATACAGTAGCTGTAATTAGAAACCTTATACAGATAAAAGAAATTAATGAATATATTTACTTACTGAATAATAAGATATTAATACAATGATCCACAAATCGAACAAATACACAGGCATCCCTTCCTCATATATCCCTATCATATAATACTCCTGTTTTGTTCAAAAAGTTCTGAGAAACTACTCGACAATAGACTTTTTAAGACAATACCCGACCATCAATTTGGATGCCGTACATAAAACTTAACCACTGATCAAGTACATAGAGTGACTGACTACATTACATCGGCACTAGAGCAAAAATTGTATACAACAGAAGTATTTCCGGATTCATTCGATCGGGTCCGGCATCAGGGGCTTCTCTTAAAACTAAAGACTATATTATCTCCTTTCTATTATCTTATCCTTCAGTCCTTTCTTGGTGATAGATTTTTCTCTGTCTTTCAAGGCACAGAAATCTCTTCAATAAGACCAGTCTTTGCAGGTGTACCTCAAGGGAAGGTTCTCGCCCCACTACTTTACATTATAAACACACCCTTCATACCAATCACTTCTGTGACTCAAATAGCGGCATATGCAGACAAAACAGCTATCATTAAAAAATATCTTAATCCTACACTCGCTTCACAGACATTACTATACCACCTTACATTTCACGACTGGTGCAAACTTTACAAAATTGGACTTAATCTAGACAAATCCTAACGAATTACTTTCCCTCTTCGACATGATACCTGCCCTCCAGTATATCTTAACAACATCCAAATACTTCAGACAGACACAATAAGACAATAAGACATCGGCTTAACATTCGACAGAAGAATGACATGAGACTAACACATCAAGAACATGCAGATAACATTATACAAAAGACTAAACCTATATACTCACTACGCTCAAGAAGTTATAAATTAAAACTTAAAAATAAATTATAAATAAATAAAACATACACTTACTGAAGCCCATTTGGACTAACGCTTCAGTAACATACGGGACTGCCAAAAACACACACTGACGTAGAATTCAAATATTTCAATCTAATACTTTTAGAACTATTAAAAATTCACCATAGTACGTTAGCAACATTACTTAACATACAGACCTTCACATGCCAACAGTCAAAGAACGAATACGGACCCTCTGCAAATGTTATCACAACTTAGACGGACATACTAACTCACTAATACAAAGCATGACAACAACCAACATGCCACACAACACTCGTAGAATGCTAAAAATAAGTTAAATGAGGGGCCCCTCAAACATAAATGCCAATTAAGAAATACACCAGAAATAGATGACGCTGGGAATCCTCTCTCTGTCATGCCTATCCCGCCACAACATAAACTTTATAGTAATCTGATTGTCATGTGGTTGACAGGTATAAATATATATATAACAAGATAAAAATAAAAATTTCATATTGTATATACAGATATTATTTGTTATCGTTTGTTAGCTCATGGGTCTTTTAAAAAAAACAAAATGTTATTTTTCTAAAATTTAAGATACCATATATAGTGGAGTTTATTTAAGTTAATAGATGAATTTTACTTATAATTTGATTGGACTAATAATAGTAAACTACAGTTAATTGTTTAAGTTAAATACGTGCTTTGTAATTTTAGCTATATATTATAGCACCCATTGACCTAGAACAGGACATACTAGATACTATAATAGAGACTTGGAGGACTACTAGAACGACCGACCCCAAGATAAGAAAGATAAAAAGTAATGCTAAGGGATAACTGATCATGAACATAAACAGGTGCATTTAAAGTCTCATTTATATTCTATGCTCGAACTTAACTGATGTTAATATTGGATAGCGAATAAGATACAATGCAATTAGATTGTCGTGAATATAATAGACTAACTTAAAAATATAATATAATAATAATTAAAATTCAGAAACGAAATTATTACTTAATCATGGGGTCATTCTTGTTGTGGAGCATAACAGCCTTTTGTACCCTGCAGATTTGCAGATTCGCAACCGGCAGATGGCCCTAGGAGCTTTTAAAATCCTTGGTAATGCCGTCCTTTAGAGGGGACGTAAAATGGTAATCCCAATCATGTGCGATGTCAGGGGCTCGTTCAAGATCCTTTTCATCATAATTGAACATAGACAAAAAGGATCCTCACTAGCATAAAAGTGGCGTTGAATGATTAAACAAACAAACATAGTAGCTAAGCAAACTGAATAGCTAATAGTAAAATAACTAATATTACTTATACTTTCATAAGCCATTTAAAGTATTGATACAAAGCCTGTTAAGGGATATTTTTGTGAGAGATCTCACATGCTATGGTTTCTTTTAAACTATACAAGCCCAATGACCCCTAACATTAAAGATGCAAAGACCCGCAACACATATAAGTCACGAAGAAAGATATAACTTCGCGCCGTTGTATTAGAAAATTTCAAACTTCAGCAGTCTATTATCTGGTTATTGTATAATAATAATAATAATGATAATAATAACAATTCTTTATTTATTCAGGAACAAGTCCCTTCAGAATAATATAACAGGCAATAAAAAGGTGGAATTAAGACTAGAGTTCTAGAGTAAAATGACTGAAAAACAGAAAAGAATTAAACTAATAACATGAACAAATAAAATAACTTAAAAGCTAAATTATAATAAAAATGTACAAACCAGAAAAATAAATGTATGTTAACATGAGAACAAAATATTGTGTACCAAAAAAATATATATAATCAGATAAAAGAAATATACATATAATATACACATACACACACAAAAATAAAGTATACAGTTTTTGAAAACAAAGGAAATTACCATTATTCTCTAAACATATATATATTTTAATCTTGCATCTTTGAAAAGATAATAATTTCAAATATTTCCTTTAGAATTTACCGTTGAAAATGATAATTAAATAAGTAAATCTGTTCTATTATTTATTAGTTGATTATTCTTGAAATTAGGATCTACTTAGAATTATTTCGAAATTGAATTAATAGGAAATGGCTAAATTGACGGGATTTGAATGTGAAGAGAGTTTGGAAGTCACGGATATTAGGTGGAATGGAGCTCCATAGGGAAGCGGATCGGATTAAGAATGATCTATCGAAAGCTGTGGATCGATGGGACGTTATGTACAGATCTGAAGGAGTGGGTGTAACGGAAACGAACGGAGGATTTGAATATAAGGAGATCCGAGATGTAAAACGAGATCACGTATATTATTATTATACGTTCATTATTTAATATAAGTAAGATTTAGAAATTTTTTTCTTAAAACATTGGAAAATCGTTTATTCATTTAGAAATTTTTATACATGCGTTTATTTAGATTGCTTTTCATAATAATAAGAATGGGAATTTTAAATGATACATAAAAGTCAAAATAAGTGCCTGTTTTTTTTTTTTTTTTTTTTTTGGCTCGAAACTTTGGAAAAAATAATATATATATAATATATATATATATATATATATATATATATATATATATAATTAAGACTATTTCATTGTTTTTCTTTGACTGACCGCTACCTGAATTAATTTCCTCCAGAATTTATTTAACTAAAATTGAAAAAAAAATATCAACAAAGTACGAAGAAGGTGAGTGTTATATCGGAATTTTCAACTTTATTTAAATCTAGATGGAGACAGATCAAGTTTAATTTAATTTAAATACAAATGTTCAACCCTCTTACTTAATTAAGATAAAAAAAAAAGAGATTAAATACCAATTTCCAGTTATTTTTCCGAATCGAAAACTACTATGTATACGGTTGATTTAGAAGTTTAGCTTATTGGTTAATAATGTCTCCAGATTGAAAAATAGATCGATCTTTGGATATATAGGTCAATACATATGAAGTGGTCCAGCACTGGTTACTTGACCATCTTATAAAAATAATATTTTTTGGATTAATGCTCTAGTGCTTTGTGGAGTTACGAATTTTTAAAATATTATAATTTTGTTCACTACTTAAAAAAAAATATTTTTTTTAACAGTAAGTAAACGGCTTTTCGAAAAATTTACGCTTCTAAAGTTGTATTTAATTATTCAATATTGACTTATAATAGGGTTTTAAAATAAAAATAATTTATTTCAGCACACACTGCCCTATTGATTAAAATTCACATCACCTAGCTAAATGCATTCCATGAAGGATTCTAAGAAATCTTAGTTATTGTTCGTAAATTAATAATACTCAATATTTTAACTAAAGTTTTCTAAAAGTATTTTCTCAGGCCTTATATTTTGTTAGTTGGTAAACGCAAGTTACTTTCTATACCGTTTTAATAGTGGGAAGCTTACGCGTAAGCAAATTCACAATTAAAAAACCAATGGATTAAATTTATTTATTATTTGTCAAAGAATTAGGGAATCTATCCAGAAAATATCAAAGTTTTCTAAAATGGTCGAGAAAATCATTATTTTTGTTATCTAGATCACTTGGTATGGAATGACCCCTTTTACTGATAACTCTAGGGTTATCATTGAAAAAATACAAAATATAACGACCTACGTTAAAGTACGAAAAAATGAAGTTTTCGAGGAAAACACGACTAACAAGAGGGACAACCTTAAATGTAAGAAGTAATCTTTACAAATTCGTATTATGGTTTACCTTTGCAATCGACCCAAAAAAAAATTGAGGGCTTACGTTTCAAGATACGTAGAATCCCAAAAAATCCGTTTTTATGTCATTTTTTCGGAATTGGCCCCAAAAATATTATTAGGGCATGTAACGATTATTCTAACACCTCAACTGGTCATTTTTGAAATAGCGGTAAATTAAAAGTGATTTAATTCAATTATTCACTTAGTTTTGAAGATAGAGAAAAAAATGATGACTTTGACCAAAAAAAAAAAAAAAAAACAACAAAAAACGCGAGTAATTCTAAAAATTAACTTAAAAAAATTGAAACATAAATAAGCATGTAACTTAGTTATTTATGATGGTAGAGAAAAACAGGCATAGAGTTTTAGAATCAGTAAAGCGCGGTGAACAAATAAAACAAAAGCAAGAAAAATAAAATAATTGAAATCTTGTCTATACCCTTTTAACTCCGGAATTTTCGAATAAAATTATAATATTTTTAATCAAAAACCGTGTATAAATATTTTTAAAAATAGATAGACAAAAATATGTATAGAGTTTAGATCCAGGTAAGCGCGATATACAGATAAAATAAAAGTTGATCTATATATTCAAGTCACAAATTATAGTTGGATTCCACCAAAACTCTGTCATTATTGAATATAGAGAAAAATTGAAAAAAAAATATATAATATATAATATATATATATATATATATATATATATATATATATATAATATATATATTTTATTTGGAAATAATAAACCATTATATAATAACTTGCAGAGTTTATGTTTTTTTATAAATGAAAAGAAACATAAAACACAATTGGATCTATGGAACAGACTATTGAATTTTAGTAAGCCGTACGACAAAGAAGACGGTTAAGAAACCCTACAATTAGAGCACAAGCTGTTCCAATAACCTACTTTCCTCTGAAGTGGGCCCTTCCTAAAAACGAAATAGAGGATACAGTTGAAGAGATAGCGACTGGGAGGTAATTGGAAAAAACAAAAGCAATAGATGGCCGTGATATAAAGCTCGCAACTTGAAGATTCTTCTATTCTTTCCTACCGCAAGACTTTTTCTGTTTTAGCCTCTCTTAGGTCTGATCATTATCGTTCCTCTCTTCTTTTAACTTCAGCCGTTTCGGAATAAGGACATTAAACTGGATACGAAAGAAAGGGCATCTAATGTACTTTTTGCAAGCGTAGGTATCTCTATCGATTTTAGGATTAATACTAGGAGAGATGAATGGACATGAATCGTTTATACTAAAGTATGAATTGTGACTTTTTTTTTTTTTATTACAAAGTAATCTTCCACATTTGAATGTATGGGCCATTAAACCTTTTTTTTTTTTTTTTATTTATTATTTATTGATATTTACAACTGTATTGTACAACACATCTAGTAAACAGGCTAAAAGAAAATAGTCATGAAACAGACACGTAGAGAAGCTTCAAAATGGAAGCAGTCTAAAAATATTCTAAACTAGAAGGTCTCGAGGCCATCTTATTCTCAGACGCCTCGGAGGATTATCAGGAATTGAAGTGGGAGAAAGGATTGGAGTTGGAATGGAGTTTGTCATGAAAGCTGGTAAGAGTTCGTAAAAGATGGTATAATGAACAGGAGTATGCGATAAGGTGACTGGCGGGACATTGCAAAAACCTATTTCTCGTGAAGACATATAACTATATGTTGTAAATATCGTAAAATAAAAATAATTTTTATTTTATTTTTTATATATTTTTCAATTTTATAACATTCCTAAAATTTTGATAATTTCAGGAGTTAGATAGTCCGAGTTGATTATATTATATATATATATATATATATATATAATATATATATATATATATATTTATTTCATAAATCAATAGTCAACAATTCTTTCTTTTTTATACTGAATTGATAGTCTTTAATATGTTAAAGTAAACCTGTCTTCTTAAAGTAAACTGATTTCCAACTTTTCAATGCGTTGGTTGTCTGAAGGGGAGCGGCGTGGTCTACTCCAGGTCCTCGGTTCGAATCTCGATTATTATTTATTATATTGTTTTAGCCGTGAGGCTATCCTGGGTATGGTGACCCTCTTATGGTTTTTATTTTTTTTTTTTTTTAGTTGTCTTAAGACTTATTAGGCCTTGTTTATACTAAAACAATTTCCTTAAAGGGTAGACAGTGGAAGTCATTAGGAAGTTATAGATTAGATTTTCGGCTATTGAATAAATTTGTTACTGTTCATATTTTATATTGTTAATTATCATTATTTTAATAAGCATTCAACTGAAATTATAATTGGGTGAAAACTCATGACTTTTTTTACATAATAACTAATTTATAATAATTTTCGATCTGTTCCATCGCATATGCAGCACATTATAAATGTATTCTATCCTCTACTATCCTAGCTAACCGCTACCAGTATAAAAAAAGCATTAGAGTTACATTTGTTATTTTTATTATTAATATTTAAACTCTAAAAGTTTTAGGATGCATCAAATAGTTTTTTTAATTAAAAAAATACAGATATATCGCAACCTAGTTCTTACTGCTAGATTAAAAGTAATAATAATAATAAGTAAAAAAAACAAAAAAATATTTATAAAATTGTATGATTATTATAGTGCTATTGTGGAATGTTAGACACTTAGGCATGTTTTGAAGGCCATTGATAAAACATCTAAAACCTTATGTTGACACTGGTACTCAAAACCCGATCACGGCAACAACATTGAGATTGAAGATATACAATTTCAGAGAAAAAATTAAAAAAAAAAAGAAAAGAAAAAAAATTCACTTATTAGATCTTTTAGTTACATAAAAACCATTGACCTTTGTTTGATAGATAGACCAAAAAAAAAATACTGGATGGAGACAACATAGAAACACAGTCTAGACACCATTTATTATTAAAAAAAAAACCCTACCCTTTGACCGCAACCGTTAAGGCAAAAGGTCAAATCCCATTTAATGGAACGGCCTTTGTTTACTATTTTTCATAACTCGATAATTAAAGTAGGTTTGTTTTTAAAAACACTTTATGATAATAAAATTAATATTATAGTTTCCTGGCCGATTATCATAATTTTTCAGATTTTTTACCCCTTGTTTATTGGACAAAGCTCATCATCTGAAACAAATTTTTAGAAAATACTTTCGGTTTATCGATAAGATGTTTTTAGCCCTATACACTTTAGACATATATTCCGTTAAGAACGCTATTGTATGGAAATGTATTAGAAAGTCCTGATGCATATAGCAAAACGGAATTTAAGCAAATTAACTAAAATTGAAACGATAGAGGTAATATCGACTATATTGTAAGTAGGATATAATTATCAGAAAGCTATGATAAAGTCATATTTTTAAAAAAAATATGTAATAGTAATCTACTAGGAGAGTTAACTGTGATATACCTGGGGATTATAAAAGCTTATTACAGAGAGGGTAAATCCAACATTGTGCTCTTCACTGATTCCTTGAGCTCATTAGTTTTCAAAAATAATATATATATACACCACATCCCATAAGGATTTTCATTTTTTAATTGTTCTTTATGCTGAATTTGTCAAACCGATCAATTTTATTTGTTTAGATCCCAAGTCGCGCTAGAATAACTGGCAATTGGCAAGCAGATAAGGCGGCACAAGCGGCGTCATTGATTCTTCCGTCCGATTACTTAGTCGCTCCCCATAATGATCTTTACGGGCTTATAAATTAATGAATTATAGACAAATGACAGCTGAATTAGAACAAAACAAGGAATAACAACGAAATAAAGGACACAGTATATCTCTGAAAATCATCTATCCAGAATGACAGAAGAGAGGAAGTCCTATTGACAAGACTCATAATAGGACACTGACGATCAAGCAACCAAAATTTACTGTGTGGAATATTGTTAAATAATAAAGAAGTGAGTGGTAGTAATAACCAAAATATATATGCAACGGCTCTTTTACATGACTTAATTTTTTTTTTTTTTTTTTTTTTTTTCTTAAGAACTCTTTTATTCGTATATATTACAATTTGTCATAATAGACAATAATAATAGTGCTACAGGATCTCATTCATACAATATTTACAATATAAACAAAAGGAAAGTCAAATTACATAAAATAAAATCAAAATAAATAAACGTATACAATAACAAAATTAAGTAGACAAAATAAATACAAATAAATGAAGTTAACAAATAAATAAACAAGACATGTCACATTCATACCTATGTACAATATTTACAATCAGCTCGGGAACCCCGGACGGGGCTTGTCCCCCCACTTGTGGAAGGACAAGCAGAGCCCAAAGGATCCCAGCGCTTCCCTCTCAGCCGCATCACTGGTAAGAGCCAGCGGAAGCTAAGTGAGGGCGCCATAGCCACAATCACACCGCACATGAGAGGAGAATCTGACCAGTGTCAGAACTCCAGCATACGTATTTACAATATATCTCGGGGCCACTGCCGTTTCAACCTTCTAGGTGGGTTGTATGGATGAGTGGAGCTGGATAGGGATCGTGCTAAAGGATTAGGATGATGAATGAGGTTCTGATGGAATTTGGAAAATTTGGATGGAATTAGGTCTGAAATAAATGGAACATTAAGGTCGTGGTGCAAGGTATAGTTGGATACATAATAAGGAGCATTTACTATTATTCGGAGGACTTTGGATTGAAAGGATTGAATGCGTTTGATGTTAGAACGTTTAGCTGTCCCCCACAGTTCAAGTCCGTAGGTCCAGATGGGCTTCAGTATTGTCTTATAAATTAATAATTTGTTCTCAACTGTAAGTTCAGATTTTCTGTTTAATAGTCTGTATAACTGTCCGAATCGTCGATTGAGTTCTTTTCTTTTAAGTCTTGTATGTGGGTTCCACGTCAGTCTTTTGTCTAGTAGTAAGCCAAGATAGCGGACTGTATCTGAAGGAGGAATAGGAATGGAATTGAAGTAAACTGGCGGACAGGAGTTTCGTCGAAGAGTGAAGGTTACGTGTTTGCAATTGGCCTCGTTCACCTTTATGCGCCAAGCACCACACCAGTCTTCGATAAGACAAAGGTGTCTTTGCAGTATTAAGGATGCTGTTTCGGAATCGGAACTGGATGATAGGATGGCGGTGTCGTCTGCAAATGTTGCCAGAAAGGTGTCAGGATGATTAGGAATATCAGCGGTGTAAAGGATGTAGAGAACGGGTCCCAGGACGCTGCCCTGAGGAACACCGGCCTCAACGGGATAAAAGTTGGAAAATTCTACACCACAGCGAACTTGAAAGGAGCGGTTTGAGAGATAGGATCTTAGAATGAGGTAGAGAGACTGGGGTAAATGCGTTTTAAGCTTGAAGAGTAATCCAGCGTGCCATACCCGGTCGAAAGCTTGCGCTATGTCCAGAAACGCACCAGAACAATACTCTTTGCATTCGAGGGCTGAGGAAATATGGTCTACAACTCGGAGTCCTTGTTGAACAGTGGAATGATGAGAACGGAAACCAAACTGGTGGGAAGGAAGGTTGTGAGATTCTAATATAGGCAGGATTCGTTTTAGAAGGAGCTTTTCGAAGATTTTTGAGAGGATGGGGAGTAGACTAATAGGTCTGTAGGATGAAGTGTTACTGGAAGGTTTACCTGGTTTTAGGAATAGAATGATTGTGGAATGCTTCCATAAGAGAGGAAAATAGGTGGTGCGAAGGATGCAGTTGTAGATGTATGTAAGAAAAATAATGGCTTTCTGGGGAAGTTGTCGCAGGATCTGGGGGGTAAGGAGATCATGTCCAGGGGATTTACGAAGGGTCAGTTTTTGAAGAAGATATTTCACCTCAGATGGATTAATAGCTTTAGGAGGTAGGGAAAGAGGTATTGGTGAGAAAAGGAATTCTTGAACTGTTGTGGTATGATTTCTGTTGGATTCCGGGTGAGAAGTGAATACTTTGGAGAGGTGCGTGGCGAATTCCTCGGCTTTATCTTCATCAGACGCAGCCCAGGAGTCATCACCACGCCGGAGAGGATGGGAAACTTTGTGGTATTTGAGGATCTTTTTGGTCACATTCCACAGGGAATTATCTCGGGCTGATAGAGAGGAGAGGTAGGAATTAAAGGACTGGAAACGGAAGGTCGCCAACTCCCGCTTTAATTGCCTACAATAAAAGTTATAGGAACGGCGATCTGTTGGGTGTCGGGTTCTTTGCCATAATGATCTGGCTCGGCGTTTTGCATGGATGAGGTCAGCTAGGTGTTGAGGTAAATGGTTTTGCTGAGGAGTTCTATTGGAGTGCTTAGGAGAGGAGGCAGTCCAGACAGCTTGCTGAATGGCGGTAGTAAAGGAGTAGACGGAATCATCAAGGTCATCCGGTGTTTTGAGGGTCACACTGAGGTCAATATTATCGGTGAGGATTTGGCGGAAGAGGTTCCAGTTGACAGGGCCTCGGATAAATGAAGGTGGAATGGGTTTCGGAATAGGAGTTAGGGATACTTTAAGGATCAGTGGACTATGGTCAGAGGATAGTTCATCAAGGCGAGTTACGGAATAGTTCAGGGAGCCTAATCCGCTGTGGATGAAGAAGTCGAGGATATCTGGATTACGGTTAGGATCTGTTGGCCAGTAGGTAGGGGAGTCAGGAGGTAGGAGGTTAAAATTTCGGGAATTCAGAGCAGTCAGCAAATTTGTTCCACGAGAATTCGTGGTTCTAGAACCCCACTGCTGGTGCTTGGCGTTTAGATCTCCACCCAGAATAAAATGATTTCCTAGGGAATCCAGGAAGGATGCAAATTCGGTGTTGGAAATGGAGTGTTTGGGAGGGCAATATGCTGATGTAATAGTTACCGGATAGGAAAAAGTCTTGATTACTATTGCTGTGGCTTGCAGGAAATCATAGGTAGGAAGTGGAAGTAAATGATGAGAGAGGGATTGGTGGACAATGATAGCAGAACCGGCATGAGCTTTGCCGTCTGGGTGGTCTGTACGGTATGTTATGTACTGCGGTATTTTGAAAAGCTGTTTAGTGGTTAGTCTAGTTTCAGTAATAAGTGCAACGTCAATTGTTTTGTCTTGCAACAACGCTGTCAGTTCGTCAGTGTGATTTCTAACACCATTCGCATTCCAAAGGAGAATGGATAAGGAATTAGGTGAGGTCATTTATGGTTTTTGTAAGGCAGGAATGAGATTTGATACAAGGTTCGTAAGGAGTGATATTAGAGGCATAACGAGGGATTTGATTTCGGAGATGAAGGATGTCATGAGACTGGTAAGGTCTGTGACATTTGATGGAGAAGGGATATGAGAAATTTGATGTTGAGGAGTTTTTTGAAGAGCAGGTACACTTTGAGGGATAGATTGTTGTACAATAGATTGAGAAAGTTGAGGAAAAAGTTGTTCCGGCAGTGCCTCGACTTCATGATTTTGGTTTCCACCTCCAAGCAAGTGGGCAAATGATACGTTAGAATTTACAGTTTTAGATGGTTCTCTTCTGCTTCTGGTTGGTACAGCTGTTTCATTCGGATCCTGAGGTTTTTGGTATCTGGTTCTGAGTTTCTTGTAGATTTCACATCCCTTGTAGTTAGCCGGGTGGTCCTTGAGGCACAGAGCACATACAGCGGGTGTAGATCTTGATCTTGTACATTCTTCTGTTTTATGCTGTTCACCGCATTTCACGCAGCGTGGTATGTGATGGCAATAACTTTTGGTATGTCCATATGCCTGACAGTTATGACACTGAACTATTTCCCTCTTTGTGTAAGGTTTTTCAACTTTTACACGGGTATAGTACAGTCTACTGAGGTCATAGATTTTTTCGACTCCTGCTGATGGTTCCAAGTCCACGAAGAATAGAGGCAGTGGACTTTTATCTTTTAGAACGTTGGTGACTTGCCTTACTTGGAATCCTAATTCTGTCAGTTCTTCTTTGATAGCTTCAACGGGTGTTGAGGAATGTAGGTTTCTGATTACGACCCTTAATGCTCTCTCCTGGCGCAGCTGATAAGTATGAAAGTCAGCTTTGGTCTCAGTCAGATATTTTACAATCTTTCTGTAGATTTCAGCAGTAGTCGGAGATATTTTAGTATCATTGGTTCTACTTATACAATAATAACTATTAGGATCAGTTACTTTGTTTAAATGCGCACACATCAGTTTAAAATTTTTAATATTTTTAACAAATATTGGTGGAGGTAGTGGTTCCCTGGGTATAGGAGAAGATTCCATGGTTTCTTTTTCATTTTGGAGGATCTCAAATGGATTCGGTGTAAAAAACGGGGATTCATCAGTTATTCCTTGTGATGATGTGCTGGGCTGTGGTTCAGATCCTAATGAGGTAGCTGACGCGGTCGCTGGTGGAATTATTTTTTTATTTTGTTCACGGCGGGGTCTCTGTTTTGTAGGAGACGAGTTAGAACCTACAGATCTAGATCTTTTACTTGCAGACTTTGAGGACATGACTTGATGAAAATATCTCATTGATTAAGAAAATAATAATAATAAATACATAATGAGATAAGAATTAAAGATAAAAGAAAGATAAGTTAACGAAAAGCAAGCCCGAGCTTGCCGAGCTAGCGGCAATCAGCTGATCAGTGACCCTCCTTTCACTTTTTCGTGATTGTACAAAGTAAATTATAACTTTGCTTACCGAAATTTCACCAATATTCACTGCCGTAGTATTCCTGAGGTTTAGTGATATTCTCCAGACTGAATTCAAGCGAATTCCTACCGAAAAAAGCAAAAATCTGAGAGACGATGTAACGTATGATCATTATCATCATGACTTAATATGGTTTAAATGTTGATGTATGGTTAAAACTTAAAATGAAGTAAAATTTGTATGTAAAACATTTATCGGTTTCTTTGGAAGGCTACATTTGGCTGTATATCGTTATCCAATGTTTTAGAAATTGTTTTCTCCCCGTTGTCACATTTAAACGTTAAGGATATTTCATTATTTTAATCTGTTCAGGTAAAAAGTTTTATAAACTAATTGTAAAAGGAATCGTATATTTCGTAAGTAAGTTGGTGGAAACTACATTGTTATGTAAGAGAAGTTCCTTACAGTCGATAATTGATTTGACCGTATTCATTTACCATGTGCTAACTTTATTTTATCTAGTATTATATATATATATATATATATATATATATATATATATATATATATATAAATATGAATATATTATTCGGAACAATCTCTTCTAATTTGTTTATATATTTATTTATCATAACATATCAAACATGACTATTACATTAGGTTTCGAGGTACCTTATGCCTCATCTTCAGATTTTTAAATATCATCTAAAATATAATTGAATAAATATTATGAGCAATTAAACATACATTATCGATAAATTAGAATCAATTTATCATTTAAAATATTTACAATCTGTTTGTTATTAGAATTCTACTTACATTTTTTTTCCATATTGTATCCCAAATTACTCTTCTGTTATAGTAATTGATATAATATATATATATATATATATATATATATATATATATATATTGCTGGAAGGAATTAGTCCGGGTGGCGGTCATTAAATGAAACAACTAAATAGTTTCAACTATTTTATTGTTTGCCAACGTTTCGAACCCCTTTGTGGGTCATCATCAGGGCGCATGGTGGAGAATGGAAACTCCATTTTCCATGAGTTTCCATTCTCCCACCATGCGCCCTGATGATGACTCACAAAGGGGGTCGAAACGTTGGCAAACAATAAAATAGTTGAAACTATTTAGTTGTTTCATTTAATGACCGCCACCCGGACTAATTCCTTCCAGTAATTCTCAACGGTCAACTAATTACAAATTTATTGTTCTCATCATAATTCAATTTTAGACAAAATAGTGTCTTAAATAGACATATGTGTAGACTACAAACTTTGAAGAAACACTCTTTGAACAGTGTTCTAAATATTTTTTTCTCTAAAACTGGAGGTAACTTTAAAACATAAGTAAGTTTCTTGGGCAGTAATTTAGTTTCGATAGCACTTGGATCTCGAAATAACCCTTCCTTTTTTTTTTTTTAATTAACATTGAAATATATCACATATAATTATAGCCAACATCTTTAGCAAAATTTTATGATTTAAGGGTAAAGAATAGTATATTGAATAGTAAAAAAAAATCGTAAAAAAAGCCTTTAAAATAGATAAGATGTATATTGCTAGATACCCCGGGCCCCAGTTGCAGCCGAGGTAGAAGGCTGCCTAGGAAATCGATGGTGGTCCAGTTAGGATCGCTTTATTTCTCACGAGACACTTTCCCTTGTACACCTGCATCAATATATCTCAGTACATCACACTACTCCTCAGAAGAAAAAGGAAACTAGAAAATCGGCTTCTATCTATTTATCTTCTTCTAGAAAACGATTTCCCGAATATAAATCAAGAAAGTCGAGCTGGAACAATCAGTTGAATGTGACATAAAAGTAAAAAAAGAAACACTATAACTATTTTTCATTATTATGGTTATTTTTTAAACATTTAATATTAACTATTGCTAAATATTCATGTAGCCCACTTATACGGCGAGTAAAAAGTGGCTCTTTCACTGCACCCACAGACAATATTTGCAATTTTAGATTTACATACTTTACATTTTACATACCTTTACCAAACTACTAATGACCAACATCCGGCCTACCCTTAATACACTCACTTGAAACTAGATCGCGCCATTCTGACCTTTATTCCTGCCCACAGAACTGAAACAATTGATCGTTACTTCATTATCCGCTCTACAACCCTCCGGAATTCTCTATCAACCCATATCCATTATGCTGCTTCTTTATCCTTATTCGAATCCCAACTATCCCAATACCACAATCAGCAATTGGGATATTTTAAATTCTAGGTAACTAATATGTAATGAATAAAAATAACTGTGAGCCGTCCGAATTTTAATTTTGTTTTCTATACATTTATTTTTCATTTTGTGGAACAAGATTTTGTTTTCAGAAGAATAAATTCAGAAATTATTTTTATTTTTGTTGAATTTTTTTTCTTATTTCACCATTGTGAATAATAATTAATTGTTTTTTTTTGTCTGCTGGCCTGGTTATTATATAATTAAACTGTACGTAACTGTTATTCTTAAGGGACCCAGTCCCAGAATAATATTTTTTTCTATTCTATTCTAATATTACCTATACAATATATCAGTTACTGAGCATATATATTTCTTTTTTCTTAAAAAAAAGAATGGCTTAACATTCCGTTAAAATAGCTATCTGAATCTAAGCATATCACAGATTACTTGGTGAAGTAACTGATATTGCACTGAGTGTTGGCTAATCCAGGTGATTATACTGTAAATTTTATATTGTAAGTTAATCGTACAAAATAATAGTCTTATACTTTTGCTACGCGGCTGATTAAAAAACATTATAGACAATAGATAATAGTTTATTCGCCAAACTAAATGTTACAAATTCGTTCAAAATATTGCAAATTCTTTAATATATATATTAATTATATAATATATATATATTTTTATAAGAATTTAAGATATATATATATATATATATACACACACAGTTTTTATATACAAATCCCTTGTAGCGCCTGCCTTCAGTAAGATGAACTTGTCCTTGAAGGTAGAATTTGTGTAGATTTATATTTCTAAGTAGATGTGGAGGACTATTAATATTAAAACAAATTGACAATTCTTAATTTTAATTCTTGTCATTCTCAATGTATTTCTCAGAAAACTAAAAAAATATATACAATTATTCTTCAAAACAAACATGGATATATATATATATATATATATATATATATATATATATATATATATATATATATATATATATATATAGGTGTTAATCCTTATTGAATAAATTAATAATTAGTACACTCTATATTACAGAAATATCACCCTACATTTTGGAAAAAATATACCGATCACTAGAACATGAGACACCCCAATCTCTTTTTTAGAAGCAGCCAAACTGCAAAATTTTCTAATATTAATTTATTACAACCAGTCAATGCGAGTAAAATATATAAATACATGAAAAACATGTAGAGAAGCTTCCCATTGGAAGCACTTTAAAAATATTCTAAACTAGAAAGTCTCGAGACCATCTCCTTTTCAGACGCTTTGGAGGATGATCAGTAATTGAAGTGTAAGAAAGGATTAAACTAGTGGATTGGAGTGAGTGGGAATGGAGTTGCTTATGTAATATGTATTTTAAAAATCTAAATGTGTAGAAATATTTTCTCAATCTCATTACCAATGATTTAATATGTAGTTTATATTGAAGTATTTGATCTGATATTATACCCACAAATTTTACATTGTCAGAAAATGGGATAGGTTTGCATTCACATAAATATGAATCCGAGCAAGAATGCTAGATTAGAACTCTTCGGTGCATATCTTTAATATTTGACTATGCAAAAAATACCACTTGTGTCTTTTCTAAATTCAATTGAAGAAAATTTGAATCTAGTCAATTCTTTATATGACGGAACTCACTATTGATTCTAGAAATTAAATCGGTCAGCATTTTCCCAGACTACAGAACAACTGTGTCATCAGCATACCCTAAGAATTTTTTAGAAATGTTTAAATCTAATAAGCTGTTAATATAAAATTAGCAAAAGAATAGGCCCCAAAAACTGTTCCCTGAGGAGCTATTAATATTTAAAGATGAGCTACAAGTTGAACCGATTTTAGTTTTTTGCGGTCTATTTGACAGATGAGATTTTACGATATTATATAGCTAGCCAGAAATAACAATAAAAAAATGTTTATTCAATAACAATGTATGATCCACATAATAAATAATAATAATTCAAGAGGAAATTCACATTTTAACTGTCACTAATTATTAGAGCTTATCAGTTTGGAGGACTTGGCACTTGGACTTCAAAGTTTGTAGGACTCTGTGGCCTCATACCTCAGAGAATTATAGCATTCTCAATCCTCGAAAGTTTTATGATTAGCTGTATAAACTGATATTTCACAACCAAAATGGAAATTCTTTCACTTTAGATACTGACTTATTTAATAGTTTTGATATCGTAAGATTTTCATTAATTTTGTCGCTCGACATTTTTGATTTTCTAAAATATTTTTTGGTGATTGTGGCTGTGGCGCCCTCACTTAGCTTCCACTGGCTCTCACCAGTGATGCGGCTGAGAGGGAGGCGCTGGGGTCCTTTGGACTCTGCTTGTCCTTCCACAAGTGGTGGGACAAACCCCGTCCGGGGTTCCTGAGCTGATTGTAAATATTGTACATAGGTATGAATGTGACATATTTTGTTTATTTATTTGTTAACTTTATTTATTTGTATTTATTTTGTCTAAAAATTTTGTTATTGTATACGTTTATTTATTTTGATTTTATTTTATGTAATTTGACTTTCCTTTTGTTTATATTGTAAATATTGTATGAATGAGATCCTGTAGCACTATTATTATTGTCTATTATGACAAATTGTAATATATACGAATAAAAAAAAAATAATATTTTTTGACCAGTAATTCTCCATTCTATACAAAACCATAAATACACAATTTTTCGAGGCACCAATTAAAGTATTACAACCGTTTTAAGTCAGCTCCGCGGACAAAAACATGTGGTGGGAAAACCCTTCTAATACCTTTATTTTTTTTAGATATCAAATAAAACAAAAATTAACAATAAAATAAGGACATGGTTTGTATTTTTTGTCTCCACGACTCATTACCTAAATAGTGAAGAAAGCTGTTTAAAAAATTCTCGAACATGAATAAAAAAAACGAGGTTTTTAACTAGATAAAAGTATATGAAGGAAAAGAGACTCACTTTTAATTTTTTTTTCTTATATAGCTTAGTCATAGTACTACTCGCGGTAAAACTTTCGATCTGGAGAGCATAGTCCTTTTTGAATATGAATTTTCAAAATTGCAAAAATTCATTTTTCGCGATGTTTATACGGAAATATCTCAAAAGGGACCGAGTAGAAAATTATGAAACTGATATAGATTACCTATATATACCATGTGTTCAAGTGATATAAATTTGGTCTTTGAGACTACGCTGGTTCTGGAGTTATAAAATTATCTTAAACGTTAAAATAACGTTTTCTTTAAAATATATGAATTAAATTTTGCGTATTTAAGATCCAAACAAAAAATAGAATCATTTTTTAAAATAATTTATTCATCATACTTATTTTTTACGAGTATTTGAATACATCTTGTATAAATATATAGATTACTTTTGTTCATTTAACGTCATTTTATACTACTGTGACTATCGAACGACATTAAAGTGGAAGTCCTAAATTTCATAACAAAGGATTTTGTATTAAAATTCTAAAGCCTTGTTGTTTTTTCTTCATTTTTATTTCCCCATCAGGCCATTTCTAGAATACGCAAGCAATGAAGGTGACAAGGTGTAGCCCACTAAAATCTTCATATATATATTTCTTATATTTAGGATTTAGGGGATCCTAAATATAAGATTGAAATGATTATATTAAGGGGTCCGTGAAAAAAAATTTGTTAGGGAAACTGATGTACATAATTTTGTGTCATAACTTAATTGTTCCGATATCATGACGATTACAGAAATCAGTACCCAAATAAACATAAATTATATTTTGGTTGTGCAATACGAGCGCATACAGTTAATGATATAACAGAATGGTAGAATGCCCTAGGGTATGGGACTATACGCTTCTCTCAACTTTGAATCCCAGACCTCATTAAACTGATTAACCCTAATAATTAGTTAGTTAGAGTTAAAAGGTCACTTTTATTACGTATGTCAGAAATTCATTATCTTAATTAGCGGTTCAACAAGAATATTAGACAATTTTTTGTATGATACTATATTTATAATATTTATTGTATGATTTTATAATATCCATTATAAAATTTACAGCGTGATCAAAATAAACTATAGCAGGTCTGTTGTGCACTTTGACTAAATTTAAGGGTTCGTAATAAAGAATAATATTTTTAAAAAAATGCATCTGGTGCGGGAAACACACGACTTTCACTTACCTCCGTTGTTAAAGAAATTTTAGAACATTTTAATAAACTTAAAGTTGAAGAATGTTTAAAGCTAATCTAAGTAAAAATTGTATACAGTTTCGTTGGAAACATGATTTAGATTAAATAATATAACAATATAAAATTCTTAAGTATAATAATATAATATATCGTCCCTTTACATAACCTTTTACTATTTCATATATAAAACAATTTAAAAAAAAAAAAATTAGCTTTCCAACGGTATATTCCACGTCTGAATTTCTATTCCTGTCTTCGGAAAAAAAAATTTCCTTAAAAAAATATGTTTGCTCTTTTCTTCTTTAGTTCGTAATCAAATTGGTTGAACATTTATATTTAGTCGTTTTTTATCAACCCTAAAACGATGATAGGATTAATTTGTTTAAATATAGAAAATTAAAGGTACTTTAGAGAACGAAAATAAAACCAATCGGCATTTAAGCACTGTCGGATTATTTAGATCAGAATGAAACAAATCCTAAAAAGATCATAGGGTTAATTTGGTTGAATCTATAAAATTAAAGGTACTTAAAGAAATAAAATATAAAAAATTCGGTGTTTAAGAACTGTCAGACTATTTAAATCAGAATGAAACCGAAAATGTGCAAAATACATTGTGGCTCTTATGGTTTGCCGAATTCGTTAAAAATGTTTCTGTAACATCACGGGTGTATAGTTGTCTTAAATATGAAATTTAAGTTTCGTACGACTTTTCGTTTTCGTAGTAGACTTACATAGACCTTTTTGCTGTATAGTTGTTTGAACTCGGAGGACCCTCAAACGTGTATTTCCGTTGAAAACTTGAATTCAAAAAGTTTCATAATCTTAATACTTCAATACTTTCCCTAACTATACATTTAATATATAGGTAAGTAAAATTGAAATACTCCGTATTTTTCAAACATATCTTTAAATAATTTGTAGAATTTACATCTAAAAATGTAATGGGACGTTAGTTATAAAAATTTTGAAATTTCAAAAGATCTATAGTTTGAGCGAGGAAACGCGCGCAGGAGTTCTAGGTCAGATTAATTTTTAACACGGTGAGGCATCCAATCTTTTGGCCGCTTGGTCATAACATTGGTTATTTACTTAACCGGTAAGGAATGAGTTCATCGATTTGTTACAGTTTTTATTTATACAATATATGGGCTCTAGCGGGGTATATTTAATGCTTAGCTAGAGCAGACGTAAGGTAATAATAAAATTCGTTTAGAATAGAATAGAATAGAATAGAAATTTTTTATTATTCTGGGACAGAGTCCCGTAAGAACAATTGATATGTACAATTGAGATATACGATGTGTCTGGCCAAAAGACTAAAGGATTATAATTAATGTTTATTTATAATGGTATCAGAAAAAAAAAATTGGATTAAAGTATATAAAAGATAATAAAATAAATGAAATAAAAGAGTAATATACATAACATCTTATAGATTAAAGCGTTGAATAAAATAAAACATTGAAACTGGTTCATAATAACATATTCATTAACTGAGTTTAATATAAACAATAAATAATAAATTTTCTGTATGAATTGAAATTTGATTTGAAATATCAGGCTTGTAGTTCAGCGTCTGTTTGGGATGACAGTAGGTACTGGAACAACTGAGACTTGAATGATGGTAGGGATGAAGCATGGCGGATATGAGTAGGTAAGGAATTCCAGAGAGTAATAGAGCGGACAAGAAAGGAGTGATCAAAAGTTTTTGTTCTATGGATAGGAATATAAAGGTCAGAATGGCGTGATCTTGTTTCGAGGGAGTGGATTGACGATTTAAATTGCAGAAGACTGTGGATATAGGGAGGTAGCTGGGAGTGGATGGTTTGGTAAAGGTATGATCCTAGGAAATACTGTCTGCGGATAGAGGGAAGGAGCCACTTTAACTCGCTGTATAAATCGGTCACATGAGACCACTTCGGTGTGCCGAGGACAAATCTTAAAAATATGTTCATAATTCGTTTATGTACTTCAATCCAAGTATTATATCGGAAAACTCATGACCATTACTTTTAGGTTTTTTAATAAATATAATATAATTTATTGGCTTATAGCATCATGTAGCCATTGAGTTAAAGGACTGTTATGCATAAAATAATAATTATAAAAGTAATACATGCATAGAATACAATTTACACAACTAAATAAATCAAGAGAGTAATAATAATAATTAATTTAATTTACCGATAAAATAATAAAGTAGTAATAAATAAACATTATATACTTATAACATCATAGGTATCACATATAACATTTATACTCCCCAAAATAAAAATTAAATAAAATTGATTATTTTTAATTCAATTTATAAACTAATTTTAAATAGTAGGTATGAATGTGGACAAGATTGTTTTATTATTTTCTTTATAGTACTTATTTAATTTTGTGTATATATATTTTTTTTTCTTTTATTTGTTTAGTCTTTATTAATTTTTTTTTCTTTAATTTTATTTACAATGTAAATATGGTATGAATGATTTATTCTATCTCTACCCAGAAGGTGGCAGATTGTATTATCTCTTAATAAAACAAATTTAAAATTTTAAATATACCTTAAATAGTTCTAACGTTTAATAAAAAAAAAAATTGTAATTTAACTTATAAAATTAAAATCAAGAATAATTTTTACAATGATAGGTAAATCTCTATATAGGTCCTATATATTTACCTAGAAATTTTATTCTATGTGTACTCAATGTATGACAGTCCAGTAAAGTGATTTAAGATTTGTGTTATAATTTAATGACACCATTTACATATTCCTCCTTTTTTATATGAGTAATAACTTTGCTATATAAAGGTTTCATATTTTCTATACCCAAGATTCTTTGCTGGATCTGTCTAAATTTATTTATATATAAAAACTAAAATAATGCTCTGGCTGAAAGGTGTTGAAACATCAAATAGTTCTGTAATTGGGGTTGAGAAACTTGTCGATATACAAGGAATAAAGGTGGTTCCTCAGGTAATTCATTATTATATTTAAAACAATCAATAAATATTATAGCTCATATAAAAAACATTATTTAATGTTATAGTTTTATTTAGGAGACCCAATTAAAGCCTATATCAGTCCTTTTAGGTTTAATAACAAATATTAAATAACAATATACAAACTGAATTACATTATTTTTGTACAGATTGCTTTTCAGGACCGGTAGCAATTTCTTTCCATCGTATTATTCTCGATCTGGGAAGAAAGACGTTTCAAACAGTAATTTTCTACCACTCACTGCCCCGCCGTAATACCTTAGATCCGGTAATTGAAAACCCCTGCGTTTATCATGTCGAGGGTTGTTTTTTTTTTTGTTTTTTGTTGTTTTTTTTCTCATTCTTTTTTAACCGTTCGACTAAATTAGATTCACGCCGGTGAGAGGTAAATTCAGACCGAACTGAAAGGCAGACAGAGAGGAATCCAATTTCTCCTGAATTCGGAAATCCTTGTACTTCTATACCGAAAACCTTGGAATGAATGGTCCCAAATCGGCTTAAGTGTATACCATCCTCTTAGCAGGACTGACTTCAGCAAAAAAAAAAAAAAATAAAATAAAAAAGAATATTTTTTTTTATTTATCTAGATTAAGCCTTTGAAATATTCTGAGTAGCGAGTATGTCATAGTATATTAACAAAGCTAAAGTAGTTGTAACTTAAAATATATTAAATTTTTAGAACTTTAAATAATGCTCAAATAACTATAATAACCTTTTCGTATGAATATATATTGGGTGGTGAAATAAGTTCCTACCGTTTTCACTATTTCAATTTAGTCCTCACTGTGCTTATAAAATCATGTTTAATTGGTCAATAATGTTTATATATTTTAAATAGGTAATAGTTAAGATGCTTTTATGTACCAGTTTCAAGCGAGATTCTTTATCTTTAAGTGGTATTTTGCTTGCTCAATATGGAAGGGAAAAAAATTCATTTATTCATTTAATGACTCTTAATTTCTAAAAAGGAAAATACGCTGCACACTTAATAACACAGTTAACAGACGGTTAACAAAATTTGTAGTATTATGGTGCCTTAGGAGAAAGCACCGTCCGTAAGTGGTTTGTTCGGTTTAGAACTGAAAAGTTTGACTTGGAAGAGTAAAAGCGCTCGGGTCGTTCTGAGAGGTTCTGGGGGGAATCATTACTTGAAATTACCTGCGAGATACTAATATGAAATAGTTCAAAATGGTTTATATATCACTGATCAAAATATTTACAAGAATCCAGAGTTTTTATTTAAATCACAAGTAACGGAACGCCACCAACTTATTTTACAACCCAATATATATAGAAAAAAATCTAGTGTTCGCCACACACGACTTCCATTTACCTACGTGGTAAAGTAAATTTAAGAAGATTCAAGTAATGTTATATTGAGATTTTGTTAAAGAATTAATGTATTCTGAGTTTTGATAGATGTGTTTCCATCGAGACTCAATATAATTGAATATAATGTTTTATATCATCATATTATAAAAATATGAAATGTTACGTACAACAAACACTTAAGTTAATTTTGTTCGGCTTGAATGCCAATTTTTTTATTTCCTTGCTCTAAAATACCCTTAATTTTGTAGAATAAAAAAATATTAACCAATTAATCTAGTTAGCGTTGATGAAAAACGGCTTAATATACAATGCAGACGAATTCGATAACCAAAAATATGTTTTTGGGTAATTATTTTCCAAACATTAAGATAGAAATTTTTTAAATGCTTTGATCCATAGTTTCAGATTTTTATTCTATAAAATATAATTATTTTACAAGATTATCCTACACCTTTTACTGCACGTGGAACGACGGTTGATTCGTTTTGGAGGGGATGGGGTCTTTCAATTTTCGGGGACAAACGCTAAGCTTTTATCTCTTTCTGTGCATGCAACAGTTACTTTTCATTATGGTTCTGGACTTGGCATTAAGGAGAGCCAAGCCTATAATGAGGAAATTCCTGCTAGGGCACAGAAACCTCCACCCCACCAGATATTCCCTATTAGCCTTCGCTGACGACCTCATCCTGCTAGCTGACAATGATCGAGACCTCCAACATAACATAAATGTCCTACAAGAGGAATTATCCAAAATAAATATGTAGATTAATCCGGGGAAGACTAAATGCATGAGAATTGGTAAGAAACCCCGAAGGATAATGAGGATACTAAGGGCTGGAGGGCAGAGATTAGAGCAGGTCGAAAATTTCAAATATCTGGGAGCTCATCTCAATGAAAATGGCTACATAGACGAAGAAGTGGCCTAGAGAATTGGAGCGGCAGGGAGGATGTTCTGTATGGTAAGGCGAGGTTTTATGGGGAGAACAGAGGTGTCAAAGCGGACCAAATTACTCGTATATAAATCGACATTTCTTCCTATCCTATCGTACTCCTCAGAATCGTGGACTCTTACCTCAAAACATAGGAGCCAAATCCAGGCCATGGAAATGAGGTATCTCCGAAAAATAGAGAGAAAGACACGGAGAGATAGGATACGGAACGCCACTATACGGGCTAACCTTGATATCCCCGTTCTAGAGGAACACAAACTGAGGTGGTTTGGACATCTTAGGATGGATCCGGAGAGAAGTGCCAGGAAGACGTATGAGATCCGCACTGAGGGAAAAAGGCCCAGAGGAAGACCCCGCATCTCCTGGGAGGACGGTGTAAGGAAGCATGCAGGAAGCGTGGGATAGACTGGAGTAGGAGAGTGGAGTTGGCACAGGAAAGAGACATATGGTCCAGACTCTACAGGCAGGATCCTCACACCGAACAGCGGTTTAAGAGGAAACGATTATGATGATGAAGACTGTGCATGCAATAAAATAAACAAAACAAATAACAACAACTAGTTCCATCAGAAATTAAATTGATTGATAGTGGGGGATAGAGGGTTTTAAAATAAAAAAAAAGTCAAATATTCAAAATTATTTTTTGTTTTTTTATTTTTACCTTATATGCCAGAAGATAACTATCGTTATACGAAATAATTGACAAGCTTATTTCTTATTTAAAACAGAATTAATTATTTGTATTAAAATATACTTAGATATTCAGAATAGTAAAATAAGAGGCTATAAAAAAAAAAAAAAATCATACATTTTTCATAACTAAAATGTAACATAAGTAAAGCTCAAGATTTCAACTACATACATTGTACATCGTAATTACATTACTTTTTTTTTAAATTGATGATAGGAAAAAACAAAAAAACAAGCATCATAAATTTCTCTAAAAATACAGTTACCAATAAGATCGTTCGATTAAAAGAATAGAACTACTTTTGTACATAAGTACTAGTAAGGTATGTTCTATTAGACAGCCAAATTTTCACTAGATTAAGACAAAAAATACAAATGGATACCGTTCTGAAATAAATTTTTAAAGTCGGATTAACCAAGGTAGAGTCTAAAACGTCATCAAATATACCAATGAACCATAGGGGTAGAGGTGTCATAAATAAAGAGGTAAAACAATCGATATTCTCAAAAAGTTCGATATTTTTAAGAAACTATAGGAGAAAAAGAAAATATATTGAAGGACACACCGAAGGCCTCAGCAGTTTTGAGAGTCCATAAGAACTCTGCCTAACCTAATCTATTAATTTTTATCTAAAATAAAATTATATGTTGAACATTAAAGAGAACATATAAATACGTATTTTCTGCCGCCTCCGGGGAATCGTTATTATCATATTAATTTTCAAAACTGTGACAACTATTGATTTCTGTCACAAAATTTTCCGTGTGTTCTCGCAATTCAATTTTTTTTTCTGATAGTGAAACTTGCCTAAAATTCGACATAGTTACAGATTTACTATTATCCTGATAATAGACCAAACTACTATCCAAGAACTAATCAAGGTTATTTTTTTTTAATTACTAAGCTAATAATATAGATAAGTAGACAATAACAAAGATATTTAATTGAATCAATTTAAGAAGCCAGTTGTATACAGTGTCTAAAACGCCAGTAAATATTTCAATGACCCACGTACGTGGCGTAGAGGCGTCATAAATAAATAAATATTAATTTTTATCGATAAGCGTAATTATCATTATGAAAATCAAAATATTTGTTTTTAATATATAGCTGACATAATGATATGTATTAAATTAATGCCCAAATTCCTCATCATATGCAAGCGTGGTCGTAGACATAACATCACTCAATATAAAGTTTATTCTCCAATATTGAACATTAATTTATGCTTTTAAAACATCTTAAATACACAAAAAAATATTATATATTGACAATTAAAGAAAAAGCATAAAAATCAATGACTAATTATAGAAATTTAAATTTTCTTGTAACGTTAATTTTTTGTTTTGATTTATTTTAAAAAAAATTACAACTGTATTTTACAATAAAATACATTAAGTAAATGTGTTAAATAATCATATGGGTTTAGTAAAATGTGAAGAAACAACCCGGTGGTAGCACTTCAGTGTTTATTTAATGTAGTAGATCGCGAGGCCATCGTGTTTTAAGCATTCCCGGGGAAATCGTTAATATAATATTCATGAATAAAATTGGAGGCTGATGTCTACTTCACAACTATTTTATTGAAAAAATTCGCACTACGTTTCGGCTACAATGCCATCTTCAAGTGCAGTGGAACAACTTAGATCTGAAAGTACAAAATATTGTCAAATTACAAATAATCATCTTACAATGGTGAGGCGAATTGGGAGGTGGTTTTTTAGTGAGTAGGAATCTCACACTGTTGTGGGCTTGTATAGCCACACATCGTCTATGAAAGATTTTTCCCCTACATTAAAAAAAAAAACAAAAAAAAACATACATACACATACCCATACATGTATATATATATTTTATTTATTATTTTATCATACATTTTAACATAGTTGTATAGTTTCATGACAAATTGTAAGACGATTATTTGTAATTTGACAATATTTTGTACTTTTAGATCTAAGTTGTTCCACTGCACTTGAAGATGGCATTGTAGCCGAAACGTAGTGCGAATTTTTTCAATAAAATAGTGGTGAAGTAGACATCAGCCTCCAATTTTATTCATAAAAATTTGACCTTCACCTAGAAGAATCTACAACTTATATAATATAATATAATATTAATTTTCAAAACTCTGACAACTGTTGATTTGAGTCACCGCATTTTCCGTGTAGCATTTTCATATCGTTTATTCTCACAATTTTATTTTTTTTTCTGGTAGCGAAACTTGCTTAAAATTCAACATAGTTACACATTTACTATTAGCCTGGTAATAGATCAAATTACTAACCAAGAACTAATAAACGTAAATTTTATTTATTTTTTTTTAAATCACTAAGCTGTTAATATAAATAAGTAGACAATAACAGAGATATTTGACTGAATCAATTCAAGAAGTTCAATAGTAAGAGTCTAAAACGTCAGTAAATATTTTAATGACCCACAGTGTTAGAGGCGTCATAAATAAACAAATATTAATTTTAATCTATAAGATAAACAAAAATCATCATTATAAAAATATTTGTTTTTAATATATAGCTGACGCATTGTATTGAAAAAGTATAAAAATACTTATAATAAGTCTTGGTCGTAGATCACTTAAATTTAATGTCTACTTATTTATATCATCAGCTTACTGATTTAAAAAAAAACAAATAATGTTTATTATATTATTTCATGATTAGTAGTTTTAACTATTATCAGGATAAAATTTGTAATTATTTTTTTGCTATCAGAAAAAAATAAAATTGTGAAGATACATGATGTAGAAAAATCTTTACGGAAAATGTGATGGCACAAAATATTGAATGATGCAATATCTACGGCCAAGACTTATAAGTATTTTTGTCACTTATTTAATACATATCATTACGTCAGCTATATATTATAAACAAATATTTTGATTTTCATATTGACGATTTTCATTTAACTTATAGATGAAAATTAATATTTATTATATTTATGACGCCTCTAGCCCTGTTGGTCATTAAAGTATTGATTCAATCAAATATCTTTGTTATTGTCTACTTATTTATATCATCAGCTTAATGATTTAAAAAACAAATAACGTTTGACATATTAGTTCTAGATTAGTAGATTTAACTATTATCAGGATAAAATTTATAATTATTTCGAATGTTTTGGAAATTTGGCTGTCAGAAAAAATAAATTGTGAAGATACATAATGGGGAAAAATCTTCCCAGAAAATGCGATGACAATTAAACTGTTGTCACAGTTTTGAAAATTAATATTATAAAACTCACGACTCCACCAAAAGTATACCAGCAAGAATTTTTAGAGCTTATCCAAAGGTACCATAGTGCTAATGTTTTTTACACGGACGGCTCTCAGGGAGAACTAGAAGAACTGCGCTGGAGCTGCAGTTGTGAGTGAGGCCCAGGTTAACAATAATATTTATTATTGTGTAAAATTTTATTTTATATTGTTTAAATAAAGAAATATGTTAATATAAATATATTTGGTGCTAATAACCAAGCGTTTAAACACCTATTCCAATACCCTAACCCCTAAAGCCAATTAAAGCATAGATGATGCTACTTCTACGACCACGACTAACAAGATCGAAAATTCCATTAATTTTTCTATCCTACGTATTAAGATTTGAATAGATAACGTATCCACAGCTTACTGTAAAATATAATTATCCTAGGAACGAATTAGCAATGTGACAGTGCCTATTTAATGAGAGGCATTAGAAAGCAAGGACGCGACCACTCAGCAGACCTTGGCCGGGAGGTTTATGCCGTCAGGACATGCAACGGTATCGTGCAACGTGGACGGGCCCGTCACAACTTCACCGGGGATCGTAACTGTCCCGTCCTATCTGATTATCGCTCACCGATAGCGGTAGCGAGTGGCTAATGTTCACTTGTCATTTAGCGCTTCCAATTTAGTTTAATTGAGCAAAGATTTCGATTTAGATAAAGCAATAAAAGTTAGCATTAAGGTGTAGATTTAAAGGACACTTGAGTTTAAAGCTAACCGGAAATTAGAATTTCGGATGTCGTGCAATCGATCCAAGAATCGCTATTAGTCATTCAAACGCGACATATTAAACAAATTCAACAAATCCATTTTTAAATACTAAAAAAACCAACAATATTAGGTATTCAATAAAACATGTAAATATCTTAATATAGTTTTTTCCTTTAATTTTTATATTTATTAATTTACAATACCCTTCCATCCAATCAGAGACTTTCATATAAGGTTCTTTATTTTATTTTATTTTTTTATTGATTTAAAAATGACAATTTTTTTTTTTATAAGCTACAACATAAAATACATGAAAAAAGTATGTAAAGAAACTGCCTATTGGTAGTGCTCTAGAATAAACGTATTTAGTCTTATTAATTAATTTATAAATAAAAAATTTAACTTGTGAATAAAATGATTCAATCTTAATAATTAGTTGATAGATAGCCCGTGGCTGAGTGGCTAGAGCGCCAGTCTCCCGCGCCAAAGGTCGCGAGTTGGAATCTCGAAGGGACTTCTTCAAGCATGTAATTAATTGGGATTCACTCAACGCACCCTCTCCCCCGGGTAAGTGAGACCCGTCGGCCAAATGGTGGTCACTCACAAAAAGTGGCGTAGGGGACGACGGGGAAATTGGGACGACCCTACCCTACAAAAATTTTATCGAGTAAAGATTGTGTATTTTCCCAGCAGATTACACCGCGCTGCCAAGATCCTACACTGCCTGTCGCGCAACCAAAATTAGTTGTACAATTAAAAGTACTAATGCTAAATAACTTTCACTATGGAGTATTCCATGAACTCGGATTTAACCTCTTCTTAAAAGTGCAATCGATTAAATAATCTCTATGAACATTTGAATGAGGAATATTTAAAAAAATATGATTACATGTAATTTTAAATACTTAAAAAGAGACTAAATAATTGCTATTATTAAGTAGAAAGGGATGTCTAGTGGATAGAGCATAAGGCTACCGTTCTCCGGGTCCCAGGTATGAATCCCGGCTGAGACAGAATTATTTATTCTGTAATATCAGCCGTGGAGCGAATTTTGGGTATGGAGACCCTCTTAGGGCACATCCAGCATATAGTAAAGTGGGTACGAAAAATAAGAGAGAAAAAACCTGGTGGTCGAGCGTGATTTAGGCCTAATCAACTCCTTGCAAATGAATCAGTACGGATCTCTATAAGTACTATACATAAGACCGTGCCTTCATGGGATGCAGATATACAGACTCTTTATTTTTATTATTATAATTTTTTTTTTTTATTAAATAGAAGAGTCCACATTTATCACCTATGAAGGCGTATTTGATGGACTCTAGCACAGAATTATGCAAGTGCAGGTTATTTCGCCTCACCAAAATATAAGACAACTTCTAAGACAAAATACAGATGGTATCACAGCGACAGTAAAAAAAAGGACATAAACTAGATACAACACCATATTCTCAACATTTCAAAACTAAGATAATGTAGTTACGTAACAATATGCGAAATAAAATAAAATAAAACTTTTAAAGTCATCATAAAAAACAACTGAATACACATAGCAAAAAACCTAAACTGCATAAATCACCATAAAACAAATAAATGAAAAAAAAAATAGAAATGGATATCCCAAACGGTAACAATTCATTATTCTAAGTTTCATTTGTATATGCACAACCAATTATTATCTCCTACAATTCATAAACGTTTAAATACATATAAGTTGTAATTCTTATAATATAAAATAATTAATTTAAAACTTTCAGAAATCAAGTAAACATATATAATAAATTAATGAATGTTTTTGTGCGAGCTTTCGTGATTATGCAACGATAGGTCGAGCAATCCAATATGAGAAAAAAGGTAAAAGAAATTTAAAAAGAGAGTTGTTATGTGAAAAAATAAAGTTGAGGTTTATCGTTATATATAATCTTTTTAAAAAAATAAATAAAATCATAAATATAAGAGGAAACATCGGGTAGAAGCTATCAGTACTAGGGTGGAAATGTAGCGGCGACTGAAGTTCCCATTAACGCAGATAAGCCGGTGATGTACAACTTCCCTCACCAGCACTCAATCTGCTATCCCGCCCTTCATTAGATCCTAACTCCCACCTCTCTTGATTTATTACCTATAATGTTAGTTCACCACTATATATTTATATATATATATATATATATATATATATATATATATATATATATATATATATGATATACAACTTTATTATAATTGTAAATTTTTTTTTTTAAATTGGGAATTAGACCTAATAGTTCATAGCGATAATTTGCTAATGAATTTATCTCTCCATAGGATAATAAAAATTATAAAGGAAAAAAGGAATCTCCAGATACAAGTTGGTTTTGAATTGATGGGAAAGTTCTTTGGAGATAAACAAAAGGTCACACAACATTTAGTATTCTTCCTTTTCTTTTCTTCTTTTTTAAAAATAATATTTGAGAACCGTATAAGGTGGTATATACAATTTGAAAACGGCCAGTCATAATAGCAGAGACGCAATTATTTGACGAAGTAATTTAATTTATTGGTGTTACATTAATAATTATAAAAATATGATGGGATAAAAATGGTTATTTTTTACATTAGAAAGAATTATATGTACAGAACGTAATACCTCTCACTATTCGAGATGTTCCATAAACATATAAAAATGAATAAATAATAAGAAAAAATAAATATATTGCAAAAAAAAATCTCTGTTGTCAAAAAAAAAAAAAGTATGTGTTGTTTCTAACAAACATGAATTTGGGAACAATAAATTCTTGAAAAGTAGCTTAAACGTAATTGCTTATTTTTTGGCTGAACCTCGAGACCCGGAGATAACTATATATATATGTGTATATATATATATAATATATATATATATATATATATATACATATATATATATATATATATATATAATATATATATATATATATATATAATTATTTATATATGTATTTTTAATCTCTTCATATAATAGTTTATAGAACATCCTTAATAGTATGAGTAAGCACGTTCTATCATAATCAACCAAGGTCGACTATATCATTAATAATATTGTGGCATACAACCAATATGTAGGATAAAACACACAAGTGTATATATATATATATATAATATATATATATATATATATATATATATATATACATATATATATATGCATATAATGCTCATATTTATTTCATTCATTAATTGGGATGTCAGTGAAAGAATGTTAAAACTTGAGAAAAAAACTCAAAGGAAATAAGGTCTTTGTGTTTTGTATAAAATGATTTAATATATAATTTTTATAGTTTAATATACCCAAGTTTATTCATATAGATTTATTTTTGTTCCAAAAGAAGAAATCGTTTTTTTTTATAACAGTTTCAAAAGGAATAACATTTGTTTTTCTTCTTTGATGTTTGAAATATAGTTCATCATTATTATAAGATTATTTTAATGTTTAGCAATTTTTTAAATGGCATAGTAAAATATTAGAAAAAGAAAATATCGAAACTGATGAGTCTTGCTACGGATAAAAGGAATCCCATTGGAAGGGAAGAAGCAGTTAAGATGAAGGAATTATGCAGAAAGAAGAGAGAAGCATCATGATGTTTTTAATCGTTCTTAAAAGTCCTTAAAAACAAAAAAAAAACAGATAGTAAATACATGAATTATACTTTCATTTTCAGCATAATTTTTACTAGAAAAATAGTATCGTAGGTGCCATGTATTTAAAACATGAACAATTTTCTTCATTTTTACTAATAAATAAATCCTGTATCGTAATTTTTATATTTTTTCTTTATATTAAAGAATTATAATTTTTAAAGAAAATCTACAAAATACTTTTTCTTCATTCGCAGCCTCACTTCTTTTTTACAGCACTCATTACGTATTGCATGATTTCCAACGATATTTTCTCTAAAGCAGTTCTCGTGTAAGCTATCAGGATGGCTAATGCTTCTTCTCACATGTCCGAATGGAATTCATCCTATGGATTATATCATCAACACTGCTCATTTCACATTGCGTTGCGATTCTCTCCAAGTGAAAAAATATATCAAACATAAAAGTTTTTTCCTGTTATATAAACTAAGTAGGCAAAAATAAAATCTAAATTAGCTTTATTGTTAATTTGAAATAAATCTACCTAAACCATTTTTTTTTTAATAATCAGCTTTATTTATTAATGCACAATTATACATTGATGGGAAATTCCCTTCAATTGTGATACATATTATCCTAAATTATACTCAAGATATGTTAGATTTTATTTATTAATATTGATCCACAAGTCGAAGACCTTTTTAGGGATACCTGAAATTTCCGATTATTTTTTAACAGAAACCTGTAAAGAATTGAAAAAAAAAATTATTAACATTTACAACAGTATGACAAAGTAAAGAGCATTGAGGATTTCAAAATGATATTGGATTGTAAAGATTGGTTTAATGAGGAATTTAATGGTTTATTAGAGCTCCAAATCTCCACTCGTAAGACCAGATAGGCACCTATGATGAAGAGCTTTTTTTAATTAAATGGAATATCAAAGTGTCTGTTCAGTAAGTGTTGAAGTAACCGAGATGTCAGTCTTGTGTGCGGATTCCATGTTAGACGTCAGTCAAGTAGGCATTCTAGATAGTGTATCCTTTCAATCGGGAAAATCGAAATATTATGAAAGTATAATATAAAGATTTCATTTCGATTGAAATAGTCCTAAAGTACTTCTAACGTAGTAGAATCGAAAAAAAATAACCATATCATCTTATTAGTATTGGTAAATAACAGTTAAATATAAAAAATGTAATTTAGCTGGCTGAACAAAATATTTATTATATATTTTTTTCTAGGACATAAGGATAGTAAGTAATATAGATGTATAATATACCGTTGGAAATCTAAAGACTTTAGATAAAATGATATCTTATCTACAAAATTGTGGAAGGTAAGGTAACGTAACGAATAGGGCATAAACTTAAGTAATGATTGTATATAATAATTTGATCAGACGTATAAAAATCTCGTGTCATAGTGTTTGGTGTCTCTATTCTGAAATTATTTAAATATTTTTTTAAACTTTGAAGGAGGGAAACATTTTTTTTCGTATTACAAAGATTTACAATTGAAAATAATAATCTAAAATTTTCACTCTTGCATTTTTTAATATTTTTATTATTCGTATTTCAAATATTTGTTGCGCGCAGCTCTCCACTTTCAGTTACCTCTATTCAATTAACTTTTAAATTAAGTTAGAGTTGAAAAAATAAACTAAATAAATAAAAAATAAAAATCATTGAGTATCTATGGAAAGTAACCTTCGGCCATCGTCTACAGAGATATATTTCTCATTCTGTTATAGATCCCATCCTTGCACACTTACAATAATTTCGTTATCTTTTAATTTAACAACCAAACTATTCACAAGAAATAATTCATATGGCAAAATAGGGCTCGCCCAGTCAGCTAGTATTGTTCAGTTTAAAATATTTTTTTTTTTTGTAAGCATTTTTCAAATATTAACCTTATCCAATAGTTCATAGGGGTGACCTCGAGGGTAGTGGCTAGCATAACATACTTCTATACCTAAGGACGCGGGCTCGAACTTGCAGACGGCCCAAGGATTTTTTAATAGGAGTAAGAAGGGGGGAGGTGGCTGAGTGGGTTGCTTTGAAAGCCTGTTGCCTAGCAACCACAGATAACCAAAACTTGAAACTATATCATTACGAGTTCGCGTCTCGGCTCGGTGCTGGAGAACGACTTTATCTCGGCATTTATCCCCCACCCTCATCTTCTGGCCCGCGAAACCCTCGTATAGCCTTCAAAGGCCAAAGGCTAGGTAGGGATGAAAAAAAAAAAAAATTGAGAAAAACCTTAGTTCTGCGTCTCGGAGGGGACAGAAGGTGCCCCGAGCTTATGCGGTAGTACTTGTGTACTCGTTAAAGATCCCTATCCTAATTAAACCTGGATATACAAAACTTAGGACTGTAGCATAGTCCGATTAGCCAGAGTAGCATAAAGCTAGGTCAAATGAATAAACAAACAAACAATAATTCTTATATTGATTTTAACGACCGAGGTAAATGAAAATTGTGTGTTGTCTACACCAGACTTTTTTTTTTAATTTTATTATTTTTAAGTGGAATAGATGAGCGTAGCATTGTAACCGGTAAGAAGGAGGTCTTGGCCTAGCCGCGGGAGCCCTAGTATGGATTGGCCGGAGCAGCCATGACCTCTGCCTGGTCGCAGGACTGCTTCGGGGAGGCCAGGCCGGGTAATTGGCCCATGTAAACCGGCCTCTTCTTCTCCAAGAGAGTGTCCCTCGTTAGCGCTCCATTAATTGTGCCCCGAATCCGTCACAGTTAGTAATTAATTCAACTTGTTAGTCTAACAATTAGTCCTGATCGAAACCACTTAACAGTCGCTCTCCGGGGATTCCGGGGTTCAACATAATTACGGGAGCGTCGAAGAATTGACTTCAGTTCTATTCGAACATCTATCGATTGTCCAAATCAATAGTGATGCTATATTTTTACAATATCTACATATTCCTTCATATTTCACTAACCTTAAAGGAAACATATAATAAGGGAAAGTATTGTGATTGTGTAAATTTTAGAATTCAAGTTTTCAATAACAAAAACACATTTCAGCGTCTTCGGAAAACTAAATCACCAAGTCGCTCAAAAAGGTGTGTTGTGTCTGTGTATTTTTAAGTGTAGCAGGAAAGTGAAAAGTCGTACGAAAACTTTAAGTTCAAATTTCAGACAACTATTACCCCGAGATGTTTAGCAACTTCTTCACCAGCATTGTCTGATCGGAAGAATTGATCAATAAAAATTAAATGGTTTTTAACCTTTAACTGATGAGGTGGGGTCTACAGGACCCTCGGGCTTCTTTAAAGTTTGTGAATCCCATTGTCCCGATCTGATTGGCTAGTGAAAACATTTCCTGTCTCGACATGGTTGTAATATAGCATCCTTTTTCAGTCAGTGTTTATGCGGTATTGCTTTAGGACAGTGTTATTGGGGTCCTGTAGACCCTCACCAAATCATTACTGTGCGGATTTATTGAAAATGTGTTTTTCAATTTGTTGAAAGAAATGTCTCGTGATAGTGTTATTTTACGCACAGTTTTAATTTTTTTTATAAATCTGGGGTCATCTTTGTTAAAGAATCACGTGACCAGACGGTCAGAATATCTCAGACTTCCTCGGGAGCTTTGGTTTAAAGCTCACCCATTATTAGGGAAAAAAACCCAAAGAATCTTACACATATAGTCAAAAGGGTCCTTCGAAGAAAATTAAATGCTATTTTGTCCAAGAAACAAGGGTAGGAAGTTTCTATTAAATGTGAACAAAATGTTTGTGGACAATGTTCGGTTAGCATTGTTGCATTGCATTGCAAAAACTGTGCCTAATTTTAGCTGTGCATACTTTCTTTATTATATAAAAGTTTCATTTTTTAAAAATCATTTTCCGTTTTGTAAATATAATTAACTTTAAGATAAGGACTTGTTTATATATTATTTTACAAATGTTTTGATTGCTTGGAATATATCATTAAAAAAAAAAAGTATTTAAAAAATATCAGGCATTTATTCAATTTTATAAGCATCCTTTCGCATGGTGCCTATCAAAAGGTGAATTAACAAGGTTAAATAACGTATTTTACAAGAATAAAGAATTCCATAAGTTTCAGGATTAAAAAAAAAAAAAATAAAAAAAAAAAAAAAAAAAAATTAGGCCTGGGGTCTGATAGACCCTACCTCACCAATTTTTGACTGTAAATTTCATCTCACCAGTTAAATGTTAACATCATGTAGGAATCATGCTGATTGAAATATTTTTGAATGAAGTAAATGATGATATTTAAATATTCTTCTTAAAGTACCTTTTTTTTTAAAGATTTGAAAACATTGAAGATATCACTTATTATAAAAACTACAATAAAGTTGAACGAATATGAAAACCAACTAAAGGAAAATAGAGCAAAACTATTTTTTAAGTAATTTTTTTTTCTCTTTACATAGGAATACTTAAATAGTATAATATACCGAAGTAAAGCTAAAAATTTCAATAACAATACTATACTGTATACAAAAAAATCGTAAAAGGTCATGGAGAGTGGTGAGAAAATGAAGAAATTGTTGTAGATAACAATATGATAAATTATTTAATGAAACACATATTTCTATACAATTCTATGTTTTCATTTAACTCTTAAATATTCTTTCATCATTAACTTTATTTAAAAATTTAAAGTCATTTAGCCAAGGAGGTAAATGAAAGCCAATATCCCTTTATTCTATTAAAAGTTCCCGAATAGGGATGTCTGTAAAAAATTGAAACGGGGGATGCCTATAAACAAAACGTGTGGTATTAGCTTCTATTCTTACAAATGGTAAAACACGAACACTACCCAAGCACAAACAACCAGCTGGAACTAAAAAACCTAAAAAACATTAGGAGCATTGACTACAACTCTTGAATGGTCTACGAAATAAGTAAAGAGCAACTATATACACATAAGAAACGCAACGATCGTAACTTCGTAAAGAATTTTGAAAAGTCGACAAACGAATACCATCCTATGAAACTTAAAGATGAAGACTCATATACCATTTCAGCTAAATTCGAAAAATATACTTAAGAATCATTTAGTTTTGGTGCTCAACGAATTCGAAGAAATTTATGATTTCTTCGAATTGGTCAAATGCCACAAATAATTGAATTTAAATTAGTGTTTCCCAAAACCTGTTTAATTGTTCATGTCTAATTTTTTCAACTAGAATGCACCATAAATATTACAGTAATAATAAAAAAAAAAAATTGCAGGTATTAGGATAGCCTGAAGTTCTTCAAAAAGTAACCATTACTGTTTTCTTTTTCTCATTTTGTAAGAGTAAATAAGTAAAGAAAGAAAATTTAATTGGGGAATTTCAAACTTTAACATTATTAATTAGGCCATTTTACTCCAGAGGAGCCCCTGGCCGTTTCTAACGCGCTAATCTCCCACGGCAAAGGTTGTGAGTTCGATTCACTCACAGCCTCTCCCCCGGGTATGTGAGATACTACTTTATAAAATAATCGAGAACGCCAGTGTATTCTCCCAGCAGATTACACCGCGCGGCCAAGAGCGTACACAGCTTTCGCGAAACTTTAAAAAAATATACTAAAAACATCTTTAATGGAAATATCATAATTTAATAAATTGTTGAAAAATCCGGCTAATAGCAAATAAAAAGAAGAGGTTTAGTATTTGAATTTTCAAGTAAAATAAAAAAGAGTTGTGTTACAAAATACAAAGAATATACATCCAACCTTGACAGCGCTCAGAAGATTGTTGTCAGAGGTGTTAGAAGGCATTGTAAGGTTTCAGTCTAGAACAGAAGGTAATCTTGTCATAGAATCACTAGAAATGTTTTCACTCAATATTTTTTGTAATTTTTCTCTTTCTTAATTAGAATTACAAATGTATCTCACTCATGACATAACAACTTTTCTTTGTTCCAACAAACCTAATATTTTGATAGTTTTTAAAACTAACTTAACTAGAATGTTAAGCCGTAATTCTAGCAGATAATAACAAATGGTCATAGACAGAAGCCCAAAAAGTGAGTATACGAAGATAGGTTTAGCTACAGTAAATCTTGAGATAATTTCAGAAGATCTCTTTTAGATACAGTCCAGTTTCAGTGTCGGTTAATTATTCATACCAGGAGTTTGTCTTATTACCAAATGGATATTATGTTAAAGAGGTAAGGTCCATATTCTCGAAAATTGTTGAAAAAAAATCCTTCCTATTGATGTGATATTTTTAATGTTCTATTCATTAAAAATATCACATAAAATGGGTTAGAGAACCAAATATTTTTAGGATAATTATGGAAGCAATTTTAGAAATGTAATAGTAGGAGATAAGACCACAGAGTGCTATGAATTCAGAAATGAAATGGAAGAGATATAGGAGTTCTAGTTTAAAGCGCCTAGTTTTTTCCCTGTGTGAGTGATAGCTGAATCGACTAAAAAAAAAAAAAAAAAAATTAAAAAGGAAGAAAAAATCTCATAAGTTTTTTAGCTGAAACATAGATCAACCTAACGATCTTAAAAAAGAGCTTCCTACAAAAGAATAGGTGTAGGTAAAACCATGAGAACCGCAAAGTTCTTTTATGTGTATTATGAATTTTCATAAGTCTTGAAAAAAGTAAACTATAAAAATATTCAATAGAAAACAAGGTTCTAGCAAAAACACACAAGTATAAAAGATAATACACGAAAAAAATTATAACACATATACGTATGCTTTCCTGATTTAAAAAGTGATAACGAGTTCCTTTTGTTTATTTAAAGGATATGCCTACTTGATTTTATAATTGAATTATAAGTTATACACATCATAATATTATTTTCAATGTATGTTAAATTTGAATGGTCTCTCTACTACGTCTCGCTTGCCTGATCTACCCAACAAAGATATATATATATATATATATATATATATATATATATATATATATATATATATATATATATATATAAGTTAGCTGTGTGTAAGAGAGGAATCATAACAAATATGTAAAAGAGTATTAAGATTAAGTTGTTATCATTTCGATTCCTATATATATAGGATGAAAGAATCAATAAAGTCAGTTGCTAACATACACCTGTGTCGTCTCTATGCCCGAATCCCCCCTTTTTTTAAGATAATCATTTGTCATAATTGTAACTGGTGCCGAAACCCGGGAGCCATCCGGATTATCGCGTTAGTTATCGGTGATAGGGGATTCGGGAGTACGATACAAGAGTGAGATATCATGACTGATCCCGCTGAGGAAATAAAGAAGCTCGAGTACCAGTTGGCCCAGGCGTCGGTAGATAGGGCGAAATTAGAGGCGCAACTCACGAAGGCCGAGGAAGTCAAGCAGTTTGAAGTGGTGAAAATAAGAACACAAAATTCCCACTTCATCCACGAGGTGATCAGCCAACTGGAGCCCTTTACCGGAGTGATTGGTGACCTCGAGCATTTCATTAAGGGGGCAGACCAAATCAAGGCGCTATTAGTTTCTCGGGAAGAGATAGGCACGCTCCAGGAGTCTGACGTTCGCCTACTAGAAGCATCTTTAATCGGCCGCATATCACGACGCGTCTTAAACGCTATACAAGGAGACCTCTCTCACACGTGGGAAACGATAAGGGCTAGGCTGAAGAAGCTTTACGGCGGAGGGAGATGGACCCCTGAAGAAGACGTATTTTACGTGCTGAAAGAACGGCGGAACCAGGACCAATCAGAGGGCGAATTCGCCGAGAAAATTCTCGTCCTATACAACAGGGTAGTCGAGAAAATGGTGGAGACGTGTGGCCAGGCGGAAGCAGCACAGAAGCTAGAGTTTCTGAAAGGTATCATGAAGGTCCAGCTTAACCATTATATGGACCGTCCAGGTTCTCTTCCAAGAGACCGCGACTTCGTGGAGTGCGCCCACGACCTCATAGATGCACGAGAGCGGAACGAAGCCCGCTTCGAGAAAACAGAAACCGAGTGGACAGAAGTGCGGCCACCCAGAAGGAGGAATCGAAGCCGTCCCAGGCAGTTCAATAAAAATACTGAGAAACGGCCAGGTAGAGGCCCAGAAGAGCGGAGACGCCGCCCAGAACGACGTTGCTACGAATGTAACCGTACTGGACATGTAGCAGCCCAATGTAACCTGACCCGTTGTTACGAGTGCGGGAAACAAGGACACGTCGCGAGAGAATGTCCGAGACGGAATTCCAGGACGAATAGGAGGGACCCGCCACCGGAGCCGATGGAGGTCAACAATCAGGACTGGAGCGGCCGACGACATGACAGGAGGAGCAGCGGCCGTAACAGCAGCGAGGAGTCATCGGGCGAGGAGAGCATCCGCTCGGAGCGCAGCACCCCTGCTACAAGGAGACACCGGGTAAGTGGTGTGGATAATTGGAGAGGAGGGCCGTCCGGGGTAGAGGTAGTGACGCGGCGGGGCCGTTCAGATTGAGGGTACGGCAATTGGCGGGGCAACCAAACCGGGGGTCTTTTAATTAATACAAGAGTGAAAAAAGGAAAAAATAATAGGTTGCCCGTGGCGAGTCTGGGGAAATTGGGAATTCAGTTTTTAATCGACACGGGGAGTACAAATTCTTTGATTAGCAAACGAGGGGCAGTTAAATTAGGTATTTGGGATGGCCATCAGCTATGTCAGTGTGCGGTCTCGACGGTTAACGGTAGATGTCGAACATTAGGGGAAACCTTTTTTAACCTTTATGATTTAACTGGGGTCGAAGGAAAAATGCGAATCCACATATTGGAAACACTAATGCCGGGATACGACATTATACTGGGGTGCGATATTCTCCAAAGGGCAGGTTTGAGTATGGATGTCCATGGGAGCCGTTGGCGTTACGAGATAGGGCGGCGGATATATAACAGCACAGTCGCAGGCGACAGCCGGAATATTGCAGTGGGGGCTGCTGAATGCGGACCGAATGTATTCATGCAAATCGTGGATCAGAATAAGGACCTCTTCTATCGGGACGGGGATTTCTTACCTACTACAGGTAAGACAGTGCACCGCATTCATCTTACATCGGAAACACCTGTTTATGTTAAAGATCGGCGGTACCCTCAGGCTATGCGCGATATTATTCGGGTCCAGTTGGAGGATCTACTTAAACAGGGCGTTATCCGTCCCAGCAACTCCCCTTTCAACAGTCCTCTTTGGGTTGTCGAGAAGAAACAGAAAGTTCCAGGTGCGGCCGGCAAACGATATCGCGTGGTAGTGGACTACCGTAAACTGAATGAGGCGACTAGAGATGAACGGTACCCACTTCCGCGTGTGGAAGACATACTAGACCGTCTGTCGGGGGCGACTGTTTTCAGTACTTTAGATCTCAAAAGTGGTTACCACCAGGTTCGCATGGCTGAGGAAGATATCGGCAAAACGGCATTCTCTTGGGAGCGAGGGCACTTTGAGTTCGTCAGAATGCCGTTCGGGTTAAAAGGGGCTCCATTGACCTTTCAACGTCTCATGGACGAATTCCAACGGGTTTAGGTGAGGATTATTCTCAGGTTTACATGGACGACTTGATTTTTTTTAGTAAGTCCGAGAGCGACCACGTTCAACACCTCCGTCAGGTTTTTCACAGGGTTCGCGAATTTGGGCTTAAGCTGTCGCTGGAAAAATCTAAATTCGGGTTGCGGGAAATACGGTTTTTGGGACACGTCGTTTCGCGTGTTGGCGTTCAACCGGATCCGGAGCGCGTACGGGCCATCCTGGAGGCACCTTTCCCCCAGAACGCACGTGGGGTTCGGCGGTTTTTAGGCATGATCAATTATTACCGAAAATTCATTCCTAGGATAGCGGAGCTCACTAACCCTCTTACCGACATTTTAAAGAAAGGAAGAAGGTTCCGATTGGAGCCCGAACATTTCGAGTGTATTCAGCGGTGTAGGGAAGTTCTGACAACGCGGCCACTGTTGGCATTTTCGGATTTCCATCGTCCCTTTCGGGTCACCACGGACGCTAGTGAGATAGCTATCGGGGCCGTTTTATCGCAGAATTTTGAAGGGGGTGAAAAACCGATCGCATACGCGGGAAGGAAGCTGAATGACGCGGAACGGCGCTATAGTGCAATCGAACGTGAACTTCTGGCCGTTGTTTGGGCGGTGGAATATTTTCGCCCTTACATCTACGGTAGGCGTTTCGAGCTGTATACCGATCATAAGCCCCTCCTGCACTTGGGGACATTGAAGGAGTCCTCGGCACGAGTGTCGCGCTGGAAGGAGCGCCTCGCTGCATATAATTTTCACGTTGTGCACAAAAAAGGGGTCGAGAACGCGGTAGCCGATTGGTTGTCGATAGATCTTGTCGTAAACGCCATCGAGGATGACCAAAACCCAGGGGAGCCGTTTGCCTTACGGTATCTACGCGATTGGGCGGAAAGCGGGCCGGAAATTCCACCGGTAGAGGCGGACCAAGCGGCGGAATCTTCCCCTGGTGACCGACCACCGGAGCTCCCTGAAATTGACGAAATCATTAATGACAAGAAAACCCAGCTTATTATCAAATCGAAGCAGGCCGACGGAATAGAGACGCGTGCGTCCATGTATGAAGGCCTTTCGACGGTCCTCATTCGCACCCCCGTTACGATCGACGAAGCAGAGCTGGAGCGCCTGCTCCTGGAATTTAGTACTCCGGGTCGGGGTTGCCATATTTACATTGGTAATAGAGTAATCGCTGACAAGTTAAAAAGACTTTATAGGCAGGAACGTGTGTGGGTGGGATACCCCTTAATCCGTTGCCTCCGGCAGGTCGAAACGGTTACCGACCCAGCGGTTCAACAACGCCTTGTGACCGATCATCATAGCGGTAAGACTAATCATCGAGGGATTTCGACGAGACACTCCGTGCATTGAAGTCGCTGTACTATTGGAAGTCGATGGGTAATACTGTACGTGACTGCATCTCCCGCTGTGACATATGCCAACGGGCGAAATATGATCGCCAACCCCCAGTAGCGGCGCAGGTAGCCACACCCACCGCGACGGAACCTCTGAGGGCTGTACAGGTAGATATTTACTCGAATGAAGGGCAGTCGTGGTTGACGGCAGTAGATTCCTTTAGCAAAATCGCGATGGCCTACCCTATTGCGGACAAAACACCTAAATCTGTCTGGGAAGGGATCTTACACTGGTGCGCGACTTATGGTGTTCCGGACGAGGTTGTCTCGGATACCGGGAAGGAGTTCGACAATTCCCTGATTAGGGACGAATGTAGGACTTTGGGTTTCAGTTGGCGGTTGAATACTCCCCATCACATCAAGGGTAGAGGCGCAGTTGAAAGATTACATAACACTTTAGGTGAACACTTGCGTTTACTAAAATTGGGGCGCGATCTCGACCCTTATGATGCGATGCCACGCGCGGTGATCGCCTATAATAACACGATACACGCGGCAACTGGATTGTCCCCTCTCGAAATTGTTTTTGGACAGCGTAGACGCGATAGGGGAGACCTCATTACGGCTAACAATAACACTTTGCGAAATCAACTGCTCCAATCACGAACGGATCGCCGGGAAACGTGGGTGCGAGTTAGGGACAAACTCATCCGCGAGAAACAGACGCGTGTTGACAAGGCAAATAACCGGTCTGTGGTCTATAAAAAGGGCCCGTTGCAGTTAGGAACGCTGGTATACCGCCGCTTGCGGACGGCGCGCAATAAGACCGCGGCGCGGTTTGAGGGCCCCTACACTATTACGGCCATTCGCGAACATAACTTGTTTACCATTCGGGATACTAATCACCCTTTTCGGTCACACACTGTCCATTTAGAAGAACTTCGGGTTCCCCGCATGGTGTCAGACCTCGTGCCGGACGGTGGCGCTCCTCAAGAAACTCCTAGGAGATAACATTGTCAAGTGATTATATTGTTTGCCATAGGCACCAAGTTGTAGTGAAGCAAGTTTATTTTTTCTGTTCTAGTATTCATGTCTAATTTTAGGTCACAGTGGAGTATTCTGTTTTCTTTTCTCTTTTATCAAGCATTTTCTGGTTAACAGTGTAAATATTCTTAGATTTAAGGTTACTGTATGTATTTTCTTTTATTTTGTATCCTTGTAATTTGTTTTTTGTTTTGATTTCTCTCTCCTTGTGAGTTCCTCCAGATGAAGGAACTGGAGGGAGGGAGTTAGCTGTGTGTAAGAGAGGAATCATAACAAATATGTAAAAGAGTATTAAGATTAAGTTGTTATCATTTCGATTCCTATATATATAGGATGAAAGAATCAATAAAGTCAGTTGCTAACATACACCTGTGTCGTCTCTATGCCCGAATCCCCCCTTTTTTTAAGATAATCATTTGTCATAATTGTAACTTATATATATATATATATATATATATATATATATATATATATATATATATATATATATATATATATATCATTATAACATCGACAAAATTAATTCAAAATGTAAGTAGCTAAATGGTAATGGGCCAAAGAATTGACAATTGTAAATTAAGGCTAAATATTCGACTGATATAATTATCGGGTTTACAGATAATTACAATCGATAAGTTTTTATCTTGTTTTGTGCCCTAAAAAAATTAATATTATATTTTATGTAATTTGACTTTATCATCATTTTCTGAACATATTGTCTGAATGTTGTCTTATATGACTATTACTACTGTGCATATAGAATCAAATTGTAATATACCTCGATAAATATTTAATATTAGAAAAAAAAAATAGTATGCTCCCGAAAAACTGATACCATACTTTATGATTATTTTATACGATAAAATAATAAAAGAAAGGTACCTCAAAGGTAGTGTAAGTTCGGATAAGGCCAGTACTGTTGCAGTGATTTGTTTTTCTTTGTTACATGACTGTTAAACAATAAAGGAGATAAAAAAAATATCTTTACTATAATCTATTTAATGTTTTAATTTGTTCTTAAAGAATCATGTACAATGGTTATAATTATGTATATATACGGTTACGATGCAACATGAACCAAAAAGATACATAGTTTTTCATTAATAATTTCGCAATATATTTACTTTACATGTTTGTTTTTAACAGGAAATTATTTTCGATATTTTAAAAAATTCATATATCAATATATTTTGTCATAGTCATCGAGAGTAAGTCGATGTGGCCCGAAGGCTAAAAGTTTGGAGAGCTCAGAAGTAAAGAAAAAAACAAACAGCAGGAAAATATGCCACAGGAACTAATGGAAAACACCAGTTATAGAGATCATCCATCACTTTCAAATCATTTAGGACTTTTTTAGGGAATGAGGTAAAACAAAAATAAAGAACTATAATCTAGTGCAATGTTTAAATTTCCCTTGACGACGGATTAAGAAAGATTAAATATTTAGGTTCTTTAGGAATCTTTTAAAAATTTAGCTGGTGGGTATATTCAGAAGACGTTCTAGATTTAGATATTTAAAATTATTTTAAGATGGCAAGTACTGATCAAACGTCATGGCACATTTAGGTACAACTGGGCTAAACATCTGAAGTGCACTTGTGATATTGTGTTGTACTATCGTAGAGGATCCGAGTTAAAAATACGAAACATTGCAAAGATATGATATTTGGGGTTCAGTCTAAGGTATGGTACAGCAGTACAGTGATAGGTACAGTACAGCGGTAGTCTTAACCAGGGTTAGGGTTAGGGTATTGGAATAGGTGCTCAACCTCTTGGTTATTAGCACCGAATATATTTATATTAACATATTTTTTTTTAACAAGTTTAAAATAATAAAACACAAATTTTTGTTTATCTATTGTTGACAAATTGATTTATTACATTTTTTTTAAATATATTAATTATTTTTTCATTTATTTACTTATAATTATTTTTTCCCTATAGCTCCTGGAGCAGATTACTACATCTGTAAATAGTCTTAACCATCATTGCATGATGATTTTTACAATACGTAAATACTAGCGAATAAAAAACACAAATTTCACTTCTTTTTTTTATTCTTGAAATAAATTCTAAAAGTTAGAAAAAATTACATCGGTTTCTCAAAGGAAAAGATATATAATCTTTTAAATAAAACACTATTCAGAAAAATGTCGTTTCCGTCATAATATTTAATCTTTTATATTGTATTTCTAAAACCTTTATGTTTTACAGTTATACTACTACTCTACGGATCCGTGGTTCAAAACAAGCCATTCAGCCATAGGGTGACACTGGAGTATGAAGACTCCGTTGAGACTAAGCATCTGTTAATAGAGACCCAAACGCTTAGAAAAATCAGGTGGTTAATCTCGGCCTAGATGCTGCCGTTGTATGCAGGCAGGAGTGATCGTCCAAGCTAATGAGAGTGTACCGCTCTACAACCTTAAAGTTAGAGAAGATAAAACAAAGATTGTATGACACGAGAATATATAGCATACAAAGAAGATAACAAAAACAGAACGAATCTCAATATGTCCTAAACCTGAATTCCCAACATACGATTAGCATAATTTCAATTATACATTGGTAAAATTTCAAACAAAATCATATAAAAACTTAAAACACGACCGCAATACTTTACCTTTCTATGTATTTCATATATAGGTGGGTTAAAGTAATAAATTATATAAAGTGGTACATCTATCATATGCAATTTCACGTCTCATATAATAGCTCTGACAATTTGTTCTAGAGCTAGTCAAGCCCCATAAAAGTACAAAATATTGCATGAGTATATCTGTAGTGAATCCGGATCACAAAAGTATAGTGATCACCTTTGGCTTGAATAGCAACAGAGGATATAAGCATTAAAAAAAATATTGATTTAAAATCCGTTTGGCCCATACAACACTATGTCCTCAGTTGAGCGAAAATGAGGAGCCTGCAGCATAAAGCCGCAATAGATCAAGGCGATGGAGGGTTTGCGAGCTAATATTTATGCCCTCCAAGTCATCGAAGTCTTCACGCTCAGCCGCGTATCTGTCATCCCCAGGTGTCGGTCTAGTCTCACCAAAGTTAGGCAACGTGTGCTCTCCAAGAACAGTAGTGGTAATTTATAAATTTCAAAATGAAATATGAAAGTTTTTGATGAGTGAACTTAAATAAATTATTGGAGAAACAAACTAAGTACACATGCAGAAAAGAATGTGGCCATCAAACCTAAACTCAACCCGCCATAAAATATTCAGATGGAGGTTTACCAAATTAGTCCGACAAAATGCGTTTGTCATCAGTTAAAAATAAAACACAATCGTGTTTTAATACTTGTCAAAAATATATACAACAAACGAATATCTTGCTATATTTTCCTAACATTTAATTTTAGTGTAAATCCGTACAATTGGAATTGTTTACACAATCAGTTAACTGCAACTGGTATAAAGAGATATATACATATTTATAAAAAATAAAACATTAATATTTTGAATTATATTTATCATAAGTAAAAAAATAAAACCTGTACCTCTACGATCCACGAAGGATCTTAGACTCATTTAATATAGAGATTATGTAAAGGCCAACGGCCGTGCAATGAGGTGATTAGGTCTAGATCACGCTCAGCCACCAGGTGTTTTCCCAAATTATTGTGGCTACCCACTTTATGGAGGCTGGGTATGCCTGAAGGTTGTTCCACGGCTGAAATAACGTAATAAATAATTCTGGCTCAGCCGAGATTCGGTCCAGGAACCTGGGGAACAGTGGACTAGTGCTCTACCCAATAGACTACGCCGCTGAATGATCTAGTGGACAGAGTGCTAGTCTACTGTTCTGTACGTACGTTTCGAATCCAGAACCCCATATTTATTATTTTATTTTAGCGGGAGAGTGACCATGGGTTGTGGACACCCTTTAGGGGCAGACCCAGCCTATATTCCATGAGTACCAAAAACAGGGAAAACCGTCCACCAAGAAATGGTAAGAATCTTTATTTGTACTGAACCCAAGAGCTTCATGAATTAAAGAGAAGGAGGTTTTTTTTCCCTTGTAATTATAGCTATCACTGTTTTTATTCATATGTTTCTGCCCGAATCTATGATATAGTTTTCCTTTACATCTTTACACTTTTTTTTTCTCTCCTGTTACCGTCATAGAGTAAATAACTTAGCTACAAGCACGGTACACTTTAATTATATTAAACTTTATACCTAGTTGTCAGTGAAATTCTAGTCGAATGCCTAGTTAACGGTTGCGCGTAGATCTTCTTGTGAAGGAACAGTCAACGTACCACATGTATGCGTTTAAATAATTAAATAAGAAGATATAAAGCAAATAGGGCTATTTTATAAGTAAATGTACCCCTTTGCCTTATTTTCTGTAGTATGACTTATATTTTATAGATATTCTTTAATTTTATTTTTTTATAATCTGACTAAAAACTATCACATCCGCTCAAGTATATATCCGTTTTTTTTCTAATATCATGATTTTTTTTAAACATTTATAAAACTCTAAAACAGCATTATATAAAATTCAATAAATGGACATGAAATAACTTAAAAATAACTTGTGAATTTACTAGAGTTAGGAGCAATTGAACAATAATGATCCAATGATTGTTCTAAATTAGAAGGTAGCGAAGATATTTTATATGATGAAAAGACATAGTTGAGAAAAGATGATAACAAAACTAATGGGAGTTATTTTTAAAATGACAACCAAAATAAACTTTCAATTTGCGTTATGATTATTATTATATGGTATATTCTAATTATACCAACTGTATTTGATACAAATAAAATGGACGTAGTCAATCTTTAAAGATAAACACCATTGTTAATTTTTTTTCTATTATAAATTTTTTTTCGGGCTGAATACTAATAGTTTCAGGAAGTTCAAAGATCTATTACAAAAGCCTTCTCTATAAACAGAAATGGAACAATCATCAGTGAAAAAAACTCTATAAGTTCTGGATAGATGGAGTGAAGTTGCCTTTTCGCCTTAACTATTGTATACTTCTCTGGAACCCATTTCAACATACTTGGGAAAATAAATAGAGTGAAAATATAAACAGTATAGGTTTTGCGCGGTGCTATAATAATAATAATTACAAGTATGGAGGTCTGTGCATAAGTAAAATTTAACATTATATTTAACATTTAAATACAGAGATGTCCGACGAGGCTACAACGAGCGCATAAAGGATGGTATAATGGACAGGAGAATGCAAGAAGGGGACAGGTAGGATTAGAGATGGCAAAAACATTCATGGTGACCAGATAAAACTTTTTTTTGTAAAAGTCATAAAATAAAATAATAAAATTGATATAAATAACTAAACATTTGTTTGCTTTTTTCAATAACATGGATATAAATATTTATACCGTTTTAATGGTTTGTGATGTATTGGGTTGTATAAAAATATTGTAGTGTTTTTTGCTACTAATTTTAATAAAAACTTCTAATTCTTCTAAATATTTTTAATGAATTATATATAAGAACCCTTTTTACCAATTACATGTAGCAACATCTTTTAGGTAATATTTTAGGATTTGGTCAACAGAAACAGTTGAAGGACGACCCGAGCACTTTGCATCTTTCAAGTCAAAATTTCTGGTTCTGAACCAAACAAAACCAAATTCGGTGCTAGTTCTAGTGCATCATCGCCATACACACTGCAAACCTTGTTAACCTTTTCGGAAAAAAATTACTAAATGACCAAAGTAATGTTCTTCTTCATTTTAAGCGTTGAAATACCACTTAAACATAAGGAATCTCTGTTGAAACTGATGCATAAAAGTACATTAACTAATCCTTCTTTAAAGTATTTAAACATTATTGGCCAAGTGCACATGATAACCACAGATGTAAACACAGAGAGGATTAAATCGAAATATTAAATAACCCCACAAGCTTATAATAAAAATACAACCCAATATATAAAATACTCTACTTTTTTTTTGCAATAATGCTAATCCTAAGTAATAACAAAGCATAGCTCTTCGAAAGCCTCCCTCTTCCAACGGTTGGATTGCTTGTTCCATTACATACAATTGGATAATCGCAAAAGACTTCACTAGCGTTCTAAAAAATTACAATATTTAGTCCAATAACTCCATAACTAAACGCATAGTTGAAATAAAATAGCAAGAGTGTAATGTAGTATTCCCCTTGGATCCAGCCCATTGTTTCATTCATTTATTCAATTAATTTCATACATTCATGCAACGAAGTAGTAGGAAGAGCAAGTTGGCATCACAAGGCGAACAACCAGAAAGAACAGTCTTAAGGGAAGTTACATTAGAAGATTGGATCAGCCAATTAAATAAAGCTCTGTTAAAGAATTGGAAAAAGGGTGGAAAACCAGCCAATAGGAACTACTCTATATAAAACAAGTCTCCAAGGAACTCAAAGATAAAAAAAACAAAAAAAAAAAACATGACATCATATTATACCAACTTCGAATTGGACATTTTTTTTTTTTTTATGGTTATCTACTGAGAATCTTGAAGCACCCACCTGTGAATATTGTGGCAGTGTTTTTACAACATATACTGCTATTGTATCCTCTGTTTAAAGACATATTGCGTGAATTGAAATCATCAGGAGACTAGAAGATATTTCAGATGATAACTAAGATAATATAATGTATGTATGCAATTATTTAAAAGAAACAAACATTTACAGCAATGTTATTATTACCCTTAATGAAGTGAGAATGATTACTGTGTGTAAATAGAGGAGAAGTTAGTTGAGAGTGCAGTTAAATAAACACACAATTAAGTAAACACTTAATTTAATAATGCCGACGTTTCGGTCTTAGGCCTTCTTCAGGGCTATAAAACAAAATATAACAACCAGTAAGAAAATGAAATGGGGAGCCGGTGGCTGATTGGATAGCGCGCTAGTCTCCCAGAGTTGTGAGTTCGAGTCCCAGTGTCAGCGGGACTTTTATAAGAATATAATTGAATGGGAAAATTTATAAAGATGATAAGTAAAAGAATTCTTAAACTTAGTCAAAGTATTCTTATTAGCATGAAAGTAAAAAAGTATTCTTTTACATATCATCTTATATATTTTATTCTACTACTGGTTGTTATCTTTTGATTTATAGTCCTGAACAAGACCTAAAATTTAGGCCGAAACGTCTGTACTATTAAATTAAGATTCTACTTCATTGTGTGTTAATTTGACTGCATCCTCAACTAACTTCTCATAATTACCCTTAGTTGCCAATGACCCACTGAGAAAGAAGTAACAGAACAAATAAAAGAAAAAATTGCATACAATATATTTAAGATGTGTTAAGGTGCAATGCAATTACAATGATTAGTTAATAAATAGAGAGGATAGTGATAATTTACATCACATATAAATAAGTAGCTATTCCAAATTATTCATAAATGAATAAATGAAATTCGCATCAATGTGTATTTTTATCAACTCAAATAAATTAAAATATTAGTAGGATGAGTGCATAGTCGTGTAAGAATTCCGATCGGTTGTAGTCCTCCTAAATTGCTATTCGAAGTCGTGTATTTTTTCTGATGTTTAACAGATAATTGAATTTCCTAATTTCCATTTTAAGACTTTTTATATATTATTGAAATTAAATGAGACAAAACAGAATTGTGAGAAAATCCGTTTCTAAGTATATTAGTTTAAGTTTAATAATTACTGCATAAATTCAATAATGATAAAAATAACAAAAACAAGTATATAAATACGAAATACAGAGCATTATGTAAATTCATCTCATTAATAAAAAAATAAATAAAAAAATACAAACAACACAGGTCCGAAACTAGGTAAGAAACGAATGAAACATAACTTCAAAAAATAACCTCCAATACAGTTTTTAATTTAAAAGATATGTAACTCAGAAAAATAAACCAAAATGACAACTAATCACAAAAATGATTTTAAAACCGAAATAGAGGGATGTTGGGGATAAGTATCCAAATTGATGAGCGGGTTTGTACTTTTAATTATACAACTTGTTTAACTAAAAACTTTTGTATTAATATCTAGTACCAACTTAATTACTATTCATAAAATTAAAATCCAATGGATAAACTTCTGAAGCTAACAAGTTTATAATAAAACTTTAGGTAATGAATGGAGAGAAGGGTCATTGTTGGTATTCCATTTCTCTTTTTTTATTTTTTTTTCGTATAGTTTTGAACTTCAGGTAATGATGTAAAAGTTAGCTTTAAAAACTAAACAAAAGCATTTTGAATTAATCCTTATCAGTTATACAATTAATATATGCTATGAAAAGGCACAACTGCTTGTCCGCACTGAGATGAAGAGATAGTGAACACATGATCTCACAAAATATTAATTATATTTTCCTAGATATACTCTTGAATGCAATCAGCATTTCTATGTTCTTCTTATACATTGAAATTTGAAATAAAATAAAAAATTCTAGACATTAAACTATTTAAAGTCTATTGACATGTCTGATATGTAAAAAGATATGATTAATTATAAATATATAACTATAATGTATAAGCATTTTCTTAATATTTTGTCATTTGTAACTATTAATTTGAATAAACTATTTAAGATTTCTTCAACATAGATTGCCATTTGTCACAAAGTCATAGGAGAACAATATTGTTATTGGTATCTAATTATTTTAATACTCTTGTGAAACATTTTAAATAATAGTAGGTAGAAATAATCAAGGTCAGTCAGGAAAAACCCATATTTAAATTTTGCCAACCTTTCGGCTCAAACATGTAAGCCATCATCAAGACTGAAAACAATCAGAAAACCAAAGGAGATATGTATCAATACAGTATGACAATGAAACTAATGGCAAAATAAAACAATGATTATAACAATAATAACAAAGATAATATTATGAATACAAATAATAATAATATAATAAATACTATGATAGTAAAAAATATAATATTTCCTGATTGTTTACTGCACGGATAATGGCTCAGCTTAAGGCGAAACTTCGGCTAAATTAAAACATTGTTTACCCGAATGACTCAGGATTATTTCTACCTATAGTAATTTGAACAGTCGACCATACATCCCTAATATTTTCTAATAATATATTTCACGATTTACAAACAAATAAAATGCAAGAGTGAAATGGAACCCGTGATATTATGATAGTGAATTTGGTGAAATTATAGTGGAAATAAGCGGCATCGGAGGAATGAGAAAAGGATTTCAGACTATTCCAATAACGATGCGAAACCTTTTCATCAGCTAAATATTTTGGAACCTCGAGGTCCCCAATGTATGATGGAATGCCTCTAGCAATTTTTTTTTTCTTTTTAATATCTCTCATTTCTAATTTATAAATGTTCAATTTATTTCTAACCTATTTACAACATCGTCCTCTAAGAACTTAAAAGTCACAAAAATCGAAATACAAATTTATTTCATTCGTCCACCGCTAGATGCCATTAACAAATAAGATAAACAACACTAAAGATAGTTGATTTTGAGACAAACACCATCTAAATAGTAAAATTACTATTAAACATAAAAAAATATATTTTGAGTAACTGTAGCTTTAAATTAAAAAATAAAGTTACTTCTCATAATATTATTAATCGTGAATACATTCTAACAACTACTTGAGTTTGTAATACTTATTGAGAATGATTACGTAGCTAAAACGTATTTCTCAACACTCCTATATAGGATTCATTTTGATAAACAATTATAAAAATTCTAAGATACAGATATTTTCACTTTAGCCAAGGAAAACGTTTAGTATAGGATTTCGTTCACTTTTCACAAATAGTTCTGTACCAATCATATAAAATTTAATCCCACAACATAACCTAAGCATGTGAAAACTTATTTCCCCTATACTTCAATTTTTTAATATAGAAGAAACATTCTTCGAAAATGTAATTGTCATAGTTCCCCTACAATTCTGATATCTTATTTTATTTATTTAACGTCACTTTATGCTACTATGGCTTATCGGACGATACAGTGGGAGTCCTAAATTTTGCCTATCCAGGTTTTATTAGGATAATTACGCCAGTCACTGTTTATCTGTTACGCCAGTCACCCAGCTACAAGTGATCCCTCTGATATCTTAAGGACAATGCTTTAGACATTTTATAATAAAATGAATGAACTTGGACCATATCCCTTAGAGATTCAATTTCTTTTTGGGGGGCCCGAAGTGTTATATAGAAAAATTGAAAACGGGGAAGAAAATGGAGAATACAAAGATGAATATATAAAGCAGACCTATTTTCTGTTTGGTCAATGGTTTTAATTGAGACGTTGATTTCCAAAAGGTACTATTCTCATAATTTAGTTTTATCAAAATCTTCTATTTGATTTTATCTAATGTAGACCTAAGTCCTTTATAAACGCGATTTAGAAATATAATTATTTTCTAAAGGAACTAATTACACATTTAATTTCGTTCTAAATTATACCAAAACATCTCATTTCATAACTTTAATATGATGTTATTAATATACTAAAAAAAAACAATTCTGGATTTTTATGGGAAACCAACCAAATCAGGTGATTTAATAATATAATAATCAGTGATTTTTGCGTCTCCTGTAAAATTTCCTAGAATGGATATATAACATTTCCAAGTCAAATTCAACCTTTTCCAAGTCAAATTCAACCTTTTCCAAGTCAAATTCAACCTTTTCCAAGTCAAATTCAACCTTTTCCAAGTCAAATTCAACCTTTTCCAAGTCAAATTCAACCTTTTCCAAGTCAAATTCAACCTTTTCCAAGTCAAATTCAACCATTTCCAAGTCAAATTCAACCTTTTCCATTTCAAAATCAACCTTTTTCGATATCAATAAAATAATAAAAATCAAATTAACATGATTTTATGTTTTTACGGTTATTTTAATTACACATTATGTTTTTAACCCTTGTGGCTTGTTAAATGTTCCCAGGGGCCTTTTAAAATATAATTAGTCACGTTTATAATAATAAGTATAACAGATACTTTAATTTTTAGACATTTTCGATACAAGGTCTGGTAGTCGGATTAGCAGAGTTCGTTTTATTTTAGTTTTATAATCGCGGACGAAAAAATTATCAATAGAGGTTTATTTTAACTTTTTCCTATTTAATGAATACTAGGCTCAGTAGGTGCGTTCCCAAAGGTTCGTTACCGATTACACTATTAATTTTAATCGCGCTCGCTCAAATATGGGTTTATTATAACTTTTTCGTATTTATCCGCAATTAGGCTCAGTAACTGCGTACCCAAAGGTTCGTTACCGATTACACTATTAATTTTAATCGCGCTCGCTCAAATATGGGTTTATTATAACTTTTTCGTATTTATCCGCAATTAGGCTCAGTAACTGCGTACCCAAAGGTTCGTTACCGATTACACTATTAATTTAAAGCGCGCTCGCTCAAAAATGTGTTTATTATAACTTTTTCGTATTTATTGGATACTAGGCTCAGTAGCTGCGTTCCCAAAGGTTCGTTACCGATTACACTATTAATTTTAATCGCGCTCGCTAAAATATGGGTTTATTATAACTTTTTCGTATTTATTGGCAATTAGGCTCAGTAGCTGCGTACCGAAAGGTTCGTAACCAATTACACTATTAATTTAAATCGCGCTTGCTCAAATATGTGTTTATTATAACAGTTTCGTATTTATTGGATACAAAGCTCAGTAGCTGCGTACCCAAAGGTTCGTTACCGATTACACTATTAATTTTAATCGCGCTCGCTCAAATATGGGTTTATTATAACTTTTTTGTATTTATTGGATACTAGGCTCGGTAGCGGCGGTTCCCAAGGGTTCGTCACCGATTGTAATATTAATTTGAATAAACTTCGTGTTTCTAATTGCGAATAAATACGAAAAAGTTATAATAAACCCATATTTGAGCGAGCGCGATTAAAATTAATAGTGTAATCGGTAACGAACCTTTGGGAACGCATCTACTGAGCCTAGTATTCAATAAATACGAAAAAGTTATAATAAACCCATATTTGAGCGAGCGCGATTAAAATTAATAGTGTAATCGGTAACGAACCTTTGGGAACGCATCTACTGAGCCTAGTATTCAATAAATACGAAAAAGTTATAATAAACCCATATTTAAGCGAGCGCGATTTAAATTAATGGTGTAATTGGTTACGAACCTTTGGGTACGCAGCTACTGAGCCTAATTACGAATAAATACGAAAAAGTTATAATAAACCCATATTTGAGCGAGCGCGATTAAAATTAATAGTGTAATCGGTAACGAACCTTTGGGAACGGAGCTACTGAGTCTAATTGCGAATAAATACGAAAAAGTTATAATAAACCAATATTTGAGGGAGCGCGATTAAAATTAATAGTGTAATCGGTAACGAACCTTTGGGAACGCATCTACTGAGCCTAGTATTCAATAAATACGAAAAAGTTATAATAAACCAATATTTGAGGGAGCGCGATTAAAATTAATAGTGTAATCGGTAACGAACCTTTGGGAACGCATCTACTGAGCCTAGTATTCAATAAATACGAAAAAGTTATAATAAACCCATATTTGAGGGAGCGCGATTAAAATTAATAGTGTAATCGGTAACGAACCTTTGGGAACGCATCTACTGAGCCTAGTATTCAATAAATACGAAAAAGTTATAATAAACCCATATTTGAGCGAGCGCGATTAAAATTAATAGTGTAATCGGTAACGAACCTTTGGGAACGCATCTACTGAGCCTAGTATTCAATAAATACGAAAAAGTTATAATAAACCCATATTTAAGCGAGCGCGATTTAAATTAATGGTGTAGTTGGTTACGAACCTTTGGGAACGGAGCTACTGAGTCTAATGGCGAATAAATACGAAAAAGTTATAATAAACCCATATTTGAGTGAGCGCGATTAAAATTAATAGTGTAATCGGTAACGAACCTTTGGGAACGGAGCTACTGAGTCTAATTGCGAATAAATACGAAAAAGTTATAATAAACCCATATTTGAGGGAGCGCGATTAAAATTAATAGTGTAATCGGTAACGAACCTTTGGGAACGCATCTACTGAGCCTAGTATTCAATAAATACGAAAAAGTTATAATAAACCCATATTTAAGCGAGCGCGATTTAAATTAATGGTGTAATTGGTTACGAACCTTTGGGTACGCAGCTACTGAGCCTAATTACGAATAAATACAAAAAAGTTATAATAAACCCATATTTGAGCGAGCGCGATTAAAATTAATAGTGTAATCGGTAACGAACCTTTGGGAACGGAGCTACTGAGTCTAATTGCGAATAAATACGAAAAAGTTATAATAAACCAATATTTGAGGGAGCGCGATTAAAATTAATAGTGTAATCGGTAACGAACCTTTGGGAACGCATCTACTGAGCCTAGTATTCAATAAATACGAAAAAGTTATAATAAACCAATATTTGAGGGAGCGCGATTAAAATTAATAGTGTAATCGGTAACGAACCTTTGGGAACGCATCTACTGAGCCTAGTATTCAATAAATACGAAAAAGTTATAATAAACCCATATTTAAGCGAGCGCGATTTAAATTAATGGTGTAATTGGTTACGAACCTTTGGGTACGCAGCTACTGAGCCTAATTACGAATAAATACGAAAAAGTTATAATAAACCCATATTTGAGCGAGCGCGATTAAAATTAATAGTGTAATCGGTAACGAACCTTTGGGACGGAGCTACTGAGTCTAATTGCGAATAAATACGAAAAAGTTATAAATAAACCAATATTTGAGGGAGCGCGACTAAAATTAATAGTGTAATCGGTAACGAACCTTTGGGAACGCATCTACTGAGCCTAGTTGTCAATAAATACGAAAAAGTTATAATAAACCAATATTTGAGGAGCGCGATTAAAATTAATAGTGTAATCGGTAACGAACCTTTGGGAACGCATCTACTGAGCCTAGTATTCAATAAATACGAAAAAGTTATAATAAACCCATATTTAAGCGAGCGCGATTTAAATTAATGGTGTAATTGGTTACGAACCTTTGGGAACGGAGCTACTGAGTCTAATGGCGAATAAATACGAAAAAGTTATAATAAACCCATATTTGAGTGAGCGCGATTAAAATTAATAGTGTAATCGTAACGAACCTTTGGGAACGGAGCTACTGAGTCTAATTGCGAATAAATACGAAAAAGTTATAATAAACCCATATTTGAGGGAGCGCGATTAAAATTAATAGTGTAATCGGTAACGAACCTTTGGGAACGCATCTACTGAGCCTAGTATTCAATAAATACGAAAAAGTTATAATAAACCCATATTTAAGCGAGCGCGATTTAAATTAATGGTGTAATTGGTTACGAACCTTTGGGTACGCAGCTACTGAGCCTATTACGAATAAATACGAAAAAGTTATAATAAACCCATATTTGAGCGAGCGCGATTAAAATTAATAGTGTAATCGGTAACGAACCTTTGGGAACGGAGCTACTGAGTCTAATTGCGAATAAATACGAAAAAGTTATAATAAACCATATTTGAGGAGCGCGATTAAAATTAATAGTGTAATCGGTAACGAACCTTTGGGAACGCATCTACTGAGCCTAGTATTCAATAATACGAAAAAGTTATAATAAACCCATATTTGAGGGAGCGCGATTAAAATTAATAGTGTAATCGGTAACGAACCTTTGGGAACGCATCTACTGAGCCTAGTATTCAATAAATACGAAAAAGTTATAAAAAACCCATATTTAAGCGAGCGCGATTTAAATTAATGGTGTAATTGGTTACGAACCTTTGGGTACGCAGCTACTGAGCCTAATTACGAATAAATACGAAAAAGTTATAATAAACCCATATTTGAGCGAGCGCGATTAAAATTAATAGTGTAATCGGTTAACGAACCTTTGGGAACGGAGCTACTGAGTCTAATTGCGAATAAATACGAAAAAGTTATAATAAACCCATATTTGAGGGAGCGCGATTAAAATTAATAGTGTAATCGGTAACGAACCTTTGGGAACGCATCTACTGAGCCTAGTATTCAATAAATACGAAAAAGTTATAATAAACCCATATTTAAGCGAGCGCGATTTAAATTAATGGTGTAATTGGTTACGAACCTTTGGGTACGCAGCTACTGAGCCTAATTACGAATAAATACGAAAAAGTTATAATAAACCCATATTTGAGCGAGCGCGATTAAAATTAATAGTGTAATCGGTAACGAACCTTTGGGAACGGAGCTACTGAGTCTAATTGCGAATAAATACGAAAAAGTTATAATAAACCAATATTTGAGGGAGCGCGATTAAAATTAATAGTGTAATCGGTAACGAACCTTTGGGAACGCATCTACTGAGCCTAGTATTCAATAAATACGAAAAAGTTATAATAAACCAATATTTGAGGGAGCGCGATTAAAATTAATAGTGTAATCGGTAACGAACCTTTGGGAACGCATCTACTGAGCCTAGTATTCAATAAATACGAAAAAGTTATAATAAACCCATATTTAGCGAGCGCGATTTAAATTAATGGTGTAATTGGTTACGAACCTTTGGGTACGCAGCTACTGAGCCTAATTACGAATAAATACGAAAAAGTTATAATAAACCCATATTTGAGCGAGCGCGATTAAAATTAATAGTGTAATCGGTAACGAACCTTTGGGAACGCATCTACTGAGCCTAGTTTTCAATAAATACGAAAAAGTTATAATAAACCCATATTTGAGCGAGCGCGATTAAAATTAATAGTGTAATCGGTAACGAACCTTTGGGAACGCATCTACTGAGCCTAGTATTCAATAAATACGAAAAAGTTATAATAAACCCATATTTAAGCGAGCGCGATTTAAATTAATGGTGTAATTGGTTACGAACCTTTGGGTACGCAGCTACTGAGCCTAATTACGAATAAATACGAAAAAGTTATAATAAACCCATATTTGAGCGAGCGCGATTAAAATTAATAGTGTAATCGGTAACGAACCTTTGGGAACGGAGCTACTGAGTCTAATTGCGAATAAATACGAAAAAGTTATAATAAACCAATATTTGAGGGAGCGCGATTAAAATTAATAGTGTAATCGGTAACGAACCTTTGGGAACGCATCTACTGAGCCTAGTATTCAATAAATACGAAAAAGTTATAATAAACCAATATTTGAGGGAGCGCGATTAAAATTAATAGTGTAATCGGTAACGAACCTTTGGGAACGCATCTACTGAGCCTAGTATTCAATAAATACGAAAAAAGTTATAAATAAACCCATATTTGAGGGAGCGCGATTAAAATTAATAGTGTAATCGGTAACGAACCTTTGGGAACGCATCTTACTGAGCCTAGTATTCAATAAATACGAAAAAGTTATAATAAACCCATATTTGAGCGAGCGCGATTAAAATTAATAGTGTAATCGGTAACGAACCTTTGGGAACGCATCTACTGAGCCTAGTATTCAATAAATACGAAAAAGTTATAATAAACCCATATTTAAGCGAGCGCGATTTAAATTAATGGTGTAATTGGTTACGAACCTTTGGGAACGGAGCTACTGAGTCTAATGGCGAATAAATACGAAAAAGTTATAATAAACCCATATTTGAGTGAGCGCGATTAAAATTAATAGTGTAATCGGTAACGAACCTTTGGGAACGGAGCTACTGAGTCTAATTGCGAATAAATACGAAGAAGTTATAATAAACCCATATTTGAGGGAGGCGCGATTAAAATTAATAGTGTAATCGGTAACGAACCTTTGGGAACGCATCTACTGAGCCTAGTATTCAATAAATACGAAAAAGTTATAATAAACCCATATTTGAGCGAGCGCGATTCAAATTAATAGTATAATCGGTAACGAACCTTTGGGAACGCATCTACTGAGCCTAGTATTCAATAAATACGAAAAAGTTATAATAAACCAATATTTGAGGGAGCGCGATTAAAATTAATAGTGTAATCGGTAACGAACCTTTGGGAACGCATCTACTGAGCCTAGTATTCAATAAATACGAAAAAGTTATAATAAACCAATATTTGAGGGAGCGCGATTAAAATTAATAGTGTAATCGGTAACGAACCTTTGGGAACGCATCTACTGAGCCTAGTATTCAATAAATACGAAAAAGTTATAATAAACCAATATTTGAGGGAGCGCGATTAAAATTAATAGTGTAATCGGTAACGAACCTTTGGGAACGCATCTACTGAGCCTAGTATTCAATAAATACGAAAAAGTTAGAATAAACCTCTATTGATAATATTTTCGCCCGCGATTATAAAACTAAACTAAAACGAACCCCGCTAACCCGACTACCAGACCTTGTATTAAAAATGTCTAAAAATTAAAGTATCGGTTATACTTATTATTATAAACGTGACTAATTATATGTAAAAAGGCCCCTGGGAACACAACTACAACCCCCACAAGGGTTAAAAACATAATTTGTAATTAAAATAACCATAAAATAATGTTAATTTGATTTTTATTATTTTATTGAAATCGAAAAAGGTTGAATTTGAAATGGAAAAGGTTGAATTTGACTTGAAAATGCTATAGTACCTTTTGAAAATCAACGTCTCAAATCTTGCCTCCTCGCATCCTTGATAGGCCAATGAAGGTAGGGTTGTTTTGCACAATTTTAAAGATAATTAAATATGAAGTTTTTTTTTAAGGTCCGGGAAATTCACAGCCTAACGATAAAATATTACTAGCTGTTTTAAATATCAGAATATTCTTAGAAATATTAAAATTTAATTTTTTGGGGGTCGTTATGTGACACTTACTTTCAACTACTTAAATTTGAGTGAAATTTTCTCTTTTTTTCATTTGGTACCACTTATTTTTCTGTGTGTGCTCATGAAGCAGATTTATTTGAGTATTTCTAATAAAAAAACACGTATAACAGCAAAAATTGTAAATTGTAATTTTTGAGATTTGGAATAAGGGTTATATGTACTTTCTAGTTTCTCTTGAGGTCTAGTATCTGTTCCCTTAATATGACTAAACATTTATGAGACAACCTATATATATATATATATATATATATATATATATAAATGAAATAGTTTAATAAAATGTACCGAACGTTAATAACAATAATTATTTAACCGTATGTTGGTAATAAAAGACTTTTGAAATGTGGACTTTTCTAATGTCACTGATCTAAATAATAATAATAGAAAGAGATATCCTTTTAAAAAAATATTTTAGGAGTGAAGTTCAATTTGTCCACCCTGGACCTCGCCTCTAGAGGCAATCCATCTTCTGTCTAGTAGATTCTGTTGTCAGGGTCTTAGATATATTTCACCTGCCACGGTCTATTGTACGGCCTCTAGTTTGTTGTCAGGTGAGATCCTATTTTTAGTGTAATAGGAAAGAAATGAAATGGTAAAAAATTGCGGTATGTAAAGTTTGTTTTTAGAATACACATAAAATTCAGAAACGCGCATGACGTTTTCCCTTAGTTTCGCATACGGAATACATTTAAAAAAAACTTGACATATTTTAAAATGGTGTTATATATATATTTTGGATTAAAAACAATCTGTTAAGTAATATAAAAAAAAAACAAAAAAAAAAAAACAAGAACCATTGCATACACGTAGGTTGATCATTTTTGACCATAAAATCCTTTTCATTATAATTTTTTTTACCGAACATATTTGGATTAGATACGGTGTATTATGAGATCTCTCAGATTCTCCTTTTCTTTCAGTTTTTATTTGTTAACTTTATATATATATATATATATATATATATATATATATATATATATTATTTATAGATTATTTATTTTCAGTTATTATACAAAAATCCTGTACCTCTAAAGCCCACGAAGGTTCTCGGATTGTTAAAAAAGTAACTCACTTATTTTTGAAGATATAAGATTGAAGAGAAAAATATGTCAAGAGTTTCAGAATATATGATGTGCGATAGAAAAAAATAAAATAAAATAATAATAATAAAATTAAAAATCTTGCCTATATATACGCTTGTAATTCTGTTATTTTTAATGATAGAGAAAACATTTATTGGTTTTTTTAACCGAAGTACCGGAAAAAATTATAAAAAAGAGAGAAAAAAAATTGTAATTTCACCCATAAATACACCCATAACTCAGTTATTTTTGAAGATAGGGAAAAATATGTACAAAGTTTAGAATCAGTAAAGCGCGATAAACAGAAGAAAAAGTTTATCTATAAACTCAAGTCACAAATTATAATATATGTAAGTCCACCAATACTCAGCTATTTTTGAAGATAAAGATAAAATTATTAGTGTTTTTATATAAAAAAAAAAAAAAAACGTGAATAATTATAAAAAAGAGAGAAAGAAATTTTACACATTAATACGACAATAACTCAATTATTTTCGAAGATAGAGAAAAACATGTAGAGTGTTTTAGAATCAGCAACGAGCGATAAACAAAAAAAAAAAAAACAGAAACTAAAAAAGAAAAATAATTGAAATATTGCCTATTTATACGCTTGCAACTCATTTATTTTCGAAGATAAAGACAACAGTTTATTAGTGTTTTTTCAACCAAAAAATCAGGAATAATTTTTAAAAAGAGAAAAAAGAAAAGTAAAAAAAAATGAATATTTCCTCATATATTCGCTCGTGACTCAGTTATTTTTAAAGATGAAGAAAAATATGTATAGCGTTCAACATTCAGTGAAGGAAGATATATATATATAAAGTTCATCTATATATTCAAGTCTCAAATTATAATAGATGTAATTCCACCAAAGCTCGGTGATTATTGTAGATAGAGAAAAATCGAAAATATTAGCAACTATAAACTATTATAACTCTCCGTCATGCTGCTTCCCTATCATCTTTTAAATCCCTCCTCTTTCAATACTTCCTTTCTCTTCAGACAGATGTTAGCTAATTTTTATTATGCCAACTTATGTAAGGTGAATTTGACTTTGATGCACTTACTTTAATGAGATGTAAAAGTTACATTTTATGTTTATTCTTATTTATTTATTTCTAAATTGTAAATAGAGATGGTACCTTTTTTTCTTATTTTCATTATTGTATTATTTAAATGTAGTTGTATATCGTTTTTGGCCAGTTATAATTTATTATTTTGTTCATAATTGTTATTCTCAAGGGACCTTGTCCCAGAATAAAGTTTTTTTTCTATTATATTCTATTATACTCTAATATAGTTATTTGGAAATCATAAACCATCTTTTTTTTTTTTTTTTTTGTAGAATGGAATTATTTTTTGTTCCGATATTTTTATTGTTTAACACCTTCAAAACGCTAAGAACAATCAAATTATTATTATTTTCCATTTAATGATATATAAAGCAATTCTGTTATTTTTAAATGCAATAAAACCGAAAAATATTTAACAATTTTTCATTTCAATGGTAATAACTAGGATTGTTAAATAGGCATTAGTAAATGGTTTAATTCCTGTTATTTAAAAAACATAAAAGACCAATTTCAGAAAAATGCGGACCTTCCAATTGGTTAAGTTCATTTGCTGTATGCTAAGCGTGGTCATAATTTCAATTAAGGTATCTCTGCATAAAATCCCAGTTAGTAAACTTAATATAACTATCTTTTTCATTTGAATAGTTTTTCAATTACCTAATTCAAAGTTTATATCAGTTTAACAGTTAATACAAAGAATATGTTAGTTGAACTGATTGGTTCTCATTGCTATATTATTTTATACATTTTTAAAGACTGTTATGTATTTCTTGTGGACAAAATTTTAAATATACTCAACTCGTACTTTGAGTATATTTAAAATTATATCAGTGAATCCTGAAGATGGGGAAGGCCCCCGAAACGTTGGCTTTTAATTGTCACTGATGTAAAAATAAACTAAGAAAGATCTAAGAAACATAGATTTATAGTTTTATACAAAACCTTTAATAAACAAAAAAAAATTATTTCATTTTTTTGTTTGTTTTTGCTATTACTCCACTAACCTTTTCAATTAAAAAGATATGTTCTGTGCTCATAAGGAACTCACCTGAAAAAAGAAAGAATAACAAATCATTAGTATTAATATTAAGAATAAATAAAAGGTTTTATATGTTTTTAATATTTATGAAAAAATATGTATGATAAAAAAGTGTAATACATTAAATAATTTCTACATATGCTTTGATTTTGTTTTTTGTTTTGTTTTTTACAAGCGTCCCCTTAGGTCATCAACGCTTTTAATTTTAACAGAACTACAAAGGTTTAGAAGTAATGAAATCTGTATTTATAAAAATGTAATAAATTTATTCGTTATAATTGAAACAAAGGAAAACAGTAAACATTTAAAAATATACTAGAATATTATGAGAACGTTATATAATAATGATGGCTCATTAAAAAATAAATAAATAAATAAAAAGCATATATTTACAGGATATAAGGTTATAATTTTTTATAATGTATAAGAAATATGAGATTTATTTTTGTTTTTAGCTCCATAACTTTATTTGCCCCCTGAAATAAATATAATAAGCAAATGGGTTGTATTTCACAAATATGGAAAGCATGGAATGGTTATGAATGAGGGAGACCGCACCCAGTGGTGCATCCTCCTGTCATTCAAAAAGTAACAATTATTTTAGACTAGCTGGTCCCTCATCCAACTCCTTTTCAGCCAACGCCGAGTTATGTCATATAGCCTTGTTTTGATCAAATTTATTAACGGGTTCATGTAGTTTGTTGTGAAATCGTTTGTAAATCAATCATATATGGTTTGTAGTATATGTGTTTTTAACTTTGTAAATAAGAAACATGTGATTTAAATTTAAGAAGTCTATTGATTCTTGCAATGTTATCATTAATATTAATGATCTTCCGTTTTGTCCTTAAACAATTTTATTTTTGTACAGTGAACATTTGTATAACGTCGTCCAATGTGTGGACCTGTTTAACAATTTTTCAGATTATTACTGTCAGCGTATCAGATGAGACAAAAATTAAACTTTAATAACATTAAGTTTTAAAAAAAAAACTTTTGTAGTTGATAATAATTGATGTAGGTAATATTAATTGAGAACAATTACCAATTACAATTTCATATTATAAAATTATAGTGCGGGCAACACACTATAATCACTTACCTCATTTGTTAAAATCAAGAACTATTAGATGAAGATAAAAATCAAAAAAGTTTTAAGAATAATATTAAGCTACGTAAGAAACATACGTTTTCGATTTAATAATATGGCAATATAAAATTGTCACGTACAATAATCACTTATGTTTATGCCCTATTAGTCACTTTACATTACCTTCCACATGTTTTATATAATATAACATATTATTTTTAATAATAAACCAAAAGAGAGAAAAATTCCCGATACGTAGATACGTAGTACCCGAACAAAGATCCTAACACCTAGACTAGATATCAGCTGGTTATTTTTAAAATAGCGGCGATTAAAAGTGATTTAATTCAATAAATCAGTTATTTATGAAAATAAGTGTTTATAGTAGAATATTAGTGGTTTTTTTTACCAAAAAACAGCGAGAAAATAGAAAAGAAAACATTTGAAATTTACACTCATAACTCACCTATTCTCGAATATAGAGAAAAATATGAAGAAAGTTTAAGAATCGGTAAAGCGCGACAAACAGAAAAAAAAAAACTTGTTCTATATATTCGCGCCACAAATTATAATATATTTAATAAGGTAAAGAATTGCGATCTTGAAAAGTTTCGAATTCCAGTTTTCATCGGAAATACACGTTTCAGGTCCCTTTAGTCTAAATCTAAATACCCAAGTCGCGCGAAAAGGTCTTTGTATACGTGTGTGGTAAGTCTAGCACAAAAGCGAAAATTCTTACGAAACTGATATGTTAAATTTAAGACAACTATTAGCTTTTTAATTAAAATCGGCAAACCAGAAGAACCAATTTACACCGTGCATTTTGCACATTTTATACAAAAAGTAAAGATTTTTAATTAAATTTATTTTAAATAGAAAGTTCAATTCTATATAATCCTTAAATATATCAATTCTAAAATTTGATTTGCAAAAAATATTGTATGAATGAGTATATAAACTATGAAGTAGAAAAAAAAAATAGAAATATTCTTGTGAACTTCTATACCATCAAATTTAAGAGAACACAATATAAGGAAATTCCAGAGAAAAAGTTTCCATGCGATTGACCATAGCACATTTAAAATGTACCGAAAAATAAATTAATCCTTTTCTTAACAGGAATATAGCCGCAATTTATGAGGCCGCTGAAATGCCAGAGCACGACCCTTTATATTATCACGGAAAATGGAATATATTTTGCCATTTAGTTGTTGACATTTCGAGCATAGAAATAGTATTTCCGAATAGTGTGCCCTATGATATACATTTGACTTCTAGCCAAAAGGTCATTATTCCCTAGGGATAAAAACGTCAACTAGATGCCAGTAGTGAAGATAAAAAGATGAATTTAAATAAATGATTTTTTTTTTTGAGATTTCGCAAAAATAATTTTATGAGTACACTATCCGTAAACCCAACTTTTATTGCGAATATTTCATTTTCTGTGAATTTAAATTTATGCCTTTATGAAATGAGTAAATATAATACATATAACTTCTCAATCGGTCTATTAGTTAGTCTAGTCTTCTAACTATTTTTATGTACAAATTTGATAGTTTGTGTCAAATGTTAATTTTACTCTGTAAAATTTTGTGGAAAGCAGAAGTGGTAGACATATGCAAAAATAATCAATATGTTTCAACTTTTAAGCATCATCTTCATAAATCGCCACAACTCGTTTGAAACGTAAATGTGATTCAATCCTGATAGGTAGTGAAACTTTTATTAAAAAAAAAAAAAAAATATGTTTTCTAGGTTTTAGAAAAACCAAATGTTGTTAGTCACTTTAATTAATTTTAAAAATCCAATGACGATTGAACATGTTTTCACGAAAAGCTGCCCATATAAAATGGATAAGAAGTCAACTTAATATCACATATTTGAAGGAAAAAAAATTTTATATAATCGCTTGACTGATTTTTTTATTTGTAGAAAATATAATTATCTTTCTTATGAGTACTTGTACATTTTTTTTTTTTTTTTAATTTTCAAATTATGTATGGTTTTGAGTTATTCGAAAACAAATTTTTTTAAAGGTTTTAAAAATATTTGTTTTGTCAACCACATACAGAACGATTTTTTTTAAACCAATCCTTATATGCACATCTCGAAGTTAAGACGTCCATAATAAAATTAGCTTCACAACCATGGCCCTTTTTCAGAAACTGCGATGACCAGAAAACTGAGTTAAATATTATACATCTTTTATAAATATAGATAAGATCGTAATAATATTATTGAAAATGAGTATAGCTTTTCCAAATTTAAATTTGTTGTTTAAAAAAAAAATCTTCATTGTTACTTTACATACCGAGCCAAATTTTAGGTGAAGAATATAAATTATACTATCTAGATACAGTACTAGTCTACTGTTCTCCAGTTCTTGGGTTCGAATTCCGGCTGTAGCAGGATATTATTTATTCTGTTATTTTAGCCAGTTATATACTCTGTTATACAAGATACTCTCTTATACACTTGATACCCGTGGGTCTGGAGAGCCCTTTGAGGCAGGCCCAATCTCTATAAAGTGGGTTCCCGAAAATGAGGAAATAAAATGGAGGCTGAGTGTGATTTAGGCCTAATCACCTCCTTGCACGGCCGTTGGCCTAAAAACAGTAACCATCTCTATAAGTACTGAAACTATAAGTATAATCTTTTCTGGAAGTAAAGATTTTTATAATTCTTTCAGCATTTAAGTGAACAATATTCATCGCGATATATTTTTTACTTTCACTCAGAAGAAAAATTGTATCTGTTTTTACCAATCGACTCCCGAAAATAAACTATCTCATAAATATAGAAGACTGTTTGACCTTAAGGCTTTCTCACTCATGTTTCTTATCTAAACAAGTCATACAAATGAAAGGTTCATACAAAAAGAGAAATAAAGAAAGGAAAAGGTGTAATTATTTTTATTACTACTAGAACTTTTTTCTTCAAATAGAAGTAGGTTGAAAACATTCTTAAGCTGGAAAGCTGTTTCCTCTCACAGTAAACTCGAGGACCTTCATTAAAATTTTAGACTCCAACTAGTCTCTGACCAATTTAGAATCATCACGATGCGCGTTGCATGTGCTTTGAAGAGCGCTTGAATAAACTAGGCTATAAGTTAAATATTAAAAGAATATTCACAATATTTTATAGTATAATTTTAATTATTAAGATTAGCTTTGATATTCAAATAATTTTAGGATTTCAGTAGGTTCTGACTTATTCATTGGCCTGTAGTAATTACTTTTACTTACCTATATATGAAATATATATTAAGAGAAATATTGTGATAGTGAAAATTTTCGAATTCTAGTTTTCAACGGAAGTAAACGTTTCAGGGCCCGGTAAGTCCAAATATCCAAGTACCACAAAGAGATGTTTATTTCTGATTTGAATAGTCTGACAGGAATGCCCGTTTAATGGATGTGGAAAAAAGTCTTGTTGGGCCCACAAGATTTTTTATAGAATATATGATAGATAATTAGTTTTGTTTTTTTGTATATGTCTTAACTATATTTTATGTGTTTGAACTATTATCACTAAAATTATAATTAGAGCTTAGCAATTAACATTTAAAATTAACAAGCGTTAGTATTTATTTTCAGCTCGTTTCCTAATATTTTAGTTGGTAAAAAAAAAAAAGAAAGATGTTAGTTTTTTAGCTTTAATAGCGATTTTTTTTTAATTTTTTGTCTCTATGTATGTTGAACGAATTTGATTACTGAAAAAAAGGAAAAACAGAGCAAAAGTATTTAAATTTTTTTTTTCCGAACATAAAAATAGTAATATAGATTTATAATATACCGTTGGAAAGAGGAAGATTTTAGAACCAAATATAATCATATACACAAAATTGAAAAATTATTGAAAAGTGATCAAAAGTGGATAAAAAAGACTGATTGTTGTAAATAATAATATAATAGATTATTATCATTTTAGAAAAATTGTTTTTAACGTTAATTTACGAAAAAATATTAAAAGTATTCGGAATTACGCGATTTCCTTGTTATATTTATGCATTAATCGTATATAAACAACCAGTGATTCTTCAAGAAGCTATAGTAGTAATTAGCAGCTGAAACTACAGTAATTTGTGTTCATTCTAGAATTAGTTAAGTCTTAGAGCAAGAGGGTAAAATTCTTGGGATGATATATAGGGCCATTGAAAAAGTAGTATTTGGTTGAGAAGATCTCAGGAAGAACTTTATCAAATAAATGTAGTACAATAACTAAAGAACTTAGAAAATGCCGAGCTAGGTTGTACATCTAAATTTATACATTGGAAGACTCAAGAATGAAAAAGAAGCTATTGGATGAAACAACTAAAAGTAAATATGGGACTGAACAGCTGAAAGAGCTCCAGAGGGAATTAAAAGTGTTCAATATCGAAAATTTTCATGACAACACCGAATTCAAAAATAAAATTTGAAGTAATAAAATTAGGGCAGCCAGGAAAAAAAATGGAAAAATTGAACGAAAAAGGAACATTCTGAGGCAAAAAGGAGTGGTGCTAATTCATGAATTCGTGTTCAGTCGCTCTGCTCAGGGAAAATAATCACTATAACGAGTATTTTATTTAATGAGTAAGATTTGGTCATCAAACATTTTTATTCTTTTCCTAATATTTAGGTTCTTTTTAAGCGATACCGTCAAATATTAAATACAAATTGTTCTTCATTAAAAATTAAATTGTATACACCGCTTGAGTATGCACTTTAAAGTGTGTTAAGATATCAATCCTGACCTACCTCAATTTTCAAAATTATGGAGTTTAGTTGACTGTTGAGAATATTTAAACTCGTCCACGTTTCTAATATTTATGTTATTTTTAAATAATACCGTGAAATATTACTTCAAGATTGTTTTCTTTAAAATTTTAATTATTTACATATTGTTCTCAGTTTGACATTGATTATTTGCTTAGTTTCTTACTATAGCCTTCAATTTTTTTCATTCCAATATTATCATTTTAATTTTATGTTTGCTTCCACCTTTTATTATTGACAAATTATCGTATACAACTTATTATTATTTTTCTTTTAATTATATTATAACTCATTATCTTTGTAGAACATGGTAATCGAGAACAAAGGATATTGAAGAAACTAACTAGAAATGGAACAAAAGCATGGTTGTTATATTGTTTCTCTTAGTCCTGATAAAGGCCCAGAATTTAGGCTGAAACGTCGGCACACAAATACAATAAAGTGTTACTTACTAGGGTGTAATTTTTTTTTTATGATCGCATCTCATCAAATATAATAATATTATATTATACCTTTATAAATAATACTATATTCCTAATGAATTTATGGATGATATGATGTGATGTCATTCATGACAGATTTGCCATATCTGTTTAAATGAACGAAGGTAAGAATGTTATCCTAAATTAGGGTGATAAATGAATAATTGCTATTAAATTTTCACCATACCAGACTTAACTAATATTTTTTAAAAATAACATTTTTTTCAATCATATAATTACTAAGAACCCGCAATAATTCTCTACGCTATCCTCGTCTAACTTGAGTTTTGTCCATGAACACCATGACAACTATTGTATCCTCTACTTGTGCGGGCAGAGCCCCTTAAAAAGTCAATATTACTAAGCAATCTCACTGAATGTGGTGTAATATCATGCATTAGTCAATATTATTATCACAATATACCACTTGCAAGGCCACTACATGGAAAAAGTCGATATTGGGGTAGATTTATTGTTTGACAATTGTGAATTCATTAGTAAATATAATATTTTGATATATTAAAATGTTATATACCATCAATTAATTAGATATTTCAAGTTTATGTGAACATATTTATTAAGCTATATTTCCAGGGATGTTCATTTTTATTTGCTTTGTCTGTTTTCTGAATTTTTTAAAATTTATTTATTGTATTTTTTTATTTTTATTTATTAGTAAATACATCAAGTAAATTGGCTCATAATATAGATAATATACATGAAAAGACATGGAGAGAATATGCCCATTGGCAACACTCCACTAGGTAATTTACACTAGAAGGTCTCGAGGCCATCTTTTCAGACGCCTCGGAGAATTGTCAGGAATGTTAGAGAAAGCAAGGATTGAAACTAGTGGGTTAATGTGGGAGTGGAGTTTGTCATGGAAGGAATGATACCTCGTACGGGCCAAATAAGCAACATATGGGACATTAAGGTCTTTATGGATGAGTTTGTTGGTTACAAAGTAAGGAGCATTGAGGATTTTTCGAAGGATTTTGGACTGTAGGGATTGAATACGTTATTGTAATTTAAAACTGTATTAAACAATAATGAGTAAATATGCAGAATGAAAAAAAACTATTGAAAATGTATTGAGAGATAACTACCAGTGGTCTTCACTAACTATTTTAAGGCAGTAGTTCCGTGGCCACCTTCTTTTCAATTGCCTCGGAGGGTTAATTAAGATATTTAAAAAAAAAAAAAAAAAAAAAAAAAAAAAAAAAAAAAAAACCTGTACCATTACAAGTACATATAGAGATTCGTACTGTTTCTAGGCCAACGGCAATGAAATGAGGTGATTAGGCCTTAATCACGCTCAGCCGCCAGGTTTTTCCCCAATTAATTTGGGTACCCACTTTATAGAGGCTGGGTCTGCCCCAGGAGGGTCTCCATACCCTAGGGTCGCCCCCCGACTGAATTAACAGAATAAATAATATTCTGCCACAGCCGGGATTCGAACCCAGGACCCGGAGCACAGCAGACTAGTGCTCTATCCACTAGACCACGCCGCTCCCGAAAGATATTTAAGAAAGATAAATTACGGACAAGTGGGTTTGTGTGGGCAGAGAGTTTAGAATGAAAAGAGGTGTATCTATCACGGGCTATGTCTGCGATAAATGGGATGTTTAAGTCATTATAGATGAGTTGATTTGGGACAAAATAAGGGGCATTCAGGATTTTGCCAAGGATTCTGGATTGTAAGGATTGGGTGCGGGAGGAATTAGATGTTTTAGTAGAGCCCCAAACCTCAATTCCTTATGTCCAAATAGATCTGATGATAGTGATGTAAATGAGTCTTTTGTAATATAATGGAAGTTTTGAACGTTTGTCTTGTTAGTGTTGTAGTAATCGGTATCTTCGAGCAGTTTCTTGTCGTTTCAGTCTTGTGTGACGGTGAATTTAAGAATATTATTTTAAAATAATTATTTTATTTTTTTTGCATTGCCTATATATTATCGACTGCCAATTTACGTTATAAAATATGTACACCCTTCATTGCCCTTCAACGGAAGAGGAGTACCATTAAAACCCATAGAGAGTCCCGGTATTAGATTCAGTAAATAGTAAGATCACTGTTTCTGGGCAAAAGGCTGAGCAGTAATTATGCTAAAAACTTTAATTGGAAAATTTTTAACGGATTTAGCTTGGATTGCAATAATTTTCCTTAGCATATATTTAATATATAGGTAAGTGAAAATAACAATTGTAGAATAAAATTACATTACATAGATATTTTTTCAAATATTTAATGATTGTATTGTATTAAAGAGGCAATTATCACCACTGAAATAGTTACCACTGAAATATTTCGATTAATATCTTTTTTAAAAGGGAATCGAGGAAAAATGGTGGTTCTCTTCCATTTTGAATCGTGTCCTAGTTACAAGATATGTGTATTGTTCAGAATCCTTTCAAAGAGAATGACGACTTTAGAACTTAAAAAAAAAAAAAAATTAGAACAGTCCAGAAAAGAATAAAAATTAAAGATTTTTACTTATTCAGTTTATAGTATATTTTGATTTAATGACAGGCTAGCTATGAACCCAAACAACATAAATGTTATTCAAATAAAATAAAATTGTCTTTTAGAATCCTCCTGTATCGTATGCCGCTTACAGTAGATATAAACAATGTCAAAATAAATAAGAGAAACATCACACCGTCAAGTACAAAGGGAAAGATGAGAAGGAAAGGAACCGAAACATATCCTTACCTCTATGGATAAATGTCATCATTATTCCCCTAAGAAACATGATGATTGCCGCGGGCACTTTTCATACTAACAAGCAAAGTGCTTTCCACCTCGTGCCGTGGGTCCGGTGTTAGGCGGCTGAAAAATAACCAGCCCAGTTCCAGTTTATTCATAAATCAAGCGGGTGTTTGCCGGCGGTTAGTTATAACACGCAATTTATATCCTTCTTGAAATTAGGGAAAAAAACAGGTTTAACATTCTCGGTGTTGATGGATTAAACTCAGTATTAGTAAAAACCGGGTCACCATAAAATCATATATTGTTCAGAGCAAGTGGATAGTTTACGTACTTATCTATTCCAATTATGGGATCACCTGAGGTGTTGTGGCTAGCATAATAGCCTTATGTTCCCAGGGCTACAGTTCGAACCCAGCGGTTGGTCATAGTAAAAAATCCTTAGTTATATCGTTCCGTAAAATGGTGGTATCGAGGCCAATGCGTTAGGTACTTGTTAAAGATCCCTAACCTAATTAAAACTGGTCAGAAAAATTTCAAACTCACACTCTTCTCGACTAGCCACACTACCATAAATTAATGTTAAATGAATAAACAAACAATCTTTAAATCTGACAGAATGGCTTATCCTAAAGTTTAACTGAACTATTTATTCTCGATGGACGCTATAAATTATATTTTAACATCCTGAACTGGATTCAAATTGTTACCGTTTTAGGCTAAAGGTGGTTAAGGTGATGTCTACAAAGTTCTTATTATTGTATACTTTAGGTGAAGAGGCAAGCACCATACAATTCTCTACCTACACATATCCGCTATGCTGCTTTACTCATTCAAATCCCCACTTTCCAAATACCTTTTATTATCCCAAAAAGACGCTTAGAAACTGTGATATATATATTCCTAACATCACACATTGAAAGAAGGGTAATATTCGTTAATTATCTATATTTAAACGATGTTATCTATTAATTTATTTATAATTTTGTTCAACACAATATTTGTAAGAATTGTATTTATTTTGTTTTATCACTGTATATATTTATTGTATATGTATGTATATATATATATATATTATATATATATATATATATATATATATATATATATATATATATATATATATATATATATATATATATCTGTGTGTGTGTGTGTGTATGCTGTTGACCAGTTGCATATTTCAACTGAACAAACCTGTTATTCTTAGGGGACCCAGTCCCAGAATACAAATTATTTTATATTTATATTTATATTTCCTGGGAATATTCCTATTTCGCAATTTCAGTACCAAAAATGCATCCTATATTCTTGACATACTAATCCTTTGTTCCTCGGTACGTTCGCTTAACACAAGATCCCAGCCCACTAACCTATATTTTCCTTCTCATCGAACATCATCCTTTACAAAATCCTTCGTGCCACTTCGTTCTGGAATTCCATACCTACCACTATACGCAAAGCATCTTATTTAACCTAATTTAAAACCAAATTATTCCTTCATCACCTCAGCCACCAACCATTCGAATAATTGTAAACAAAAAGTTAAGACAGTCATATTCTATTCTAAAGTGAGGACTACTAAAAAATATGTAAATTGAAACAAAGTTAAAAAAAATAAAAATATAATCTTATGATATTAGAGAGAAGAACACTTTTAATATCTCTACGTACACATACGTTTATTACTATATAATCATGTATATATGATTCTGATAATAATAATAAAATAATTACAATTATTATTCAATTGGGACATGATTCGAGTTTTGTTATCTTGGCGAGCTGGACAAATAGAGTAGTATAATGTATACTTGTGTGACGATGAAAAAAATTAATAGAAAGCAGGAGAGCAGCTTGAATGGAGTCGAGTCAGATGCTTTGGGATGAAACCGAGAAAGAACTCTTTTCTATGGGGCATGGAGAGGGGGGTGGCTGAGTGGGTTAGCGTGGGTTTTATTTGATCGTACGTCGCCTAAAAACCAAAGAGGACCATAAGTTGAAACCAAATAATCACAAGTTCGAGTCTCGGTGCTGGGGGCTTTTATCTCAGCATTTAAAACCCCGTATATCCTTCAAAGGTGAGGTAGGGGTAAAAAAAAAAATGGTGCCACTTTTTTGTAATATTCTTTAGCAAAGTTAACATCAATAAATGCCTTAGTATTTTCATAGTTCTAGGCCTTGTGTAAATAGAATGGTTATGTTTAAGCTAATTTTAATAATAATGTTATTTATTGAAACCTGTTTTAATTTAATCTTCCCCTGTATGCCCCCTATCGCGATTGTTGAATAACACGACACCCTTGAAAGATAATGCCAATAGTTCCAAAAAATTCAGTTGATAAATACCTGAAATATCCTAATTAATACTGTTTTTGAAGCTACCGCTGCCTTAGAAAAGCAGCCGGTCAAATACATAGCTATACTACTACAGAAGGCAGGATTCGAAACAAAGAAAAAGTTTAAACCAGAGAAGAACGAAGAATATTTAGCAACCGATAGAACACAAACATCGGAAAGCTACACCGACCGTTTCATACGCAGAGGACCCCATAATTCAGAGGCAGGAAGGATAACAAACTGCCAAGGGCTGGAGATGTGACTCCCGCGACCTTCCATAAAAAGGAAGGTGTTGGGTGGCGGCCAACGGTGCTCTTGTACCAATGCCAGCTCCTTGCGCCAATATACAACCGCCCCTTTATTTGAGTATGTTTTTCCCTTCAGGTTTTTCCGAATACGGTTCATTGCTTTCCTTTGTACTAACTGCTTTACAACTGCCTCCGGGTCTTCTGTTGTGTTCTTACGGTTCTTACTGAGATACTTCACTTCTTTAACAGGAATCTCTTAATGTAGCGTGAGGAACAGTGTGCATTAGGTCCGCATAAATTCTCTGTTTTTTCAAATGTAGTAAATTATTACAAAGATACTCCAAGAAAAGAATAATACAATCCTACTGTTCTTGAGTAAATAAATAAATTAATTAAATTTCCTTCCGTTTCTTTTTTCTTAAATTATTAATAAATATACCATTTGATGAAATACTACTAGTTTACCAACAATTGATTAAAAGAATGTGTTAGGGACCAGCAATATACAATCAGGTTAAAACTAATTTTTTTTTCTCAAATGTCTGAAAATTTTTAAAAGAACTGTCAATAATGTATATATTTATTTATTAATATTTTGTTTTTGGTAATGAACACCGTTCTTTTTTTATCTAAGACCTTTAAAACCATTTGCTATAAAAAATAATTTTTTTTTGTTTTAATTCCAATCAACAAACGATTTTGTTTCAAAATGATGGAGTTTTGTTGACCGTAGAGAAATTAGATGAGGAAGATGGTTGGGGGTGCGGTCATAAATTAAAAAACACACAATTAAAAATAAGCGTTATTTTAATTATGTGCCGACGTTTCGGCCTACAATGTGGGCCTTCATCAGGGCTAAAAGAAACAAGATAACAACCAATGTAATTATAGACTTAATAATGCGTTAGGTATATAATAATAATATGACAGTAATAAATTATGGGAACATAAATAATATTAAATGTAAAATGATAATAAGATGACAATTATAAAGTATGGAAATAAGGTGACAGTTATAAAGTATGGAAATAAACAAAATTAAGATGATAGTTATAAAGTATGGAAGTAGACATAATTGAGATGATAATATTGTAATGAGAATATATAAATAGAGACTAAGTAAATGTAAAAAAATGATAAAGGAAAAATATGTGAACAATTAAAATTTTAAATATTAACAATTTTGAGTTGATATATGACGGTAATATATTAAAAACATAGTTAAGAGTATAGGTAATATATAAAAAAATATAGTCATTACAAAAGAGAAACAGTATGAATAAAAAATAATAATTTATAAATATAATATAAAATAATAATTTAAATTTTAAAATAATGTAATATTAAACTAATAATTATATGTCAGGATATGTAACGGAGAAAGATATGAGTATGGAAAGGGGGAGAAAGAAATGGGCGATGAAAAAAGACCCTTATCAATAAGAAAAATTACTTACGTGACTCCGTGAAAGCTTTGCTTACAGAAGTGATGTTTCCCAGTTTAAAAAAACGCTCATTGCGTGGAACGGAAAATATGAGAACTAGAATGTCCGTTAGGAAAATTCCAAGAAGCTAAGTTATGTTTACTGATTCGATTGTTAAAAATAGCCAAAAGTCATTACTTGAGAGTACTTGAGTTATTACTTATGAGTATTTGATAAAATTGTAAGAAATAGTGACGAGGTAAAGATTAAAAGATTTTAAGTAATAACGGATGACGATGATAAATGATGAATGATGATAAGGTAATAACGAATGACGATAAGGAGCTGTCGAAGGAAATGATAAATAAACAGTAATCTAGTAGGTAAACAAATAAATAAATAAAAAAGGGGAGTACGAAAATTAAATAAATATATAAATAAAAAATTGATAATAAATAAATAAAAATAAAATTATGAAGAGATGATCAGATGGTTGTTTAAAAAATGAGCTAGGGATGCTTGGGAATAAGCTAGTGACAAGTTATGTTTGTCAGTCTTTTGATTAACAGGAAGGGGTTCTAGTTGTATGTAAATGCATTCTGTAATGAGTCGTTTGTCATGGTTGGGAACAGTGGCAAGAATGGATGTTTTATCAAAATCAAAGGAATGGTTAAGGGTTAAGGAATGTTCTGAAAGTTTTGAAGCGGTAGAATTTTTGGAGGAAATTGTATATTTGTGTCGGGTGATGCGATCTTTGAGAAGGTTTTTGGTTTCACCAATATAGGCAGAGTTGCAATTAGGAGTTCCGCAAGGGACTCTATAAACAGTTTTTGAACGGTGGTCTGTTGGTATACTGTCTTTAAGTCGGCTGTAAATATTGGAGAGTTTGTAGTGGGATTTGAAAGCAATTCTGAGGTTTGGATAGAAGGATTTTAATGATTTTTTAATTTTTTTCTGAAAGAGAGGGAATGTAAGGTACGGATCTATATAAGGGAGTTGGTGATGATGATGGAGTAGAAAGAGAGGTTAATTGAGGTTGAGACTGATTTCTGTAGTTATTTATAAGTTTGTTTATGATCACGGTAGGGAAGTTATTGGCCAGGAGAATTGTCTTTATACGGTTAATGTTGATGTCGTGGAAACGGGGATCGGAAAGGAAAAGGCTTCGGTGTATAAGATTTTTAGCAACGTTAATTTTTTGATGATGGGGATGTTGGGAATAAAAGTTTAATAGTCTGCCAGAGTAAGTCGGTTTTGTGTACCAGTCAGTGGATATTGTGTTATTAGGGTTTCTAATGATGAGGAGGTCAAGAAATGGAAGGGAATTGTTAGTTTCGGATTCAGTGGTAAAATGTAGGCGGGGGTGGTAAGAGTTAAAGGCTAAAAGTATGTCAGTAATTTTGTCGGGGTTAAGAACAAGGAGGAGGTCGTCTACGTATTTTTTAATAAGAATAATATCCTCAGGAAACTGAGGGATTATCAAATTTAGTAAATCGATAAGGACAATATTGGCGAGGTCAGGGGCGAGAGGATTTCCCATAGCCAGTCCTGAAATTTGATTAAAGAACTGTCCATTGAATGTAAGGTATCCAGAATTGCAACAAAGGTTGAGGGATTCTAGGTATGAAGGGCAGGTATGAAGCGAGGAGCAACGGAATTATAGGAAATAAGGTTTCTATAGCTGGGATAGTTTATAAATTTTGAATCTAAAAGAGATTTCAGGTGTTTATTGAATTTAGTTTTAAGTGAAGGGGTGGGATCGCAAGATATGGGAACATAAGTGGATCTATCGGAAAGGAGAATGTTCATTTTGTCATTATATTCGGAACGGTCCATGATTACAGTCTTGTTTCCTTTGTCAGTTCTGGTTACTATGATTTCGTCATGGGATTTTAGGAAAGCTCGGGTAAGAGATAAGTCTTTAAAGAATTGAGGTGAAAAATTTGATGGTGAGGAAGGTGGATGTTGGAGATGATTGGATATAATATTGCAAACAGAAATCCGTGACAACTCACATTGTAGGCCGAAACGTCGGCACATAATTAAAATAACGCTTATTTTTAATTGTGTGTTTTTAATTTATGACCGCACCCCCAACCATCTTCCTCATCTAATTTCTCTACGGTCAACAAAACTCCATCATTATGAATCCTCTCTCCTGGGGCCCACAAGCAGATAACAACCAACCTCTGCACCATAGTAATCTACCTCTACACCATAGTAATCTACCTCTTCACCGTAGTAACCAAGTAGCAAATAGAAGATCTTCTCTTGGCCCTACCTTGACATCTCAACATTCTTCAGTTCACACTTCGTTTTCTGGTCATCAAATTTCACCTGTATCTCTTGTAAATCCTTCCTCTCCAACCGTTTCTTCTTCTACTCAATTAAATTTGTCTTTTTCTTCCTTAAAATCCTCCTTCCCCCATCTTAAATCACAGTTTAATTTATTCTCCAATCTTCACAAACGTCTAGCTAACAGTTTAGAACAAAGGATCTTTCTCCTAAAATGCAGATCCAATGCAGTTTTTCCAAAATTCATAGAATATTCTTTAAATCATATCATAACTTCAAAATCGCCTTTTCCAAAATTAGCATCATTAGCTCTTAATTTTAAAAAATCCCTTCTAAATATCAAAATCAGAGAATGCATCGTACAAATTAATTCCCTAAATAAAAAAATATCCACTCTTAAAATTGTATTAAATAATTATATTAACAATAACAACCTTACAATTCTCGACACAGTCATATCATCCATATTCAATTCCAGTAGAAGCAGAAAAAAATCATTTTGTAATGAGTTTTTGTTTTTTTCAGCTTCTACTGGAATTGAATATGGATGATATGACTGTGTCGAGAATTGTAAGATTGTTATTGTTAATATAATTATTGAATACAATTTTAAGAGTGGATATTTTTTTATTTAGGGAATTAATTTGTACGATGCATTCTCTGATTTTGATATTTAGAAGGGATTTTTTAAAATTAAGAGCTAATGATGCTAATTTTGGAAAAGGCGATTTTGAAGTTATGATATGATTTAAAGAATATTCTATGAATTTTGGAAAAACTGCATTGGATCTGCATTTTAGGAGAAAGATCCTTTGTTCTAAACTGTTAGCTAGACGTTTGTGAAGATTGGAGAATAAATTAAACTGTGATTTAAGATGGGGGAAGGAGGATTTTAAGGAAGAAAAAGACAAATTTAATTGAGTAGAAGAAGAAACGGTTGGAGAGGAAGGATTTACAAGAGATACAGGTGAAATTTGATGACCAGAAAACGAAGTGTGAACTGAAGAATGTTGAGATGTCAAGGTAGGGCCAAGAGATGATCTTCTATTTGCTACTTGGTTACTACGGTGAAGAGGTAGATTACTATGGTGTAGAGGTAGATTACTATGGTGCAGAGGTTGGTTGTTATCTGCTTGTGGGCCCCAGGAGAGAGGATTCATAATGATGGAGTTTTGTTGACCGTAGAGAAATTAGATGAGGAAGATGGTTGGGGGTGCGGTCATAAATTAAAAACACACAATTAAAAATAAGCGTTATTTTAATTATGTGCCGACGTTTCGGCCTACAATGTGAGTTGTCACGGATTTCTGTTTGCAATATTATATCCAATCATCTCCAACATCCACCTTCCTCACCATCAAATTTTTCACCTCAATTCTTTAAAGACTTATCTCTTACCCGAGCTTTCCTAAAATCCCATGACGACATCATAGTAACCAGAACTGACAAAGGAAACAAGACTGTAATCATGGACCGTTCCGAATATAATGACAAAATGAACATTCTCCTTTCCGATAGATCCACTTATGTTCCCATATCTTGCGATCCCACCCCTTCACTTAAAACTAAATTCAATAAACACCTGAAATCTCTTTTAGATTCAAAATTTATAAACTATCCCAGCTATAGAAACCTTATTTCCTATAATTCCGTTGCTCCTCGCTTCTATGGACTCCCAAAAATTCATAAACCAGGTATCCCCCTCCGCCCTATCACATCGAATATCAACTCACCCTCTGTTAACCTCAGTAAATTCTTACTACCCTCTTTACAACATCTTAGTCACAACAATCCTTACGATATCCAAAATTCTTTTCTTCTCCGCGAACAATTAATATCCTTCATTATTCCGGAACATTACATCCTTGTTTCCTTTGATGTAGAAAGCTTGTTTACCAATATTCCTATAGATAAAGCCCTATGTATCATCGAAGATAACTGGTCTTCTATTGAACCCCATACCTCACTTAACTGCCCTTCATACCTAGAATCCCTCAACCTTTGTTGCAATTCTGGATACCTTACATTCAATGGACAGTTCTTTAATCAAATTTCAGGACTGGCTATGGGAAATCCTCTCGCCCCTGACCTCGCCAATATTGTCCTTAACGATTTACTAAATTTGATAATCCCTCAGTTTCCTGAGGATATTATTCTTATTAAAAAATACGTAGACGACCTCCTCCTTGTTCTTAACCCCGACAAAATTACTGACATACTTTTAGCCTTTAACTCTTACCACCCCCGCCTACATTTTACCACTGAATCCGAAACTAACAATTCCCTTCCATTTCTTGACCTCCTCATCATTAGAAACCCTAATAACACAATATCCACTGACTGGTACACAAAACCGACTTACTCTGGCAGACTATTAAACTTTTATTCCCAACATCCCCATCATCAAAAAATTAACGTTGCTAAAAATCTTATACACCGAAGCCTTTTCCTTTCCGATCCCCGTTTCCACGACATCAACATTAACCGTATAAAGACAATTCTCCTGGCCAATAACTTCCCTACCGTGATCATAAACAAACTTATAAATAACTACAGAAATCAGTCTCAACCTCAATTAACCTCTCTTTCTACTCCATCATCATCACCAACTCTCTTATATAGATCCGTACCTTACATTCCCTCTCTTTCAGAAAAAATTAAAAAATCATTAAAATCCTTCTATCCAAACCTCAGAATTGCTTTCAAATCCCACTACAAACTCTCCAATATTTACAGCCGACTTAAAGACAGTATACCAACAGACCACCGTTCAAAAACTGTTTATAGAGTCCCTTGCGGAACTCCTAATTGCAACTCTGCCTATATTGGTGAAACCAAAAACCTTCTCAAAGATCGCATCACCCGACACAAATATACAATTTCCTCCAAAAATTCTACCGCTTCAAAACTTTCAGAACATTCCTTAACCCTTAACCATTCCTTTGATTTTGATAAAACATCCATTCTTGCCACTGTTCCCAACCATGACAAACGACTCATTACAGAATGCATTTACATACAACTAGAACCCCTTCCTGTTAATCAAAAGACTGACAAACATAACTTGTCACTAGCTTATTCCCAAGCATCCCTAGCTCATTTTTTAAACAACCATCTGATCATCTCTTCATAATTTTATTTTTATTTATTTATTATCAATTTTTTATTTATATATTTATTTAATTTTCGTACTCCCCTTTTTTATTTATTTATTTGTTTACCTACTAGATTACTGTTTATTTATCATTTCCTTCGACAGCTCCTTATCGTCATTCGTTATTACCTTATCATCATTCATCATTTATCATCGTCATCCGTTATTACTTAAAATCTTTTAATCTTTACCTCGTCACTATTTCTTACAATTTTATCAAATACTCATAAGTAATAACTCAAGTACTCTCAAGTAATGACTTTTGGCTATTTTTAACAATCGAATCAGTAAACATAACTTAGCTTCTTGGAATTTACATTTACTTAGTCTCTATTTATATATTCTCATTACAATATTATCATCTCAATTATGTCTACTTCCATACTTTATAACTATCATCTTAATTTTGTTTATTTCCATACTTTATAACTGTCACCTTATTTCCATACTTTATAATTGTCATCTTATTATCATTTTACATTTAATATTATTTATGTTCCCATAATTTATTACTGTCATATTATTATTATATACCTAACGCATTATTAAGTCTATAATTACATTGGTTGTTATCTTGTTTATTTTAGCCCTGATGAAGGCCCACATTGTAGGCCGAAACGTCGGCACATAATTAAAATAACGCTTATTTTTAATTGTGTGTTTTTAATTTATGACCGCACCCCCAACCATCTTTCTCATCTGATTTTGTTTCAAGAATAAACATAAGATTAAAAATTGTAATTGTAACTGTACATTTTAAAACAAATCAATAGAAAAGATGAAATAAAAAAATATACTCAAACCTGCAGGTGGCCATGGGATTTTTTACTCTCATTAAAAAATTAACATATACCATCCTTTGGAGGGAACGTAAAAAAGTGGTCCAGAGCCTGTGCGATGTCAGGTACTCGTTAAAGAACTCTATCCTAATTAAACTTGGATAGGAAAAATTCAGGACTGCCGCAGTAGAATTGTCCGATTAGCCACAGTAGCAAAAAGTGATGTTGAATAAATAAACAAACATTAAAAATACAAATAATTTCGATTGGAGTTGGACAGAATTTTGAGTACTTTTTCATCTCTGCAACAATATTACTGATTTCGAAAACTATTATTTAAGTTTCAAAAAGATCAACTTAGTACCCGACAAAAGTTTAGTAATAAAATATTATTTCATGAAGTAAAAAAGAATTATTGTTTTTTAAATTTATTTATTGGAATTTACAACTGTATAATGGAATACAACAAGTAAATTTGAGAAAAATATATAAAGGCATAAAACACATGTAGAGAAGCTTCCCAGTGGAAGCACTCTAATAAAAAGTCAATTTAAATTTAAAAATATAATTCTTCAATAAAAACTAGTTATAGAAAATATTTCAACCTACAACAACACGAAGTGAACTCAATTTGTCTTGATTTTAGCATTAAATTTTAGCTCACTTTTAAAGTTTGGAACAATCTGCTCTATTAACAATTAAAAACCTGTCCATTTTCGATAGTATATCAAAAGAATAATTAGGGCTTTTATTCTAAATTATTCACTGATCTACATTTGCTTATTACAATATTACTACTTATTGTATTACTTATTATTATTTTTAACATTAGATCATTACATTTTTCTCTGTTATTGTAGAATATTTTTTTGTCTATAATATTTAGAAATCATAGCTTCCACTGGATTTCCCCAATGAAGTTGATAAAATAAGAGGCACTGAGATCTCTATGATACTACTCTCCCACAAATATATGGGACAAGCATGGTTCAGGTTCCGGTTACATTTAAAAAAATGTACATAGTTATTATTGTGTTTAAGATGTTTATTTATTTTTAAACTTTCTATTTATTTCATTTATAAATATATATATATATATATATATATATATATATATATATATATATATATATATATATATATATGTATTTATTTATTTTATTGTTGATATTGTTTGTCTTACTGCAAACATTGTAAGCATTTAGTCTCAAAAAATTACTAATACTGTCCATATTCTGTATATCTGAATAAACTAGTTTTAATAAAAAAATGATACAGATAATTTATAAACTGTATTTTTGCATTTTTTTAAATATTAGCAAAATAATAAGGTTTGATTGATATAATTATTCGGTACCAATTAAATCCAAACAGTTAAATTATAAAAGCTAAAATAACAAAAGCAAATGAACCGTTTTAGCACAAGAAAACCCATGTTACGGTGAGTGATTAAATGAGATATTAATAGATAGTATAAAGAAAATTACAGCGATAGTTATAACATAAATTAAATAATTGCAAAAAGATATTATTTTCCATTCAAAATTAAAATAATTTGGGGACGGGGATAGCCAAGTGGTTATCAGATGGTGTCAACTTGGGTTACCCAGCAAAATGTTGACCATACTAGTTATAAAATAATTACGAGCTAAGCTCTGGATTCCAAGGGGCTTTAACTCTAGCATGATTCCCCGTCCTCATTTTCTGACCAGATGAAATCCCTCCCCTCCCTACACAAAAAAAAAAAAATCATTAAATTATTGCGACTTACAATCCCTCACTCACACACCATTTTCCTTCTTCCAAATTTTAGTAAGCATTCCCTTTGTAGTGACAAATATGTACATTAATATGCCGTATTATAGTTTACTAAATATAAATATTATGTTTGGTAAACCGAAGTGGCTGATGTAAAATGGTCTTCATAGAGTGGGACAATGCATATGCAACGGTTTTCGATTTTTCATTTCCCAAAATGAAGTCCAGCCCTGGAGATGTGAGCAGGTAGTAGTATAGAATAATGAAATATGAAAAATACTCTTTCTTTTCAAAGAAAGAAGTGTTCGTAAATTGAGACATATAGATAAGGCTTGAAAAGAGGAAATGAGAAAAAGGAGATAGCGAAAAAATATTTGATCGGGAAGAGATTAATATCAAAGGGAATGGACTAGGCGGCATCAACCCCGTGGGCCTCCTAGAGTAATGGGCTGAGGTCACGGAAAGGGCCAATCTTCACAGTGTCTGTAATTTGTGAGGCGGCCCTTAGGGCTCTAGCTAGATTTGTGTCGTGCGAGAGGACACGCCGAAAAGCTAACCAGCCAGGAGATATTGCAACTGTCACACGACCAAAGGTCACTTCGTGTTCTGTAAAATAATTCAGTTTATGTCGTAAGAAGTGAATTATCTGTTACTTTCACTTACCCATATGAAATATATAGTAAGAGAAAGTATTGCTATCGTGAAAATTTTTGAATTTTAGTTTTCAACGGAAATACACGCTTTAGGGTCCACAGACCATATGTGTGTCCGTATGTGTGTGTGTGTGTGTGTGTGTGTTTGTGTGGTAAGTCCAGAGCGAAAACTAAAAATCCTATGAAACTGAAATTTTATATTTAATTTATATATAAGCCAAATATACGCTCAAGATGTTACAGCAACTTTTTCATCAAAATCAGCTAACCAGAAGTGGGATTACACTATGCAGTTTGTACCTTTTTTCTCAAAAACGGCTGTTACGATTTTAATTAAACTCGCTACATCGATGTAAAATTAGATGGACTTTATTATGTAGGTTTCATTCTGATTGAAATAGTCTGACAGTGCTTTAATAGCGATATTTTGTTCCTCTAAAGTACCTTTACATTTTTACATTCTAAGACAATTACCATATCATCTTAATGAGACTGATAATAGACATAAATCCATATCATATTAATGATAATGGACATCATACCATGCCATATTATCTTTATGACATTGATAAAGGACGACTAAATATATAAGTTGGACGAATTTGATGACCATTCAAAAAAAAAAAAAAAAAAAGCGAAATTATTTTTATATGCAATTTTTGTTTTTGTTTTTATAACAGGAACAGTTATATAGACGTATAGATTACCGTTGGAAAGAGAAATATTTAAAAAAATATATATTATCTGAAACAAAAAGTTTTAAAAGCTAATATAAAGTAATGAATAGGGAATAAACTTATTACTGATTAACTATTTAATACAGTTATATTATTTAATCTAAATCATATGTTTCCATGACAGTCGAGGTAAGTGAAAGTCGTGTGTTGCCAGCATCAGATTTTTTTTTTGTTTAAAGACGAGTTCTTGATTCGCCATAAAGGTCATGTAAACTACAAATAGCATTGTTATCTGTGTTATATATTGTGTTGAACTAAATAGAATGCGAGAGTACAAATATCACGTAGGTTGATTAATCTCAACAGTTGAATACATTTTTTCAATTTTTTTTCTAATATAAGATAGATGTGGATCTACAAATTGCGGTTTCATATGAGATTGGCTTTTATATTTGGGATGGCAGGGCATGACTAGGAGTTCCTGAGAACAGAATGTACATACATGTATATTGAGTGTGGTGAATGGTATTATTTTTTGATGTATAAATCTCATAAACAAAACAATTAGAACCATATTAAAGCCCCTGAGTGGTCCTCAATAAAACATCTGGGTCTATGATTGAGTTTCTATTGTGAGAGAGGATCAGTGTAAGGAAATGTGGGGAGAAAAAATGAACCAATAGAAAAACTGTCGTAAAGGCCGAAATAAAACAACAGGGTACTTAATAATAAAATAATTAGCTCTAATTAGCTTCTCAGAGAAGCTAGCTAGCCACGGTAATTGTTGCATTAATGTACGAGCTACAAAACCTCATTCGACATCTTGCTAACGAAAATAATTAAATAAGTTCAGAAATTACGGAGCTGTTTTGTTTTACGAGTAATAATCCCTCTAGACATTTGACTTTTTCTATTTAATTCAATGCCAGTTTTGAGAACGGCATACCTTCATTAATTTATTGTCAATATTAGGCCAAAAGCCAATGAACATGAAACACTTTCAGGAACTGTAAGCCAAGAATAGAGGTCGGGGATTGGTTTCCGTACAAAGAGATATATCGACCACAGCTTGGCCTACCCTTCATCGGATTAAGTGTTTTGGAAGGCACGGAGTTTGTTTTCCCGCTAAGCAGATATATGGTCAAACAAGGAGTTTCGTTTATCCTTCAAGAACTTCTCTTTTGCACAACATTTTAAGCTCTACCCTACTAAAGGATATAAAAGGTTATCCATATGATAGATTCAATGGAACTAGGATGGATTTCATCTGGTCAGAAAATGAGGACGGGGAATTATGCTAGAGTTAAAGCCCCTTGGAATCCAGAGCTTAGCTCGTAATTATTTTATAACTAGTAGTGAGAACCTTAAAACAGATTAATTTTCTTGACATTGAAAAAATGTATATATATAAAGTCACTAATTATATTTGGTCAGAAACTCGGAGATACATTATTTACAGAACAATAAAAAGTCAGGGTACTCCTATTGTATTAATATGTATCCTTATATATATACATATATATTTTTTTTTATTATTTTTTTTTTTTTAACCTTGACTGCTTTTACTTTCTTGCCGACTATAACGTGTACTTGATTATATCAGAAGGTTAAAAGTAATTTCAACACACACTCATTATGTACATAAATAAAAAATATATATTTACTTAATATCATAGATATATATTAGATGGTCTACATCATTTTATTATTTTTTTTTTTTTGCACTTATTTTTCATTATGCTATAAACTTTGCGAAAATACAAACATTAAACTGGAATAAAATAAAATTATTCAACCCTCTAATTATTTGACAAATTCGAAATGAATTTTCACCTGAAGACGGCTGTTGAGGAATTTCTCTCCTCACACCCGTGCCTGTAGGTTCGTTGTGGAGAGTTGAAAAAAAAAACTACATATTTGGCATAAAATAAAAATCAAAGCATATGTTTAGGAAAAGAATGAACATTCTAGGAATGTTCTTATTTTTCTCTTGATATCATTCAAAACTATAATGCTTCTGTAATTATTTGAAATCAGTATTGATACGTATTTTTGTTCAGTTAATCGCTTAGGCCGTTAACAAACAATTCATTTACTGACTAGTCATTCGAAATTAATCAAATGGTTTTGAAAAGTTTCTAGGATATACCAAATGTTTCATAACGAATTCCGTGCCATTTAAAAATAATAAACAATAATCAAAAATATCAGATAATTATTTGAAGTATAAGTTAGCTTGCTATAAGTAGCCGGGCACTGATAAAAGTAAGAGATTGAAAGCGAGTGACACTAAGAAAGTTGTGATTGAGTTATCACAAACTTCCGCAGAGTAAGTTCTCAACTTCTTTTGAAACTTTAAATTGTTTCTGAATGATAACTTAAATAAGATATCGGTAAATGTCAGTTTGCATTCTACTGGAAATAAAAATACTTACTACTATAACATTTATTGACTGGTGTATACACTAATATATGAAATATATATTGTGGAAGACATTGACATATTTTCAACAAATATGGCAAGTTAGAATTGCAGGGATCCCCAAGGGAAATTCCGCCCGAAATCCCTTCCGAAGGTCAGTAATGTTAAGCTTTGTGGAAGGTAGTGTGTTGAGTTTAGTGTCCCAAGAATGTCCTCCATAGAAGGTGAGTAGCCATGTTATTTACCATGTTTCAATAAAACTGTATTTAAAAATTTTAAATTACAAGAAAAAATTGTTTGTTTTTTTGTAATTTTACTAGTTCTCCATAAATTAAAAAAAAAGTTTAGTGCAATATACAACTTTATTCATAATACATTAACGAAATGTAAATTATTACTTACTGAAGACTCGATACACATGCAGAGAAACCACCCTTTGCCAGCACTCCAAAAATGTTCTAAACTAAATGGTATTGGGGCTATCATCTTTTCAAAATCCTCAGAGTACTATCAGGAGCTGAAGTGTAAGCAAGGTTTGAAACTGGTGGGTTAGCCTGAGAATGAATTATTTATTTATTTTATAAATAAGTAATTTCTTTAATCCGACCAGTCTTGGCAGGATTACCGCAAGGATCGATACTTGCTACACTCATAGGAGTGTATAGACATTATTTACACACTTGACATACCAACTCATCCCACACTACATTTACTGCTACTTACGCTGACGATACTATATCACGATACTAACATCAAACGACAATCCTATAATGGTCTCATTAACTATACAAAATCACTTAATGCTACTGCGAAAAATGGTACTCTCTTTGGAAAATTCGATTGAATAAGTACACGTCAAAACATGTAACGTTCACACTAGGACAAAAAAACTTGCCCACCAAACTTTATCAGCAACGATCGAATTCCTCAGACCGACTCTGTACATTGCCTAGGACTGACACTTAATCGAAGGATGACTTGGGGCTCACATATCAAGATGAAAATACAGGCTCTAACCAACGACTGAAAGTACTATACTCACTTTTATCTAAATCATCAAAAATAAAAATTCGACAGAAACTAAATAAATACACATACCTACTTAAACTAATACAGTCTTACGCTTCACAGATTAATGGCTCAGCAAAAATACTTTCATACAAAAACTACTATATTTTCAATAAAAAAAATTAAGACTCATAACGACAGCTACTTGATTAGTAAACAACAAAACCCTACATAAAGATTTACAACAACCAACAGTTGACTAATTTACACAAACACTCTATTGTCGTTTTCACAGTACACGGCTTGGACACGACAATAAACTGATTAAAAACATGTCAATAGCTGAGATAACAGTCAGAAGAAGGCTAAAGAGGAGCTGTATGAGAAACCACCTCTACCAAATTGAAGCCAAAGGGGTGCTGCTGGGCACTTTCCTTCCTCATCCCTACAATGTCTGACCTCACTTTTTATACAGCACATTTACTGATTGACACATAGCTTCTGACAGGTGCGAATGAAAAAATATGAAGAGAAAACAAAAATTAATAAATAATTACGGAAATGTTAATAATCATTGAAGATGTAATTTCATTTGTTGAACTTGTTCTTTTTATATATCTGTAATATAGAATAAAGATACCTATTGTAATACATATATCACATACATGCAAACGAGTATAAAAGAGTATAATGGACATAAGATAATCTAATTTCTCTATCGGATATGGATGCTAAGCCTGCCGCAGTGCAGTTCCACTCCTTACCCCTTAAACTTATTGAACGATTATATTAGATCTTTAGCAATCTGAATACAGCCTTCATCAAAGACGTACAATAGAGGAAGGGAGATTAGCAGGGTATCGAACGGACCATGTTTCGCCTGGCAGCTAAAGACATCCTAATCCAGTGATTAAGCTGAACGGTCCTACATCACCACAAGGATTAGCGGTGTTCCATCGATTAGACCTCATACCCTTTGCTACACCAACTGCCGAGTGTCAGGTCGAAACGCTTTAAAATTCTTTCTCTCCCAAATTGATTCAGCTCGACTCGACAGGTTCTATTTAATAAAAGTATAAGATATAAGTCAGCAATATATTATTATAAAAGCCGACGAAGAGCAGTCAAGGAAAACCCGTATAAAAGTTAAAGAAAAATGTTATGAATTGTTATGTTATGAAGAAATGTTAAATTAAGTTTACGCTTAATTGTGTGTTAAATTGACTGCACCCTCAACCAACTTCCCTCACAAAGAAATGTAATGTTTTCAAAACTGAATGCCTTGCAAAACATTATCAGGTAACAAAAGGACAATAAATCGTTTTATAAATCTAAAATATCTAACTTATCTTAATTGAGTTAGTAAATTAGGTATTAGTTAAATCAAATTTTATAAATGAGCATGAAATATTAGTAGGAGCAACTTAAATGTAACATTTTCAAGATAAGAAACTGCTGGTAAAGGACTATTACTACAACAGAAACTTGACTAACTTCAAACTTTTTATAAAGTAAAAATGTTTATTTAGGTTAAAAAAATCTAGATATGAACTAAGAAAAAATAAAAAGCTACGCTACGAAGAACGGTCCGGTATTTCTATTGATAAGTAAGTCTAAAAAGGATATTATTGTTTTCTTTATCTACCGCAAAACGGAGGCGTGGATCACATTAATTAAAGGATTTTATAGATATTATAGATTCATCTAAATCCTTTAATTCATAGTTATATCACCTATTGGAAATCGACGTCTCCATTAAAGGGTTTTCATTTTATAGAGAAAGATGGGCTACAACTTGTGCAACTTATTTCTGTAATAGATTCTTCCTTTTTATTTCTTAATAATAGATATAATTAGTTTATCGCTGGGAGTTTTAGGAAGAAATCAGTCCGGGTGGCGAACAGTAAGAGAGAGAATTAAATAGGTTTAACTCTTTATGTCTGCCAACGTTTTCGACTCCCTTTGGTGGTAATCATCAGGGCTATAAAGATTCAAAGAGTGTATAGCAACATATATTTGTGAAAAAACAGTGAAAGAAGATAATTCTATATATATATATTTTTTCGAAAAAGCTGTATGAATTATTAAAAATGATAACATTTATTTTTTTTAATTTATTTACTATAGAGATATTTACAACTGTATTAACACAAAAATACATCAAGTAAATGTGACTGTTCACACATGAGATATGGACATGATAGGCGTGAGAAGAATCTACCCATTGGTAGCACTTCAAAGGTTTTTCAGACAAGAAGGTCTCGAGGCCATCGTCGTTTCAGCCGCCTCGGAGGATGATCAGGAATAGAAGGAGATGAGATATTGCGGACAAGTGGGTTTGGGTGGAGTGGTAATTTGGAGTGAAAGGAAGTATATCTAATTCGGGCTAAGTCTGCAACTAATGGGATATTCAGGTCTTTGTGGATTATTTTATTGGTGACAAAGTAAGGGGCATTTAGGATCTTTCGGAGGATTTTGGATTGCAAGGATTGGATGCGAGAGAATTTGATGGCTTGGTGGATCCCCATAGTTCAATTCCATATGTCCAAATAGGCCTAAGTATGGTAATATAAATTAGTTTTTTGTAGTAGGTGGGAAGTTTTGAACGTTTGTCAAGTAAATGTTGTAATAAGCGATATCTGCGAGCTGTTTCTTGTCGTTTCAGTCTAGTGTGAGGATTCCAAGTAAGTCGTCTGTCAAGATGCAGTCCAAGGTATCGGATCTGTTCAACTGAGGTGAGTGGAATATTGCCAAAGGATATAGTGGGACAGGCAGACATAGGTTTGCGGCGCAGGGTAAAGGTAATTTGGTGGGATTTAGTAGGATTTATTTTGATCCTCCACTTTTGACACCATTCTTCAATGGAAACAATGTGAGACTGAAGAGTTTGGGAAGCAATAGTTGGGTCATTGTTTACAGATAACACACATGTGTCATCGGCGTATGTAGTGAGGACAGTGCTGATAACATTTAAAACAATATTTTATATTCTATTGAGTCAGAGGATGTCGATAAGTAAAACATAATAGAAATATATGCGAAAACGAATCGAACAATTAAATTACAATGACCTTAGTATACTGATGAAAAGGCTTTACAGAACAAATTATGACTAAGATAATGTACAAAAATTTCTATCTTGATTATTTTTTTCTTAAAAGAATTTTCCGATTAGTTAATTATATATATAATGAATGAAAAACCCTACCATAGGATCTCTACTAGGCTTTATTTAGCTGTCGTGAAAATATGAAAAGTCCCTTAATGCAAACAAAAAAGGAAGCTATTATAGGTGGTATAATCGGGAGTCAGTCTTTTGTTTTTTTTTAAATATTTTTAATTTTTCCAACGTTTCTGCTCAAGCTTGTGCTCAGAGCTACAAACATCAGAACAAAAGATATACATATTTGTTCGATGAATATTTAGAATAGAATAGAATAGAAAAAAAACTTTATTCTGGGACAAGATCCCTTGAGAATAACAATTATGAACAGAATAATAAATTATAACTGGCCAAAAACAATGTACAACTACAATTAAATAATACAATAATGAAAAAATGAAAAAAGGGTCAGAGTACCATCTCTATTTGCAGTTTAAAGAAATAAATAAATAAGAATAAACATAAAATGTAACTTTTACATTTCATTAAAGTAAGTGCATTAAAATCAAATTTACCTTACATAAGTTGACATAAAAAAAAAAAAAAAATTAGCTAACATCTGTCTGAAGAGAAATGAAGTATTGAAAGAGGAGGGATTTAAAAGATGATAGGGAAGAAGCATGACGGATGTTTGAAGGGAGAGTATTCCATAAGGCAGTGGAACGGGCTAAAAATGAGCAGTCATATTTTTTGGTTCTATGGAAAGGAGTGTGGAGGTCAGACAGACGGGATCTTGTTTCCTGGTGATGGTTGAGGATTTAAATACCAGAAGGCTGTAGACATAAAATGGATGGTGGGAGTTTATGATTTGAAAAAGGAATGATCCAAGGAAATATTGTCTTCGAAAGGTTGGGGTTAACCACTTTAACTCGTTGTAGAGATGGGATACATTGGACCGTCTCGAGGTACCGAACACAAATCTTAAGAAGCAATTCATAATCCTTCTCAATCTGCCCTCGAGCACCTTCGAGAGGCCGCCACATGCCACACAACCATAGTCAAAGTGGGGAAAAATGAGTGATGAAACTAGGAGTTTACGGGTAGATTGTGGTAGGAGATGTCGGGATCGGTGGAATAATTTCAAGGTACTAATTGATCGACGGGAAATTTGGGCAATTTGGGGTTTCCAGGATAGGTTTTGGTCGATGATGATGCCAAGGTTTTTAACAGAGGAACTAAAAACAATAGGATGATCATTAAGCAAAAGCGGAGGAAGGGTGGTGATAGATCGGAGGAGGTATTTGGAACCAATAAGGATGGCCTGAGTTTTTGTAGGATTAAGCCTCAAGTTATTCAGGTTTGCCCAGGCACTGATTCCATCTAGGTCCTCTTGAATACTGGCAAATGCTACAGATAACTCGGAGGGTGGGAAGGGTAAATAGATTTGGAGGTCGTCAGCATATAGGTGGTAGGAACAGCGGTGGATTGAATTGGGAAGGTCATTGATGTAAGTATTGAACAGAAGGGGTGAAATACTCGAGCCTTGGGTAACGCCTGAGGTTAGGTCAAGGAAATCAGATAGGGGTTGATTAGGAATGACAACCGCTTGAGTGCGGTTGGAAAGAAAGGATTGAAACCATCGAACTGAACTGTTGGAAAAGGATAATGATTTTAATTTAGAGAAAAGGATCGAATGGTTGAGGGAATCAAAGGCTTTGGTAAAATCTAAAAGTATAAGGACAGTTAACTTTTTTCATCTATAGCGGTATAAATATCGTTTGTGATTTTGGTCAGAGCGGATTGCGTGGAGTAGCCAGGTCGGAAGCCGGATTAGTAAGGATTAAGTTTGTTGGTTTTTTCAAGAAAACTGGATACCTGGGATTGTACAATCCGTTCAAGAGGTTTAGAAAGGTTCGATAGGATGGATATAGGTCGGTAGTCTTTAGGGGAAGATGGGTTAGAGATTTTGTTTATAGGATGGACCAAGGCTTGTTTCCAGGAAGCAGGGAAAACTGAATTTTGGAGGGAAAAATTGTAGATGAAAAGAAGGACTGGCAGGATTTCTGGAAGGCATAATTTTAGCAATTTTACCGGAATTCCATCGAAACCTAAGGAATTAGCACGGGATTTCATTATGGAAGATATGAGGTCTGTTGGTGAAATGTAGGAGAAATAAAAGTTGTCGGAATTGAATGATGATGAAAGGGATAAGTTAGGAGAGAAGGCTGGTGAAATGTTGGAGGAGCCGGGTAAGAAGTATGAATTTAGTTCATTGGGTGATACCGGGAAGACTGAACAGGTAAAGGATTTACAGAGAGAGAGTTTACGAAGAAGTTGCCATCTGGATTTAGGATCAGGAGCGGAGGACAGGGCTTCTTGAAAATAGTTGGAATTCGCTCGCCTTACTGTTCTTTGTGTCAAGTTTCGGAGGGCCTTGAACGCTTCATAGTCCTCTGCTTGCCTTGTACGTCTGAAGCGCCTACGGGCAGCCTCACGTTTTCTTTGTAGTTCTCTTATTTCTTGACACATCCATGGAGCAGGTCTGCGACGGAAGGTACGGGTTTTTAGGGGAGCATGTTTGTCAAGGAGGGTGGTCAGGTTGAAAGTGAGGATGTCGACCATGGCGTCAATGGAGGAACATGAATATATATCGTCCCATTTCATTCTTTCAAGGTCGGGTAGGATGTCTTCACGAGTGAGGGAATTAATGTTACGGAAAGTTATGATTTTTGGAAGGATTTCTGGTGTAGGGATATTATATGATATCTGGATTAAGTCATGGGAGGATAGAAATGGGACTGACAATTGAGATTGGGAGAGAAGGTTCTGCGCAGAATCAATAATATGAACATCTAACCAAGTGTCAGAACATCGTGTATGATGTGTCGGGGAAAAAGGAACAAGATAAAGGTTGAGAGAAAAGAGAAGATTTTCTAGGTACTGTTTGTCATTGGAATCGGAAAGGATATTGGTATTAAGGTCGCCGGAAATTATGATATTATTGTAGAGAGGAATATAATTGTAGAGGGTTGTTTCGAATGGAGCGTCAAAAGGAACGAGAGGAGGGCGGTACACAACTGCGGTTAGGATAGGATGGGTGTTGCATGTAATTTCCAAAAAAAGGAATTCAATATGTGGTTGGTCGGATGGGGTTGAGACTTCTAATATGCGAGATTTTAGGCTATTATGGATGTAAAGACCGACGCCTCCGCCTGTACGGCCTATTCGGTCATGACGTATAAAGGAATATTCAGGTAGAGAGACAGCGGTGGAGGGAATATAGGGTTTCAACCAGGTTTCGGAGACTGCGATGATATGATAAAAATTGCGGGTAAAATAATGGAGGAATTCATCATAATGAGCCGGCAAGGATTGGGAATTCACATGACAGACGTTTAGGATACTAGACATAGGGATGGAGGGAGAAAGAATACAGACAATAGGAAAACGATGTAGCTAAGATAATGAATGATGATATTGATGAACAATAATGCATTTAGGTCCCTCTACAAAAGAAGTCTTGGATACATTTTTTTTTAAACTTATCAATATATATAACAAAAAATTTAGAAAAATCAGTGAACCAACAAACAGACGTAGACAACCTGGACACTTTTTATGCAAGTACTATTGACAGAATAAATATATAAAGCTTTTGACATCCCCAACCCAAGTTAATCGCGCATGAGAACACCTACAAGACTCCTAAAAACTGTTAAGTAAGTTAACTGAAAACTTTTCTTTCCTTTTTCTTTTTTAATGAATAGGTTTCCTTTTCTGATTTAATGATTAAATATATTATGATATTTTCGAAAACAGGTATTTTTGAAAAATAATACTTTTAAAAATAGCGGTTAAATGAATTGATAATAACATGGATATGCATGGTGGGTAACGCATTTATTAAAAATAATTTATTATGTGTTGATATTAGATGTTGAATGTATAAATGCCATAAAAACTTTTAATTGATTACTTCCAGTGGCGCGACAGGTCGTGTAGGCCCTGGACCTCGCGGTGTAAACTCCTGCGTTTACACTCACGTTTCACGATGCAATTTTTAGTGCAGGGTCATCACTCCCGACGACTAATTTTGTGAGTGGCCGCCCTTTGGCTGACGGGTCTCACATACCTGGGGGAGAGATTGTGAGTGAATCCCCATTTTTTTACATCCTTATAAAAGCCCCGCCGGGACTGGGATTCGAACTCACAACCCGTAGCATGAGAGTCTAGCGCGCTAGCCACTCAGCCATGGGCTCCCCATTAATTGATTACAGAGGCTTGAAAATGACCCTAGATGCTGAAACGTTGCAATGTCTGGATATCAAATAAATTTTAAAAAAATGTATTCAAGACTTCTTTAGTAGAGCAGCCTAATATTCATCGAACAAATATTCAACCAAAAGAACACTAAAGCCAGTGATGAGAAAAAATAGATACATATTAAAATGATAATGAAAAATTTTCAAAAAAAAATTCACTATCACATTAATATGCATCTCTTTTGTTCTGATGTTTGTAGCCCTGAAGATGGCACACAAGTTTGAGGCGAAACGTTAGCAAAATTAAAAATATTAAAAAAGAAAAGACTGACTCCTGATTATTCCACCTATATTAGTTTCTACAGTCGACTACACATCCTTAATATACAAAAAAAAGGAAGCTTTTATCAAATTTGTATAAGTAAAACTTCACCCTCCCAGTTAAACAAATCATGGTTGAGTTTTCGCAATATGGTGGATTTATTCCAGCCAGCAACAACTCTCATGAGAACCATTGCTAGGAGTATCACCACTATCCTGAGCACCATTCTGATTAAAGGGGTGTCATTTCATGCCATTACAGATACCATACCATACTCACAATCATTCTAGATAATTTATATAGCTCTAAATCATAGCAGATATATGGGTAACTCCCACTTTTGCACCACTCGCTTCCCCCACTGGGAGGAGCTGCTTTCGCGGAGGTATATGGTCCTTTATCATTCTGTCATCTGTCATTTTCGTTTATTAGCCGAGGCACAACTTATGAAATATTCCTGGGAAGTTGGCTGTTCACTGGCAGGAAAACTTGACAGTTTCCTTAAGATACAGTTGTCGACCCGTGACGTTATTTAACTTGTATAATTTAACTTTCGAGATTGAAGAGTGCCTAGCGGATGGGGATAATTCTTCTCCAGTGAGGCATTTAGTCATCTCGTCAAAGTTAATTATTTCATTTAATTTTTCAAACATGATAAACGAGTCAATTTTTTTATAACTTAACGACAAGGAATAAACTGGCCTATTAACTCAGAAGAAAAAAAAAAAAAAAAGATTTTTAAGTTAAATGACTAATAATTTAACTAACTTACATTCTCAGAGAAGAATCAATTTTCGTATGAACTAGTTGCTAGAAACTTTATGGTAAGGTATTTTTGAATGAATGTAGAGTATATAAAAAATAAAAAAAGGGATTACCTGTAGCATGGTGGTTAGCATAACAGCCTCCTATGCTAAAGATTCCGGGTTCAAACCCGCAGGTGGCCCAAGGATTTTTTAATGGGAATAAAAAAATCTTTAGTTATGCCGTCCTTCGGAGGGGACGTTTAAAAGGTGGTCCCGAGCCTGTGCGATGTCAGATACTCGTTAAAGATCCCTATCCTAATAGATAGTCAAAATTTAGGACTCCCACGGAAGCATCTTCCGATTAGCCGCTCCAGCATAAAGGAACGTTAAATAAATAAATACAAATATATATAAATCAGTGCGTGTAATCTTTAGGCGAGATTGAGGTAAAACATCTTTGATATATTGGCATATTAAGTTAAAAATAAATAATTATTGTTAGACTTTTAAAAAATAACTATGGATAGAATATTTTTTTTTTTAAACAATAATAATAAGAAAACCTCCTCTACTCGAGTTTTGTTAGTTCAAAAGTAATCATTATTTGAGACAGAATATGTATATGTAAGTGTTCAACACTGATAAATGAGCAGCACAGGATGATTTTATAAAGTTCCCTTTCAAGCAAATAAAACAAAACAGATGTTTTAATTAGCAATAAAATATACGTTTTGATCAATTGAAATCTATATCATTAAGATTAATTTAATTTTTAAATGTCATATTTATATGCTAATATGATCAAGATATCCTTTTCAATTTACTTCTATTTTAATATCAATATTGACAATAAGATCATCATGATTTCTCTTCGTATGTTTAAATATTTTCATGTAAAGTAATGTTTTAAGAACATTTACTAATATCGATACGTATCATGCCGGTGTTTAGTATTTAAATTTTGATGAACATATTAGAAAAAAATATTAATATGACGACGAAAAACACATTATTTCTTTATTATTGTGAATGTTAGTAACAATGTCATTAGAATAAAGCATGATAACAATAGAGATTTTAAACCCCGCTTTTAGACTTCCTATCTCCACTTGCCCGATAATGTCTGCTACAGAATAGAGATACTGGGACACCGGCCGGCCTAATCCCTACCTAGAAGGTGCTTTGTAGTCCGGTATGGTCCTAAAAGAAGAATGGGTCCGAAAATTATATTTTGGTTAAAAAAAAAACTTAAATTCTTGTAAAACTAGGTAGATTATTATAGAACCTTTCCACACAAAAAATAAATAAAGTGAAATGTCTCCGATTTTTTTTTTGTTTTTAACCAAAACTAAATGAATGATGCTTCGATTTGTCGAATAAAATAAACAAAGGTTCCTTCTCTAGCTGTTAAATCGTCACTATTTCTTATGATGTATTATGTTCACGCCATATGTTATGGCCTGATAAGGTTTTCATGGCTGTTAAATTGAAAAAAATAAAACTCCACAATTTTTATGATATTTATCATAAGATCATTTTATTGTATTAATCTTATTTTTTTATTTGGTTTAAAAATAGTTTTTGTAAATATAATTAAAAGTTTTTGCCAAAAAGTGAAGAATGATCTTTCTCATCTTTAAGTATTTAATTAAGTTAAGTTTGTTTCTCATATTTTCTTCAATATTTATATTAGGTTAATTTTGTTTACTACATTTTTCTTACAGCTGTTTAAGTATATAATTAAGTTAATTTGTTTCTTATCTTTTCTTATATCAATTTATTAGGTTAATTTTGTTTCTTATCTTGTTTACATGTATTTCAGTATAATAAATGTATTGTGATTCGTCGTTTACTTCCATTATGTTTATTTTTAAATCTATACAGTCCACTAATTGTTTTATCGAACCACCCTTACATTTTGAGTTATCACTTGAATGTACTGTTCTTTCACGGATAGCTTAGCGTATACATATTATAAGCTAGCCACATGAAAACTTAGCAATAAAAAAACAGAAAAAATATCAGATCATGAGGTATACTTTTGAATTGATTTATTTTTTATCTATTTTCTGATGATGCCGGAACTAAAGTACTATTTACTAATATGTTAAATTCTAGTATTTGAGAGCTTTATAATGTTATCTTCAAACATTATATTTGTTTAAAATTTCATCATCTTTTTAATGAAAATACACGTCCTCTGGGTTCAAAAGACCGAATCCCATTTTATTCAGATTAAAAAGGTATAAGGTATATTTTGAAATATTTTTCCTCTTAAATAGCTTTAATTTTTTTAATAAGAAATAAATTAAGCTTGTTAGCATTCAGAAAAGGTGGTGAAATACAAAATATGAAAGAATTTGATACTCAACTGGAGAGAGCTAGGAAAACTGAAGATTTAAAAAAAAAATGTTAGCTAACATAAGTTGTAGAAAGTAAGGCAGAATGATGTAAGGGCATATATGGTAATGATTGCTGTAGGCAATAATTTATGTTGTTATATTTTTTAATCTGAAATGAATGTTTCCATTAAAACAATAAAATATTAAATTCTTATATAAAAATATATTTCAATATAAAATATATTTTAATAAAATTCTATTATATTAAAATATATCAAATTATTTTGATTAAGTTTATTTTAATTTAAATCTGGATTTCAAGTCACTCATTCTGATATTTATCCTGTATGCAAGTATATATATATATATATATATATATATATATATATAATATATATAATATATATATTCTTGGTTTAGTCAGTTACTGAGTACAGTTTTACTGTTTCTTATAATTGTTTTGTTGTATTAATTAGTTATTATATAATTCAATTTTGTATTTGAATGACTTAATTTTATATCATCTATGTATGTATATGTATTCCTTATAGCCTTTTAGCTTAGTCAATGACTTCACACTGTGTACTGTGTTACAGTTTCTTTATAATTGTATTTTTATTTTCCTTAAATATTATATTGTTTTTTGCTGTGTAGTGTGTTACTGTTTCTTTATAAACATTGTGTTATATTATTTAAGTATTGTATGTATCATAGTGTACTTTTATTGAATTGCCGCAGGTGAACTCCTTTGCCACACACTGACTCGCCTTAGTGGATAGTGACATCTACTGCACTGTAAAATGTCTGCATTTTGATACAAATAAAGCCGCTCAAGATTTTTGATTTTCATGATTTTTTGATCAGCTATTTTCTATCTATTCCTGAATATGAAACCGTTGATAAAATATTTTCCTGACTAATACTTTGTTTAGAGTTTTTGAACCGTTATAAATCAGCTTAACGGCTGAAAACGAGTTAATAGAAAATCTTTCTAATTTTTATAATTTTATGGACATCAATATAGTTTGTTTGATTTAGTTAATTTTTTTCTTCAATAACGGATAAAACTAAGTATTTTTTGTTTTTTTCCAGTGGCGCGAAAGTCGTGTAGACCCTTGGCCACGCAGTGTTAACTGCTGGGAGAATACGCTCACATTACTCGATAAATTTTCTAGCGTCATCACTCATACGCCTATTTTTGTGAGTGGCCTTTAGTTGGCTGACGGATCTCACATACCCAGAAGTTCGGCTTTGATTGAAAAAAGGTATTTTAACCAATATTAGTTACATGGTAGGTAACTGATGTAAGTTAGGAGGTAACTGATGTGTTGTGCGCATCTGAATTTTTACTTCTCCTGACGTTTCAACCTTCTATGTCATCTTCAGAGCATGAGTTAAACTGAAACGATGACAAAATTAAACAAAAAATCTATTTAGAATTATTTCCGTTATTCTTTCTATTATTTCATTAGTCAACTAATTAATTCCCCTTCAAATAGATAAATGCATACAAATATTTATTGAGAGTTCACTACTGATCGTTGATTGTTTTGTTAATTAATTTATGTGTCATTATGTATCTCAAATAGGTCAGGAAAGACGGGCTTTCCTAAAGGTTACTAATCTATTATAGTCAGAGAGGGAAGGTCAGATTCATTCGATTGGTTCCTGGCACAACAAAAGGCAACTTACCCCCACCATTACTAATAAAAAAGTAATTTAAACTACAAAAATATAAATTTTCGAACGTTTCTGATTGTCATCGATTGCACATGTGGCCTTTTCCACATTAATACAAAATATTTAAATAAAAATATCATCGGCAACCACGTAATGCAGACAAATCCGAATAAGAAAATACTAAGGGAAGTAAGTGGTGTCCCTAATCGATCGTCTCATATGAAATTCTGTGCAATCGTTGGGAAACTGGGTCGCTCATGAGCGAAGACTTGGGGTCCCTTCTGTATTCAACTCCTCTCTCCGTCTCAGATAACTGATTTCATGAATTTCAATTTAGCGACTAGCAATGAAAACATTGATTGTAATGAAAACAAAAATGTGATGCGTATATCTGAAAACAAAAGAAGTCACGAAACTCAATTTACACAAATAAAAGCATGTGAAAATAATCCATTCCGAAAAAAAGGCATAATATAATGGACGGACTATCTTAAAAATATTATGGACAACAATGTGCCAATTTTTTTTAACATTACATTTCAATACATAGATTATGATTAAGAAATAAAAAAATCTCTCACTTTCTGAGCGTGCATATGATTAACTCAAACTTAATTAACCTGTTTTACTTTCTCTTACTATATATAGTAAGGGAAAGAATTGCGATCGTGAAAATTTTCGAATTCCAGATGTCAATGGAAATACACGTTTTAGGGTCTCCTGAGTCCAAATAACCAAGTCCCACAAAAAGGTCTGTGTGTGCGTGTGTCCGTGTGTGGTAAATCCCGGGCGGAAACGAAAAGTCCTATGAAAATCGGTTCCTCCGACGATTTTGATTAAACTCGCTATATCGATGTGAAATTCAATAGGCTTTAATATCATGTAGGTTTCATTCTGATTAAAATAGTCTGGCAGGTCTTAAATGCCGATATTTTAAATTTTCTTTTTCTAAAGTACCTTTAATTTTGTTGATTCTAAAAAATAACTTCAGCTTAATATCCTCTATGGTTCAACACCTTTGGACGGCTAACCAGTATAAAGGAATACAATTTCCAATCCACCAACTAAAGGAAAAAACTGAAAAAATATTTTTTTTTAATGCAATTTTTTTATTTTAACTTAAGCACAGTAATATACATGTACAATATACCGTTAGAAAAAATATTATCTTATACACGCCGAAAAGCCGAAAAAAAAACAAGTGATTATTTTAGATAATAATATAATCGATTTTTTTATAAAACACATGTTTCTAAAGAAATTCTATTTAACTAATTCTCTAATGGTTTCACTAAGTTTTATCTCTTACTGTATTTGAAAATTCTTTAATCGATTCTAAAAACGAAGGTAAGTGAAAGTCGTGTGTTGCTCGCACCAGATTTTTTTCATCTGTATTGCCTGCCCAGATAACCTTTACCTATTAACGTAAACCTATAACTTCCTGTCCTACAGCGTCCTTCAATAACATTTCGCTTGTTCCTGTTGAACAGATTCGATATCCAAGACCCCAGTTCGACAAACGGCTTACTTGGAACCCTCATACAAGACTTCCAACTTCCCTTTCCCATGACTAATGTCCTTTTAACCTGTCACGTCAACGCACAGTCACTCCTAGCCCATATTGATGAATTCCATGAATTTTTCCTCCATAACTTTTATCACTTAATAGCTGTTTCTGAAACCTGGCTGAAACCTACAATTCCGACATCGCAAGTTTCCCTTCCGAATTATACATTGCTCCGTCATGACAGAGATGACCGAACGGGTGGCGGCGTGGGTCTCTTTGTTCATGACAGCCTCAAATCCAAACAACTCATTCAATCACCCCATTCCCGATTGCCCTCACCTCGAATACCTTTTCGCCGAAATATCCACAGCTTCCCATTCCCTACTATTTGGAGTCATATACCGCCCTCCCAGAGTACCCTTTGAGACAGAATTCGAATCCACTCTTTACAATCTAATCCCATCCTATAACAATATCATCCTCACTGGGGATTTTAACACCAACCTATTGTTGTCTTCCTCAGACCATACCTACTTAACCAACCTCTTCTTCTCTCTCGATCTTTATATTGTACCATATAATCCCACACACCACACCCAGTCCTCAGAATCCTGGCTCGATCTGTATGTTCTGGATTCTGCTGATAAACTCCTCGCCTCGTCTCAACATCCTGTTCCGTTCTTGTCTGCTCACGACCTTATCCAGATATCCTATAATCTTCCGATCACTCTATTTTCCCCAAGAACCATTTCTTTCCGTAACCTTAACACCCTTTCCTCTGAAATCTTGGCGCCAGATCTTGAAGCTATCCCATGGAACACCATATACTCGCTTAGGACCGTAGATTCTATGGTTGAAACCCTTACCTGTCATCTCCATAATATCCTAGACAACCGTGCTCCCCTTATCACAAAGAAAATCCGACACCCTCCTGCTCCTTGGTTAACGCCAGAAATTAGGGAATGTATGAAGCACAGGGATGGTGCAAGGCGACGATTCAGGCGCTCCCGTCTTCCTAGTAATTACTCCACCTTCAAACTTCTCAGAAACAGTACCCAATCCATGATACTCCAAGCTAAATCCCAATATTTTCAGCAATCCTTATCTTGTGCTTCCGACTCCAAAACCAAATGGACAATTCTGCGTAAACTATCCTTAGGAAAACACACCCATAACCAACCTATTCCTATTTCCGCTGATGATCTTAACACCCACTTTGCTTCCTGCTCCTCTCATGTATCATGTCAGATGCCGATGCCTGCTCCTATGCACCATTTCAATCCGGATTCATTCTTTTTTTCCCATATCACCCCTGAGGACCTCTTTAATTCTATTCGTAAATCCCGAACCAATGACTACGGACCTGACAATATCCCAGTAAAACTAATCAAAGCCTCGCTTCCTTCCATCCTTCCAATATTATATCATATCTATAACTTTTCTCTAGACAGTGCAACCTTCCCAACTTCCTGGAAAACCGCTCTGGTCCGTCCACTGATGAAAAACTCAAATCCGAAATCTCCTAATGACTTTCGCCAAATTTCTCTCCTTTCAAACCTTTCTAAACCTTTAGAGCGTCTGGTTCAATCTCAGTTATCCCTCTACCTCGAGCAAAATAACCTTTTGAACCCCCTCCAGTCTGGTTTTCGGCCTGGCTATTCTACTCACTCTGCTCTCTCCCACATTCCCAAGATCTTCACAAGGCCATAGATCAGCACAAAATAACAATCCTTGTTTTGCTTGATTTTTCCAAAGCCTTCGATTCTGTGGACCATAATATCCTCTTAGCCAAACTCCATAGACTCCCAGTATCCACAGGCGCTCTTCAATGGTTTCAATCATTCCTTACCGGCCGTTCCCAGTATGTTGTAGTTCCCAATAAACCCCGCTCCGACTCACTGCCATTAACAAAAGGTGTACCCCAAGGTTCCTCGTTATCTCCTACCCTTTTCTCCATATTCATAAATGATCTTCCGCCCTCCATCAAGCACTCCCAATACCACCTCTATGCCGACGATATTCAGATTTATATTTCCTTTACTCCAAATGAATTTCCTGATGCTATCTCTAAACTTCAGGAGGACATAAATAATATAAGTGCTTGGTCAAACAGCAACAAACTTCTGCTAAGCGCTGAAAAAACAAAAGCCATCCTGATAGCATCATCTGCTCTCCTTAAATCCTTTCCCAGTTCCCCCAACCTTTTCCTAAACAATACTCCTATCTCTTTCCATTCATCTGTCAAGAACTTAGGTATTACTCTTGATCAAACTCTCTCTTGGAAACCGCACATCTCCCAAATATCCCGCCGAACCATAACAACCCTAAAGCAATTCCGTTGCCTCCATCACCTCCTACCATTCAATATTCGTAAACTTTCGTAAACTGCTTGTTTCTTCCCTCGTCTTTCCCCACTTTGACTACGGATGCGAGGTGTACAGCGGACTTTCAGGTGAGCTCGAAGCAAAACTTAAGCGTATTATGAACTGTGCAATACGGTTTGTATTCGGAATCACCAGAGACACGCATATAACCCAGTATTACACCGAGTTAAGGTGGCTTTATCCTCGTTACAGATGCCAGTATTTCCTAGCCTCCTTCCTCTACCAGGTTATCAGAACTCATCGTCCCAGCTACATCTTCCAATCCCTTCAATTTAAATCATCAATTCAGTCCCGTTCTACTAGATCCCGTCTTTCTGACCTCTACCCTCCTCCTCACCGTACTGCTGCCTTTGACAAGTCCTTTCTAGCAAAAGCAACCACTCTTTGGAATTCTATTCCTCCTGAGATCCGTCATGTAAGTACTGCTTCCTCCTTCAAATCGCGACTTTTCAACCACCTTCTCCTTACCCAGTCAAACAGACAATAACTTCAAACTGCAGATGCTATAAATACCAATTATTATTATTATTATTATTATTATTTTTGTGTGTTTATAGTACTCAAATTATCATAGATGAACCAGCTATTTCTGTTTTTTTTTTTTTTTTTTTTTCTTATTCCGAAAGTCTGACTTGTAAAGATGTACATATATTACTACCTTAATTATTTTTTAGTTTAGTATTTTGTTATTCTAAGTCATGACCACACTGTTCCGGTCATCAATTATGTATTTTATTTTATTCTTAAGGGACTTTAGTCCCAGGATAATAAAGAAGTTTTTTCATTTCATTTCATTTCAAATGCCAATAAGCCGTTCTACGTATTCGGCTACTTCACCAATTACCAGACAAATTTTCAAATATTTTACTTAACTACAAGGGCTCATCTACATGACTATCATAGGGCCGATATGGACTTACGGATTAGAGCTGTGGGACTCTAAACCATCGAATTATCCTCATATCTAATCCCTACAATGCCTAATCCTTCGTAAAATCCTCCACGCTCCCTACTTTGTAGCGAATAAACTGATCCATAAAAACCTTAATGTTCAATATGTTGCTGATTTGGTTCGAACCTTTCAAATCATTTCTTTCATGTCAAACTCCATTTCCACAATAATCCATTAGTTTCAATCCTTTCTTCCACTCCACTTCCAGGCAATCCTCGAGGTGTCTGAAAAGGAGATGTCCCCGAGACCTAGTTCAGAATATTTTTAGAGTACTTCCAAGCACTTTCAAAGCTTCTCTACATGTGTTTCATGCCTTTTATTTTTTTACTCACATTTACTGGTTTTATTCTACAATAATAATAATTATAATATGCTTAGCGAACCCAAAGGTTCGATGCCGATACCACCGAATTCCGCCTACACAGACTCGTCCAATGTTCACCGTTCAAGCCCAAGCCCCCAAAATCAGCCTTAACGCAATCCTGCCATCGACGCTCGGCCTACCTTTCGGGCGCCTACCAGTCGGATCAGCGAATACCAACTTTCTCGGAAACTGCTCTCATCGAAACCCACAACTTTACACGCCCATTTGAGTCTCCGCGATGCTATCAACTCAATTATATTCACAGGATACAAGTTCCGCAATTCCGCGTTGTGCAACCTTCTAAACTCCCCAGTGGCCTCATCTCTCTTCGGACCAAATATTTTACGCAGTACTTATTTTCGAAAACCTTAAGCCGTTGTTCATCCTTCAAAGTAAGCGATTGACTGTTTCATCATCGTAAAGATGAATTCGAAGAATAATAATTTATATAAATTCAACTGTTATGTTTTAAGTAGACAGCTCTAAAGTAAGCACTAAACATAATAAGTAAATGAAAAAAAAGTAAATATAAATTTTAGATTACCTATTTGAAGAGTGCTTTTATATATCTAGGATTTTACAATTTTCTTTTAATTAACCTTAATTATTCAATTTTCTTACGTTTCAGAGTTATGCCCTTCTGAGTTACATTCAATATCCACCAATACGTCACGTTTTAAATCCTAAAATTAAAAAAATTGTTTATAAGGGTATTTTATTCTCGACTCTTTTATCTTTATGTTTATTTAAACATTGTTTTAATTATCATGTTTCCGTTTCATTTCACCAGTGCAATTATAACTAAAACAAATCGAAGATAGGATTATTGCACCCAATCATTATAAATTGAGGTACTAAATTATTTTTAAAGAGAATTGTTCTAAAATACCTAATTAAATAAATAACACATGTAGAAAGTAGAATCACCATGTTTAACAATACATAATTATCGTTAGTTTAAATTTTAATACCGTATTTAATAATTTTTGTTATTTTTTTTAAAAGAATGCTTACTAGGCTTTAATAACTTTCTATAGTACCTTTAATCTGAATGATGTTTATATTTGACTCATGAGATCCATAATGGAATCAAAGCCGTTTTGTAGTACATGATTAAATTTAGTGATACACAAGCAATTTGTATGAACCATATTTTTCTCCAATAATTTTGAAATAAGGATTTATTTTGGTCATTAAATCAAACGCAGTAGTGTAAAATACATAGGGATATATACGAATTATATTTCCTCAAAGATTCGTTATTTATGCCGTACCGAATATTTAGGTTTGCATGAACGCGGATTAAATAAATTTAATAGAACTGAAACAAAACGATTCCCCAATGTTGAAGTACACAAGTTGGAACTTTAATGGAGATCGGAGATGTAATATTGGGAATGCCCCTTCCAACTGGGCATTTTCATTTATCCGAGATTTTTTTACCGAAAGTCATTGGAATTACTTCTGACAATTACCAGAAAATTCACAATAATAAAGATAATAATTGAAGAAAAAAATCTTGATTTTGTATAACATAATAACAATACAATTCATCAGAATATTGAATCAAAGTGCATCAGTCAAAAAAAAACGTGCATAACATGAACATTAGTTAAACATCATACATATAAACTTTGAAAAACACGAAACAGTATTTATTGGTTATTTTTGTACAAAGATGAGTGTTATTATATAGATTAGTGTAAAATGTAAAAAGGTTTGAGAACACTATCTCTTCCTAAAACATATTATTTCAAATTCAGACGAATAATTGACGCCGAGGTAATAATTGCCCATGATCCAATATGTTTAGTCCATTGCAATTATAAAACAAGCCGAACCCAGATATGTCCAAATATTCTTTATTATTTAAATTTAAAATAAATTGATTTAATAATGTCATATTTTATCTCTATAACAGATGTTTCTATAGAATTTTTATAATTTATTTTTTATCTAACAATGATTTCAGTTTAATTATCTTACAATCACTACTAATACATTACAAATATTATTAAATTTCAGAATATTTTTTAGATCTGCAACGAGGAGTCAAAGTTTTTTTTCTGTAGATTTGTCCTTTACATAAAAATTGTAAATAGTTCAATCGCAATTATTGCTTTATTAATCAATAAGCCCTAACTAATCTTACAACAATTAAGGTAAATTCTCATGTAACTATTAATATAAATTGAATTGACAAGTTTATACAATACTATATTTATAAAATTTATTATATTTTATTACAAAAAATAAAAAGACTAAATAAATTAAACAAAAGAACACACTAAAAAGAAATTATTAGCACAAAACCAATTAATGCAAATATAATGAAAAATATTTTATTTTTGCTAATTAAAAGAAAATGTCACTAAAATTACCTAAATATATTTAACACTTTTTTTTTTTTTTTAACTAATATTTTGTAAAAATATGATATTTAAAAAAGATTACAACTATGTAGAAAATTTTACATACCGTTATTTGAAAATATTTTTTTAAACATTTAAGATGAAATAGTATTATTAATATTTAATTTTTAAAAATTGTTTAAAATTGTAATTGTTAGTACTCATTTTGAATTTTCTAATTGAATCATTTCTATTAAATTTGAAAAACATATTATTCTCGAAATGGAGTAGATAAAATAGTTTAAACATGATGTTTGATGATGCATGGATTTTTATTTTAAATAAAAAAAGATAAGCAAATTATAAGTGAAAAATCTTAGCAGCTTTACACTGCGCAACAAATAGCACTTGAAAAAATATGTATCTTCTCCATTTTTGTATTAACAAATCAAATTACGTTGAAACGCCCGGACATAAACAATAATATATTTTCAACAAAAAATCCTTATCTTTTCTGTGCCGTACCGCATATTTAGGTGTTGCAAAAATAGAACGCCGGTCCATTTAAATGACGCCAAATTTAAACGGGTAACCTTTATAAACTAAAACTGACCTAAAAATCACAAAATGTTGAACGTCAGCACAAGTTGGAACTTAAATGGAGTGGGGAGCACTGTAGATTATGGAATGGCCACTTCAAAGGGGGAACTTCAACTTAATCGAGCATGCTTGGAAGCTATTTGACCGGAAGTCGATTGGAAGACTCTCGACTCCGTGGCTGATCGTCTCCAGAAAACTTCAGCAAAGAAGATAAATAAAGGCGATCGAGCACTACCGATTCCGAACGGAAAAAAGTATCGTTAGGAATTTTTGTATAACATCAATAACAATAACAATTCGATCAGAAATGCAAAATAAGTTTTGCCTATCTGAAGAAAAATAAACGCTGCAAACTATGACACAATTATTTAAACACACACTACATATATGATACTTTGAAAAACACGAAACAGTATTTTTTTTTTTTTTTTTGTAACATAACAACATATTTAGTGTTAGATTATAATAGCATCAGTTGTAAATGTTGTAATAATTATGAGAGGTTCTGAGAACCTGACTATCTTCTGCCAAAACCAATAGTTTCTGCAAAGTCCTGCAGACGGAACGTCGATTCGTTAATTACAAAGCCCAGTGAATTTTAATTTCAGCCCCGATGATCCAAGTAATGTTTAAGTCACATTGCAATGTTATACATGAACAAGCCGTAACCCGCGACTAGAATCGCAAATATTTCATTTAGTGTTCATTTAGATTTATATATATATATATATATATATATATATATATAATATATATATATATAATTTTGTTTTAAATAATTCGGGTTTTGGGTCATTAAACTAATACTCCTTCTTAATTTTCTTTATTTTGACGTTTCGATCCTCCGTCCATGAATACACATAGGATCCTTTTCAACACTGCAACAAAGAATTTTATTGAGCACCGGCACACCACTCAGGCTAACACAGGGAACTATATTATATATATATATATAATAAACAGATGGTTCTTAAATATTTCTCATAAGTTTATTTTTACATCAGTAACAATAGGATTCAACGTTTCAGGGGCTTCCCCATTTTCAGGACACACTACAATACATTAACAAATTTATCATTAAAAAATTTCAGAAATATTTTTTAGATACTGCAAAGACCAGAGTGAGTCATATAGTACTTTTGTTCATGTAGATAATTAAAATGCCAAAGATCACATTAAAATAGTAACAAAACGTTAACAGCAGTTTTGCTAATATTAATCAATAATATTTTTTTCAGTCCTTGGCAAACTGAAGCTTAAACAGATACAACGCTAAATTGTCATGGTATCTATTAAGAGATATGAAATTAGAAAATTGACAAAGCTATCATACAATACTATCGATGATTATAGCAAGGATAGTTCTATAAAGACGTGTGTCAACTTACAACAAAAAAAGAATCGAAAATAATAAAAACAAAAGGAACTCACACAAAAAGAAAATCGAAAAACAAAAACAAATTCGAATGGCAAATATACGGATTTTGTAAAAAATAATAATTAAAACAGACTTACCAAACTATGTGAAACATTTCCATATCCAAATCCGATTCTATTTGGAGAATATTTTTTTTAAAAACATATAAGATGGCAAATCAAGTATTAATTAATCACCTTTCAAATCCTTTTTTTTTTTTTTTTGTTTTAGAAATTGAACTTGTTTATAGTACCATCATTTTGAATTTTTTAATTAACTCATTTCTTCTTTAAAACGAAAAACATATTACTTTCTCAAGAAACTGGAGTAGAGAAATATTATTTGTTTAAATATGATGGTTCCGATGATGTAGGATTTTTTTTTTTTAATAAAATGTTACTTTTAACGTCTATGTTAATTAATACAGGTGAAAAAATATAAGCGTAGCCTTACATTGCCGACGAATCAATAGCCACTGCTGAAACAACATTGTATCTCATCATCTCAATTTAAATTAATCACAAAATTTACGTTAAATGAAGTCCTTGCGTAACAATTGATATAAAAATAATATTTTCAATGTGGAAATACTGTCTAATAGTAGAAGTAAACATTTCTACGGCACTTTAATCAAATTATAATACCAACATAATGAATAACTTTGCGTTATTATCCCTTGAAACAAATATTTTATCCAAAGTGGATCATAACTTTTTCAAAAAAAAAGAATGTTAAATAAAAAACTAGTTTAAAGGTAAATGGTGAAAATAAAAACGTAAATTATGAATTATTAATTTCTTGAAAATATAATTTTTTAAAAGTAGAAGATGTTTAAAATCTTTTCGATTAACCTAAATAATATAAAAAAATAAGTCTTAATAATTCCTCAAATTGTAGGAAAATGAAAACATAAAAAGCCCTTAAAATATTAAAACTATCAACTCCTTTATTGTAGAAAATTTTGTTAAAATAAATTGTAGCACTATTATTATTGCCCTTTATGACAAATTTTTATAAAATAATTAAAGAAAATAAAAATTTAAAAAAAAAAAATTTAAAGATCTCCTTTAATAATAAATACCTGGTGCGAAACACATCACTTTTCACTTACCTGCATTTTTAAAATCAATGAAAATTTTCAAATAACGTTAGAGATAAAATTACTGAAAAATAAAAGTTACTTTAATTATTGAATTTAATATTCAAAATGTGTTTAATAAACAACTTATAATATCAACTTAAAATAGTTTATGTCATTCATCCAATCTTATTAACTTTAAAAAGCTTGTTATGAGATAATATTTTGTAAAACTAGTAAAATATTAGCGACTAGTAAGAAAACGTAAAAACGATTAAAAAAATATTTTTCTTTTCTCCTTTAGATGGGTAATCGAATTAACTTTTGTTATATATTACCTGTTTTTTTCAGCGTTAACAAGAGTAATTTATAAATATTTTAATGAATTAATAAAATAAAGGTACTTATGGGGACTAAATTTAAAATCGCATTTAATCCTGTCAAGACCGAATATTAATAAAATAAAACCTACTTAATTTTAAGCCCATTAAATTTCAATCGATAATAGCGAGTTTAATTAAAATCGTTGGAACCGTTTCGAGAAAAAAAAAAAAGGATGCGAAAATGCATAAGTAAAGTGCCTATACGTAAGCCCATTTTTGATGAAAATGTTTTTTGTCGCTTCTAGGCGTTATGTCTTAAATTGAATTTTATGTTTCTTAGGACCCGTTATGTCCCGGGAGTTACACACAACACAACATAATGACCTTTTGCAGGTACTTTGGTTTTTGGACTCAGGGACTACAAGGGTATATCCTTCCTTAACAACTGAATTCGAAAATTTTCACGTTTCGCCAATCTTTCAGCTATACCTAAATAGTAAGATGAAAAGTAAAAACATAAATTTTTGTACAAATTTAAACTCGGCCTTCCAGCTTGGGCCGCTAGAAATTTTGCAAGGGTTTGGGTAAGGGATTGTTAATGAACGGACCATTCGCCGTTGGTTTGCTAAGTTTTCAGCTGGGGATACCGACTTGGAAAATTGACCCGAGGAAGACCTCCGTCCGTAATAGACAACGATTTCGTCAAACATACAGTAGAAGGAAACCACTACCAAACAGTTAAAGGACTCTCAGCACAACTAAATGCAAGTGTATCTACCGTTCCAGACATTTAAAGTGTATTGGGAAAGTAAAATCCTGGAATAATCACAATTCCCAATTTCCAGAAAATCCATAGCCATCCTTAAACAGTTCCTCCTATGACGTGAACTAATACCCCTTAAACCCGCCAACTCCTAGTATCCTCTCTTATCTTCCCCCAATTCGATTACGGCTGCCTGGTGTTTGGGCGGACTGTCTGAGATGCTTGAGATGAGGCTGAAGAGATTAATGAACTGTTTCATTAGATTCATCTTCGGAATTCCCAGGCGCTCTCATGTCTCCACCCTGGTATGCCGAGTTGAAGTGGCTTTACCCAAAATTCCGATGGCAATACTTCCTAGGAACTTACCTTTACCAATCCTTCAGAACTAAGAAACCCATCTATATCTACGATATGTTCACCCGCATATTCATTTTGGAATTCCTAACCCAAATCAACCGTACATCCAATCCTTAACCTCCTTCAAAATCACCTATTTATCCCATCTCCTCGAATATCAATCACCGTGCCATTTATAATACATAAATTGACCTCTTTATTTTTATCTTAATTTCTATATTTCTGCTTTATATTATATTTGATTTTTTTTTTGGTTAGTAATTCTTCTATGTATTTTTATATTATATATAGTATATATATTTATATATATATATATATATATGTTGTGTATAAATATTATGGTATTAATGTTGTGTGTGTGTATATATGTGTCCATGTCTGTGTGTGTGTGTATAGATGTATATACCATATGTAATATAATTTGTAATCCATAAAATTCTGTACATAGATGTATCCATGTTGAAATTCATATAGTCCAAAATTTCAATATTTTATTGTACATTTATATTATTCTTAGGGGACTAGCTGTTCCCAGAATAAAATTTATTTTCATTTCATTTCATTTCATTTAAAAAAAAAAAGCTCGATACATGGGTACCTCATGATCTCACTGAGCGGCAGCAAGACCCATGTTTTAAAACATACCGTGCAAAAATTGAAAGAACTGGGCTACGAAGTTCTTCCGCACCCACCATATTCTCCCGACTTGTCTCCAACAGATTACCACCTGTTCAGGAGTTTAGACAACTTACGTCAAAAGGAAACTTTTTGAAAATGATGATCAAGTGAAAAGTGCGTTTTCAAATTTTGTTTTACTTCAAAGCTCAGAGTTTTTCAGTTCGAGGATAAAAAAGGTGGTGTCACGGTGGGAAAAATGTGTAGAAAAAGAAGGTAAATACTTCGAATAAAATTACCTTGTTTTCATATCGTATTTTTAATAAAAATCCTTTACCTTGAAAACGGACATTTCATGTGACACAACCCAATAGTTACTTATATATTTTTTTTTATGAATTAAACTTGTTATGAATTATTCATAAATATTGCTCAAACAGCTCTTCTAAGAAAGAAGAAATCACCAAGGGTTTAGTTGCATTAAATATTAAGTATAAGATGAAGGAGGAGGTCCTTGGTCAATGAAATCTAAAAGCCCATCATTAGGAGCATTAAAGTCTCTTGAGAATAAAATAGTGCATTAAGTAATAATGACAGCTATAGCATTATGTTCTGTTTAGTGTAATTCTTCAACTACAGATCTCAATGTTGGAATTAAAAAAAACAAAAAAAAACAAAAAAAACAATGCCTTTTCTAATACTATGATAAGTAAAACAAAACTTACGTCGTTATATCCGATATAGATGTGTTGATAATAGATCCCCTATCAGGGAGATCTATAATTTGATGGGGATGATACTGCTAATAAAATGTTATTTTCAGAATAAGAACTTTTCAAATTATTATTACAGACGTTTTTCCTGAAAGAAACATCTGGTAGTATATACTGTAAAAATGTAATGCTCATCCATTCTATAGGACACATAAATAAGAACAGACAATACGTTAAACTTTTGAGAGTATTTTTTTTTTTACATATTTATTGATAACTACAAATGAATTAAAAAAAATACATCAACTAAACGTGATGGTAATATAGAAAAATGTCATGAATTGCATGTAGAAGTACTACCCAGTGGCAGCACTCTAAACATATTCTTAACTAGGAGGTCTCAGGGCCTTCTTTTCAGACGCCTCGGAGGATTGTCAGGGATCGAAGAGGAAGCAAGGATTGAAACTAATGGATAGGAGTGGCAATGGAGTTGGTCATGGAGGGAATGGTACCTATTTCACCCTAATTCAGAAATATATGGAATAGATGGATTTTCCAAAGGATTTTGGATTGTAAGGATGATATACAAGGAGAATTCGATGGTTTAGTAGAGCCACTAACTCTACTCTGTAAATCCATATCGGTGCGTGAACAATTTTTCGTAAAATTTTAGATTTAGCTGTTTGTATTTTGTTTGTGTTAGCTCAGCACCTTATGTCCAGATTGGCTTCAGTAGAGCAGTGTATATTAAAAGCTTGTTTCGCAAATTTAGTATTGATCTGTAATCCTATAGAGGTGAAAATTGTTTGTAACGTCTTGTTAGTTCTTGTCGCTTTAATTTCGTATGTATGTTTCATGTTAGTCTTTTGTCCAATTATAGGTTTTTGAGGGTACTCCGTTATTGTCGGTTTTCACAGCCGGACTAACATAAACCTTTTCGCAGAGAGAAGTTCACATGGCTCGATTTGTAGGCATTAATTTAGTTTTCACATTTTCGAAAGAACATTTCTAGGTCAAATATATGAATTTGTAACGAAATAGAAGCTATAGTGCAATCTCTGTGAGAAGAAAGATGTGCTGTATCATCGGCAAAGGTATAAATGGTGGTATAAGGGTGCTCAGTAATATTGGAAGCGTAAACAGAGTAGAGATAGGCTCAATAGGCTACCTTGTAGCACTCCAACGTTTTTTTTACAGATATAGATTAATTATTCCAAAAAAATGTTCTTACTTTATATTTGTTATTCTCTTGTTAGCCGTAGTAGCTAAGAGCTGCCAACAACCCCAGACGAAGAACTGTCAGATATCTGAGTAAGGTCAGGGCGCCACTTTAGTTAGGCAATTAGCAGGAATTGCGAACTGGAATGACTAATGGTCCCTTTCCGACCCTTCCAACCATACATCAAGGGGTGCATTACCCTCCTCCACGCTCCACTGTCAGTTCCGAGGGGTCCTTACCTCCGCACCGGAAAATAACAGAGGGAGGGGACGGTCACGGTATCAAGTATTCAGGGAAAGGAAATAAAAAAGAGCATCATTTATTAAGAAGTATATCTCTAAGATTAATATCCCTTCAAAAAGTGACAGTAATACATTCCAATCCGAAAACAGAATAGAATAAACGACTGTAAACCCTCCTCCCTCCAATCGCTCATAAATCACTGCCCAACTGCTCAAGTAATTTGTACCCTATTAATCGGTCATTGACGCAGGTTCTTCATATCGAGTATGGCAAGATATTTTTTTTTTCTTTGCAATTTTATTGAAGTTTTATTTTAAATCACACATCGCATGTTAATAGATGACAAGTATTCTCACGTACACAAACTACTCCATGATTGTAGTTACGCAATTAAACGCTTCAAATTATCACACAATGATTTATTATATTATATTTCTTAGGCCACAACAATTCATATAGCTGTTCAGGTAATTAGCGATAAATTTATTTTAAAAGCGATAGATTAATTAAAGAAGTAATCAGATAATCTTGCTCATTTTAATGCAATTGAATGAGTATATTTCAATAAATGGAAAAGAAACATCTTCTTATATTTGAAATATAAAGGTGACGCAAACCAGCTCGAGAAGTCCGATCCCATAAGAAAACTGGCTGGATTCCAAAGCGGGGTGGAGAGAACAATAATTTGAATCGTTCAATAAATGTTTTCATGCGGCGATTGGAAGTTTGTATCTAATAGACTAGTACCAACATAGTTCAGTATATAGAATTTTGAAAAAGTATTTTCTGTTCTTAAAAGTATGTATATATATATATATATATATATATATATATATATATATATATATATAAATAAAACTACGTTTGTATAATTTAATAAAACTTCATACAAAATCGAGGGTATAAAATGAGAATACTGTTACTACAAAAATTGATATTTTTCCAGTACTTTTTTATTAAATCATAAATATATATATATATATATATATATATATATATATATATATATATATATATATATATATTGTAGTTTAATATTTTCAAGAATATGTAATTGACGGAACAAAAAATACCAATTCTTTTGCCATGTAAAGTTACAGGTCATTACTTTATGATGTAAAGAATTCAAAAACGACCAACCACCATTTTCTGTGAATAATAACGGTCGTATTGAGCTTTTAAAGAGCCCAGAACTCGGTTATAATTGATATACAGTAAAATTACTAAATGGTTTAGAATGTTCAGATTTTTATTCATGTCGGTATGTATGTATATTAAATTGATTTTGGTTGATTATTTTGAATAATGACCAAGAAATAACAAAATCAACCAAAATAAAAAAAAAATTGTAAAACATTAACATTTGAAGTTATAAAACATGATATATTCAAATGAAGAAAACTAACAGTTATCATGTGCATCTACAATTTATTAAAAGGTTATCACCATCTGTTTTTTTTTTCCATACAATGATGCTCATCAAAAAAGGCAAAACATTAACATTTAAATATTTTTTAAAATGTTCAATATTAAAACTTTAATAGAAATCGAACACTTATACATAGTCACTGAAGACTATTTGGACTAACGCGTAACACAGCCCAACAGAAAGACATAACTAAATTCATATTTTCCAATCAGAAACTTTCTTCATGGTACGTTTGCAAATTCACTCTACATACAGGCCTTAATATGTTAACAACAAATGAATGGGTTCCACAATTAATATGGAAATGCAAAAATATAGCCACTAGGAACTTGCCTTAAACAACCGTAGAAGGCTGAAAAAAATTGGATGAGGGACCTCCTGATATAATTGCGTAATAGACATCACTCCAGAAATAGTTGACGCTGATAATCATCTTTGTCCATCATGCATTTAACATCAAGCCCTATCCCCATCATTTTCACTGATTGCCACTTGCATAAAAGGTATACAAAGAAACAAGAAAAACATCTTTATAAAATAAAAATAAAAGGTAAATGAATAAACATAAAGCAAAGTTTTACAATGATATCTGCGAAGTTTACGATAGATACAGTTGAAAAAACGCATATTAATTGATTTTTACTTATGAATTAAAAATCTGTTCATTCATGATAACAATAAATATACCATAGCATCTGAATAAAACTGCATTATTTTGTGGCTATTCCAAAAAAGAAAAAAGAAAATCAGGTGATATATATTATCATCCACTACCTTGGAACGTGGAGGAAGTAGGAGTGATTTAGCGGAGGAAGAGATACATGGACACCCCCAACACCTTCCGGGAAGTAGATCAATTTGTAAGAAGTGGATGAGCTGAGTTAGCTTCCAAGCGCGGCTATTTATAAGCAAGCTTCCTTCATACATTCTGATCTACGGGATAAGTGAGCGATAAGTATACGGACTGAGTTAGGAGCCAGAGCTAGAGTTTTGGCAAACTTGGTTAATTTTATATTCCATTTAATGAATTATTTATATCTATTGCCTTTATTTGCTTTTATATTCTCACCGAACTTTTTGATTAACCCTTCATACGAAACAATTAAGCACAGAAGAGTTGTTGTTTTTTAATACATTTTAGGAACAAATATTGGTAGTGAATTAGAATTCGAAAGCGTGATAGAAATAGGAAAAAAAAAACTACTTAATCAATAACTTCCATTTTCTTAAATTATGTTACTTTTCCACTACTCCAGATGGTCATTGGTATCGGATGAATATAATACTTTATTTCTTTTAGATAGTTGAACATTTTCACTGCTATATTCTTATTATCTTTTAAAACATCTGCTTGGGGTTCCGACATATTCAATTTTCGCCGTGTTGGTTCAAAAATAGGGCAGTTTCACAAACTGTTTGCAACGCTATGTCACTATATTTGCACGCTGGAATTAATATCAAACAACGATCGGCATTAACTCCATCTTCATTCATTTATTTAACTGATTTATCTGATCTTTCGATTTTACTTCTTTCAATACTGTAATTTCTAGAAGTTCTTCTTGTCAAGCTACGTTGGTGTGTGGCTTATGCTTCGTTATTGCCCAAAATGCTGAAGTATGCTGGAACTTAGGTGAAGACTACCTTTGTTCTTCACTTCGAGAAACGAGTTGAGTAATTCCCTTGTTATAGAGTTAGTGGGCCATGGATTGTCTATGGTTTCAAAAAAGCTTCTACAGTCTGTTGCAATAATCTAATATTTGGTTTTTAAATTAACAAAACAATTACATTTAAAAATATATGTATGACGAATATATCAATAAAAAAAGATATGTTTGTTCTTTTGGGGGAACGGCGTGGATAGAGCATTAGTCTACTGTTAATGCTTTCGAATCCCGGCTGTAGCATAATATTTTTTATTCTGTTAATTAAGTCAGAGAAGACCCTCCTAGGGCACACCCAGTCACTTTAAAGAGAGCACCCAAATAATTGGGGGAAAACCTAGCGGCTGAGCGTGATATTATCAATCTAACTAATCACCTCATTGCACGGCCGAAGGATTACGAATCTCTATATGTACTGAGCCCAAGACCGTTCATGGGTTGTAGTGTTACATTTTTTTTTTGTTCTTTTGCATAAGAAGAAACATTAAATATAAAATAAAACGTTAGATAAGAATCGTTGTGAATGTATCTTGGAATATCACATTTTTTTTTTCTATTAGCAAAACAGACCGATCAGGTCCAAGACGTAGCCACCTTTGTAAACTGCACATCTGGGTAAATATCCCAATGAAATACAGTGTCATTGAGAAATAATACGACATATGTGTAAGTACAAGATTGAATCTGTACATAAACCTTAATTGCTGCAAATAAATGAAATATATGAGATAATATAATTTTTATTACTACGACAGATGACCGTCATAAACTACAGTGACCTTACTATTTCAGATGAAGAGCTTTCACATCCAAGAACATTTCTTGAAGGCAAACTTTATTACGGTTCTCCCAGAGGTATAGGAAGCCTCAATCCCATTACATTATTGAAAAACTTATTTCAACTTCTTAGAGAGATAGTTCTCAGGCCCACATATATCAAATGGTAAGATCATCCAATACCTATATAGCCTAAAATAAATTAAGTTATAACTTTTCATGTGCGGAAGCTTTTGATGAATATATAATTTTCATATATTTTAAAAATGCAAAACATACTACTAGACCATACCATTTTAACTATAGTGTAGACTTGAAGAAGAATATAAAAAATTAAAAAAAAACAAAAAAAAAACTGAAAAATAAATTATAAATGATCTAATAATAGAAAATGTATATTTTATATGTGTTTTTTTTATAATAAATTTATTTAGTAATATTACATTTTGTTTCAATAAGGAACAAAGGTAACAATAGTCTGAGATGACCATTCCCAAAATATATAAAAAAGTCAAATTATTGCAAAACAAAAGAAGCAATATGGAATAAACATGTTAGACTAATTCTATATAAAATAAGAACCCGAAACACAATACTGAAGTCTAGAATTTAGCAGAACACGATGAGACCAATAAAGAAAAAGAGAATCGTAGAAAAGAATCTTTTTTTTTTCATTTGGACAAAAAAATAGTTAATTTTTTTACATTAAATGTTAAAAAATGGTTATATATCCATCTTTTAGCCATGGAGTTTGGCCCATTTGGTGTTAGTATTGAATGGCAAAGAGAGCTCAGATATTAATATGGATACATAGATAAATTCCTACTGCTTGTTGCAACATTTTTATGCAATTACACAATATAACAAATTTTTTCCTAAATAATAATTAAATAGTAATTTCTAAAGCCTAAAATTATATGAAAAAGCGTATATTTTAATAAGATTTAATAATGTATCGAATTAAATTTTTATTCTAAATAAATTATTAAATATTTATTTATAAAGCTATATAAATAATTGTGAATATAAAATATAATGAATCAACTTTTTAAGCCTAAGTGCTTATAGAATTTATGAGAAAACATTAAAAACTAAATTTTAATAATCATCAATAGTTCCTGAGCATGTGACTTTACAATCGCTAAGAAAATAAAAATAAAACCGATTAAGAATTTTGATGTATAACAAAAGGAAAATCATTTTATGTCTCTCTGATGAATTATGTCGAATCGAGGTCGGAGAAATGACTACTTGATAGTAAACAGAAACAAGACGAAATAACTCAGTTGACGATCCAATATTCGGCTCAATAACTCTACGTGAGCATAACTTCAGGAAGTATTGCAATGTCATAACTGTTTTATCCCTGAACAAACAGTGACTAGTGAATGAGGAACTGTAAAAATGTTGCTACTTTACGATAAACCATGGTGTATATGAACAAGAGTTAGTTCTATGAAGTCATGGTTCGTCGTTTCATACATCAGTCAAAAGAGCCATTCGATTCTCATATTATAATCAAACACAAGTTTCCTGATGATTTCGAGGACTCAATCGCTCTTTGCTAATAATTATTCTATTTTCGTTCATCATAATGACATAAGTAATTTTTTTTTTTTTGTAGAGTCGAGAATAGAAATATAACTGGAAATAGTTTTTTTTGTTTTTAGATAGTATAGTATAAGTAAAATAAATGGTAAATGAAAAAAAAAAAAAAAGCCTATTTAAAGTAGGAGAAATAAACTTAAATCTTGAAAATTAAATTAGACAGAAAAAAGGAATTCTAATTAAAACTAAACGTAGAAGAAAAAACGAAAAAGTTAAGCCGTTATAAATACAAAATAAAAATAAAAATTATTAATAACGATAAAGAGAATAGGTAGATAAATCAACCACACTTTTCAGTGTTCAACTCGATTTCGGGTATAAAATATAAATAATATTAATTTATTGAATAAAATTAAAATTTTTATAATCGCGTTAGAGTTATTTTTAAAGTATATTTAAGGTCTCTATTTATCTCGAATGCCCTTATCATGTCTTAACTTAATCTCGAATATGTTTAAAGACGGATATATTTCTGGAAATACTTCATTTAAGAATTTTTATGAAAAAAGATGAAATTCCCGAGTTTTCAGGACTAATAAAGGATCAACAGGAAATTGTCACAAAAAAACTCTTTTTACATGCAAATTATGAGACTAAAACTACTCCCACATTTCCGAGAATTAATTAAAACACAAATTGTTCACCTATTTTTTTTTTTTTTATAAAATGACTAATTTACAATACCCCTTAAATATAAAATCTTAATTATGTTTGAATTTTTAAAAATAATTAACCTGACAATTGAGAAAACGTGGTTACCCTGATCTTAATTAATCTTAAAATAGAATTTTTACAGCTCCTATTTTCCGGCGATTTTTTCAATATGATGATTTTTAATATCATTATTTAAAAATTTATTAATCCAAACTAAATCTTAACTAAGGGTCATATAAATATATAACACAGAACCTTTGCTTCATGTTAATCTATTAAAAGTTTATCATTATTATTATGCTTTCAATCCCTATCCAGCACCACACATCCGTACAATCCTCCTAGAAGATTGAAACGGCAGTGGCCCCTCGACGTTTTGTAAACATTTATACTGGAGTTCTGACACAGGCCAGATTCTCCACTCATATATCCTTACACCAGTGGTGCGGCTGAGAGAGAGAGGCGCTGGGATCTCTTGGAGGGTGAAGCCCAGGGGGTCCTTTAGCAGATTTTATATATTGTATATAGTTAAGTTTGTGTGTATGATATTTATTTATTTCCCAACTTGTATTTATCTCTACTACAGATTGTGTGTTTTTTTTTTATTAATTATTATTTTTGTATATATTTGAATTTATTTATTTCCGATTTTATGTAATTTGACTTTTATTATTATTTTCTGTATATATTGTATGAATGTGTATCACATCACTATTACTGCTGTTCATCATGAAACAAATTGTAATATATCTCAATTAATAAATATTGTATATTATTATTCTTTACTGCTGCACTAATTTATTTCGAAATCTGAAGAACAGTAGTTCAAAAAGTATCAATACTTTAATAAATAAAAGAGGAAATTAAAAAAAAAAAAAATCTCAATTTACTAATTTTATAAGAGATCATCTGGAAAAAAGCTATTAACTCGCAATTCTGCTACGAATGGTACAGTCCTTCCTTTTTAAGGAATTACGCTGGAAAGAACTAAATCACAAAAAAAGAAAGAAAGTGGGACGTGGTTAGAATCGAAATTGGACACAAGGGCTGAATAATAGGGTGTAGTGCAAGGCAGAGCATTGAACCCTCTTCAGGTATGGGAGGAGAATTCCGTAATCAGGGAGTCTTCGATCTCTCATATTAGACATCTATTGAAAAACAATATATTAAAAACAAAAAGAACAAAAGTAATATAAGATATTGATGACATTAGGCACACTTCATCTCTGTATATATATAACATATAGTACCTGGGGTCAGATGGACTATAGTGGCCCTCCTAAGGTCGAGGACTTGAACACAATGCTTTAGAATTTTTTTAAGGGAGTAAGAGATCTTTGGTTATGCTTCTTTTTGAAATATTCGTTTTTCTATCCAAATCCTTTTGAAGTCCTCCTTAATGAAAAGGCAGATATAGAATCTGCTCCTAAAAACAGGAACCCACGACCACCCACGATATTGTTAAAAAACATTAACAATTTTCAGCTGGAAGCTACTCGTGCATGTGTAGAACAAATCACACCAAAATACCCTCGGAAACCTACTGAAAAAAATGTTAAAATCTTACTGGCCCTAAAGCTGATTTTAATACTTATCAGATATCAAGAAATAGGAGGATTGTATTAAGAAACGTACTCTTCTTGAAAGAACTTTAAGAGGAATTGACCGAGATGGGCTGTAAAGTGCGCCAAGTTATCGATGTATTAAAAAATAAATTTCCTTCACCCTTATCCTTTGTTTATTTAAAAACATCAACTGTAACATCGTTCATTTAACCACAGCAGTATAAAGTGACGATAAATGAACAAACAAACAAACATGATAAACCAAGTTTTATTATTCTATCACAACTAGTTTTACGTCTAGAGCAACCCAAGTTTTTGACCGAGCCTACATTTTCATAACCCCGGAGCTCTCAGAGAAACTTTCTTACCCAATAATAAAGTGACTAATGTACTACTTGATTGATATACCACCTTTAGTTTATAATTACATGTCCGTAAAACATTGTATTTTACTTGAAAACTTTCTATAGGTACATAAACATAATTCTGTAAATGTTCGGGTAATTATACAGCAGTAATAAACTCTTTTATTATATTTATATATATATTTTAAATATACATTACTATTTTTAATATAATGTAAATTTTCCATAATATTTAGTTCATAAATAACAGTAGTAAAATTCTATTTCATTGAGTAAGCAAGTTGAGTTAAAAAATTATGTAGCTTTCGATGTAAAACTAGTTGAGATGAAATAATTAAATTAGGTATACGAGTATACAGATATAATGTACCAAATATATAAAAATAAGAGAATATTGGTTTTGGTCCCAGTACTGTCAATCGAACTAAGGTGATTCAGCATTAATGTTTCATCTTTAGGACCACCACCTAGCCATATTATGTATACTCCACTTCAACGGCTATAAAAATTATAATAATAATAATAATAGGCTTACCGAACCCGAAGGTTCGATGCCGATACCACCAAACTTCGCCTGCATAGACTCGTCCAATGTTCACCGGTCAAGCCCAAGCCCCCGAGATCAGCCTCACTAAGCTCAACAACTTTACGCGCCCATTTTAGTCTCCGCGATGCTATCAACTCAATTATATTCACAGGGTACAAACTCCGCAATTCCGCGTTGTGCAACCTTCTAAACTCCCCAGTGGCCTCATCTCTCTTCGGACCAAATATTTTACGCAGTACCTTATTCTCGAAAACCTCAAGCCGTTGTTCATCCTTCAAAGTAAGCGGCCACGTTTCGCATCCGCAAAGAACCGTTGGAAGAATAATAGTTTTATAAATTCTAACCTTTAAGTTTTTAGACAGAAGCCGCGAGCTAAGTAATTTAGCAACTGAATAATAACACGCATTTCCCACCTTTAACCGGGACTTTATTTCTTCCTGGATTTCATTTTTTCTTGTTATCGTTGAACTTAAATACTTGAATTTCTATACGTGTGTAAAAGTATGACCTGAAATATTAATATCATCAAGATCGCCACCATTTCTGCAACTAATCATATATTTCGTCTTATCGGTATTTAATTCGAGACCTATTTGTTTACCGGTTTTTATTAACACACTTGTATTTAGTTGTATGGTTTCTGTATCTTCACCTAGTAGTACCAAAACCGGAATCTTGTCACCCATATTTAAGCCTTTCTCGGTACACATCACCTTTTCTATAACATATTCTAAGGCTATATTAAACAAAACAGGTGAAAGAGAGTCACCCTGTTTCAAACCCGATCGCACCTCAAATCTCTCGGAGTAATTATGACCGATTCTAACTTTATGAAATGTTTCCGACAAACACATCTCTACTAGGTTTACTAACTTTTTAGGTATCCCCTGTTCAATCATGATGTTATATAGCTTCTGACGGTCTATGGAACTATAAAAACAATAATAAACAAACTTAATAAATCACTATACCCAACTCAAAAATGATTGAGCGTCACTTGTGGTATAGTGTCTTGCATAACAGCCATCCACTCACAAGGTCGCGGGTTCGAACCACGCAGATAGCCTTAGCCAAGGAGTAAAAAATCCCTAGTTGCATAACGGCATCATCCTTCGGAGTCATTAGTAACATGGTGGTTCCAACCTGTGCGTTGTCAGGAATTCATGAAATATCCCTTATCTTAATTAAACGAAGATAAGCAAAATTTATAAATACCGTCCCATTAGTATAAAGTGACGTTATCAATAAACAAATATTGATTTGTCAAAAATGGCTTTAGGAAACGCTCTTCAGTGGTAGTTTTAAGTAGTTTAAAATAGTAGTAAATTGCCAAGTGAAGAAACAAGTGACTTTCATTTAGTACTCTTGTCTACGACAACTAATGGATTAAATTTATCCCGAAAACAATATGTTAGTCATTAAGAAAAGGCAAAACCTTCCCCAAATCGGTCTGATATCAGAGATAAGAACATTTTTGTATGAATTTATGTTGCTCTATTAATTATTCATGACACATTTCTGACCGTACGAAATATGTGGTCATTTGATATGGGAGCTGACCCCCAGGACACTTTATACATTTCCATAAACTCTCATCGCTCGTTGATGGACTATTCATGTAATTACCATAGTCTCTGCTCTCGAATTCTATATTTTAAGTTAGTCATTTTAGTCTGTTAAATGACCAAATGTCAGATGTTGATACTTTTGTCATAAATTAATTTGCATCGCGTTGAGAACCGTTATACATATTTATACCTTTATACAAAAGATGAGTATGAGAGGATTTCAAACATGCAAGTGATATGTCATATATATCGAAGTATTTTAGATAACCGTCATTACCGTTTGTTAGAAAAAATTGTTTCGGAAAGAGTTCTCTAAAAGTTGATGATGTGATAAAATGTCTCAATGGTGATAACTGGGTGTCTGTATACATTTTTTTTAAAATTGCATGGCCTTATAGATATAGGCTTATTAAGGAATTTAATTATAATTGAAAAAAAAAAACTCTAATGTGTAATATTATTGATATGAATGATTATTGTTATTTTTTTTTCTGTTGTTTTATTTATAAGTTAATACAGTTAGAAGGTGAATAGAATAAGTAAGTAACCTGTTTGACTATTGTATAATTTTCTAAAACTTTTCAGATCGGCTCCGGGCTGACGGTCTAAAAGACCATAGTTCTACAAATGTTTTTTATATTTGTAATATTTGTTTTTGTTGTTGTATGCTTAAAGAAATAAAAAACAGTTATCTATCTATCTGTCTATCTATCTATTACCGTTTATAATTTTTAGTTTTCCCCTTAATGTAAATTGGTACAAAAGCAGAAGACAAAAACAAAAATAAAGATATTTTTATTTTGATGTTATAATCCTTATAGCCATGAAACTCATCGTCATCAAATATCTCACCCCCAATTAAAATAAAATGTACTATAATAAAACGTAATCTAAAACGTGATTTGAATATATGATGCAATGCACTTGCAATAAATAACAGAAAAAAACTATATTTTTATTTTTATCTACGATATTATTTCTATTTATCCTTCCTTTAATATCCAGCTTGATGATTCTCTTCACTGAACACTAAAGTTCGGAATTATACGAACTATTTAAATATGTCTAGCGAACATAAAAAGTAAATAAATAAATTTTTAGGAGATAGAAATTGTAAAACTTTCTATGAGAAAAAGATTATTTACATATGCGGTTCAAAACATCGGTTGGGAATTTTTTTAATTTATTTTTGATAGTTAATAAACAATGAAAACGACATCGATATTCTTAATGCATCTTAGATTTATTAGAATCTACAAGTTTACAGCTACCTCACAAAACTATAGACATATTTATTCCAGGATTACCTCTGGTGTTGTGGCCTTCTAGGCTCAACGTCGCTGGTTGAAACCCGACAGATGACCCTATAATTTTAGTGTAAAAATCCTCGGTTATATTGTCCTTTGGAAGGGACGTATGAACGTATTCCCGAGCCTGTGTGATGTAGGTTAATCCCTTTTAAGCTTCCAATCGTATTAAAACTGCAGAGGCGAAATTTACGACCCTCAGTATGGTCCGATTATCCACAGCAACAAGTAGCGTTAGATGAATAAACAAACTTTTTTTTTTAATTATAACAAATTTTATTTAATCATTAATTTACTTGCATATCTTTTATCTCAAAATTTATTTATAATTTCACTTAATTAATTATATATAAAATATACAGTAAGGGGAAGTATTGCGAAGTATACGTTTTAGGGTGCCCTCAGTCCTAATAACCAAGTCCCCAAAAAAGGTGTAAAGGTGTGTGTGTTTGTCAAGTCACGCACAAAACGAAAAGTCGTAAAAAACTGAAATTTCATATTCAGGACAAGTATAAGCACGAGATATTACAGCAACTTTTTAACTAAAATCGATTGACTGAAAGTGCTACTTTATACTATGCATTTTGCATCTTTTTACGATTTTCTAAAGAATAGCTTCAACGATTTTGATTAAACTCGCTATATCGATATAAAATTATTCGGACATTATTATCATTAAGATTTAATAATGAAGTATTACTCATATCATTTTATCACGGTTGATAAAAAACGATTATATACAAATGTTGAACGAATGTGATAACTAACCTGAGGAGAAAAGTGAGAAAATATTTTTAAAATTAATTTTTTTTTTTTTTTAACAAAATACAGCAACCTATATGTATAATATAACTAGGGATTGCAATCCGGCCGGATTCGGTCCAAAATATCATCAATCCGGACGGAGCCGGCGGGATCCAGATGGCTCGACAAAATCAGGTTGATTCACTTTTCGGTCCAAGATGAAATGTTAGTGGGTTATTCGAGTATAATTGTAGTCATAAAAGGAAGTTTATAAAATAAAAGTTATATTAGGATTAGATATGGAGCAAAAAAATAAAATTTTGTAGTTTAGGTTATGGCTATTAAAACAGTCGACTATTGATGATTATTTGCTAAAAACAAAGACTATTTTGTTTTCGACAATCCTTTTTCCGAAATCAAAATTGATTTTGGATAATATATACTAAAGTTATTAGTACTTACATACTATTTGAAAAACAAATATTGTCAGTAGAATAATTTAAAGATTTATACTTACATTATTGTGATAAATATGTCATTTCATTAGACAGATTAATCATAATATGATGGTGTCTATCATAAATATAGGACTTGTTTAAATTATTGTTATCACAATTCCTATTTGAGTTAATTACGCAAAGATAATTATATAAGATTTTATAAAGTAACTTAATAAATTAATTGAGCTATCTGATAAAGCGAAGTATAGGAAGACGTGAGCAGTAACGTAGCTCAGTCTTCCTAGATTTCAGTAGATTTGTAAGCAGTTTTCATATAATTCAGTACCTTAACACGTGAGTTAGTACTTGAGTGAGCAGTTTCTCTGAAAAAAATGTTGGAGTTCTTTCAGAAGTTCCTCTACAGCTAACTTATAGGATGCTATAGCTCGCTTATAACCAAGATATCAATATCTATTTACTTACATTTAGGTGAAGCACCGACAAAATAAAAACAAATGTATTGTTTCGCGAAAGGCGAACGAATGATTCTGAACTAAACGGATGACTTGATGTAATTTAGCGTCGAACGCCACCACCACACATGTACACCAAATGTACAGCATTTAAAGTACTTTTTTTTACTAAACTGAACTACTTTTGGCCAAAAATTTCTATAATCGGATCTAGTATATTATTGCCGAATCCGGTTAACGTATGATGATGCCGGATCCGCCGGATTACCGGATCCGGTTTTTCGGATTGCAATCCCTAAATATAACATTGGAAAGCTAAAGATTTTATTAAAGAAAAATATTATCTCATGTACTAAGTTGTAAAGGCTACGTAAAGTGACCAATAGATCATACAATTATCACTGATAATTGTACGTACCAATTTTATATTGCTATAGCTATATTATTTAATCTAAAGGATATGTATCTAGAGAATCTGGATAAACGTTTTATTTAAATTTAAATTTGTATTAAAACATTCGCATTTGATGTATTAGTTTAGTTTTTTCCAGGCAATAACTTAAAGATGGAGTAGTAAGTAAAACATTTGTTGGGGAATATTAGTAGAACATTATGAGTTAATTTCGATATAAATCAAAAAGTTCAATGAAGTTCGTGAAAAATGGGTAGAAATATTGGATTCATCACAAATATATTAACGTTTGTGCGTGATTAAAAAACAATAGATATCAATTAAGACAACAATTACATAAAGTTTAGGAGCATATTTGATTTATGATGGGACTTTATACAAGACATACATAACTGATTCTGATAGCAGTGCCGATCCCCAGCTAATTTGACATCTGTTAATTAGCTGGGATTTGCTGAGCGCTGTTAGCTCAACATTCAACACTGTTTAGCAATCACGATTAACTTTGCAATAACGTCCTAGGCGATCTTGCGCTATAATTGAAGGACTAGACAATCTTATTTTCATATATATATTTTTTAAAACGAATATCGTTTTTAGTATATTTATATTGTAAATATGTACCAAATGTTTTCTCTATTATTAATGTTTTTCTAGCTACACTTTTTTTTTTTGGAACGATGGTGACAGGAATGAGACTTAAATTCTACATTTATTGATTTAAAATAACAAAACAAGAATATTTTTTTAAAAGAAACAAGAGAATTATTTTTTTGAATTTATTATTTATTAAAATTTACAACTGCATTAATTACATAATACAACCTGTAAATATGCTATTAGAAAAAAAAACTTTTAGAGAAGCTAACCATTAGTAGCACTATTATTAATACTCAAAGTCAAGTCTCGCGGCCATCAACGTTTATCAACATTAAGGTAAATATGAATGTGTTTATTTGTAAAAAATTACGAACATTAAGAATTTCACGATGGATTTTGGATTGTAAGGATTAGACAGGACAAGATTCGAGTAGAGTCCTAAATATAACCTCCCTGTGTCAAGATTGGCTTTATAATTGCATTTAAATGAGCCTTTTCTAATTGAGTGAAACATTATGTCGCCTGTCTAGTAAGTGTTGAAGTAAACGAGAAGTTTCTTGTCGTTTATGTCTCGTGCTGATTTGTGTAAGGCGTATGACAAGTAGGAGTCCTAGCGGATCTGTTCAACCGGGAAACACTCATAATATAATCAAAGGATTCTCTGATGTCATAGGTAGACAACGATGGGTGGAGGTCTTGGAAAAGCAGGACACAAAAGATCCCAACGCTTCTGCCTTAACCGCTTTAATTGTATTGATATCCAGTGGAGGCTGAGTAAGAGCGCTAGTAGAAACTCTTAAAATTATGATAAGAAATTCTATTATGATGCATTTTCCTTAATAATTTCATTGATTAACCACAACCTTCCAGAAAAAGAACCAGGTAGTATCCAAATGTAAGACCAGAGAGATAGTCATCTTTCAACATAATTTGTATTAATGCAGCTTTAAAATATAGGAATTTGATATATGTTAAATCTATATTTTTGTAAAGTTTAATATTCTGATCCCAGCTGTAAATATAGCATTCAAAGAATATGCTATATTGTAAACCATGTGTTCTTCAAGTAGAGCAGGAACAACTAGGAAAGACCTTGTGCTTCTTATCCAGAGAGTCCAGGAGTTCCATGTTATGAAAGTGTTTTATTCTATAATATTCTTATATATATATATATTATCTTAATGTTCTTAGCTGTAATTCTAATATAGTTAATACATACGTACATATATATATGTATGTATATATAACTTAAAAAAAGCCTGTACCTCCACAAACCATGAAGGGTCTCAGTATATATAGTCAGTTAGCTCAGAATATTAGAGATTCGTACCATTGCTAGGCTACCGACTATGCAATGAGGTGATTAGGCCGAGATAACGCTCATGCACCAGGTTTTTTCCTATTTTAAGGTTCCAAGTTAATTGACGCTGGGTAGGCCCAGGAGATACATAGAACATGATCTGCATGTCCCTAGAAAGGCTGAACTGTCACAGCCGGGATTCAAACCCAGGACCCGAAGAAAAGTAAGACTAGAACTCTATCTACTAGACCAAGCTGCTCCCTTATATATTTCCATATTTTAAAAACAATGGTATGTTGTGATAAGAAATATCATTAAAGACATTATGCTTAAAATGAAAACTTTTTTGGAATAAAGAATAGAATCTAATAATTTGAGCGAAAAAGAAAGTATTAAATTTGGGATTCCCGTCCCCTTCACAATAATTTTTTGTTAGTAAAATTAGAAATCATACGATCATAAAATAAAATAAGATAGTAAACAAAAGAATTACAGGGTACTAAAGCGAATACAAATAAATGTGAGAGGTTACGACATGACTGTGTTCTTTTAGAAGACGGATGAAGACAAATGATCTAAACCTAATAGTCTTTTATTGTAAGCAGAGAAACACCAAATAATACTTTCGTAAAGTAGCCCCTACAAACAAATTCATTTTTCACATTCGTAATATAAAAACATTAATTAATTCATATGAAACCTATAAAATTAAATTTAAATAAGTTAATATTTCCAGTTCATGAACTTGGGTTCTGAAAGAGAAGTATTATGTATTACTTTATAATGTAAAAAAAAAAAAAAAATCTAAAGCCTTTCACTCTATCAGATATATTACTTTTTGAATACGTGTACATCTCAAAAAACGTGTTCGTACACTATCACGCAAACAATTTTAATTTTATTTGGAAACTTTTAGGCGTTGTGATTATTAAAAACATTTTGGGACCGACCAATTTCGCGACTATATGCCTATTCCTTCGAAAAACTCTTTCAATAAAATAATGATAGCGAACTAATCTAATTTATGGAAAAATAAAAAACAGCATTACTTTCAACATAAGGTAATGATTTCGAATTGTCATGCATTATTGTAACTGCAAGAAAAAGTCAACTATACAGATTTATTGGTAAATGTAAGCTGCATTTATAATAAAGAATAATTCAATCCCTTCGATTCACGATATCAACACCATAACTAAAAATTGTTTAAAAAATAAGGATTAATAAACGTTAGAGAATTAAATGTGAATGGAAAAAATTGAATTAATAATTTTTAGAAGAAAAAAAATTTCTTTTCTATGTATAAAAATGATAATGTTATTCTTTGTTTCTGTGAACTCCTTCTAAGCTACTCAACCGATTTTGATAAGGTTTTCATTATCGTTTAGGGCATTCTTTCCTGAATGATTTTAAGTTAAATACGTTGCAAAAAAGTTTTTCTTTAATTGGAAAACTACCTTTTCGGTAACCAAGGCATATAAAATCTTTTTTAAGACAAAAGTTGTAATATGAACGTATGATATACCGTTGGAAAGCACAAAATTACGGAAAAGTTAATACGTAATAATATAAGAAACAAAAGTCAACATAATGTAGTTATAATCCCATAAATTTATGAACATATGTTATTTGTAATGTTTGTGATGAGGGAGGTTAATGGATTCAATGTGGCCTCCACACAGTATCGTACAAGTTGTATTATTCCATACATTACGCAAGATTTTAGAAACAATATTAAATAACAAATCGTTAGTAACTTGTTAAAATAATTGGGAAGTTGTTATAAATCCATTGAATGACATTGTTATCAATTATTTCACGAAAAAAGATTTTCACTTAGAACTAAATAGGAATTTCCAGGAAACTAAAATAAATAAACATAATCGTTAAACAGTTATTTTTATTTTATTGTAATATGAGCTTGCTAGTGTAAGCGACATATTTTTTTATGTTATTTTACCCATTTATTTATTTTAAATGAAAGGTTATTCATGAAAATTACTATAGTATATTGGTGTTCTTAAATCTCTTTTTCTTTTTTCTATCTATACATAAAACATCTCGCGATCCTTTGTTTCGGTGATAAGCTCTAAATCGGCCCAATAACGCATTTTTAAGATTACTGACATCCTCACACAAGACTTAAACGACAAGAAACTGCTCGAAGATACCGATTACTACTACACTTAATAGACAAATGTTCAAAACTTCCAGTTTATTACTAAAACTCATTCACATAACTATTATCAGACCTATTTTGACATATTGAATCGAGCTTTGGAGCTCTACTAAGCCATCTAAATCCTCCCGCATCCAATTTTCACAATCCCAAATCCTGAATGCCCCTCATTTTGTCACATATCAACTCCTCCTTAATGACCTTAACATCCCATTTGTTGCAGACCTAGGCAGTGATAGAAATACCTCTTTTCAGTCAAAATTCTCTACCCACACAAACCCTGTTGTCCGTAAACTATTTTCCTTAGATATTCCTGATAATCTGTCAATAAAAAGACGGTGGTAATAATAAAAGAAACTATCTTAAAATAGTTAGTGAAGTGCAACCACTGTGTAGTCCTATCTCAAGACATTTTCATAACTTTTATTCACCCTGTATATTCACTGATTGTGTTCGTATAATAAAGTTTAACATTACGGTTGTAAATTACAATAAATAAATAAAAACATTATTGACACGACATTCAAATTGCATCCAAGGGAATCAGGGTGACTCACTAGTATTATATATTTTCTCTTTTGAGTAATTGTATGCGATTAATAATAAATATAAAATGATGCATAACAGTTGTTTAGAATGTATCTGTTGGAGGTGTTAATTAGCTCATAGGATTCAGAAAAGAACCATTATACCAATCCTTAAGGTCAAAAATCGTCCGTGAAAAGTCGTAGGAAAGATGGCAATGCATACCAATAGAAACTTAATACATTGACTGGAAGGCAATAAATATTTCATGGTCCAGATATCCCTCAAGATGGCCACATATTGATCTTGGAAGGGCCAAGGAGAAAGCATTGCAGGGGTTTCTTGATTTATTCCGGTGTAGAGTGCCGATTGGCACTGTCGCAGTGGACGATGCAGCACCGGGAATATTGTTCTATGCAGTCTTAACGAACACGGTAGATTTTATCACATAAATTATGAACAAATGTATTTGTATAAATATATATATTAATAATTATAGATATACTTGGATACACGACGCAAATCATGAACAAGGTTAAATATCTAAAGGCAAAACTTAAAGATTGCTCAGTTCGGAGCTTTTGTCAAGAAACATAAAAATGATCCTCTCTTATCGGAGATGAGTCCATGAAAAGAAGGAAGTTTGCTTTTTAGGGGAAGATAATTTTGTTCCTGAAGGAGAAGGGAAAAAGATTAACGGACTTTTTAAAAGACTACTTTGATCAAGGGAGGCAGCCTTACTATATAACAGTAACCCGGATATTGATAGTAATATGAATTTAGAATGTGTAGCAAAGCATTAAATTAGCTATAATTGATAAATGTTTTGATAGGAGGTAATTTATGGGGTCAGGAGGTACACCTCTGATCCTATGGTTCTTTCCAATTGTGAAAGCTGGTCCTGACATTAAAATAAATTAACTGTAAAAAGGTCTTCGCGGTTTGAAAGTGCGTTGAATATTTCTCGGACGACCAATGAAAAAAGGAAGGAAAAAACTCAACAATTATAATTAAACTGGTTATATCTGCGGGAAAATGAATCTTTTTTATATGTATCCCTATCGAAATGTTTTCATTTCTAAATTTCTTCTAAGACTAAATTTTTTTTTCTTTCACTATACGACCTCTTATACTGTATGATTTCGAATGATCCGCCATCTCTAGTTGTATAAATTGCTAAAAAAAATAAGTTAAGATGAAATATTAGGCGGTATTTCATTAAAATTGATATTTAAAACTTTTAGAATTCATTTCAAAAAGGAATGTAAGTGGTAGTTATGGGTTGCGCACGCCAAATGTTTCCCTTTTAAAAGATATTTCAAAATGAACGCCTTATAAGAAAAGAAAAAAACTGTAAAGGTAGCAGAATGGAAAACTGAAAGGGATGATATATTCATGTAAGTGAATACAAGATCAAACAGGTCACTCAATATAATGGAACGGGTCGTAATAAGTTCAAAAAACACATTTCTTCTCTTTCTCAGCATGTTCCAATACTTTTTTTTTTTGTCATTTTTATAATATTCAATCTCTAATCATGAAACTCACGCAAGAGCTAGTAATAAATCAAGAATAATACGTCAGTTGATAGTATCAGTGTTGCTAATGGAATTAAAGAATATATAGAAGGGACGAAAATCTTACAAATTATTGTCAGGAATGCATTTTTAGCAGATTTAAATCTTCAAGTATATAATATAACAGGGGGACAGCCTTAGTCCTTTGCTATTTATAACCTTCATGGACGAAATATTAAAAATGTGTAAGAGAAGGACTACACGAACCCTGATTGGGTATAGAAACTTGATGCCTGTATCAGCCCAAGCCATGATGATATGGTTCTAGTAGCAAATTCACAGGAGAACCTACAACAAGCAGTTAATGAGTGGAGAGAAGAACTGTATGGAAAGGGTATTGCTATAAATGCACAGAAAAGCAAAATCATGAAAGTAGGGCGAGACGAAACAAACGTGAATGTGACCTGCAATGGTGAATTGCTCGAAACTGTAAACACATACGAGTATTTGGGCACAAGCGTAAGCAATGATGGAAGGATAGAACATGAAGTAAATAGCCGGATTAGAAAGGCCAACCTCGCATACTATCAAATCAGTCACATAATTGGAACAAAAGAAATAACTTATGCCACCAAATTAGTCCTTTATGAAACAATTTTCCTTCCTATCCTGCTGTATGGAGCAGAGCACTGGACAGGCCCAAAGCAAGTTATAAATAGAATGACGGCCTCAGAAATGAGATTCCTGCGAAGGATAGTTGGAAAAACAAGTAGGGACTGCGTTAGAAACGAAGTCATCAGGGAAGAATTGAAAGTGGTGGCACTGAGGAGACAATAGAAGAACGCCAACTACGCTGGTTTGGGCACGTGGGCAGACTCCCAGAAGACAGAAGAGTGAAATGGTTCATGGAAGCCAAACCAATAGGAAAGAAAATGGTTGGCAGACCCAGAACTACGTATATGCAGTACCTGGAGGGACTCGGAAGAAAGAGAGGCAAATCAGTTACCCAAATGAAAAATATGGCCATTCAAAGGGATGAGTGGAAGCGATGGACTGAGGCTGGTGCTCCACGCTGAAAGGCACTAAGGAGCTTGTGAAAGAAGAAGTATATAATTATCGTTTAATTTAATTAATATGTAAGGCAATTCAAAGTAGTAATATGATTTTTATCTTAATATAATATACTATAATATACACTATATACTGAAACAAGATAATGAAAATGAATTGTTCAATCTTCTTTCCTGCATGGATTTGAAGGGGCTACATAAAGGTTTGTTGCAAGACGAAAGTTTCATCGGGTTATAGTGAGCATATGCGAAGGATATCTACAACTTCAGTTAGTTTGAATATCAGAACTAGTAAAGTACGCATGATATTCAAGAATGTTAAATCGATATGTAAAAACTCTTTTGGTATAAAAATATTTCTCTTGAGTTTTACTAGCTGCCGATATCGCCTAAAAATGAAATGAAATGAAAACAAATTTTATTCTGGGACCAAGTTCCCTTTGAAGAAGAACAATGAAAAAAAAAATTGCCTATGGTCCAATTACTTTTAAATAAATGCAATAACAAATTCAATACATCTACAATTCTTTGTATACGCTTGGAGCACGCACTTATACATACACATATTTATGCTACAGATTCCTGTATTTACGATGGAACGGAAGATTGAGAATCGAGTAGGCAATGGAAGAGTTGGTGTTTGAAAGAAGAAAGAGAGGCGGTTTTACGGATAGAGATAGGCAAGGAATTACAAAATAATGAGAAGCGGATGAGAAAGGATTTGTCAATGGATGCACAATGTGATGGGATATAAATATTGATTGATTGGGTTCTAGTGGTTAACGTATCGATGTCAGAGCAGAGGATGAATTTCAGTTATATTGGAAGGTTTTTCTATTTTTTCAGGTTTGGAATTGGTAACACCATGGAAATATTGTCAATCAATTTTATTTACAGTTCATTGGTATGTACTCCATTCACCAGCAACCGTAGTCAAAACTGGGAAAGATAACAGAGGAAACTTGTTAGCTGACTGGATTTTATAAAAATGTATATTAATATATTAAAAAGGATATAAGGAAACCAAAAATTATCCAACGCTTTCAGAAATAACATGTTATAGACTGGCAGACCGATAGCAACTTTTTTTGTTAGGTTAAAGATGCTTTGAAATTCATAGATGATTATATAAAGTACAAACAAATTCCGACCACTATACCTTCCTCGTGAAAACTATGATAATTACAGTCATAATATGCAAAATTGAAATAAATTTATAATGAAGTTAAAGTTAATAAATTTATAATAAAGATGCCTAAGTCCTGTTTGAATGATTTTTGTATAATGTAATAGGACAAAAATTCTAGGAATCGAAAAGGAATGTGAACGTATGCATTTATTTATGAGTGTGTGTGTGTGTGTGTGTTTGGGTACTTCATAAATATCCAAATATTGATATAAAAATAAATAATTATTAGGATTCATTAATTTAAGATAATAGTGGCCAAGAATAGACAGCAAATTGTATTCTGGAATTCCAGTCTCCTAAGAATAATAGAGTTAGAGAAAAAAATATTCTTGTGCCTAGCAATAAAAGAACAAATATATAGTTATACTTATATGACTTACTTAGAAAAGTAGGATACAATAAACGACCAATAAAAAAAGTTTGCACATAGAGTAAAACATTATTATACTACTCACTAAAACAATAGAATCATAGATTAAAAAAAAATAAGTTTATACTTATCCTCTCATAGGATTGCTTCCAAGACTTTGTGAAGTCTATTATAAACCTTACTACAAAACCTTTATATCAACAAATATAAACGTTTTATAAAACAGCCCAAAGCTACAAAAAATTGTTTAATTACTGAGACCATTAGATCCGATAATTACCGTTAATGATAGGACAAACTATGCGCGAAGCCATTACTTAGACGCGGTAATCCGTTGTCCTCGAGGAACCAATAGAGGCTAGATAAGGAGGGGCTAGTTGGAACCGACTCAGTTCCTAAGTGCACATAATTTCTTAATCGCGGTAGTTCTGTTGGCCAACTTGCGGCCTTATCTTGGTCCGGTCCGGCCCTCTGGTCTGGGGAGATTCTTCCACGGGCTCTGTATTATCCACCTTGTATTTCCAGAGCAATAATGGTTAAACTTATTGTTGTGTCGCATATATTTTCTCTTCTACGCTTATTTGGTAAAGCTTTTTTATTTAAAATACAAAATCTGACAAGCTTATCAAAATTTCTGTCAATAATGGCATATGTATATTATATATATATATATATATATATATATATATATATATATATATAATATACAATAATGGAAAGCAATCCTATGAGAGGATAAGTATAATTTTTTTTTTTTTAATCTATGATTCTATTGTTTTAGTGAGCAGTATAATAATGTTTTACTCTATGTAACTTTTTTTATTGGTCGTTTGTTGTATAATACTTTTCTAAGTAAGTAATATAAGTATAACTATATATTTGTCCTTTTATTGCCAGGCATATATATATACAATTTTATATATATATATATATATATATATATATATATATATATAAATATATATGTTTATACTGATATTTATCGTATAAAAATTGTTTTGTTTTTAATTTTAAGTTAGAGTCGCCATTCTTGTTGAATGGATTATTAACAACAACCATTGACGATTGTAACAAGCATACGATTATAAAAATACGAGAACCACCATTTCTGACTCGATTCTTCTTTTAAAAGGATATAAATAGAAATATTTCAGTGGTAATCAGGATTTCCACACTAAAGAGGACACTTTTTTAATACAGAAACTTTCTTCTAGATGCAAGAATCGGTCCGAAATAGCGTAGTCTAACCGTCTAAATAAGGGAGGGGGGATGAATTTACTCATGAAAAGGACTATTTCGAAGGATATGACCGATTTCATTATTTTAAAGACTGTTTTAATTATATATTTTTTAATTATAAGTGAAAGTCGTCATTCTCGTTGAAAGGATTCTTAAAATTGACATATCTTGTAACTAGGATAGGATTCCAAATGGAAGAAAATCAGCATTTTTGATTTGATTCTTCTTTTAACGTGATAATATACCATAATATTTAGACATTTAATGAAATTTACACCTTTCTATGTTAAAATTATCGTTCAGGAGGTTTTTTAGATTTCAGAATTGAAGAAATCTAGAATGCTAGAAAAATGTTGCAAAAAATTAATTCATATTCTATCTATTGGCATGAAAACAATAGAAAAAAGGAAACTTAGAACCCGCAAACATAAAATACAAATATACTATAAAATGAAATATTAAAACTGTATAAGTAACATTCACTGTAAATAAAAAAATATAAAATTAAAATAAAAAGGAAAAAATCGGCGTTATTCAATTCCTATATTCTTTCTCCAAAACACAGGCCGAATAGAAATATATCGAGATAGGTCAAGGAAGGGTACTTGTTGTTTTCACTGCCAAGTCGACCATATACTGGCCAGAATCCAAAAAATGTTCTACTGCTTCCTATTAACCTATTTTCTTTTTCTTTTGTTTACTGAATTTTATTGGAGGATTGCGTATTCTTGAGAAAGATCACTGCAGAAGTAATTCCCAAAGTGCTCAAATGTAATTCTATAACTCGATGATGGTTTTTCACAGAAAATATTAAACCTCTAGTTTAAATATTACTCTACTAAGACTTTTGAATGGATGAGCAGGAATAACATCAATTTTATGAATTTACACAAGACTGATATACATCAGTTAAACAGGAAAAAAAATTCTATGGTGGTCTAAGAAGGATAAATCCTAAAAAATGCAATCAGCACCAACTTTGAAAAATTCTAGATACCTTATATGATTATTAATCGTGACTTTTTAGATTTGTATCATGAAGGAATTCCAAGGAACAATCTATGACTTAGTAGAAATATTTTGGGAATTAGGAAAATTATCAGGAAAAAAATTACTTTCTATTCGACGTGTCACTTACTTAAGAATAAAATGTCTAAGAAAATTGTGATATTCTTTTTTTAATTTTCTCATTTTTTCAACAAAAACAAATCTGGTGAGCGCAACACGGCTTACACTTACCTCCATTATTTACATCAATTAAGACTTTTTAAACAAATTTAGAAACGAATTAAATTGTTAAAGAATTATTTACATTGGATTTAATAGAAACATGTGTTTTGTAAAATAATTATTATATTATTATCTACGACAATCAGGTTTTATCGCTTTTCATCACTCACTGTTCACTTTTACCATAGTATGAATCAATTCACCGGATCGCTACCATTCACGAAGTCATAGAATAGCAATGCAATGATCGACCCAGAAAAATTCCGGCTCTTCTTAAAAGAAACAGCTGAGTGAAGTCATCGAGAAGTATTCATGGTCTATATGCCATCCACGGTGCACAAGATTTATTGCATGGTTCTGAAATAGTGCAAGAAGTCGATTCTTCCAGTTGGAATATTGTCGGAAGAGGCGCAAGAAAGTATAAATAAGGTTTACAAGACCCTTTCAGAAACTCGCAAGAAAAATGTTCATATATCTACCAACGAAGACGTGTTCCAAAAGCTACTTGAGACTTCAGATCATTTTATCACAAACATGAGACCGAACTAAACAAAAAGCATCTAGAAATCAGTGATGCAGCTGAGCAACTGTTAATATAATTTCCTTAAATTTGAAATCGTAAGTTTCATTTCAATTAGAGCAAGCTTTGACTTTGAATTTCTAGTTTAATCATTTACGATATTTTCCAGTCTTTCAAACTTCCTTGAATTTTATTTGTTAGTATTATTTAATTTCAATATACACTCAAAATACTTGTTTGATCTGGTTTTCATAAATGCAACGTATTTCGAAAACTTCTATCTCGCCAATAGGCTTTAATTTTCTTACAAATTCCAATTAAGACCGTTGAACTTGGTGTATTTTTTATTCGAGTCGAATGAGACTTACCCCAGGTTTGTATGCTTATCCGTTTTCGAGATAATGAATTTTTCAACTTTTTGGCCATTCGGCCCCACTGTGATGGCGCACAAATTCAACAAAGTTCGAATTCAAAATTATTGACTTTGCTATAAAATTTATTAAAAAATTGTTGAACCAGAAGAGCCGTATTTATATCATGTATTTTGCACATTTTTACGATTTTCTAAAAAACGACTCTGGTGTCAAATTTAATTTGATCATGTAGGTAAATTTTATTCATGCCATGTCATTTGGATCCTTCTTAAGCTTCTTATCAAGTAGGTATTCACTCTTTATAAAAAAAAAAAGAAAACAATATTGCAAAATTAACTTAATGCTATTTTATTACAAAATTGCGATTGCGATTTTATATAATCATACAAATATGCTGTAAAAAATGGCTATGCCTTCTTAATAACTAATTATATATAGTGATCCAAATCTGATGAAATAAAATATTGATAATATACAAGTTCAATGTTGCATTATTATAACCAATATTGATGGACATTTGGAAAGAATATGTTCCAAATTCTGTTAGTATCTATCGAGAGAAATGGAGAAGCCATCAATATTTCTCGGCGGAGAGCTAACTTAAGGGAAAACTTGACAGCTGATGGTTACTTGAATAATTCATGCCACTTAGTTTCTTCAGCTTCTTCCCTTACATTGTAAAAGCGCCTTACCATTGTCAACTTCACCTCTTATGTAAAATTTAAAAATTTTGGAAAAGAATTAATAGAAATGCAAAGTTATTACCCAACATGATAATTCATCATAACAAAGTTGTTTTTCCCTATGTAAACACTTTTAATTCATACTACTTCTCCTCTCAAATTAACCATCAATAAAAATGTTTCTAAACATACAAAACATATGAAATTTTATTACATTGAAAGTAAACAATAGCGGTAATAATTGTTAAAATAACATTTTCGAAAGCAGAAATATTTATTTATTTCTCTCTTCTCTCTCTCTTATATTATATTTTATTATATTTTATAGTATAAATATATTATATATATATATTATATATAATAATATATTAGGAAAGAAATTTATTCTAAGATTAAGATACAGAATTAGAAGCACATCTGGCCAAAAACATTAAATAGATAAAATTATGTACATAGAAAAAAGAGACAGAGAAAGAAATTTATATAAAAGAATGTAATACACACATCTATGTACCAAAGAAAAAAAAAAACATAAAAAAGTAAAGTAAATAAATACAGTAAAATGAATAGTAAAAAACAACTAAATCCTAGCGGATTTGACCCGGAGAACAGTAGACTAGTGCTCTAAACCACCACACCACGCCACACAGTGGGGCAAATGCGGAAAAATTTGTGTTCCACAAGCTACTAGAGACCTCAGATCCTTTTATCACTAACATGAGACCCGAACCAAAGAAAATGCATCTGGAAAATCAGTGATGAAACTAAGCAACTGTTAATATAATTTCTTTGAATTAGAAATCGTAACTTTCTTTTTAATTTGAGCTAGCTTTGACTTTGAATCTCTAGTTTAATTATTTACGAAATTCTACAGTATTTTAAACTTCCTTGAATTTTTATTTGTATTATTTAATTTCAATATACACTCAAAATACTTGTTTGAATGGTTTTCATAAGTGCAACCTATTTCGAAAATTCTTTTTATCTTCCAATAGGCTTTAATTATCTTCAAAATTTCAATAAAGACCGTTCAACTTGGTGTATTTTTCTATTCTGAGTCAAATGAGACCAATCCCAGGTTTCTATGTTAATTCGGTTTTGAGATATTGAATTTTTTTCCGCTTTTTGGCCTTTTGGCCCCACTGTGCGCCGCTCCTAGTTATTTTTTAGGACAGAGAAAAAGTTATATTGTGTTTTAGGATCAGGACACCATGACGGATATAGGCTTGTAACTCCGTTATTTTTGAAGATAGAGAAAAAAATCTATGGAGTATTACAATCAGTTGATCGGTATTAATTATAAACAGAAAAAAATGAAATCCGGTTATGTTTGGTTTGTAAGAAAAAAAAATCCGAAAAAAGGAATCATTGAAATCGGTTTTAAAATAGCAGAGGTATAGCGTTTTTAAATTAGCATAGTGATAGACCATTTTCCTTTCAATTATTTATTACTTTCATATTAGTGAATTACCTATATACAGCTATATGAACATTTATTCCATTATATAGTTATTTGGAAATAATTAACCATTGTGTAATAATTTGCAGCGTTTTTTTATATTATATTCTAACAACATATTTTTTGTTCTTTATTTAATACTAAAACAGCTTTCGCTTATAGTAAATGAAAAATAAATCAAAATAAAATGTTTAATAACTTTTTTCAACAGAAATATGAAATACGTTACTTCCATTACATGTTGCAAAACATATTCTGTATTGCGAAATTATTACCAATTTTAAACAACAAAAAAAACATTCCATATAAAACTATTAATTATTTTATTAATTTAAATGACTATTTCATTTCGGCTTTTTGAACTAATCCTGATCTGCAAAATACCAAAATATAATGAAATTTCTGGCGTAGTACCGTCCAAAGTCCATTAAAGCAATTCAAATTACAGTTCGATTAATAGATCCCTTCTAGGCAGCAGATGGTCGATGTAATGGAAACTTCAAGCCTCAGTAACTGCCAATCCAGTAATAGTTTTCAGCAAATCGGTTAAGTTGGGTCCGATGCGTACAATGTAGGGACCCATCCACGCTCCAATCTTGCCTCACAACCAAGATTCCGTTTTAGAGCTTTGTATGATTATATAAAATCAAAATATTATAATATAATCTCAGATTTATCCATGTGGTATTACACCTATTATATGTTACTCCTAAGTGGTATTTATAAGCAGGGTTAATGGTATTATAGCCTAAGTTAGTATTGAAACCGTGGGAAAAATAAATATATAAAAAAAGAACTGTAAAAAATGTTATTCTTTAATCTTTTTTCAACTATAAATTCTTAAATTGGTATTAATTACGGTAGTAAGCGATAGTCGTGTGTTGCTTGCAACAGAATTTCAATCTATTTCATTGATAATCAGAAGCGTACACTGTTATATAATATGTCTTTATCATTATTGACCTGCCATTTCATAACGGTTTATATATATATATATATATATATATATATATATAAACTTTTTTATATATGAAATATATATTAATTGAAATTATTGAGATCGTTAAAATTTTCGAATTCGAGTTTTTATTAGAAATACACCTTTTAGGGTCCTCTGATTCCAAATGACCAAGCCCCTCAAAAAGGTGTATGTGTGGTAAGTCTGCCACGCTAACAAAAAGTCGTACGAAATTGAAATTTCATATTTAAGACAACTATACGCCCTAGCTAACCAGAGGAGCCGCTTTAGAACATGCATTTTGCACCTTTTTACGATTTTCTTAAAAACGACTCTAACTACTTTGATTAAATTCTTTATTTCCATGTAAAATTTAATATTATTCGAAATAGACTGATAGGGCTTAAATACAGATATTTTTAATTTAATTCAACTAAAGTACCTTTAATTTTGTTGATTCTATAAAAACGTTGTATAGGAACTACAATCTTCCCTCACAAACGCATTCATAAAGGAACTTGGACCTCTCCTGATGGAGCTACAATGAACCAAATTGATCACATCATGATAGATAAAAGGCATATTAGCTCTCTCACAGATGTTCAAGTGTATCGTGGCGCAAATGTAGACTCCGACCACTACCTCACTCTCAACGGGACAGGACAGAAACTTCTGGAGGTTGGTGGTTGAGGAGGCCTGGACGCGTCGTGTTTTTGCGCCAAACCAATAATAATTCTATAAAAATAACCATACTAATATTTTTTGCATTGATAAAAAATGAATAAATATATAACTTGAAAGAATTCGATATTCAAATAAAGGAGAAAAGAGCAAACATATTTTGTATGCTTTTTTTTTTTTTTTTGTCTTTTAGAATATAAAAAACAATAATATAGATGTACTATACTATACTATATACCGTTGGAAAGCTAAGGATTTTAGAAAAAAATATTATCTTATACACAAAATTGTTAATATTACGGTCAAGACAATGACAGGTAAACCACGCCTAGAGGGGTCCGGATTTGGCAAGAGACTTCTGGACCTGGACGGTCCTCGAAGTACCTAGAACGGCCTACCCGCCTCTCTGGGTTTACCTGCCCGCCGCCGTGTCTAGACTCTTCTGTTGGGGTATATATACTGGTCTACTACGCCTGAGAAAGTCAGTCTTAATCCGGCTCAACAAGTATCAGTGATGTATCAGTGAACAGTGACAGTGAACAATCCGTGGCAGTGTGAGAGTGTAGTAAAATTGTGTGTGTCAGTCTAGTGATAATCGATCGGTGGGTACGTTATAAGTTATTGTTGTAAGTTTTAGAATAAGTCTAGCAGATTGTATAAATTTACGTAAGTAGTTTATATGTTTGGAATACCTGATTTTATATGTAGACTGTTTAGTAGTTAAGCTAGTAATTCAATTATTATTGTAACTATAGTGATTAATAATTCTTTTGTATTTGTGCATTCTGTATTTAATAAATATTTGCAATTTGTACACTGAAGTAGTTCATTTCTCACACCCCGTAGCCCGTAACATTAACGTTAAGGGAGAGTGATGAAAAGCTGATAAAACTAACTAATTGTCGTAAATAATAATATGACAGATTATTTAATAAAATAAATGATTCTATTAAAACTTAATGTAATTAATGCTTTAACAATTTATTTTCATGTATTTAAAAATTCTTTATTCGACTTTAACAACGGAGATAAGTAAAAGTCGTTTGTTGCGCGCAACAAATTTGTATTAATTGTTAAAAGATTTATAATAAGTGTCATTCTCATTTATGAAACTTTTGTTCAAAGTAATTTATACAGCGGGCTGGAGTCATAAGCATATACGGGAAATAAAGTTTATGTGACTCACCGCGCTTCGGGTGTAGATGCTGAATTATTGATGGGCTCCATCCCTAATATTGCTTCTCCAAGTCAATGAGTCTCTTCTACAGTTGGAGAAACTCTATAGACGTAGGAAGATAGAATAGAGAAAACGCATGGAATAGGATTCATTTGCAGCAATATCTTTTAGATTAAATATGTATTTGACTCTTAATAAACTATTGAGTTCAAGAATACTGAGTTAAAAGCAAATTATAAGACAGACAAATTTCAAAGATTTATTTTACCATCCAGATTAACTTACGTAAGCTTTAAATTATGCTCTCTGGAAAAACGCTGCAAATGATTACACGATGGTTTATTATTTACAAATACCTATATTAGGGTATAACTGTTTATATAACTGCTAATCTTTTCTAATTTGCTCTTGAATAATCTTTAAGAATAACCGAGTTTTATTATAATTTGCGACTTGAATATATAGATCAACTTTTTTTTTTCTAGTTTTTCTGTTAATAAATTATATATATCATATATATTTTTCTTTATCTTCAACAATAACTGAGTTATGGGCGGATTTAAGTGTAAAATTTCATATATTCTTTTTTTTCCATATTTGAAAATAACGGAGTTACAAGCGTGTATATGTATATATATAAGAAAGATTTACTTCTAAAATTCTACGTTTTTTAGTTCTAGAAAAATAACTGAGTTATGAGTAAAATTAAAATTTTTAATTTGCTCTTTTAGATTATTATTAACGGTTTTTTAATTTAAAAAGTAATGATTTTTTTCTATAACTAAACTATTAAACTAAATCACTTTTAAACGACCGCTATTTCAAAAATAGCCAGCCGATATCAACTTCTAGGTGTTAGGATCATCGTTGCATGGATTAGTATTTTTGTGGCGATGAAAAAAAAAAAATTGATCCGATAGTTTTTGAGAAATGCGGCGGACGGTGGAAAAAACGGATTTTTTTTGTTTATATATATGCAGGTTCTACGTATCTTCAAATGTAAGCCCTTAAATTCTGAGGGTAGTAATTTTTTTTTTTTTTTGACTAGAAAGGTACATTATTTAAAAATAATAAACCAAACGTAGTAGGAAATTAGAGACAATTATGGATATTATGTCTCTTCCATATATTTTGGAAGACTGCTCATGGGATTGGTTATCTCTTCCAAGTTTTTATTATGGTAAGAGTTTCCGAAGGTTCGTTCAGGTTTTTTTTTTCGTATTATGAAAATCAAATTAAAAGAGAAAGAAAAAAAATACAATGTATGCTCAACATACAGTTATAAAAAAAATGTAATAAATATATTTTATTTATTTTTACGACTCTATATACAACAAATACTATCAGTAAAAGTGCTGGAAAAGACTAGTGATGAAAGTACCCAGTGGTAGAACTTCAATGTTTTTTTAAGTTAGTAGATCCCAAAGCCATCTTCAAAAAAAACAAAAACTAATGGTTCTTTCACCTCGGAAAACCAATAAAATATCTATCTAATTAAATTCTATGTTCCACGAGTGCCCTTTGAAGGATAAAATGTTGAATTAGCAGGAAAAAATTAACTAAACTATACAAATATTAAATAAATTATTTATAGAAAATTCTGTAGAACATTTTATAGAAAAAGCGGTGTTTTATTTTATTATAGCTCTTTCACTACATACACATATCTATGTACATATATATATATATATATATATATATATATATATATATATATATATATATATATATATACATATATTGACTAAGATAACTATGTTAATGCTGTGATGATTGAAATATTAACCATACTATAAATTACTAATCAAACATCAAATTAAAATGTTTTAAATAAAATATAATATCATATATATATATATATATATATATATATATATATATATATATATATATATATTCAAATATATATATATTTTTTTTTATTAGAAATTTTTTAAAGCATCTATAACATTTTTAAACCAACTAAAATAGTCCTATTGGATTATATAAACCAAAAAATAATACTATTCAGAAATTACATCCTTTTTCTTTTATTTCGCTTTGGCTAAAACAGTAAATTCTTCGGAGGTTAACTCTTACCTTGGTTTGATAATAAATAAAGATATAAAAAAAAAACAGATAAAAATTTAGAGTAAGCGACACACGACTTTTGCTTACCTCCTTTGTCAAAATCAATTCAAGAATTTTAGATACAAAAAATAAATTGCTAAAGAGTCAATTACATTTAGTTTCCTAAGAAGATTGCATTTTCATAAATGATCTATTATATTATAATATACAATAATAAGTTAGTTTAATCGTCTTTTCATCAGTCTCAATTTAATTTTAAAATTTCTTGATACTTTTTTAAAAATCATTAGCTTTCCAATGGTATGTTTTTGTTGTAACGTTAAAAAACACAAAAAAGTATTAAAAGGATATTTTTGCTCTCTTCTCCTTTATTTTAATGTCCAATTCGTTTAACTTATACATTTACCTGTTGTTTTTTTTAATCGATGCAAACATGATTATATGGCTAATTTTTTTCGAATCGTCAAAACTAAAGGAAACTTAGGAGGAAAAAAATTGTAAATATTGGCATTGATTTAAAAAAAAAAAAAAAAATGAGGCCTACATGATATCAAAGCTCACTAAATTTTAAACTGATATAGTGAGTTTAATTAAAATCGATAAAGCCGTTTTCCAGAAAATCGGGAAAATGTGTAAAATGCTTGTTATAAAGTAGAACTGTCGGTTAGCCGATTTTAGTGAAAATGTTGGTGTAACATCTCTGGCCTATAGTTGTCTTAAATATAAAAATTCGATTTTCTATGACTTTTTGTTTTAGCGGTGGACTTACCACTAACACACCTTTTTTCGGTATTGGTCATTTGGACTCATGGGTTTCTAATACGTGTGTTTCCGTTGAAAACTAGAATGCTGAAATTTTCAAGATCTCAATACTTCCCTTAATATATTTTTCATATAGAGGTAAGTGAAAGTAAAAAAGGATTGATTATTTTAATCTAAAATTCAAATGACTGCTGTGGTATCAAGGAACCAACTTAATCGATGTCTTTAATGGAATATTAAAGAGATCCGAAACAGCACTCTAAATGTTAGAAATATTTACACCTTCGTTGATATATTTAAATCCTTTTAACTTCTGAAAGCCGATGTGTTCTTAAATTGGAACTCACTGGGCACAGTAAATATTTAATCTGGTAACCTGTGAAGCAATAATAGATGAAAAGGGTGGGCAATGACATTTTAAATCGAAATCTTACTGTTTAATCCATTCATGAAAACATTGCATAATGCAACGAGAGATCATTTGCGTCAGAGAAGAATAAGACTAGATGTAGATTATTCCCATCATTCCTACATCTCAAGGGTAAGCTGTTCTAAATTGCAGAAGTCATAGCATACTTTAGATAGATAATGTACGCAAGATTTTTTTTTATTATAATAGTTGAACATTTATTTTATGCTAAAAATACAATATTGATCATATTCATGTAAATAAACTTTCTTTTTCATAAAATTATATTTATCGCTATATTATGAATTTATTCACCTTGGATAAATTAAATAAAGAGTTTTTTTTTGTTTCTCTTTCAGAGGACATTTTATAAGTTTGTTTAAAAGGTCATATTAAAATTTGTGCAGTAACGTAAGATTTCATAATAAATTACAAAATAATTGAATATTGTAGATACGATAATTATATGCTTTAATAGGTAAGCAGTTTTATTCTGGCTCTGATATTTGTGTTTCTTAGCAGGAAGAAGATTTATTTTTTTAAATTATCTATAATCATATATAATTTTAAGTACAGTAAGCCTACCCTAAAGCTAAAACTTCTACAAATTAATCTGATTACTTAAAATAAACCAAGTTTTTTAATATTTGTTTGCATTTATTTAAATTTCAAACTCATTTTAAGTGCAACCGTACCTGACTACTTTCTATACAAGTCTTAATTGCAATTCCACTTTTTTACTAGTTGTATTAATTTTATAGAGAGTTGAAAAATCAATGAAATAAATTTGAAAATTTCATACTCGAAATTTAGAGGATTGTTTTAACTTTAATTTTCTTAAATATAAATATGACGGTTTTTAATTTTTTTTTTTTTTTTTTTTTTTTTTTTTAGTGACCTTATTTTGTATTTATTTATACCTCCTTAAAACTGAAACATATAAAACAATAAGAATTTTTAGCGTGCCTGAAAGTGGAGATCCTATAAGGGAGAGAAATTCCCAATTGGATCAGCTGCTCAACTTTACTGAGTTGCTATGAATACACAGCATACTGGATCAATCTTAAAGAAAATGTTAGTTGTCAAAAAAGGAAGATATTGCCAAATAAATCTATACATTCATATTATTTATATCAGAATAGTTCTTAAAATTTAAGAATCTGACCTAGCATTAGTATATATGGTGGTGCGAAATTCCCAGCTGCAATGTTTTTGACCGGCTGCTTTTCTAAGCCAGCGGTACCTTCTAAAACTAGCTTACCTGATATATTTAATCCATATATAAACTTATAAACTATATTTAATGATACCATTGGATTTTCTTTCCAAAGGTATCTTGATTACCAATCCAATAGGTGGCATGCAGGGTAAGATTAAAGTAAACAATATTCAATTAATACACTATTATAATTATTAACTTGCACATATCCATCATATCAAACTTATTTAATTAATTAGTAAATTTAATTTAATTTTTTTTTCATTAAAGATATTATTAATTTAAAGGGTTTCGCTATTTACCTTATATATTTTTTTTTAACAAATAGCGTGGCGCTCGAGATAAATTTATTGTGGAACCCGCCCGTCACCACTGAGAATCTGGGGCATAGTTAGGGTTAGGGAATTCTTTTTTTTTAATTTAAATTAATTCTTCTTGCAAATTTTAACCGTAACACTACCTTTGCCACACAATATTACAAAAATAATTACCTTTAAAACACTTAGTCGGCTGGCGGAGGTGGAATCAGTTCTTGGCTCTTAGATCTACAGCTGCTCTCTCTGACCCCCGGACGGACTTCCCTTCTTCTTCAGGATGGAACTCGACTTCTCGTGGCTAGAAAGAGACTGCCCTTCCGAATTTTCTCTCTCATCCTCGTCACCAGAAAGTGGGCTGACATGGCAAGTCCCTCGGTTGGCGGTACAGCCTGTATGATCTTATTTTTATCTTTTGGCCACACTTAATATTCTTGTCGGCGGCTACTCGGGAGGGAAACTACCAGGGGCCTCTGGTATCCCAGACCGATGGGGAAAAAGGGGGCTAAACACCTTTTGAACTTTCGCCGACAAAGGCCTATTAATGTTTATTTAAGATAATAATATTTTAAGAAATGATAATTATACACCCCTCAGTATTTTCAATACATAACACAGCAAATTCAGGATTATAGTCTCGCCATATTCTGGAACTGATTATACAAAAATGTAAAAAACGCGCACATATCAATCATAATGATGTTTCAGGTTCATTGAAAGATGAACAATTATCATTTTAAAGAATATACACTTAGTAATAAGGTAATAATAAGTAAATATATATTTTCTGATTATTTTCAATAATGAATAATGAATCTTTTGAATCGATTACAACATGGGAAAAAAAATTCCTACACCTCTCAAAATTTTTGGTCTTACGTATCAAGATTCTAATAAAAAAAAAAAAAAAAAAAAAATTGTTCACAGAGCACTGTACGCACTATTGAATACCATTAAAAAAGAATAATTTAAATCAGTTACGAAATAGCGAAGACATAGGGTTTCTAACTTAGCAGTAGTGATTTATTATTGTTATTATTATTTATTATTATTAATTTAAAATTGTTGTATCGTAATAGAATCATTTAAAAAATAATAAACCACTGTGTAATAATTCGCAGCGTTTATAGAAGTTGTTTTTTTTTTTGTATCATTTGTGAATCTTGAAATTATAAAAACGAGACATATTTCTAAATTGATTAATTTTAAATAAATCATAAGTTTTGTTATATATTTGAGAAAAAGCACTACCTCATGAACAACAAACAGATGAAAAAAATCCTAAAATTAGGAACCTAATTTCTGAACATGAGGTTACAAGGAAATATTTGTAGATGAGGAGAAGGCAGGGTAGGATATTGACTGAGGGCTAAGTGATGGCTGGGGAATAAGTCGATACCTCTTCATCAGATTTTCATCATTCATCATCAATATCTGTTCTCCTACCATCAGTTAGTTCAGTCAGCGTCAGATCCAATCACCTTTCTCTCCATAAAAGAAAGGCCCATTAGCTTCTCTCCGGAAAATTGTGCTAAGTAAAATTCTAACGTAAATGGTTTGAATAGATTATACCAATCATTTATCACTAAATTTGGATATCTATGAAATGATAGTAACCTAAAAAAAGTTTAGTAATGATTTAAAAATCCAATATCGCAGCATAAATATAATAGACTAGGATCTCTAATATTTTTACATCTAAAGGGAATGGATATATCTTAAAATATTGGCACCATATTTTTATTTTATGTTAATGCTCGAGAAGTATTGGTAATAATTAACGATGGAGTGTGTATCATAAGCATATGACATTATTCAAGCGATAAAAGACGCACTCAAGTGCAAAAAGAAAATACCATCATAAACTCTTCAAATGCTTTATTATTCCAGAACGGCTTTTAAAATAACGAGAATAAGTGGGGTCACCTATGGGGTAGTATTTAACCAACTTTTAACAGCGGGTCCGACAGATGGTCTGATGATCTTTTAAATAAATTAAATTGTTCACAGAGCACTGTACGCACTATTGAATACCATTAAAAAAGAATCATTTAAATCAGTTACGAAATAGCGAAGACATAGGGTTTCTAACTTAGCAGTAGTGATTTATTATTGTTATTATTATTTATTATTATTAATTTAAAATTGTTGTATCGTAATAGAATCATTTAAAAAATAATAAACCACTGTGTAATAATTCGCAGCGTTTATAGAAGTTGTTTTTTTTTTTTGTATCATTTGTGAATCTTGAAATTATAAAAACGAGACATATTTCTAAATTGATTAATTTTAAATAAATCATAAGTTTTGTTATATATTTGAGAAAAAGCACTACCTCATGAACAATAAACAGATGAAAAAAATCCTAAAATTAGAAACCTAATTTCTGAACATGAGGTTACAAGGAAATATTTGTAGATGAGGAGAAGGCAGGGTAGGATATTGACTGGGGGCTAAGTGATGGCTGGGGAATAAGTCGATACCTCTTCATCAGATTTTCATCATTCATCATCAATATCTGTTCTCCTACCATCAGTTAGTTCAGTCAGCGTCAGATCCAATCACCTTTCTCTCCATAAAAGAAAGGCCCATTAGCTTCTCTCCGGAAAATTGTGCTAAGTAAAATTCTAACGTAAATGGTTTGAATAGATTATACCAATCATTTATCACTAAATTTGGATATCTATGAAATGATAGTAACCTAAAAAAAGTTTAGTAATGATTTAAAAATCCAATATCGCAGCATAAATATAATAGACTAGGATCTCTAATATTTTTACATCTAAAGGGAATGGATATATCTTAAAATATTGGCACCATATTTTTATTTTATGTTAATGCTCGAGAAGTATTGGTAATAATTAACGATGGAGTGTGTATCATAAGCAGATGACATTATTCAAGCGATAAAAGACGCACTCAAGTGCAAAAAGAAAATACCATCATAAACTCTTCAAATGCTTTATTATTCCAGAACGGCTTTTAAAATAACGAGAATAAGTGGGGTCACCTATGGGGTAGTATTTAACCAACTTTTAACAGCGGGTCCGACAGATGGTCTGATGATCTTTTAAATAAATTAAACAATCCTTGGTTATGGCGTCCTTCGGAGGAAATGTCCCCGCCCTTATAAAAAATGCATAGGCAAAATTTAGGACTCGCAATGTGGTATTACCTACAGTAGATGTTTAATATGGCATATTTTAATGGTAAAAAAGAAAATCTTAATTTTTAAGTGAAATAGCGTTTATTTTTTAAATTTTCCTTTTAGTTATGTATTTCTTTGCAAACGGATTTAACTTTCCGGAAACAGAATAAAGCTTTACATTTACAAATAGTTCCTCTAAGAATACACTTAACAAATTGTCCGTCACATTAACAATATTTGAAATTATAGTAGTGACAATTTTTAAAACCTAGGAAAACTCAAACTTAGAGCCTATATTTCAACGTTTTTATTATTAATATTTGCTATTTAACTTCTCTAAAATCCTTACACACTGCAAATGGACTAGGTATATCTCAATTATAATGTACATCTCTCAACGAAAGTTCTTAAACATATTCATATCTCTACCACATTTATAGAAACAAATAAATTATATGTTTCTTATATCTAGTGCCACTAACCTTAAAATAAGGTTATTTTACCAGAAGATGGCATTACAGCCGAAACGTAGTGCATCATAATTAAATAAAATATTGGTGAAGTTAAATATCAGCCTCCAATTTTATATTTAGACTTTGACCCTCACCTAAAATAATCTACACCTAATAAAATAAATTATAATTTTATATAAAGTTGATTGATGATAAAAAAAAATACATAAAAAACACTGCTGGTCTAAGAATAGCAAATGATAGATTTATCACCATAAAGACTACATGATCGTAATCATTATCCCTTAAAAGTCTTATTAACTGTATAAAAATTAAATGCATATTTTATATCTGTGGCGGTCGTGAAAAACTAGATAACTCGAGTTATATCAAAAATGACTTCACGTATCGTCCCTCAGACCTTCTACGTCTCTGGTTAAAAAAATTTCTAGGTGGAAGAAATTTCAGGTGAGAAGAAATCTGTAATTAATAACACTATTTTGGTATTACACAAATCATTAAGTCGCCCACCTGTAAAATCAAAGATTTTGACTTACCCACTTATTCACGACTGCCACAGATATATTATATACAGATATTATACTAAGCATAAAATTTAAAATAATTTAAAGAATTTACCTTCAATAGATTCAAATGTAACTTAGTTTAGCACTCTGGATACATACCTGAAACAAATTAAATATATTTTATACTAACAGAAATATAATTTACCTAGGTTTTAATAAGAAAATTCATAATATTTCTTTATTTTTTATTACTAATTAGTTTTATTTAAAGTGATAAAAATGGGTAATATATGGCAGCAAACAAAAGTTGGGAACAAATATAATTAAATACAGCGAAAACTAAAATAAGTAATAATCCATATTTTGTAATAATATCTATCTCATGAAATACAAAATAATCTAATAAATGAAGTTCATTAAAGTTATTATTAGCTTTACAAAGCACGTTTAATAAACCTTCTTCGCCGGCTATTAAGACACGACAACAATGACAGACACTGTCTACCTGCTTATGTATGCAACTTTTAATTAAAATTAAAATATATTTCATAAGTTTAATCAATATGAATAAACAAAAAAAAGTTTTTATTCTGGGGCATTCCATCCCCTAAGAATAACATACAGTAAACAGAGGAAGTCTAGTTTGTCTGGTTTAATTTAATACATAATTCTTTAGTCAAGTAAATTATTTAAAATTAATATACGAGGATTAAACCACTATAAACTGCCCGTATCTACAGATTACTACAACACTTACTCGACAAACGTTCAAAACTTCCAATTTATTACAAAAGGCTCATTTATGTTACCCTCATCACACATCTGGACGTATAAAATCGAGCTGTAGGGCTCTACTATAAACTACCTAATTCCTCTCGCATTCCTTGCAATTCTTACAATCCAAAATCCTTCGCAAAATACTAAATGCTCCTTATTTCGTTATTAATAAAATCATCCATAATGACCTAAATATCCCATTTGTAGCAAAACTATTCCAAAACAGACATGTCTCTTCTAATTCCAAACTCCCGACCCATACGAATCCTTTTGTACGCCATTCCCATTTATTCCTGACAACCCTCCGAGGCGATTAAAATGACGATGGCTTCGAGACTTACTGCATTGAATTGACATTGATTCCATTGGGTAGTTCTTTACAAGACATTTTTAAGCCCATAATTTTAAATTAGCCCATTTACTTATTGTATTTATTTTAAGTACAGTAGTTAATATAAATAAAAATGTTTAAAAAAAAATATATATATATATAGAGATAAAATAACAACATCGTATGAGTCAAGTTATGCATTATTAAAGTTAATATTTACCACAAAAGTATTTTTTTTACAGATATTTTTACAGTGCAACTAGAAGAAACTATTCCTCTAAGGCAAGACCCTGTGTGGAAAATGGAGTTCACCTCCGGCAACTCAATAGAAGTACAATAACAAACATTAACACAGTACACAGTAAGAAACAATAATTGACTAAACCAAAAAGTAATAAGGAATATATACAGGATACAAAATAAAGGCACGTAAATACAATTGAAATGTATAATACTTAAATAATATAAATACAATTATAAACAACAGCATATCATTCAAAATAAGCAAGGTCATTTACTCCTATGGAAAAATGGTGGTCAATCTTCGTGACTAGCTCATTCCGTCTAAAATACAGCTTCTTTGAAATTGATATATATATATGCAAAAAACAATAATAAAAAACAAGAACAAATCAAACCAACAACCTATAATTGAGATAACTACAAAGTTGGCAAATAAATAAACATCATACAAACAATCAACTATATACAATATATAAAATCTGCTAAGGGGAACCCAGACTGAGCGGAATCCAAGAGATCCCAGCGTCTCTCAGCCGCATCACTGGAGTTAGGGCGCAATAGCCACAAACATACAGTACATGAGTGGAGACCAGTTTCAGAACTCCATTATAACTGCCTCCTCACGGGGCCTATGCCGTTGCAATTTTCGAGGAGGATTGTGGGGGCAGGTGGAGTTGGAGAGGGATTTGAACTAATGGAATTTGTGAAAATTTGGATAGTACCAGGTCTAAAATAAATGGAATATTAAGGTCGTGGTAAAATTGATATGTTGTAATTTTTTTACATATATTACATTAAATCCTGAGAATATGTTTATTGAGGAGGATCTTGGATACATACCCAAAGTACCTTAATAATTTTTCTTCTTACGATTTAATAGTTAAAAACAATTCATTTATTTCTCCAAATGGTCTTTAATCAAGGAATTAATACAAATACCATAATAATAAGGTGGTATACAAAGTAGCTATAATATTTTATTTTTTTAAAGTTATACGATTAAATTGCAGTGGAAATGAAATCCTTGCTAATCAAATCTTTTTGCAAGTCTTTATCACAACTAGGCCAGGGTCATAGCTTTTCCCGATAATTAATTTTAAGAGAAAATGTGAACTCTAACCTTTGGGAGTGAAGTTGAAAGGTCACGAGCCGGACGACTCAAGCATCCCCCAGCTCGTCTCATTATACTCGTTTCCCTCATTTCACTTTCCAATTAGAGGAAAATGTTATTGAGATTCACTAATGAAAATAATGGCTTAAGACCTAAAATCTCTTAGTATCTGGACAAATTAAAGAATAACAATAAAAATGTTTATTTGTACAAGAATAGATTTTTTTCAGAATCAACGGGAAAACTGAGACAAAAACAGAGTACATTAAATAAAAGGACTAACAAGGAAAATGGGAGCAGATTTGGTTTTCCTTAACAGAGATAAAATCACAAGATGGAGTGAAAATCCTGGATGAGGAGAAGGAGCAGAAAAACTTGTATGGTTGTAATATAATGAATTATTAATTTTTATTATATATGTAATTTATTTGAGTGAATACATTTATGATCAGGTTCTTTTTAAATAAAAAAATGATCCATATTTTTCTCTCAACAATCCTTATTTTTTGTTTTTTCTCCTCTCAGCCTTTTGCCATTTTCAATGATCCTTTAATCTCTCCTTTCTATTGCATAAATAAAAATGTATATATTGTAACCTAATAAAAAAAATATACTTTAGGCTGAAACCAAAAAAATTCATCTGGCAAAATTTCTTATTACACAGACTGAAAAATAATCCGGTTAACCGTAAATGAGAGCGCTGTGTCCCGTAGAGAACTAGGTACTATACTGCGCAATATATTAGACTAAATAAGCGGGCTGTTTATGCTTACAAATGGCATCTCTTTAGTATAAGGTGCGCCTTTTAAAGTCTGTTTAAAAAAACAGACCGTTATACCTATATTACTAATTACATTACTTATCTAAATCTTTTTAAATTAATTCATTATTAGGTTCTTTTTAAATAAAAATATTATCCATATTTTTCTCCCAACAATCCTTTTTTTTTGTTTTTTTCCCCTCTCAGCCTTTTACCATTTTCAAGGATCCTTCAATCTCTCCTTTCTATTGCATAAATAAAAATGTATATATTGTATCCTAATAAAAACATATACTTTAGGCTGAAACCAGCATTGCCAGCTTCTTTATTATAATAATTATTGATAATAACAAGCTGACAAGGCTGGTTTCAGAATAGAGAAAAAAGGAAATAAAAGGATTGTTAAGTGAATAATATGGATCATTTTTTTTATTTAAAAAGAACCTAAAAATGAATTAATTTAAAAAGATTTAGATAAGTAATGTAATTAGTAATATAGGTATAACGGTCTGTTTTTTAAAACAGGACTTTAAAAGGCGCAACTTATACTATAGAGATGCCATTTGTAAGCATAAACAGCCCGCTTATTTAGTGTAATATATCGCGCAGTAGAGTACCTCATTCTCTACGGGACACAGCGCTCTCCTTTACGGTTAACCGGATTATTTGTCAGTCTGTGTAATAAGAAATTTTGCCAGATAAATTTTTTGTGGACAATCTTCGCAACGGTTTTAGAAGGAGTAAACAGTTGTGTTGTTCAAAGATTTCCCGCAAGTTAGCCTTCTCACCTGGTCAAAAGAAGAGGTGCCGAACCCAGGTGGTTTGATGAACAATTAGTTGAGTGAGTAACCTACATAATCATTAATTTGAAAAACGATTTAGAGTTTTCATAAGCGTATCTCCACTGGCTTGATTACCACATACTTTAATCACCAGTAAATGATCAATTACAAATGAGGGATGAAGGATTTTTCTTGTATAGCAAATAATAAATACTTATTTTTGTACTGTAAATACGTTGTTTTCTAAAATTAAAGTCGGAGGCTGATATTTAACTAATTGAATTTCTAATTAAGTACCCACTCACCTTAGACTAAAATTGTACGTTACACCACAAGATGCCACTATAGCCGAAATGTTGTGCATCATAACTAAATAAAATAGTGGTGAAGTTAAATATCAGCCTCCAACTTTATTTTTAGACTTTGACCTTCACCTTGAATAATCTACCCCTAGTTAAGTTTTCCTTTAAATAAGATAGTTATAGTTAATTTTAATGTTAATTTATAATTGTAAATTTAATTTTAAGTGGTCGCCAGGTATTATTCTTCCATTATTCATATTATAATTGTATTCGATATATTGAAAATTACATAAATGTGTTTTGTTCAGTTTAAATGTTTGGGCTTATTTGTTGTTGTTTTTTTTTCATTTCGCCTGTTTTCTTTTTCTTTTTTTTTTATTAATCCAATTTTAATTTTATTTATTAAGATTAGCATAGAAGAACTGTATGCCATAGGAAATGTGCGTACGTGCTTGAGATATTATGCATTAATGCTTATTTAGTTATATTCATTTATTTTTATTTTTTTAATTTATGAGTTTTGTAAAGAATCGGAATTCCTTTAAGGCCCGGTCACCAGTCAGTTATTTCGGTCATGTGGTGACCCCGAAGTATGACGCCCCTCATGGGATACGTCCAGCCTCTATAAAGTAAGTAACCGAAAATTGGGGAATAAAACCTGGACCTTGAGCGTAATCTCGGTCTAATCACTTTATTGCACCATCGTAGGTCAAGAAACTGGAAAAACTATATCTGAATTTAACACAAGATCGTTTATCGGTTGTAATAGTACAGTTTTTCGGTTTTTTATTTTTTTTATTGTATTAGTATTTAGACCATACTTAAGTCTGATATCAATTAGTTATTGCTAAAATATCACTTATTTACTAGGAGCATTCTGAAATCTGAAAATTTGGGGTGGTGTATATTATTCTATAAAAGGCAGAGGGATAGAACTGTCGAATTCGACCTCCTTCATCAAACGCCCGGATCGTACGTGAGCCGAATTAGCTCCAAGCAATTAAGTCTTCTCTTGAGAACGGACCAAATTTAGGATCTTTATCGCCATTTCTGAAAGGGTTCTTCCCTTCAAGTGCTGATTATAGACCACTAATTACACCATCGATATCCTGAATGTTTGCTCCTCTGCGTATCCATAAAAAGTTAGTGGCTTAATTAACGTTTAAGGGGTTTTGTATAATTATATAAAGTACTATGGTTAATGATGTAACCCATGGAAAACTATAACGTAAATTATAAAATTAATTCACGAATCCAGAAGCGAAGAATGAAAGTGAGAAAGAAAAAAAAAATTAGTCAGCCAAATAAGTCAGTAAGGCTTCTGCACAATGTGTATTGTGTGCATAAAGAGAAAATAATAAAAGCAACAAATTTGTTGAAATTGCTTGTTAAGATATTTTTTAAAATAAATTAAAGATATATTAAAGATAATTTGTTAAAAATAAGATGAACATATATCTTCATTTAAAGACGAGTCGTTATAAGTGTAGGTGTGCCAAATAAAACCAATTTTCATTCGTCAGAGATTAGTAACTTACCATTTTTTTTTTTTTTTTTTATACCATATATACTAATCGGACTAAAAAAGTATAGAGGAATTAAAGATACGTATCCTTAAGGAAATAAGTAAAATTTAAATAACAATATATATATATATATAATATATATATATATATATATATATATAATATATATATATATATATATATTATATATATATATATTGTTATGTATTGAGAATACTAAGGGAATAAGTTCAGTATTAAATAAGTTTGAAATTAGTCAAGTAAAGGTTTATAACTCTTTGTCGGTAAAAGTTAAAAGGATTGGACATCTCCCCCATGAGATTTTCCATGGACAGCGTGATACCCCAAGAACATTCTAGACCCCAGCCTCTAGGCTGGACAAAGACTGGACTGGGCACTCCCATATCAGCCCTGCCTTCCTTTGTTCGATAAAAGATCGGCAAATTCCAAAATATGGAACTTTTTTGGAGAAAGAAGAGGGGATAGAAGTGACGAGGGTGTTCGATCCACAAGAAGAGGCAGTGGAAGTGGAGTGAGAGACAAGACGGGTACTACCATCGAGAACAGCAGTTGAGTCGAGCCACGAAAGAGTCAGAGGTCGAAAAGAAGTCCGTCGGAGACCAGAGAGCAGAGCCGAGTCGCTGGGGTACGAAACTTAGTAGTGACCAATTCCACCATCTTCGGTAGCTGTGTTTTTAAGGTAACCTTTTAATGTTATATTGTATGGCAAAGATAATAACCACGAACCCCTCAGTATTCTCAATCATAGGTCTGGAAATTGTGTAAATAGAGTGTAAGCCTGAAATCTATGTCATAGTTATATTTAATAATAATTGCTCTAATTTAAATCTGTTAGTAATTTGATCTTCCCCTGCATGCCACTCATTGGATTGATAAACACGAAACCTTTGGAAAGGAAATCCGATGGTTCCGAAAGGTATAATATATAATTAAATTAAATAGATTAATTACTGATTTAAAGTTACCGCTGCCTTAGAAAAGCAGCCGGTTATAAACATAGCAATATATATATATATATATATATATATATATATATAATATATATATATATATATATATATATATATATATATATATAGTATAGAAATTTATTTTATAATTAATGTCCTTATATGATATGATAATAATATATTATCATATTAAGTAAGCATATACCATAACAGTTAAACAGTAGAAGAAAACAAACAAAAATAGGTCATACTGACATACTGTATAAACATCCTAGAAAAAATTAACTATTGCAACTTATTAACAGGCAAGAGAGCCGTCCAACTAGCCAAGGAATGACACTAAAAAGTGTTTTTAGCTGTTTTTCCAATAAAGCCAAGATTTAAATAATAATACTCTACTAATGCAATCTGCGAATTTCTTTTTTTTTTAATACGAAAATGTTTCCCCATAGCTCATAGAATTAAGTATTATAAAAAATAAAAAAAAATTAAAAAACCTGTACCTCTACAACCCATGAATGGTCTTAATATTATCATGAAGCACACATAGTGTTCGTACTGTTTCTAGGCCAACGTTCGTATAATGAATAGGACCAGGTTTTCCCCCATTTTTGGGTACCCAGTATAAGAGGATGGGTCTGCCCCAAGAGGGTCTCCATACCCTTGATTCAACCTATCCCCCCCTCCCCGGCTGAAATGACAGAATAAATAATCTTGTGTCACACCCGGAATTCGATCCAAGGACCCGGATAATAGTAGATAAGTGCTCTATCCACTAGACCACGCAGCTCCCATTATATATTACAAAAATGAAATTAATTCGGTGAAGGTTTGATTCTCACTAAGATTTAAATATCAGCTGGAACATGACAATTGAACTAAGAGTAAATGTGGTTAAAAAAAGAAGGATATTTTGCAATAATTAGACTGCTATTTAATAATTTAAGTAATGTGAATTACACAATAAAAGTCCATACTTTATTAAGGTATTTTTGAAGCCTTCGGCGTCACAGCGCCATATTTAAAGATTTTATTCATTTTTTTTATCGAAGCTATAACTTGCTTGTCAAATTTGAGTTCTAAAATTAAATGAGCAGGACTCCACTATGTCTGTATGGCAAGGGTATCCAAGAAATAGCCTTGGCATACAGACATAGCATCAAAAATATTTTAATAAAGAGATATATTAGTATGAAATGTTATTGTTTAATTCACCTTAGTTACTTATATTGAAGGATATTGGAATATTCAATATTTAGAGTAACGTGAGGACATAAAAAAAGTACTGAAAAATTGAATTATTGGAAGGCCGATGAAGTCCTTGTCAATGAAGCCGATGTCAATCCATAATGGATAACTGACAATAAGAGTGCTGCTATTTCATGACATTTCAATGTAAATTATTAATAATATTTATATCTAGTTTGAGATTCAAACGTATGATTATCTGCGCATTTACAAGGATGGCGTGACTCAGAGCGATTAGTTATAGAATGGAATAGTTTCTACCGACTCTATCGGTTTTATTTCTTTTAAATAATACGTCTTCAAAGCACGTAAGGGTAATCCAAAATTACAATCTTACATAAATAAATAGAACGGGTAAAAATATTTTATTTATTTATCAAAATTATTTGAAAAAAAAATGGAACATTTACTGGCGATAACCTATAATGTTAAGCTAAGGATCTAAAATGGATAGACTCAACCAAATATACGGACAGTTATATAGACTATTGAACAGAACATCACAACATTCCGTTGGAAACAAACTATTAATTTACAAGATAATTCTTAAACCTATGTGGACCTATGGAATCGAACTATAGGGTACTACTAAATTTTCGAACACCAAACGTATCCAATCCTTTCAGTCCAAATCCTTAGAACAATAGTCAATGCTCCCTATTATGTTAGAAACAAGACCTTACATCATGACCTCTAGATCCCTTATGTCCTGATCTCATTCCATCCAAATTCTCAACTTTGCACCAGAAACTTACTCTTTTTCCTAATCCCCGGACACAATCCCTATCTAGTGCCAACCATCCTTACAACCCTCCTCGTAGGTTGAGGCGGCAGTGGCCGAGAGATCTCTTATAAATACGCAACTGGAGTGCTGGCAATGGCCAACTTCTCCACTCATGCCTGAGAGTGTGTGGCTCTAGCGCCCTCACCCAGTCTCCACTGCCTAGACTGGTGACGCGGGATCTCCTGACATTGTGCCACGGCATCTATTTCTGGATGCAGAGGTTCGATTCGGAGTTCCCAACGGCAGTATGTAAATATTTTATATAGGTATGAATGTGGCCAAGATAATAATTATTTTCTTTTATTTCATTTTTATTTATTTATTTTTTTCATTTGTTATTGAGGTATTTTATTTTTTATTTGTTTTTTTTTTGTACATATGGAATGAATGACTTATTACCTAAGATAGCGGCAGATTGTATTATTTCTCAAAAAAGCACTATTATTTCTAAAAAAAATGGATAGAAAAATGGTGGTCCCAAGCCAATGCGATATCAAGTACTCGTTACCTATCTTAAATCTTTAAGAGCTAAATGAAAATTCTACCATTAAATCATCAAATGTTGCTTATTCCGGATATTCTAAACTGATAAAGAGAATATATGGGGTCACCAGTGTTGTAGTGGTTAGAATAATAAACATATATGACGAAGGTTGCTGGTTTGAACCCTCTGATTTATAAGAGATTAAAAAATCCTTGGTTATGCTGCTTTTCAGAAATGTGGTCCCGAACCTGTGCGATTTCTGGCACTCCTTAATAATCCTAATTAAACTTGAAGAGGCGAAATTCAAGACTCCCACTGTAGCATTATTTGATTAGCCACATCAGAATAAATTGTCGTTAAATGAATAAACCAACTAACAAACAATTTTTCCGCAAATTTTAATATCTAAGCTAACGGGGTCTGATAAAATAAATATTTTTTTATTATCATAAAATAGCCATACATTTTTATTTCAACGTTTTTTATAAATTTTATTTATAAATATCTATATATCATGAGACAGTCATGGACCCCGGAACGTAAAGTGATATGGATTTATTTATTTATGTAACAATAAATTAATTTATAAAGAAGAGAAAGTTCTAATCAATTAATTAAGAAAATTAAGGCAATAACGTAATCCAAATTTCAAATCAAGTATAAACCCAAAGGAAGAATACACATTATAAGAAGGAAATTTTAAATTGAAAAATACATTCCTTGACTAAATTATAAAAATATTTATAATAAATGTTATTCTGTTTCACTGAGATACCAAATAGAAGCGATCTATTCCATTTAAGCCTAGATCATTGATTGTGATGAGAGCTGCCAAACTGGCTAAGTTGGAAGGTAAACAAGCAACTACTGCAGGCCGTCAGTTCTCCAAATATTTGAACTTCTCCGGAGAGGACTGCCCTTCGGAAAACAAATACCTCTTCCTACCTCCCTCTTAGTTTACTGGAGGTGATAGCCATCTCAGGTCAGGGGAAGGCAATATTTGCAGATATTCGGCAATTAGAAAGGCATTTCATAGCTAAGCATAATTATCTTAACTTTAGATCCAACTCATTCATCCGAATTCTGACGAAATTTCATGGAATCAATCCTCTTACAGATCTAACATTTTCTTAATTTATTCCTCTTGATTAAAGTATTCAATACATTCAAAATAACAATATTAATGAACAATAATCACTAGCTCATACCTGTGTTATTTTACTTTTCACAAAATTTTCAATATGGATTATATAAATATTTCTATATTTAAGTATCGGTTATCGAGCATTTGACATACAAACTCCGAAAAATCCCCCCTCCAACATAATTCCTCATCATCCAGTCCTATCTCACTGACATATCCTTCAAAATAAACACAATATTTCCTATTCATCCCTTTTTGCTCAGTCTACTGGCGTCCCACAAGGCAGTATCCTCGGACCCATTCTCCTCACAGTATATACAGCTGACATCCCTTTGCTCTCTGCTGACTTTCGTTTTTACAAGAAACTTTGGCCGCTTCGATTACTACTACACTTATTAAACAAACGCTCTAACCTTTCACTTAACTACAAAAGACTTCTATACATGGCTATCGTAAGGCCTATATTTCATGGACTTACGGAGTTGAGCTTTGTAGCTCTACTAAACCATCAAATTCTTCGTTTATCCAATCCTTAGAATCCAAAATCCTCGACGCTCCTTACTTTGTCACAAATTAATACGTTCAGAAAGACCTAAATGTTCCATTTGTTGCTGATCTGGCGCGAACATGATATCGCTCCTTCCACACCAAACTCCTCTCCCACTGTAACCCACCAGTTCCAAACCTTGCTTTCTCCTCCATTCCTGACAATCCTCCGAGGCGTCTGAAAAGGAGTTGGCCCCGAGACCTTCGGGCTTAAAATAGTTACAAGAGTGCTATCATTGGATAGTTCTGTTTCATGTCATTTTTCTTTTATCATATTTACTTAAATATGATAAAAGAATTGTAAAAAGATGTAAATTTAAATAACTGTTAAAGGAAAAAAAAAAGTATTGGTTATCTAAAAATTGGAAGGGGATCCCGAAAAATTATACATTTGATCATAATTATGGTTAATAAATGAGTTAGATTGAACGTTAACTTCAAAGATGAATTTATAATGGAGCTATAGGATGTTAACATTGCATGGAATGTGATGAGAAAGAATATACCCATCCTCATCAGATTTTTGTGGAATCGTTTATAATTCATACGAATGCGATTTTTCCCTTTAGAAGAGGTAGATGGTATTCCTCCTTTTTGTTCTAAAAATCAGAATTAAAAAGTTAATAATGTTCTTAAAATTTGTGCCTTTATAGTAGGCCCGGCCCGTAAAGAGTAGTAAAAAGGTACTGACTTTCCAATAATTGTTATATAATATTTAAAGTAGATGAACAAAGTCCACTACTGATTAATATTAACAGCGTTACGAGATTTTTTTAAACTTATAAATAAATAAAATATTTTAAATAATTTGTCTAAAATAATAATACGCTGTGTGATGACAGTTTATAATCAATCAGCAAATTGACTGTAGCAGAGGGGTCATTGGAATTTCGCACAGTTACACTATTGTCATTTTTATTTCTTCTCGATATTTATTTCAGAACTGTATTCGTTTATAGTTTAAATACTTTACTTGGTTCATAATTCTTTAGCCCCTTCAAGGTTGGGAAACTGCTTTGAATCAAACTTTACCCATCCATTTCGTAGATTTACATGGAATAATAAGACAGGCATTTTTTAAAGAAATGATACTATTTATTACCGTGGACTGATTGCTAGAAAAACAATTTTTAATGTTCAATGATTACTTGATTCGTTGATTGATATAGTACAACGACTCCATATATTTCTAAGCTGCACTCACATAAAAACTAACCTCAATTCTAGGTAAGGCATTATTTTTTTCTTTTTTTTTTATCAATAGCTGGAAGATAAAACTTTCCATTTCTGTTTTATGGTCTAATATAGTTTACGATAGCCAGTAGAAAGATTGCACGTTATATATGTAGGTCAGGCACAGCAATATCTTTCGACAACGTATTTCTTCAAATAGGTTTAAGGTAGATGGAAAAACCATTCAGAATCTCAACGAATTTCACCATCTCTCGAGTATGACTATTTAATAAATATTTAACGGATCAATTTGTTTTTACTGTTTGTTGAAACTGTTTTGTTTTATTAGGAATATATAAATTAATACGCTCCAGTATAATTATCTATTTACTTTATTAATACAGGCAATCCACAGTAACGGTGATGTTTGCCAGCGTACAATGTTGCTAGTCTTGACATATAACTGATTTTTATATTTATATTTACCATTATTAAGTATAATTTTATACAGTAATTACCTTTTCTTTCTCAAAATATGTTTTATACAGTTCAAAATCGAAAAGATCAAGAACTAAAGAAAAAGCATACTTAGATTTATCTAAATTTATTAGTTCACTTGGCTTTCACTTTAGGACCAAATTATTTTTATTTCATCCTAAATTAATTCTATTTATTTTCACTTTACTTTAACTATATATATATGTGTGTGTGTGTGTGTGTGTGTGTGTGTGTGTGTGTGTGTGTGTGTTGTGTGTGTGTGTATGTGTGTGTGTGTGAATCTGCTTGAGGAACCTCCTTGTTTTTATGTAGAGAGTTCAATTTAAACTTTTTACAAGGTTAAAAGTTATCAGCTAGTTTACATATACTAAAAATAAATATGCTGGGGTTAATTTTATTTCTTAAATCAATACGTTGAAGATTAATTTAACAGGGGATAAACATATAGACAATATAATTGTTTTGTTGGTTTACTTTGAGGTGATAATTGTTACTTCTTCATGTTCCTAATCTTATCCTCCCCTACCGTTGATCAGTGTAGAGACTCCTACATTATAGAGCCTGCCCCAAGCGCCTCTGCCCTGGCCAGCTGCCCACGCCTGCTCCACTCCATACCTCTCCTCTCCAAAGCCGCTCTGACACCACGTTCCCATGTCTTTCTAGGTCTTCCTCCTGCCCTTTGTCGGTCCACTCTCGACTCGAACACTATTTTTGCCATCATATCCTCCTGCACTCTTTTCACATGGCCAAACCAGAGTGATTTATTTTCTCCTATCGTATTTTCGAGCGGTTTTACCACAATATTACTCCTTATAATGTCGCTTCTTATTCTATCCCTCTTTGTTTTCCCCTCTATTCTCCTCAGGAACCGCATTTCCATTGTTTGAAGTTGGCTTTGGTGCTTTGAGGTGATAGTCCAGGATTCGCTTGCATAAGCCATTGTAGGGATGAATGTTGTAGGGATGTTTTTATATACAGTCTTCTTACCTGCTTGGAAACTTCTCTTTTTCCTAAAGCCTATATTTAGAGAGTGGAAACATTTACTGAATAGTTTTATTCTTTCTATAATTTCTCCATCTACCTAGCCTTTTTTCGCTTTGAATGGGCACCAAAATATTCTTAATAAGCACCCTGACATGTACCAATTCTTTTCCCTTCAATCGAATGACTCGGTCAGCCCTTTTTTCTTTTCTTATAATCCTCATTATTTTCGTTTTGTTCATTGTTATATTCAGCAACTTAGATTTTTTCTGCAGGTCTCGGGGATCGTACTGTAGATTCTTTCCATTATTTTCAAATACAATAATGTCATCTGCGTACTTTAGGAGGATGAGATTAGCTGGTAATAGTTTCCTGTGGCCTACTGTATAGGGCATCATCCGCAGTTTGGCCTTCTTCAATGCTGTGTTGAACACCATTATGAACAATAATGGGCTAAGACTGCATCACTGCCTTATTGCTTGTGTGTTCTAGAACTCCTCTGAGGTGTGATTAATTCCTTTGACCACATTTCTTTGGCACTCATACAGACTAAGAATGGCCTTTAGGCCTTCCAGGGCTATGGAACGAAGTTTTAGTCAATCAGTGCTTTTGCAATATCATGTTTCATTCACGACTATTGTTTTTATTGAAAACAAATATAAGCGCAACGGCATGTGTAGACGATCTGGCCGTATTGGTGGCCTCAAATAGTATAGCTGGTCTGAAAAAGTCAGGTGAACGGTGTGCCAACCTAGTAAGCAGATGGTGCGAGAGGAAAAAGCTGAAGATGGCCACAGCCAAGTCTCAAACTATTCTCTTGCGAGGTGCGACTGACAGGGCCCATCCTATAACTTAAATATTCAAGGAGCCAATATTCGTCCAAGTGAGGTTGTTACCTACCTTGGCATTAGGATTACTTCAAAGTTCAACGTCACGCCTCACTTGGACCACTTAAGAAGTAGGGTGGGCTTGACTCTTAATGGCCTCAGCCGTATAGGGGGCGCTTTTTGGGGCCTCAGGTACCCAGCGACATTGGCTATTTACAAAGGATGGTTTTGGGTATCCTGAGTTATGCGTCCCCAGCATGGAGTCAGAATCTCTCGCACCGACAAAAAAGTAAGTTGGCCACGATCCAGCGAATAGCTCTACTCCGGGTCACCAGAGCGTTTGGAACAGTGTCTCATGAGGCGGTGCAGATGTTAGCAGGAGAGAAACCAATAGACCTTCTCCTAAGAGAAGACTATTACGTACATAAATTCAAGAGAGAAGGTATGGCGGATCTACCAGAAAACCTTAGAGTGAGGATCAACTTAGAACCCAGCAAATGGAAGATGATTCTCCGGGAGATCACGATAGAGGAATGGAACCGTCGGTGGGTGACGACGCCAAAAGGTGCTGATCTAAGGAAGTATTTTCCCACCGTCGGGTCAAGACTGGAAAAAACATGGATCCTCCCGGACTACTGGGTTTCACATGGGGGCTTCCGAGCAAAACTTGCTAAGCATGGAAAAACATAAGTCCCCTATGTCCCAGTTGTGGTGTTCGGGAGACCACCGAGCATATTCTCCTTGCCTGTGCCGCTTATGAGACACTAAGAACGAATCATCTGAAGAACACAGGCCTCTACATCCTCACGGAGAGTGACATTCCTCACTTAGTAACCAAGAAAACTACCCGTATTACAAAGCATTCGTGTACGGTGGAATGGATGTGTTGGTCCAAGTCACTTCACGCTGATTAGGGGAGAAGCATGAAGAAGGCTGCCGAACATTTGAACTAACTTTTAGGTTGTATCTTGGTACTTTCAGAGCTGCTAGCACCCGTATTGCCTTCAAGGCAGGAAAGGGTTTAAATAAATAAAATTAAAAAAAAAGCGCATTAGGTTTTCAATAATAGAATAAATTTAAATACAACCTATTCATTACATAATATCTTTCTTAATATTCTAACACTTTTCATCAAATGCTACTATGAATGAAACAAAACATGATGTGAATGAGAAACCTAGATTAATACTACCCATTGATTACACAATACTATTTAGAGCACGAGTAGATAACTCGGGGCATACAAATTAATTAATCACGAGATTTAGCAGCCAATGTAAAACGGTATATTCAATATGAGCTTCATTAAACTTCGGCATCATTATTCGGAATGTATTCAATGAAATCCACTCTCAGTTAAGAGTAGGATTTTTTTTATATATCATCATTATTCACTGCTCAGTATATCACGCTCATTTAAATAACAATGTTTCATTAATATTATAAATTAATATAAAACTTCTATCTGAATATAAAATAATTGTCCAAGTGATACAGGCACAATCAGTGAACATAAAAAAAACAAAAAAACTTGATAGCGATTTGGTGGTAGTGTGGCAGGTTGTGGGTTCATAAGCTGTAAACGTCGAATAGCAACAGTGATACTTATAGAATATATTTACAGTGCGAGTGGGCAACGATTCCATAACCAGCATGATTGCGAGTTGGGTGTTCGAGTGGGTTACCGCGCACTACCAGATGATCAAAAACTTGTAATAATTATAAGGTCGTGGTTCGGTGCTGGAGGAATTTTAATTCTGGCATGAATCCCCACCCACACTAAAAGTAAGTGTGGAAAAGAATAGTTAAATTACCAACTCTCTGGGTTATTTTTTTGTACTATCTTCTTTATATTGAAACCATTTTTATTCTCCATGTCTACTAACGTACTTATTTAGGTGGATTACAATAAAAAATGCGTTAAAGACCGATTACATAAACATATTAGAGTACAGATAAAACGGATGGAGAAGATAAGAGTAAGGTTTAATCAAACACGTTAGTTGAGCTTTAGAAATTTTCTTAGTTTCTTGGCGAAGTAGGGTTTTAATACAAAGAGATAAAGGTTAAAAAAAAATAAATTCATGGACAGTTATTCAAGCATTTTTCTTCATAATCATTTGCTTGTTTATATAAACTTTAATTATATCACTCCGATATGGAGTTACTCTTCTCAGATACACGGATAAGCAAAAAACGCTTAAATGCTAAAACTTTTACGACCCAAAAATACTTTCTTAACGAAAACCTGAGAGTTCTGCGCTTGCGCTAGTTCATTAACATACGTCGTTATATCGTCTCTTCTTTATGAACAGTTTTTAGTGTGTAATAATTGTTTTTATTACATATAAACAATTAGTGATTGTGCAACAACATTCGTTGTCAACAATGGACTAATCCTACTGACTGTAAGTAGTAATATTTACGATTACTTAGTTGTCGTATGAAGTAGAGCTGAGAAGCCTTATCTTTTTCGCCATATTGCGATCCCCACTCAGCTTCCTCAGCTTGCCAGTCTTCCACTGACCCCTGGAGGGGCCACGTCGCGCTCCGGACAACAAGGTCAAGGTCGCGCGGACGTATTTTTTTGTTTTATTTTTTATTTATTTTTTTATTTTTATGTATCAATGAGATACTACCACCAAGTCATGGCGGGAAAGGCAAGCATTAAACGCTCCAGGTCAGCTGGCTCTTCTGCTTCCCCGGTCAAGCAAAGGCAAAGACGTAATAACAAACGCCCTACGCCCCCCTCATCAGCTGCTTCTAACGAACAGGAACCACAACCCGGGACTTCATCGCAAGGGATGACTGAGGAATCTCCCTTTTTTACTCCTAACCCCTACCAAGTACTCCATATCGAGAAAGAGGTCATGGAATCAGAATCTACACCGAGAGATCCCCGCCCTCCTCCCATATTTGTTAAAAATATACGAAATTTTCAACTCCTATGTACCCAATTAAATAAAATCATTGATAGCAAAAGCTACACATGTCTAACGCGAATCAATGACACAAAAATATCACCCGATTCAGCTGATGTGTACCGCAAAATAGTAAAATATCTTACTGAAACAAAAGCTGATTTTCACACGTATCAGCTAAGAGAGGAGAGGGCATTAAGGGTGGTAATAAGAAATTTACACCCCTCTACACCAGCTGAGGAAATAAAGGAAGAACTGACGTCTCTTGGGTTCAAAGTGCGTCAGATAACTAATGTCATGAAAGATATTATAGAAGAATCAGGTGACAGGAGTAAAATTCCTTTACCTCTATTTTTTGTGGACTTAGAACCGTCTCCAGGAGTAGAAAAAATTTATGAAGTGGAAAAACTCTATTACACGAGAGTAAAGATTGAAAAGCCATATGTAAAAAGAGACATTATACAATGCCACAATTGTCAAGCATACGGCCACACGAAAACGTATTGCCACCACATACCGCGCTGTGTTAAATGTGGTGAACAGCACAAGTCTGAGCAGTGCAATAAATCACGTATAATCCCAGCAGTTTGCGCTCTGTGCCACAAGGGACATCCGGCGAATTACAAAGGCTGCGAGATTTACAAGAATCTCAAGACAAGATTTCTGAAGCCCCAGCGCCAAGAGGAGACTAGACCGAGGAGAAACCCATCAAAATTCGTCGACCCGACAGTTTCGTTCGCCCAACAACTTGGTGGTGGTGACCAGTCTACTCAGTGTGAGGCCACGCCGGTTCAACATACACTCAAACATCCCGAACCTGAATCTCAACCACCTCAACATTTTAATTCTCAAAAAACTTCCCAGCATCAAATTTCTCCTATCCCTCCTCCATCAAATGTCACAGACCTCACCAGTTTAATGACATCATTCATATCAGAAATAAATCAATAGTTATGCCTCTGATATCAGTCCTAACAAACCTAGTATCAAATTTAATTCCTGCCTTGAAAAAGCCCTAAATGATTCCATCCAACTCCATTTCCATTCTCCTCTGGAATGCGAATGGTGTTCGAAATCATATTAATGAACTAACTTTATTACTACACGACAAACGTATTGACATAGCTCTTATCACTGAAACACGACTAACTAACAAACGATCATTCAACATCCCAGACTACCAAATATACCGAACTGACCATCCCGATGGAACAGCTCATGCCGGCACTGCTGTCATCATCCATCGCTCCCTCTCCCATAATTTATTACCCTTACCAGTACATAACTTCCTCCAAACCACTGCTGTAATTATACAAACCCGTCATTTTCCTATAACAGTAGTTGCAGCATACTCTCCTCCAAAAATACCTATTTCCGAAATCCAATTTAATTTATTCCTTAATTCCTTAAGGCATCATTTCCTCATAGGTGCGGACTTAAATGCCAAACACCAGCAATGGGGAGCCAGAACTACAAATTCTCGCGGGCGAACATTGCTGTCTGCACTCTATTCCACTCACTGTAATATCCTCTCCCCCGATTCCCCTACCTACTGGCCTACTGATCCTCACCGTAACCCCGACCTCCTCGATTATTTTATCCACAAAGGGCTAGGACCTTTAAATCATTCCGTTTCCCGGCTCGATGACCTTTCCTCCGATCATAGCCCTCTTACCCTGACTCTCTCATTATCTCCTATTCCGAAACTCCCTCCACCATCATTCCTAAAGGCCCAGTTAATTGGAACCTCTTCCGCGAAATAATAACGGATGGAATAGACCTCAGAGTATCCCTCAAATCTCCACAAGATCTTGATGATGCGGTTGATTCCTTTACTACCCTTATCCAACAAGCAGCCTGGAATGCATCTTCACCTTCTCCTTCCCCAAAATACTACCAGAAGAATCCTATACCCCAAAACCTCCTAGATCTAATCCATACCAAACGACGCTCTAGAACCCTCTGGCAAAGAACCAGGCACCCAGACGATCGTAAATCCTACAATTATTACACCAAATTAGCTAAAAAGAAATTAGATACCTTTCGATCCCAATCCTACAATTCCTATCTTTCTTCACTATCTATCTGCGACAATTCCCCCTGGAAAGTAACCAAAAAAGTTCTTAAATACCAATTCATCTCCCATCCCATCCGACGTGAAGATGGATCCTGGGCTTTGTCGGATGAGACTAGAGCGGAAGAATTTGCCAAATACCTTTCTAAAGTTTTTATTCCACACCCCGAGCTCAATCCTGCTCATACAGCTAACGTAAAGGAATTCCTCTCCTCTCCAATTCCTCTCTCTCCACCCCCTAAAGCTATTAACCCCTCTGAGGTCAAATTCCTTATAAAGAAACTAAAACCTCGAAAAGCTCCTGGCTACGACCTCCTCAATTCTAAGATCCTTCGTCAACTGCCCCAAAAAGCAATTATATTCCTTACCTACCTCTATAATAGTATCCTCCGTACAACCCACTTTCCTTTGGTGTGGAAACACTCCATCATTCTCCTTTTTCCCAAACCTGGTAAACCTCCCAACAACACCTCATCCTATAGGCCTATTAGTCTCCTTCCGATCCTTTCAAAAATCTTTGAAAAAATCCTTCTCAAGCGTATCCTACAGTTAATTGAAATTCCTTTCCACCAGTTCGGATTCCGCTCACAGCACTCCACTGTACAACAAGGCCTACGAGTGGTTGACCATATATCCTTTACACTTGAAAACAAGCAATATTGCACTGGTGCCTTTCTGGACGTTGCTCAGGCATTCGACCGGGTCTGGCACGATGGCTTGCTTTTCAAACTAAAAACCCATTTACCACAATCCTTGTATCTAATCCTACAATCCTACCTTTCAAACCGTTCCTTCAGAGTCCGCTCTGGTTCAGAATTTTCCAATAGTTACCTGATCGAGGCTGGTGTACCTCAAGGCAGTGTCCTAGGTCCTGTCCTCTATCTCCTATTTACAGCTGACATACCTACGGATCCTGATACCTTCTTAGCAACCTTTGCCGACGATACTGCCATTTTATCAACCCAATCAGATCCCGAAATTGCATCTTCCTATCTACAGAGACATCTATCCTTGATTGAATTTTGGTGCGCTAATTGGCGTATCAAAATTAATGAATCCAAATGTAAGCACATCACCTTTACCCTTCGCCGCAGATCCTGTCCACAAGTCAATTTTAACTCCATACCCCTTCCCTGCTCTGACACAGTCCGGTATCTGGGATTCTTACTAGACAAAAGACTAACGTGGAACCCACACACTCGACTTAAACGACAAGAACTCAACAGACGATACGGCCAACTATATAGACTACTAAACAGAACATCAAAACTTTCTGTTGCTAATAAACTATTAATTTACAAGACGATTCTAAAACCGATATGGACCTACGGACTCGAACTGTGGGGGACAACTAAATTTTCGAACATCAGGCGTATCCAATCCTTTCAGTCCAAAGTCCTTAGAACAATAGTCAATGCTCCCTATTATGTTACAAACAAGACCTTACACAATGATCTGAATATCCCATTTGTCTTCGATTTAATCCCATCTAAATTCCTAAACTTCCACCAGAGGCTAACTCACCTTCCTAATCCTTTATCCCAATCCCTATCTAGCTCCAGCCATCCCTATAACCCTCCTCGTAGGTTGAAACGGCAGTGGCCTAGAGATCTCTTATAACAAAGCAATGCTGAGTGTTGGCAATGGCCAGCTTCTCCACTCACGCCTGAGAGTCTGTGGCTCTAGCGCCCTCTCTCAGTCTCCACTGGCTTATTAGACCGGTGACGCGACTGACTGAGAGGCGCTGGGATCTCCTAGCCTTGGCCCCAACGCCCACTTGTGGAGTCGGGGTTTAATTCGGAGTTCCCAGGGGCAGTATGTAAATATTGTATATATATGTATGAATGTGACCAAGATTATTATTATTTATTTCTTTTATTTTATTTTTATCTTTATTTACGGTTATTTATTCTTCTTTATATTTTATTTATTTCTATTTATTTTGTATTCATTTATTTTTATTTCTTTATTTTGTGTACATAAGGAATGAATGAACTCTAATATCACTAATACTTATTGCCCAAGATTGTGGCAGATTGTATTATTTCTAAATAAATAAAGGTTAAAAAAAGATAAACGAAAACCTACATACGGACTTGCAGCAACCATCAGTTGACCTACACATAAGAATTCTCTAATATCGCTTTCATAGCAAACTTTACGGACACGACAGTAGACTAATAAGTGACATGTAAATAGCTAAAATACCTGTTAGAAGAAGACTGAAAAGAAGCTGAATGTGAGACATTTTCTGCTAAAAAGCTCAGAAAGAAGTAGTGCTTGGCACATTCGTTCCCCATCCCTATCACGTCTGCTAATGTTAAAGTTTTCTCTCAGATATTGCCTATTTGTCAGATAACTTCTGACAGATTCGCATAAAAAATATATGAAGATAAAAAAATAAATGCTACAATATGAATCAGTAATTTGGATGGCCGGCCACCACAGGTTTCCCAGATGCGTTAGTGTTACAGATAATTACTACTTTTTTTTTTCCCCACTCCAACCTCGCCTTTGTTGGCTATACGGGGATATCTTACTCACCAAGGGAGAGGAAGGGGGAATTTCCCGCTGAGTTAACAGTCCCTCAGCAGCGAGACGCGAACTCGAAATCGTTTTTATCTAGAATTCGTTAATCGGGTTGCTGGGCAACGCGCGTACTGTTCTTACGCGTTAACCCGCTCAGCCACCCAGCCCCCATAAATTCTTATTTCTACTTAAGAATGTGAAATTCGTCTGCCTAACAAGCTGACATAGACTGACTGTAAGAGTGCTGTCTCCAATGGGTGTCTTCAATACGAAAGTCATTTCCAGTGAGATAATATATGCCTGTGGGTTTTATCAGCTTCGGAGAAAAATAACATAATGCTCCTGCTAACGAATAGCCGTAAGCTGCGGTATTTGTTTATGTTCTTGAGGATTTATGAGTCGGTGAAAAATTCATAAACGAAAACCTACATACGGACTTGCAGCAACCATCAGTTGACCTACACATAAGAATTCTCTAATATCGCTTTCATAGCAAACTTTACGGACACGACAGTAGACTAATAAGTGACATGTAAATAGCTAAAATACCTGTTAGAAGAAGACTGAAAAGAAGCTGAATGTGAGACATTTTCTGCTAAAAAGCTCAGAAAGAAGTAGTGCTTGGCACATTCGTTCCCCATCCCTATCACGTCTGCTAATGTTAAAGTTTTCTCTCAGATATTGCCTATTTGTCAGATAACTTCTGACAGATTCGCATAAAAAATATATGAAGATAAAAAAATAAATGCTACAATATGAATCAGTAATTTGGATGGCCGGCCACCACAGGTTTCCCAGATGCGTTAGTGTTACAGATAATTACTACTTTTTTTTTTCCCCACTCCAACCTCGCCTTTGTTGGCTATACGGGGATATCTTACTCACCAAGGGGAGAGGAAGGGGGAATTTCCCGCTGAGTTAACAGTCCCTCAGCAGCGAGACGCGAACTCGAAATCGTTTTATCTAGAATTCGTTAATCGGGTTGCTGGGCAACGCGCGTACTGTTCTTACGCGTTAACCCGCTCAGCCACCCAGCCCCCATAAATTCTTATTTCTACTTAAGAATGTGAAATTCGTCTGCCTAACAAGCTGACATAGACTGACTGTAAGAGTGCTGTCTCCAATGGGTGTCTTCAATACGAAAGTCATTTCCAGTGAGATAATATATGCCTGTGGGTTTTATCAGCTTCGGAGAAAAATAACATAATGCTCCTGCTAACGAATAGCCGTAAGCTGCGGTATTTGTTTATGTTCTTGAGGATTTATGAGTCGGTGAAAAATTCATTTCCGAATCAACTAAAAGGTATGGAATGTAGAGATATCATATATTTCATAATAAAATTCTCACATATGTATAGTGACATTTCCTCTTTGGTTAAAATATAATGGGATAATTCATCCTGTAATAATTGCAGAAAAATCGGACTATAAAAAAAGAAAAAAATCTCAAGACAATGTTAGGTTTCAATACCTCTAACATACACCCTCAAGTTTTAAATATATGTATGTAATATCACGCAAGGCCTTAAAAAAAAATCTATAGGTAGATACAACATAATAACTATCAATAATATTGTATGCATTGTAAGGAACAAATCTATATATAATGCATAAATTATTAGAAACTACATGAAGTTTTTTAAGATATTTCAGTCTGGGTATAAGTAAATGTTCAGACTAGTAATGCTAGCTTAGTATGCGAATAGTAGTAGCACGAAGGCCATAAAAGTGGACCATAACATTATACTACACTGTAAAACTAACCTACATTCGCGCCAACTGCTGAAATGAGTTTATTTTGAAGAGAGCTTTAGGTATCAATATTCCATTATTTATATCACCATCATACATATTACCTTGAAGTAATAATAAAAATAAAAGTAACAAGAAAAATATTAAATTTAAAAATTGATAAATAATCAACGAATATAAACTGATAAATCATCATAATAATCATATTTCATTAAAAAAAAATTGAATCATCTATTAAATGAGTTAATGATATAATTATAAATCTTATTATATATAAAATAATACCAATATTGTAAATAAATGAAAGCCATGCACTGCAAACGAAAAATAAAAAAAAAATGAGAATACACATGTCCTCCAATTTACTCAGACACTAAATTACGAGAAATTCTCATCTGTAGTTTCTCAGAAACTTTTTCAACCAGAATCAAGTATATAATAATGTATTCCTACATATTTATTCCAGCCATGACCAAATAGAAATTACTACTTTTGTGCTTCACTTTCAACACACACACACCATTTTGCGGATCTTGATCATATAGAATAAGAGGATCCTAAAACGTGTAGTGGAAAACTTTAAAGATCGCGATACTTTTCCCTACTATATATTTCATATATATGTTAGTGGAAGTAATAATAGTATTAATTTATAAGACAAAAATATAAGTAAAATAAAAATAAAAAATGAAATTCAAGATGATTTAAAGCTCTGAAGTCGGCAGCTATTTTGGTATATTTTTGATAAGTTAAAACGTCAGCCATCCTTCAGGAGGAAACCGATGCGGTTTGGCTGACGTCCAATGGTTATCAATATTCAAACCCTTCAACATTTGGCATGCCAATCAATGATATTTCCGCATACAGCTAAAGTAGGATAAATTATATAAGTGTATGTGTAAAACGTATTATAGGAAATATATGTAATAAATGTATGCTGATAACACTAAAATGCCTAATACTTGTTTGCCAAATACTAAAAAATAGAAGATAGTTGTTTCATTTCATTTGACCCTAAATCATTGCACAATCCACGAGAAAAATAAGCCGATCGAAAGTCGGAACAAAAATAAAAAAGCCAACATTATCATCGAATATGCAAGCTTCAAGTGTGATAATAAAACAAAACATGATTTTCAGTGGACAGGAGTCATGCTTGCAAATTAAAAGAAAAGCATTTGGAAATTTTTAAAGATGCATACAAGTAGTCAGTTCACTACAAGCTGGTGTGGTTAATGGCATTCTTCTCGCATATCTCTACTTAAGATCTGTATCAGAATATATCATAAAATCGTTAAAGAAAGAAGAAGATGACATCGATATTAAATATAGAAAATTGAACCGGTCTGCATAGACACGAATTCATAGATAGTTCAAGTTTTTATAGTGTAAGGGAAATAAATTTATTGTGCTGAAAAATAAGTTCGTAGCGTTTTTCACTATTTCGATTTAATCCTCTCTGTGTTTATAAAATCATGTTCACTTGGTCAATAATGTTTACATATTATAAAAAATGATTAGTAAGGACGCTTTTATGCATCTCTTACAACCGAGATTCCTTATCTTTAAGTGGTAATTTGCTTGCTCAAAATGAAAGAAAAAAATAATTTATTGATGTTTTCATTTCCAAAAAGGATTATCCCCTGCACAGACGGTTACCATAATTCGCAGTGTGTGGCGATGATTGGTCGTCCAACATTTCATAATGATCAAATTCGTACATAATTCATTATAAATATTTAATTTTATTATTGAATAACCAAATCATATAATTAATTACAAATACAAGAATCTGAAGTTTTTATTGAAATCCCCAGTGAAAAACGCTATCAAGTTATTTTACTACTTTTACTATTTTACTGCTTATTTTTTAATTTAAATTCCAATTTAGTCACTCCACTATCCAGCAATGTCATCGTGTGGTGGACGTTGTCTCTTCTGCATTAGAGCGCGGATTGTACTGCACTGGAGCCTTCCTCGACGTGGAACAGGCCTTTGATCGAGTCTGGCATCCGGGATTGCTTTACAAACTCCGAACGTTCCTCCCTCCTACATATTTTCTTATTATCCAGTCATACCTCAGTAATAGATCCTTTATAATAAATCACAATGGTTCCTACTCCCCATCCTTTTCTCAGTATGCGGTGTTTCTCAGGGCAGCATCCTGGGACCCATTCTTTATACAGTCTATACAGCTGATGTCCCAACCCATCCTGACACTTTCCTTTCTACCTATGCCGATGACACTTGTGTGTTATCAGTCAATAACGATCCAACTGCTGCATCTCAAACTCTCCAATCCCACATCAGAGACCTTGAGGTATTGTGTTAGAATTGGCGAATTAAAATAAATTCCAACAAATTCCACCAAATAATCTTTACCCTTCGTCGTAAACCTATGACATCCTGCCCTACAGTATCCTTTAATAATATATTCCGCTTGTTCCGGTTGAACAGATCCGCTACCTGGGACTTCTACTTGACAAACGGCTAACATGGAATCCCCACACTAGACTGAAACGACAAGAAACTGCTCAACACCGACACTTACTTGACAAACGGTCAAAGCTTTCTCTTAACTACAAAAGACTCATCTACATGACCATCATAAGACCTATCTGGACGTACGGAGTAGAGCTATGGGGGTCTAATAAACCATCAAATTTCTCTCGTATCCAATCCTTAAAATCAAAAATCCTTCGTAAAATCCTCAATGCTCCATATTTTGTCACTAATAAACTTATCCATAAAGACCTTAATGTTCCATATGTTACTGATTTAGCCCTAACCAGGTATCATTCATTCCATGAAAAACTCCATTCCCACTCTAATCCACTGGTTTCCATTCTGTCTTCCTCCTCAATTCCTGATAACCCTCCGAGGCGTCTGAAAATAAGATGGTCCCGAGATCTTCTAGTTTAGGATATATTTAGAGTGCTGCCAATGGGTGGTGTCTCTACAAGTATTTCATGTCAATTTACCATATGTCCATCACATTTACTTGATGTATTTTGTATACAGTTGTAAATATCAATAAATATGTTTAAAATTAAATGAAAATTCCAATTTTGAAAGAATTGTAAAATTAAAGCTAGGACACTTCTTAGAAACGGAATCCTATGAAGAATCGTATTGTTTTTATTCGTTATAAGTTTCAATAAACAGATAAAATATATTGCATTAATTTTTTTAATTAAGTATATATTTATGAATTTAATAGACTTACTTGTTTAGAAATAAACGAGATAATATTTTCACACATTTTTTATTTTATTTTTTATTATTAGAATCTATAAGAACAAACTACAATTAAAAATCAATACCACAGAAGCTATCATTTTCATTTTAAATCCTCTTAAAAATAATTATTCTAAATCTCTTGGTTTTTGGTGAAGTAATGACTTTCAGAAATGTTAGAGAGTAACATTTGAAATATAGCCCTATGACGGAAATGAAAAAGAATAAAAGATTTTATTAAGAACCTTTGGAAAATATCAACTTTTCCTTGGGTGCTCCAGTCAGCTACTGGAGATATTAGAGTGGAGTTTAGGCCATGTGTAACATCTGCTTCCCGCAGCCTAACTTTCAAACTACATACTAAATCTAAGACCCTAACTAATATACTTTAAAGTCTCAGACAGTTCTGTGAGCTTATTCCAGTTATATTCATTTTAATAATTCTATGAATAATGAATGTTCCCTGCAGCGAGACATAATCAGTGAAGATAATTACGGAAATATTTTATTTAAACGGTTATGCCTTCACAATACAAAATAAAGTTGCTTAAAATGTTTAAATAAATATAATACCACTGTTACGATGGTATTTTTTTGTCTAATGATTTAATAAAAGTAACACATTGGCAAAACTTTAATGAGAGTTCTACAAAACGTTAAATAACATATTTTTAGACATTTCGAATAATTATTATAAATTAACAAGGAACGTTAAATAACATATTTTTAGACATTTCGAATAATTATTAGAAATTAACAAGGAATACAACAGTAATATTCCTATCACGAAAATAAATGAAAGGAAATCAAAATAAAAAAAATAAAAAAATGTGTATGCATTGATATTTTTTTCTTCGCCCCTTTAATTTTGATGTTTTCAAGGATGGGAAAAAAGAATTTTAGTAATGGGGCTTTTCTGTGATTTAATTAAAAAATTATTATATTTCGTTAACACTCGTCTCGAAGGTATCTATTGGGTTGTAAAATAGTTCGCAGCGTTTTTTAATAGTGATTTAAAAAAAAACTTCAGATTATTGTAAATATTTCCAATCAATTATATATCATATATCCGAAGTCGAAGAGTGATGGTTGTCGGTGACCAATGCTTGAATTTGGTCATTAACAGTGGAAGGACGACAGCTTTGCGTTTTCCAAGTCAAAATTTCCGGCCCTGAACCGAGCAAACCACTTATGGGCGGTAATTTCTCCTTAAGTATCAGCGTCATACACACTCCAAATTTTATTAACAGTCTCTGCAGCGGATTTTCCTTTTCCGAAATAAAAAAATAATTTAATGACGAAAATAAAATTTTTTCTCTTCCCTTTTGAGCAAGCAAAATATCACTTAAAGACAACGTATCTCAGTTTAAATAAAAAAGCACCTTATATAATCCTTTTTCAAATCATGTCAACATTATTGAGCAACATGATTTTATAAACGCAGAGAGGATTAAATTGAAATATTGAAAAAGCGCCATGAAGATACTTTACAACCCAATATATTTTAATAAAAAGAATTTCATTCAACAGGAAAATAAAAAAATTCAGAAACATTTTGAAATAATTTTTCATTAATGCTGAGATTATATAATAAGGCACCATTTTCTTTATTTTTTTATTTATTTATTTTTTTATCAAATTTACCTGTTATAATCTGGTCTTTTAGTTAATAATATCTATGATATCTAATATATATCTATGATATCTAATATCTATAAAAATAGTTAGAAAAACAATGATTTTAAACAAAACAATAAGAATACGGTTTTTTTTGTTGTTTTGGTTTTAAGGGCGAAAAAATGCGAGTGGTTATTATTGCCCGAAACATCTTCAGAAGACGATTAACTTAACTATGATGAGGGGGGGGGGGGAATTTTAAAAGGACGAAATTAATAATAGTAAAACAGAACAATAGGAACAATAAACATTATGATTTAATCGGAACTGCATACACGATGATTAACAACACAAGGTAAAAAATTATAAATAAAAAAAAATAATAATAAAAAATAAAAAGTGAGAGTCACTAACATTCAAGGTGATTTAGTGAATACATTCGATTATATAATTGATGGTCATGCATAAAGAAATAGTTTGCCTTGTAGTAAATCAATAACTGAATCCAGAACTAAGTGTAAAAATAATTTACAAGATTACACTGTCTTTCAAGGATAATTGTGTAATAACGATTGTTTAATTGTGATCTGACATGACCGTAGACAAAGTCAGTGAGGGCCATTAAGATTATTAGGAAAAATACAATTTTTTTTTTGTTTTTGTTTTTTTTTAACACATTTATTAATATTTACAACTTAATTATATACATCAAGTAAATGTGATTGACATAGTAAACTAACATGAAATACATTTAGAGACGCTACCCATTGGCACTACTCTAAAAATATTCTAAACTATAAGGTCTCGGGGCCATCTTCAGACGCCTCGGAGGATTATCAGGAATCGAAAAGGATGTTTAGAAACTAGTGGATTAGAGTGGGAATAGAGATTTTCATGGAATTATTGATACCTGGTTCAGGCTAATTCAGTAACATACGGAACATTAAAGGTCTTCATGAGTGAGCTTATTCGTGACAAAGTAAGTAAGGAGCGTTAAGGATTTTACGGAAGATTTTAGATTATAAGGATTGGATATGAGAAGAATTCGTTGGTTTAGTAAAGCTCCATAGCTCTTATCCGTAAATCCAAATCGGTCTTATGGTGGTCATATAAATAAGTCTTTTGCAATTGAGTGGAAGGGTGGAGCGTTTGTCCAGTGTCAAAGTAGTCGAAAACGTCGGGCAATTTCTTGTCGTTTCAGTCTTGTATGGGGGTTCCAAGTTAGACGTTTGTCAAGGTGGAGTTCTAGGTATCGAATCAGTTCAACGAGGGCTAGTGGAAAGTCATTAAGAATACTGTAGAGCAGCAAATAAAAAGTTACAAGTTTCTTTCTATTTTTTAAACTTGAAGAAGACTCACTTTAAAAAAAATGAATTAATCATTTTTTTCTTCCAATTTTATTTTATTCTGTTAACAACTCAATCATAAGTTGTTAGATAAAACACAGAATGTAATTAGAAGCGAAAAATTCGTTATTAAATTTTTAATAAAGATAAAAACGTTAAATATGGTGTTAGGATAAAGAGTGTGGTTTTAAACACAAAACACGCACTGAATTTTTTTATTTTTATTTATTTAGAGAATGAAAAAAGTAAATAAAAAATCTCATATTTTTGGACCCATAACCACTAACCATTTTCAATGATCTTCAAACCTTCTTACGAAAATCCTGGCCACATTCATAATTAGAATCTAGGTGAGTATTGTAATATAAATATACCAGCTAGTTAAATAACATGCATCTCAAAATAAAGGTCGATAAAATTTAAAAAATAAATAAATAAATCGTAAATATTAATAATAATAAATAGATCAAATAACACAATTTATTATTGGTGATAGCAATTATAAACGTATTTCTTTAATGTAATATAAAAAAAAAAAAAATTAAATTAGTAAAACAAGCTAATAGGCAAGAAAATCCTTCCGCTACCATGTTTGTTTCTTAACAAGCCTCTTTAATGAGTCATTAGAGATCTAATTAGTTCGCTTCAAGTGGTCCAAGCAGTAATTCAAACACTAACTCACTCCGTCCACTTCAAACCGTAGACATTTCAAGATGTCCTCAAAAATGTTTTTATTTCTCAGTTTGTTTATTTCACTAATGATATCTAGCATTTTAAAAACGTTGTTTAATGCTTAGTATGTACCATAAATATGTTAATCATTGCAATAAGAGTTTATGTTGATGGAGTGGTTCTAAAATGTTTAATAATTACACGAATATGTTAAAAAATATACTGTAAAAAAAAAACTATTATTCTGTACGCTTTAAGGAATTTTCACTTTCGAAACTATTTTTGAAGCCATTTTTGTAGCAACTACTGCAGAAGATAAATTACAGGCACCATGTTTTTGGTTTATCTACGTAAGAAATAATTCTGAATAAACATTAAAGCTATTGAATAATATACAAATAGAAAACATTGAACATATAACGTTAATAACATAGTTGACCTGAGCTTATTGTTATGAACAGGAGAATCAATATTTTTTAAATTTAATTTCCATCAAGAAACAAATATTACTGAATCTAATATTTTTTTTCTTTAGGATAAACAAATTTTCAGAGAAATTATTTACTTCGATACGAATTCTTCTTTTCACCTTAGCATTTCCCTAGTTATTATGTGCTATGTGTAGAAAAAGTTCAAAGTCTTAAGACAGAAGAAAATTTCGAACATGGTTGGAGCAACATCACAACTAAGAGATATTTAAGAATAAAATTTTTATTAAGTAGCATGTTAGTCGTGTTGGCGACAAATTTAAAAATTAAGACCTTGTTTGCTATATATATTGGGTTGATGCAAAATTAATGCAGGTTTCCTCTATTGCAATACCTTAATTCCAATTGTGTAAACAAAGCTAATCCTAACATTAATCATTATTATACCAAAACAAACCTTATCTAATACCCTCTCTTTCACCATGAATTTGTTTAGTAAAATCGTTTTGTTCAGTGTGTTCAAAGGTCTTGAATCGAAAATGTCAAAGTGCGATTTTCGTCAAATTTATTTTTACGAATTTAAATTAGGGCGCAGCGCTGCGCAAACGGCTCGTAATATTAATGAAGTGTGGGGTCAGGGGGCTATTAATGAGTGCACGGTGCAGCGTTGGTTCCAGAAGTTTCGCAGAGGAGATTTCGACCTCGAAGACAAGGAAGGTCGGGGCCGTCATCTTGCTCTGGACAACGACCAGCTGAGGTCAAAAGTGGAAGAAGACCCAACCAAAACCACACGAGAAATGGCGGCGGAACTCGGTGTGAACCAATCCACAGTTGTACGCCACTTGGAAGCAATTGGTAAGGTAAAAACGTTGGCCAAGTGGGTGCCAGTAGTAACGCCAGACCACACGTTGCACAACCAACGCTTCGACGACTGCACGAGTTGGGCCACGAAGTTCTCCAACATCCGCCTTATTCACCTGACCTCTCTCCTACAGACTTCCACTTTTTCAGGCATCAGGACAACTTTTTGAGGGAGAAAAATTTTCAAAACCAGGACGACATTGAAAATTCTTTTCGTGATTTCATTGAGTCCAGGGATTCGGATTTTTTTTTCTGGTGGAATAAGAAAGCTTGTTGAACGTTGGCAAAAGTGCATTGATGCAGATGGAAATTATTTTGATTAAATATATATGGTTAAAGTAAAGATATGGCGTATTTACAATACCTACTAAAAACCTGCATTAATTTTGCATCAACCCAATAAAATACAGCAGATGTTTAAATAAAAACAGCTGTTGTAGTTGTGAGAATAATAAAGAGTGATTAAGTATGGTTCCTAATTATTTAATAGCATTAAGCAGACATAATATTGGCGACGATGGATAAATTTAAACCAAAACGTGTAGTTTGTACAAGTCAGCTTACAAGGCTGGAGACGTTATTACAAGAACCTTAAGAATCATCACTATCAATTGAGGAAACAACTTACTCTTATGATAGGTTAAGGGAAATAAATGACAAATATCAGGAGATTCTGGCTGAATTGGAAGCTCAAGTAAGTGAAAAATATCTCTCTGAACGTTTTGATTACAGGTTTAATTTTGAAGATATACATGAAAAATATTTTTGAAATCAAGTTGTTTTAAAAAAATAAATTAAATATCGAAAATTCATTTTGCAAAACAGACTTTAAATTCGGATGCACAACTCAAATCATGTAGCTTAAATTCTAAAGTTTTAATGAGGAAATAGACTACTTTCGAATTTCTCTCAAAAATTCAATAATTTCTTAAAACAACGAAATTGAACAAGATGAAAAGAACGTTTTAATATTTTTAAATTATCAGCCTCCAAATATTTACCAAAAATTAAGAAAAATCTGGTCGTCCTATTATGAATTTGTTCCTGTGACAACAGTTTATTCGAGGCCTAAATGACCCTGTGATTTTACAATTATTGTATGATGAACTAGTCAATAAAGCCAAACTTCTAGAACTTTAAAAGAGAGAAAATTTGGTGGTAAGCTCCGATGAAGAAAAAGAGTTGCAATTAAATCAAATTTGTAGTAGGGTCCTCTCATCGAAACAACAAAAACCAAATTGACATTCGACAGTTTAAAAGGGAAATGCTACCACCACGCTTCTTAGAAGAACAAGAAAAATGAACGTAGGTTCAAGAATTAAACCTGCAGTAATTGTGGAAAAATCGGTCATCTAAAACGAGCATGTGTTTGTGTTAAAACTTGAAGTATTGTAACCCGGGAAAACCAAAATGAAACTGTTATTTAATAAATACAACAGATGTTTTAATAAAAATCTGTACCACTACAACCCACGGTCTTGGTCTCAGTACATATAGAGATTCGTACTGTTTCAAGGCCAACGGCAGTGCAATGAGGTGATTAGGCTTTAATCAGCGCTCAGCCGCCAGGTTTTCCCCCAATTAAATTTGGCATCCACTTTATAGAGGCTGGGTCTGCCCCAGGATGGGCTCCATACCATATGGTCACCCCCCGACTGAATTAACAGAATAAGTAATATTCTGCCTCAGCCGGGATTCGAACCCAGGACCCAGAGCACAGTAGACTAGCGCCCTATCCTCTAGACCACGCCTCTCCCTTCATAAAAACAGCTGTCATAATTGTGAGAATAATAAAGAGTGATTAAGTATGGTTCCTAAGTGCGTAATTATTTAATACCATTAAGCAGATATAATATAACACACCTTTTCGCGGAAAACTTGGATTCGAAAAGTTCCCTAACTAATAGTTTTGATCATTATACTAAATATTTGATTAGTAAAGTAAAGAAGTGACTCTATATCTATCCACAAGAGCTATAATTATATTTTACTTCAACGGTGTCTCAACAGAAAAAGAAAATGCGAACGAAGCAATTATTTATTTTGGCGTGACAGCCCAACCTCCAAGACTTTCCCCTTCAGAATTATTAATAAACTATTTCGCGCTAAATCCAGTTATATATGAGTATTGCTAGTCCCTAGAAGGCTGGTTAAAATATTCAGATTGGATATCTCACTCACTCAAGATAGTATATTCGATAATTTAACACTTCGACTTACAACAAAGTTAAAAATATGTACTCTGATTATAACTGCAATGACAATATTATAAACCATAAAATTATAATTTATAAATTATTGTAAATAAGATATGTACAGACAGGAGGGCTAAATTTTGGATATTGATAGAACATAGCATACTTCCTTTAGCGTAAAATATAATATCAACTAGTATTTAACACTAGTTTTTAATTTATTTCAGTCTCTGCCTGTATTTCATCTTATGTATTTTGTTTAATATATATAATATATTTGACAATTAAACCGCTTTAATAAATAACAAAACAACGAATAATCATACGATGGAGAGATACACAATTTTCAACATTCGAGCAAAATTGATACGAAAGGTTTTTTTTCTTTTATTGATATTTACAACTGTACAATTTACATAGTACAATAAGTAAATGTGCTAAAAACAGACCATTGGCTTGAAAAGGACATGAGAAGAATCTACCCAGCGGTAGCACTTTAATGATTATTTGTTCAGCAGGTCTCGAGGCCACCGTCTTTTCAGACGCCTTGGAGTATTATCGGGAATATATGTCGATGAGAGGATGAGGGCAAGGGGGTTTGTATGGGCGGATAATTTAGAATGATAGGAGGTGTATCTTTTTTGAGCGATTTCTGTAACAAGTGGGATATTCAGGTCTCTATGGATGAGTTTGTTGGTAACAAAGTAAGGAGCGTCTAGGATTTGACGAAGGATTTTGGATTGCAAGGATTGGATGCGGGAGGAATTCGATGGTTTAGTGGAGCCCCATAGCTCTATGCCATAAGTCCAGATAGGTCTAATAATGGTTATGTAAATGAGTTTTTTGAAGTAAAGAGGGAGTTTTGATCGTTTGTCAAGTAAGTGTTTTAATAGTCGATATCTACGAGCAGTTTCCTGTCGTTTAAGTCTTGTATGAGGATTCCATGTAAGACGTTTGTCAAGATGAAGTCCAAGGTATCGTATTTGTTCTACAGTGATAAGTGGAGTGATACGAAAGCTAATACTAGAACACGGCACTCAGCCAGAAACAGAACAGAGATTGAAGACAAAATTTAAAAAATATGTTTTTAAGTTCCATAAAAAAAATACTTTAATCAACTTACTGTAGTGTAGGAAGGCAGTCCAAGCTTTGCAATATTTTGTGTTATATTAATTTTATTAGTATTTTCCTTTGGTTGGTTTTTTATTATTATTTTTCCCTTATGTTTGATATATTAATTGTTTAAAATATTATAGATGAAACTGCTGCAAACTTAATAATACGTGTAAAGATAATAAATATGATAATATGATAAACAACATTTTGATCTATTATCATGTAGTTCGAGCATTGAAACATTTTGAAATTACGCAGTTTTTTGTTATTGTCAAAAAAAAAAAAAAAAAAAAAAAAATGACACTTTTTTCAAACAGATCCTTCATTTTCCTAGCAGGTAAAAGATATTTCTCATAGAAACATTTTATATACGGTATAGATATTCTAGAATTTTTCGATTGCTTGTAAAACATGAGTAGCGAGATGGAAAAGTGAGCAAGACACTGGACTACTAATTTTTCAGCAATGACGGGAATATTAATTATTATGTTAACCCATAGGCTCGAAGCTGTGGTTTAATCAATGTATTGGGACTTACTTAGCAACTACGAAGTGGATACACAAAAATTGGAGGAAAATCTGAAAAGTGAACGTGATTTCTCCCAAATCCCTTCGTTTGCAAAGATATTGAACCAGAAATAATACGGATCCTTAATCCAAATGAGTAAAGCTTTTTTTATTTTTTAATAAAAGGGAAAAAAATTAATAAAATGATAAATCAACCGGATTACAGGAAATAAAAATTTTAATGAATTGATTTATTTGTAAGATTTTTTTAATATTCCTGGAACTATAATAATAATTCACGAATATAAAAAAAAAAAAAAAACTTTGAAAACTACATTCCATGAATTCATCTGTTAGTAGATAGAAACGTTGTTTCTATTATTTTGGCGGTTAGACAAGGTAGTAGACTGAAGAGCATTCGCGCCTAACCACTAAGTTTATCCCTCAACCACATTAAGGGCCGGTAAAGCACCTACTTTAGAGAGACGGAGCCTAGCAAGGTTTCCAGACCTCACAGTAAATGTATAGCAAGTTTAACAGGGAACAGTCTGGTTGAAGCTGGAAAGCTAACAGTATTGCCTTGGATCAACTAAAATATTTCTCTCACCATCATTTAATACTGTATTAAGTATATATTAATTTCACTAACCTATACATGAAACCAATACTGATGTCAATAAAGCTATTATTAGTATTATATATGAAATATATAGTAAGAGAATATATTGCGATCGTGTTTTCAATATCAATACATATTATAGCCCAGGCAATGAAGGTCAAAAATGGCCTTCAGTCAGAACAAATTAGAGGCAAGCTACATTTTTGCCAGCTGTTAGGACCTTATTAAAGGAGTATTTTATCAAAAGTCCCCACTTCTTCTCCTTGTGCTCCCCCCGCTAGCCCACCTTGAACATCCGTTTCGGGATTCTTTTAGTTATTATCTATAACTTAGCTATTATTCGATCGATATTATCGCGTAATGTGTCGTTTTATTTCTTTATCCATAAGCTTTAAAACATGTTTTATAACATTTTTGCGGCAGACAAAAGATCAGCTTGTCTCTAATTTCTTATGACACAAAACCTTCATTGCCTAGGCTATTAACATATAAGTGTATATTAACTGTATATATTTACTTATAATATATCAACAATATAACTGAAAGTATCTTCAATTATTATTGTTACAGTATTTTTGATAAATTTAAATAAAAAATAAATAATGTCCATCCTAGATATACATATCCTGTAGCTCTTGATATACAATTTCTGAGAAATGTCTCATATACCATTGATCTGGAAACTAGGAGAGATTTTATACGACTTAAACAGTTCGAGGAACAATCCCGTTATAAATCCATCTAGGAAGAGAGTTCTAAATTTCTAGGAAATCGACTGAATTTCACACTTCAATTATTCTGAGCTTCCTAGACTGTCTTCATTAGTCAACATTTCCTGTATAAATGATTTTTCATTAAAGCTTCTGAGAAATTAGGGGCGTCTAAAATGTATATTAATATATATATATATATATATATATATATATATATATATATATAATTACTACTTTTTTTTTTTCTTTTTTGCATTTCTACAAATATCTTCTTAAACTTCTATAAAGTTTTTAAACACGTTATTGATAGTTATAATAACTTTTATTTTATTATCTGTCATCCTACATGCTTCCTCATTGTCCAGTCAAACCAAGCTGGCACATCCTTCAAAATAAATCACAAGAGTTCCTATTGAACCTATTTGACTCAGTCAGCTGGTGTTCTTCAAGGCAGTATCCTGGAACACATTCTATGCAGCTGATATCCCAACCCATCCTTGCACTTTCCATTTTACGTATACTGATGAAACATGCATGTTTTTTATCAATAATAATCTAATTACTGTATCTTTATCTTTTAAAAAGATGTGTACATTTTAATATTTAATTTTTAAAATAAAATAGTTAATATAGGAAAATAATAACTAAAATAAATAGAGCTAAAAAAATAATAAAAACAGAGAATGTTATTAAATGAATTAATGATTCCAAATATTTATTTATCATAAGTAATAACCCCTAAATTGCTTGATTCTTTGCAACTAAGTTGCCAGTACAATATTAAAAGATATAGAAAAGGGAATAACAGTTATATAGGTTTTTTTCCAATGAAATGTCCGTTTTTATAGTTTCTGAAATACATAAAGGATTTTGCAGATCTCTGCTGTTTTCTTCCGAATGTTTACATATTTAAAGTAAACAGTTACTAATCCTCTACCTTTGTATTATAAACATTAGCTTCCCCATCAATTACCCACTTTTTAGTATACCTCCAAATATGAACATGGAAACACGCGATTTTCGAATAATATTTTTGTACGAGTTTAAACTCGGACATGCAGCAGCTGAGGCCGCTAGAAATATTTCAAAGGCGTTTGGTTGAGGGAGTGTTAATGAACGGACCATTCACCGTTGGTTTGCTAAGTTTTCAGCTGGGGATACCGACTTGGAAAACTTGCCCTGAGGAAGACCTCCGTCCGTAATCGTAAGACAACGATGTCCTCAAACATACAGTAGAAGGAAACCCCTACCAAACAGTTAAAGGACTCTCAGCACAACTAAATGCAAGTGTATCTACCGTTTCCAGACATTTAAAGTGTATTGGGAAAGTAAAAAAGCTCGATACATGGGTACCTCATGATCTCACTGAGCGGCAGCAATTGAAACGCCTTGAGACCTGCGTTTCTTTGCTTACGAGGCAAAAAACCCAAGCCTTTCCTTGAAAGAATAATTACCTGCGATGAAAAATGGATCGCATATGACAATCAGCGTCGGTCAGGGCAGTGGTTGAACATCGACGAAACCCCGGGGCAAATGCCAAAACCGAATTAGCATCCAAAAAAAATTATAGTTACAGTTTGGTGGTCCATGGCTGGGATAATTAGTTATTCCTTTTTACCTAGAGGTGAAACCATTACCTCTAAAACGTACTGCAATGAAATTGACTAAATACACACAAAACTATTTAAGAAAACAACCTTGATTGTTAAATCGGAAGGGTCCTATACTCTTACACGACAACGCTAGACCCCATGTTTCAAAACACACCGTGCGAAAATTGAAAGAACTGGGCTACGAAGTTCTTCCGCACCCACCATATTCTCCCGACTTGTCTCCAACAGATTACCACCTGTTCAGGAATTTAGACAACTTCGTCATAGGAAAACTTTTTGAAAATGCTGATTAAGTGAAAAGTGCGCTTTCAGATTTTGTTTCACTTCAAAGCTCAGAGTTTTCCAGTTCGGGGATAAAAAAGTTGGTGTCACGTTGGGGAAAAATGTGTAGAAAAAGAAGGTAAATACTTCGAATAAAATTATCTTGTTTTCATATCGTATTTTTAAAAAAAATCTTTTACCTTGAAAACGGACATTTCATGTAACACAACCCAATATAAGCAACTATAAATTGTTCCTATTTAAACCCCATTGCTTATGACTTTTCGTCCCAATGTCAAATATCATAACTATACAGTGAATAAAATAAATTAATATGCACAAATTAAAATAATGAAGGTCGTGGATTTATTGGAAACTAATGAATCGTATTTTTTTTATTATTATTACTTTTTGTTAAGGATTTTTCTTCATTCTTTGGCAACATTTGTATAGAGGCCGGATTAACCTTGGTTACTTACTTATTGAGTTTAAAACTATCCTGTTCCCTTTTAAAATATAAGTGTATGTGCATTTGCTTATTTGAGCAGCAAACAACTAAAGTATACTGCAAAAAAATGAATTTGGATATTTTAAATACATTCCTATATTTTTATTTTTACTGAGCCGATATATTTATTATTAGTTGTATCACACAAAATAGATAATATAAACTAATTAATATTAATGCATTTAAAATTTAACTAATTATCAATCTAACGAATTACAACAGGCATTAAAACACCATCGTAACACAATTTTACCTTTTGTGCAAACTTTGGAAAATTCAACTTAACCTTAACAAATCCCAACATATTACATTCACTCTTCGACATGATACCTGCCTGCCAGTATATCTTGACAACATCCAAGTTCCACAGACAAACACAATAAGATATCTAAGCTTAACATTCGGCAGAAGAACGATATGGAGCCCACACATCAAGAACAAACAGATAATGCTATACTAAAGACTAAACATTTTATACTCACTAATCTTAAGAGGAACAAAATTAAAACATAAAGATAAATTGAACATTTACACTATTTTTTTTCTCACAGATATGCAGGACTGCCAAAAAGACACACAACCGTAAAATTATAATTTTTCAATCCAAAACTTTTAGAACTATTACAAATTCACCATGGTACCTTAGCAACGTTATCTTACATAAAGACCTCTACAAATGTTTTCACGACAAGTTACATGGACATATTAACACAAAAATACAAAACATGGCCCCTGCTAACATAAAGAAGACTGAAAATAAGTTGGATGAGGGACCTCCTAACATAAATGCCCATTAAGAAACACGCATGAAGGAGATGTCGCTGGCAACCCTTTCTCAACCATGCCTATCAACATCAACTTTATAGTACTTTCTTATTCTCTAATTGTCAACCACATGACATGTGTGAATATAAATATGTCAAGATGGAAAAAAAAAATAATGCAAATAATATTTAAAATAGTGTAATGTAATGTAATGAAAAGAAATTTTATTCTGGGACAGCTAGTCGACTAAAAATAATATAAATGTACAATAAAATATTTAACTTCTGGCTATATAAATTGTATTATATATTATATACAACATTTTATGGATATTAAATTATATATATATATATATATATATATATATATAATATTATATATATATATATATATATATATAAACACACACACACACATACTCATTTTCCGTTAATGCTGGTCAAAATAAATACCACAGAATACCTGTCAAAAATATAGGTTGTTATTTATGTATTCATAATTCTAATATTTTATTGTTTCGTATAATAAATGGAACGATGAGTTATTAAAAAAATAACAAAAATTAAGCTATATCCTTATTCATATGGCGCAGAATATTTTTGAAACAAGAATCTCGTATATAATCAAAGAGAGAAGAAACTATTACATTAGTAATTAATCAACGAAAAAACCTACAGAAGTATAGTTTATGATTTATGTTGTTTATCACCTGTGTTACAAATATGGATCTCAGCTAATAATATACATTCATGTCTAGTTATAGAATAATTTATAAAGCAGAGTATAAAATAGAGAATAGGATTTAGAAACAGAAGACCGTCGGAAACTAAAGGGAAACCAGGTTGTGGTTGGAAGAGGTCAGGGTAACGTTCCACCTGAACCTGACCTACTAAACCAATACAAAACCAGCAACGGCCAAGTTTGTTGTTTCTCTCCCATCGGAATAACACAAGAACAAAAGTATTAATAAAAGTGCTTAAATAATTCTTAAAATGCAGAGTTTTGAATAAAATTATATAATCATAAAATATATGATTGCATAATGTTAAAAATGCATACATCAAAATGGGTGTAAAATAATAAAATAAAATTTCTGACAAAAATTAATATAAATTAACTTGTACTTTGGATATTAACTTAGCTCTTGGAGTGGAGGGGTTTGAATAAATCTAAAGTGGTATTTAAATAATTCCTTAAAGATAAAATACATATATAGCTGAAGAACTGATATAAAAAAATCATCTTTCTAGGTTGGATATAAAAATCGAAACGACTCATAATTTTAACAATACGCATACATAATGAGCAATATTTATTGAATAATATATTTTCTCAGAGAAAAATCAATGGATTGTAAGCAAGTTAGTTAGATCACCTGCAACTTCTGAATTCTTAGTATTAAGTAACACATAAAACAAGAAGTAAATAGATCAACCTGATGGTTTTTAAAATTTTTTAGTCCGTTAATAAAAGAGATTTTCGAATATATTCAGCTTCCGCTAGTTCTCACCAGAGGCGCGGCTGAGAGAGAGGTGTTGGGATCCCTAGGATACTGCTTGTCGTTCGTATATAGTAGTAGTATAGTGGGAGAACAAGCACTGTCCAGGGTTCGACATCATATAGTAAATATTGAATATAAGTATGAGTAGGTTCACTTTACCTTGCATTTATTTTATTTGTATATTTTGTTATTATCTTCATATACTTATTTAATTGTTTTTTATGTCATTGAATTCCAACACTCTTCAAGCTGCGAATTGAATATTGTATGAGTGTGGTCTCATGGCATTATTATTATTGTTCCATTTGAGACAAATTGTGATATACCTGAATAAGAATTGACAATTAAAAAAAAAAAATGTTATTCTGTGCGAGAAGCAAGACGAATGCATTGGTATTTCATCTGTATATGTTAAATCACATTTAAAGCTGTATTTATTAATCATGTCAGTTATGTTATGTTTAATTATGTTCTTCAAAAGGAGAAAATAAAAAACAAATAATAAATGGTATTTTTCTATAATTATTTTATTGATTTTTTACTTTCACTTACTATATATAGTAAGAGGAAGTATTGCGATCGTGAAAATTTTCGAATTCCAGTTTTCAACGGAAATACACGTTTTAGGGAAAATACACGTAGGGGAAATACACGTTCCCCTGAGTCCAAATAACCTAGTCCCGCAAAAAGGTTCGTGTGTGTGTGTGTGTGGTAACTCCCGGGCCGAAACGGTAAGTCCTATGAAACTGAAATTTCATATTTAAGACAACTATACGCCCGAGACGTGACAAAACTTTTTTCATCAAAATGAGCTTACAAGAAGAGGCACTTTATACCATGCAATTTGCAACTTTTTTTCGATTTTCTCGAAAACGGTCCCGACGATTTTGATTAAACTCGCTATATCGATGTAAAATTTAATGGGTTTTAATATCATGTAGGTTTTATTTGGATAAAAAATGGTGTGACAGGGCTTAAATGCCGATATTTTAAATTTTCTTCCCCTAAAGTACCTTTAATTTTGTAGATTCAATAATAATAACTAGATTATCTTGTTAACGCTGATGAAAAACAAGTAAATATATAAATTGAATAAATTCGATACCCAACTAAAGGATAAAACAGAAAAAATATTTTTTTAATGCAATTTTTCGTTTTTGAACTTAAGAGCAGTAATATACATGTATGATATACCTTTGGAAAGCTAAAGATTTTAGAAAAAATATTATCTCATACACAAGCTTTTAAAAGTTAATAGAGAGTGATGAAAAGAAGATAAAACTAACTGATTATTTAAGATAATGATATAATAGATTTTTTAATAAAACACATGTTTCTATATAAATTCAATTTGATTAATTCCTTAATAGTTTCACGTATTTTTATCTCTAACTGTATTTGAAAATTCTTTCATTGATTTTAAAAATCGAGGTAAGTGAAAGTCGTGTGTTGCCCGCACCAGATTTTTAAGTAATCCTCTCATATATGATTGAATGCAAATAACAGTCATAATCAAGACTCAACGACCAATTCAGGAGTATCTTCTTTTTCAACTCCCTCCAGTTATTATTCATTCTTAGTTGATAAGATATTCTAGTTTTCATGACTTATGTCTTTTACTTTTATCCCCTCCAGTCTCCAACTTCTTAATTATTAATTTTTTTTCTTTCTCAGAGACATTTCTGTTTCTCAAGAACTCAGGTCTTTCATCTTGTCATCCTCAAGAAGCGACAACGCCTAAGGGCACAGCCTTAAGTCCTATCTACTCCAACCATTAAAAACTACAACACTTTTATTACAAGACCTAGGCTAGAACATAGTTATTCTTTACATTTGACTTCAAATTTCTACTACATACTAAATTAAAATTCTCATTAGACTGTTTACATTAACCTAGCATACTTCTTAAATATTTTGTCTTAAACTCATGTTGATTCATACAGATACTACTTAAAAACTATTTTGAAATGTTGAAGAAAAGGAATTTTTAAAAAAATTTAAGTCCTAATTACTAAATACAGAGCCCAATTTATACTGAAACTGTATTTCCTAAAGAAACTAGGCGTCACTCATAAATCCTTTTTACTTTCACTTACTATATATAGTAAGGGGAAGTATTGCGATCGTGAAAATTTTCGAATTCCAGTTTTCAACGGAAATACACGTTTTAGGGTCCCCTGAGTCCAAACAACCTAGTCCCGCAAAAAGGTCTGTGTATATTTAAGATTACTATACGCCCGAGACGTGACAAAACTTTTTTCATCAAAATGAGCTTACCAGAAGAGGCACTTTATACTATGCATTTTGCACCTTTTTTCGATTTTCTCGAAAACGATTCCGATGATTTTGATCAAACTCGCTATGTCGATGTAAAATTTAATGGACTTTAATATCATGTAGGTTTTATTCTGATTAAAATGGTCCAACAGGGCTTAAATGCTGATATTTTAATTTTTTTTTCCCTAAAGTACCTTTAATTTTGTAGATTCAATAATTATAACTAGATTATTTTGTTAACGCTGATGAAAAACAGGTAAATATATAAATTGAATAAATTCGATACCCAACTAAAAGAGAAAACAGAAGAAATATTTGTTTTATGCAATTTTTCGTTTTTGAACATAAGAGGAGTAATATACATGTATGATATACCGTTGGAAAGCTAAAGATTTTAGAAAAAAAATATTATCTCATACACAAACTTTTAAAAGTTAATAGAGAGGGATTAAATGAACATAAAACTGATTGATTTTTTTAGATAATAATATAACATATTTTTTAATGAAACACATGTTTCTTTAGAAATTCAATTTAATTATTTCTTTAATGGTTTCACGTATTTTAATATATAACTGTATTAGAAAATCCTTTCATTGATTTTAAAAATGGAGCTAAGTGAAAGTCGTGTGTTGCCCGCACCAGATTTTTTTTATCTCTAACTGTATTTGAAAATTCTTTCATTGATTTTAAAAACGGAGGTAAGTGAAAGTCGTGTGTTGCCCGCACCAGATTTTTTAACTACATTTTCACAGTAATGACACTGTTTAACTATAGTCAGTCGGATCTCTAAACACTATTTAGGATTGCCTTTTCCTTAATCATTTACATGGATTGATTATTATATTTAATTATGTTCTCATTCATTTCTATTTATCATCTGATCACGTAATTTATTATTACTTAGTTCTGAGAATAATTACAGGATTAAAAGCAGAGGACATCTTTCTATAGAAAACAGGAAGTTAAACAAGAAATCCAATCAAAGACATAGCTCGTTAAAACTTTTAAAGTCAACGTCCTTAGTGAATTATGGGGATAGAGATGTTTTATAAAAGTGTTTAATGCATGATTGCATTAGAGCACATTCAACTTGATAAAACTTAGGATACAAATTCAATTCAAAGATTAAGTTTCAACAGCAATGATGTACATCTGTAGATCATACATCTATATTACTATTCTCATTTTCGGAGGGAGGAGGGGAAAAGGGGAGGTAATATGTTCGCTTCTTTTTCTTTATTGGATTTCAAATTCATTCAACTTAAATATTTACCTGTATTTAGCAATGCTAATAAGATGAGAAGTTTAATTTTTTAAATCTACAAAACCAAATATAATTTAGGGTAAGTAAACTGAAAATATCGGTATTTAAACTCTGTCAGATAATTTAAATAAGACTGAAACCTATACATATTAAACTCCATTGAATTTTACATGGACAGCGTTTAATCAAAATTATCGCGAGTTTAATCAAAATTATAAATCCGTTTTTTAGAATATTGTTAAAAGTGCAATATGCATTGTATAAAGTGGCTCTGGACTGTATCATCTCAGGCACATACGCTCCGCAAATATGAAATTTAAGTTTTATAGAACTAATCGTTTTGAAACGAGCAAGTTGACAAAGCAGCAGCAGAGACTCATTCCTTAGAAGAAATAACGCCCTCCTATGTCCCACCATCAGAGTTATTTAAACCATTAAAAGCAAAAATATTATATGAATGGCAGCAGACCTGGGAAATATTAGCATATAACAAGCTTAAAGACATCAAACCCACTGTCAGCTCCTGGGCTACATCTTCCAGAACATGCCGGCGGGAGGAGGTAGTTATCACCCGCCTGAGGATAGGGCACTGTCGCCTCACACATGAATATCTTATTACAAGGAAAAATCAGCCTCAATGTAATCACTGTAAAGTGACTCTTACGGTGAGTCATATTTTTGAGGACTGTCCACGGTACAGGAGAGAAATTGAAAAATGTGGGGTACCACGCCATGTCTCTGAGGCTTTGAGCGATAATGAAGCAATTATCAGCAGTGCCATCAAGTTTATAAAGAATATTCGTCTGTTTCAGCAAATATAACACAAATTTTCTTATTATTTTTGTATTATATATATATATATATATATATATATATATATATATATATATATATATATATATATATATATATATATATAATATAATTTCATTTATATTACTTTTTCTTCTTCTTCATCATTCAGTTTAAGCTAAAATTCAATTTTATTTATTAATACTTAAATTATTATTATTATTTATTTATTTTACTTTATTGATTATTTTTATTATATTCGTGTTTTATTTGTTATTATCAGTTATTTGTTTCTTATTTATTATTATCGCTAATTTCGTTTATTTTATTATTTTTTACTATTTGTGAATGTTACTGTATTGTTTGTTTGTTTTAGTATTTTGATCGTTTTTTTCTTTTCTTATTTTTTTTATTTATTTTTTTTCCTGATATCATCATTTTGGTAAATCGTTTTTCCCTTTATTTTGTTTTTTGTAAAGATGTGAGGGCGATAATAACCATCGGCAGTTTTTTGCCCTTAAAATTAAAGCAACAACAACATCAACTAATCGTTTTCAAATTAGACTTACCACACAAATAGAAGCACAGAACGTTTTTCGGGACTTTTCATTTGGACTCAGGGGGCCCTTAAATCGTGTATTCCCTGTGAAAACTCGCATTTAAAAATTTTCATTATCGCAATGCTTTCCCTTAATATATATTTCATATATAGGTAAGTGAAAATAACAAATTCATTTTAATGATTTTTTATTTCCGAAAAGGAAGATCCGCTGCACAGACAGTTAACTGCTGTCGTAAATGAGTATGGGGATGATGCCAAATGATTAAGGACCGTGAGTAGTTTGCTCGTCTCAGAGCCGGAAATTTTGACTTCGAAGACTGTTGTTTATGATCAAATTCTTAAAATTACCTGAAAGATGGAAAAATGTTACAGATCTATATGGGTTATATATAATTGATTTAAAAAATGTTTACAAGAATGGGAAGTTTTCATAGAAATCACCAGTAAAAACCGTTACGAAGTTATTTTACAACCCGATAAAATTAAATGATATGCAAACTTATACCGTTATCCCTTGTAAAAAACATTATAAGAGATTAAATTTCTTCATTTTTTATTACGATTGAAGAAAACATTTAAAGCAGTGGAATATGAATTCACCTTGGCTTTACGAGAATGTCCGTTTAGTTTTAATAATTCAAGCACCCTCTTAATAGAGTGTTTATCTCTTTACATATCGATCCCCTTAGATAATCAGTCAATTCATGAGACACAATCCGATTTATTATTTATGGCTCTGAGACAGCACTAAGAGGTATACAAACATTAAACGCCTCAGTCTGAACTAAACAACATTTTAATGTAGCTTTAGCTCAAGAATAGAGTCATTTGGATTGCGATATTAAATGGATGCTATGGTTGGTAAATCTTGTCAATAAAAATTTATTTGAGTATAGTGATAAACCGGATTTATTTAAGAGCATAAAAAAAATTATGAAACATGAGAAGTAAAAGAAAATATATAAAAATAAACTATAGAAGAACTTTAATAATAAAATACAGAAGAAATATTTTTATTTGTGTCTTTTATTTTTTTCTTAAATAACAGTAGTAATAAAAAGTTTAATACACCATTGGAAAGCTATGGAGTTTATAAATAATATTTTAAAACATAAAAAATAAGTCGAGTGTGACAACAACTTGTGTTATTGCTATCGAAGAAAAATTCTGCGGCTATAAAATGCAGTATAAAATTAATGATAATGTTTAAACTCCATGTAATAACGAACTTATGAATTATTTCGATTGTAGTCCACTGATCCTATAAGAATCTCTAACTAATATTCCGAAACCTGTCACGCCGTCAATCATGAGAGGCCCTGTCAACTGGAAACTCTTTCGTCAGGTTCTGGCCCAACGAAGAAATTTTTTCTCCACATTTGTTTTTTTTCAAAGAGGAATATAGATGTATGACTTATCGTTGGAAAGTCAGAATCAATAAAAAAAAATGTTAGCAGACATACTAAGTTGCAGGAGTTAACATATTATGACAAAAGGCCATAAACTTAAATCATTGTTGTATATAATTTTTTTTTTTTTTTTTTTTTTTATCAAGTTTATTTAAACCTTGGTTATCAAAAGGAATTTACTAAATATTGTGTGTTATGCTCACCACATATTTTTATTACTAATAACGTCTCGGCCAAATCATCTCTAGTGTATGTGAGCCGATGATTGAAATGAGTTAGAATCAGAAGAAAAAAAAAAAAAGAAAAAAAAAAATATAAATATATATATATTAAGACTGATTGACGATTACTGTTTCTATAATACTATCAACAGTCGACCATATACCTTATAAATATATAAACGTGTAAAAACAACCATAACAGTTAAAAGAGCTAAACAGTGTCAGGTTATTTCAGCAAAAAATAAAACTTTATGTTAACGTAATATAAAGACAGAGGGTTTTTATAAATATATAAGCTGTTTTATTTCCGACTACCAGCATATTGTTTGATATTAAATATTGCATTAAATTATCAACGCAATCATCCTGTCCTTGCTAGGCACGTTATGCATAAAACATAAAGTAACAATTATCAATAGCAATGGATCACTCCTTATCGCTAACTCTACACATTTCTCCTTATCAGCAAAGATACATTTCCGTGATGAATGGTTTCCTTTAACTGAGAACCTAATAGTGTTCACTTCTGCGGTGAGGCCAGCTGTAAATCTTACTGCATTACTGCAGTCTTCCAATAGTACACTACTAAATCTTTAGGGAATTGGCGACTTCAAACACATCGTAAATTAACAATTTACTGCCAATTGGCGTTCCAGTCGCTCAGTCCATAAATATACAACTGTATTTTGGAAAAGGTTCGAACTTGAATAGTTCTTCAAACTGATTATAAAGGAATAGATGTGGTTTCTCAACATTGGGCATCCGAAATCTGAACTTCCATTACTTCTTTCAGAGTTCTTTAAAAAAATATATATATATTTAAAAAAACAAAATGAATAAAAAATATTATATTTCATATTAAATAATATAACAAAATAATTTGTGATCTACAGCAATAATTTCTATTAAGGATATCTATTCACAAAAATACGATTCTTATACCGAGGGATTGAAGATTAAATATAAATTATAAGAATTTCAGAACGACAGAGGAAATAAAAAATATAACAATAAACTTTAAATAAAAATTATAAAAAGAAAGAACAACAATGAACTTAAAGAATAATTCACCTCCTCAAAAATCAATTTTCCGCATGTAAATATATACTGACATAACTGTAAGTAACTAAATTCATTCGAAGTTGACATCGATTTAATTTGTATCTTTTATTTATATAAATATGTTTTCTGATCACTAGCTCACTGCATAATCATACATGAAGCCTGAAAAATTGGAGTTTTTCTGTTTATTGTAGTTTATCCTCAAGGGAGGAAATGCTCCGCAATGAAAAATTATTTTCTGTTCATTTTGTCATTTTTTATTTATTGTATTAATATGACAAAAATAATAGATTAGTTTTTACTCTTGCGGTGTTTTTGCTCACACCCATTATGGCACGGTGGGAAATTTTCATATTTTTTATTTAAGAATTTATCACGGAGTAGAGCTTTGGAGCTCTACTAAACCATCAAATTCTTCCCGTATCCAATCCCTACAATCCAAAATCCTCCGTAAAATCCTCAATGCTCCTTTCATTGTGACTAATAAACAGATCCACAAAGACCTTAATATTCCGTATGTTGCTGATTTGACCCGAACCAGATATCATTCATTCCATGACAAACTCCATTCCCACTCTAATCCTCTAGTTTCAACACTTTCTTCCACTTCAATTCCTGATAATCCTCCGAGGCGTCTGAAAAGAAGACTTCTAGTCTCCAAGACCTTCTACTTTAGAATATTATTAGAGTGCTTATATGGATTGATTGATGCTAAGCTTCTTTTTATGACTATTTTCTTTTAGCCAATTTATACATAACATTATATATATATATATATATATATATATATATATATATATATATATATATATATATATATATAATGAGAGAGAGAGAGAGAGAAGTTGTTTTATGGGTATAAAGTCGTAAAACTGGTGTTACCAAAGTACGGCTTTAGGGTATACTATTTTGCAGCACTGATCAGACAACCGGGTTAGTATACACCAACTTGATAAAACAAAAACATATTCAAGCATTATGTCGTAGTACTTAACAATAATTAATCATGATCCAATATGCTGTGTAATAAACAATTTTATAATTTATTTTATAAAAAATATATTTACTTATTTATATGGGAAAAATACCTTCTTTAACGCAATAATTGAACAACATTTTCCTGTTCTACAAAATTAATTAATTTCAAAACTCGTTTTCCTTCATTAAAGTTGCTCATGTTATATCATAAAGACTTGGCATTTTTTTTTTCCTCAAAAATTTGTGAGTATGTATATAAAATAAGAAAATAATCACTAAATCAGTTTTAACTTATAGAATTATTTTAGAACTAAACGTCACTCATGAAAGCGTTCAATAAACATTTTAATTGATATTGACAATTTTTGGAAATTTAAAAGTTAAAAAGAAAAAGTCCTTAAGTAATAGGAGAGAGAAACTTTACACGGAATCATGATTTCAATGTCAAGTTCACGGGCGTTGTTTTATCGTGGCTAGGAGTTTTGTCCCACATCTAAAGTACAAATATAAAACATAAATTATTGCTTCCATTTAAATTTTATTAGAAAAACATATTGCATATTAATGATGATTGAAATATTTAAAATCCTTCGTCATTCTAATATCACAGTAGCTAGATGTGATTTGTTTTTAACACCCATTAAAATAAGTTCATAAGGTAAAAATGAATTTTTTGTTATATATAAAAAATATACAGAATACCACATTATGAATAGGTTAATATAGTCCTATATATTTTAATATGAAAACATTATACATATCTTATATTTTATTGTAATACTGATAATTGCCTCCTATCGTTCTATTAATTAATAGTCATATTTTAGTTTTAATAAACTCAAGATTTGAGGAACATAATAAAACTATTATCATTTAAACATTACACCAAGTTACTCCGTTGTTTACTGTTCTCTGTTTAATGATTTAAATGGATTTAAAAGCTGATCATTAATTTTATTACTTATGTAGCTTTTATAAAATACAGAAAGAAATCTTAAGTAAGTTCAGAATTTCAGTATTCTGAAGCAATCACGTACTGAATTTTATAATCATAGTATAATATATTTGTGCCTGTGAATGCAGGAACATCTTGGGCCATCAGATTTTAATTATTAAATAAAACGGTAAGAAATATAAATTTTTTTTTATTTATATATGTATGGATATTCGTGTGTGATATGAACACTCGAATTAACCCATCTGTGTAATAAGTAATTAATTATGTTCGTTCTGTCTGTTGGCCAGACATGTTGTATATTTAAATTGTACAATTATGTTATTCTTATAGGGCCCAGTCACAGAATAAAAATTATTTTCTATTTCTATTTCTATTTAAATAACTTCTCTCTGAAACAATAAATTGAATAATTAAAAAAAAATACGAATAGAATATGGATTAAGATTGCAAAATGGACTATCGAATATGAATTAAAAATGTTCTAAAGATGGGTATGTATGTATGTCTCTAGTAAAAAATAATCATAATAATAAAATTAACTTAATGCTTTTTATTTAATGCAGTGATTAGGAATTTCAAGAAAAAAATAAAACAAAGTTTTTTGTTTTTAATTCTAAATATTGTCAGGTATACTTATTAATATAACATTATTTATATTTATTAATATGTTTTTTATTAATATGTAACCTTGAATATTTCTGAGAATAATTTTGCAGTGCAAGTATTAAGACAAACAATTATGTTCATACTCTTTGTGCTCTATCAATTATGATCAGGATTTATTGATCTCATACTCTGATTCCTTCGGACTTTGGTTCAACCAAATAAAACCAGTGTTTGTCTCTATAAGGAAGTACTACTACCCTCTCTGTTTGTACGAACACTAGATAAAATTATAGAGGTCTTGAAATTGGATAATATTCATGTCGGTTTAAAGATATACTTCTAGATTTTGTTTTTGGAAGTGTTTTGGGTTTTTACAATTTTATAAAATTAATCAACTAGGCAGATTTGATAACCAATTCTTCGTGTAATAATAAAACTGTATTAAGTTGCCTAAACAAAGAAATTCTAAATGCTTTAATACTGCTTAAACCCTCTTTCTAAATAGTGATCTTTTGACTAAATTCATTGGAGATCGTCTTGCTTTTCAAGTTTTCTAGATCTACTCTGAAGTAAATTACTATATTGTAAAATGAGATTTAATGCTATTCAATAGTATTGAATCTCACCTATAGTACATACTGAGAGTTCATTAGGCTTACAGATAAGATCTATGGTAGAAGATCCAGTTCTGTTATTCAAAACATATTATTATCATTAGAAATGTCTCTAATTCGGATACAGTACCTAGGCACGTCACCAATCAACTTCAAATACTGATAAATATCAGTCTGGCTAGAGATCTAACATACACAACTTTAATTCCCATCTATATACCATATAATATTTCGGTATAATAAGATTCAGTATATTATTTGGATGTAAGTTTACAATGGCAACCCTTAATCAACGTCAAGGGTAATTAAAAGCTGAACTAAGAACCAGGAATCTTGAACAGGTTTATTTCTCAATTTTAATTATGATTGTATATAGCTTTTTACAATATTCTATAATTATTTAATAAGATAGATTTGAAAACAAATCCTTCACGTAATAATTAAAATTTATAAAGTTGCCTAAGCGGGGAAATTCTGTATATTTTAAGATAATAGTTTTTTGTTTTTTTAGATTTATATTTTTCAATAACGGAGTTGAGCTTTGGGGCTCTACTAAACCATCGAATTCTTCCCGTATCCAATCCTTACAATCCAAAATCCTTCGTAAAATCCTCAACGCTCCTTACTTTGTCACAAATAAAATCATCCATAAAGACCTAAATGTTCCATATGTTGCTGATTTGGCCCGAACTAGATATCAATCCTTCTATGACAAACTCCATTCCCACTCCAACCCACTAGTTTCAACCCTTGCTTCCTCTTCGATTCCTGATAATCCTCCGAGGCGTCTGAAAAGAAGATGGCCTCGAGACCTTCTTGTTTAAAATAGTTACTGGAGTGCTTCCATTGGGTTGCTCCTCAACAAGTCTGTCTCATGTGATTTTTCTTTTAGCATATTTACTTGTTGTAATATAAATTACAGTTGTAAATTTCAATAAATAAATATAAAAAAAAAAAAAATATATTTTTCAACATTTTGGAAGTGGCCACAGACTTTATATATGTACTGGTATTGCATCAATTACATGTTATACCTACGTGGTATCTACGAGCAGGGTTAAGGGAACTTATGGCCTAAGTTGGTATAAAAGAGTAGGAAAATATATTTTTAAAAAAATGAAATGATCATAGCATGAAATAATCTTGAGTCAGTCGTGTCAAAAATATTTTAATTCCAAACAATGTGAGCAATCATCAGGCAATGTAGAACTAATATTGTACATATTTTCAGTTTTTCTTTTGTATATTTTTAAAAAGAACTGTTAAGACTAGTTGTAGTACTTTAGTACTGTAGAAAAAAAGGCGTTAGGGGTTATATACTTGTATACTTCTCTATTATATTAAATAAACATATTTATTATTTGTATATTTTTATATTATATAGGAGTTGTATAGTTGCATTTTTTAATTTTGTTATTGCCATCATTTTTACAATCATAATTTTTCATTGTCAAACTGTATTGAAAGGTATCTCTTTTGTTGTTCTGATGTTTGCAGCCCTAATGATGGCATGCATGTTTGAACTGAAACTTCTCCAAACTTAAAATTTTTTTACACAAACCGACTCCTGATTATTTCTACATATAAAAAAATAAAGACAAGATTGGGTGTAGATTATTTAGCGTCAAAGTTTAATATAAAATTGGAGGCTGATAATTATACTTCACTACTAATATATTTTATTATGATGCACTACGTTTCGGCTATGGTCTGGTGCAGGAACGATTTTTATCTTAATTCAGACACGAGGCTTCTGGGTGTACGTACCCAATCACCTTAAGATAAAATTGTTCCTGCCACATAAGATGACATTATAGCAAAACGCAGTGCATTTTAATAAAATAGTAGTGGAGTATAATTATCAGCCTCCAATTTTATATTTAAAAAAAAATTAATTAACATAAAGATAAAAAAACCCGTTAATTAACATACAAAATAACTTAATTAGAGAGGAGGAAATAAAAATGATGGAACAATATATATAAAAAATATTAATTTAATTGTTATTTGGTATATTTTTTTTTTTATATTTAAATGATATCATTCTAAGTACAAGTAAGGGAAAATATTTTTTAAGATCAAATGTTGTTTAAAGGGAAAGAATATATTACCTTAATCCAGCAGATAATAACAATCTGACAAGGCTGGTTTTAAGCCTAAAGTATATATTTTTATAATAGACATATAACAGAATTTTAAGGTATGTAAAATGTTTTATAACAGTGTGAAAACTAAATTCTGATTATATTTTATTTTAAAATAAATGGTCTTAGTTGGATCCTTGAAAACGGTAAATGCCGAAACGTAGGAGAGAGAAAAAAGAAATAAAATTATTTTTGAGTGTAAAATGGTCGTCTTTTTATTTAAAAAGAACCTAAAAATAACAATATATTGGTTTTACACGCATATACTAAACTATCCTAGATCACCTAGCTCTTCTAGTTTATAACTCCTCTATAACTATTCTACTAACCTATAACTACCCTACAGTACCCTCTCAGATAGATCTAACATAGCAAACTATACTTTCCTGTTTGAATTGAATAATATTCCGGTTCTGGAGTATTTGTACAATGAAAGAGAGAGCTAAGCAGTCCTGAATGTTACACGTCTATCATAAACAAACAGTGAACTCCTTACTCTGCTAGATCCACCTTACAACCACAAATCTATCTAGATCAGCCTACACCCTATTCCCCCGAACTCACCAGGTCTGAGGCCTGTCCTTGGGCCTCCTGACTGGACTGACACAGGACAAGAGCTTGGCCAGCGGGGGTACGACGGGCTGAGACCTCGGCCTTCTCCTCCCAGGCCTGTCCTGACAGAACCTGTCGTGGCCGGTGTACTCGGCAGAGCTGGTCGCCCGCCGCTTCACCACCGTCGTCTTGAACATGTCGCGGCAGACTGGTCTATCCCATCGCCACCCCACCACCGCCCCTTCCGCCCCCTCTACCGCCCCCTTTCCGCCCCTCCACTCGCGAGCATTGTCCTATTATACGATAATGTTATCATACAAAAAAATATCACCGCGATTACAAAAACACAAAAATAAAATACTGATAATTTATATTTCGAGTTTATTTATATTATACTCGGATAATTAGTAATATAGAACAGTACCAACAACATTGTCCAGGAGATTTCTGAGTATCATAATATATATAATGAAATAGAGACTTTGAGGCAGTTTGGGATCAACAAGCAAATGGTAGGAGACTGACAGAAAGGAACAATTGAGAACAACAACAACACAATCGAAACAGAAAATTTGAAGCAAATGAGAAGATGAAGACCGGAATATTGTTGACTGGACAAAAGAAGCAGGAGCACAGTCAAAGGATGAAGAGGATTTGGGAAGAGAGGAGAAATATGGCAAAGAAGTTAAAATGTGTCATCGTGAGATACTTAAGTCTAATATTGTCCATAAGGACAAAAATGATACGAATGAATGAGTAAATATATTTATTGCATGTTTAAATATTAATAATAATAACAAGAAGAAGAAGAAAAGAGTTTCTACTGATGTATATGTCTCTCCTGAAGGAGGATTAGTCTTGATCGGTGACCAGCCGTACCTTCTGGGTTATGACTTAGCTGTTAGTTTTTTAATTTAAACAAGAATTTTTTTATTTGCAAGTTTTTTGTAATTTTAGTTAAAATTGTTTCATTTTTTTAATTTTTTATTATATCAACTATTAAAATAGTTTAAAATAAATTAAACATTTATAAAGTATATGTATAAACAAAATTGTAAAAATGTGTTAATAAAGGCTTATCTTGTCTTTTATATATCTAATATTGATAAACTTTAAGGGATGCTCGGTTATTCACAATTTTTTGCTGTTCTTTTGATTGGTAGCGTAGTTGAAGTTCTCGGACAAACCATTTGGATTTAATCGGGAGCTTAAAACTACAAATAAACACCTAAATTCTATAAATTTGTGTCAATATCAGTTGGTTGTGCCAACTACTTCCTGTCATCCAAGTGGTAGTCAGGGGGGATAGTTTAGTATTTTAGTGTGCCTTAAAATTTAGGGACTTCTTCGAATGAAATCTGGTATCGTTGGGAGATCGAACATTTTATGTATGTCCGTTGGTTTCATTTTCTTTCTTACTGTGGACCTCACCATTATTTTAAGTACAGTATCTTGGAAACGTTGCATGTGACAGTGAGTACCCTCAGTTATGAGGGTAAGAACTGTAAAAATTATCTTAACAATTTTTAAGGAGAGAAGTCATTAAAATTGTACGAGAGGTGAAAATTGTCTAAAATAAAAAAAAAATTAAGAACACAAATCTTTTGTCTGTCTAAAATCCATTTCGCTATTATTTGTATACAAAAGCAAATTAGTGAGTAAATAAAGGAGATAGAGAACAACCTTGTACATTGTATTTGCTAGAAGCGTAACAATAATGTTTATGTTTATAATTGATCAATATTAGTCTTTAAAGGATAACATTTATCTGATCACATAATTATCAATGGTAGTTATAAAAAAAAAATATATATATGTGTGTGTGTGATTAACACGTAATCGGCATCTTAGAGGTAAAATGTTTCCACAAGTGGAGAATTTAAGCAGTTTCAAGAGAACCGATTTACCAATTTTTAACAAAACTATTCTTCACGATTTTTTTCGGTAAAATTACTTGAAAAGACATATTGGATCAGATGTTGTTGGCAGTACTAGTATGATTTTCTTAAAGTTTAAACTGCTTGTCTTTAGGAAACAAACCTACGCTATTTGTTTCCTCAATAATTTAACTTGTATGCAACTGTAGCTTATTGGATGATGCTACAAGGAGGGTCCTAAATGTTACCTACTCAGGTTTAATTAAAATAGAGGTCTTTAACGAGTACCTCACATCGTACAGGCTCGGAATTACCATTTTACGTCCCCTCCAAAGGACAGGATAACTAAGGTGTTTTTCCTCTCTTAGGGCCATCTGCAGGGTTCGAATCCATGACCATGAGAATAACCGGCTGTTATGCTGACCTCTGTTTACTTACGCGGCCATATTTTAAAAAAAAATTAAATACCAGGACGGAAAAGCAAGGCCCTGAAGGATAGCTAAATTTAAATCCTCCAAGTATTTCTCATTCAAATATAGACATTCCAAAAGGAAATGGAAATACGAAGATCTCTACCGAGAACAAGTGCCGGATTTTCTCAGCCATAGTGAAGTCTATTCTGACATACACTTAAGAAACATGGACAATGAACTCCCGTTTGTATTCGAGGCGGTGGAGATGGATTTCTAGAGAAGGTGCATACGGATGTATAAAATTAGGAATGAAGTTGTTCGCCGGAGGATGGATGTGGGTACAACAGTATATGAAAGAATCGGGACACGCCGAATATGAAGGTACGGGCAAATTGAAAGAATTCAAGAAGAATTTCGGCCCAATCGAGTCTTGGATTGGTGTCCATCAGGAAAGACAGGGCGTGGACGACCCGAAAATAAGTAGATTGCGGGAGTCCAAGAAGAAATGGCTGGCCAAGGCCTACAAGAGGATTGTTGGGTAAAGCTATTAGAGCTCTGCGCTGACTGGTTTAGGCAACCCTTGACGGAACATCTATAAAGTAAAGTAAAAAAAAAATCTGGTGCAAGCAACACACGACTTTCACTTACCTCCGTTTTTAAAATCGATTAAAAATTTTCAAATGCAGTAAGAGATCAAAATGAGTGAAACCATTAAAGAATTAGTTAAATGGAATTATTATAGAAACGTGTGTTTCATTAAAAAATCTATTATATTATTATCTAAAATAATCAGTTAGTTTTATGTTTATTTCATCACTCTCTATTAACTTTTAAAAGCTTGTATATGAGATAATATTTTTTTAAAATCTTTAGCTTTCCAAAGGTATATCATACATGTATATTACTGCTCTTAAGTTCAAAAACGAAAAATTGCATTAAAAAAATATTTTTTCTGTTTTATCCTTTAGTTGGGTATCGAATTTATTCAATTTATATATTTACCTGTTTTTCATCAGCGTTAACAAGATAGTATAGTGATTTTATTGAATCTACAAAATTAAAGGTACTTTAGGGGAAGAAAATTTAAAATATCGGCATTTAAGCCCTGTCAGACCATTTTAATCAGAATAGAACCTACATGATATTAAAGCTCATTAAATTTTACATCGATATAGCGAGTTTAATCAAAATCGTCGGAACCGTTTTTGAGAAAATCGAAAAAAGGTGCAAAATGCATGGTTTAAAGTGCCTCTTCTGGTAAGCTCATTTTGATGAAAAAGGTTTTGTCACGTCTCGGGCGTATAGTTGTCTTAAATATGAAATTTCAGTTTCATAGGACTTACAGACCTTTTTGCGTGACTTGGTTATTTGGACTCAGGGGACCATAAAACGTGTATTTCCGTTGAAAACTGGAATTCGAAAATTTTCACGGTCGCAATACTTCCCCTTACTATATATAGTAAGTGAAAGTAAAAAAAGTGAAAAGTTAAAAGAATCATAGATTGACGGTTCATACGAGCGAATACTTTAAAAAAAATACTATGATTGATATATAAATTTTAAGATTAATAATGAACAATAATAAAGACTATAAAATCCAACGTGCTATGTCTATCGTATTCCACAATCATATTTACTTTTTTTCAATATCAGATGTAACACATACGATTAATAAAATAATAATAATTATATTTAAATCTCTCAATATATTTAAATCGGATCAATAAATATGCGATGAGAATAACATATTTTTTATAAATAGACTATTCGAACAGAGAAAACCCTTTTAGAATCTCCGAAATAAATTCCCAAAATAATAGCTGATTCGAAAGATCCTTTGGGGATTCACAATCCATTAGCAGGCCGTCCTCCGAGCCTGCTCCTTCCGAAGACCAATAAGCTCTCACACTTTAGACAATGGTCGCTTATCCTTAAATAATTGATGAAACGAGATGGTGCGGAAGAAGGTTTCACTAGATAAAACAATAAACACTGAGACATGAAAAGTATTTCCATCCAGGAAAGTGGTTTTAGGTTCGTCCCGTCGCTTTACCCACTGTTTATTGCTTGCGGCATATCTTATATTTTTTTTAAAAGAGAGTATGCCATCTTAAAAATTAAAGAAACCCCTAAAAAAAAAAAAAGAAGAAGTGCATTGAAAATGCGTAGTAAAAAACCAAAGTAATGCAAAAATGTTACATACAAACCTCCAGATTGTTAGTTTTGTATAATTAAAGTTCTTTAAATCGATATTACCGAGGTTGCTCCAGCAGAGTTGATTTTTTTTTTTAATTTATTTTAAAGAAATTTACGACTTCAGTGTTTATTTAATGTAGTAGGTCGTCAGCCACCTTGAGGGATTATCAGGAATAGATGGTAATGAGAGGACTCAATACTACATTTACTGTTTCTTGTCGTTTCAGTCTAGTGAAAGAATTCCAAGTAAGATGTTTGTCTAGATGGAGTCCTAGGCACTGGATCTGTTCAACTAAGGTGAGTGGTATATTGCTAAAGGATATAATGGTACAGCCAGACATGGGTTTTTGACGAAGGGTAAAGGTAATTTGATTCGATTTAAAGTTCATAATTATTTAATAATGATGATTCCAATTTGAAATTAAATGCTACCCATTCCTTTCCAATTTTCAGACAGAGAGCTCGCCGATGCACTCATTCTCTCAAACGTATAGACTCATTTAAATATGTTTTCCTCGCCACTCCGCTATATATAAATGAATTCGAAAAGTAGAATCTTATGGTCTATTTTTTTTTTCATTTATTGAGATTTACAACTGTATTAGTAAATACATCAAGTAAATTAGCTGTAAATTACACGAAGAGAAAATGCCCATTGGCATCATTCCACTAGGTAATCTAAACTAGAAGGTCTCGAGGCCATCTTCTTTTATGGCGCCAGGGGGAATTGTCAGGAATAGAAGAAGAAGCAAGGGTTGAAATGGTATATTTTAAAATGAAATATCGATCCTAGGTAAATATCGGAGAAAAAAATAAATTAAATACCTACTAAAAAGAAGGTGCTAAGAAGGCCATAAAAACACTTTATCACCACTTCATAGTATAATCACAAAAAAAAAAATCTTGGGAACTCTCGGAATAATTGAATAAATGTACTATTAACGTTTAATTTGAAAATTATCTTAATTAAAGTGTCAATGGTGTCAGATTAAATACAAAATCCAAATACTACTCACGATAAATTTATACAATAAATTCATTGATCCAAATTTATTGTATGCGCAAAGATGATAGATTGGTACATTTATTATAAATATAAGAGTTATATACATTTTATATACCGTAACCTCTTTCTTCGATTTAAAAAAAAAAAAATGTTAATGTTTATTTTTCTTAATGAGGAGCAAATATTTTATTTTGAGGTTTAAACCTGTGGGGAAGGTATTTTATTTCGGGTTCAGTAGATCTTAACCCTTCTTTTATGTTCAAACAGCAATTAGCTACTAAGGCGCTGGCATAAAGCGTAGACATTTTTATTTAATTAGTTGGGAATAAAACATTACGACCAGGTTTACTCTTTATTTTAGCATCATACATCCTTTAAAAAAAAATAAGAGAAAAATATTTTTAAAATAAAATTTAGTTATGATCTATAATTAAGTTGAAATATCCAACATACAACCCAAAACGAGTTTTTATGACTCCGAATAAAATTTTATGTTTCATTGTACATATTTAAACTTTTTATAACCACTTCGAAATCCCAACCCAACTTATGACTCTTAGTTCACTTTATATTATGAATAAATGATTAGAGACTTTGGCGGCTGGATATAACAATTACCTGTAAATATATATATTTTTTAATGTTTATATTTTAATATTATAAAGACCTAAAAAAGAATCGTTTATATAAAGAAATTTAATATTATTTCTTGACGGATAGTATATTATATTATGTAATTATACACGTACAATTCATTACGTAATTATTTGACTATGTATACTTAATCCCTGTAAACATTACTGTAACATTTTTTTTCCAATACTTTTTATTATTACTTCGCAGGAAAAAAAATTAAATAAGATCTAGTCAATTATTCAATATTTAGGTTAGATTTCGAGATTTTTATTCTCATTCTCGTCTTAAATATTAAAAATTGTGTGTTTAAAAAAAAAATCGTAATATATATTTTATACAATTTACGTTATGCCTGGGATTAACACTGAAATCATTATCGCCTCTGGTAGATTAGAGAATAATGAAATTTAACATTTTCTCTTGCCCAGATACCATGGCTGTTTTCCAGCTTTATCGTTTTCCAGCTTCATTATGCCGATTGATCAGAAGCTACTTAAGCGGGAGATCCTTCGTCGTAAGGGTAGGCGATAAATTGTCAACTTCAAAGGACACCATTTGTGGGGTTCCTCAAAGTTCTGTATTGGGACCACTATTGTTTGTGATCTTTACAGCAAAAGTGATCTCAATGAAGCACCCAATGGCACTGGTAGCAGCTTACGCCGATGACATTGGCATCTATGCTTCTAGTATGAGACCGAAAAGGGCTCTCACCCTGGCACAAGGAGCATCGACCACTATTTTAGATGAGCTGAAGGAGATTGGCATTAGGGTGAACCCGAAGAAGACAGATGCTATTGTCATGTCGTTCCAGAAGGGGAAGAGCGCTTTGCCCACTGATTTTAAAGTGAACGGAGAAACACTGCCAGTCTCTAATTCAATCCTCTACCTGGGCGTCACTCTAGATAGGCACCTCACCTTATCTAGTCACGTACGGGAACGACTCAAACTGGCCAGGAGAAAGAGCTATAGACTTAATCATCTACTCACGTCACCTCAGCTCTCACTGAGGCTGAAACTACAGATCTACAAGGCTATAATACGTCCGACTATGCTCTATGGTGCGCCCTTGATGCGGCATCTGTTTAAGTCCACTCTCAAACAATTACAGACGTTCCAGAACTCCATCCTTCGGCGGATTGTCAGAGGTACCAACTTACAGAGGGCCAGAAACCATATCCTTCATCAGGAATTAGTATTGCCAACAGTGCCTGAATATATCAGCCGGAGGCACATTAAATTCTTTGATGGGCTGAAGGCCTGTGCTAATCCATTATTTTCTGATATCACCCCACCACCCAAGCCTGGGAGGTGGCAAGGATCACTACCTCTCGTTGACGTTGTCGCCGAGGGAAGGAGTTCGGACTATGTCTGAACTCAATTTATTGCCAAAACCCTGAAGAATGGTCCCTCCCATTTTGCAATGGATAAATAAAGGCTTAGAAAAAGCCCTTGAAAGATTACTAGTGCATCCAGCGCATATAGCAATCCTCTTTAGAATACCTCCGGGTAACAGAAGGACAAATCTGACAGCTATACATATTATATTTGTATTTGTATTTTGTTCGAAAATAAAACCAGAGGGTAAGAAAAAAAAAAAAAAAAAAAAAAATATATTTTATACAGTTACAACATGGATAAGAAAAGATTGAATTACCGAACGCTTCCAAATCAAAATTCTATATTAATGGACTAAACAAAAATAAAATCTTATGAATCTATATAAACTGCCTTAACCATCTAAGTTATTTTATTTGTGTAGTTCTAGATCTAATTATACAGTAAATAATTATAAATTGTGATAGCAGTAAATTGCATTTTAATTAGTGAAGTTATACATTCAAATTGAAATTATAAACAATCTTGATGAACACATTTTTTCCCATTCGCTTTTATTGTAAAACCAATTATTATATTATTTTAGTATTTGAGATTATGATTCTGATATCTGAAGTATTATTTAATTCAAATTAAAACTTCTAAACTTTATATCATTTTTCTACTAAATATTTGTAAAATAATAAATTTTAAATTGAAGACTATGATGAATTACTAACTAATGTTGGTATATCTATTAATAACTTTAGTGTGACATGACACCGTAAATATGATTTTATTTTTTCTGAATGTAATGTCATTAGAGGTTTCATGGTAACTAGAAAAATAATCACTACAAAGAATCTGACTATATATTAAAGGAATGTTTGCAGTTGGTATTAAAAAATATATATCAAAATATTTATTAATCCTTTATATTGTTTTTAAATGTATTAGACCGATATTAATATTCATATATATTATTAGAAAATGGCTAATTATAAGGGCCTAAACTTAATTTATTGACAACAATTAATTATAATTTGATGATTAAACATTAATCAATGTTAATATGACGAGATAAAAAGTTCTAGTATTTATTAATATAATACTCTAACATGAGACATGCCCTTCAGCATATCTTGACAACATCCAAAATCCACAGACAGACATAATAAGATGTCTCGGTTTCATATTGGACGTAACAATGACATAAACGTAACATAAATTTTAGTATTTTATTTTTTCAATGTTATCTGTCTTTCCTTGGTGTGTAGACCCCAACACATCAAGAACAGACAGATAACATTGAAAAAATAAAATACTAAAATTTCTGTGCGCACTACACTCAATACATAAGGTGGTCTATTCAATACAGGCGGGCAGCCAAAAAGAGAAAACATACCGAAAATTCAAAAATTTTAATCCAAAACTATCAGAAATATTTAAGAATTATAATAGAAGCAAAATTATTTCTGCTATTCAGCCCTTGACATGTCAGCGCACAAATTTAGGCCACGAGCTTTTTGATAACTTACACGGAAAAAACCAACACATTAATACAAAACATAAATGTTTAATAGGTATCACCTCACATTCATTTATTGTCAACTGCATTGCAGGAATAAACTTTAAAAAATAATTAAAAATTATATATTAAATTAAAACTGTTAGAGGAATTTAACACGTGTTGCAAATAATATAGATGTAAATAACAGTTTTTTTAATTTGCTAAAATAAGTTTTATATGAGTTTTCTCTTGGACTTGTTGACTGTGACACCAATAGAAAAAAGCTTAGCTTTAGAGTTGAGATTATTATTAATGTTATTATTTATGACTTTAAAATTCATTCTATTTTGTTGTTATAGTCTCACAATCCTATCTTTTTTATTCTTACTCAAATATTAATAATTTTGTTTTTCTTACAACAGATCTAATATGACATAGCAGCTGAACAATAGATATTACCCATTGGTACCGCAACCTGGCATTGCGACAAGACCTACTCGGGATAATTAACCTACTTCTGAAGAACCTAACGTTACGTGACGCTTTAGGAACCTCCCCCGTAGGCTGAAGATACCGGCAAGATTAGCAGCTCGCGTGCATGAAGGTTGTAGACCTAACTGTTTATCGGAGATCAGATACTTCAGCAAACTAGGAAAGTCAATCTCAATTTATAGTCTGACCCGTCAGTTTTATTAAATACTGGAATTTAATTTTTGGACATTGAACGAGGATATTATCAGTGACTAATCGAGAAAAGTAACTTTCACATATTAAGACACCATCATCGGCTGTTATTAAATATTAGAGTATTTATTCTACCCAATCACTTATACTAACATTAATAATAACCACAAATTTATATTTTAGAAGAATATTATAAAATATAAAAAAAAAAAAAAAAACCTGTACCACTACAACCCATGAAGGGTCTTGGGCTCAGTACATATAGAGATTCGTACTGTTTCTAGGCTAAGGGCAGTGCAATGTGGTGATTAGGCCTTAATCACGCTCAGCCGCCAGGTTTTTCGCCAATTAATTTGGGTACCCACTTTATAGAGGCTGGGTCTGCCCCAGGAGGGTCTCCATACCCTAGGGTCGCCCCCCAACTGAATTAACAGAATAAATAATATTCTGCCACAGGCGGGATTCGAACCCAGGACCCGGAGCACAGCAGACTAGTGCTCTATCCACTAGACCACGCCGCTCCCCTTATAAAATATATAATAAAGAAATTTAGTGCTTTAGAGTAAAAACACACACAAAAAATAGAAATAAAAACCAAAAAAATACAATTCATTTTTATTTATTTATCCACCTCTACCCTTAAGGGTCACTGGCATGGTCGAAATAATTACATTCCTTATTAGAATCATATTACGTAGTTATACTTTCGTCCTCAATTTAAGTATTTCTCTCATGGTTTTCTTTTGGTCGACTTTTTTCCTAGATTTCTCGAAAAGCGGGCAGTCAATTAGCAAGTGTTTCACAGTTAAAGGAGTATTGTTGCATTTTTCGCAGGTTGGCGCTTAAAAGGTAGCCATGTGTAAATGCAGTGACCAATCCTTAGCCTGCCTACAATAATTTCCTCTCTAAAAATATAAAATTTATTCTAAAAGTAATAAATTAAAATTTAGCTCCTAAAAATGATATAGACAATTTATTTCAATAAATAGGCTAAAAATAAAACAGAAAAACATGTGGATACGTACGAATCTTAATTACAAATTTTGCGGTATGATGATGTTGATGAAGTAATATTGATAAAAGTGAAAATGCTACACAAAATAAAAAAAATTACTAAAATAATCGTTTCTCTACATATTTTAGTTATGCTGATTTTAACAATTTTCTCAAATATATTTAGAAGAAAACAAAGAAAGTGAGTGAGTAGACTAGATTTGAAGGCCGAAAGAGAATCAGAGGTACTAATATATGAAGGATTAAAATTCCATACAAACGAGGATCGGATTAGGAAGGATATGTCAATGAGGCGTTATAAGCAGGTTTGAATACCGCAAACGAGTTTTACAATAGTGAACGGAGTATTTGAACATCATCAAATCATTAAGCTTAAACACAACCTAAAAAATATATACCTAAATTACTAAATGGTGAATTACACAATGTGTACAGCGGACAATGTGTACTTTCCATAATATTTTTCAAACAAGTAAAAGTTAAAAAAAAAAGAAAAATTGAACACAGCTATTCGGTTTCTTGGCAAGCAATATTAAATGAAGTCTATTTTTTTAAATGTATTTCTTTTGTTTTAATAATAACTTTATAGTTATTACATAGTTGAAACAGTACCATGATATCAAATATCGAGAAACAGTTTTTATGTCACCTGACTTCAAATATATCCTAAATTATTCTAATGATGTTATCATTGAAAATGATTTTTCGCAAGTACAAGTGTGAAATTTCTGTTAAATTGCTGAAACCGTTGGCAACTTTATTTATAGTAATTTTTATATATTGTTTTTAGGAACAGTTGTAGTTATCTGATAAGATTTGCACCTTCGTCCTAAAATTTAAAATATAAAGGTAAGAAAAAGTTGCGAAAACCATCACAAATTTATGTTTAAAATGTATAAAGCAATAAAAATTCGAAAACTAAATGATTTCTGAGAAGTGCAATTATTTTATAACCTTGAGTAATACGTCGACCAAACACATCCAAAAATGTTCCATAAAAACACAAAAAACTTTAATTTAAAAAACTTATATTTCTATGATCATTAGTTTAATACTTAAATATTCTTCTTTGTAAATTAATTTAAAATTATTTCCGTCTCTGGAGTAATTTTAATGCCTAACAACATTCCTCATATATTACCTTGAAAATTTAATATAGTACGTTTAAGGCGGAATATCAGTTTGAGCAGTCAGCGCTGTATAATATTAATGTTTATATTAAGCAATGCTAAAGCGGAATGTGGAAAATAAAACTGCTAAACTCAACGGTTGGATTTAGCAAGCATGCACTGTTAGTAAACAGTAGTAAAGTGTGTTTATTTTATGAACACTTAGCATACACGGTCGCAGCTTTTGTATTATATTTTAACAAATATATAAAGCAATAGTGTTTATTTTTAATTTAAAGCCAAGAACAACTAATAATTTCCCTTTTTCTAATACAAGGCCTATGTTTTTAAAAATTAATAAACAAAAATCCATTCATTTGTATTATCGATGTAAATTTATTAGTAAAAAAATTATAATCGCTATACAACCCCAAATAAAATGTTATGATGAAAATATTTGCAAACCTTATTGTTTATTGTATTTCTAGAGTTCATAACTGGATCTGTGAGGTGAGTAGAAATCGATGTGGCATTGAACACTTACTATTCAGGGCGAACTCATATAAATGAAAAATCATTGTAACTATTTTTAACAGTGACCTTGATTTTGTTAGTAGATCATTTGTCTTCAGGTTTGGTTTTCTTTTTTCTTTTTTTTTTCCAATCCTATCAATATTGAGGACAGTTAACATTTAAAACAATAAAATGAAAGACAAAAAAATGTGTTCATATATAAATATTTCAGGAGACAAAGAAAATCTTAAATGTTAAAAAAAAGTAATTATTAACACTTAATGTGATTGTTGAGTCGATCTTATCCTATAACTGTCCGAATCGGTGCCGATTGCAAATAATTAACAATGGCCAAAATATTAAATAATGATCTCTTGTAATACTATAATAATATTTATTGACATTAATAAATTTAATGTTTATTTGTCTCTGTTTTAGGCTAATTCAACGCTTACTAGACAAACGGTCAACCCTTCCTTTTAACAACAAAAGGCTCATCTACATGACTATTATAAGGCCAATCTGGACTTACGGAGTAGAGCTATGGGGGGGGGGGGGGCTCTACTAACCATCAAATTCTTCCCGCATCCAATCCTTAGAACCCGAAATCCTTCGTGAAATCCTCAACGCTCTTTACTTTGTCACGAATAAGCTTATCCATAAAGACCTTAATGTACCCTATGTTATGACAAACTACATTCTTACTCTAACCCATTAGTTTCAATCCTTACTTCCTCTTCAATTTCTGATAATCCTCCGAGGCGCCTGAAAAGGAGAAGGCCCCGGGACCTTCTAGTTAAGAATACTTTTGAGTGCTTACAAGCTTCTCTAAATGTATATGCCATTGAACTATATAACTATCACCTTTACTTAATATATTTTTTATTTATTTATTTTTTTTGTAAATACAGTTGTAGATATCAATATTTGTAAAATGTATCTTTTCTTGATCGCTTCACTGCTACAAATGTTCACGTTCAAACCATCAAGAGCTGTTGGGTTATATGAAGGGAAAGACCTTATACAGAATGGACCTGCAGGAAAACATTCGATAGAAGGGCTACGAGAAGGGCCTGATAAAGGGAGGAGATAGTGGAAAAGGGCTACTGCATTAGGCTCCCATCAGATACTGGATACCCTAGCCTATCTCCAGGGCGGGGAAACATCACGGAATAGATTCTCTGACTGCATGGGGATCACCTATATAGTCATCTAGGAAACGATATACTTCTATTACTTGTGCAACAACTACGGGTATAAAATAGATTTATTTAATAGAGTTAATTTATTTAGAACAAGCGATCCTCCTTTGCTTCGCACGGGTGCAATTTAAATGTAGTGTTATTTATGTTGAAAAAATGTTGAGTTTAACCAATTAAGAGGTTGTCACTTGAGGATTATGAGTTAATTTTAGTGAAAATTGCACATAGCAAGGACATATTACGTTTGATATAATTGCTGAAAGGAATTAGTCCGGGTGGTGGTTAATGAATGAAACAATTAAGTAATTCCAACAATTTATTTTTTGCTAACGTTTCGACAGCCCCTAAGGGTCATCATCAGGGCTAAACCGATACAAAAGAAATACATTTAAAATAAGATTAAATACAATATTTTATAAACAATTGATATTAAAAACATAAAAATAAATAGAGGTGTAAGGAAAACGATTAATTAAACTACAATTGAGACGTTGATTTCCAAAAGGTACTATATCCATTCTAGGAAATTTTACAGGAAGCGCGAAAATCTCTCATTACTATATTATTAAACTAGCTAATTTGGATCTCTTTGCCTTAAAATTTTTTTTTTTTTTTTTTTTTTTTTTTATTGAGAAATATTACAATTTGTTGCATAATGAACAGTAGTAATAGAGATGTAGTACACATTCATACAATATATACAGCCAATAATGATAAAGTCAATTTACATAAAATCTGAAATAAATAAATTCAAATATATACAAAAAAAAGCAACAAGAAACAAATCAAAACAACAACCTGTAGTAGAGATAAATACAAGTTGGGAAATAAATAAAAATCATACAAGCATACTTAACTATATACAATATATACAATCAGCCAAAGGAACCCTAGACTCGGCTGCTCCCCCCACAAGTGGGGAGAGAAGCGGAATCCAAGAGATCCCAGCGCCTCCCACTCAGCGCTTCACTGGTGTATGCCAGTGGAGGCCGAGCCAGAGCGGAATAGCCACAAACATACAGTACATGAGTGGAGGATCTGACCAGTGTCGCGGGGCCACTGCCGTTTCAATCTTCGAGGAGGATTGTAGGGATGGGTGAAGCTGGAAAGCGATTGAGCAAGAGGATTAGGATGATGAAGAAGGTTCTGATGGAATTTGGAGAATTTGGATGGTATCAGGTCTAAAATAAATGGAATATTAAGGTCATGGTGTAGGGTACAGTTGGTAACGTAATAAGGAGCATTAACTATTGTTCGGAGGACTTTGGATTGGAAGGATTGGATACGTTTGATGTTAGAATGTTTAGTTGTCCCCCATAGTTCAAGTCCGTAGGTCCATATAGGTTTCAGTACTGTCTTATATATTAGTAATTTGTTGTCGACTGTAAGATGAGATTTTCTGTTTAGTAATTTGTATAACCGGCCGAATCTGCGGTTGAGTTCTATCCTTTTAAGTCTCGTATGTGGGTTCCACGTCAGTCTTTTGTCTAGTAAAAAGCCAAGGTACCGGACTGTGTCTGAGGAAGGAAGCGGTATGGAATTGAATTTAACTGTTGGACAGGATTTACGTCGAAGGGTGAAGGTGACGTGTGTACGCCTTAAAATTTAGAATTATTTTTTACTATAATAATAACATCATATTAAAGTTATGAAATGAATTTTTTTAGAATGATTTGGAACGAAAATGAATGCGTAATAAGTACTTTTAGAAAATGACCGCATTTATAAATCGCGTTTTTTAAGGATTTGAGAATTCATTAGACAACATCAAATAGAATATTTAGATAAAACTAAATGATGAGAATACAAATATGTAAAAAAATCAATTTCATAAAAAATGTCCTTTAGTACCTTTTGGAAATCAACGTCTCAATTACTATAGTGTAATAATGAAAGGGCTATACAGAATAGATAATGACTAAAGATAATGTAAAAAGATATCCAAATCACATAAAATAAGAAAAATTGAAATATGGAGTAGATTTGAGATAAGTACCGTATTGTGGGCGAATGGGAACAAGATACATTCGTATAATCGAGTGTAGGTAGGTAGAAAGGAAAGTACGTACGAAAGTTAAAATGAAAAATACGCGCCGCATTTTAGACGGGATCTGACAATAATGAGTAATATTGTAATTCTAACATAAAAAGAATTAATAAGATTAAACATATAATAATAATGATACTAGAAAAAAAAAATTATTCAACAAAATTTGTAAAGTAAAAACCTATATAATAGTAAGAACAGTGATGGATGTAGTAACGTTGGCAGAAAATAAAAAGTTGAAACTTCTCAATTGTTTCATTCACAGACCGCAACCCGGACTTATTCTTCTTCTTCCAGTGGCACGACAGGCCATGTAGGCCCTAGGCCTCACGGTGTAAACTCCTGCAAGTTTACACTCACGTTTCACGATGCAATTTTTAGTGTAGGGTAATCACTCCCTACGACTAATTTTGTGAGTGGCCACCATTTGGCTGACGGGTCTCACATAGCCGGGGGAGAGGTTGTGAGTGAATCCACATTTTTTTACATCCTTATAAAACCCCCGCCGGACTAGCGCGCTAGCCACTCAGCCACTGGCTCCCCTGGACTTATTACTTCCAGTAATTCTCAACGGTCAACTAATAATATCCACTATATTCATCGGCAGAAATTTGAAAAATAAACTGGTTAAAATCGGTTCAGTTTATTTGTGTGTTAAGTTAATTTTTATTTTATTCGATTTATAATTATTTTATGGTTTAAATGAACTTTTTCTAAAGATTAATTTAGTTTCCATGGGAGTCCCATTTATTTTACTTTGAAAAATTTGTTTTTATGAAATGACCTAAAAGTCAAAATTAGTGAATAACAATGTTAGTTTATGGATTTAAAACAGCTTACCATATATTTTAACTACTTACGTGGAATTAGAAACGAAAGTGTTTTCTAAATCTTGATTACTATATGGAAGAATATAACTTGTATGATATAACACTGAATCAACCTAACCTTCCTCATTAAAACATAAAATATAACATAGAGTTATAGGTTTATAGGTTCATAACGACTTGCCAAGGCATCTAAAAAAAAATACGGCTTTAAGACTTTTTTAATTTAGAATATTTTTTGGAGTCCTGCTATTCAGTAATTTCTAAAATATAAGTGTGTACACGCACGAGTTTAATATTTTACTCAGATTTACTTTATTATGCATTTATTATGACAGATGCAAATTTAAATTAAATAAATGATTACATTTATATTCAAAGTTTGGTTTTAAAATTTCAATTCTGTAAACGATGTATTATAGTTTTTCTAGATTTTTTAAAATAAAATTACAATAAATGTATAAGAACTAAAAGATCATTAAACTATGAGTAGCTCCTGAATAAATAATATAATAACATTAAAAAAAAAAATAAATAAATCAATTAATGAATTTATGTGTAAACTACTAATACTTAACATTGCTAAAAGCATTCATCAAGCGATTATTAGACGAATAACGTAAGAGTCATTAGTCAAGAGCAATCTTACCTGCACAAGGAATTCAAATTAGTAGGTTATGTGAAAGGTGATAAATTTAAGCATGACACATTTTAACCTAAAGAGAATGCAAGATAAATAATGACCGTAAATAAGGCCGTGAATGAGGGACACCTTCATACAAACTGATTTGAAATAATTAATAAATAACTAGAAATTAAGTAATTATAAAAAAAAATTATCATATGGAAATATTATGTTTTTCTATCGATATAAATGAGCTACATAAGTCATATTTTATGAAATATTTTTCATAAGTAGAATAAAACAGCAATCATCGTTTGACTCTCACTCCTACAATCGCCCTGAAGAGGCCTAAAATTTAGGCGGAAACGTCAGCACTATTAAATTCAGTTTCTACGTAATTGTGTGTTAATTTGACTGCACCCTCATTTTACTTCTCGAAAAATTGAAAAGTTCTGTGATATACAAATTTGTAGCATGCTGCTGCTTAAATGAATTCAACGGTAAATTTAATTGAATTCTTGAAATGAAATGAAGCGGCCCGACCTTGCTGGACATCCACACTAGACCTACTCCTGACCAGAGATCAGCACACCGTCTGACCATCGGCCTGTGATTTACACCTTCGAGGGAACGCCCCCCACACTCCCGGCTAGCAAGTACCTCTTTCACAAGGCCGACTGGAAGGGCAATAAGGCTAGTGTCGATAATACACTACCCAAGATACAGCCTCTGAGATCTGAAGCCGAGGTGGATGGCGCTGTGGCCGTCACCACCGCTACCATACAGAAGTCCGCGAACTATAATATCCCTAGGTTCAGCCCCCAGCCGATCGCTCTCAGAAAGCCTCCGAAGCACATACTCGCCTTGGTAGCCCAAAGGAACAACCTGAGGAACGTCTTTTACCGCACGGGTGATTACGGCTTGAAACCGGCCATCAATGCGATGACCAGGCATATAGCCAGCCTCATGCGTGCCTGGAAGACCGCCCTCTGGCGAACAGCTCCGGAGGACTCATGACGACCAGAAGCAATTCTGGAAACTCATCAGGACTCATGTCGCCAAGAAGAGGACTGTGCACCTGACGTCTGAAAGCGATCTGTTTACCCCGGTTGAACTGGCTACCGACTATGAAGCGAGGGAAGAGGCTCGTGTGAGTGCTACTCCAGGACTTGCAGAAGGGAGACCTCCGTCCCCCAATGAGAAGCCCATCCACTTCACCTTCAAGCAGCTTGAGTCGGTGCTACGACGTACTAAGGGCAATAAGTCCTCTGGGAAGGACGATATTCCTTATGTCCAGTTGAAGATGCTCCCTAGGAGGGGTAAAGCCTTCTTATTGAACATTTTTAACACGTGCATCCGGTTATCGTATTTTCCTAAGGCTTGGAAAGAAGCGATCGTAGTGCCGCTACTCAAACCGGAGAAGAGTGGAGATTCAACGGAACACTATCGCCCGATCAGTCTTCTCTCGCACATAAGTAAGATCTTAGAAAGGCTAGTTCACCACCATCTGATGAAGCACTGAACGGAGGAGAACATCATCCCACCTGAACAGACAGGATTCCAACGAGGGGTAGCCTGTGAACACCATCTGGCGAAGTTGCAGGCCCACACCATGGAGCGGATGAGGAAGAACAACGATGCCACAGCACTAATCTCCTTGGACTGCACACAGGCCTTCGACTGTGTGTCTCACACTCTATTACTCCGCCGTCTGGAGGAGTTCAAGTTCCCTGCCTCCCTATGCCGATTGATCCGAAGCTATCTTAGTCGAAGATCTTTCGTTGTAAGGGTCGGCGGGAGCCTGTCGAATCCACACGATACCATCTGCGGGGTACCTCAAGGGTCTGTACTAGGGCCACTACTATTTGTCGTTTTCACGGCACCGGTGGTCTCAGTAAAGCATCCGGGAGCAACAGTAGCAGCCTATGCGGACGACATCGCCATTTACTCCACCAGCATGAGCGCCACCAAGGCACGTGACCAGGCTCAGAAAGCAGCCAACGTCATAGTTGGGGAATTGAAGAAGATCGGAATCAGGGTCAACCCAGCCAAAACGGACGCCATCATCTTGTCCTTCCAGAAGGGGAAGAAGAAGTTACCCACCGAGTTTGAGATAGACAGCGTAAAACTTCCTCTCTCCAACTCAATTCTTTACCTAGGTGTGACCTTGGACCGACACCTGACATTCTCCAGCCATGTACGGGAAAGAATCAAGCTGGCCCGCAGGAAGTCCCATAGACTCTACCACCTACTCATCTCGCCGCAGCTCTCACTGCGACTCAAGTTGCAAATCTACAAGGCCGTTATCAGACCGACTCTACTCCATGGTGCGCCCCTGCTCCGCCACCTCTACCAGTCCACGATCAAAAGGCTGCAGGGTTATCAGAACTCCGTCCTAAGGAGGATAGTCAGAGGAACCACACTCCAGCGGGCGAGAAATGCCACCATCCACGAGGAACTCCATCTTCCCTCGGTGCCAGAGTTCATCTGCAGGAGGCATGTCAAGTTCTTTGACGGGTTAAAGGCTTGTGCGAACCCTCTCTTCAGGGACGTAGTTCCACCACCTGCGCCTGGAAGGTGGCAAGGCTCTCTCCCCCTGGTCGACGTGGTCGCCCTGGGAAGGGGTCTGGACTCTGCAGTCTGACCCGCAAACATTTAACCACCAGCAAAATGGTTCCTCCCCATTTTACTTCAACAAAGGCACAAAGCCACCCCACTCCTCAAGCTCATACCGCGCCTAGTGCGAAAGGAACCTTAAGCTTAAATGAATTTAATAAGTGAATGGAATTTAGTAATGTTGTTAAGATATTTAAAACTACTTATTCGTAACCACGAATAAGTAGGTAATGACAGGTAAAGTACATATTGGTTTATTATTTTCAATCTTTGTAATCGACCAAAAATAAAAATTACCCCTGCTCAAAATTCGTGAGCTAACGTTTCAAGATGCGTAGAATACGAATAACGAATAAAAATTTTAAAAAAAAACCTTCCGCGTCCGCGGCATTTTTCCGAAACTACTGGACCATTGTTTTTTAATTCGCCACAAAAATACTACTCCATTCAACGATGATCTTAACACCTAGAAGTTAATATCAGCTGGTTAGTTTTAAAATGGCGGCCGATTAAAAGGATTTTATTCAATAACTCAGTTATTTCTAAAGATAGAAAAAAAATATTAGGTTTTTTCAACCGAAAAAAACCGCGAACAATTTACAAAAGTGAAAAAAGAAAAGCAACAAAAACAGTAACAGTCATCAATTACCATTGGTTTTTATTGTTAGGTTTATAGTTACGGACATTTATTGAGAAGTTTAATTAAAGAGAACAAATTGATAAAAGTAAAAAAAGACATAAAAGAAGGAATATAAAATGAAACAGTTATTGAGCGTAAAAGCTGAACATCAGTCTGGTTCGAAAAATAAATTGAAATGCCCTATTAATAATGGCTTCGTTGTCATTCTTGATATATCTTGTGTATTTTAAGCTTTGACAATACGAACTAGCATTACCGATATTCCTCGAATACCTGATAGTGAGGTTGCTGTTGCATGTTTGGCATTTTTAGCTACTTTCTTGGTCCTTAGGTGGATGTGTATTAGTCGGCTGTTCAGTACCAAGGCGAGTAACCGTGGCTTTTTCTCTGCGGTCTCAGGTTGTCCATGCCAAGTTTTAAACTTTCTTGGAGGATTCTCAACGTCATGGAATATCCCACATGATTTGTGAATGTTCTTTCACAGATGGGCACGTTCTGCGGCAGTGAGGATATAGTTTCTCTTTCAGGGAAACCCAGCGTCTCTCCGGCAGGTTTGACATCCTTCTCATTCCCAGTGATACCCGCAAGTCCTGGGGCCCTGATGAAGTGGACAGACTTCTGATAATCGTCTAACATTGTTAGGTACTCACTTGTAAGTCCGAAAGACTTGAGTGATTGTGAACCAGTCTTTATTAAATTCTATTACTTTTTTTTTAATATTGATTTCCCAAAAAATGTTTCTCTTTCCAACGGTATCATAGCTATACAATTCAACGAATAGTTCTAGAAAATAAGTTTTTAAATGAAAAAATGGTTATTCATTATAGTTGAGGCTGTAGTCCTCAAACATTTTTGTCCTATCGCCACCTTCCAAAAAAAATAGCACTTAGTGCCCACTGAAAATTATTATTTTATTAAAATATGATACAAAAGAATAGGAAATATTTGTTTGAATTAGTTTTTTCTATCTTTTTCATAAAATTTGGTAAAAAAACAAATGTAAATTAGAAACATTGAACTTAAAAATTATTAACTATCCATTGAACTTATAATATAATGAATTATCAAAACAAAGTTAGCACATTAGGAATCATCTTAATATTTAATGATATATATATTTTTTAATATTTTAACTTTCTAAGAGTATATTTATACTATTACTTAAAAAAAAATCTTGGAAAAAACTAACCTCTTATTGATAATGAAATTATTTTATAGTTCAAACGCATACACGAGTTATTATTACTGGACATTAGAGACATATAATGATTCAAAATAAAAAAATTTAAGGTAATTTATAAGAATAAAGTTATATTAATTCGATATTTTAGCCCTGTTAGCAAGGATTAGGTTGGATTTTGGTCGAGGGGAAGGAGAGGCTAAAATGTTCAAAAATATAATTTTTTTTTTTTGAGATACTGTCTATAGGCATATTAATTTGGTAAATTAGTAATTTAGGTAATTTAGGATCACTGAGGAGACCAAGGTCCTACAAGGACCAGAGCGCCGTTAGATAGATAGATATTGCGTGTTTGGAAGTAGAAGTAACCTCTACACATTTTATACTAATGAGTTATTCTAGTTTTATACATTATATTTACATAATTTTTATATTTCCTACCTTAATACAGCCATCTTTTTCGAGATATTGTAATGAAGATAAAACCCATATGTGAAAAGTAAGATAATTTGCGGGGCAGGGTGGCGGAAAGGGTTTACCCGCAATTTTCTTCCGTGAGCGTTGTCCGGCAACCTGATAACGTAACTTTGAAGATATAATGATAATAAAATTCGCGTCTCAGTATCTTTGATTTTTTTTTCGGTATAAATCACCCACTCTTACCCCAGAGAAAACCCCCGTATAGTTGATATAACTAATTGAATCAAAATGGTTTTTTTTATTATTTTTATTGAGATATATTACAATTTGTTACAAAATGAACAATAATAATATTGATAAGAGACCACATTCATACTATATATATCAGAAAATAATAATAATGGTCAAATTACATAAAATAGAACATAAATAAATTCATATATATATATATATATATATATATATATATATATATATATACAATAAAATAATAATAATAAATAAAAAACAAAACAAAAACCTATTATTGAGATAAATAAAAAGTTGGCAAATAAATAAACATCTTACACACAATCATAACTATATACAATGTATACAATTGCTAAAGGGACCCCAGCAAGCGCTTTTCCCTCCACTTGTGGAGGAAAAAGCGGAATCCAAGAGATCCCAGCGCCTCTATCTCAGCCGCATCACTGGTCTGAGCCAGTGGAGGCTGAGTTAGGGCGCTGTAGCCACAAACATACCGTACATGAGTGGAGGATCTGACCATTGTCAGAACTCCAGTTTAAATGTTTACAATAGGTCTCGTGGCCACTGCCGTTTCAATCTTCGAGGAGGATTGTAGGGATGGGTGGTGCTGGATAGGGATTGCGCTAGAGGGTTAGGATGATGACTAAGGTTCTGATGAAATTTGGAAAATTTGGATGGAACCAGGTCTAAAACAAACGGAATATTAAGGTCATGGTGTAGGGTACAGTTGGTAACGTAATAAGGAGCATTAACTATTGTTCGGAGGACTTTGGATTGGAAGGATTGGATGCGTTTGATGTTAGAATGTTTAGCTGTTCCCCACAGTTCAAGTCCGTAGGTCCATATAGGTTTCAATACTGTCTTGTATATTAGTAATTTGTTGTCAACTGTAAGATGAGATTTTCTGTTTAGTAGTCTGTATAACTGGCCGAATCTGCGGTTGAGTTCTTTTCTTTTTAGTCTTGTATGTGGGTTCCACGTCAGTCTTTTGTCTAGTAAAAAGCCGAGATACCGGACTGTGTCTGAGGAAGGAAGAGGTATGGAATTGAAATTAACCGTTGGACAGGATTTGCGTCGAAGGGTGAATGTGACGTGAGTGCATTTGCTTTCGTTCACCTTAATGCGCCAAGCATTGCACCAGTCTTCGACAAGGGAAAGGTGCTTTTGGAGATTTAGCGATGCTGCTTCAGGATCGGAATTGGATGATAAAATGGCTGTGTCATCAGCAAATGTTGCCAGAAAGGTATTGGGATCGGTAGGGATATCGGCGGTGAAGAGGATGTAGAGGACGGGTCCTAAGACGCTGCCTTGAGGAACACCGGCCTCAACAGTATATTGTTCGGAAAATTCGGAACCACAGCGAACTCGGAAGGAGCGGTTGGATAAATAGGATCGGAGGATTAGGTATAAGGATTGAGGTAAATGGGTTTTGAGCTTAAAGAGCAGTCCCGGGTGCCACACCCGGTCAAAAGCTTGAGCTATGTCCAGAAAGGCACCCGAACAATACTCCTTGCACTCAAGGGCGGAGGAAATGTGGTCTACAACTCGGAGTCCTTGCTGAACCGTGGAATGTTGAGGACGGAATCCAAACTGGTGTGAAGGAAAATTGTGAAATTTGGCTAGGATTCGTTTTAATAGGAGTTTTTCGAAGATTTTGGAGAGGATCGGAAGAAGGCTAATAGGTCTATAGGATGACGTACAGTTGGATGGTTTGCCTGGTTTTAGGAAAAGGATGATAGTCGAGTGTTTCCACAACAGAGGGAAATAGGTAGTGCGTAGGATACAGTTATAGATATATGTAAGGAATGTAATGGCTTTAGGTGGAAGTTGTCTTAGGATTTGAGGAGTAAGGAGATCGTATCCAGGGGATTTACGGAGAGGAAGCTTTTGAAGCAGATATTTGACCTCAGAGGGATTGATTGCTTTAGGTGGTAAGGAAATTGGTATCGGTGACGTAAGGAACTCTTCAACTATTGCGGTATGGGTTGGATTGAGATCAGAATGAGGAGTGAATACCTTGGAAAGGTGTAGTGCAAATTCCTGGGCCCTATCTTTGTCAGAAGCAGTCCAGGAATTATCACTACGCCGGAGAGGATGGGATATCAGGGGGGATTTTAGAATTCTCCTCGTGACATTCCACAAGGAATTGTCACGAGTCGAGAGAGAGGAGAGGTAAGTATTGTAGGATTGGGATCGGAAGATCGCCAACTCCCGCTTTAATTTTCTACAAAAAAAGTTATAGGAGCGGCGATCCTCTGGGTGGCGGGTGCGTTGCCATAATGTTCTGGCTCGGCGTTTGCTGTTGATGAGGTCTGTCAGGTGTTGTGGTAAATGGCTTTTATAAGGAATTATTTGGGATTGTTTGGGAGAGGAGGCAGTCCAGGCGGCTTGTTGAATAGCGGTTGTAAAGGAATTTACGGCGTCGTCAAGGTCATTTGGGGTTTTGAGAATCACTCTGAGGTCAATATCATTAGTGAGGATTTCACGGAAGAGGTTCCAGTTGACAGGGCCTCTAATGAATGACGGTGGGATAGGTTTAGGAATAGGTGTTATGGATACATTTAGAATCAATGGACTATGATCAGAGGATAGTTCATCAAGGCGAGCTATGGAAAAATTAAGAGAGCCTAATCCGCTGTGGATGAAGAAGTCGAGGATGTCAGGATTACGGCTAGGATCTGTTGGCCAGTAGGTAGGAGAATCGGGAGGTAGGAGATGAAAGCGTCGGGAGTTGAGTGCAGACTGCAATGTCCGTCCACGAGAATTGGTGGTTCTAGAACCCCACTGTTGGTTCTTAGCGTTTAAGTCTGCACCCAAAATGAAGTGATTACCCAAGTAGTTGAGAAAGGATTCAAATTGGGCAGAGGAAATGGGATGTTTAGGAGGGCAGTATGCTGATGCAATGATAAGCGGAAAGGAAAAGGTTTTGATAACAATGGTTTTTAGAGCAGATTTCTAGAAAACTTTTTAAATACTTAGTACAAAGTGGCACCTACAGTTCGGTATACTTTAATTTCGGTTAAAAACTCACAGGTAAACATTGCACATATTCATCTCACATTTATTAAAATTCTGTTTCGAATTAATTAAGGTCAAACTCAGTTATCCATATTTCCGAAGAAAAAAAAAAAATTGCTGAATCATTAGAAAATTAAAGCAATAGATGACGAACCGGATGAATATTTATTTATTAGATATTAAGATACTAGGTATCTTTTTTTTTTTTTTTTTTTTTACATATTTTATTAAAATTTACAACTGTACTAAAAAAAAATACATCAAGTAAATATGATATTAGAAAAATGACATGAAAGAGACTTGTAGAAGAACTACCCAATGGTAGCACTCCTGTAACTATTCTAAACTAGAAGGTCTCGGGGCCATCTCCTTTTCAGACGCCTCGGAGGATTGTCGGGAATTGAAGAGGAAGAAAGGATTGAAACTAGAGGATTAGGGTGGGAATGGAGTTTGTCATAAAAGGAATGGTATCTAGATCGGGCTAAATCAGCAACATACGGAATATTAAGGTCTTTGTGGATCAGTTTATTAGTTACAAAATAAGGAGCATTGAGGATTTTACGAAGGATTTTGGATTGTAGGGATTGGATACGGGAAGAATTTGATGGTTTAGTAGAGCCCCAAAGCTCTACTCCGTAAGTCCATATAGGCCGTATGATAGTCATGTAGATGAGCCTTTTGTAGTTAAGTGGAAGATTGGAACGTTTGCCTAGTAAGTGTAGAAGTAGTCGAAAACGTCGTGCAATTTCTTGTCGTTTCAGTCTTGTATGAGGGTTCCATGTAAGGCGTTTGTCAAGGTGTAATCCTAGATATCGGATCTGTTCAACCGGGACAAGAGGAGTATTATTGAAGGAGACAGTAGGGCAGAATGTCATTGGTTTACGACGAAGGGTAAAGGTAATTTGGTTGGATTCCTTGAAATTTATTTTAATTCTCCAGTTCTGACACCATACTTCAAGGTCTCTGATGTGGGATTGGAGAGTTTGAGAGGCAATAGTTGGACCAGCATTGACTGATAACACACATGTGTCATCAGCATAGGTAGAAAGGAAAGTGTTAGGATGGGATGGGATATCAGCTGTATAAACTGTGTAAAGGATGGGTCCTAGGATACTGCCTTGAGGAACACCAGCAAACTGACTAAAAATGGATGAATAGGAATTATTATGATTTACTTTGATGGATCTGCCAGTGAGGTAGGACTGGATGATAAGGAACTATGTAGGAGGGAGGAATTTGCGGAGACTAGGTATCTTGAAATATAAATTTTAAGGACTTAAATTTTAGGTATACAATTAATGTTTCGTATTCTAAAAAAAAAAAAATGTTTACTTATAAAAACTATATAATCATGGTCAGAAAGTAAAAGAAGTTGATCCAAATCTTCAAAGTTATTAGCAGTATTTAAACAGTTCACTTAATAATACCGACTAATTGACTGAATTTTTGCAACTGCAGGAATTGCCGAACAAGCAATTATTAAATTTAAGTTCTGAGAACTAACCCAGTAAGCAGGGAGTTTATTAAGAAGACAAACACAAGCTCATAAGTTGGAAAATAATTGCAGATTCCGGAATTAGGGAAGCGGCAACGGGCAAAGAGACTGGAATATAGGGCAATACCAGCTGATATTGCCTTCCTCTACACAGAATTAAACCGACCAGCGCAGCTATCATTTATTAATTGTGATTTAGAGCTCTACAAACCTCCTTAATTGTTCCATAGCTAAAAAAGGAACAATTTTATAGAATGGAAGGCCAACGTAATCTAAATATTTTTTTTTTTTTTTTTTTTTTTTTTTTTTTTATTCATTGAGCAATATTACAAATCTGTCCAATTCAGGACATTTTTAATAGTGATACCGTACAACATTCATACTACATTCACACGATATATACAAAACTATAAATTTATATAATAATAATAATAAAATATACATATATACAAAATAAAATCAATAAAAATATATAAAATAGTCACTCATACCTATATACAATTCACAAGCATACAGCACGTGAGTGGAGAATCTAGCCAATGCTAGAACTCCAATATACTTGTTATAAGAGGTCACGAGGCCACTGCCGTTTCAACCTTCTAGGTGGGTTGTATGGATGGGTGGGGCTGGATAGGGATTGAGCTAGAGGATTAGGATGATGAATGAGATTCTGGTGGAATTTGGAAAATTTGGATGGAATCAGGTCTGAAATAAAAGGAACATTAAGGTCGTGGTGCAAGGTATAGTTGGAAACATAATAAGGAGCATTTACTATTGTACGGAGGACTTTGGATTGAAAGGATTGAATGCGTTTGATGTTAGTACGTTTAGCTGTCCCCCACAGTTCAAGTCCGTAGGTCCAGATGGGCTTCAGTATTGTCCTGTAGATTAATAATTTGTTGTCAACTGTAAGTTCAGATTTTCTGTTGAGTAGTCGGTATAACTGTCCGAATCGTCGGTTGAGTTCTTGTCTTTTAAGTCTTGTATGTGGGTTCCAAGTCAATCTTTTGTCTAATAGTAAGCCAAGATACCGGACTGTATCTGAAGGAGGAATTGGAATGGAATTGAAGTAAACTGGCGGACAGGAGTTTCGTCGAAGAGTGAAAGTTACGTGTTTGCATTTGGCTTCGTTCACCTTAATGCGCCAAGCATTACACCAGTCTTCGATAAGAGAAAGGTGTCTTTGCAGGTTTAAGGATGCTGTTTCAGGATTGGAACTGGATGATAGGATGGCGGTGTCGTCTGCAAAAGTTGCCAGAAAGGTATCAGGATGTGTAGGAATATCAGCAGTGTAAAGGATATAGAGGACGGGTCCCAAGACGCTGCCTTGAGGAACACCGGCCTCAACGGGATAAAGGTTAGAAAATTCTACACCACAGCGAACGCGGAAGGAACGGTTTGAGAGATAGGATCGGAGAATGAGGTATAGAGACTGGGGTAAATGGGTTTTCAGCTTGAAGAGTAATCCAGTGTGCCATACCCGGTCAAAAGCTTGCGCAATGTCCAGAAACGCACCAGAACAATACTCTTTGCATTCAAGAGCTGAGGAAATATGGTCTACAACTCGGAGCCCCTGTTGAACTGTGGAATGCTGAGGACGGAATCCAAACTGATGGGAAGGAAGATTTTGAGATTCTAATATGGGTAGGATACGTTTAAGAAGAAGCCTTTCGAAAATTTTTGAGAGGATGGGGAGTAGACTAATAGGCCTGTAGGATGAAGTGTTGTTGGAAGGTTTGCCTGGTTTTAGAAAAAGAATGATAGTGGAATGTTTCCATAACAGAGGAAAATAGGTGGTGCGTAGGATGCAGTTGTAAATATAAGTAAGGAATATAATAGCTTTCTGCGGAAGTTGTCGGAGGATCTGGGGAGTAAGGAGATCGTGTCCAGGAGATTTACGGAGGGTAAGTTTTTGGAGAAGATATTTGACCTCAGAGGGATTAATAGCTTTAGGAGGTAGGGAAAGTGGAATTGGTGACATAAGAAAGTCTTGCACTGTTGCGGTGTGATTGGCGTGGGATTCCGGGTGAGGAGTGAAAACTTTGGAGAGGTGTGTGGCGAATTCCTCGGCTTTATCTTCATCAGACGCAGCCCAGGAGTCATCACCACGTCGGAGAGGATGGGAAACTTGATGGTATTTTAGGATCTTTTTCGTGATATTCCACAGGGAATTATCACGAGCTGATAGAGAGGAGAGGTAGGAATTAAAGGAATGGGAACGGAAGGTCGCCAACTCCCTCTTCAATTGTCTACAATAGAAGTTATAGGAGCGGCGATCTGTTGGGTGTCGGGTGCGCTGCCATAATGATCTTGCTCGGCGTTTGGTATGGATGAGGTCTATAATATGTTGTGGAAAATGATTTTGGTGAGGATTTATATTGGGGAGTTTAGGAGAGGAGGCAGTCCAGACAGCTTGTTGGATGGCGGTGGTAAAGGAATAGACGGAATTATCTAGGTCATCTGGGGTTTTGAGGGTTACTCTGAGGTCAATATTATCGGTCAGGATTTGGCGGAAAAGGTTCCAGTTGACAGGGCCTCGGATGAATGATGGTGGAATGGGTTTTGGAATTAGAGTGAGAAATACTTTTAGGATCAGTGGACTATGGTCTGAGGATAGTTCATCAAGGCGAGTTACAGAAATGTTGAGGGAGCCTAATCCGCTGTGGATAAAGAAGTCGAGGATGTCAGGATTGCGGTTAGGATCGGTTGGCCAGTAGGTAGGGGAGTCAGGAGGCAGGATATTAAAATTTCGGGAGTTGAGTGCAGACAGCAAATTTCGTCCCCGAGAATTCGTGGTTCTGGAACCCCACTGCTGATGCTTGGCGTTTAAGTCTGCACCCAGAATGAAACGATTTCCTAAGGAATCCAGGAAGGATACAAATTCGGAATTGGAAATGGAATGTTTAGGAGGGCAATACGCAGATGTGAGGGTTACCGGAAAGGAAAAAGTCTTGATTACTATGGCTGTGGCTTGTAGGAAATCATAGGTGGGAAGTGGGAGTAAATGATGAGAGAGGGATTGGTGGACAATGATAGCAGAACCGGCATGGGCTTTGCCGTCTGGGTGGTCAGTACGGTATGTGATGTATTGCGGTATTTTGAAGTACTGTTTAGTCGTTAGTCTTGTTTCAGTTATAAGTGCAACATCGATTGTTTTGTCTTGCAACAACGCAGTCAGTTCGTTAGTATGATTTCTAACACCATTCGCATTCCAAAGGAGAATGGATAAGGAGTTAGGTGAATTCATTTAAGGATTTTTCAAGGCAGGGATCAGATTTGATACTAGATTTGTAAGGAGTGATATAAGCGGCATAACAAGAGATTTGATTTCGGAGATGAACGATGTCATTAGACTGGTAAGATCTGTGACGTTTGATGGTGGAGGGATATGAGAAATTTGATGTTGAGGAGTTTTTTGAAGATTAGGTAAACTTTGAGGGATAGATTGTTGTACAATAGATTGAGAAAGTTGAGGAAAAAGTTGTTCCGGCAGTGCCTCGACTTCATGATTCTGGTTTCCACCTCCAAGCAAGTGGGCAAATGATACGTTAGAATTTACAAGTTTAGATGGTTCTCTTCTGCTTCTGGTTGGTACAGCTGTTTCATTCGGATCCTGAGGTTTTTGGTATCTGGTTCTGAGTTTCTTGTAGATTTCACATCCCTTGTAGTTAGCCGGGTGGTCCTTGAGGCACAGAGCACATACAGCGGGTGTAGATCTTGATCTTGTACATTCTTCTGTTTTATGCTGTTCACCGCATTTCACACAGCGTGGTATGTGATGGCAATAAGTTTTGGTATGACCATATGCCTGACAGTTATGACACTGAACTATTTCCCTCTTTGTGTAAGGTTTTTCAACTTTTACACGGGTATAGTACAGTCTACTGAGGTCATAGATTTTTTCGACTCCTGCTGATGGTTCCAAGTCCACGAAGAATAGAGGCAGTGGACTTTTATCTTTTAGAACGTTGGTGACTTGCCTCACTTGGAATCCTAATTCTGTCAGTTCTTCTTTGATAGCTTCAACGGGTGTTGAGGAATGTAGGTTTCTGATTACGACCCTTAATGCTCTCTCCTGGCGCAGCTGATAAGTATGAAAGTCAGCTTTGGTCTCAGTCAGATATTTTACAATCTTTCTGTAGGTTTCAGCAGTAGTCGGAGATATTTTAGTATCATTGGTTCTACTTATACAATAATAACTATTAGGATCAGTTACTTTGTTTAAATGCGCACACATCAGTTTAAAATTTTTAATATTTTTAACAAATATTGGTGGAGGTAGTGGTTCCCTGGGTATAGGAGAAGATTCCATGGTTTCTTTTTCATTTTGGAGGATCTCAAATGGATTCGGTGTAAAAAACGGGGATTCATCAGTTATTCCTTGTGATGATGTGCTGGGCTGTGGTTCAGATCCTAATGAGGTAGCTGACGCGGTCGCTGGTGGAATTATTTTTTTATTTTGTTCACGGCGGGGTCTCTGTTTTGTAGGAGACGAGTTAGAACCTGCAGATCTAGATCTTTTACTTGCAGACTTTGAGGACATGACTTGATGAAAATATCTCATTGATTAAGAAAATAATAATAATAAATAAATAATGAGATAAGAATTAAAGATAAAAGAAAGATAAGTTAACGAAAAGCAAGCCCGAGCTTGCCGAGCTAGCGGCAATCAGCTGATCAGTGACCCTCCTTTCACTTTTTCGTGATTGTACAAAGTAAATTATAACTTTGCTTACCGAAATTTCTCCAATATTCACTGCCGTAGTATTCCTGAGGTCTAGTGATGTTCTCCAGACTGAATTCAAGCGAATTCCTACTGAAAAAAGCAAAAATCTGAGAGACGATGTAACGTATGACTGTTATCATCGAGCGCATCAGCTGTTTATTATCTAAATATAACGGTTTATATATTACAGTAACTTTTTTATTTCATTTAATTATATATGAAATGTACATTAACACGTTTACGCCGGGGTGACCCACCGGTGGGTCACACTTGGCTGTTCCGTGGGGCGGGGTGACCCACCCGTTGGTCATTCTTGTCTGTTCCGTGGGGCGGGGTGCATCTCATGTGAGTCACTTGTTTTTAGAAAAAAGGTTTATTTTATTTTTTCTCAAGATTATATGCTGAAGGAATTAACAAGCATGAGCGTTTATTTATTAAATAATATATAACCTTCAACATCCCCCCTCAAATGACTCTTATCGGTTAATTTCACTTGATAACTCTTCTTTAAGAATCTTGTTTAGCTGTGCGTGATTTCTATTATATTTTCATTCCCATAATATGATATAGGAATATAATAATAATAGTATAAGAATCACTTTTAATATAAATAATAATTTTTTTTTTAAATGTATCCATAATTACTCCTTCAAGTAATATGTGTATGTCAAAACTGTTACTTTCACGCATTTAGCGCGTTAGAAGCCTGGATCTTTTGTGATATCGAATTAAACACGTTGGAACTTGCAACAGTGTCGCCCCGCACTACGAAGGTAAGCAGCTAACGCAGTCCCGCCTCACGTGGAAAAAAGTCGACATTCGCCCTGGCGTGAAAGTGTTAAGAAAAAATATAGTGAACTTGAAAGTTTTAGAATTCGAGGTTTCAATGAAAATACGAGTTTCAGTGTCCTATGAGTCTAAAGGGCTAAACAAAAGTATGTGTATGTGGTAAGACAAGTAGAACGAATAGAAACTAAATAAAGCGATCAATGACATTTTATTATTCCTAACTCAATAATAAAAAAATTAATAAAATAAAAACTTTTTTAAAAAATCAAGTTTTTTAAAACGGCACTATGGATCGCTTCTAACGATCGAAGCACGGCTACGATCACTATACTTACCTCTCTTAAGCATTAGTGAGCTTTACGAAAACTTATTAGGGGGCCGCACCTCCAAGTACTATACTTCAATAAAATAAAATTATATCTTTGCGGTCATCTTTCCACCTAAGTAACCATATTTTGATACATAACAATTTCTTTATTTATTTTTTTTAGGTAATTCTTACCAGGGGCCTTCAATCTACGTTCAGAAACGTCGTGCATTTTAATAAAATAGTGGTGAAGTATAATTAATATCTATTTTATCCAATTCTATTTTAAATTATTTTAATGTAAAATATTTATGTACCCTTGGCTTTTAAAAATAATCACGAATTTAAACAGACAAAATCAACTTTCTAAGTAATGAAGCGATTGCTAGTAATCACTGACAAGCAACTACTGCGCAATCACAGTGGTTAAATTGGTCATTTCTTTCATTTTTTTTTTTTTTAAATGAGGTTAAAAGAAAGATGGAACATGGCAAAAGATAATATATGAAATTTGATTTCGTTCTGATTATTTTGATAAATATCTATCTGTTATTAGTTCTAAATGTTAGTTACTCAATGTTCTAAGGTTTTGATTCAACTATTACAACTAGATTCTTTTTTCTTCATTTTCAGTTCTCTTACTTGGTCATTCCTGGCATATTAGTACATGGTTCCTGTAGGTTGCTGTGGTAAATTAATACTGGTGGTACACCATTTTGATTTTACCGTATTTATTCCTGTACCTTAGCGTCTCGCTTAACCTTGTCACATGTGAATGAATCGAACGACCCTACGTTTATCTGTAGCATGGTGGTTAGCATAACAGCCTCCTATGCCTAAGTTTCTTTAAACGGGAAAAATAAATTTTCTTTATCTGAGTCATCAAAAAATTATTACCGAAATATAAGTAGTAACATAGACGTATAATATAACGTTGAAAAACGCCAGATTTTAGAAAAGTTAATATGCTATAAAATAAATCGTACAAGTTAATAAAAAGTTGTTGTAAGCCCGGAAAGTTAGAGACATATGTGATTGGAAAAGAGGGTGGTTATAATAATTAAATGTACAGGATCGTACAAGTTACATTCTTCCATTTAGAACGCAAGATTTTATAAACAATATTACGTACCAAATTGTAACTAAGTTGTTCAGTTTTTAAAAATCTATAAACTAACATTCTTATTAATTATTTCGAATTTAATTAAAATCCAACAACCAACAGTACAGTAAAAAAAGAAAACGTAAATAATATAAATGGCAAAGCCTTGTCATCATTTAGCATACGCAAATATATTTAAAAAAAAAATCGAACTATTTAATTCTTTTTGTGGATATAATTAGTTGACCGTTGAGAATTACTGAAGGAATTAGTCCAGGTGGCGGTCATTAAATGAAACAACTGAATAGTTTCAACTATTTTATTGTTTGCCAATGTTTCGACCCCCATTGTGGGTCATCATCAGGGCGTCTGGTAAGCGAGTGGAAACAATGAGATGTTTCCACTCGCCTACCAGACGCCCTGATGATGACCCACAATGGGGGTCGAAACGTTGGCAAACAATAAAATAGTTGAAACTATTCAGTTGTTTCATTTAATGACCGCCACCCGGACTAATTCCTTCAGTATTTAATTCTTTATTAGTTTTAAATGTAGGAGGCGGCAAGCCAATCCTTCACAGTGATTCCTTTTAGAACCAGATTGAAAACTAGAAAGCGAAAAACTCATTACAGCTGTAATAGAAATAAAAGCATTTGACAAGACTTAGCTCCTGCTTTTAATTCAGTTAAAAATGTGAAGACTGATTAAAAGTACTGGAAAGTTACAAAGGAGCTTGAAATACACCAAACGAAAATGTAAACTAAAAAAACAATTTATATTCTGAGAAAAAAAGCAAAAAGTGTGAGGAATTGAGCGCTACCACCATTGTATTTTTACACCTATTAAATTACATCAATTTTGTTAGTTAGCCTCACGTTCATTTAAAAAGGCTTGGATCAATATAAATATTATTTATATTTTTATTTTCCATGTGAATTTTGGGTATATTTTACATCCTCCTTTAGGATCTAAGTTACCAACGCCTGTTTGTAAAAAATACAAGAAAGATGAACAAAATTTGCCCATAAAGAGCATAGAGCGCTACAAAAAAAAAAAAAAACTAATATGAAATATATACATACATTAACATATATTTTTTGTACCCTTGGATCCTGAATTAGGTAAAAAGGAACTAGTAGGCAAAACAACAATAGGATATATACAGAAGAAGAGTGAGGGGAGAAGAAAATAATTGAAAACTTCAAACTTATTCAAAATAATTTATATAAAAATTTAAAACTTTCTTTCTACATTTTATGCAATTGCACAAAACCTTAAAAAATGAGATAAAAGAATCATTTTATTTGTGATTTACTGGAATACATCAACAATTTTTTTCCCTAAAAAAATAAAAATTTAATATTTTTGAACTAAGTAAAATAAACACCCCAAATTAATATTTAATAAAGGGATAAACGAGGCAAAAAAGTAAACTTTTAACTAAAAAAGTGAGTGCATTAAAATATATTGTTTCCACAAAATAAAGATGAAGTGAAATCTAAAGATCAACTTAGATAAATACCAAGATATTTATTGGAATTTTTAGTTTTTGTTGGAATTATTAGTGAATTTGATTTTAAAACATATTTTATTTGATTACAGTTTTAGGTGCCATGTACAACTACAAAGGTTAGAGGCACCGTGGCCATAAACTATTTACTGTGATGAGTAAAATTTATTTATTTTTTTAGAAAAATTAACAAATTTTCTTGATTCTTTTGGTCCATTGTTTCTTTATAACTTTGTAGAAGAGGCCATGTTCTGCCTGAACTATACAGTGGGAATTCCATCAAGATGTGTTCCACAGTTAGCTCTAATTCACAGCGCAGGCATCTCGGCGGAGGTTTCCCTTCAAGCAGGTGCCCATGTGTCAGTCAGGTGTGTCCAATCCTCAACCGTGTTATTATTCATTGCTCCTGCGGTGTCCAAGTATTTGGTGTAGTGTACTGGTTCGCTTTAACTTGTTGTTCTCCGGAACCTTAGATCAAAAGGTGCACCATGCTTCTTTGCATTGCTTCAGTATGGCTGAGTTGAACGTCTTGACGTTGGGAATAGGAATGATGGAACTTGCTTCTTTTGCGCCTGTGTCAGCCAGTTCACTCCATGTAATCCATACGTGGGTTGGCGCCCAGAGAAATATAATCGTTCTTTTTGTTTTAAATATTAAATTCGAAATGCAGAATATTAATTGATTGTCTGAATAATGAAAATTTTGGATTTCCTGGAGAGCCGAATAGAAGTCACTGCAAATTATAAACTGAATGTGGGTTAATTCTTCAATTAACGTCAAGGATATGTAAAGAGCAAAGAGCTCGGACGTGTATACCGAATAAATGGAAAGGAGACTACCGAACGGTCTCATTAGGTAAAACGACCGAACAGCCGACTTTATCTAGATGTTTAGACGCGTCAGTATATATACAAGTAGAATCTTGATAGGTGGCTAAGAGAGCTAGAAAGCTTTGTTTTAAGATTTCTGAAGGATTCGTTGATTTTGATATGGATTTCAAAGAAAAATCGAAGGTTGCTGGGATACTTGTCCAAGGAGGTTTGGAGTGGAAACGTAAAATTTTGGCAAAGGATGTGTTTCAGATTGTGGAGGGTAGTTTGAAAGGTGGGAGGGTAAGTTATATCGTCAAAAGAAGTCCGGCGTTGTTTTTAAGCGACTTAGAAATTTTAAGAGAAGATAGTGCCTACGGAGCTCTAGGGGCCACTCATCGGCTTCCCACAGTATGCTTCTGATAGGACTAGTCATGAAAGCCCCGGTTGCCCTACGGATCATTGCGTGGTGAACAGGGTCCAATCTACTTAATATTGTTTTGGATGCATCCCCGTAAACTTCGCAAGCGTAATCAGAGACTGGTCATAACAAGCACCTATATAGTGTCAGCAGGGAGATTCTTGATTGAACCTGAGAGAGTTTTCATAATATTGCATATTTTAGCTAGTTTAGCCAAAAGAGCATCAACGTGTAGTCTCCAGGTCAGTCTTGAATCGAATGTGACTCCTAAATATTGAATAGAGTCAGCACTATTCAGACGACGATTCCCAAGGTAGACTGAAAATGGCTGTGCACAATTCCGTATTCTACAGAAATGTACTCCAGTTGATTTCGTAAAGCTAAACCTAAAAGCATGACTAGAGGCCCAGGTTTCTAAATTTTGTAACGTTCCCTGAATCACATGTTCTCCAAATTTTACGTCGGTAGAGCTATAGTAACAGACCCTTGTGGTACTCCGTTAGGTTGCTCAAAATTTTCAGAAAATGTGGAGCCAGCTTCAACATTGAAATTTCTATTGGTAAGAACTTTTTTTATAAATGAGAGGAGGCTACCTGAAATTCCCCAATACTGTAAAGATTCTAAAATATTGGTTCTCCGAAAAGAATCGAAAGCGCTTTCCAGATCTAAGAATACCGCGAATACATGCTGATTTTTGGCAAAGGATGATTTTAAGAATTCGTTAAATTTGAAAAGAAGGTGTGTGGTTGATTCGTATTTTCGAAACCCACATTGATCTTTGTCCAGTTTTTTCCGGGTTTCTAACACCCAGAGAAGGCGGCGATTAATCATTTTTTTCGGATTTTAGTAAAGGAATTACGGTTGCCGATGACCATGTTCTGGGGAAAGATTTATTGGTCCACAAATTATTAATCATTTGGAGTAACAGATCGATAACTACTGTAGGAGACTTTTTAATAAAGTCAATATGAGCCTGGTCCGGACCTGGAGATTTCGAACGAGAAGTATTTATACTGTGTTGAAGCTCTTCCATTGTAAAAGGTAAGTTGTACGCCTCGGAATCATGATCAGACATAATGGTTGGTTATAATTGGTTTTGATCAGGTGTGAATGTATTTTTTGAAATGTCGCACAAGTATCGTCCAAAGGCTTTGGCTATATCTGTAGGCTCGGTAAATGTGTCATCATTGTAAGTTAAGAGACCGGAATCCTATTTATTGGCCTCCCTATAATGGCTCTTATCTTATTCCACACAACTTTTAGAGAGATGGCAGATGGAATGGAGGATATAAATTTTAACCATGATGTCTTTTTCGCCTGGTTAATAACCCATCGAGCTTCTGCTTTGGTCTTTTGATAATCGATATGATTACTCAAAGAAGGTCGAGATTTGAGCTGCTTTAGGGCCTTATACCTTTTTGTCAAGTCAACGCGACACTCAGATTTCCACCAATAGACTTTTCTTAAATGTTTTGCGGATTTCGTTACAGGGACGAATTGTTTAGCAATTTGAATAAGGACAGATGAAAAGTTTTCATGATTTGTTCCGTGGCATGGTGAGATTTTAAAGTTTTAAAATGGTCATAACAGGCTCGTGTATATTGATCCCAATCAGCTTTGTCGATTCTCCATTTCCCAAAAAAGTGTGGAGAAAATGGGAAGATTTCCAGAGAAAGCAAAAGAGGCATATGACCACTACCGACGAGGTCTCTATGAAAATAAGACTGAGGGATGTTAGGAAATGAACGAGAGGCTAAACAGAGGTCAATGGAGGTCCAAGATTGGTGGGCTCGGCTATAGAAAGAGGGTTCGCACGGGCTAAACAATATTAGAGAGAATGCATCTATTACAGCCTCAATAATTTTTCCCCTGGCATCCGTTTTCCTATTAATGCCCCATGTCGGACTGTGGGCATTCATACCCCCCATCAAAAGGAATGGAGATGGAAGTTCGAGAAGAAGGTCACGTAAATCATTGTAAGTAGCTGTGTCACTAGAGTGTAAAAAAACCGAACAGATCGTGAACTGTACAAGAAGATGGACAACAGCGGCTAAAGCTTCTATTTTAAAATTTCAATTAATCTCAGTGTAACCGATATCTTTTTGAAATGCAAGAATGACCCCACCGCTAGCCCAAGATGACCGAGAGGTGGTTCTATTGATGCAGTTATAGGTTTGTTGTAAGATGGATTGGTTGTCTTTTAGATGGGTTTCTTGAAGAGAAACAATTGAAGGATTATATCTGGATATTAAATATTTTAAATCATTATAGCGGTGAAATACACCATCACAGTTCCAATTAAGAATTAACATGTGTTTTAAAAAAAAAACATAATAAAGATTAAAAAGCGGTAGGTTATATTTAATATGTAAGATTATGTCTGCGTATCATCATTTTTATCTATAACTGATGTGTTCTTAATATGATTTTGAAGTGCTTTTATGACTTTAGTAAACCTGGTTTTTAAACTTTTTGTAGGAAGAGAAGGGTATAGGTCGGAAAACATTTTAATTGTAGAATCCAGATCGTTTGTTATTTCCATGGTTGCTGATACTGGATCATAAGTTATGATGGAATTTTCCAGCAGCGTGAGTAACTGAGTAAACGAAAGAGGATAGTTTTTATCCGGCTCATGAAGGAGTTGTTTTACAGGGAGTAAAGTGTCAACTAGGGTATTTTTATCGGAACTAGTCTGGTTGGTTGTATGAATTGTATTACTATTATTATTTTGACCATTAATGTTATTCTGAAGGGACATTGTCCCAGAATAAAGTTTATTTTCTATTTCTATTTCTATTTCTATTACCTACCACCGGTGTTTGATTTAGACCGACACTAGCGCTGTCTACGGTGGTTTGGCGCTCTATTGGTATTAAATTTTGATTTACGTTAGGTAAGCCATCATCTGATACCCGTTGGTTAACCTGTTCCTCGATAGAGGGTGAAACGTCCGTGGAATCAACTGAATGAGTTTTGGACATCTACAGACAGGAATGGCACTGGTGACACCTTAAATTGTTTCATTGCCTCTTCTATCGTACAGTGGGGTATGCATGTTTCTACATTGGATATTAACATTCTTTTAGCTCGGTTAATCAGCCTTCTAATTGGTATCATATTATCCCCTAGCGTCAAGAAAGTATTTGCCTCTATTAATTCATCCACGTGATCTTTAGAAATAAGGTGAATACATATGCGGTTGTTGGAAATTCTTGAGGCAAACCTAATGTCCGTTGGAGCAATGAATTCTGATAGTTTCTCTAGATATTTTATTAATTTAATGCCATCAATACTGTTAAAAACAATAGCTTGGTCTCGCTTCGGGAATGATTCTACTTTCTTAGAAGTTATGGAGGCAAAGGTCTTACCTTCGGTACCTGGTTTCGTGGCATTCTGGTCAGTGATAGATTCAGTGATGACAGAGGAGCTGATTCTTGGAATTCATAGTTTATAACAGAATTAAACACTTATTTCTTGAGTGAAACTTATTAAATCACTGAACGAGTTGGGGTTATATGCTGTAACTTATTACTCCAGCTGTTCTTCTCGATTTTAAAACATAAATAACTTCAGAAGCCAAAATATATTGTTTTTTATTTTGTTATTAATTGATTAAAAAGGGTTGTGCAGTGTTATATTGGGCAGGTTAACGATAGAATAAATATTAAGACTATAATATTTAGTTAGTATAACTAAGCCCAAAATGGAACAAGTTGAATTGAACAATTGAACTTTTTTGTTTTTTTAAAGACATTATTTTTAACATGTATAATGTACAAAAAAAACAAAGGAATGATAAAATAATATGATTAAAATTTTTTTTTTTTTTTTTTTTATGATTAAAATATATACGTCTGACATTTCATTTTGATTTCATGGATTTATAGTAACGGAAATGAATAAATTTATCAATTTTAACTTAAAAACTTATTCTTTTCATTTATAAATTTCTTTCTCTAGTTAGTTAGCATAGCAAATATAAAAATAAAATAATATCTTCAATAATAATAACTCTTTTTCACAGGTCTTTGTTTGCTTTACTTCGAGATCCAAGCTTCAGAGATATTTTTAAGTTTTCGTTTATCATAAGTCCTTTATTAAACATAGTGAGTGCTCCAATCAAATAAATAAATACCATAATCATACTTAGTTAAATATGAAATTATCTAAATTAAATATTTAAAAAATACCGCGTTTGAGAACTAAGTTATACTCGGACTAAAACTGGTACAGCTCCTGCAGCCTAGCGGTGGATTGGTTAACTACTTCAGGCAAGATAGTTCTCCAGCCCTTCACGAGGTAGCGCTACCTCCCAGACCAACAAATCAACTTTTTTTTATAGTGTATATCATTTTATTAAAAGTTTAAAAACAATTAACAATAAAAAAATAATTAAAATTAAATTCTATATTAAAATACCAAATAAATATGGGCGCAATAATCTCGTAATTTATCAACACCACTTAAAATGTAAAGGTAAAAAAAAAAAAAAAAATCTTACTTTAAGCGCTAGTATTTAGTATCTTACTGTATTCACAATTTATAGAAATTAATATAAACCATAGGATATCGAAGATTTCTATTTAAAAATATGCAGACTTCTTTTTATTTTTTGCTTCTATCAGTAATTTTAAAATAATCAAAATTAGAATTTTTACTCACACTTATAATAATATAAATATTAGACTCTAAATAACTGATTTTAGCAGAGTGGTTACCAAATAGTGGTCCGTGGACCCCTGAGGGTCCGCAATGGGTCATTTGGAAATAAACTTGAATGAACTTAACGTGAAATATTAGGGAAGTCTTGGTTTTTAATAATAATCACAGGCTCTTCACGGGAATTTTTAACATTTTAAGTTGTATAGTAGCTTTTGATCACTGACAGGTGATTGCTACTGCACAATCCCAACCTTAAACTTGGATATTTCAAAAATAATGAGGACAGAGTATCGTAGAAAAAAAAAAAAATTTATTTCTTTATGAGTATCTGAATAAATACCTTCCTTGTATAAGTTTTAAATTTTATTTTATTTTATTCATTTAACGTCATTTATTTTTTCGTCGTAAAGCTATGACACCCCGCTCTATAATATCCTTTAATAGTATTCCGTCTGTCCCATTTGAACAGATCCGCTACCTAGGACTCCTACGTGACAAACGTCTAAGATGGAATCCGCACACTAGACTAAAACGAAAAGAAACTGCCCTCCGCTTTCGCTTACTTCAACAGTTACTGGACAGACGCTCTAACCTTCCACTTAACTACAAACGGCTCATCTACATCACCATCATAATTCCTATCTGGACTTACGGAGTTAAGTTTTTTGGCTCTACTAAACTACAAAATTCTTCGATTATCCAATCCTTACAATCCAAAATATTTTTAAAAATACTCAACGCTCCTTAGTTTGTCAAGAATAAGCTCATCTATGAAGACCTTAATGTTCCATATGTTACTGATTAGGACCGAACCAAGTCATTCCTACCATGATAAACTCCAATCCCACTCAAACCGACTAGTTTCAATCCTTGCTTCCTCTTCTATTCCTGAAAAACCTCTGAGGCGTCTGAGAAGAAGATGGCCTCCAGACCTTCAAGTTTAGATTACCTAATGTAGTGCTGCCAATGGGCGATTTCTCTTGAAGTATTTTTCATGTGTTTTACCTAACAGCTAATTTACTAGTTTTATAAACCGATAAAGTTGTAAATATTAATGTATACATTTTTTTTTAATAGTAAAAAAAAAACTCATTTTTATGCTATTATGGCTAAGAGGACGATATTATAGTGGAATTCCTAAATTTTATTGAGCCACGTTTAATTAGGATGGAGATCTGTAAGGAGTACGCGACTTACCACAGGCTCTGTACTACCATTTTAGGTTTAATCAAAACGATGGCATAACGAAAGATTTTTTACTCCGTTTAATCTGCCAAATTCAAGATTAAAGTTCAGCTATCTAATATTTCGAGGATTAGAGCGAACTCCTAGAGCAAACTCCTAGAGCATTGTTCTTTTTTTTTTTTTTATGTCCATTTCCCAAACTAGGCCATTTCTAGAATACAGTGTTTGGATAAATGTATTTCAGAGTATTCCACTCAAACATTAAAAAAAATTCTAATATTTAGGATCTAGGGGGTTCTTGCTATTGAAATGAGAGAATGAAGGGGGGCTGTAAAAAAATTTGTTGGGAACTATTCGTCTTGAAGGACAGGTCCTAACAAAAACTATTTAAATAAATTCAATATATAATTAAAATACCTTTAATATCCGAATGTTTTAAAATCATTGAAATATTCTTAGATGGAGAATTTTTCTACTTTTTTCCCTAAAGTACCTTCAATTTAAAAATAATTCACCATTTCGAGTTATTATTAATAAAAAAAAAATACAGAACTGTAAGCCGTGAAGAAAAAAGTTATAATATAGGTGCATCATGCATAGTTTGAAATTTCAAGATTAAAAAAAAATATTATGTTATTAACTAAATGTGAGAAGTGAATGGATACCAAAATTGTCATTGAATTAAGCGTTTGTTAATAATTTTCCTCTGCAGATCATTTCTTGAAAACAGCTATTCCCAGGGTGACTAAAGAGAATTTATATGAAAACTAAAGTTAGGCGTTTATTTATTTTTTATCTTCATATATTTTTTTTGGCACCTGTCAAAAGTTATTATACAATAAGCAAATATGTTAGAGAAAAATTTAGCAGAGGAGGTCTCTCATCCAGCTTCTTTTCAGCCTTCTGCACCAATGGTTTTCAACTATTGTTCCTAGGACCCCTGAGGGTCCGCATACGACGTCTAGAGGGTCATGAGATGCCATTTGAATTTACCTTAACGTAAAATATATTAGAAGCCTCAGTTTTTAATAAAAATCACACGCTCTAAACGAAGACATTTAACGTGGGAGAAGAAGGTTCGGGGTGCAATCAAAAAACCACATAATTAAGTATAAACTTAATTTACTGGTGCCGTCGTTTCGGCCTAAATTATAGGCCTTCTTCGGGGCGATTGAGTGATTGTCACAACAATGTTTATCGATTGTAGGACGAAACGTCGGCACCAGTAAGTTTTATACTTAATTGTGTATTCTATTGACTGCACCCTGAACCAAATTCTCCCACATATATACACACAGTCAACCATTCTCACTCCACAAAGAAAATTAACATTCTAAGTGATATAAACGGTTGTGTTTACCAAAAGTCGCCTGCTACCACATAATCACAACCTTAACATTGGTCATTTTCAAACATTTCGAAAATAATAAGCTTAAAGAATAGGTGTATCGCAGAAGGCAGTAAACAATATTTTATTTTTATGAGTATTTTAATAAATTCCTTCTTGTTTAAGTTTTATATTTCACGGTTTTTTTATTCATTTAAGGACATTTTATGCTGATGTGACTATCTGACGGTATTGAACTAGAAGTCCTAAATTTTGCCTTTCCATGATAGGGAACTTTAACGAGTACCTAACTTAACAAGGGCTCTGAATCACCATTTTACGTTCCGTATGATGGACTGCATAAAGAAGGATTTTTTACTCCCTTTAATTACTACCATGCTCAAAATTAAATGTTAGTTATTTAATGTTTTGCGGATTAAAGTAGACTACTAGAGTCTCATTCACTTTTCTTCATTTCTATTTTCCCAACTTGGCTATTTCTAAAATATAGAGTTTTGGTAAAGGTATTTTCTCCTACGGTGTTGCCCTCGAAAAATCTTAATACATATCTAATATTCAGGATTTAAGGTGAATACAGATGCGGTTGTTGGAATTTCTTGAGGCAAACCTAATGTCCCTTGGAGCAATGAATTTTGATAGTTTCTCTAGATATTCTATTAATTTAATGCCATCAATACTGTTAAAAACAATAGCTTGGTCTCGCTTCGGGAATGATTTTATTTTCTTAGAGGTTATGGAGGCAAATCTGTTACCTTCGGTACCTGGTTTCGTCGCATTCTGATCAGTGATAGATACAGTGATGACAGAGGAGCTAAGATTCTTGGGATTCATAGTTTATAACAGAATTGAACGCTTATTTTATGAGTAAAACTTAATAAATCACTGAACGAGTTGAGGTTATATGCTTTAACTTATAACTCCAGCTGTTCTCCTCGATTTTAAAACATAAATAACTTCAGAAGCCAAAATATATTGTTTTTTATTTTGTTATTAATTGATTAAAAATGGTTGTGCAGTGTTATATTGGGCAGGTTAACGATAGAATAAATATTAAGACTATAATATTTAGTTAGTAAAACTAAACCCAAAATGGAACAAGTGAACTGTTTATTTTTTTTTTAAAAAGACATTATTTTTAACATGTATAATGTACAAAAAAAAACAAAGGAATGATAGAATAGTATGATTAAAATATATGCGTCTGACATTTCATTTTGATTTTATGGATTTATAGTATCGGGAATGAATAAATTTATCAATTTTAACTTAAAAACTTATTCTTTTTATTTATAAATTTCTTTCTGTAGTTAGTTAGTATAGCAAATATAAAAATCTTAATACATATCTAATATTCAGGATTTAAGGGGTCCTTACCATTGAAAAGTGCTCTAGAGGCATTTCAGCTATCGAGAAGTCGTTTTCAAGTCTATTGTCCTGCCCGTGCAGTTTACAATGAAAACGCAAATAGAGAGCATGTACGAGTATGTGTAGGTCAACTGTTGATTGTTGTAGCTCAGTAGGTTGGGCTTCGTTGTTTACGCACCAACGAGCAGTCTTTATGAGATTTGAATTTATTTATTTTTTTGAAAATATTGCAGTTTTTGTTAGTCTTCTTTGCTGCACCATAAATCTGTGAGGCGTGATCCCATATGGGTTTAAGTGGGTATGCATTCAGTTTCTGTATAATTTTCAGTTTTGATGATTTGTATAGAAGAGTTTTTAGTACTCTTATTCGCTGGTTAAGAGTCGTTCTTTTCATCTTGAAATGTGGATCCCAAGTTATCTTTTGATACCCAAGAGTTGGTATGAGAAATTTGGTTAATGCCAACAAATGTTGGGAGGTGGGGTGACTGAGGGGGCACGTGAACACGCAAATTGGCAAGCAACCTGATAAACTTTGAAAAAAAATATGAAATAATAAGGGCTTTAAACTCAACATTAATCCCCCCGCTCTCAACCTTAGGCCCTAGAAATCCCTACAAAGGCAAGGTAGGAGTAAAAAGGAAAATTAAAAACGATAGGCAAGTGTATTGCCGACGTCAGAAAAGCAAGTGAACGTTGTGCAATGTACACATTTGACTTTTTTGGCATGAAATTGTAGGGCTGCCATAATATTTCTTATTTTCTTATTGCGCACAGCTGAAAATAATACCGATTTAGGTGGAAAAAATTCTGCGAATTGTCCATATTTAACCTTTGGGATCCCAATTTACGGAAAAAATTATTTTAAAAAAATATTTTTTTGACACTATTAGCGAGCGCACAGTGGTAAAAATCAAATTTATTTGCTAAAATCTAAAACATCCCTGCATTTTATTTTTGAAGTTCCAGAATGTGGGATGGTATATAATACAAAAAATCAAATTATGGCCCGGAGTGGCTTAAACCTGCTAATAGATGTATTTTAAATAATTTAGGAATCTCTACAAATTATAGATTGTAAAACTTTTTATTCGGAGTGTTGTGTCTGAAAAAAAAATTATGTATCCCCCAAAACGCAAAAAAACCCAAAATTCTTTGCGACATTTAAAGACTAGAAGGATTGATAAAACAAATCCTTAGGGTAGCTTGGGTGTTATATAGTTTTTCTTTACTAAATAGGGGCGTACATTTACGAATTGCTAATTTAACTCTACAGGCAATGTATATTCAATAACGAATGTGGAAATATAATGTCTTACCTGTCTCAGCAATGTCCATTGTTAAATAAAAGCTAAAAGACTTTGCGCTACAGAAACCTTGAACATAATAAATAGCCATCGAATAAAGATAATCCCACAGCCAGTTATTAGGCACTTGTGTAAACAGGAATCATTGACTCATTTATTATTAATTTGAAAACACGATATGGCAGGATATATTAGTATCAAGCGTCTTACGAAATAATAATAAAAAGTTCAAGCACTTAAAATTTCTAAACTTTTGTCCACCTGAATTGGTGATTTTGCCGTGTGTGCGATGTCAAAAAGTAAGTGAACGTCGTGCAATGCACACATTTGACTTTTTTTTGGCATAAACATGTAGAACACTCATAAAATTTCTTATTTTCCTAAAGCGGTAGAATTAGTTGGTAATCATTAGATTTTATTTAAGTATTAAACAACCATGGGTAAATTTGAGGACTTAGTACTACGACCTGGTGATATAACAGGACGAGGAATCTCATTATGCTGTGTTGGCGTCTTAATAAGCTATATATAAACATATTCACTAATAATCTATCATTGACTATTAATGAATAATTTCGCGAACTGCTTTATGCAAGCTAATAATGTTCCACCTAGAACAATTGGTTTTGTAGGTTAAAGTTACGTAGGCAGGGAAGCCCTACCCAGGATGCGCTCATGAATCCTAGCCGCTAATCTCATGGATTTTTCATTAATATAATACTATTGAAATGCTCATAGCGTGAAAGTGAATTTTAGAGTATTTTTATTGAGCGGAGTCCTTGCATATCAGATGAGGCACGATACACTGAAAAGGCCCAATACAGCCGCAACAAAACAAGCAATTTGCCATCGATGGAAAATTCATATCGTTGGTTTGCAATCATAACCTCGTATATTGCGATTTGTGATTAGAAACATGTTTACTAAATTTAAATATTTATAAAATTCTAATAATTCAAATGTCCATTTTTGTGCTAATGTATTGAGTTGGCAAAGGAGGTGTATCTATCGCGGGCTAAGTCTTCAACAGTGGGATATTTAGCTCCTTATGGATGAGCTTATTAGTTGCAAAGTAAGGATCATTGGGGATTTTTCGCAGAATTTGGGATTGGAAGGATTGTATGCGGGAGGAGTTCGATAGTCTAATGGACCCCTATAGTTCAATGCCATAGGTCCAAATAGGTCTGATAATCGTGATCTAAATGAGTTGTTTTTGTTTTTTTTTGTAGTAAATAGAGAGTTTTGATCGTTGATCAAGTAAGTGTAGTAAGCGGTACCTACAGGCAGTTTCTTGTCGTTATAGTCTGTTAGTTTAGTAAGACACTTGTCTAGATGGAGTAAAATGTAACGGATTTGTTCAACAGGGATTAGTGGAATTTTGCTAAAGGATACAGTAGGACAGGTAGTCATAGACTTGCAGCGAAGGGTAAAGGTTATTTGATGGGATTTATTGGAATTGATTTTAATTCTCCAGGTATGACACCATTCTTCAATGTATTGGATGGGAGACTGTAGACATTGTGATACAACTGTTGGGACAATACATACGGATAGCACACATGTGTCATCAGCGTAAGTAGTGAGAACAGTAAAGAGAAAGAATGAATAGGAATGTTAGCTGTATAAACGGAATAAAGGATTGGACCTTAGTACTACCTTGAGGCACACCTGCGGACTGAGAAAATATGGATGAGTATGAAGGGTTATGGTTTACTTTGAAAGTCTATCTGTGAGTTAAGAATGAATAATTAGGAAGTATGAAGGAGAGAGAAATTTTCGGAATTTTTATAGCCATCCTGGATGCCAATAACATATTTTAAACATTATTACATGTTATTAATATTCTATTCAAGAAGTTCTGCAGAGGCCGAAATAAGTGTTAGTCCCTTGGAGCTAGGTCTGGTGAATAGGGAGAGTGGGGTAATAGGTCCCATCTAGGGCTCAATAATTTATTGCGAAAGACCAATGGGGTGTGGGGCCAAGTTGTCTTGGTTTATTGTTATTTATTTGTTTTATTTTTTCAATTTTGTTAATTGTGAGCAGTATAGAGTTGAATCAATTGTTTTTCCTGATGGCAATAGCTCATAGAAAATAATACCCTTGAAATCCCACGATATAGAAGTCTTTATCTTATTTTGATACAATATACAATTTGATGTTCTTCATGCTCGTTTCGATTTCATGGCAACAAGACCGTTGGCAAACCAATTATGACAGGTGTGTTTTGTAAAGGCACCATCCCCATAAGCAGAGCAATTTTTTCTACAACAAAGTCTGCAGCAAGCTCACCTTTTTTTAAAATAATGCAACAAAATATGCCAATCATGAATGATATTTTCTTCAATATTCACTGTGCAATAGCAAACACAATATTAAGCTAGTTTCAACAAGAGGTAACAGATATACAACAGTTGCTATATTACAAACAGGTTGAACAATCCTCTTTGGAGATTAATTCATGAAATAAAAATTGCCATAAAAATAAACAGAAAGGACTAATTTGCTAATCCAGTAGTATCCTTCATCGAATGGGATAATATTTTAACCATACATTATTTATACCTACACTTTAGGCTATAGCATTACTTTTCAAAATTAATAGACACAATTCCCCATTCTCTCTCGCGAAGTGAACCTAATAACTCGGGAACCAATTTATTAGTCTCAGTCTTTAAATTTATATCGTTGGAACTCATGGTATAGATGTTTAATCTGTATTGTTTCATAACTTTTCGTTCGTTCGTTTTCAGATATTTCCCTTTAAAAACTGGATTTTTCATCACGTTTGTAAATTCATATAAAAATTACTAGGATATATCAGGAAAAAAAACCAAGACGAGTCGCTTTTCCTTTATAAACTTGTAACTTGTAAGATACGTTTTTGAAAATTAATTTTCGAGAATTTTTTAAACAACTTTTTTTCACTATTTAGGTAATGTTTTGTGAGGGCAAATAATGTAAAGGATACCATTATAGTATTGTTAGTTTTATTTATTTTTTTTTTTTTTTTTATATCTGCAATATTTCCATAATAAAAAAAAAACTCCAACGCATTCTTTCAACCGCGAAAATAACTTAAAACGGATGATAAAAAGTTTTAGCAGGAAAAATATTCTATTCAGAAAAAGATACAGAATAAGCGGAAAAAATTACAAATTTTAAGCGGCAAAATAAATGGATTGACCCAGATTAGTATTTATTATTTTTGTTTTAATTTTTTCTTTACCTTTTATACATATATATAAATATATATATACATATATATATACATATATATACATATATATAATATATATATATATATTGTTTGATCAGTTCTCGACTGTTGATAATTTAAGTTTGTGTTGTTCTTATTGACTGAAACCTAAGAACAACACAAACTTTATATATATATATGTATACATGTCTTAGACATCTGTTCTGGAAGATCTGTAATTTATTAATATGTGTTCTGTTTGAAAAACTCCAGGCTAGGAATGCATATGAAATTATAAATCATTTTTTTATTTTTTCATAGGTAACGAATCATTTTTGTACTAACTTAATTTACTACTTCCTAAAGAACCAGAAATATATAATAAATTAACTTTCCTACATGCAAATCTTCAGTTTATTTCAATAATTCTGAAATTGTTTGGAGGCTGATTTTTAACAGCATATTTCTACCAGTGATTCTGGGATTGTTTGGAGGCTGATTTTTAACAGTATATATCTAAGCCTCGGTCCACTTTAAATAAAATATAAGACACATATGATGTATTCTCGCTGTATCTCAAATTAACTCCCCGGTATAAAATAACTCGCCAACCTATGTAAAGCGGTGTCGGGAAATATCGTGGAGTGTGGCGATTTGAGGATATTCGGGAAAAATCGATTGAGAGACCTTGCACGGCAGCGAGTTATCACAGCTATTGGCATTAGTGATAACAGAGCTGCGTGTCCCCAGTCCCAACCTTCTGATGAAGGTTAATTACGATCGATAATAAATAAGGCTGTTATTGTAATTATTATTATTTACAACAACTAATGAAGGAAATAGAAGAGAAAAGTTTCAATATTATTTAATTCTGAATGTAAGATGAGTATGTAATCGACAATGTTGGGGAAAATAACACGAAGAAATCATCAGAAAATAAAAACAGTTAGATGATTTTATGGATCACCTCGAAATAAAATTCAGTTATTACATGATTTAAACAACATTAGTATATTTATTACTTTCACTTAGCTATATATGAAATATATAGTAAGGGAAAGTATTGCGATCGTGACAATTTTCGAATTCTAGTTTTCACAAAATACGGAAATTATAGGGTCCCCTGAGTCCAAATAACCAAGTGTGTGTGTGTGTGGTATTTCCGGTGCGAAAACGAAAAGTACTATGAAACTGAAATTGCTAAGGTGTAGATTCTTAAAGGTAAAGGTCAAATTCTATGAAAAAAATTGGAGGCTGATTTTTACTTCACCACTCACCACTGATTTTTAAAAACCAATGCACAACGTTTCGGCTAAAACGCCATCATCAGGTGCTAAGGAACAATGTTTTTTTTTTGTTTTTTTTTTTTTGAGTGTGTGCTTCCAATCAGAAGCCTCATGCCTGAATGATTGCAATATGCAAACTGAAATTGCATATTTAAGACGACTATACACCCGAAATGTTACAGAAACTTTTTTTATCAAAATCAGCCAACTAGAAGAGCTACTTCATACCATGCTTTTTGCACCTTTTTACGATTTTCTCAAAAACGGCTAAAACGATTTTGATCAAACTCAATATATTGATGTAAAAGTTGGTGGACTTTAATATGATGTAGGTTTCATTCTAATTGAAATAGTCTGACAGGGCTTAAATTCCGATATTTTAAATTTTCTTCCTCTAAAGTACCTTTAATTTTGTGGATTCTATATACATTAATGGATACTAATGTATAGGAAAATGATAGGTCTCATTAGATTTATAAAAAAATAAAGTGAAATTAGATTGTATATTTATTTCTGTTCTATTGTACTGTTTATAATATTTATTTATGTATAGTAAATATTATATTTTCTAATTTCTTTAACTAAAAAGTTATAAATTTAAAATAGATATTTAGTATACCTTACTGACCAACTAGACATAACTACAGTACAGTCGTGATCATAGGAATTGCCTCACTCAAGAAAAAGAATGCCTTAAAATTAAATATTACCGCATGTTTTTAAAACATTGCTGATTACACAAAAATATAATATTACAATATTAAAAACAAACTATAACAAACGCACAGAAACATCAATGAAAAAAATCGCTGCTAATTATTATGCAATGGTTTATTATTTCGAAATAACTATATTAAGGTATAGCTGTTTATAGCTGCTAATCTTTTAGATTTTTCTTTATCTTAAATAATAATCGAGTTTTGGATGATTTACTATATTTTATGATTGTTCTGACGTTCTCTTTTAAACGCCCTGAAGAAAGCGTATAATTTAGGCCGAAAGGTCGGACCAGTTTATCAAGTTTATATCTTAATTGTTTGTTCTTTTGAATGCACCCTGAACGAACTTCTCTCACTTACTCACACAGTCAAAAATTCTCACTTCACTACATCTATTATATTTTTTGTAGAATATATAGATCACCGTTTTATTTATTTTTATTTTTTAACAGTTCATCGCGCTACACCGAATATAACTCTATACATATTTTTCAAATCTTCAAAACTAACTTCTTTATGGGCAATATTTCATTCTTTCTCTCTTTTTTTATAGTCATTCGCAGTTTTTTGGTTAAAAATACTAATGATTTTATTCTCTATCATAAAAAAGAACTAAGTCTAAAAAAAATCTACTAACCATGAACCACGAACTATGATTTTTTTTTTCATTTCTTTATTTCATTAACCTTATGATATAAATAAATAGACAAAAAACCAAAAGTATTCGATTGGATCAAATTCATTACCATTCATCGCATGATGGTGATGCGATTTCTATGACCACGACTGAAATTCGTATATGGTAGGTGGAAATGAACTGGTGATCAATATTTTGATTTTGTCGACGTTTCGGCCCAAAAATGTGATATCATCAGAGCAGCAATGAGCAATGCCAAGCATAAACTCAATGATCTGTTTAGTTTATAGTTTTGATTTTTCCAAGACTCTTCGCTATTTCAGTTTGAGTAACAGTCGACCAAAAATCTTCTATACACATTGTATATGTAATATTAAATATTTAATCCGATTCATCGCAAATAATTCTTGTTTTCATTACATTAAAATTAGCTTAAAGACTCCAAGTATAAAGTTCAATATACATTTGTTTATAATTTCTTTTAAAGTCAACATCTATCTAGATAAACATTTATACTATAAGTACAGATGTTCGTAGTTGTTGGATACCTTCCGAAAGCTCTAACACTCACCTATTGTGATGAAAATCACAACGAAGACTAATTATGCTTTGACGGGTTCCGTATTTCCATTGAGAGTTCTCGGCAACCAACTGAAGAGACATCCTTCATTTCCAGGTGAGGGAAGTGATCGTCAGCGAGTGAAATTGACACCTGGCATTGAGCACGTGTACAATTGAGATAAACAATATGATTCGGGTGTAGAAATGGGGTTAAGAGGTGTCTTTGTACGGGGTTTAAGGGAAAGTTTGACGATTCACAAGTACATTTTGTCTTCCAAAATACCCTTTGATTCGTTGAATAATAAAAGTAATTTAATAAGATAATGTGGTAGACATACAATACATGAAATTAAATCAAATGAAGAACAATTTTTATTCTCATAATTTATAATAATAATTATATGCTAGGACTATGTCTCTTAAGAATAACATTTTTGTACAGTAAGTATACACTTTAATATACAAGCCTGGCCGAGAGTGCTATTTAAAAAAAATAAAATAAATTTTAAAAAAAACCTATGTATATACAAATGTACAAAAGATGCCGAACAAAAACGAATGAACGTGGAGTCTCCCATAAGATATATCTTAAAAATTTTTAAAATAAAATTGATCTGGGATTTGGGAAATAAAAAACTTATTCACCATTAAAAGTTAACGTTTACAACTATTTTGCTATATGTTAGGTTACTATAAGGCTATTTTAAATAGTTAATTTCAGCTTCGAAAATACTTCTCTTTTCCTAGCTACACTTACTACATACACAAAGAAAGTAGGCATTTTCATCAGAAACAATAATAAATCCATCTTCACCGGTATAGCTGTGAGAAAGGTGATGATGTAATTATCTCGTAATAGTACACGCAATAATCCATTATACTACTGAGGCTAATCTGACGATGCTAAAGTGGGAGTAATAAGTTTTTCTTATCCAGGTATAATTAGGAAAGGGATCGTATGTTTAACGAGTACCTGACATCGCACAAGCTCGGGCCACCAATTATACGTCTCTCTAAAGGACGACAAAACAAGTATATTTTATTCCCTTTCAAAAAAATCTAGGGTAACCAATCGGGTTCGATCCCAGGACCTTGGGCATAAAAGGCTGCAATGCTAGTCACTACACCACAGGTGACTTCGAAGATTAATATGAATTAAAAAAAAAAAAAAAAAAAAACTTTAATGCTTTGTAAGTACTGTATCTTGACCAGCTATTGTAGGAGCACGTAATGTGAACATGACCTATGCACAACCACCAGGCTTTTACCTCAAATAATAGTCTAATGGCACAAGAGACACCAAGAAAAGAGCTTAATATAAAAAAAAAAAAAAAAAAACCTGTACCACTACAACCCATGAAGGGCTCAGTACATATAGAGATTCGTACTGTTTCTAGGCCAACGGCAGTGCAATGAGGTGATTAGGCCTTAATCACGCTCAGCCGCCAGGTTTTTCCCCAATTAATTTGGGTACCCACTTTATAGAGGCTGGGTCTGCCCCAGGAGGGTCTCTATACCCTAGGGTCGCCCCCCGACTTAATTAACAGAATAAATAATATTTCTGACACATTCGGGATTCGAGCCCAGGACCCGGAGCACAGCAAACTAGTGCTCTATCCACTAGACCACGCCGCTCGCTAGAAAAGAGCTTAATATTCATTATTAAGGTGCAGTAAACCCTTAGTTACTGTGAAATTATGCATCGATATCTCGTATAAATTTGTTTGTTTGTTTAGTAAAATATCTAAACCGAATAACTCATAAATTATTGTCAAAATATTTTTTTTTAATCGTGGAACCACTTCAACTAGTAGATCACGCAAGGTTTCTAAAGACACGCTCTAACACAAGAAAAAATACTGACCTCTTAATTCCTTATATCTATTTCAAATACATTTTATAACTATTTTTATAACTACTTATAGCATTACTTACAATACAGTTATGAATCAGCAGTACTAAATTTTCCTCCTTACCTGAAACAATGATATAAATACATTATCATATAATTATTACATTATATTACAACTGTATTTATAATAGAACAAATACAATTAATTATATTTCAAACATAAAATTAAAAGATATGTGTATTTTGTTACTTCTACTAAGCTATATATGAAATATATAGTAAGGGAAAGTATTGCGATCGTGAAATATTCGAAATCCACTTTTTAATGCGAATATAAGTTTTAGTGTTACCTGAGTCCAAATGATCAAGACTCGTAAAAAGGTATGTGTGTGTGTGGGAAGTCTAGTGCGAAAATGAAACGTCGTATGAAACTGAAATTCCATATTTCAGACAACTATACGCCCAAGATGATTCAGCAACTTCAGCATCAAAATCAGCAAAGCAGAAGAGCCATTTTCTCTATGTTTTTTGTACCCTTTTACGATTTTTTTCAAAAACAACTTTAAGATGTTGATTAAACTCGCTAATCGGTATAATATTTAATGGGTTTTAATATCATGTAGTTTTTATTCTCATTGAAATAGTGAGACAGGGCTTAAATGTCGATATTTCAAATTGTCTTTCTCTTTAGTACCTTTAATGTTTTAGATTCTATGAAATGACTTTATTATCTTTCTAACACCGGGGAGTGTTATATCCAACAAAAGGAGAAAAGAGCAAAAATATTTTTTATGTCATTTTTGTGTTTTTGAACATAAGAACAGTAATATAATTGTATAATATACCGTTGGAAAGCTGGTGATATCAGAAAAAATATTATCTCATAAACAATATTGTAAAAGTTAATGTAAAGCGATGAAAAGCCGATTAAAAAACTGATCGTTGTAGATTATAATATATATTTTTTTAAATTATTTTTATTGAAATTTACTACTGTATTTTGTAATACAACAAGTAAATATACGGGTAATGATAAAAAACATGAAAAAAAAAACATGAAGAGAAAATGCCGATTGCCATCACTCCACTAGGTAACTAAATTAGAAGGTCTCGAGGTCATCTTCTTTTCAGACGCCTGGAAGGATTGTCAGGAATAAAAATAGGAAGCAAGGATTGAAACTAGAGAGGAGTTTTTCATGAAAGGATTGATACCTGGTTTGGTCCAAATCAGCAACATATGGGATGTTAAGGTCTTTATGGATGAGTTTATTTGCGACAAAGTAAGGAGCATTGGAGAACAGGAGGAGAAGTTCTCATTAGAGAAGTTACAGAACTATTTAACTTAATCGTTGAAAAGGAAGAAATTCTAGAACAGTGGAAAACAGCGAAAATAATTCTATTACACAAAAGAGGCAACAAACAGGATATGGAAAACTATCGACCGATTTCGCTTTGTTCTACCATGGCAAAGCTTTTTACCAGCGTCATTAAACAACGGCTCACCAGAAGAATCATGGAATGTATAGAGGAAGAACAAGCAGGTTTTAGAAAAGGTTTTTCAACTGTGGACCACATTCATACAGTAAACCAGATGATAGAGAAAGCTAAAGAATATAACTTCTCTCTGTATTTCTGTTTTCTCGATTTTAAAAAAGCTTTCGATAGTGTTATACATACGGGTGTTCTTAAAGCTTTAAGAATAATAGGAATCGAAGAGAAATACGTTAGAATTATCGCAGAGCTATATAAAGATATGACAGCATATGTAATGACAGAAAAGAGGGGTCAAATCTTTCGGGTAGAGAAGGGTGTTTGGCAGGGGGATCCGTTATCTCCCTTGCTGTTTATTCTGGTGTTGGAGATGAGCTTTTGGTCTCTTGGATGGAAAAATGCAGGCATAAAGGTGAATGGCCGATTTTTAAGCAACTTACGTTTTGCAGATGACATTGTACCTTTTGCCAACAATTCCCGACAATTTCGAGAAATGCTAAAACAGCTTCTAGTGGCCTGTGAAGAAATTGGTTTATACCCAAACCACAATAAGACGAAACTAATGACCAATAGTTCAAAGGAAGAAATAAAAATGAACAACTTATCCCTGGAATACGTAGAGGAATATGTTTACTTGGGACAGTTAGTTTCCTTTTCTGACAGAGGTACAAAAGAAGTCCAGAGAAGAATAGCATTTGGTTGGAACAAGTTCTGGTCTCTGAAGTACATAACAAAAGGAAACATAAGTATCAACCTAAAAAGGCTAGTTTTCGATAGATGTGTTATTCCAGTGGTGACCTATGGCTCCCAAACATGGTCATTGACAAAATTCCAAGAGAGGAAGATCATGGTGTGGCAAAATGGCATCGAAAGAAGCATTTTGAAAGTTAAAAAAATGGATAAAATCAGATGCAAGAAGATAAAGGAAGAAACAGGGCTCAAAGACACACTCTCGCAAATAAGAAAAGGCAAATGGAAATGGGCTAGACATCTTCTGCAATGCATCGACAATAGATGGTCAAAAATAGTCACCGAATGGACTCCATATGACCGGAAAAGGATGAGAGGCCGACAAATGAAGAGATGGAGAGATCCATTTAGGCTTCTGGCAGGACCTCTCTGGTGGAGAACAGCTAGGGACAGAGATTTGTGGAAAGAAAAATGGTTAGAGGTCAGATATCCCGCTTCCCAGTAGAGCTAGTCACCCAGGGAAGTGTTAAAGACTATTACTCCTAAGGGAAGGCCTATGCAAGATAGCAAAAAGTTTTGTATAAATTATAATGCAAAAAAAAAAAAAAGAAATTGTTATATTTTGTTTTGTTACCTTTTGAAATTGTAATATTGGTGCATAAATAAAGGCTATTTTCATTTCATTTCATTTCAAGGAGCATTGAGGATTTTTCGAAGGATTTTGGATTGTAAGGATTGAATACGAGAAGAATTTGATCGTTTCGTAGAGCCCCAAAGCTCAACTCCGTAACTCCAGATAGGCCTTATAATGGTAGTGGAAGTGGAACTTAAAAGTGGAAGGTTGAAGCGTCTGTCCAGTTAGTTTTGTAGTAAGCGAAAGCGACGGGCAGTTTCTTGTCGTTTCAGTATTTTGTGGGAATTCCATGTTAGACGTTTGTCAAGTAGAAGTCCTAGGTAGCGGATCTGTTCAACTAGAACAAGCGGAATATTATTAAAGGACACTGTAGGGCAGGATGTCAGAGGTTTATGACGAAGGGTAAAGGTAATTTGGTGGGATTTGTTGGAATTGATTTTGATTCTCCAATTCTGACACCATATCTCAAGCTCTCTGATGTGGGATTGAAGAGTTTGAGAGGCAAAAGTAGGATCGTTATTGACTTATAACACACAAATGTCATCAGCATAGGTAGAATGGGAGGTGTTGGGATGAGTTGGGATATCAGCTTTATAGACTGTGTAGAGGATGGGTCCTAGGATACTACCTAGAGGGACACCAGCAGACTGAGTAAAAAAGGATGAATGGGAACTATTGTGGTTTGAAGGATGTTATAGAGAAGTAGGACTGAATGATGAGGTAGAATGTAGGAGGAAGGAAGATAATAATAATACAGGTTATTTGATAAAACACATATTTCTATCGAAAATCAATGTAATTAATTCTTAAACCTTTTGCTTTCATTTTTTTTCATCTTTAAATTTTGTTCGTATTTAAAAATTCTTAAATTGATTTTAACAATAGAGGTATGTATAAGTCGTGTGTTGTGAGCTCCAGATTTTTTTTTGTACAGTACATATAATGAAAGGCATACATTAATCTCCTTTAGCATCTTTATGTTCTATATCTTATTGTTTAAAAAGGTATTTTACACGATATTAACATACTTTACTTTAGGTGGTATTATTAAATGTCTTGTATTTTACAAAATTAATTTTATTTATTTTTTCGGCATCTCACTTAACATAATGTATTATGGTGTTGATTAGGTCAACTTGTATTTTTTTTTTTATGTCAACTAATAGAACATTAATTTTGTGTTGTTAATCGTATAGGATTCTGAATTCTTATTATGATATTATAACAAAAAATAACCAGATTCCATAATAGTTATTAATAGCTGTTATTGATATGAATTGCGGGTTATGTTCTTGATAATTCAGCTATTAATTACAAAAGTTTTATAAATCATAGCAGTTTAATTTTTAACTTTGATAGATAAAATAATATATATATATATATATATATATATATATATATATATATATATATATATATATATATATATATTATATTATATATTATATTATATATTATATTATATATATTATAATGATGGAGTTTTTGTTGACCGTTTAGAAATTGAGTGAGGAAGATGGTTGGGGGTGCGGTCATGAAATAGAAACACACATTAAAACAAGTGCTCTTTTAATTATGTGCCTACGTTTCGGCCTACATTATGGGCCTTCATCGAGGCTATGTTGATTGGTCTAGCCCTGATGAAGGGCCCACAATATAGTCCAAAACGTCTGCCCATAATTAAAATAGCACTTGTTTTAATGTGTGTTTCTATCTAATGACCGCAACCCCAACCATCTTCCTCACATATATATATATATATATATATATATATATATATATATTTTAAATTTTATTATTTTGTTTTTATTTCTATATATTATTCTTATTACTGACTTGGTGTTGTAAAAAAAAAAAAAAGCGTAATTGTATTTACGCTAATTAATATATATGATTCCTATTATAACTTAACAGAAAATAAAAATTAATTCTATCATTAAAGAAAATACAAAACTAAATAAAATAATAATTCGTTTAATCATAATTGAAAAATAGGTAGAAGTTTAAAATGAAATGAAAGACATTATGAGGTATATGAAGAAATGTGATTGTACAATTTATATAATTAAAACTGTAATGCTATGAATCCTTAGCTAATTCACTGCGACATATGTGACCCAGATAGTATCAAGAATAATTCATAAAACCAACAATGCAGAAAGAGAATTAATGTTACACCATTCCGTTGAGTAAGATCCTCATACCAAATTAGTATATATATACCATGGTAGCTATTGGAATCGTCAGTACAACTGTAGAGCTCCAGCCAGCATGTTGAGAACACGGCAGCCATCCTATGTCTTGCTACGATCGCCGCCTGCTACGGTTGGGAACACGAACCGTCACACAGTCACCACTTTCACGTCAGGACTGATATCATCACCAAGAAGGAAGAGCAGCCGTACCCTGTAGAGGTCATCAAGCACGTGCCTTATCCTGTGAAAGTACACGTAGACAACCCTGTACCATACCACGTACCCAAGCCCTACCCCGTAGAGATCACAAAGAGGTACGAGTACCCGTCCATGTTCACGTACCACAACCGTACCCAGTCGTAAAAGAAGTGAAGGTTCCAGTAAAAGTTCCGGGTGGAAAACCCGGTACCGTACCACGTACCAAAGCCTTACCCTGTAGTCGTAGAGAAGAAAGTACCATACCCGGTTCACAAGGAAGTCCCTGTACCAGTCAAGGAATACTATGAAGTTCCTAAGCCGTACCACGTGCCTGTGACGGTGGAAAAGAAGGTACCTTACTTCGTTGAGAAAAAGGTACCAGTGAAAGTTGAATACCCCGTGGAAAAGCCCTATCCAGTTGAAGTACCAAAGCCTTATCCAGTCACTGTTGAAAAGAAAGTGCCGTACGTCGTTGAGAAAAAAGTACCCTATCCAGTAAAGGTACCAGAGTATGTAAAAGTGCCAGTACCCATTTTCACCCACACATCAAAATATCAATTCTCAGGATTTGGAAGTGATCATATTTAGTTAGCCAATTTATTATAAATATAAGTTTTTATAAAAAAAATAAAAAATATTCTTCAAACAGGAACAGTTTTATATGATGACCCACTTATGCTATTAATTTTTTTTTTTTTTTTTTTTTTTTTAGAAATGCATTAACTTTATAATACAGTTTTCAATGTTTTCCCAGTTTTTATCTTTCCAGTATTGAAGAAATAATATGGTATTTTTAGAAATTTTCTTTAGTATCTGTAATACGTTATTATTGTATTATTAAATAATACAATGGTTGATTATTTCCAAATAACTATATTAGAGTATAACTGTTTATATAGCTGATTTAAAGGTATGTTATTCTAATATGAAAAGCAATAAATAATTCAATGGAAAATGATCAATCACCACTGCTTATATCAAAACGCTTTATCTCTGTTATTTCTAATCCGATGTCAATGATTCTTTTTTCTTCTTGAAGGAAATTCAATCCTCAATTAAATGGCACTATTTTTTATCATTATTCATTATTATATGGATAATTAGATTTTTTTTATTCTTTATGCTCATTCTATCAATCTTAAAACGCAAGCCATCAGTTTTAAGACAGGGAGGTATATATTATTATTTTTTTTTTGTGTTCGATTACAAAGCTTCATCATTAAAAATAATAAACCCAAAAATAAAGCGATTCTGTTAAACACAGAAAACAAAAAGTTTTATATGACGACAACACATATAAAGTATAATTAAATTTAATTATTATATATTATATTAATATATATTATATATAATATATATATATATATATATATATATATATATATATATATATATATATATATATTATGTGTTGCGTATATAAACTTTTTTGTTCTGTGTTCTAACGATCGCTTATAATTTTTATGTGTGTGTGTGTATCAAAAGAATTGTATTTAAATTTATTATAGAACTGTTAAATACTGTTGTCAATGTTTCCCAGCTTCTATCTTTCTAGTATTTAAGCGAAAATATGTCATTTTTATTTTTCTCTTCAGTATCTTTTTTGTGTTTAAAGTTTTCAGTCAATTAATTTCAAATTTTAGTTTAATTATTATACAAATAATTAATTGTTAATTAACACACCTAAAAGGAAAACGGAATTGCCAAAAATTGTTAATATTTCGGAAGTTTCTTTTACATTACATATAAAAAATGTGTAAAAAAAATGTGGTGTGCCTAAAGAGGTTTTTTTTTCGTGCCTAAGAGAAAATGAAAATAATTAATTTTTAGCCACTAAGAAAGTGATACTATAAAGTGACGTCACTAACACTGTCACTGCTTTCTGTAACTTGATACTTCAGAAACAAAAATGGATCCTTTAAAAAGTTTCATCTCAAAAACCAACTCGAAGGAATTAAACGAAAATATCATCCTTTGATATTGAATTAATTTTCATTCTGTAGTCTAGAAGAAATTAAATTCGTAAAAAGAATATTTAATTCTAGTGTTCTTTTTTTCTTGTTTATTTAGTATTTATAATTTAATTTTTTTACTAAAATCCAAGCATTTTTATATAATTATCTTAAGTAGATATCTTCACTAATCAGATGTTACAAAATAAATCGTAGTGAATGAAATTATTGTTTTCCTTTTTTATTTATTTATGTTTGAAGTAAATATTAGTATTATAGGAATCTTCATACGTTGATTATAACCCCATTTAGAAATTGTTTAAAAAGTAAATTATAACTACAAATAAAGTTTAGAGTTTAATGAATTTGAAATATAATACTCTGGTACATACTTAAGAGTCTGGAAGATACTTCAAAGCTATATCTAATAGTCGCTAATAAAAAAAATAGTATGTTAAGAATTACAATAATATTACTATCATTATTTAAGGCATAATTAATGAAACCAAATAATTATGTAAAAAAATAATAAGAATATGGAATTCGTAAAGTAATTCAGTGAAAAGATAGCTAAATGAACTAAAAAAGTTCAAGGTAATAAAATGTTATTGCTCAAGCATGAAATAAAAATAAAATTTTGGAAATTCGCTTTGTAGGGTTTCGTACTAGAGGAGGAATTGAAGAAAAATTGTATATGCATTAAAAATTAGACTTTTAATTAATAATAAACATAACAATAGGTATTATTTATTTATTTATTTTTATTCTTATTTTTTATTTTAATTTGTTTTCCGCCTCTACCCTACTGCGTCATTTGCATTGGCGTGATCATATTAAATTATACTCTGTTGTAGTACCCTACAATCTTTAAATATTCTAACAGTATGGATATATGTTTTTCTTCGTCGCCCAATATTTTGTTCAATGTTAGTGGCAATCCAAACTTTTTGGCATTCTATTAACAAATTCTCCACATTCTGTTTGACGTTGTAAAACAAGATATTATTTAAAGTTTATAATAAAACAGAAGTGTAAATATTTATAAGAAATGAGTAGAAACTAAAAAAATAAAATATGAAAATAAACGTTGGATTATGTTTCTCTACTGTCATTAAGGGTTGCTACACAAGAGGGATTAGTGATAAAAGTCAGACATTTGAGAATGCAGTTCAGAATTAAAAGAATAAACATTACAGAATGAAACTTGAAGAAGTGCAATTTAGTTTTATGCTAGTCCAGGCATTACAGTTCAGGAAGTTTAACGAAGAACTTAAGTGAGTTTTCAGTTGTGACCTAAGTCAAGTTGACTTGCTAAATAATTCAGTCGCAGAACAGTATGTCAGGGCCAAAACACAATTTTCTTTCCTAAAGAATATAATCTCGAAGAAGAAAGAAAAAGGAAGAAGTTAAAGACTTATTTGGCCATTAAAATTGAATAAATTTAATAAAAAGGGCCTACCGGAATATGCATGAGAAATCGGCCCCGACGTATATCAGTACCTAACTGATACCATTAATTCACATGTAGGAGAGACAACATTTGCAAATTTTAGCGTCTTAATCCTTATGGTAGGGAAGTTATGGAGGGAGGAAGAAAAAACAAATACAAATGATTTTTTCTTTAACAGCTGAACCGATTTTCAAGAAAAAAATACATGATAGTAATGAGTTAGTTTTTTTTTTTTTTGGTTTGGCACATAAGAATTTAATTTTTTTTCATTATTATTATTATTATCATTTTTATTATATTAGTATTTGTAATGTATTTAGGCTAAAAATGCAGCATTTTTTTATTTTTATTATAACAATATAGTTATTAAATATTAAGAATAGTAAATGCAGAATATCTCTATGTATTAGGTCAACTTGGGTTCGAGACACATTACTTTATTATAACTCTGAAACAGAGTTCAATAGATATCTATTTCTATGCAAAAATTAATTTTGGCGTATGATCAACCAGCATTGCTAGTAATCGATGACCCATTGACGTAGTTATAAGGGTTCTCTACAACTTGTTTGCAAAACTCTGAATCGATAAGGGTTGGATGAATTATTATAAACATAAGAATAAATAGTCTAGAGAAACAAAGCAGCTATAGACGTAAAATAAATAGTTCTCTAAAAAATTAATCGTTTTGAACTAATGGTTTTCAAATTTCTAAGACCATGTCTTACATGGCAACGATCCTAATCTACTTCAATAAAGAAATAGGCTCAAAAAAACATTTACGATCCCACGTTAAATGAAGCAGTTCTCCGCCTTCAGAGTTAGATGCGAAAAGTTTTGGGAATAAATTTAGATCACAAGTGATGGATCCCCAGGAGTAACCAACTCTGGGGTTTTATCTCCTGAGTCCGTCTTTGAGTTTATTTATCATCCTCGGCAGAAAAAGGAGGGTATAAGTCATAAATTGAAAGTGCTTCAAATTAATCCTTTAAAAGAATATAATTGTAATGGTAAAGAAGATAACAATCATTAGGAAAACAAAAGTCTTAAGTATTCGTTATTAATATATATAAAAATAATAATTTTTGTTAGCGTAACATGTACGCTAAATCCAGTTTATGTTCCACAAGTGGTCTGACAGGGCTTAAATGCCGATATTTTACATTTTTTTTCCTGTAATGTACCTTTAATTTCGTAGATTTTCTATTTATTCATTCTAGATATTATATTGTTACCACCGATGAAAAACACATAAATATATAAGTTGAACGAATTTTATGTCTAACTAAAGGAGAAAACTGAAAAACTATTTTTTTAATGCAATTTTTTTATTTTGAACATAGCAACAGTAATACACACGCATAATATACCGTTTGAATGCTATAGATTTTAGAATAAATATTTTCCAATACACAAACTTGTAAAACTTAATAAAGAGTGATGAAAAGCAGATAAAAGATTATTTTAGATAATAGTATAATAGATTTTTCAATAAAAACACATGTTTCTATAGAAATCCAATTTAATTAATTCTTTAATAGTTTCACGTATTTTTATCTGTAACTGTATTTGAAAATTCTTTCATTGATTTTAAAAATGGAGGTAAGTGATAGTCGTGTGTTGCACCAGATTTTTCTACAGTAAAATACAAAGATAAAAAAAATTATTCATTTATAAACCTAGAAACCAAAATGATAACTTTTGCTCTTTTCCCCAAACCCCACTGATATAACATTTATAAGTTGTTAACACTAAGATTCTTATCATTTCAAGAAGGAAAAGATATGAAAAGTCCAGAAATATTGAAAAAAGTAAAGGGAGTTAGTGAATTCTTATATGAATAATAAAAAATAAAATGGAGCTTCCTGAAGTCGAAAAATAAAAAGATATAAAAGCTTATTTTAAAAAGCATGTCTAGGTAACGAGCAATCATGTGTGCTTTGTCATTGTTTTGTGGTCATGGATACACATGTGTTAATTCCTTTATTCCGACACATATCATTGCATGCAATGCGTATTAATATTAATTCAAAGTAGGTTCAATCTAGATATATATATAATTACTCTTGAAGAAATGAAATCTGAATCGGCTGACACGCTCACCGCATTTTACTAAAATGCGTATTTTCTTGTAATAGTTCAATTCACAGCCTTAGTAATGTTTAGTCATAGAAATATTATCGAGAAAAAGTAATGTAATGAAAAAATATTAATAACTATTCATTTAAATTGAAATTTGTAGTAGGTCTGAGCCAATTGACAAAATAGTAAACCAAGAAAATTAAAATTAATTATTTCCTCAAACATAGCATTTTGATGTTTACAAACAATTGAGACGTTAATTTCCAAAAGGTACAAGGAAATTTTTTAAGAAATTGATTTTTTGACATAATTATATTCTCCTCATTGAGTTTTAACTAAATCTTAAATTTGATTGTATTTAATGAACACTCATGTCCTTTAATAACGTAATTTAGAAATGCTATTAATTTCTTAAGATACTTATTACACATTTATTTCATTCCAAATCATAACAGAACATTTCATTTCATAACTTTAATATGGTTTTATTAATATAGTAAAGAAATAATTCTAGATTTTAATGCGAAAAGAATCAAATTAGCTGGTTTAATAATATATTAATGAGAGATTTTCGCGCTTCCTGTAAAATTCCCCAGAATGGATATAGTACCTTTTGGAAATCAACGTCTCAATTATTTATAGTTGAATAGATTATCAATTTACTCTATGTACCCTGAAAATGATCCCAAAATAATTTAGATACTCTAATATACCGCAGAATGTTACTTAACCTACCTCGGATGTACTTATATATCGATATCACATGACATTAAATCGAAATGTCATACCAAAATCGATAGTTTTTTCATGCTGAACATATTCCATAGCCTGATAATGTATGCAACTGTTGAAGATATTTAAAAAATGTTTTTATACTAATACTCAAATAATAAAAACTCAACATTCACTTACATATCTGATTTTAAATTACAATTATACTTTTAAAATAATTTACAAAAACACGCTGAAGCTTAGCTCTCTACTCTTCTATTATTTTAGAGATGAAAATCAATGCTTTTGGATATTAAAGACCAAAGTTGCTTCTTTAATATTATCATATTGACTAAATAGTAATTTTTTTTTCCACTTACCTCTATATGAAATATTTAGTGAGATAAAGTCATGTGATAGTAAAAATTTTCGAATTGGAGTTTTCACCGATAATACACGTAAGAAACTTTTTGCCACGATTTTCTCAAAAACGAAGTTTAATTAACCTCGATGCATAATTTTAATTGGCTTTAATTCTGATTGAAATAGTCTAGTTAATTTGGATATTTTAAATTTTCTTTCTCTAAAGTGCTTTCAATTAAGTATTGGTGATTTTGGTACATAAAAATTTTATACTGTTATATTTTTTAATCCAGGGTTGTAGCACCACAGAGATAAATAGATATTATTTTATCTAAAACACATGTTTCCAACCAAACTGAATGTAATTCTTAAAATTTGTGAGCTATTACTTTATTAAAATGGCCTGACTTTGACCAAGTGTGACACCCGGGATTCCTTTACAATCTCCTTCATTCCTACCTCCTGCATACTTCTTCATTATCCAGTCCTATCTCACTGACAGGTTCTTCAAAGTAAATCAAAATAGTTCCTATTTATCCCTTTCTAATCAGTATGCTGGTGTTCCTCAAGGCAGTATTTTAGGATCCAATCTTTACACTGTTTATACAGCTGATATCCCATTCCATCCTAACACTTTCCTTTCTACTTATGCAGATGATACTTGTGTGTTCAATTTCTACAATCCCAATCAGAGACCTTGAAGTATGGTTTCAACATTGGAGAATAAATATAAATTCCAACAAATTCCACCAAATAACCTTTACCCTTCGTCGTAAGCTTATAACATCCTGCCCAACAGTATCCTTCAATAACACTCTTCTTGTTCCGATTGAAGAGATTCGATATCTATAACTGCACCTTGACAAAAGCCTTACTTGGAACCCTCATACAAAACTGAAACGACAAGAAATTGCCTGACGTTTTCGACTACTCCAACACTTACTGGACAAACGATCAAACCTTCCACTCAAGAGCAAAATACTCATTTACATGACTATCATTAGACCGATATGGGATTAAGGAGTTAAGATTTGGGGGTCTACTAAACCCACGAATTCTTCCAGTCCTCAATCCTTAGTCCAAAATCCAAAATGTTCCTTATTTTGTCAGGAATAATCTCATCCGTAAAGACAGTAATGTTCCATATGTTGCAGACTTGGTCCGATTCCGGTACCAATTTACTAATGGACAAACTCCATTCCTAATCTAACCCAATAGTTTCAATCCTTGCTCCCTCTAAAATCCCTGATAATGGTCCAAGGCGTCTGAAAAGAAGATGGCCTCTGGATCATCTAGTTTATCATAGTCTTTGGAAGAAGTACCCATGGGTAGTATCTCTACGTGTAAATAATGGCAGTATATGTTGTATCACATTTAATAAATGTATCTCATTATACAGTTGTAAATATCAATAAATATTTATTTTAAAAAAAGGCCTGAAATCGATTTTAACAACCGATAGGTAAATTAAAGTCGTGTATTGCGCACACAAAATTTTTTCTTCCTAACATAAATGAAAAATACATAACTATTAAACCGGAAAAAAAACCTTTGAAATATTATTCTTACAGTGATTTGTTGAACGGTTTTAGGTATAAACCTTGCAGGGTAAATACGCTAATTTTTCTGAACTGAGTAGGTAAGTTATTGAATATTATATTTCGAATAAGCACAATACAGACTATTGTAAAAGAGACAATGCGAATGAGGTTCATAATACAGCTATTATTAAACACAGCTGTAAATCAATTTTTAGATTGAGTAAACATCAAAAGATTAGATACAAGTATGCAATCAAGAAATATGTTTCATGGGGAGTTGAATAATCGACTATCGGGGACAAAGAGGTTAAGTGGTCTAAGAAGACTTGATGCATTATTCATCTACATAGTGACGCCCTTCTCCTATTATTCCCCACCCCGATTGGATTAGGCCATTTCGTATCATTAGATATATTCAAAGCCCAACATATATAAAAAATATTACTTATTACAGGTAAAAGGAATATTTATATTTAGAAATAGTCCAGATATATAAAATATAGAGAAAATACATTTTTTAAATTTGTAACACGGAAAACTAATTTCTTTATACTACTAATTTATTGATTAGTAATCTAGATGCCATTTTTAAAGCATTTATTTAATTGATGCTGAATATTATTGTTAAATAGAAAATTGTCTACCTGAATAGAAAAAATATACTAATCCATGTGTGAGAAGCGACTTTCCTAAACCCGTAAATTTGGTCGGGAACTAACCTCGTATTATTCAGCACTTTTTTAGTCTCCTCCTTGAATTTTTTGAGAATTAAACCTTGCATAGTTCTAGATTAATCTGTCAGAATGTCCATATACATAAGTAATTATAAAATCGTTGTTCAAAACCTCTTATTTATTGGTCCAATTTAATTTGGAAGTAGTATGTAAAGTTCTGTAAGTAAATTAGCCAGTTTATGCTATCAGTAAAATATTTCTTAATGTATATCCAAAATTTTAGATTTTTTTTTAAATTTCTGTATTTATTTAATTGTACACCTAGGAGGTAAAAATTATAAAAGTTTTTATATCTTTTTTTTTTTATTTAGAAGGGATAATCAGAGGGTGCTCTCCTAAAATGTTTAATAGCATCAAAACAACCGATATTATCAATTTTGCTTTGCAGTACATGCATTTTTGTTATAATTTAGTAAACAAATTTTCATGTAATATCATTTTATTTTTATTTTATTTTTTTTTTTACATAATCAAGGAACCTCTAAAAAAAAGTAAATACCACCGCTTTAACTCCACGATATCTTTTATTACAACATATTTTAAAACAAATAATACATTTTTTTTTAAATAAATAATATCCACCTAAATATTGAACTTTTCAAATGTAAATTTAAAACAATTAAAAAAAACCTTCCTCATTATATAACTGAATTTTATCTTCAATTTTTTTTCATTTACACATCCTGATACGACTTTGCTCATTCATTAGTTACAATACTAATTCCGATCAATGGCCCAGTTCCATTGGATGGCGGGGTATTGTCCCATGGTGCTAAATCCAACAGTGAACAGAAGGCCCACCGAGTAAAAATGTCTTTGTTCTTGACCATTTCAACGAACCGCATGAGAATATTTTGAAAATTACAAGGCCCTTTATTTGGTTCGGCACTGTAACACGTTTCTCTATTATTTTATTATACGCACTAATCATATAATATTATAAATGATCAATCATATTATCCACCAATAATTGTGACGATAAAACTTTATATTTTAGCTTTGAATTCTAAACTTCATTAAATTCACAACCGGCTTTATTTAAATCATTTTTAAAGATAAAAAGAACAAAATAAAATAATAATAATAATAATAATATATATATATATATATATATATATATATATATATATATATATATATATATATATCAAATAATATATAAGAAATAATACTATAAGAAATAATAATATTACGCAATTAATAATGAATAAACCTAAAATTAGTTGAAATCATATTCATTAACTAGGCAACGTATAGCCCATTCAAGCATCATCAAAAAGAAAATAAAAGATGTAGAACAAAGATAGATAATCGAAAAAATCAATTAAATTTATTAGAAAAAAAAGGAAAAATCATTAACGTACATCTCAGCACATAATGAGAATAAAGAAAAAATATCTTCTATAACAGTGGATATCTGATGATTTTATGACCACAAAGTGTATTTATCAGCGAATATATCGAAAAATCTTTTATGCTCAAATTTTTTTTATTTACAGGATTTAATGTTCCAAGCATTTCTACACGATGTCATCTGTTGGTTAAAAATATAATCCCTCAATTTTTTTTTACGTCATTTCTGTTTATATACTTCTCTGAGTTACTAATATATTTCATCCTTCAGTAAAATAGAGAAATAATAAATAATCTTCGATTAAATAATTCCTTAAAGATTTTTTTTTTTTTTCAATCCATGAATAAAACTTTCATTATTTTCAAGACCAGAGATGATTTGAAAAATTAAGAAATGCGTTATAAGGAATTATTAAAAAAGTTCAAAATACTGATACAGATGCTTTAAATAACATGCATGAGTACTGACACAGTTCCGAGGTACTTTGATGCAGTACCGCACTAAACCTACTAGAGTCGGAGAAATGTCTTCTTGTCAATTCAGTCCTGACTGGAGAAAAAGTTTTTAGGGTCGTTTCTTTTGTTTGTAGTCCCCGAATAAGTGGATTCCAAAGCAAATTCGAGAAGAATTTGCATTGCAAAATACATTTTGAATGCTAAAACAACAAAGTTCCTTTACATATACTTACAAAAATTACTTCCTAAAAACATCAATTGATGCAGCTTTAGCTTGCTATATCTGTAATACATTCATTGAATAACTTTCACAAGCATAATTAGTTTTGTTATCTATCTCATTCCAATTTTTATTTATTCCAATTTGGCAAAGTTCTATTGTTTATTTATGGCCATTAATTCTATCTTATAATGATCAAGTTAACTTATTTATTTAAAAATCTATTAAAAACGAACAAAAAGATTAATTAATAGATTTTTAAAACATTATGAATCAATTATCGTTAGTAAATAATTGTAGTGCCAGAAGAAGAAGAAATAATTCATACAGAATTACAATTAAAAAGATAAATTTGGTGATCGATCAAAAAAAAAATCACTCCCCTTCAAATTTGGGGCTTACGTTCAAGATGCATAGAACCCAAATAGCCTTGACCGAATATTATTTTTGAATATAGAGTAAAATATTTATAGGTCGATAATAAGTTTGGGATGATAATCTTTATATTCAAGTTACAAATTATGGGTTGTGTCACATGAAATGTCGGTTTTCAAGGTAAAGGATTTTTATTAAAAATACGATATGAAAACAAGATAATTTTATTTGAAGTTTTTCTGCACATTTTCCCCAACGTTACACCAACTTTTTTATCCCCGAACTGAAAAACTCTGAGCTTTTAAGTGAAACAAAATCTGAAAACGCACTTTTCACTTGATCATCATTTTCAAAAAGTTTCCCTTTGACGAAGTTGTCTAAATCCTGAACAGGTGGTAATCTGTTGGAGACAATTCGAGAGAATATGGTGGGCGCGGAAGAACTTCGTAGCCCAGTTCTTTCAATTTTTACTCGTATGTTTGAAACATGGGTCTTGCTGCCGCTCAGTGAGATCATGAGTACCCATGTATCGAGCTTTTTTACTTTCCAAATACACTTTAAATGTCTGGAAACGGTAGACGCACTTGTATTTAGTTGTGCTGAGAGTCCTTTAACTGTTTGGTAGGAGTTTCCTTCTACTGTATGTTTGAAGACATCGTTGTCTACTACGGACGGAGGTCTTCCTCGGGCAAGATTTCCAAGTCGGTATCCCAAGCTGAAAACTTAGCAAACCAACGACGAATCGTCCGTTCATTAACAACTCCCTTCCCCTAACGCCTAGCAAATATTTCTAGCGACCTCAGCTGCTGAATGGCGAGTTAAATCGTACAAAAAATAACTCGAAAATTGCGTGTTCTATGTTCATATCTGGAGGTATACTAAAAAGTGGGTAATTGATTGGAAGCTAATGTTTATAATACAAAGGTAGAGGATTAGTAACTGTTTACTTTAAATATGTAAACATTCGAAAGAAAACAACAGAGACCAGGCAAAATCCTTTATGTATTTCAGAAACTATAAAAACGGACATTTCATATGAAACAACCCAGTATAATAGATGTAATTCCACCAAAAATTCCAAAAACATAAATTGGGTATTATTGCATATGAAGAAAAGTCTTTTGGAACAAGACAACGCGATGAATTACCTCCAAAAAAAAAAAATTAATAAAAATTACCTCTCTTCAAAATTTGAGGTTTTACGTTTCAAGATGCGTAGAATCTGAGTAATGAGTAAAAAAAATCCGTTTCTCCTAAATAATAAATAAATGAATACCAAAAATTGTATAGACTTACCACACACATAAAAGTTATCTGTTTACACAGAGTATAGTACGTTTCGGAAGGAAAAGCTATTAGCACCTTTGGATCAAATGCTATTTCAAATACGTTTTTAGACGAAATCAACGTCTCAATTATACATAAGTAATATAACTTATACTGACTGTGAGTTATTTTTTCTGATCAACCACGATTCGAATCAAACTAATCTCTTTTAGAAAATGTTTTGTAAGTTTTAAACTATTTTTATTTTATTTTACTGTTTCTTCAATGCTCTAGGACCAAGGTCATACTGTCACCCTAATAAAAAAAGTCAAGAAAAATAAGTCAAACAAATTGATTTAAGTGAATTTCCGAGCCTTAATTGGGAAATTTACTTTCATTTATTCAAATAGTAAATTATAGAAGATGTTTATTTTCCCTCAACGAAGGAATGTGAAGAAAAAACACAGCTTCTTTTTTATAAGTGAATAAATCGAGAAAAAATGCCTGGAAATGGAGGAGATATTGTGCCAGTGCCAACAAGAGAAATTCCTTAAAATGGACAATTTAACTTATAATCTGTTGCTATCAGCGATTCTTTAATATCTTTTAACTTTCACAACTCTAAATGGGAATTTTATCAGTCAGTAAAAAAGTTAGGATTAAGATGACTTAGTCGATAGGAGATCAAGGTTTTCTACTGTTAACCTCTCATTTAATAAAAATAATAGGGGATCATATTGGCTGTAGCATATTGGCTAGCATAATAGCTTCTATGCCAAAAGCCACGGGTTCAAACCCGCAGGTGGTCTTAGGATTTTTTTAAGGGTGTAAAAAATCCTTAGTTATGCCGTCCTTCAGAGGGGACGTGAAAAAGTGGTCCCGAGCCTGTGCGTTGACATATGCTCATTAAAGATAAGTAATTAAACCTGAATAGGCAAAATTTAGGTCTCCCACTGTAGCATCGTACAGCCGCAGTAGCATAAAGTGGCGTTAAATAAAATAAACAAACAAAAATATTTTTACAAAGAATCTACCCAAAAAAAATTCACTATCTGAATAAATAATTATTTCTTTTTCGTATTTTTTCACAGTATGTTTAACGATATAGTATTTATATTACGACTATAAATGACATACTTCTCGCAAAACCAGATTGAAAGTTCTACATTTATCTTTTTATTTTTTATTTTTATACTTTAGTAGTTTTTTAAACTTTTGACAACGTTTCGTTGTCACCGAGAGCTCTTTCCAGCTGCGTTCCGGTCCTGCATCATAAAAGCCTTGCAGTGCAGGATGATTTGCTCCAGAGTCACAGTTGTCCTCGAGGTCAGTGGGTACAGTCCTTTCAGTAGGTAGAATCTCATATTTGTTTTTGAATATAATTCATTTGTAAATCATTCTTCTTTAAACATTAAAAACGTAACAGATGAATGAATCTATCCTTGCCTACTCATTTATTTAGCAACTTACGGTCCTATCCGCAGAGTGAGTGAAGAACTTACTTGTTAGGTCCGATAGCACTCTATCCTTTCTGTGCGATCATGGTGTACTCTGGATCTAGGTCCTTCTGGCTGGTTCTTGTATGATGTTAAAGGGGCCTGCAATCATCCATCCGAAGTAACTGACCAATCCATTATATTCATGCAACCTGGCAAAGTTGGAGGTACTCAAATCTCGTTATTCAGCTTCGGTTCGAGAATGCTTGTCAGGTATTTAAAATTGATATAAACAATATTTCAATTTAAACTACACTAGCAATTTTATTAATACATGTCATGAGCATGAAATATGTAATAAAGGTTCTTATTTATAAATTAATTAATTCCTGCGCATTTGTAAAATATCGCGTATAAAAAACTGGGTAAACTCATTAATTACTTAACTTATTAATATTTATTTAATCGATTCATTTAAAACTATGTTATGAACAGTTTTAAATGAATCAATAAAATAAAAATACATTAACTGAAAAATTAAATCGCCGTTACTATTATAGAGATATTAAATAATTATCCTTAATTAGTAGAACTGTTCCAACCAAAAGAGAACAAAGCATGACTTTGGATACAGCACTTCTGTGCCGCATCACTGGAATTGAAAGCCTGAGGAGGCGGGATGAGGGCGCTGTACTGAGGACTTGAATAGAGAAGCAACCCATTGCTAGGAATCCAATAGTCCGCGGCTTACAAAAGGTCTCGGGGTCACAACCATTTCGACCTTCCATGGGTTTCGATTGGAATTAATAAAACTCGACTGGATTAGAAAAGATCAAGTTTACTAAAAAATTAGTTATCAAATTTAATTAAATATGTATGAAATTTAGAACATATTTATTCTTTACTATTTGGAATCTAATATGCCAAGTTTTTCAGTGTAATAAATAAATACCGGTAATATTAGCAAGAAATAAAAAATAGGCAACTATATGACAAATTTGAGATGAAAACTTAAAAGGATGTTTCCTGAGCCCCCTGGTGCTGATTTAAAATTGAATCATCAGAAAGTTGATTGGTTAGTACCGGAATATTTATTATTATTACCATTTTTTCTTTCCACAACGAAAATGAAAATAATGGACCTGCATCAGTATTCAAACGATAAATCAGAATAGACACTAACAAATTACTTTTTTTTAAATAAATTTTAACAAATCCTACCACACGACCTTTCTATTTACATAAACATTTCATTAGATTTTTTTAAACAAATCAAATGTTTTTAAAAACTCAATAATGCTGCTTCTTTGGCTGCTTGGTCTTCTTTTTCGTTGCCTTTTATCCCTACATGCGATGGTGTCCAAACAAGAACCACGCTTTTGTTTATACATTTTATCATCGAGGCAATGGCTTGGGCTTTCTTTATCACAGTATTATTGGAATAAATATTTGTAAAAGCCATTAAGAAAGATAAAGAGTCCGTAAATATTACGAATTCTTCCTCTTCACACTGTAGGATTTTGTATAGTGCTGAACTAATTGCGTAACTTTCTGCTGTGAAGTTGCTAGCAGTGTGTGGAAGTCTGTGCTTAACAATATTGGGTTCGATTACAACAGAACATCCAACGCTATTTTCTGTTTTTGAGCCATCTGTATAAATATGGGTCATATTTTCATATTTGTCCTTAACGTTTTGATATTCAGTTGCATAGGTGAATTCTGAGGTGTTGTTTTTCTTAAATTTTAGAAGCGTTAGATCTATGGTGGGTAGTACTTCCTCGTACACCTATGCCATCCTGCCCTATAGTGTTTCATATTTCGCTTGTTTCAGTTGAACAGATCCGCTTGATCTAGGAACTAGACCTTCTGCTTGACAAACTTCTGAAATGGAATCCGCAAACATAACTGACACGACAAGAAACTGATCGATTGCCCCTTTCGGTTACTTTAACACTTATTAAATAGACGCTTTAACCTTTCACCTTACAAAAAAAAAATCATCTACATGAATATAATAAGACCAATCTGTTAAGTTCAGCTGTGGGGCAATACTAAACCATAAAATTCTTCCCGTATCCGATCCTTATAATCCAATATATTTCTTAAAATTCTCAAAGCACTTTGATTTGTGACCACCAAACTGATTCACAAAGACCCTAATGCGCCATACATAGCTGATTTGGCTGGAACTCGGTATTACTTATTCCATGAAAAACTCCATTTCCACTCACCCCATTCAAAATCCTTGCTTCATCTTCTATTCCTGATAATCCTCTGAATATGGCCTCGAGAATTTCTCGTTTAGATTGCCTGCTGGAGCGCTGCTAATGGACAATTTATCTACTTTATTTTTCATGCATTTCATCTTGCAGCATATTTACTTCAAAGAAAGTTCAGTAAAAATCGTAGATTTTTAATTTAAAAAAAAAAATATATATATATATATTTTTTTTTTTCAATTAAAGCAATTATCTTTTCTTTTTTTTTTTCCTACCTATAAAGAACTGAGTGCTAAAATTATTTTTCAGTGTAGTATGCCCTTAAATAGCCTAGAAATAAAAGGGATGATTTCAATTTATCATGGATCGCTATTGAATAATTGGCGGTTGCTTCTTAATGCGAAGCACCCTCCCCCTCCCCCAACCCAGGAGGCCCCGAGTGGCTCAGCTTTATCCGGCTCATCTTCAATCTCATTATGCTCGACTTAGCCGGGGTTCGAGTAGATTAAGCGCCAAGTGGATGCAAATTTATACATCTTGTTGTGTCTACAACGTCCTCCAGTGTCGCTAATCAAAGGTAAACTAGTGTCTAAAGAGGGCCTTGGAGTGCTTGGAATTTGAAGCACCTTAAAACTAATTCAATAATAATACCGAATTCAAGTCCGTGATTTTATGACTTTTTTATCTATAATTACTAATCATCTAAAAGTTTTTATTTATAAGTAGTTTTGTTCATTTCAGAAAAAAATACATTAAAACTATCAGTCAAATATATTGTGCTAAGGTAATTTCTGTACCCATAATTTCGCGATTATGTCGTTTTCATTCAGTTGGTACATCCCTGTAAGTTGTGAAAACGTTTGTAGGGTCCGAATATGTTTCTTGACTGATAGCACGTGTAGGTCTATAAGTAATGTTGCTAACGTACCATGGTGAGTATGTAATAGTTCTAAAAGTTTTGGACTGGAAATTTTGAATTTTACGTAAATTTGTCTTTTTGGAAGTCCCGTATATGTAAAATACGTACAGGTTTGAAGTCCAAATGGGCTTCAGTAGGAAATTAGAAGTGGTCAGTTTATTTTTAAGGATTAATTTTTAACGTCTTGAGAGTATTGAGTATAAAAGTTTTAGTCATTTGTTCTTGATGTGTGGGCCCCATGTAATTCTTCTGTCAAATGTCAAGCAAAGATATCTTATTGTGTTTATCTGTCGAATTTGGATGTTGTCAAGTTAAACTGGAGGGCAGGTGCCGAAGAGTGAAAATAATATTGGTCATGGAATTCTGAGATTTTTATATTACAATAGTAATATGAAAATCCTAGAATTCCATGAACCATCGCTCGGGACTACAATCTATTCCCGTATCCTTTCAGGGTATTAATAGAAACTCGTGTGGATAATAGTTTTAGATAAAAAATATTAAAAAAAAAACTAACTGTACACTGATAATATACTCATATATCTATAGGCAAAGCGTGCAGCTAAGGATTGATACTTCGAAAGAAATATTAAGTCCGTGCCCAGTATCTATGAAATACGCCAACGAATTAAAAATATAATAACTAATTATCATTAATTAATTAGACTACTGTATATCAATGAGGCAGAAATTACCAAACAGAATCTTATTGTATAAGCAAATTCAAATTGAACAAGTTGTCTCACCACATAATAGTTACCACTAAGTGAGTAAAATTTACAAATGTGCCAACACTGAATAATGTATATGTACTTATGGACGATTTTACAATCGACTTGATCGCAATCAAATACTACTGCTAGAGTATCTGCCTAATGGCCTACCTCTTCTTTTACTTTTTCATCTTAAATTTGTCTTTCTACCTATCTTTAACAGCATAGATAGGTGCATGCATCTGAGGTGTTTGATGATTATATAATATAACTATAACAAGACGCACAAAGAAAGGAAGATTGTTTCCTTTGTTATATTTCCAGGATTTGATTGAAAATTTCAGTTTTACGTGTCCGAATGTTTCCCGAAGAAGTACGATATTTGGCTTGTTCGGACTTTGACTTCTTCTTAAAATACTCTCTTTGATCTTTAAAACACTTTGCTGAAAACGAAATGACCATTTCCTGTTCAGAATTCTTACATGAGATGAAAAGTGACAGATGAAAAAAATAAGCAGCACATTTTCAAAAGCCCATAACTCATCAAAAAAATGTGATATTTACTGTTAGATAGGTTTCATGAAATTGAGTACACTACAGATTTTTAAACGCTAAAGAAAATATCAACGCCGAATTGTGTTGTAACCAAATTAATACAACGCCTCAAAATTGGCAATAATAAGTTTAATCGAAAGAGACCCATTTTGTCGCATGACAACATCCGGCCACATGTCTAACTTGTGAAGTCACTAAACTGTTGCAGCTTGGAAATAAAACTCAGCTACATCCACCTTAATCTCTGGATCTCTGGATTGTTTGACTCCACGTGACCAAAGTTATTAGGAAACACGTTTTTATAGGTTGTCAGTTTTAAATATGCAATATTATATTCAGAGGGAATGGTGAAGTTGCTAAAATGTTGATAAAAACTTATTGGTAGTAATATTATTATTATAAAATAATACAGTTGTAAATTTCTCTCTCTTTTTTTTTTTTTTTTTTGGTTTATTTTAAACCAAAATCTTTCATTACTATCCGGACAACACAGTATAAATTTTACTATAAATTATGGTAGTAAAAACAGAGATCCTTTTTTTCGTTTAAGAAAAATAATTTAAAAATAACTGACTATCTTTGTTTTTTTATTAATAACATAAATAAATATTTTTTTTTTTAAATTAAATTACATAACGTCCTATTTCATAAAGTGGTTTTTATCATTTAAAAAAGATCAAGCTAAACCAATCCTTAATCAAACAAATTTAAATCAAAATACTTATTTAAAGAAACCGTTTCTATTTCGATTGCTAAGCGCAAGCCTTTCTTTCCAATGTCGGGATTTGTGTTAGCACTCTATTATTTATCTCCAGAAAAAAGTTCCAGAGACCTCTTAAGGTAGGACTCCCGAAATATAATATCTCTTAGAGCTTTATTTCGTACTGCATTAAGCGTTTTAAAATGTTGGAACATTAGATGTTTCAGTTCTTGAGCCGAATAATGGCCTAGTTTAGTATTAACATTTCGAAATCAGACATAGACTTTATAAATTCTAAACGAATTAAGATACGACTATGGGTACGAAAATATAAATGTATCAGCAAACCATTTTATTTAAGCATTGTTATTTTACTTCTGTGGCCATGGACAAGGAATGCCCAAGTGTAACTATAAAGCTTATGACGTTTTGATATTTTTAGATTCCATAATTATTTCATTCTTTCTAACAAGATTTATTTATTAAAAGAATTTATCACTATTTATCCTTGTTTTGAATATTATTATTTATTAACTTTATTATTTAAAGTCATTAAGTATTAGTACATTAATTAAGTACTGTAGTACAAATTTGGCAAACAAGATAAACAATTTAAAGGAAATCTACAGTTTTCCAGGAAAACTAAATTAAATCATACTTAAAAGTTAAAGTAAAAATGTTATGTGCGCGACAGATTGTTTTAGTATGAAACCATTCAATTCAATGGCTATAAAGGATATAGTAGTTTTAATAAATAACTGAACTTTATTTTTAGATAGAACAAAATCTTTCCTTCAAAAAATTCATTCTTTCATGCAATTTACATGAGTTATCTTTCAGTTTTGAATTTTATTTATTATTCATGAAGAATGAGATGATTCGGTAATAAAAGGAAAATAGGAAAAAAAAAAAACCTATTTTTAATCAACCTGAGTCCAAAAGTTGGTTATTTAATTTTTCTTATACTTTTTTTAAAATATTTTATGACCGTTACACAATATTTAACACACGATCAAATATTTAATCTTTTCTTTTCATCAAGAAGTTCAAAAAGGTAATAAATGGTTGTGAGTAGGTATAAAAAATTAAAAATGACTGTCAACTGGAATAAAGAAAGTAATATTAAAAGAAATTAAATATTAATTCTTCACTACAATTACTCTTTTTACGAAGCTCTTTTTTTTATTATTATTTTATTTTATTTTTAATATCCTTTAATAAATTACAATATTTAAGTACTAACTTCTGTGCCGTTGCCATGATAATTTAGAAAAGTGTTAAAGTAAGACTGTTCTTTATCGTTTTAAAGTAGAAAAAGATTGATTTTTTTTAATAACAAAAAACAAACGTTTATAAAAAAACAACAACATGTATAATATCAGATGTATAGCATTTCCAAGTCAATTGTAACCTTTTCCAAGTCAAATGTAACCTTTTCCAAGTCAAATGTAACCCTTTCCATTTCAAATGTCACCTTTTCCAAGTCAAATGTCACCTTTTCCATTTCAAATGTTACCTTTTCCAAGTCAAATGTCACCTTTTTCTTCACTTCTAGCCTTAAATATTCCGTTTTATTTATTTATTTATTGAAAAATAATTAGTTTAATTGACATTATGACTTTTTTAATAATTTTGGCATATAATAATTGATATTTTTTTTGGGTCTCTTAGCTATTTGATATCAAGTTCTGTTTTTTACTAGCTAATATTTAAAAAAAATTAATTATCGTCTATTTAGTTTTAAGATAGTTGTTGATTTTGAGTTTTTTAGAGGGGAGGGGTAGTTTTTTTGAATAATTAATGTGTTTTCGAATATTATAATTAAATTTTTCGAGCTGTATTTTTTATCGCTCGCGTGCATTTTAACTCGCATTAAATTTTAATGTTTTTTATTGATATAGGGATTAATTAATGTGCTTTCGGGTGGGTATGATTACGTTTTTTTAGCTGTATCTTTTATCGGTCATGCGTATTTCAACTCATATTTACTTTTAATGTTTTTCATTGATATAGGGATTAATTATTTTGATTTCGGGTGGTTATCATAAGGTTTTTCGAGCTGTATTTTTTTCGCTCGCGCTTATTTTAACTAAAATTTACTTTTTATGTGTGTTTATTGATATAGGGATTAATTAATGTGCTTTCGGGTGGTTATGATTACGTTTTTCGAGCTGTATTTTTTATCGCTCGCGTGCATTTTAACTCGCATTAAATTTTAATGTTTTTTATTGATATAGGGATTAATTAATGTGCTTTCGGGTGGTTATCATAAGGTTTTTCGAGCTGTATTTTTTTCGCTCGCGCTTATTTTAACTAAAATTTACTTTTTATGTGTTTTATTGATATAGGGATTAATTAATGTGCTTTCGGGTGGTTATGATTACGTTTTTCGAGCTGTATTTTTTATCGCTCATGCGTATTTCAACTCGCATTTACTTTTAATGTTTTTTATTGATATAGGGATTAATTATTTTGCTTTCGGGTGGTTATGATTACGTTTTTCGAGCTGTATTTTTTTCGCTCGCGCTTATTTTAACTAAAATTTACTTTTTATGTGTTTTATTGATATAGAGATTAATTAATGTGCTTTCGGGTGGTTATGATTACATTTTTTGAGCTGTATTTTTTATCGCTCATGCGTATTTCAACTTCTATTTACTTTTAATCTTTTTATTTTTATAGGGATCTATCCTTGTGTTTTCGCGGGGTTATGAAAATGTTTAAAAGCTTTTTTTTTATCACTCGTGCGGATTTCAACTCGCCTTTATTTTTGATATTTTTTTATTGATATTGGGATTGATTGTTTTGTTCTGGGTTCTCATTATAACGTTGCTGGAATATAAATCGTTTAGGTTTTTTTTTTTTTTTTTTTTTTATTATTATTATTTTATTAAAGGATTAGTTATAGTTCCTTTTCTAGCGTCCTGAGTAATTTTTTCAACTAAATCTTTTGTAAAGGATCCGCTTCCTAACTAGGTCTTACAATTATTTGATAATTTAATTGAGGAATCGTTTATTCTATTTTCGGGTGTTCTGATAACATTATTTGAACCAAATTTGTTATCGCTTTTACTCATTTTAAGTTACTGTTTCTATCTCATAAATATTCGATAGAGAGATCGTTTATAGTGTTTTCGGGAATACTAATAGAGCTTATGACATTTATTTATAGCTAGTGCACATTTTAACTTAAATGAAAAGTGATCTAGAAGAATGCGCGATGTAACGTCCAAATCAAAAATGTAATCAGATCCTGCAAAAAAACAATAAATAATTTTTACATCATATTATAACATAATACCTACGGTTTGTAGAAATTCCCAAGCGCATAAAAGAATAAAGTTTAAAACACGTTATGAGAATCCCCTAAAACAAAAACAAAGAAAGACCACTGCAAATGCAAGTTTAAATGAGAGCAAGCGACAATAAAAACGGCTTAAACAACGTAATCACAAGACCCGAAAAGATAATTACAAACGTCTATAACAATAAAAAATATCAAAAGTAAATCCGAATTGAAATACGCATAAGCGATAAAAGATACAGCTCAAAAACGTAATCATAACCACCCAAAAGCACATTAATTATCTCTATATAAATAATAAACATTAAAAGTAAATTCACGTTAAAATGTGCGGGAGCGATAAATAAATAAAACTAAAAAAACATAATTATAGGACCCGAAAACACAATTTTCAACACCTATATCAATAAAACACATAAAAAGTAAATTTTAGTTAAAATAAGCGCGAGCGAAAAAAATACAGCTCGAAAAACGTAATCATAACCACCCGAAAGCAAAATAATTAATCCCTATATCAATAAAAAACATTAAAAGTAAATGCGAGTTGAAATACGCATGAGCGATAAAAAATACAGCTCGAAAAACGTAATCATAACCACCCGAAAGCACATTAATTAATCCCTATATCAATAAAACACATAAAAAGTAAATTTTAGTTAAAATAAGCGCGAGCGAAAAAAATACAGCTCGAAAAACCTTATGATAACCACCCGAAAGCACATTAATTAATCCCTATATCAATAAAAAACATTAAAATTTAATGCGAGTTAAAATGCACGCGAGCGATAAAAAATACAGCTCGAAAAAACGTAATCATAACCACCCGAAAGCACATTAATTAATCCCTATATCAATAAACACACATAAAAAGTAAATTTTAGTTAAAATAAGCGCGAGCGAAAAAAATACAGCTCGAAAAACCTTATGATAACCACCCGAAATCAAAATAATTAATCCCTATATCAATAAAAAACATTAAAAGTAAATATGAGTTGAAATACGCATGACCGATAAAAGATACAGCTCAAAAAACGTAATCATAACCACCCGAAAGCACATTAATTAATCCCTATATCAATAAAAAACATTAAAATTTAATGCGAGTTAAAATGCACGCGAGCGATAAAAAATACAGCTCGAAAAATTTAATTATAATACTCGAAAACACATTAATTATTCAAAAAAACTACCCCTCCCCTCTAAAAAACTCAAAATCAACAACTATCTTAAAACTAAATAGACGATAATTATTTTTTTTTAAATATTAGCTAGTAAAAAACAGAACTTGATATCAAATATCTAAGAGACCCAAAAAAAATATCAATTATTATATGCCAAAATTATTAAAAAAGTCATAATGTCAATTAAACTAATTATTTTTCAATAAATAAATAAATAAAACGGAATATTTAAGGCTAGAAGTGAAGAAAAAGGTGACATTTGACTTGGAAAAGGTGACATTTGAAATGGAAAGGGTTACATTTGACTTGGAAAAGGTTACATTTGACTTGGAAAAAGTTACATTTGACTTGGAAAAGGTTACAATTGACTTGGAAATGCTATAGATCAATCCTTAACTGTATTTTCAATACTTCTAAGCTCAACAAATATAGTTATGGCATAGAACTATAATTAATGATAGAAATGTTTTGTTTTTTTAAATGATAGATCATAGTTCAAAAGTAAGTAGCTGAAACGATCAGGATGAAGCCATTACCAATATGACCTACGTCATGGAGGAGGGAGACAGCATATGGATCCAATCTCTCAAACTGGATGTGTCATTTTTCACGTGAGGGAGTGTTTACGATAGATTTATTGAAGCAGTTAACACCCTCATCAATCATATCATTTATCTAACGAAAATTTTCAAGTGAATGTTGAAGATATTAACCTATATTTCAAAATATAGATATTTTTTCGAAACCAAAAAGTCAGTTGCAAAGTGAAAAACATCGAACACATTGGGCTCTTGAATAAAGTAATTATAGTTTAATTAGAAATATATAAAAATTACATTGTCGTTCGTACAAGGAAAAATTGATTTCGAGCGAACCAAAAATAAATTTCTTCAATCAATATTGCCTTTCTATCCCTACCAAATAAAGGCAGACTTAATGAAATAGCTTTCAAACGAGATATAAACGTAATATATATATAACCCAGTCATGATTTTTTTTTTATTCTACATACAACACAAGCCTTTAGCAAATTCATATTCATTGGATATTCACTGTTTCATTTCAACAACTACTGAAGTTCCAAGTTGTACAGTAGTGAATCCTCAAACCAAATATTCTATACAATGACACTCTCAAAAACCTTAATGCGTGATTTATTCTTTAAAATTAGCTATTGATTTGTAATCCCCTCCCTCCCCCCCCCCCCCAACTGAACAATAACAGTCTTTTAGGAAAGATAATAATTTTTACTTGAACTAGCTAAAAAAAAAATCGTTACAAATGGCAGAAGGTAAGTAATTTTTAAATTGAAAAACAACAAGCGTTTCTCTTCTATAACCTCGACGTTACTTCTTCTTGATTATCATAGACAAAAATATTAAAATATCTCTACATATTTCAAATAATGCACCTTGAATCCAAATTATTTTTCTATTAATTCACTATTCTTATTTTGGGTTATTTGTTAAATGTTTATTTTATCTTTTAAATTCTTATTAATTATTTATACTTGGATGTTGATAGCAATTTATAAATGCACAAACCTCCCTTGTTCCTATGGAAGGATCTAATATAACTCAAAAATATACATAAATCATCGGAAAAATTATAAAGTATTTATACTAAGTTAATTTAGAGCACTTATGTTTAAAAATACTCTTTTTAAAAAAATCTACACAGATTAATTATTATATTATATAATTTTTCCCTAATCAATTTAAATGTATGTTGATATGCGCACACAGATAGTTTCCAAATAGAAAAGAAAAAAATGTTTTAAGCGGTTTCAGGAATTTTAGATGCAATTACATACTAAACATGTACTTGTCACATCGGCTAATTTTCATATCTAGTGATTAACACATTCACGCAGGGTTCGATTTTCAATGTCTGCTCTGTTGGAAGGCGCTCGAATTTATGCCACGTTTCATCGATTATTACCTGTTCAGACCTGTATACTAGTTTTAAGTTTGCTAACAGTTTACATAGTGCTTTTTTTTTTTTTTAATTCGTTCGGTTTTTTCATCTAAGACCAGATTTCTGTTAATAAGTATAACTCGAAAGGCAGATAAAATGTTTTATTTTTTTTTATTATTTGGCCCTTATGAATAATAGATAACATGGATATGGAAATACTTGTACGCGCCGTCAGATAAAACAGACTCTTGCGGGCCACCGGTGGCCTGCATGAACATGTTAAATAATGTCGGTAAATATTAACGGGTTTTTATCTCTAGATCTCTAAGAATGACTTTTGGTTTTTGAAAACAAAATCCGTCATATCTGAAATGAATTTAAATTTTGAAAAATGAAATATTCACAATTTATTTTTATATGTTTGTTTTTTTTTCAAACCTGTATCTAAATCCCAACTGTCTTGAGTGTTTGAAATATAGAAATACATCAATTTTTTAAGGGAGATGCAAATAAAACCTAAAATGGAAGCCGTGCGGGTCACACACTCCATATTATAACAGAGGAAATGGGCCAATCCAGATGGAGACCTCAATCAGCTGCCGGAATAAAAGGGAGAGATAAATCGCTTGTCTTCCCTCTGCTTAGGTCGGCAGGCCCAAGATGGTAGTCGCTTTTAGGCTCATAGCCTATCCTAATCTTCTAACATCTTTCAAAAGCTTTTCAATATTTCAAAAAGAATGGTAATATAATTTTCATAGCATTTTTTATTTAAAAAATTTAAGTATTTTTCTAACTTATGTGCAAAAACCACCGCAAGGGGAAGTAACACGATCAAGCTAATTTTCGAGTCTGAATTTCCCACGGAAATACTAGTTTTGTATTACCAACACAAAGTACCACCAAATAACGAACAGCCGCCTAATGGTGTGTTTGTGTGCGTATGTGAGGGGAACCTATCTCAAAGACAAGACCCATGAAAGGGAAATCACATCCACGAAATAGGTAGGTATATGAGAATGTTCATCAGTTACTTTTAAACTTAATTGTCTAGCCGAAAGTACATCTTAATACCATCAATTTTTTTTAAATTATTTTCTCGAAAACTTTATACAGATCATTATGTAAATGTTATTTAATATCATGTAAGATTTATCCTTTTAAAAATATGATGGTCTGCTTAAATGCAAATTTTCAAAAACAATAACTCTAAAGTTCTTTATTCGAAATGTTATTAATAATTCAAAATTACTATGCATAATAAATAATGATCAACAATAAAATAACTTTATAATCGACTGATTTGATAAATTGTTAATTTGTCTCGCTCATAGAAGAAATATTTGACAAGATTAGAACAATTTTATTGATGGTTAGTGATCAATACAGAGTTATGTATTGAGAATACTAAAAGTTACTTCGAATCCTAATTCAAAATTGAAACGACAAGAAACTCCCAGACGTTTTCGACTACTTCAACACTTAGTTGTCAAACGCCCAAATCTTCCGCTTAACTACATAAGATTCATCTTCATGACTATCAAAAGGGCAATATGGGCTTAAGGAGTAGAACTTACAGTCTAAAATTTGAGATCCAACGATTTGGCTCGAACCAGGTACCACTCCATTCATGACAATGAGATTTACCGTAGGTATCATTCCTTCCATGACTACTAACTCGATTCTCACTCTAACCTACAAGTTTCAATCCTTGCTTCCGATAATCCTGCGAGGCGTCTGAAAAGAAGATGGCCCCGGGACCTTTATAGTATAGTAGAGTTTTCGGAGAGCTGCCAATGGGTAGTATGGTACATGTGTATCATGACAATTTAATATTGTATCACATTTACTAAATGTATTTTACTATGCAGTTGTAAATAACAATAAATTTATTTTTTTTAAATGATTTTAAAATTCATTTCAAGCAACGAAACTTCTGAAAGTTGTTATGTTGCTGAAAGTTGCTATGCATGTATTTAATTTTTTGGATCCCTGTTGTTTTTATATGGACTATATACGGTATGTATATTTCTGATTCGAACGCACTTAAATTTTCATAAATATTTTTAGAATATGAACTCGGACATTTGATATTTAATACATTTTACATATTTATTAAATTCCACAGGCCCTTTTAAGTTGTTTAACAAATATTAGGTCTTATAAGAGCTCATAAGAAAAAATAAGCATTCAAAAATACAAATGATAATCTCTTTGAGAAGAAGTGATTAAAGAAAAATATACACTTTTCTGCAAAGAATGTCACGAAAAAAATGAAGCAATCTAAAACCCCTAAAAATTAATAACGTTTGCAGAAGACTTTGTAAAGTCTAGATATTCGTAATACTTTCTAAATTAGGATTTATTAAATATTGTCCCTTGAGAAGCGAAACAACCCGCTTTTTTAATATCCCAAACTTTATTGGAGTGACTATGTCAAAACTAAATTGAAGGTGAATACTACCAACCGTTCTCCTTTCTGGAACAATGAAATTTGATATTTGACAAAATTCATTTAACAAGGATATACCAGAAAAAGATTTTTTTTGATCAACTAAAAGTAAGAAAATCATACTGACATAACTCGAGATAGAATATGGAGATATTAGATTTTTATATTTAGATTTAATATCTATATAAGTTTTCCTGCTTCTCGCAAGGGGCTTTATTATTACATTCCAACCATTTTTACTTTTACTTACCAATATATGAAATATATAGTAAGGTAATTATTGCGATTGTGAAAATTTTATGGTAATACATGTTTTAGGATCCCCGGAGTCCATTTAGTTTGAAAACGATAAGTTTTATAACAGTGAAATTTCACAGTTTAGAAGCGTAAGTACGATTCGGACAGTTATACCGACTACTCTACAGAAAATCTGAACTTACAGCTGACAACAAATTATTAATCTACAAGACAATACTGAAGCCCATCTGGACCTACGGACTTGAACTGTGGGGGACAGCTAAACGTACTAACATCAAACGCATTCAATCCAAAGTCCTCCGTACAATAGTAAATGCTCCTTATTATGTCTCCAACTATACCTTGCACCACGACCTTAATGTTCCATTTATTTCAGACCTAATTCCATCCAAATTTTCCAAATTCCACCAGAACCTATTTCATCATCATAATCCTCTAGCTCAATCCTTATCCAGCTCCACTCATCCATACAACCCACCTAGAAGGTTGAAACGGCAGTGGCCCCGCGACCTTTTGTAAATATATTGGAGTTCTAGCACTGGCTAGATTCTCCACTCAATGTGATGTATGTATGAGTGTGTGTATGTGTATATAGGTATAAGTGAATTCTTGACTTTATTGTATTGATTCATTATTGTGTATATATTTTATTGTAATTTTATGCCGTGTAAATATTATATGAATGTAGTATGTATTATATCTTTCAGCACTACTATTGATGTCAAAATTGGAACAGGTTGTAATTTTGCTCAATAAAAATTGTTGTTGAAAAAAAAAAAAAAAAAAAAAAAAAAAGAAGCGTAAGTACCCGAGATATTACAGCAACTTTTTCATCAAAATCAGCCTACCAGAAGAGCCACTTTATACTATGCATTTTGAACCTTTTTACGATTTTTCAAAAACTATATTGATTAAACTCCGTATACCGATGTAAAATTCAATGAGCTTTAATATCATATAAGTTTTATTCTGATTGAAATAGTTTGAATGCGCTTAAATGACAATTTTTTAAATATTTTTTTCCTCTAAAGTGCCCTTAATTTTGTGATTTAAAAAAAAAAATAACTGTTGTGGTAAATTAGAAAAATTAGTAAAAAAACGGATTAAGATTATAAGTTGAAGGAATTCGATATCCAACTAAGGGAGAAAATACTTAATCGTGCAATTTTTGAAAACAAAATTGTAGTAGAGATGTAAAATATACCGTTGGAAATCTAAACATTTCAGAAACAATATTATCTATAAAATTCAATAAAGAGTTATGAAAAGCCGATAAAATTAATTGATTACCGTGTATAGTAATATAAACATTATTTAATAAAACACATTTTCTGTTGAAACTCAATGAAGTTAATTAATTAAAAAGTTATTTACATCAATAACTGCAATGAAAAATCTTTTGAATTAATTTTAAAAACGGAAGTAAGTAAAAGTCGTGGGTTGCGCGCTCCTGGTTTTTATTTTGTTCAGATAAAAATAACGTATTTTTTTTTATTTTTAAATAGAAACAATATTAAAAAAAAAAATGGAATTAAAATATAGTACTGGAACAGAAATGATATTTTACTTATATATCCTTGGCTACCGTTATAATAAATATAATTATTTATAATATATAATATAGGTGATAACATAATATTTAAAACATTTTGCCATTGTTATAGCTATAAAGTTATACCCAAATAATGTATAACTTTCATTTTATCTTAAATTTTTTTATAATATAACCAAAATAAACTTAATATCATTTAACAAATACAAAAGGCCCTATATTGGCGAATGATACTATTGTGTCTTCTTAGAATCAATTTGTGCTAAATTAATGCACCTACCTCGACCAAAGCATTGGATATGTGTGAATAAAGCATAAGGCATTTCGATAAATGAATAAGAGAGAATATGTAAATCAAAAATGAAAAAAAAAAATCAGAAAACAGTAAAGGTAATTTATAAAAATTAAAATATAAACTATAATATGTAATATAATCACCAGAAAGAACATACAACTTTTGCATGTATTAAATCGATTATTTTCAAAACAATTATTTCACAATCGATTTAAAAATATAGTCATTAACAACTCTCAACTCAGGATTGGGGACCAAATTACCTTTTCAGTGGCATAAGAGGCTTTGACATATCGATTCATTATCGCGTATAGAAAAGGACTTCGAAATTATCTCACCACTTCAAAGTAGCTATTTTAGATTCACTAATTTTCTCAATGGAATTCCCCTTTAGACGAACCAATTACCTTGTAAGCATTTTCCTGAATGAAAATTAAGGAACTTCATTGAGAATTATATAAATATAATAAAATATCAGTAGTATTAAAATTGAGACTTTGCAGATAAAAATCATAAACATATTTAGGGTTAAAATTATAGAGGATTTTAAAATGAAGGAAATAGTAAAAAAAAAAAAAAAAAAAATATGAAATATAGATAGAAACATAGTTCAATCAAGAAATATGTACAGGAAAATGTGTCTTAATGAAAGCGAACGTTATAAAATAACTAAATATAAACCAAAAAATTATAATGAATCGATTATTCCTTTTATTGTCTTTTTTTTTATAATAAGTCATGATTGACATACAAGGAAACTTGTTCGAAAATTTCTTGTATCTTAATTCAGTAAATTTATTAGGATGATATGAAATGTTCTCACCATTTTATCTTATTAAAAAAAATTCATCTCATAATGTCTATACCAATACAAACAGTAAAAGTTCATGTAAAAATTCGCACTGCTTTGAAGACAATGACCGTGCGAGGAAGTGATTTAAGTCAAATTCTTCTGGATTCCAACTTTACACTGGGTATGCCCCAGGAGAATCTACTGAAGCGGAGTTGACAAATTTTTTTGTTTTCTGATTTATTAATTTATAAGGAGATGGTAGATTAATGGATTTTAGGGGAACTAATACCTGAAACACAAATCAAGGATTCAGAGGATCACAATTGTTTATTTCATTTGTTCGAAACTTGAAGAATAAAATTAATTTTTAGCATTTTTTATATTAGTGGCTGCTTTTGAGTTCTGTTTATTTTTATCATGCAAATTAACAAGGATGGTATGGCTTTATAATCATCAACTAACTTCGTAATGAAACGTGCTGTTTACAATGAGCGTCCATCTGAATTTACCTCACCACTTCCGAGTTAACTAATTAATTAATCCTGGTAGCTGGCAACGGATCACGGATGTTGGTTAGGCAAGATAAAGTAATTCTGACTTCTCATATTATTGTTCATATTAGTTCTAGAGTAGTTATAGTTACCCAAATTATTAATTGTTTTATTGTAATCTGAGTAAAACAGTCAATGATTTGGATGACTATAACTTATATATAACTAAGATAAACAATAAAACGAGAAAAGTCAGAATGGGCAAAACTAGGTCTAAGCCGAAGAATGTATATATCAGTTATAGTATATACTATATATACATAGGTTAAGTAGTCATGTACTTTTATTTTATGAATTTATAAATGTTATTTATAAATGGTTATGTATTTATTTTTTGTAAATAAAGTTGGAGTATGTGAAAAAAAAAAGCATGTACTTTTTATAAACGAAGTCGGAAGGTAAGAAAAAAAAATATTGACTGTTTTATTTTTAACAATATTCCGGATAAGATACAAATTGAAATAATTTATATTACAGTATATCAAATCGCAAACTATAGTACAGCCCAGAATCAAAGAGGAGCGAATGATTTATCGTATGTTTCAGGACTTTATGTATAAAATGATTAGCATTCAACTCTAAGCATATTTAGCACGATAGAAAGCAAGAACTTTTTTTTCCCCGTTGCGAAACAGGCCGTTTAGAGCCTTGGGCGCGCGATTTAATTTGCTGAGAGAATACTCTCGTGTTTCTCAATGAAATTTTATATGGTAGAGTCAGCACTTGCTACGCCTATTTCAGTGAGTGGCCACCAGTTGGCTGAAGGGTCTCACATACGGCTGTGAGAGTATCCCCATTTAATTACATTCTTAAAAAAGTTCCTCCGGGACTGAGATTCGTACTCACAACATTTAGCGTGAGAGACCAACGCGCTAGCCAGTTAGTTTAATATATAGGAAAAATTTTAACATCACTCAATAAAAAAAAGGTTAACAGTTTAATATTTATTTTAATTTAGCCTTAAAATGCATCATTTATTAAGTAATTATACAGCCGCTCTAAAGACTCCATTCATTTTAATTCATCTTTATGATGTACGAAAGAGCTTTTAATTAAGGTAAATAAAAAAAATGAGGTTCAATTTTTTTAATTTGAATTATGATATTTTAAAAGAAATTATATCATTAAATTCTTTCCCAACTCAAGGGGACAAGGTAAAATGCCCCCATTAATGAGACAGCTATTCTGACAAAATTTACACCAAAATAATGTCATTAAATTTTCTTTTCATTCTAGTTGATTCAGTAAAATTTATTTTATGATGACGAAATAAAATGCTTTAGAAGGAAGAATAGGGGAAATATAGTACTGACACAGCTCGTATATTCACAAAGAAAGAAAATTTTACATTAATGTTGTTGGAAGCACTACTCCAACCCTAACACAGTTTATAAATACATTTTGTAAATCTAGATGGTTGCTGTAGAGTTGTGTTGAAGAACCACACAAAAACGAGTCGAAATTTACTTCATCTTCTATGGATTATATTACTTGAACAACAATAAAGCTGATGTGTTCAAATGCACCGAAACAAAAGTGTGGCATGTGATTACATAGCATGCCCAGTGGCCAAATAGTTTTTTTATTTATGTTTAATGAAATTAAAAATTTAATTTTTTTTTTTTTTTTGGCTGGACGCCAAACCTAGGAGCAGCTTCGGTGTGGTATATTATCTTCTATTATCTATACTGAAATGGAAACACCATCCATTCAGTCTTCCATTCCTGAATAAAAATATGAAATACTTGTGTTTATATGTATATTAGATTGGGGGGCTTACAGATTAGGGAATCTATTTTCAGTTAAGAAGTAAATTCCCTTTTTTATTAACAAAATGTTCCTCAATGTTTTTTAGGTACGCAGGACGTAACCACATAATACCTTATAGATTTAAGCTGTTTTTGGTATTTTTACTAGCAACAAGGCAAACAGATGTATCGCAAATAAACCCACTTCCACATGTTGTCATACTATAGTTCAAACCAACCCATGTTCGGGTTCCTCACGCTGAGTTTCACCTGATTTATCGTTTTTATTTCTTTATTATTCCAGGAATTTAAAAAATAAATAAATAAAAAGAAGAAGATGAATACCAGTGTATATTAATATTTTTAATTCGTATATATATTATTTATCTTTTCTTCACAACTATTTAACATTTGAAAGTGCTCGCTTATCTACTAACGACAACAATAACTATTTTTCCAGGTCAACATGCAGCAAATACATGACTAATCTAAATTTCTTATGTTTGAATTATATTTACGTTTTTACAGAAACGCAGATTTGGGCACTGACCGAGAAAGAACATAAACATTTCTAATAAGTATCGTGTGACTCTAAAGGAGGAACAAGATAAAGACTCGAAACATACTCTGCCAGGAAAAATTTTACAATATTAGTAATGAAGCGCAAAAACTGGAATGGAAATGGCCCCTACATCTGGTCAATCTGAAGGCCGATAGATGGTCGACCTGAGTGGACCTCGTTAGACAATGCAAGAAGCAGAGGAAAACCGTACATGAGATGGAGGGATGACATTGTCCAGACGGTGGGCATCTAAAAACTGTAAGCAATGTATATTAAATTTAAAAATAGATTTTATAATTTTACTAATTCTTTTTTATTTTTTTTTCCAAAGTTGTTGCTATAATTTTCAATTATGTATTTTATAAAGTACTTATTGTAATGGAATTTTATTTTACTTGTATTACCAATTATTGTAAAAAACGGTAATATTATGGGAACTGACTCCTAAGCAGCTTCTTTGGGTGATGATTTGTCATAAAAATGATTTTAGACAATACAGTAAGGATTGTGCAATTAATTTAGTAAGGATTTTTAATAAATAAATGTTGATATTTTTACTTATCCTTTTTTTTTTTCAACAAAACCCTACAAACACAGAAGTACATTCTAAAGTAGATAACTAAGGACTCAGAAGTGTACTTTGTGTCGTAACCTCGTCCTAACGTAAGTGCTTAGACAAACTGCCTTGATAAAACACAAAAGGGTACTATCTCCAACGAGCGCTCTTCCAGAACTGCAAAAGTTAAGCGGAAGATCGCCTTTGTTGAGATAGGAGCAATGCCTTCAACATCAAAGTCGTTCCTAAATTTAGGAACACGGAATATTTAATGGACCACTTTATCGCCTATAACACCTTTGATGGGAGAGAAACAGTCTTTTTGATTTATTTACAGTAAGCAACGTTCATGGTCTAAAACAGAGTTCAATGGGTGCAAAGAACTGCTGAATAAATTTTATTTTTGTTCTAGAACTAACGATAAAATTCAAGGAAAAATAAACAAGAAGAGTGCAATCTTATTTATTAAATAAATTATTTACATTGGAGATTTTTCTTCTGTAGCATCAAAGAATAATTTGTTGACTGGAGAAATAGTTATGGCGAACTGATTCACCTTCAACTGACTTTAAGACCAATGCGCAGTCTAGAGTCCAAGCTCCTAAGGACGAGTGTTAACAAATGCATACTTCATTGATGTTTTCAGTATTATGTAATTATTAAAATTTTAATTAATAATATATTGATTCTATAAATATACCCCTTTATTATATACTGTCCCTATTTGAAAAGCACCGGAGTTTTTCATCATAAAGAATATTTTCTTTTATTAGTTAATAAAACAGTAGTAAAAATCAAATAAAAAATTGAAGAAAATAATCAGTAGGGGTTGAGATATTTAAATATGAAAGAATTTATGACTAATTTTCAATTATAACAGTTATAAAACTTTCGATTTAGCGTTCAGCAAGTTCTTAAAAGTTAATTTCAATATCGCCTAGAAATGTGAAAACTGGAGTATTTATGAGATTTCACGATATGAGCTTACAAGATTCTAATAACGACTATCAACAGCAAACTTTTAAACTGTCTTCCTGAGAAATGAAACTTTCCGACTCAAATGAAAGTTTCTGATATAAAAGAATAATTAATATTTAACATATATGTAAGTATATGTATATATAATACATTACAATAATACATATAAGATAATATATTACAATAATGTAAAAACTAATATATACGCAAATTATCTATTACTAATAGGTTTGGCTATTTTCAATTTAATACTCACTGTAATAGTAAGCGACCCATAAACTACGGTTCAGTCGCAATATTGAACAAACATGTTAATCAAGAACTTTAGGTTATGAGTTCAGATGGTACCCAACTCTATTAGTTTTCCAACTAACTTAATTGCAACATCTCCCACTGTACATTGTTTACTCCTAATAAAATGAGTTTCTTTTGAAACATTTTTTCCTTTATTTATCTAATTTAAGACAAGATTTAACCCATAAAGAGTTGCTGTGAAAAAACTATTTGAGTTCTCATTGATTTAAATAGTTAAAATAATCGAGATTGCACTGAGGCAAAGCGATGACGACAAAAGAGCTGACATTTTTTCTAAACAATTATAAGAACACAATTTTTTAACATAAAAAAATATGTAAAGGAAAAATATAAATTGAATGATTAATTATTTTTAAAAAATATTGTATTCAGAGTTAAAATAACCCAATTTGTTAAATGGCATTAATGTACATAAAAAAAATTATAAAATTGAATAAATGGATTAATAAATAAATTATTAAACTAAAACTATGTAAATTTGATGAAGCCAATAATTTGTTCGGTATTTAAACTAATCAAGAAAACGCTCAAACCCAGTCAAAAATGTATTTTTATCTATGCAGAAGGGTCGGTATTTTAGGCATTCACTAATGCACAGGCCAAAATAAGATAAAATATAAACAAAAAAAGAAACCGAAAATAAATGAATTGATAAGTGAGCAATCTCATAAGTAACAAAAAAAAAAAAAAAGCTCCAATTTATTTTTCATATTCACATAAGCATTCACCAACTTCCATAATATAATTTATTCCTTTAAGTTTAATTACATTTTTTCAACATTTCAATAACCATAACAGTCTTGAGAATGGGACAAAGCTCCAAAACTTTGAAAAAATTTAATTAAACTTGAAAGGAATAAATTTTATTATGGAACTTAGTGAACGCTTGTGTGAATATGAAATAATAATTAAGTCATAACAATGACTGACAATGTGGTTCAAGATAACGCAAAGCAAACAGTAACTAAAATTTAACTTACTTCTGGATTTTATATAGGTACAGTTCACAAAGAGATTTATTCAATCATTAAAATGATGATAATGAATGATGACATAAGTATTAAACAATATAGAAAAATTTTAATTAAACGATTTAAAATTACTGTAAGATAATCGGCACTTAATTGGACCCTCCGAACATACAATTTTAGTCATTAATTAACATAAAACTCATCTTATTTTAAAATAAGAACTACACAAACGTGTGCATGTAATACATAAAAGTTTTACATAATAAATAAATAAATTAAATAGTTTTGCATACGTAATGTAAAAGATTTTGTATATTGTAACACATCATTGCTTTAGAGGACTTAATCACTGCCCCTCATCGTGCCCGTGACGTTATGTGAGGCCCGACAGGCAACCGTTGATATTCACAAAATAAGACTGAGAACTGATAGTCCTACCTAATAACATACCATCAGGAATCGTTGTGGGATTTCTAAGAACCTAAACAAAATAACTAACTCATGTTTGAAGTTCAATGAAAGGACAGTTCAGTCTAATTTCAGAAATCATTTTAACAGATATAACATTGGTGGATTATAAATGTGTTGAAACGTTTAATGAAAGATCGTATTTCAGAGCGTAAGAGCTATAATTTTTACTTTCACTTATTATATATAGTAAGGGAAAGTATTGCGATCGTGAAAATTTTCGATTTCCAGTTTTCAACGGAAATACACATTTAAGGGTCCCCTGAGTCCAAATAACCAAGTCCCGCAAAAAGGTCTGTGTGTGTGTGTGTCCGTGTGTGGTAACGCCCGGGCGAAAACGGTAAGTCCTATGAAACTGAATTCATATTTAAGACAAATATACGCCCGAGACGTTACAAAACCTTTTTCATCAAAATGAGCTTACCAGAAGAGCCACTTTATACCATGCATTTTTCACCTTTTTTCGATTTTCTCGACAACGGTTCTGACGATTTTGATTAAGCTCGCTACATCGATATTAAATTTAATGGGCTTTAATATCATTTAGGTTTCATTCGGATTAAAATGGACTGACAGGGCTTAATTGCTGATATTCTAAATTTTCTTTCTCTAAAGTACCTTCAATTTTGTTGAATCTATAATTATATAAATTGAATGAATTCGATACCCAACTGAAGGAGAAAACAGAAAAAAATATTTTTTTTAATGCAATTATTTGTTCTTGAACATAACAGCAGTAATATACCAGTATGATATACCGTTGGAAAGCTAAAGATTTTAGAAAAAATATTATCTTATACTCAAGCCTTTAAAAGTTAATAGAGAGTGATGAAAAGGAGATTAAACTAACTGATTATTTGAGATGATAATATAATAGATTTTTTAATAAAACAGATGTTTCTATATAAATTCAATTTAATTAATTCTTTAATAGTTTCACGTATTTTTATTTCTAACTGTATTTGAAATTAAAAAAAATGGAGGTAAGTGAAAGTCGTGTGTTGCCCGCACTAGATTTTTAATATGTTTTTCCTACTTTTGATAGGCAGTCCTCACATGATGACTTAAAATTTTCATTACAATGCACATTATTTTATTTATGTTTATGTTTCAAGACAAATTACTTCATTCACAAAAACAACACATTATTATTTTTCCTCCCGTGACTCATTTCATAAATTATATATTTTTTAAATACATTATATAATTACATTTGGTTGGGAGTGTGGATCGAAATATATCAATAATTAAGTTATTTATTTACATTTGAAGTAGAATTCTCAGGCAATAGAGTGCGTTAATAAGGGGCTGATAAAACAATTACTTTTAGGAAAATGAAAAAAAAAAAATTACTTTGGCATCGAATCAACTACCACAAAAACGCCGGTAATCTAGAGCTAGAGATAGAATCACAAAAAAAAACCCAAGGTTTAGATTACAAAACTTTCTTATGGTTATTGATTTATATTATAAACGGTTCTTAACAGCGCTTACTAAAGATTTCGTAATAGTTGAGGAACATTTCTCTAATCGATTTTTAAACTATACACACGTAAAATTTATTCATAGATTAACATTAAATTTCAGGATTAAAGATCTTCAGATAAGATAAAGCTTTTTTTGAAAAAAAGAAAAGTAAAAATCATTCTAGAACTTTCAGTCCCCGAATAATAGTAGGGTACACAAGCAGCGTATAGTGTCTGATACAAAAAAAAAGTTTATACTCGTATGACTTACATAAGTTATGAAAGTAGTATATACGACATATTATTAAAATAAATAATTACAATATTATTAATTAATACAGCAATATTGATATACGTCTCACCGTTCAACAAATCACTGCAGGAATAATATTACAGTTTTTTTTTCCGTCTAAATAGTTATTTTTGATTTATGTTTTTTTTTTTGTTTTTTTTTATTCGTATATATTACAATTTGTCATAATAGACAATAATAATAGTGCTACAGGATCTCATTCATACAATATTAACAAAAGGAAAGTCAAATTACATAAAATAAAATCAAAGTAAATAAACGTATACAATAACAAAATTAAGTAGACAAAATAAATACAAATAAATGAAGTTAACAAATAAATAAACAAAACATGTCACATTCATACCTATGTACAATATTTACAATCAGCTCGGGAACCCCGGACGGGGCTTGTCCCCCCACTTGTGGAAGGCCAAGCAGAGTCCAAAGGATCCCAGCGCCTCCCTCTCAGCAGCATCACTGGTGAGAGCCAGCGGAAGCTAAGTGAGGGCGCCATAGCCACAATCACACCGCACTTGAGAGGAGAATCTGACCAGTGTCAGAACTCCAGCATACATATTTTTGATTTATGTTAGAAATAAAAAGATAGTGTGCGCAATGCACGAGTTTCATTTACCTGTCGGTTGTTAAAATCAATTTCAAACATTTAAAAAAAAATCTATTTATTGGAATTTCCAACTGTATTATAGTAATGGTAATGGAGTCTTTCGTGACAGAAATGATATCTTGTTTAGGCCAAATCAGCAACATATGGATCATTAAAGAATTTATGGATCAGTATATCCGTTACAAAGTAAGGAGAATTGAAGATTTGGGATTGTAGGAATCGGATACGGGGAGAATTCGATGACTTAGTAAGCCCCAAAGATCTACTCCGTAAGTCCATTGGCATTATGATAGTCATGTAGATGAGCCTTTTGTAGTTAAGTGGAAGATTAAAAAGTTTGTCTTGTAACTTTTGGAGTAGTCAAAATCGTCAGACTGGGTTACGACGATGGGTAAAGGTTATCTGGTGAGATCTGTCAGAATTTATTTTATTTCTTTAATTCTGACACCAAACATCAGGGTATCTGATGTGGTTGGTGAGTTTGAGAGGCAATAGTCGGATCGTTATTTAATCATAACACACTAGTGTCATCAACATAGTTAGAAAGGAAAGTGTTGGGATGTGATGGGATATCAGCTGTATAAACTGTGCAATGAATGGTTCCTAGAATACAACATTGAGGAACACCAGAAAACTAGTTGAAAAAGGATGAATAGGAATTATTATGATTTAGTTTGAAGGATCTATCAGTGTGGTGGGACTGGATGATGAGGAAGTATGTAGTGGGGTGGAATTTGCGGAGTTTTTAAAGCAATTCCCGATGTCAGACTCGGTCAAAGGCATTAAATGATAAAGCTATTTTTAAGAAATGTCTTTATATTTACATATTTGTAATGGTCTTCATTTTAGAACAGAATATATCCAGTAATATTATTATAACTTTTTGCCTACATTTATTCAGAAGACTAATGAAAAGCGGATGTGGGAATAATTTGTTTTTAAATAAGTTAAATATGATGCTTTGCGTATAGAGGAAAGTATAGAGTTCCAGAACGAAGTGACACGCAAAGTAAACGATTTTTTAACAAACAGTGTTCTGTGAGAAGTTGGCCCTTCTTATACTAAGGTTATCTTTTTATGTTTAAGTTCAAAGAAGAAAATATTAATCTCACCAGAAAACTTTATGTTTAAATTAAAATTTAAAAAAGTTTAATTATAGACCAATTAATGACTCTGAGAACACATGGGGTACAAACAAAACAAAATGGCAGAAAGCAACTTTTTTCTACAATAGTCATTCTTTTTGTCAGAGAAGAGAATATACTTTTTGTTGGTTAGGAATTGCTCCTTTTTTACAAAGCCTCACTGGTCTGGAAAACAAGCTCCCCTCCACTTATTAAAGCAAACCTTCCCCCCGGTCAAGATTATGCAAAATGACGAATAAAGTCTTTGTTTTGTTTTTTTGTTGTTTTTTCCTTGCATATAATACAGTGACAGAGCCGGTTTTCTCCGTATAAAAAGAATTAAGCCAAGAATTGATAAAAGTTAACCTACAATAAATCCGATTGAATAAAATGTATTCTTAACACCACTCACAACAGCAACTAAAACTTAAAGAGTAACTAAAACTACAAACAATAAAATAATCAGACGTATTGCTATTGAAACAATAAATAAAAAATAGAAAATTCGCTAAAGACCACAGTAGTTGTGTGTCCATAAATAACACAAACTACACCTGAGACGTAAAAAAAATATTTGGACTAACCTCTTTTAAATATATATTTTTTTTTTAGGTAAAGGTTTTGTAAACACTTTCAAAATTCTTTCGTATTGTGTCTTAAATGGCGTTAAGGAAACTAATTTATAAGACTTCAAAAAAAAAAAAAAAAAAAATCATGACAAACAACATTGCTAGAGGTATGTGAGAAAATACCATAATAATTAATATTTTTACAATTTTGACCTTTAGAAGTTGGTAAAATAATAAAAAAAACGCAGCAATCATGGGAAACTATGAATAACTCAACTATAGCAGCAATAAAATAATAAAATGTTAGGAAATATTTTTGGTAACGGTTTTTTGAATATTTATTTATGATATTTTATGTTTTATGTAATTTTGTTCGGGAGACTTATTTATAAGAATTCAAAAGAAAAAAAATATCATAAGCCATACAACTATAGATAAAGACACTTGTGGTGTAGTGGTTAGAATTATCCAACAGTCTTGTATAAGATCGCGGGTTCAAACCTGGCAAATGGCACTAAGTTTTTTCAAGAGAGTAATAAATCCTTGGTTATACCGTCCTTCAGAGGAGGCGTAAAATGATGGTAGTGAACCTGTGCGATGTCAAGTAATCATTAAATATCTCTATCCTAATTAAGCCTATATCGACAAAATTAGAAATCCTGCTGTAGCATAAAATTACATAAGATTATTATTTTATTTTATTTTTTTTTTTTACAAACTAAAAAAAAAACCATTCGTATAAATATTTTAACGTTCGTAAAAAACACAAAACAGCAATCATAGGCAACGATGGATAACAGAATAAAAATATCAAAGAATTTTAAAAAATATATGAAACAGGTTATGTTTTAATTTAAATAATAAATAAACTTTATCAACAGAATGAAAGTTTTTTTTAATTTTAGAGTGAAAAATGATTTATCTTGGTATGAAGGTGTAACTATATATTCAATCTAGAAAGGTAATAGCTTCTAAATAGAAACATCTATAGAAAATAGAAACATAGTACTTTGTAGAAACATGCTAATTAATTACTTTTGTATTGTAATCAACCTATTATTCTATAAATATCACTTACAGTATCAAGTGAATTAAAAATACAAAACATTATGACCAATGAGTATAAATTTCACAGAATACGCTTTAGTAGGTTAACGCTTATTAATATTTCTTGCTTATCTCTCATTTCAGGGGGTTTATAATTTAATATAAACAATGCTCATAATTTCATTTATTAAATTATTCAGAATTTGAGAAAATACATTTTGGTATCGTGTTTTTTTTATTTATTTTTTTTTTTATGTTCACCTCTACCTCGCCTTTTTAGGCTCTACGGAGGTTTCTGGGGGAGAGGGCGGGGGATTTGTATTGTTTTTAAAGTCCCCTGGCAGCGAGACGCGACCGTGACATTGTTTTCATCTTCAGTTCGTTTATTAGGCGTTAACCCGCTCGGCCACCCCTACATTTTGGCATCGTTATAATTGCTATTGCTTGTTATTAACAGTTTTCCAAGTTTTACAATAAAATAAATAATTATGATTTGTATTTCTTAATATCCTCCTTGACGTTTTCTTTAACATGTATGTCAATTTAACATATTTCAAAATATCTAAATGTTTATCTTAAATTATCTTCAGGGAAAATTTATAAATAAATATTTTTATATACATTATTTATATAATGGTTTTAATGGTATTGATAATATCACAGTAGTGACATATTATGCTTGACATGGCTTACTGATACCCTCATCATGGCTCACAAGTTTCAGCCGAAACGTCAGTAAAATTAAAATATTCAATAAACGACTGACTCCCGATTATTTCTACCTGCGATAATTTCAACAATCGATTATACATCCTCATATATATATCCTGATCATCTATTGTATTAGCATAATTTTATTATATAAGAGAAAATAGAAAATAGGAATGTTTATTTAAAGACTATACCCACTGTCACAGCCTTTTATCATTAATACATGACGGATTAAACATGTTTATGAAAAGCATAATGCAGTATCGGACTAATGTATTTTGACAAACATCCGCAATGTTTAAGCAAATAATTTCCGTCCTATTGTATCTGCATATCGCTTTTCATGCACATAAATAAGTCATATAATGTGATATGAGGTGGGTACGGAATATTAAACAGACAGCAGCCATAGACTCCAGATTACAATTCACAATGTAGTGAAGGGATATTAAACTCTTTGTTTCAGTTTATAGGGTTCTATTGATATATTAGTAAATAAAAGACACTCATAAAATTTCAAACTTTATTTTCCGTGTGTATATAAACATATGATAGTTCTAGCTAGCGTTACCTAAAGCTTTGACATAACCCATCTATCCAAGCCTCAATATTCCCCTCGGACAATACCAGTGGGCTCACTAGGAAATAACTTTTAAAGTATACATCAATTTTACAATATTTTTTTTTATTGTCGCGACTTAATTGCATTAATTATACAGACGGCGTCCAAGCTCCGCTATTCTGCGTCGTATAACACATCATATAGTCTCCAATGGACCAAATCTCCTTGGCAACACTTCATTCCATTTTATCTCACTTCGTCATTCTTGAAGACTTGGCTCTTACTACAAATTAAGTTATTTAATTTAAAACCAGGTTCTACATTCGTATGTACAACAATGTATTCGTATTCACTACGAGGTATGTCATGAATTACTTTTAACACTGCTTTTCACTCGGCCAACTATATATCGCATTGTCAAGATCAAGTTGCGGAGAAAATCAGTATGTTTTTTTGCCACAAAAAAAAATAAAACTAAAAAATATCATTTACGCAGAAGTACTTAAAAATATATTCTTTTGAAATCTTCTTAATAGCGACCATAATAACAAAAATTGACACAGACGAAGTCGCGGGCAACAGCTAGTTAATAATATAAGTAAACACTAGAATCCATATGATAACTTTTATTGTAGACATTTAAAGCGGGAGTTGGCGATCTTCCGTTCCCAATCCTACAATTCCTACCTCTCCTCTCTCTCGACTCGTGACAATTCCTTGTGGAATGTCACGAAGAGAATTCTAAAATCCCCCCTGATATCCCATCCTCTCCGGCGTAGTGATAATTCCTGGGCTGCTTCTGACAAAGATAGGGCCCAGGAATTTGCACTACACCTTTCCAAGGTATTCACTCCTCATTCTGATCTCAATCCAACCCATACCGCAATAGTTGAAGAGTTCCTTACGTCACCGATACCAATTTCCTTACCACCTAAAGCAATCAATCCCTCTGAGGTCAAATATTCTTCTTCAAAAGCTTCTTCTCCGTAAATCCCCTGGATACGATCTCCTTACTCCTCAAATCCTAAGACAACTTCCACCTAAAGCCATTACATTCCTTACATATATCTATAACTGTATCCTACGCACTACCTATTTCCCTCTGTTGTGGAAACACTCGACTATCATCCTTTTCCTAAAACCAGGCAAACCATCCAACTGTACGTCATCCTACAGACCTATTAGCCTTCTTCCGATCCTCTCCAAAATCTTCGAAAAACTCCTATTAAAACGAATCCTAGCCAAATTTCACAATTTTCCTTCACACCAGTTTGGATTCCGTCCTCAACATTCCACGGTTCAGCAAGGACTCCGAGTTGTAGACCACATTTCCTCCGCCCTTGAGTGCAAGGAGTATTGTTCGGGTGCCTTTCTGGACATAGCTCAAGCTTTTGACCGGGTGTGGCACCCGGGACTGCTCTTTAAGCTCAAAACCCATTTACCTCAATCCTTATACCTAATCCTCCGATCCTATTTATCCAACCGCTCCTTCGAGTTCGCTGTGGTTCCGAATTTTCCGAACAATATACTGTTGAGGCCGGTGTTCCTCAAGGCAGCGTCTTAGGACCCGTCCTCTACATCCTCTTCACCGCCGATATCCCTACCGATCCCAATACCTTTCTGGCAACATTTGCTGATGACACAGCCATTTTATCATCCAATTCCAATCCTGAAGCAGCATCGCTAAATCTCCAAAAGCACCTTTCCCTTGTCGAAGACTGGTGCATGCTTGGCGCATTAAGGTGAACGAAAGCAAATGCACTCACGTCACATTCACCCTTCGACGCAAATCCTGTCCAACGGTTAATTTCAATTCCATACCGCTTCCTTCCTCAGACACAGTCCGGTATCTCGGCTTTTTACTAGACAAAAGACTGACGTGGAACCCACATACAAGACTAAAAAGAAAAGAACTCAACCGCAGATTCGGCAGTTATACAGACTACTAAACAGAAAATCTCATCTTACAGTTGACAACAAATTACTAATATACAAGATAGTACTGAAACCTATATGGACCTACGGACTTGAACTGTGGGGAACAGCTAAACATTCTAACATCAAACGCATCCAATCCTTCAATCCAAAGTCCTCCGAACAATAGTTAATGCTCCTTATTACGTTACCAACTGTACTCTACACCATGACCTTAATATTCCGTTTGTTTTAGACCTGGTACCATCCAAATTTTCCAAATTTCATCAGAACCTTAGTCATCTTCCTAACCCTCTAGCGCAATCCCTATCCAGCACCACCCATCCCTACAATCCTCCTCGAAGATTGAAACGGCAGTGGCCACGAGACCTATTGTAAACATTTAAACTGGAGTTCTGACATGGTCAGATCTCGCTCATTACGGTATGATTGTGGCTACAGCGCCCTAACTCAGCCTCCATGTCAGACAGTGATGCGGCTGAGATAGAGGCGCTGGGATCTCTTGGATTCCGCTTTTTCCTCCACAAGTGGAGGGAAAAGCGCTTGCTGGGGTCCCTTTAGCAATTGTATATATTGTATATAGTAATGATTATGTGTAAGATGTTTATTTATTTGCCAACTTTTATTTATCTCAATAATAGGTTTTTGTTTCGATTTGTTTTGTTTTTTATTTATTATTATTATTTTATTGTATATATATAAATTTATTTATGTTCTATTTTATGTAATTTGACCATTATTATTATTTTCTGTATATATAGTATGAATGTGGTCTCTTATCAATATTATTATTGTTCATTTTGTAACAAATTGTAATATATCTCAATAAAGAAAAAAAAAAAAAAAAAAAAAAGATCCATATGAGAATTTCAGTGTAATTCGAAATAATTGCTGTAAGATGCGGAGGAATGTTCTATAAGCAAATTAATACATTTATATATATAATAAGAAAAAGTGGAAATGAATTTGTTTTTCCTTTTTTTTTTTTTTTCTTTTTTTTTTGTATACTGCTGTATCATAGAATTTAAAGCGAAATTTGAAATAGGATGACTAAACATATTTTTGCTCAGTTAGGATATCAGCTAAAATTTATTAAATTATGTTTTCCCCGTTATAAATATGTTTTTTATATGTCTCGCAAATATAGTCTAGGTACTGAATTGAGGTTATACACCTGTAGACTATAATTTATCATAGGTAATTCCCTAGTATAAAGTTATACATGAGAAATTAACTTAATGATTTTTAAAAAGCCTTAACAGTTAGTTTTTTGATAGCTCAAATTTTTAAAATTATAAAAAAAATAGTTTACCTTCAAAAATAGAAACCCGCTTCGAAAGATATTACTTATAATGGATCTGTTCGTTGTGGAACTATATTCAAACTTATTCAGAGAATGAAATGTACTATAAAACTTATGAAAAAAGTGCTGATTTTTTTTTTATTAAAGTTTATCATTTCTAAGAATTATATTAACTAAAATAATGAAAAATGAAGCCTCTCTAAAGATTTGCATTATAAAATAAGGAGCCCTTAAGATCAAGAATTTTTTTAAAGAAGTGATATTAGACATCGAAAAAAGTATACCAATACAGATTAAGAAGATATGAAAGAAAACCCACCAAAGTATTAGGTTGAGATTTTAAAAATAAAATCTACCTTTAATTTTTCCTACTAAAAATGGATCACACAGCTAATTTGTATTTACATGTCTTTAATTTTAATGGAATTAACTATGTTTACATACTGAATTCGTCTTTATTAAGGCTCAGTAGTTTAGTTTTTGCAAACTAACACGAGTGATGATTCAGTTCGTTTTTGGCATATTATGCTGTTCTTTTTTTAAAAAATGGAAAAACGCAGCCCAAACTGCAAGAATGTCTCGTGCCGTGTATGGCAGCGATTTAATTGCTGATAGCAGAGTTCAGAAGTTGTTTTCGCGGTTTAGATCAGGAAATTTCCATTTGGAAGACCAACCCGGTCTGGCCGGAGTTCAACTCTTGACATCGAGGATATTATGACGGTCATCGCAAACAATCCACGAATTACTGTCCGTGAGATAGCTGCGCAGTTAAGAGCCTGCAAATGGACCGTTTTTGATCATCTAATGAAGGCCAGGTTACGACGTTTGGGTTCCTCATGAGATCAGTGAAAGGAACCTTATTGAAAGGATTTTATGTTGTTTTTGTTTGTTTTTTAAACGATTTGTTACTGATAACAAAAAATGGATTCTCTACATCAACACCAGCTGAAAAAAAATCTTGGAGGTTTCCTGGAACTACGCCGCTCGCAACACCAAAGACCGGCTTGCATCCAAGAAAGGTAATGCTCAGTATTTACTGGGATTGAAAGGGGTCCGTACATTTTGAACTGCTTCCACTAAACGAAACTATACATACAGACTTTTACTGCGCCCAGTTAGATCGATTGAAGACAGCAATTGAAGAGAAACGGCCAGGGTTGGTAAATCGGTAAGGAGTGCTATTCCACGAAGACAACGCTAGGCCTCATGTCTGTTTAAAGACGCGGCAAAAGTGATTAAGCTTCAAATGGGAGGTTTTACCCCACCCGCCGTAGTTTTCTAACAATGCACCTTACGATTTCCATATTTTCCGTTCCATCAAAAAATTTTCTACTAGGGAAATCCTACTCTTTAGAAGATGACATCAAAACGGACTTTTTATTACAAGCCGCTAACGGTGGTAACTATTTTGTAGATTAAATAAATCAATTTTAAGCTGCTCATCAATTTTAATTTTTGTCCAAATTTCTCTACGATCTTTCCGGACAACCCAATAATTTCCCTACATTAAAGAAGAAAAATGTACTAAATACGAATGAGAAACATTTAATTAGGGGCATGCAGAATTCTAGAACAGTAGAATTAGGTTTAAAAAAAAGAAGGCATTACATTATAAAAGAAATTGAAACTTGTGTTCAGTGTCCTTCCCTTATTAAGTAGTAAAATGTCCTCGAGTTTTCCGATCGGCTTATGTAGGAGAATCAGACCACAATTGATTTTTTTGTGAATACCTCAAAAAGTATTATCTTTATCTAAAACTTTATTCTGTACAAAATTAAAGTACTTTAAAAATGATTATGTGCATGTTTTAGCTGAAATTAATTGTTGTCGAGATATTGAAGGGAAAATATACAGGAGTTTTCCTTAAGTTGTAAAAATTCCTTTAAACTCCATGAAATAAGAGCAACTGACAGACCCAATTAATTGGCTTTGATTTAAGAGGTAATTTACATCTGTAAGTTTAATAGTTTTCGAGATAAAGGTCTTTAAGTAAAAACTTTTTTTTCGCTAAAAATCAGAAATCAGTATTTTTATAACTTCATTTTGCCAAATATATGCAGCATATTGCCCCCTTCATATCTCCAAAACTACTCATTTTAGCGAAAACATTTATATAATTTGTTTTTTTTTATTTATTTTGATTTTATATAGGATGGTGTTTTCAAAAATACTGTTTGATTGGTGTTTTCAATAATAATTTTTGAGATATTCACAAAAAAACTTCAATTTTTGCTGATTCTCCTCCCCCCTTTCCCCTTCAACCCGAGGTGGGAAATTCGGGGACTTTTTACGACTTAATAAGGCAAGGGTACTGAACAATTTCTAACAGGTTTAAGCTTCTTTTATTTTTTTTTAACCTAATTTTACTGTACTATTCGTTTTGCGCTTCTTCAAAACTTACTCAAAAATTACATTTTACCTTTAAAATAAAATGTATTTTTTAATAACATATTATACTTTATTTTTTGATCAAATATTAATAACACTTATTTTTCATTTTTTATTATTATTTTAAGGAGTAGTTTAGTTTCATATTTAATCTGATGATTTGTTTGATTTTAATTATGATTTGTTGGGTACATTTTCGTTCTGTCCCTTAAAGAAACTTTTTTATACTGTATTTCAGTTTTATTTTATAGACTAGGCACAGAGTTGCTGTGGAAATATTTCTGTGTCTGGAAAACCTGATTTCACATCAAACTTTTCACCTAATCAGAAGCCTGTTATAGTTCTTCTGAGAAACCTGACTTAATTTAAACAAAATTAAATCCCAATTAATTAATAGTTTTCCTAGAAGTGGAGTATCTGTAGTTTAGCAAGAGGCTAAGAAAAACTTCACTAATAAAATTTTGTTTAAAACTACTCTTAATAAGCTTATTCACTTAGTCGTATTATATCATTTGAAGGGCATCATTCTCAAATATAGCCATTTAACAAATTAATCAATTACAACTCTCATTAGTAAAACAATACGTTTTTACAATGTCATACTGAATTGTTTCAAACTAAAAATTATACTGAAAGATTTCACACAACTATTTATGAATCTAGTAATAAAATCAAAATATTCATCCATTCTTTAATAATAAACTCATTTCATTATTCAGTCCTTATTTTTATCTAAATTGGGAGATTAATATACTGAGGATGTGTGTCAAAAGTTATAGAAAATTTACTGACTATTAACTAAAATGCGTTTTCTTTTCTTCTCTCAATATATAAAATGATATTGCAATTCTTTGTTTGCGCAAACTTCTTCTGAACCACACGAAGGATTTTAATATGGTTTTCGTTATCATTTATGTCATACAAGTAAAATATATAGGAATTAAGATTTTTTTTGGAAGAGAAAATTAAATTTTTTGTAACCAACTCATCATAAAATTATTCCAGAATTATGAGTAGACGTAGAATATACCGAGGGAAAGCGCTAGATTTTAGAAAATGTAATAATTAATACAATAAATCAAACAAGATAATAGAAAGTCGTTATAAGCTCATAAAATTGTGAACATATGTTATTTGGAATGTTTTAGTCAGAAAGGTTACGGTTACAGTGATTCAGTGCTGCCACTGTACAGGTTATATTCTCCTATACAATACCTACTCAAGAATTTAAAAGAAAAATTACGAACCAAATCATTAAATTGTTAAAATAATTGGAATGTTCTAATAAATACATTAACAACCATCGTTAATAACTATTCATACTTTTAGATCATTTCTTAAAAACCGATATCCCAATGTATAATAAATATTTGTCCACGTGGAAACTAATTTTGAACTTTGAAAGCGTATTAAGAAAGAGTTCATTTGAAATATAGCATTTCCAAAACAATTCAACTTAGTCAAATTCAACCTTTTCCAAGTCAAATTCAACCTTTTCCAAGTCAAATTCAACCTTTTCCAAGTCAAATTCAACCTTTTCCATTTCAAATTCAACCTTTTTCGATTTCAATAAAATAATGAAAATCAAATTAACATGATTTTATGTTTAATGGTTATTTTAATTACACCTTGTGTTTTTAACACCTTGTGGCTTGTTAAATGTTCCCAGGGGCCTTTCTACATATAATTAGTCACGAATATAATAATAAGTAAAACCGATACTTTAATTTTAAGACATTTGCGATACAAGGTCTGGTAGTCGGATTAGCGGGATTCGTTTTATTTTAGTTTTATAATCGCGGGCGAAAATATTATCAATAAAGGTTTATTTTAACTTTTTCGTATTTATTGGATAGTAGGCTCAGCAGATACGTTCCCAAAGGTTCGTTACCGATTACACTATTAATTTTAATCGCGCTCGCTCAGATATGGTTTATTATAACTTTTTCGTATTTATTGGATACAAGGCTCAGTACTGCGTTCCCAAAGGTTCGTTACCGACTTACACTATTAATTTCAATACGCTCGCTCAAATATGGGTTTATTATAACTTTTTACTATTTATTAGATACAAGCTCAGTAGCTGCGTTCCCAAAGGTTCGTTACCGATACACTATTAATTTTAATCGCGCTCCCTCAAATATCGGTTTTATTATAACTTTTTCGTATTTATTGGTACAAGGCTCAGTAGCTGCGTTCCCAAAGGTTCGTTACCGATTACACTATTAATTTTAATCGCGCTCGCTCAAATATGGGTTTATTATAACTTTTTCGTATTTATTGGATACTAAGGCTCAGTAGCTGCGTTCCCAAAGGTTCGTTCCCGAATACACTATTAATTTATATCGCGCTCGACTCAAATATGGTTTTATTATGACTTTTTCGTATTTATTTGATACAAGGCTCAGTAGCTGCGTTCCCAAAGGTTCGTTACCGATTACACTATTAATTTTAATCGCGCTCGCTCAAATATGGTTTTATTATACTTTTTCGTATTTATTGGATACAAGGCTCAGTAGCTGCGTTCGCAAAGGTTCGTTACCGATTACACTATTAATTTTAATCGCTTTCCCCTCAAATATGGTTTTATTATAACTTTTTCGTATTTATTGATACAAGGCTCAGTAGCTGCGTTCGCAAAGGTTCGTTACCGATTACACTATTAATTTTAATCGCGCTCCCTTAAATATCGGTTTATTATAACTTTTTCGTATTTATTGGATACAGGCTCAGTTGCTGCGTTCGCAAAGGTTCGTTCCGATACCACTATTAATTTAATTCGCGCTCCTAAATATCGGTTTATTATAACTTTTTCGTATTTATTCGATATTAGGCTCAGTTGCTGCGTTACGGGGGGCTCTTTCCCGACCATTCTATTAATTATTCGTACGCTCGCTCAAATAAGGGTTTATTATAACTTTTTCGTATTTATTCGCTATTAGGCTCAGTTGATGCGTTGCAGGGTTGCTATCCCAATTATTCAATTTATTTTAAGTGCTCTCGCTCAAGAAGAGGTTTATTTTAACTTCTTCGTATTTACTGCATACTAGGCTCAGTCGCTGCGTAACCAAGGACTCGTTACAGATTATACTATTAATTTTAATTGCGCTAACTCAAGTAGAGGTTTATCAAATAAGAATGTACTTATAAAATCGTTCTGTTTAGCTGATTATTATCAAACTCCAAAATATTAACCAAAAAGATAACTTACTATCCTGAAAAAAAGGATAAGCGGTAACCCAATACATGAAAAGTTACAAAAAACACGAAATAAACATAAATTAGGCCAACTGACTAAAAATACATTAACACATTCACTAACAAAACACACACACAAAAATTAGCATAGAAAAGAAACACGAATTTATAATAAATCCATAATTGAGCGAGCGCAATACCAATTAATAGTGTAATCGGTAACGAACCTTTGAAAACGCAGCTACTGAGCCTAGTATCCAATAAATACGAAAAAGTTATAATAACCATATGTGAGCGAGCGCACGAATAATTAATAGAATGGTCGGAAGAACCCCCGTAACGCAGCAACTGACCAGTATCCAATAATACGAAAAGTTATAATAAACCATATTTGATGAGCGCACGAATAATTAATAGACTGTCGGGAAAGAACCCCTCCGTAACGCAGCTACTGTGCCTAGTATCCAATAAATACGAAAAAGTTATAATAAACCCATATTTGAGTGAGCGCACGAATAATTAATAGACTGGTCGGGAAAGAACCCTCCGTAACGCAGCTACTGTGCCTAGTATCCAATAAATACGAAAAAGTAATAATAAACCCATATTTGAGTGAGCGCGATTAAAATTAATAGTGTAATCGGTAACGAACCTTTGGGAACGCAGCTACTGAGCCTAGTATCCAATAAATACGAAAAAGTCATAATAAAACCATATTTGAGCGAGCGCGATTAAAATTAATAGTGTAATCGGTAACGAACCTTTGGGAACGCAGCTACTGAGTCTTGTATCCAATAAATACGAAAAAGTTATAATAAACCCATATCTGAGCGAGCGTGATTAAAATTAATAGTGTAATCGGTAACGAACCTTTGGGAACGCAGTTACTGATCCTTGCATCCAATAAATACGAAAAAGTCATAATAACCATATTTGAGCGAGCGCGATTAAAATTAATAGTGTAGTCGGTAACGAACCTTTGGGATCGCATCTGCTGAGCCTACTATCCAATAAATACGAAAAAGTTAAAATAAACCCATTTTTGAGCGAGCGCTATTGAAATTAATAGTTAGTCGGTAACGAACCTTTGGGAACGCAGCTACTGAGCCTTGTATCTAATAAATACGAAAAAGTTATAATAAACCCATATCTGAGCGAGCGCGATTAAAATTTATAGTGTAATCGGTAACGAACCTTTGAGAACGCATCTGCTGAGCCTACTATCCAATAAATACGAAAAAGTTAAAATAAACCTCTATTGATAATATTTTCGCCCGCGATTATAAAACTAAAATAAAACGAATCCCGCTAATCCGACTACCAGACCTTGTAACGCAAATTTCTTAAAATTAAAGTATCGGTTATACTTATTATTATATTCGTGACTAATTATATGTAGAAAGGCCCCTGGGAACATTTAACAAGCCACAAGAGTTAAAAACACAAGGTGTAATTAAAATAACCATTAAAACATAAAATAATGTTAATTTGATTTTCATTATTTTATTGAAATCGAAAAAGGTTGAATTTGAAATGGAAAAGGTTGAATTTGACTTGGAAAAGGTTGAATTTGACTTGGAAAAGGTTGAATTTGACTTGGAAAAGGTTGAATTTGACTTGGAAAAGGTTGAATTTGACTTGGAAAAGGTTGAATTTGACTTGGAAAAGGTTGAATTTGACTTGGAAAATGCTATATAAGAATGGAATACATCGAATAAAATATAAACCGTAAAACATTAAGAAAAAACAAATCTGATTTAATTTGGATTTTTAGAATAATAATGAATATACGTTATAAAATAAACATAATATGCTCTTGCTTAGTGCACTTTTCGTTCATAATCATAAAATAACTCATAATCCCAAACTGATACAATCTCGATTGGTCTAATTGATGATTTTTTTAAAACATAAATGGCACCAAATTTAAATTAAAGGGCTGGCCTCTAGTTAAGTATAAAACATTAAGGCAGATGACCAATCATCTAAAACAAAAACAAGAACTTTTATCCTTAATAATTAATTTATATTTCATATAGCTATTCAAAAATTAAACACTCGAACGAAAAATTAGAATTATATAGGGATGGCATCGTCACTGACTTTATTTAAAGTTAGAGTCCTAAGCCGGTTGATGAGGCTTATGATGTGTAATAGATAAACTGTTTCAGTAAAAACAGAAATATAAAAGTTATTATCGAGGACCATACATAAAACATAAAACTTTATGACATCCTTCGCCAACAAAACAATAAGTACCCTTATCCTCGTAAAAATAATATCCTCTTTGATTTTAAGAGAAAAAAATTATGATATCAAAGCTTTGATAATAGTTAGGACAATTTTCTTCCTATTGAACCACATAAGAAGTATATTGTGAATCGCACCAAAAAAAAATTTCTTTTTTATAAAAAAACAAGATTTCAGTTATATAACCCAAATTGTTTAACAATAAATACATTATCCAATCATATTTACTTCAAAAATGTGTGTATCTCACTTTAATTGGAGAGATTTTACTTACAAAAACTGTCCAGTAAACCTGCTGATATACTTACTCGAATAGAACTAATTCTCACTTTCTATTTTTAGAATAAATTTTAAAAAAACATATATTTATTAATAACTTTTATATTCATTTTTGAAACCTACTGAAGGTGTTGTAGGAACTTGTCTGTTCAGAATCAAAGATTCCTTGTTTGATAATCACTATAAGCCTTAAACTATTATATTGGAATGAGAAGCCCATTCCTCAATTCATGGATGTGTAAGTTCGTCCAAGTTATCCACACGTAATATATATAATATATCCAATTCAATGAACCCTCATCATAATTTTAACCTTTATGTATTATACTGACGCATCTAAACATCCAGATAATGTAGGCTGTTCGGTCGTGTTACCTACGGAGACCGTTCGGTACTGTCTCCCTTCCATTTATTCGGTGTCCACGTCAGAGCTCTTTACTATATACCTATCCTTGACTTTAAAGACTTGACTCACAGTCAGTTTTTAATTTTCAGTGACTCCTATTCAGCTCTCAAGTGAATCCTAAATTTTCAGTTTTCAGATAATCAGTTAATATTTTCCATTTTAATCTAATATTTAAAACAAACAGAACGATTATATATCTTTGGGTGCCTAGTCACGTAGGAATTGTAGATAATGAACTGGCTAACACGGGCGCAAAAGAAGCAAGTACCATATTTCCTATTACAAACGTCAAGACGGTGCGGACTGACTTCAACTCAGCCATATTGAAGCAATGCGAAGATGCATGGTGCACTTTCTGGTCCAAGGTTCCAGAGGAACAACAAGTTAAAGCTAACCTTCGGACTTTCGCGACCACTACCCTAGATACTTAAAAACCATAGAGAAATAACACGGTTGAGGATCGGACTTAGCAGGCTGACCCATGGGCACCTGCTTGAAGGGAAACCTCCGCCAATGCCAGTGTTGCGACTCAGAGCTAACAGTGGAACACATCCTGATGGAATGCCTTCAGTATAATTCAGACATATCATGGTCTTTTCTCCAAAGTTACAAAGAAATAATGGGCCAAAAGAATCGAGAAAAGTTGTTCATTTTTCTGAGAAAAAAAAATAAATTGTTCCCATTCCTGTAAATATTTATGGCCATGGTGCCTCTAACCTTTGTCGTTGTACATGGAACCTAATACTTTAATCAAACAAATAAATATATTCAACGATTTGAATGCGACAGGAAATGTTCCCTTTCAGGTAAAATGCCATAAATTGTAGAATTAAAAAAATAGATATCCTTGGTATGTATTTATTATTCAACCGAGATCATATAAACTCATTCTTAAAAAAAAAAAAAAAACTAATCAACCCTTTTCAATTCGGTGACATGACTAGATTTCTAGTCACACTATTCTATAAAACACACCCCTCATAAGGAATCAGTTCACATTTCTATTAAACCTTTTGAATTTCAGGAAAGCTACTGATATGAACGTTTAACAGGTTAATTTTTTTGTTATACATTTTTCTCCTTATCGAGAATATATGCCTCCATCGGTTGCTTTTACTTTTTGTATATATTTTTTAACATAGTGCATTGGAAGTCGAATTAAATCCTATAATACCTAAAACTGAAAAGAAAAAACATAGTACAACATATTTTTATTAACTTTGAAATTTAATAAATTATGAAAGGAACACATCGGAAGGATAAAATTTAAAACTATACATTTTTACTTTGATATTCCGTAAAAAGTAAAAGCAAGTTATATACAGACCGCCCCAACTTCAAACAAATTTTGAAAGTTTCATATTAAATTTATTTGAAAATTTCCTTTCGTTTATTAAGTTCCATTAAAATGTTTTTTTGTTTTTTTTAATAGAAATAATTAAAGTTTAGAAATAGTTCATATCTGTCTATTTTATTTATTTGTTATTCCGCATCTACCCTTTCGGGTCATTAGCGGGTCTTGATTCTCTACGTTTATATTGAGTTTAACAGACCAATGTCTCTAAAAAACTCAAAAAGTCTTAAAATTATGTCCTCATCATTTCTTAATGCATCTTTTAAGTTTGAAGGTATTTTATGTCTTGTTCTGTTGTCAGTGTACAGTGTGCATGATGTTACAATGTGTTTTATGGTCAGTGTTGTGTTACATGTATCACAGAATGGCGGATCCAGGCCTCTCATTAAATATCCGTGCGTAAAGTCCTATCCTCAACCTTGCTAAGCACTACCTCTTCCTTTCTACTTTTCCTTATTTTCCCTTGTTTCTGTTTTAATTGGTCATCATATTCTATAAGTTAATACTACTGTAAACATACTTGCATCGTTAAGTATTTAAGCTAAACTGAATTAAGGGAAGTTATTTGAAGAGGTTTTAAAAATATGGCATTGAAGCCGTGTTTTCCTATGACATACTGCGCTATAGCGTTCTTTAATAATATTCCGAATGACCCTGTTGAACATATCCGCTATCTATAATTCCTACAGACAATCGTCATGGAATCCGAACAAAATACAGAAACGATAAGAAAATACCCACCGTTTTTGGTTACTTCGACACTTATAAACAGACCCCTTAACCTTCCACTTAACTCCCAAAGCTCGTCTAGATGACTATCATAAGGCCAATCTAGACTTCCGGAGCTGAGCTTGGGAGTTCTACTAAACCATCAAATTCATACCGTATTCAATCCTTACAATCCAAAAAACATCTTAAAATCCTCAACGTTTCGTAATTTGTTGCTAATAAACTCGTCCACAAATACCTTAATGTTTCATGCGTTGCTGATTTATTCCGAACCAGATATCACTCATTCCATGACTAACTCAATTCTCACTCTATTACATTATTTTTAATCCTTGTTTCCTCTTCTATTCCTGATCACCCACCGCGGCGACGGAAAAGAAGATGACTTCGAGACCTTCTGTTTTAGATTACCTCTGGAGTGCTGCCTGCCCACGGGAATTTTCTTATATGTTTTTTTTATTTTTCGTTGACTTTATCTTGTTGCAAATTAGTGGTTACATTTCCTTACGTATGTATGAAATATATAGTAAGGGAAAGTATTGCGATCGTGAAAATTTTTCAATACCAGTTTTTGACGGAAATACACGTTTAAGGGTCTCCTTAGTCCAACTCACCAAGTCCCGGTCTTTGTTTGTGTCCGTATGTGGTAAGTTTAGCGCAAAAACTAAAAGTCGTTTGAAACTTATATTTCATATGTAAAAAAATATACGGCTGAGATGTCTTTCTATTTAAAATCAGCTACCAGATGCAACACTTTATCCCATGCCTTTTGGCCCTTTTTACAATTTTCTCAAAAACGGCCCTAAAGAGTTTGATTGAACTCACTATATGGATGTAAAATTTAATAGGTATTAATATGATGTAGGTTTCATTCTGATAGGAATAGTCTGACAGGGCTAAAAAGCGAACATTTTAAATTTTCTTCCTCTAAACTACCTTTAATTTTGTACGTTCCAAAATATTAACCATATCATCTTAGTGTTTTTAATAAAGGATCTTAGTGGCATTAATGAAGGATGGAAAAATGTACAAGTTAGACGTATTTGACGACGAACTAAAGAATAAAAGAAAAAAAAATGTTTAATGTAATTTTGGTTTTTTGATAATAAGAACAGTAATGTAAGCTGCACAATATACTGTTGAAAGAGAAAGATTTTAGAAAAAAAACAATCTGACACACATAGTTATAAAATGTATTATAAAGCGACAAATAGGGCATACACTTATTACTGATTAACAATTTAATATAGTTATATTATTTAATCATATGTTTCCAACGAAAATGAATCACGTTTTGTTAAATTCAACTAAAAATATTTTTCAAATTGAAGTATATTTCATAGTTTTAAAATTTATTTTAACAGTCGAGGTAAGTAAAAGTTGTGTGTTGCCCGCATCAGATTTTTATATTATCTAATACAGTTGAAAATCTAAGTAATGAAAAAAAACAACCTAACATTGAAAATTATTTAATTAAACAATGATATAACGAAAGCACTTATTGATTTATTGCAGTAATATTAAATATAAGTATAAGCCTGAGGACTGAGAGCTATTTTCAACATACAATTTCATTGTCTTGTTTTTCTTATGATAAATTAACTACACACGAAAGTGAAGATCAGGCTTTTGCAAGACACACACACACATACTCATATATAAATATATATATATATATATATATATATATATATATATATATATATATATATATATATATATTACTTTATTACCGTTATTAATTACTATAATTTAAGAGTTAACATAAGAATTGCAATAATAAATGTTCGATTAATTTTTCTGTATTCATCATATTTCCAGCTTGGAATGTTTTCCCCAATAATTTAGAGGAATAACAATATTATATCATTCCAACATATAGAACATTCAGATAAGTTCAAAAAATATGAGCACGAATCCTTTGTGAGCAAAGCTGACCTGTGCCCTCCCTTGTGTCGTTTTGGAGTTCTGCCTATCGGATGAACTAGATAAGAACTTTCTGAAAACAAGATGCTTCTTCAAGAATCTTATTCTTCCTTTCCGTGTCCTAAATTTTAAACTACATAGTACTAACTTAATACAAGTGGAATGCTGAATTATCTAATGTTAAATCATGTATACACACACACACACACACATATACATATATATTTATGTTTATATTTCTTTTGCCTCAAATTTATCTATTCTCTCTTTTCTCTGAAGAAGTCAAATTCATTGCGTTACATACCGATTCAAGAACCATAAAAAGGTACAGGGAGACTGGTAGTCATTCGAGCCGACTTACGTCAGGGCGTCCCAGGGTTCCAAACCCCATAGATGACCGCTTCATTAAAATTCAAGCACTTCGTAAACGTAATTCTACCGCGTCTTCCATTAAAAACTTGATCTCTGGTTTTCCAGAGTTATCAACGATTCGGAATCAACCATCATTAGAAGACTAAGAGAGCGAAACCTTACGTCAAGAAGGCCAGAGAAAGGCCCTCTTCTCACCGCAGAATACCGTATAAAAACATTAAGATTTGCAAGGAAATACCAATTTGACTACTTGGACTGCGGAGGAATGGAAAAAAGTTTTATTCACTAATGAGACGAGGGTGGCCCTTAACAGCCCAGATGAAAGAGTTTGGAGGACGGTATAGTCAGTGCTGCACGTTAGAAACTGAGCCAGTTGGAGGGGGTTTTATCATGTTCTGGGGAGGCATAGCTTGGGCATAGCTCTTTGAATGCTTTGAGGTACGAAGAAATGAATCTTCAAGACCATGTAGTGCCTTTTATGCCATTCATAGGCTCTGAATCATTGCTCATGAATGATAATGCTCGACCTCACAAGGCATGATGTGTTTCTGAGCACCTGACACACCACAAATATTTACGCCATTCATTGGCGTAGAAGTCCTGACCTTAACTAACCCAATCGAGAACGTTTGGGATTATCACAAAAGAAAGGTTGGGTCACGAGATTCACCTTCTACTACCCTTGAAATACTAAAGACAGCTGTATTGAAGGTGTGGGACAATATACCACTAGAGTTTCAAAATATTTTTTACAAGTATGTCGAGACGGGTGGAAGCAATCATTCAAGGCAGGGGAGGAGGGAGGGAGAATACCTCTATTAAATGTAAATTGAAAATTTAAATTGTAATTTAAAAGTTGAAATTATAAAAAAAGGAAATTTTAAAAAGTAAGTTTTCTAAATTTTTTGTTTATTGGAAGAAATATTGTAATTTATTTTAATAAAACTTATTTATTTTCAGTTTAAAAATGTTTATTATTGACATCATAACCTTTCTTTATGATAAAAAAAAGAACGTTTTTGTAACATCCGATATTTTTAAGTTTTACAATACTTTTGACGGGGAGTTTAATTTTAGATATAGCAGAGATATAACGTTTTAAAATTAGCAATCGTGATAGATCATTTTATTTTGAATTATTTATTACTTTTCATCTTAGTTAATTGTCTTCAAAAAGCTACATAAGCATTTATATCCTAATATATTGATTTGGAAATAATAAATCATTGTGTAATAATTTGCAGATTTTTTTTTTCTCGGTTGTGTCACATATAAATTTTATATTTAAACCAATAATTAATGAATTAAGGTAGATTATTACATAAATGAGTGAAAAAAATAAATATATTACAAATAAAACATATTGCTTCCACTCAATTTTTAATTATTAATAAATTCTACATCAGGCGCATTATTTAAAAGCCTGAGGTTTCTAGTAAGATTTTTTAAATTAATTCTGTAATAAATCATAGTTGTCATTATAGACGAGGAGGGAGATGGTAGCCAAATGGTTCTATTATAAACAGATATAATAAACTTATAATAATATTAGGCCAAAGTTGTAAGATGAGTTTATTTTATACATTACGCCTTAAATATAATTTAATTTATTGTACTAACCCTTGAGGCATTTTTAAACAAAGCATTCTAAAATTATTCAAAAGCACAATAATTTACAAATTTTTTACTAAATTTTATTTGACTAGTATTACATTAATATAAAGAGCATTAAAATTAGTTAGGTAAACATATAACTTATGTTTTTCTTACTTTGATCTAGTAATGCCTAAATGTGGAACAATATTTATTAATATTAAAATATTATTCATCTAACTATTTTTAATAAGCACTCTGATTGAATATGAATTTATCGCTTTTATTGCTTATAAATACCAATATTTAAGGAAATTCATCTTATTTCGTTGGGTATTGAAGCGTGACTTCCTTATTGAGGAATGGGAAAAGATAAGTGGAGAAAGGGTTGGTTTATATTAATAAAAATCAAAATGGCGAGGGGAGTTTTGGAGAAGTAATGCTTATTAGTTTCGTTAATTATACTATTTTGAAATAAGCAAACTAAAACTGCAATTTCAAAAACTTCGAAATTAATCATCTGCTCACTGACTTATTAAAATTATTTATTTAAAAATACGAATTTTATTGTTATACATAATTTTCTCTGTGTCGAATAGTTTCACTTTTAAGATCTATTGAGGTTTGTTGTGATAAACAAGCAGCTAAGAAAGAAGTTGTATTTTTAGAATTTCAGTTTTGTTTATGTTATCGAATCCTACGTTTGAACTATTGTGAAATACTTCTTCCTTATGCCTTACGCTTTTTCTTAAGATTTTTACACTTTATTTAATTTACAAAGTTAGCTAATTTTATTTAGGTAGGTTGCCTTTGCTTTAACTGTTTTATTATTGTATTATTCTATAAAATTCTTTTCAATTTTTACTATTGAATTTTCATTATATATATATATATATATATATATATATATATATATATATATATATATATATATATATATATAAAACACTGCTGAAAAAAAAATTCTCAGAATCTAAAATATGAATATTTTGGTTATGATTATCATTATTTAGAGAAAGTCTCTTATTTTTGGGTGTTGTAATTTGATTATTGACTTCTTATTTATTTAATATTTTATAGGTATCCTATTTAATTTTTACTTGTATTAATTTTATTATTCACTTCTAAATTATTTGGTCGGCTGATAATAAATTCAATGTGTTTACAAAAATATTCATTTGATTCTTTTCAAACTAAATTTAAAACAGTAAGTATAGCAGAGGTAGGTAGATAAGTGAATGAAACTATTTAAATAATTTAAAAACATAATAAAATAGAATAATGTAGTAATGCACATATTGGTTGCAAAATTGTGTTTTTATAGACTGGATTCGAGGTAGCAGAAACATTGAACTAATTCAAAATAAAATAAAAATATTTGTGACCGATTGACTAAATGAGAAGAGAAAAGAAAAAATAATTATAAGTACAATTTGATCAGACTTTCCTTCATTTTTCTGGGTTTATAGAAGCATTGTAAGCCAGGGATTTTAAACTTGTAAGGGCTCAATTGGAAAACTTCATGATTGGGGGCTGCATATAAACAATAGGCTTGTTATCATTATATTATGCAAAAACAAATAAGTAAATTGTAAATATATCGTTAAAACGAATCATTAATCATTTGACACATTTGCAAGAGCATAAAAGTATAACAATTAGTTAACGAAATACATTATACTCGAAAAGTTGCAAAGGAAACCGTGTAAAATGGTTGCTTTATTTAAATCCATTAACATGGAAAAGGAACAGTGGAGAGGGAAAAGAACTAATATACAAATTTATAAATATCTAAATATACATACACACACACACACACACACACACACATATATATATATATATGTATATATATATATATATATATATATATATTTATAATATCTATTTATATGATGAGTATGGGGAGCAAGTTTTAGAATAATAAATGAAATAAGTAAATCTCGCATTAGATTATGATTTGATAATTGTAAAAATGAACCATAACTAAAAAAAAAACTGTTATTAACAATCCTAGCTATGAAAATAATATTTATTTTATCTTTCCCTATCTATATGTGAATAACTAAACTGTTAAAATCGACTTATTTATATCGATATAGTTAATGTTTAAAAAAAATCAAAATGATATGCAAAACCGAAACTAAAACTTCACTTTTCGAAAATTGATATTCCAGGTTAGAACATCTCATATTTCCGAAGAAACGTTTCACTCAAGACATGGAGTCGTAACTATTGACGGCAAGTATCTAAAAGGGTCTTTCATCTCACATATGTCGATATGACGACCCAAGTGCTTATGTTAGTGAAAGAGTAGAAGGGTTAAAAAAAAAAATAGCAGAAAACATGAGGTAAAATTCTTTAATCATACGGAATTCTAGATTGACATATATAAAAATAAAAAAGGAATCGCCATAACAGTTCACCATTGAATATATTTTCAGTAAAATAATAATATAAATGACAAAAATGAATTAGAAACATTATTTTATATCTTAAAACTTTATGAATATTTTCTTATTAAATAAAATTTCAGTTAATAGAAATAAGGAATAAAGTCAAGTTTCTTTCCGACGATTTTTTTTTTAAATTAATGAGCAAACGAGGAATGTTAGGAAAAACTATTCGCTTACATTCATCGAGTAGGAAGGAAGAAAAATATTTACAGGAAAATATACGCTGATATCTCGCATCCCTTAGGGGGTTTCCATTGACGGTGTTGAAAATCCTAAAGAAATAAAACCTAACGCTACTTAAATTATATATGTATAAGTATATGTATGTATGTGTTTATATATATATATATATATATATATATATATATATATATATGATTTTTAAACGTTAATTGTAATATTTAAAATGTTCAACAGTATTTACGAATACATTTCTCGATTATTTTATTAGGATTGTTTATAATCTTTATCCGAAAATCTGCGTGACTTTACAAACAAGAAAATAGTTTATAATAAATTTGATTGAAGGATCTCGACCAATCGTCATACCAGCGAAAGCCAAATTGGTGTGACATGAAACAACAAAATTAGGGGACATGAAAGAGACCTCGATTTTTTCTATGAAAATTAGTCATGATGTTAAATTGTTATCATCCTGCGATTCTTTGATGTTTAAGCTTTTATGATTTATTTGAGAAATGTTTTAAATGAATACTTTATATACTAATATTTAGTAATTCAGGATTAATAAAAACGTGGAAATGAATATAAAAAATATTTATTTTGTTATAGGATTTAGGAACCTTTTACAGACAAATCTAATAAATGATTTTACATGAATCTACGAAGATTGTTTCTAATTATTTATGGATTAAATAAAAAAAAAGTATAGTAATCAGTATTACTGGAATACATTATATAAAACTTAATCTACTCATTTTTTTAAATTATCATTTGATGATTGCTGTATAGATTATCAAGAAAAATAAATTAGATGCAAATAGTTATAAAGGAAATTTTGTTTGCAATTTTAAAAGATTCATTCTTATAAGAGCATGTAAGATTATTACACTAATTCGTTAAGTTTATAATCTATTTACATTAGTAAATTATTTAGAAGCCATAGTATAAAAACGAAATTCCATTTTTTACTTTAAAAAAGCATAATTTAATTTTTCAGTTCAGAATTATTGTAAATCAAATGTAATTTTAGACTATATATTTTTTTTATTCGTTTTTTCCTGAAAACTTGACAATCAATGAATACCTTGTAGTAAATACAAATTTGAAATTTTGTTTTGAATTTAACTGATAAATATTCAGCCTGAAATACAAGAATGCACCAAAATAATGTTTAACCTAATCTGAACTGTTTTTTTTCTTCTGAATGTTTAGTATGAATAGAAAATTTTGTTTTTTTTTCTTTTCCAAAAACATGATTCATATATAATTCTATAAGATTGTAACATACTATACCGTTCCTAATCAAAGCCATGATTACATACTTCAATACAAACGTTATTTCATTATTTTTCAGGGGCAAAATATCTCCGTTAAGAATTTCGAATAACAAAGGAATATTTCTCAACTGTGGATACTTTTGAACAAAAACTAGGATTAGCTTTATTTTTACTATACAAGCACTCATTTAATTTTAAGATTCGTGGAAGGAAAATCATATAATCACACTTTGTCCTCTCAAATTCATCAATGAACTTGATTTAACTACATAGTGTTTTAATCCATATTGCTTTCACTTACCTATTTATGAATGAACCACATAGTAGGGGAAAGGGGGATTGCGATCGCGGAAATTTTCTAGTTCGAATTAAACGGAAATACAAGTTTTAAGGCCCTTCAGTCAACTTCAGTCCCTAAAAAATGACGTCGTGGGTGTGTGTATGTGGCAAGTCTATCACGAAAATAATAAGTCGTGCAAATTATTTCCAAGTGCAAATTACTATTTAAGTGCAAAATATTTCCACTCAAATCGACTTATTAAAACTGCTACTTTATACTATGCATTTTGATTGACCTTCTTACGATTTTCTTAAAAACGGGTCCAACGATTTTGATTAGGCTCACAATATAAAAATATTATGTTGGTTTTTTCCTTTTGGAGATATTTTGACTGGACTTAAATGCCTAATTTTCAAAATTTCTTCTGTTGAAGTAATTTTGTCGATTACAAATAATTATTCATTTGTACTTGTCAGGATTGACAAATTATTAGAGTATATGAAAGGCATCGATAACTAACTAAAGAAGAAAACTGCAGAAATATTATAGGGCTGATATATTTCTTCCTGATTCTTAATTTTGTATTCTTTCGTCATTAATACGTTTTGGGATCTCACTCCCTTCATCATGACTCTACGAGTTAGAATTTACATTAAAAACAACTCTAGTGAAGTGAATTATTGAAACATTTCAAACAAATTTTACAAGCTAGTTGTCCCTTTTAATAAAATTTAAAATAATAATTTTTTTTTAATGTTTTGATAATTCACTTCACTAGAGTTGTATTTGATGTGACATGGAATTGTCGATTTTTACTTGTAGAGCCATTATGATGGGTTAGAGATCCCTTTGATATGATGAAAGAATAAGAATTTGCAGAAATATATTTTCAGATTAGATTTTTTTTTTCAAAAATAAGAATGGTAATATGAATGGATAATATACAGTTGGAAAGTTAAAGGTTTGACAAAAATTGTTATCTAACATACACAGGTGCATAAGATAATACAGAGTGAGGGCATAAATCAAATTGATTGCAGTAGGTAATAATTTCTATGATTATATTATTTAGTCTTAAACAAGAGTTTCCATCGAAACAATATCATTCTATGGACAGGGAAGTTGTGTGTTACGCGGACTAGATTTTTAAATTATCATTTAATTTATATACAATCAATAATAGATTAAAAAAATAAAAGAAAATAGGACAAATCATCAACTTGGACTTAATAAAGTCTTGTGAATGAAATACCCATTGGAAACATTTCAATGTTTTATTTAAGTTAGCAGCTCGCAAAGCTGTCGTCTTTTCAGTCCTCAGTGAGTTTTACCCATCTAAAAAACGATTTAATATACGGTAATTAAAATATAATGAGATGGTGCTTTTTAACTGTTTATTCGGGATCAGAGCGTCCTAATCTACTAAGAAGAATTCCAACTATAAGGGAGCTATTCCCCTACCTCTGTTCCTCTTTGGGCCTGGATCCGACGCAGGAAAAGAGACTGGTGAAGTTGACCTCCGAAGAGTGTGACCTGTTGGACCTCCTCTTGTAGCTGGACCCTGGGTTCTCCCTGCAGAACCTGTCGTGGCCGATGTACTCCTCCTTGGGGCCCCGTCCTAGGGAGCCGAACTTGTAGAGGTTGAGCATCCTCTCGCTCCGGCTGCCCACTTCCCACTGCCGCTGCGCCGCCCCCACCCCCAGCCCGCTCCTTAGAGTCTTCGGGGTGATGAGCAACTTCCAAAACCCTCATCGGCTTAGGGTTCACGGAAATTTGCGAAATACTTTTCCTTATTTTAGAGACAAATATGGCATAAACCAAAGAATATGACAAAGAGGATGAAAAAACAAAATAAAGTATACAGTGACCGTAGAAAGTATTTGCACACCACGTTTTGTTTTCAACAATAAACGTTAGTAAACAATAAAAAATAACCTATTACTTCAAAAATAAAAAGTATACTTATAACTAAGTAACTAAAAGTAAAATTCAAATTTTTTTATTTTTTTTTTATTTATTTATTCATAGAAGTTTATTTGGCATTACAATTGTATTTGCTATCTGCTTTTTTTTTTGCAATAAGCAAATATGCTAACAACAGATGTAACAAACTACATAGATAAAAAAAAAAACTAATAACTTTCAATATTTCAGGTCTCTTGGCCAGCGCCTCGATAGTCTTCTGGGCGGATTATATGGGTTTGTGGCAGTTGATAGGTTTTGAGTTAGCGGGTTTGAATTTAGGGTCAGTCTGTCATGAAATTTATTGTAGCGATCAGTGGCAGTTGCAATGACGAATGGAATGTCTAGGTCAGTATGTAGTGTCTCGTTAGATACGTAAAAAGGGGCATTTATAATTTTCCTAAGTAATTTTGATTGAAATGATTGAATAATTTTGATGTTTGACTTTTTTGCTGTTCCCCATAACTCAATGCCATAAGTCCAAATGGGTTTTATTAGTACTTTATAAATAGTTAATTTGTTCGTCAATGATAATTTTGAACGTTTGTCTAGTAGCCTTGAAAGAAGTCCATATCGTTGATTTAGTTCTTTTCTTTTTCGTTTGAGGTGGTATGCCCATGTTAGTCGTTTGTCAAGGTAAAGTCCTAAGTAACGTACTGTGTCAGAAACTGGTATAGGAATAGTATCGTAAAAGACCTGGGGGCAGGAGTTATGTTTTAAAGAAAATGTGACGAACAGGCTCTTTGATTGATTCATTTTTATTTTCCATGTTTTTGCCCAGCAAGCTATGTCGTCCAGATGTTCTTGGAGTGCCTTAGAAGCCTTAGAGGCATCTTTGTTGGATGTCAGGATAGCTGAATCGTCAGCAAAGGTTGCTATAAGTGTTTCTGGATGCTGTGGGATGTCAGAGCAATATATATTAAAAAGTGTTGGACCTAAAACACTGCCTTGAGGTACACCTGCTTTTATTTGTTTAATATTAGAGAACTCAGAACCTACTCTTACGCGGAAAAACCTATCTTTTAAGTACGAATGTAAAATTAAATAATATGTTGGACTAAGAAATGTTTTTAACTTAGCGAGCAAACCATCGTGCCATATTCTGTCAAAGGCCTGACTCATATCCAAAAACACTCCCGGACAGTAATGTTTTGATTCTAACGAAAAAGAAATATAATCAACCAATCGGTAACACTGTTGTATTGTAGAATGATTTTGTTTAAAACCATACTGGAAATTTGGAATAATATCAAAAGAATTAATTGAATTTAGACGTCGAAACAGAAGTTTTTCGAATATTTTGGATAAAGATGGTAAAAGACTGATTGGGCGGTAGGAATTTGGATCGTCAGTTGGTTTATTGGGCTTAGGTAACATAATTACTATTGAGTACTTCCATAAAGCTGGAAAGTGGGTAGTTTTTATGATAGAATTGAAAATGTTAGTTAAAAAGATAATGGCTTTTTTTGATAAATTTTTTAAAACGTAATTTGTGATTAGGTCATAACCGGGAGATTTATGGTTTGGTGAACCTTGTATAATAGTATATGTTTCGTTAGGATGAAAAGCTTTCGGCGGTAGAGTCATCTGCAAAGGGGTTTCTAATTGTTGCTCAACTAACCTTGCACTGAGTGAATCTTGCAAGTCACTGTGAGGCGCAAAGGTATTTTCCAAGTGACATGAAAAACATTTCCGCTTTTTCGGCATCAGATTTAGCCCACGAATTATTAGGGTTCCGAACAGGGTGTGATACAACGCGGTGACCCAATAAACGCTTTGTAATCCGCCATATCGATCTATCATTGTTACTTAAACTTGTTAGGAGGTTATTAAAATTTTCCGTTTTAAAGCGCTTCAGTTCGTCATGTACTTGCACTGAAAGTTGACGAAAAATATACTTATCAGAGGGATAACGAGTTCTCTGCCACTTTTTACGCGCTTTTCTTTTTTCTTGTATAAGAAATCTAATAGATTCTGGAATGACAGAATTTCTTTGGTTTATCTCATTAACATGTTTTTGGGGGTAAGAAGAATTCCAAGCCGCTTGTTGGATAGCATTTGTCAATAGTTGCACTGCATTATCAACATCTTCTGGAGTTCGGAGGATAGTATTAAGCGATATTGATTTGTCTAATATTTTTCGAAAGCGTTTCCAATCAACAGGACCTGGTGTAAGAGTCGGAAGGGGACATTTTAAAAATGGTTTAATATCTATTGTTAGCAACAAAAGAGAGTGGTCAGAGGAAAGATCGGACAAATTTTTAATAGCATAATGCAATTGGTTGAGCCCTTTGCAGATGTAAAAATCTAAAATGTCTGGTATTCTGTTCAGGTCAGTTGGCCAGTAGGTTGGTGAAGAGGGAGATATATGCGAACAATTGCTGGAAAGAATGGCGTTATGTAAGGCCCTACCTCTAGAATTAGTCATTCTACTACCCCATACTTGATTTTTAGCATTAAAATCCCCACCGCATAAAAATTTATTACCTAAGTTATGAAACAGATCGTTAAATATTTGAGATGACAAACTTTCACCAGGCGGACAGTAAACAGCAGCAAGAGACAAATCATAAGGAAATACATTCAATATAATAGAACAACACTGTAGGCTTACGCTAGCCTCAGAGAAATTAAAATGGTGGCTGATGGATTGTTTTACAAGAATTAGTGTGCCGCCTTTAGCAGTGTTTGATGGGTGATCGGTTCTAAAAGTATTGTAATATGGTATAAAGAATTGCATCCAGCTTGTCAAGTGCGTCTCAGTCAGTAATGCCACATCTATGTCATTATCATTAATATAAACTTCTAACTCATTTCTGTGGGATAGTATGCCATTTGAATTCCATAAAAGAATTTTCAATCCTTTCATGATGAAATTTTAGGCAGGAGATGTTGCATTAGGGTAGTGAGAAGTGTGATGAGGGGACTCACAACATTTTTAAATTCGTTAATGAAGTTAGTTAGTAAAGTTGTGACGTCCAGTTGAGCGTTGCTATGGGGAACAGCAGTGGGTAGCGATTTAGTTTCTGTCGTAGGAATGAAGTTTGAAGATGTTGGTACATTGTGTGGTTGTGGAGGTAGTGTGAAGTCAGGTTGCGTTTCTCGAGGCGCCGGTTCAAGATACCTTACCGAAATGTTAGCTTTCTGGTGCTCTTCAACTTCCCTCAGTTGCTCAGCTCCTTCATAAAATCTTGGACTTCTCGCCGGCGGGTGTTGCCTCAGTTGCTTCAGCTCCTTGTGAACTGTACATCCCCTGTAGTTGGCCGGGTGGGCTTCTTCACAGAGTGCACACTTGGGTGGCACATCGCGTTCCTTCTTACAGCTCTCTGAGAGGTGTGGGCCTGCACATTTCACACACCGTGGTTTGAGGTTACAATAAGATTTCGTATGACCATATGTTTGACACCTCTTACACTGGACTATTTCATTTCTGTACCGAGGTTCTTCCACTTTTATACGAGTGTGATATAAATATTGTAATGAGAATATTTGATCGCAGTTATCATTTTTTTTTAGATCTACGAAGAACATTGGAAGGGGTATTTTGGATCTAGGGTGAATAATGTTGTGAACTTTGATAACGCTATAACCTTCCTCCTCTAATTCTTCTTTTATCATATCACAGCTCAGTGTAGGGTGTAGATTTTTTATTACTACGCGGAACGGTCTATCTTCTTGAAGCTGATAGGTGTGGTACTGAGCATTTTTCGATTTAAGATATTTGATAATATTACGATATGCGTCCGAGTCAGTTGGCATTATTACTGTTCCATTGAGGTTAGATTTTAGTGTAAACTTTTTCTTCCCAGCTTCTTTTATAAGATCTTCACAAAATTGTGCAAAATTATAGACCGATTTTACATGAATTGGTGGTGGTTTAGAAGTAATTGGTACTGATTCAGTGGGATGAGCTTCCTCTTCTACATTTAAAACATTGAACGGATTTATGGATTCAAAACTTTTTTGCCTGTTTAACACAGGGGAAACAGTTCTCGGGGAGACTGATTTTCTTCTAGAGACCTTAGTCCATTCTCGAAGTGTACTTGGGCATTCGGTTGAGTCTGACATGATTGTAGTCGTTGGTAACATAGGTTTGTTTTCGCTTTTAACTTCCTTAGCTTGTATTGATGTTTTATTTTTGACTGACTTAGGGGCTAGTTGTACTTTGGGTTTTAAATTTGTTTTAGAAACTGACTTTGGAGTTAGTTTTACTTTTGGCTTTAGATTTGTTTTTGAAATAACCATAATTATGTTGCAATAATTAACTCAGTTACTAACCTAACAGTCATGTTAGGTTAACGCTATCAAAATAGCGTTAATTGTTGATAGAAAAGTGGAATAATCAAAGTTATTTGTAATTACCTTAAAGTAAGTAACTATGTATTCCTTTTTCTTTAAGAGCTTCAAAGGTAAGGTAAACTAACACAATTAACTGAGAACAATTTTTTTTTATAAGTTTGAAAGCACTAACACACACAGATTCAAATAAAAAACTTCTTTTATAAAAATATATAACATATAACTTCCAAAAAATACATAAATAAAAAAAATGATGCGGGCAACCCACGACTTTCACTGCCGTTGTTAAAAATCGATTAAAGAATTTTTAAATACAGCTAGATACAGAGATAAAAATGGGTGAAACTAATCAAGAATTAATTAAATTGAACTTCTAAAGAAACCTGTGTTTTATTTAAGCATATATTATATTATTATCTAAATATTCAGTTAGTTTTATCGGCTTTTCATCACTTTTTATTTAATTATACAGGCTTGTGTATAAGATAATATTTTTTTTGTTTTTTGTTTTCGCGCTAGACTTATCACACATAGACACACACATACCTTTAGTGAAAGTAAAAACTTGAGAATAAATGATGATAATAGTTAGAAAAGTCCTTGGGTTGTGAAGGAATTTAGAAAAGTAAACAATGAAATACAAATGAGGAAAATAATTAAAGTGGCGTAAACAAGGAGGGTAGTGAGTAAGAGTCATTTAGAAGGTAAAGGTGATAACCTATTACAGATCATGTTATTACAGATCAATAATTATTTGAATTTGGTTATAATCTAAACAAGTTAATTTTCTTTCAATAATAATTTCCGTTGAATTTTGTTAAACACAGGATGGCTAACAACAATCTGTTGCGGGCAACACACGACTTTCACTTACCTACCTTTTTAGTCATACAGAGATAAAATATAGTCAGAGATAAAAATGTGTGAAATACTAAAGAATTAATTAAACTGAATTTCTATAGAGACACGTATTTTATTTCAAAATCTATTATATTATTTCTTATAACAATAAGTTCGTTTATCGCCTTTTTATCAGTCTATACTTTTCCTTAGTTACGTAAGGGAAAATAATTAGTTAGTTTTATTGGGTTTTCATTTCCTTTTATTAACTTTTACAACCTTGTGTACAAGATAATATTTTTTTTTTTTTAAATCCTTAGCTTTCCAGCGGTATATTATACATGTATATTACTATTCTTGTGTTAAAAAACACAAAAATTGCATAAAAAAAAGATTTTGCATTATTCTCCTTTATTTTTTTATCAAATTCGCTCAACGTGCATATTTAGCTGTTTTTTATCAATGCTAACAAGATGATGTGCCTAATGGTTTGAAATCTACAAAATTAAAGGTACCCAAAAGGAAGAAAATTTAAAATTTCGGCATTTAAGCCCTGTCAGACAATTTTAATCAGAATGACACCTACATCACATTGAAGTTCATTAAATTTTACATCCACATAACGAGTTTAATAAAAAAGTGCTAGAGCCGTTTTTGAGAAAATGGTAAAAAGGTCCAAATGCATGGTATAATGTGTTTCTTCTGGTTAGCTGATTTTGATGAAAAAGTCGATGTGACATATCGAAGCTTATAGTTGCCAAAAATATAAAATTACAGTTACATAGGACTTTTTGTTTTCCTCCGGGAGTTAACACACACAGACCTTTTTGCGGGACTTGGTCATTGGTCATAGTTCCCTAAAACGTGTATTGCAGCTGAAATCTGTAATTCGAAAATTTTAACGTTCGCAATACTTTCCCTTACTATAGCATTTCCAAGTCAATTGTAACCTTTTCCAAGTCAAATGTAACTTTTTCCAAGTCAAATGTAACCTTTTCCAAGTCAAATGTAACCCTTTCCATTTCAAATGTCACCTTTTCCAAGTCAAATGTCACCTTTTCCATTTCAAATGTTACCTTTTCCAAGTCAAATGTCACCTTTTTCTTCACTTCTAGCCTTAAATATTCCGTTTTATTTATTTATTTATTGAAAAATAATTAGTTTAATTAACATTATGACTTTATTAATAATTTTGGCATATAATAATTGATATTTTTTTGGGGTCTCTTAGATATTTGATATCAAGTTCTGTTTTTTACTAGCTAATATTTAAAAAAAATTAATTATCGTCTATTTAGTTTTAAGATAGTTGCTGATTTTGATTTTTTAGAGAGGAGAGGTAGTTTTTTGGAATAATTAATGTGTTTTCGGGTATTATAATTAAATTTTTCGAGCTGTATTTTTTATCGCTCGCATGCATTTTAACTCACATTAAATTTTAATATTTTTTATTGATATAGGGATTAATGAATGTGCTTTCGGGTGGTTATGATTACGTTTTTTGAGCTGTATCTTTTATCGGTCATGCGTATTTCAACTCATATTTACTTTTAATGTTTTTTATTGATATAGGGATCAATTATTTTGCTTTCGGGTGGTTATGATAAGGTTTTTCGAGCTGTATTTTTTTCGCTCGCGCTCATTTTAACTAAAATTTACTTTTTATGAGTTTTATTGATATAGGGATTAATTAATGTGCTTTCAGGTGGTTATGATTACGTTTTTTGAGCTGTATTTTTTATCGCTCATGCGTATTTCAACTCGCATTTATTTTAATGTTTTTTATTGATATAGGGATTAATTATTTTGCTTTCGGGTGGTTATGATTACGTTTTTCGAGCTGTATTTTTTTAGCTCGCGCTTATTTTAACTAAAATTTACTTTTTATGTGTTTTATTCATATAGGGATTAATTAATGTGTTTTCGGGTTGTTATGATTACGTTTTTCGAGCTGTATTTTTTATCGCTCATGCGTATTTCAACTCGCATTTACTTTTAATGTTTTTTATTGATATAGGGATTACTTAATGTTCTTTCGGGTGGTTATGATTACGTTTTTCGAGCTGTATGTTTTATCGCTCATGCGTATTTCAACTTCTATTTACTTTTAATCTTTTTTTTTTTATAGAGATCTATCCTTGTGTTTTCGCGGGGTTATGATAATGTTTAAAAGCTTTTTTATTATCACTCGTGCGGATTTCAGCTCGCCTTTATTTTTGATATTTTTTTTATTGATATTGGGATTGATTGTTTTGTTTTTGGTTCTCATTATAACGTTGCTGGAATATACATCGTTTAGGTTTTTTTTTTATTTTTTTTAATTATTATTATTTTATAAAAGGATTAGTTATAGTTCCTTTCCTAGCGTCCTGAGTAATTTTTTTTCAACTAAATCTTTTGTAAAGGATCCGATTCCTAACTTGGTCTTACAATTATTTGATAATTTTATTGAGGAATCGTTTATTCTATTTTCGGGTGTTCTGATAACATTATTTGAACCAAATTTGTTATTGATTTTACTCATTTTAAGTTACTGTTTCTATTTCATAAATATTCGATAGAGGGATCGTTTATAGTGTTTTCGGGAATACTAATAGAGTTTATGACATTTATTTATAGCTAGTGCGCATTTTAACTTAAATGAAAAGTGATCTAGAAGAATGCGCAATCGCGATGTAATGTCCAAATCAAAAATGTAATCAGGTCCTGCAAAAAAACAATAAATAATTTTTACATCATATTATAACATAATACCTACGGTTTGTAGAAACTCCCAAGCGCATAAAAGAATAAAGTTCAAAACATGTTATGAGAATCCCCTAAAACAAAAACAAAGAAAGACCACTGCAAATGCAAGTTGAAATGAGAGCAAGCGACAATAAAAACAGCTTAAGCAACGTAATCACAAGACCCGAAAAGATGATTACAAACGTCTATAACAATAAAAAATATCAAAAGTAAATCCGAATTGAAATACGCATAAGCGATAAAAGATACAACTCAAAAACGTAATCATAACCACCCAAAAGCACATTAATTATCTCTATATAAATTAAAAACATAAAAAGTAAATTCGAATTAAAATGCGCGGGAGCGATAAATAAATAAAACTAAAAAACATAATTATAGGACTCGAAAACACAATTTTCAACACCTATATCAATATGAAACATAAAAAGTAAATTTTAATTAAAATAAGCGAGAGCGATAAAAAATACAGCTCGAAAAACGTAATTATAGCCCCCCAAAAGCAAAATAATTAGTTCCTATATCAATAAAAAATATTAAAAGTAAATGCGAGTTGAAATACGCATAAGCGATAAAAGATACAGCTCAAAAAACGTTATCATAACCACCCGAAAGCACATTAATTAATCCCTATATCAATAAAACACATAAAAAGTAAATTTTAGTTAAAATAAGCGCGAGCGAAAAAAATACAGCTCGAAAAACGTAATCATAACTACCCGAAAGCACATTAATTAATCCCTATATCAATAAAACACATAAAAAGTAAATTTTAGTTAAAATAAGCGCGAGCGAAAAAAATACAGCTCGAAAAAACGTAATCATAACTACCCGAAAGCACATTAATTAATCCCTATATCAATAAAACACATAAAAAGTAAATTTTAGTTAAAATAAGCGCGAGCGATAAAAAATACAGCTCGAAAAACGTAATCATAACTATCCGAAAGCACATTAATTAATCCCTATATCAATAAAACACATAAAAAGTAAATTTTAGTTAAAATAAGCGCGAGCGATAAAAAATACAGCTCGAAAAACGTAATCATAACCACCCGAAAGTACATTAATTAATCCCTATATCAATAAAACACATAAAAAGTATATTTTAGTTAAAATAAGCGCGAGCGAAAAAAAATACAGCTCAAAAAACCTTATCATATCCACCCGAAAGCAAAATAATTAATCCCTATATCAATAAAAAACATTAAAAGTAAATATGAGTTGAAATACGCATGACCGATAAAAGATACAGCTCAAAAAACGTAATCATAACCACCCGAAAGCACATTAATTAATCCCTATATCAATAAAAAACATTAAAATTTAATGCGAGTTAAAATGCACGCGAGCGATAAAAAATACAGCTCGAAAAATTTAATTATAATACCCGAAAACACATTAATTATTCCAAAAAACTACCCCTCCTCTCTAAAAAATCAAAATCAACAACTATCTTAAAACTATATAGACGATAATTAATTTTTTTAAATATTAGCTAGTAAAAAACAGAACTTGATATCAAATATCTAAGAGACCCCAAAAAAATATCAATTATTATATGCTAAAATTATTAAAAAAGTCATAATATTAATTAAACTAATTATTTTTCAATAAATAAATAAATAAAACGGAATATTTAAGGCTAGAAGTGAAGAAAAAGGTGACATTTGACTTGGAAAAGGTAACATTTGAAATGGAAAAGGTGACATTTGACTTGGAAAAGGTGACATTTGAAATGGAAAGGGTTACATTTGACTTGGAAAAGGTTACATTTGACTTGGAAAAAGTTACATTTGACTTGGAAAAGGTTACAATTGACTTGGAAATGCTATATATATTTCATATATAGGTAAGTGAAAGTAAAAAGTATTAACACTCCTTCTGTTTTTTTTTAAATTTAATATTTATCATAATATCCGTTGGCATCTATTATTGCTTGTAAACGTCTCGGAATTAAGATGACGAGGTTTTTAATTAAATTCGCTTTAATTTGTTCCCATTCTTGCTGTAATAGATATTTGAGGTGGTGTCTTTCGGTTATTTTGTGTTTTCGAACATTTTAATCTAAAATATGACACAAATTTTCAATTATTTTTAAACCAGGAGACTGTGGAGGGATATGAAGTTGTCGGTGAATGTTAAATAATATTAACCACTCTTTAGTTTTGTTTTCTATATGTTTCGGATCATTATCATGCATAAATATAAACCGATCCTGAATTCCTAATTTGGCTGCACTGGCAAGCAGATTATGGCGCAAAATCTTGGCATGGCTTCCTGCATTTAAAATCCCTTCAACAGGTACGAGCTTTCCTACACTATTATAAATCATGCATCCCTAAACCATTGCACTCCCTCCTCTATGTTTTACAGTAACTAGTAACAGTCAATAGTTTAAAATATTTTATAATACTGATTGAAAAAAACATTATTATACTCAAGAATACAAACAAAAGCAACTAAACAAACATATTGTACAAATACTTTATTCCTTGTATTTATATTATTTTTGAATAAATTTTTATTCTGATCAATATTATTGATTGAATTTATACTGTTTTTTAACAAGTATTAATTGTAATATTTATAAATTAAATTCAAACTAGTTTATTATGGTTTATACTTATTATATAAAGAAAAGAAAAGATGTGCAATTACTTTCTTCGGTCACTGTAAATTAAGTAACAAGAGGAAATTAGGCTGGGTAGTGATCAAATTAATAACAATGCATTAGTATAACCTACTTATTGCTTTCCTGACGTTTCGACCTACATCGGAGGTCATAATCAGGGCTAAAAAACAAATACAGAAAGTGTATATCAACTTGTAGGAGAAACAACAATTAAAAATGAACAAAAAAGAAGAATATTGCGAATTATAATAATAGTTTAAAAAATGTACCATATGATACTAATATGTACATGAATTATACGTAGAGGAAGAAAATGTGTAAAATCTAAGAATAGAAAGTAATGGGTAAAATAAAAAAGAGTAACTAAATTAAAACTATAAAACAATGAGCCTGAATTATATGAAATAATAATAAATGAATTATTACAATATATCTAAATCAACCATGAAACATAAATTAAAAGGTAATTGTTATTAAGAATTGAATTTTTTTATTTTTCTTACCCTGTGGTTTTATTTTCGAACAAAATACAAATACAAATGTAATATGTATAGATGTCACATTTTGTCCTTTTGTTACCCGGAGGTATTCTAAAGAGGATTGCTATATGCGCTGGATGCACAAGTAATCTTTCAAGGGCTTCTTCTATGCCTTTATTTATCCATTAAATAATTGATTGAGATTGAGAATTGAATTAGAGTGAATTGTGAAAAATATGTTAATTGAAACAACTTAAACATACGAGTATAATGACTTAATTTATTCTATTTTTTGTGATTTTTTATTTTAGTGTTGATAATAGGGACAAGGTCCCGAAACGAAGATACTTGACAATTTAAGAAAATGTTTTAATTAAATAAATATATAGGAAGCTAAAGGTGCTCATTTATAAAAATAAAAATTACGACGATTTTCAGTAACATGGTTGTACAGAAAAATTAAACAATCAGTTGTCAAGTTAATATTAAGTAAAAGTACGGATAAAGTGGAAATATTTAGTTTCGTAAGGTAATGAGAAAGAACAGATAAGTATGTTTAAGATCATTTTTTAAATTATTCCTTCTCATACATGTTGTTTTACCCTTATTGTATTCCTTTTTTTAAGCCCTAAAAATGAATTACAAGTTTGGTCGAAAACAATAAATAGCTGAGACTATTTCATTTTTTTTCTTTCTTTAACCATCACAGGGAATTATTTAAACCTTAGGCTGACAAGGATCAACTATTCATCATAAATTTAGTGCCATCAAGAAAAAAAAATGTCATATCACTATATTTCATTTTTTATTTACCCTACGTCGCCTTTGAAAGCTGTACGGGGGTTTCTAGGGTCAGGGAGGATATTTTATAACCTTCTATATATCTGTTGTGATTGTGATTCTATACCGAACTGTTGTGATCTTGCATTAAACACGTTGGAACCCTCAACAGTGTCGCCCCGCCTCACGGAGTGTAAGCAGCTAACACAGTCCCGCCTCAAGGGAAAAAAACTAGATATTTACCCCGGCGTTACCGTGCTAAACAAAGTTGTTCGTTCCGGTATAGTAAAAATGATCAGGTGACACGGTAAGTCGAATATAGTGAAAAAGGTGCTGTGATATTGCTAGCACTAATTTATTATAAATATATTGTATATTAAAAGTGACATCGACTATCATTATGACAATGCAGAGAGTTCAATTGAAAAACTTCAATCTTTTTTTTCTTTGACTTCTTGCTTTATGGCTTTATTGTAATGAAAGAGAACAATGAAGTAGTCCTTAATGTCACGCCGAAAACTTTTGACAAGGGCTGTCAAACTTTCCTCTTGCGTAGCCTCCATTAAGTTCTCGTCAGGAACTACTTCACTTATTGTATGTAAAATTACATTTATTTGGCGTAATTTGGGAAACCGATTTTCAGTTGTGAAGTTGGACGAAATGTTAAACAAAATGAAGTATATACATACGTTGTCTATCCAGATATGAATAAGTACCAAAAAAGGTTTTTCTCTTGAAAACTTGACATACTTCAAACGGAACGTTGCATGACTTAGAACTATTAAAAACTGTTTTATTTTTTACTTGGAACCAAAAGCGATCAATCACGTCGCGGCATGTTCTTCAAAGTTCGAGCTCTTACAAAACACACCAAGGCTTGCACATAAAATAGGAAACTTATTTGTAAACAGCTCATGGTAAAATGAATTACGCCCCCGAGTTCTGAGTAGAATCATATTGCAGTCTAAATACAGCTGGCAAAACAAGAGAAACAGGTCCCAGTATAAGTCCAATAACGCAGGGAGTGCCACGATGGAAAAACAATGGCATACAGTAGCCTGGGATGAGGGAGCTCTATATTTCTGGGGTTATTATTGAAAAAGATATTATATAGAATAAGAATACCGGAAAACAAGCACTAAGGCGTTCTTTATACTGAAAGTGTATGCTAGGAAGGTAGAGAGAGTGGAAGCCACTTAGAATAGGGATTTTATAAAAAAAGATTTTCGAAATTTTGTTTTCAAATTCCAGTTTTCAACGAAAATACACGTTTTATGGTCCCCTCAGTCCAAATGACCAAGTCCCGCAATAACGTCTGTGTGTGTGATAACTCCTGCGCGTAAACGAAAAGTCCTATGAAACTGAAATTTCATATTTAAGACAAATATACGCCCGAGGTGTTACAGAAACGTTTTCATCAAAAATCAGCTAACCAGAAGAGCCACTTTATCCCATGCATTTTGCACATTTTTTACGATTTTCTCAACAACGGCTCTAATGATTTTGATTAAACTCGCAATATCGGTGTTAAATTTAATGGGCTTTAATATCGTGTAGGTTTTATTTTTATTCAAATATTTTCACAGAGCTTAACTGTCGATATTTTAAATTTTCTTCCTCTAAAGTACCTTTAATTTTGTAGATGCTAAAAAAATAACGGCATAAGCTTGTTATCAACGATAAAAAAAAACACAGGTAAATATATAAGTTGAACGAATTAGATATTTAAATAAAGTAAAAAACGGAAAACATATTCTTTGAATGCAATTTTTTGTTTTTGGGCATAAGAACAGTAATATACATGCTGGAAAGTTTAAGATTTTATCTTATACACAAGCTTATAAAAGTTAATAAAGGGAAATGAAAAGCCAATAAAACTAACTAATTATTTTACATAATAATGTAATAGATTCTTAATAAAACACATGCTTCTGCGAAAATTCAATTTAATCAGTTCTATAATAGTTTCACTTATTTTTATCGCTGACTGTATTTGAAAATTCTTAAATGGATTTTAAAAACGTAGGTAAGTGAAAGTCGTGTGTTGCCCGCACCAGATTTTTTTGTTAGACATTATGAGTTAAACATAAATCAACAGAAAATATTATTGAGGGAAAATTCTTGACTTATTTTAGATTATAATTAAATTAAAATAAATATTGATCTTTAATAACAGGACCTTTACCTTCTAAATTACTACTTCTCACTACCCTCCTTGTTTACGCCACTATTATTGTTTTCCTCATTTTAGTCATTGTGGATATAATTAGTTGACCGTTAAGAATTACTGGAAGGAATTAGACCGGGTGGCGGTCATTAAATGAATCAACTAAATAGTTTCAACTATTTTATTTTTTGCCAACGTTTCGATCCCCATTGCGGGTCATCATCAGGGCGTGTTGTAGGCGAATGGAAACTCTACTCAGATTCCATTCGCCTACAACACGCCCTGATGATGACTCGCAATGGGGGACGAAACGTTGGCAAACAATAAAATAGTTGAAACTATTTAGTTGAATCATTTAATGACCGCCACCCGGACTAATTCCTTCCTGCAGTTCCTCATTTTAATTTTATTGTTTACTTTTCTCAATTCCTTCACAACCCTAGGACTTTTTTAATTACTATCATCATTAATTATCAAATTTTTACTTTATCTAAATGTGTATGTGTAGGTCCATGTGTGGTGAGTTTAGCGCGAAAACTAAAAGTCGTATGGAACTAAAATTTCATATTTTAGGCTACTATACCAGAAGAGCCACTTTATACCATGCACCTTTTAACGATTTCCTCAAAAACGGCTCTAACGATTTTGATTAAACTTTCTGTATCGATGTAAAACTTAATCAATGTGGGTTTCATTCTGATTGAAACCGTTTGACAGAGCTTGAAACGCCATTTAATTTTTTGTTTCATTTAAAAGAAACTTTAATTGCGTATTTTTTGCAAATATAACTATATTTTCTTTTTAGCAATTGATAAAGAAATGATAAATATATAAGCTGAAAGTATTCAATAAACAACTAAAGGAGAAAAGAGCAAACATATTTTCAATATTATTGTTAGCTCTCTAATAATCAGATCAATTTAGATTTTAAAAGATGAATATACTATTTAATATTTCATATTCTCCAGCCATGTTTTAAAAAAATATAATTCTTTATAATTGTATCTTGTTTTAATAAGGGTCTACAACTTTAACAGTTCAACAGTCGGTGATTTCGTGACCACATGTTCTTTCTTTTTTATAATAATGTTCAATCAATTTCATATATTTTTTAAATTTATTTATTTATTTCAACATGTTGCAAAAAAAAAAAAAAAAAAAAAAAAAAAAAAAAAACTGTAAAGCATCCAAATACAATACATCTGATTCCAAAATTTTATTTCGTAAACATCACGGAGAATATCATTACATACATGTTATCTTCTCTTTTTATGTAAACTGATGATTTTAAACAATGATTAACCAAGGAAAATTCAAGTTATGAACGAAATTATGAAATCATATCACCTAGAATGTATAAAGATATATTTCTTTAAATCTTATGAAAGAACCCCGACTGTGTCATGTATTTTTTTATCCACTCATTTCAACCACGTGCAAAGGGAGACCGAAAATAGAAGGAAAATCTAACGGCTGAGCGTGGTATCGATCTAATCACTTCCTTGCACAGCCGTTGGTTCAGAAACAGTACGAACTCTAACAGTACTAAAACCAATACCAACTCTAAATAGGTAGAATAGAATAAGGCTCTTAGAGATGTTAACTTTTAGTAAAATCCTCAATAAAATATCGTATTAACTGTTATACGTACAGTGATGAAAAAGGTATTTCCCAGAATAAATTTTGTTAATTTTATTATATAAATATCATATCAAAAAGATATGATATACATTATCTTCATCGTGTATACCTTCAAAACTTTTTTTTTTAATGCACCTTCAATGTATACCACTAAGTATACTGGAAAACTGCCAAGGATGAAGGAATACTGAGGAGGAAGTTTTAAATAAATGAACTTTTCATTTAACCTACTTCCGAATTTTCACATTACTAGTTTCTATAAATTTTTAATCACATCAACATAATTTTCAATATAACAAACTATATTTGAGAAAGCATATTAATATTTTACCCGAGAAGTTATAAAAGAGAAAATATAAACTACTTTTGACATAAAATAAGGCATTGTGTCAGGAAGGCAATATCTTGATTCGAATAATTGTTTCAATCAAGAAGATTGATAATTATTAAAGTTATTTTAACTAGCATAAAATATTATAACCATGGACAATAAGACTTTGCAATTTTTCATAATATCACTAGATGATACTATAAAAATATTTTCTTTACTTTTATGCACTTCAATTACATACACACACACACATACATATATATATATATATATATATATATATATATATATATATATATATATATATATATATATATGTATACAAATATGTATAAATATATATGAAACTACACATAGCAATGAAACTATATATATAAACCGTCTGAATGTTTGAATTTCGCCAATATCACTACAGTCATTCGCAAATATCATAACGCTGATAACTATAACTTCTTAACTGCGTCGCACTTTGCCCATTACTCTGCAGCATTAAAAAAGTAATAATAATGCTTACTAAATCTTAATCTAGACAAAAGAGACTGTCTAGTCTAAAAGACGAGTACAAGAAAAATAAAACCTTTATATATGCGAGATATTTATCTATTGATAAAACCCCGAGATTTCAACTGATTTTCCTAAAACATCAATATTCTATTTGTTCATCTTAGTGAAAATCTGATAAATCATTAATTCAAAGGATTATGAAGCTGTATTTATTGAAGAATATATGAAGACTAGATGTTGCCCGCGACTTCGTCTATTTCTGTTATTATGATAGCGATTAAGAAGTTTTTAAAATAATATATATTAAAGTGTTTCTGCGTAAATGATATTTTTATTGGGTTGATGCAAAATTAATGCAGGTTTCCTCTATTGCAATATCTTAATTCCAATTGTGTAAACAAAGCTAATCCTAACATTGATCATTATTATACCAAAACAAACCTTATCTAATACCCTCTCTTTCACCATGAATTTGTTGAGTAAAATCGTTTTGTTCAGTGTGTTCAAAGGTCTTAAATCGAAAATGTCAAAGTGCGATTTTCGTCAAATTTATTTTTACGAATTTAAATTAGGGCGCAGCGCTGCGCAAACGGCTCGTAATATTAATGAAGTGTGGGGTCAGGGGGCTATTAATGAGTGCACGGTGCAGCGTTGGTTCCAGAAGTTTCGCAGAGGAGATTTCGACCTCGAAGACAAGGAAGGTCGGGGCCGTCATCTTGCTCAGGACAACGACCAGCTGAGGTCAAAAGTGGAAGAAGACCCAACCAAAACCACACGAGAAATGGCGGCGGAACTCGGAACTCAAAAATTGCAACGTCTTTGCCCAGCATTGATGAATCGGAAGGGGCCGATCCTGCTCCACGATAACGCCAGACCACACGTTGCACAACCAACGCTTCGACGACTGCACGAGTTGGGCAACGAAGTTCTCCAACATCCGCCTTATTCACCTGACCTCTCTCCTACAGACTTCCACTTTTTCAGGCATCTGGACAACTTTTTGAGGGAGAAAAATTTTCAAAACCAGGACGACATTGAAAATTCTTTTCGTGATTTCATTGAGTCCAGGGATTCGGATTTTTTTTCTGGTGGAATAAGAAAGCTTGTTGAACGTTAGCAAAAGTGCATTGATTCAGATGGAAATTATTTTGATTAAATATATATGGTTAAAGTAAAGATATGGCGTATTTACAATACCTACTAAAAACCTGCATTAATTTTGCATCAACCCAATAGTTTTATTTCCTTGTGGTAGAAGAATATACTGATTTTCTCCGCAACCCGATTTTGACGACGCGACATATAGTTTGCCGTGTGAAAAGCAGTCTTGACGTAAATCGATTCCTACGTGTTTAAATGTTTGTCCCTGTGTTTTCTTAATTGTTATGGTAAAAGATAATTTAACGGGAAATTGAATTCTTTTAAAATTAAAAAGTGAATCATTTGGATTGAAATGCGAAGTTAATTAATTTTCCCCGATTTTTCCAGATTTTCCACTAATTCTTCGCTCCAATTGGTCGCAGCATGATGTTATATAGCCAAAAGCGAACTAGTAGTTTCTGAGATTAGCGCATTCAAACAAACATATTCTCCAGCTTTATAATATTAGTATAGATAATACTCCATTAATTTAAAAAAAAAACACTATTTCCATATCTTGGAAATCTTGTATCATATATATGTTTTTTATATTCACGAAAGGATAGAGAATAACTGGCCAAAAAATGTCGAGCGGCAAGGTCTGGATGATTTCGAATGGACTGACCCATAAGTGAATTCATCCGTTTTTTGAAATAATGTAAAAAGGTTTAATGTGATTCTCCTATTTCGCTGATTTTGTTTAAAATATTCAGCTCTTTAAATAATAAGTATCACTTCTATGCAACTTATCGTTTTCGAGTCAGAATAACCACGTACAGACACATACCTTTTTGTGGTACTTGGTCATTTAGCCTTAGTGGACCCTTAAACGTTTATTTCCAGTAAAAACCGAATTATAAAATTTTCACTACCGGAGTACTTTATTTTAGAATAGCATAGAAAAAAAGTTTTTATTCTGGGACTTAGTCCCTTAAGAATAACATGAAATTTACAAATAAAGGTAGCACATCTGGCCAGAAAACATTCGATAGATAAATTATTTAGATAGGTAAAAAAGTTAGAGAATGAAATTTATATAAATTTATGTACATAAACACATGTATGTACAAAAGAAAATAAAAACCATAAAGTAAATAAATACAGTAAATGGACGGTAAAAAACAAATAATTTTGACCAGAAACAAAAAAAAAATATATATATATATATATATATATATATATATATATATATAAAATTAAAAAGGTATATATAAGATATTCAGTCATTATTATGATTCAATTTTAATGAAAAATATAATTTAAAATTAAAAATCAACAAGGGTCAGTTTGGGATAATAGGTGTTGGAAAAGGCGATATTTGAATGTGAATTAGGAAGAAGCATGACGTATATTGGATGGAATGGAATTCCAGAATGCAATGGAACGGGCAAGAAAGAATCGATCTAAAGCCTTCGATCGATTCTTTCTAGCCTGTTCTGGGTGATGGCATATAAAGGTCGGAATGCCGCGATCTTGTTTCAAGCAAGTGGATTGAGGATTTAAATTGATGGAGGCTGTGGAAATAAGAAGGATGCTGGGATTTTATTGTTTGGTAGAGTAATGACCTAAGGAAGTACTGTCTGCGTATGGAAGGGAGGAGCCAGTTTAACTCGGCATAGCGGTGGGTCACGGGAGACCGCCTCGAGGTAGCCAAAACAAATCGTAAAAACAATTGACACTTTAATTTTAATTTTTACTATATATTTAATATTTAATAATTTTACTATATATTTCATAAATAGACAATTAAAAGAAAACAAAAATAATAAAGGAGGATTAGAACAGTTGTGTATAATTAACAGTGAATATAAAGAGGATAAGAACCATAATAAATAAAGTAAATGTTTGGTTAAATGGTAAATAAAGAAAACTAAATGTAAAGAAGAAGAGACATGTGTTTCTAGTCCTGCCCGCTTCCTTGATTACTAGGAGTGTAGACATTGATGAGCGACCCACCAACCAAACACAGAGTGGATCACAGTACTGGCTAAACAAATAGGAAGGGACTTAGAGGCCACTGTCGGCGGCTAGTACTCCTTTCTTCTGATTAACGATGCTTCTCAGTTGTCAATACCAGTTAGTTTGTTTGGACTTAGAAGGGACATGAAGACAAATGTTAAGTTCAAGTTTAAATCTAAAGCCCTTCAATCAAGCCTGTGATGGAGAATTTATATTTTACGATGTATGTTTGGATTTAAAAATTAGAAATTGAAGAACCCTACTATACTATAGCTAACGCAGCTTCTGTTTGAATTAGGTTAGACTCAGAATTTATGGACATTAACACCTAAGGTCTTGAGGGCCCTTTTATATATTGTTTAGAGATATTTAAAAAATATCAGAAGAACCAATTTTACATTTTTAATAACTAAATAAATAACTATACAATAATTTATTTATTTCTTTTTTTTACATTATGGAAAGTATTTAGGAAAGGGAATTTTACAAGAAACAGATAATAATCCACAAATACTAAATATATTTTTATGATTACTATATTAAACACGGTGTTGTGAAGTTTCCAAATATATTAGGAATTTATTTTCCAAATATATAAATTATTCCATTGGCAATACCACTTATTTTAGAAATTATTGAGGTCATTAAAAGATAGTATATTTACAACCGCTACTTAAATATTATATTTAAAGGTGCTTAATTAGCAATTAAGAGCAGATTGTTTTTCAAATTATTGAGGTACTAAACTATAGAGGATTATTTCTCTCTACTTAGAGAGAAAGAGAAATTCCTCAAGCTTTTACTTCTTCCAAGTACTTACTTAGGTGTTCAAAAGTCGATTCTTTGAAACTTTTCCTTCGCGTGACGAAGCCAATAAAAGCGCGTGACCTAGTGCTAGATACTCCAGAGTTGGGTACTTAAGGCAATCCCATACTACCAAATCGGATTTATTTCTCAAACTTTTCGAATTCCATTTATCCAGATAATGTCATAATTTAATTCTCAACGGTAAACTAACTATATTCGTTATCCTTATAGTTTACGTTTATTTATTTTTGAAAAAATTGACATCCGAGATTTATCAATAGTCTTTCCATTCTTCTGATATACTCTTAAGGAGGCTTCCCGTAGAATCCAAGAATATATCAATAGCATTAACCGTTGTGCTTAGGAAAATAAACTGAGTCTGAATCCACCGAAAACAAAGGCAATCCTCATTGGCTCAAAACCTTCTCTCCATTCGCTTCCTTACTACCCATTACTCTTTCTCAATTAAATTCCTGTCATATTCCAAAACTCCATAAAAAATCTAGGAGTTATGTTCGATCAAAACTTAACGTGGAGTAACCATATTTCCCAAATTACCAGAAAATCCATCTCTATCCTCAAACTGCTCCAAAGTTTCCGTGGCTCTTTTCCCAGAAGTACCCGTCATCTCTTAATGTCTTATCTCATGCTTCCCCACTTTGACTAAGTATATGAGGTACTCAGTGGCGAAACGAAATGATGTTAAAAAGTTTGATGAACAGGTTTATAAGATTTATGTACTGCTTCTCCAGACAGTCACATGTCTATCACTGGTATTCTTAAAGGTGGCTATATCACGAATCCCAAAGAAAATACGCACTTGGTATCTTCCAATTCCAATCCTTTGGAGACAGAAATATTTGCCCTCCTTACTCCACGCTCTCCCGTGCACAACCTAATTACTAGATATTTTCCTAGAAGTACCCGTCATCTCTTTACGTCTTCTCTCATACTTCCCCACTTCGACTATGGATGCCTAGTAGACGGGGGACTCCTTCCTATATCTTTGACCTCTTAACCCCGGGCTCTTCCGTTCATACCCTAAATACAAGATCCCAACCAATCGATCTATATCTACCCTCTCCTAAAACAGCATCCTTTGAAAAGTCCTTTATCATCCATTCTACCATACCTTGGAACTCTTTGACCTTCTCCCTCAGAATATTGTCATTCCTAACCTCTTTCAAACACCAATTATTTATCCACCTCCTCAAAAATCAATCTTCCTCAAATATGTGATACATTTCGACTTTGATAGTACATAACTAAACTCATTTGATGTTATCTGGTTTTATTTATATTAAAATTCTATAATTACTTAACTAAATAATTATGTATTAAATGAAGCCAGACGAATTGGACTTCTTCTTTTCACTGTCAATTATACATAGGGGACGAAATGTCCTAGAATAAAATTATTTTCCATTCCTTCATCAATTCAATAAGTCAATTCAGAAACAGGATTCAAATAGGAATAAATGGAACATGTAATTTTACATATTAATTTTTTTTAAAACTTGTTTCCGTTCTTTGGAAGGTCTTTCGAGAGCAGCCTAGGCTAGAAATCGAATCAGAATTGTAAGTCAACAGAAATACTTTAGATTTATGTTTACTTTGTGCATCACAGGTTGAGGCTTATCAATGTGTTTGTTTTCATTCCATAGCTCGCGCGTTGCCAAGTCTGGATTACTCTGAACAGGAGAAACCAATTCGTTTTGTAATAACACACAGTATGTTTTAAATAGATAACACTTATATTTACTAGTTCTCTTTTTTTTTTTGTTCCTTAATATAATAAACTTAGAGCATTATATTCGGCTGACATTTCCTTATTAACTTTCTTAAAATTTTGATTTACGCAAAAAAATATTTAAAATTATAAAATAAAATATGAAAAATATGGAACGCCCAACACACGACTTTCCACTTTAATTGATAAAATCAATTTAGATAAATGAATCAATAAAGATAAAGTTTAAAAGAATCATATTTAGTTTTGTTGATTGATGACAAACATAAACACTGTATGAAGTAGCTAGTATTAAATAAAGTATTACGTTTTTATTGTATGCAGAAGTTTTTAAGAGACTTTGTGAACTCGAAATTAAAAAAAGAGTTTATTAATTTAAAGAACATTTAAAAACTAGTAGAAAGTAGATTGAATTTAAATTTACTATCCAAAAGTATTTCCAAGTTACTTTTTCTAGGTTAATAAATCGTTTATAGCAATTGGGAAACTTTTTTCTTTTCTAATACCCCTAATAGAAAATTCTGAATTTCTACTTTTCACATTTAATGAAAGAGTTATTTATGTACGTTCAATATAAAAATAATTTACTAACAAAAATTTCTCCCTGACTGGAAAAAAAAAAAAACAATAGATCGCGGATAGGTCAATCTTTGATCTACTAATGTTTCCAGATAGGAAAAAATTGAGTTAGCGGATTCATAACTAATTGAATTAACAAAGTTGGGATGAAATAAGGGTTGTAACTTGATTTATTTTCATTAATTACAATATAGCTCCTATACTGTATGTCCTAGCGACAAATAATATATATTGAAATAACTAGAAATTTTTAATGCGAGAAACACCAAACACAGCCCTATTGACAAACAGCGAACCAATACAGCTCCAACACCTAATAAATGTTGCAAAACGTGACTCGTTTCATTGGAACCAATATAGATCCTCAACGGAAAGGTCCTTGCGACAAATGTTACATAACAAAAAATTTTCTCCTCAACATTTCTGACGCGGGAACTGTCGTCAAATTTCCGATCTGGGCAAAACCGACATAATGTGTCAAACTGAGATTGAAAAAACGTTACACAATAAAAATTCCAGGCCTCCAGTCAAAAGACATGTACATGCTAAAAAATATGCAAGATAGAAATGTGACTGTTCAAAACCTGAAGGAACGTGATACAAAGCTTATAATTACTAATCGGCAAAACAGGATCCGTTTAGTCGTTCAGAATGGTATACTTCCTATACCTTCCACAGACTCAAAAAGTACTATAGCATAAAAGCTCAAATATCTCTTGAATAGAGCGCATTAACAAATATTTAAATATTAATATTAATTTCGAAATTACAAAACATTACTTCTACTTAAAATATTTTTCTTGACATTCACCCATTAAAGTACATTTCAAGACAATTGCTACTAATCATTCACACTGTATGATTAGATAAATGAAACTTATTAAATAAAATTATTAATTTTTATCGTACGCAGAAGTTCTAAGAGAACTCAAAAACTAGAGATACTTCTGTAAATCTTAATATTCAACCATAAAAGTACAATACATATTTTCTAATTTTTCTATTTTTTAACCATTGCAAACAAACATTCATTCTATTATATTAAGTGATAAAGTAAGTTTATTAATATAAAGTAATAAATTAATAAGTAAAAATAATTTTTAAAGACATTTTATAACGCTGACTAAATTTAAATGCACTATCTAAAAATCTTTCAAAGAATATTTGTCATTAATATATCAATATTTTAATAACAAATATGCAGTGATACGATTTCGTACACAAACCTACATACTATTGCAGTTTTTACTAACGTAATTTTTATTATTTCTTTGTCAAGCTGAAAATAAGTCGGTATTTGATCACCCTGACAATATCCTATAAGTTATCTATTATACATTGAATTAATTTAAAGCACATTAATTACTCAAATAACGTTATAGTCCAAGAGCTGGGGTCAAAAAATTCCTGTTATAAGAAATGTGGTCTTCAAATTTTAGCCAACGTGTACAACAACATTTTTTTGTCTGCCACCTCAAACTGGACGGAATAAAAAAAAAAATCAAAAACATATTAGACCGTTGAGTCTCTCTCCAGTTCCGTCACATCCGTCTACATTCAAACACACTCGGCATTAACATTTACCTTTATTTCTATTCTTACGGTCATTATATGCAGCTTTTCTAGTTTATTCTACGTAAATTTTATCTTCCCAAGCTAAAGTAAAATTTACGAACATGATAGGAAAATTCTTAACAAGTATAAACTGATTTCCTTCCGCCTAGAATACAAACTTTCGAAAAAGCACTGCTTAAAAGCTGTCGTACTGACACCATACCGTAAAAGAAACTCCTGACGAAGCTTTTATTACCAAGCCATCGACATGTGAGAGGTTAAGAAAGTACACACTTCCCAGATCCCTACGTCTCAGTTACATCATCAAAACATCCTTCAGTAGACAAAGTATATATAATCTCAAATTTCCAATCACATGAAGAAACATTCACCTAACTACTTTATTATTTTCGTAATGTATTAAATAACAATACTGTTTAAAAACGAGAAAAAAACGCTGCAAATTATTATAGAATGGTTTGCTTGTTTATTTATTGAACGCCACTATATGCTACTGTGGCTAATCGGACGATGTTGCAGTTGGAGTCCTTAATTTTGCTTATCCAGGTTTAATCAGGATAGGGATGTTTTACGACACCTCCTAAGGACAACTAACTCAGGATTTATTACATATTGGTTTATTATTTCCTAATTATTAGGGTATAACAGTTTATATAGCTGTATTTTTTTCATTTCCTTTTATTTTTTCCATTTCTTTAAAAATAACTGATTTTTGGGCGTATATATATATATATATATATATATATATATATATATATATAAAGGTAATAGTAGTATATATAGTAGTATAGTATAGTAGTATAGTAGTATATATATATATATATATATATATATATATAAAGGTAATAGTAGTATATATAGTAGTATAGTATAGTAGTATATATATATATATATATATATATATATAGCATTTCCAAGTCAAATTCAACCTTTTCCAAGTCAAATTCAACCTTTTCCAAGTCAAATTCAACCTTTTCCATGTCAAATTCAACCTTTTCCAAGTCAAATTCAACCTTTTCCATTTCAAATTCAACCTTTTTCGATTTCAATAAAATAATAAAAATCAAATTAACATGATTTTATGTTTTTATGGTTATTTTAATTACACGTTATTTTTTTAACCCTTGTGGCTTGTTAAATGTTCCCAGGGGCCTTTTTACAAATAATTAGTCCCGATTATAATAATAAGTATAACCGATACATTAATTTTTAGACATTTTCGATACAAGATCTGGTAGTCGGATTAGCGGGGTTCGTTTTATTTTAGTTTTATAATCGCGGACGAAAATATTATCAATAGAGGTTTATTTTAACTTTTTCGTATTTATTGGATAGTAGGCTCAGTAGATGCGTCCCCAAAGGTTCATTAACGATTACACTATTAATTTTAATCGCGCTCGCTCAAATATATGTTTATTATAACTTTTTCGTATTTTTTGGATACAAGGCTCAGTAGCTCCGTTCCCAAAGGTTCGTTACCGATTACACTATTAATTTTAATCGCGCTCGCTCAAATATGGGTTTATTATAACTTTTTCGTATTTATTGGATACGAGGCTAAGTAGCACCGTTCCCAAAGGTTCGTTACCGATTACACTATTAATTTTAATCGCGTTCGCTCAAATATAGGTTTATTATACCTTTTTCGTATTTATTGGATACAAGGCTCAGTAGCTCCGTTCCCAAAGGTTCGTTACCGATTGCACTATTAATTTTAATCGCGCTCGCTGAAATATGAGTTTATTATACCTTTTTCGTATTTATTAGATACAAGGCTCAGTAGCTCCGTTTCCATAGGTTCGTTACCGATTACACTATTAATTTTAATCGCGCTCGCTCAAATATAGGTTTATTATACCTTTTTCGTATTTATTGGATACAAGGCTCAGTAGCTCCGTTCCCAAAGGTTCGTTGCCGATTGCACTATTAATTTTAATCGCGCTCGCTCAAATATGGGTTTATTATAACTTTTTCGTATTTATTGGATACAAGGCTCAGTAGCTCCGTTCCCATAGGTTCATTACCGATTACACTATTAATTTTAATCGCGCTCGCTCAAATATGGGTTTATTATAACTTTTTCGTATTTATTAGATACAAGGCTAAGTAGCTCCGTTCCCAAAGGTTCGTTACCAATTAAACTATTAATTTTAATCGCGCTCGCTCAAATATGGGTTTATTATAACTTTTTCGTATTTATTGGATAGTAGGCTCAGTAGATGCGTTCCCAAAGGTTCGTTACCGATTACACTATTAATTTTAATCGCGCTCGCTCAAATATAGGTTTATTATACCTTTTTCGTATTTATTGGATACAAGGCTCAGTAGCTCCGTTCCCAAAGGTTCGTTACCAATTACACTATTAATTTTAATCGCGCTCGCTCAAATATGGGTTTATTATAACTTTTTCGTATTTATTGGATAGTAGGCTCAGTAGATGCGTTCCCAAAGGTTCGTTACCGATTACACTATTAATTTTAATCGCTCTCGCTCAAATATGGGTTTATTATAACTTTTTCATTTTATTGGATACAAGGCTCAGTAGCTCCGGTCCCAAAGGTTCATTACCGATTACACTATTAATTTTAATCGCGCTCGCTAAAATATGGGTTTATTATAACTTTTTCGTATTTATTAGATACAAGGCTAAGTAGCTCCGTTCCCAAAGGTTCGTTACCAATTACACTATTAATTTTAATCGCGCTCGCTCAAATATGGGTTTATTATAACTTTTTCGTATTTATTGGATACAAGGCTCGGTAGCTGCGTTGCGGGGGGTTCTATTCCGATTATTTAATTTATTTTATGTGCGCTCGCTCAAGAAGAAGTTCATTTTAACTTTATCGTATTTATTGGCTACTAGGCTCAGTAGCTGCGTTCCCGAATGTTCGTTACCGAAAACACTATTAATTTTAATCGCGCTCGCTCAAGAAGAGGTTTATTTTAACTTTTTCGTATTTACTGCATAGTAGGCTCAGTCGCTGCGTAACCAAGGACTCGTTACAGATTATACTATATAATTTAATTGCGCTAACTCAAGTGGAGGTTTATCAAATAAAAATGGACGTACAAAATCGTTCTGTTTAGCTGATTATTGTCAAACTCCAAAATATTAACCAAAAAGATAAATTACTATCCTGATAAAAAGGATTAGCGGTAAGAGATGAAATTTACAAAAAAACACGAAATAAACATACATTAGACCAACTGACTAAAAAAACATTAACACATTCACTAACAAAACCCCCCAAAAACACAAATACAGAAATTAGCATAGAAAAGAAACACGAAGTTATAATAAAGCGTTAAAAATTAACAGTATGATCGGTAACGAACCTTTGGGAACGCAGCTACTGAGCCTTGTATCCAATTTATACGAAAAAGTTATAATAAACCCATTTTTGAGCGAGCGCGATTAAAATTAATAGTGTAATCGGTAACGAACCTTTGGGAACGCAGCTACTTAGCCTCGTATCCAATAAATACGAAAAAGTTATAATAAACCCATATTTGAGCGAGCGCGATTAAAATTAATAGTGTAATCGGTAACGAACCTTTGGGAACGCAGCTACTTAGTCTCGTATCCAATAAATACGAAAAAGTTATAATAAACCCATATTTGAGCGAGCGCGATTAAAATTAATAGTGTAATCGGTAACGAACCTTTGGGAACGGAGCTACTGAGCCTTGTATCCAATAAATACGAAAAAGTTATAATAAACCCATATTTGAGCGAGCGCGATTAAAATTATTAGTGTAATCGGTAACGAACCTTTGGGAACGGAGCTACTGAGCCTTGTATCCAATAAATACGAAAAAGTTATAATAAACCCATATTTGAGCGAGCGCGATTAAAATTAATAGTGTAATCAGAAACGAACCTTAGGGAACGCATCTACTGAGCCTACTATCCAATAAATACGAAAAAGTTAAAATAAACCTCTATTGATAATATTTTCGTCCGCGATTATAAAACTAAAATAAAACAGACCCCCGCTAATCCGACTACCAGACCTTATATCGAAAATGTCTAAAAATTAATGTATCGGTTATACTTATTATTATAATCGTGACTAATTATATGTAAAAAGGCCCCTGGGAACATTTAACAAGCCACAAGGGTTAAAAACATTACGTGTAATTAAAATAACCATAAAATCATGTTAATTTGATTTTTATTATTTTATTGAAATTGAAAAAGGTTGAATTTGAAATGGAAAAGGTTGAATTTGACTTGGAAAAGGTTGAATTTGACTTGGAAAAGGTTGAATTTGACTTGGAAAAGGTTGAATTTGACTTGGAAAAGGTTGAATTTGACTTGGAAATGATATATATATATATATATATATATATATATATATATATATATATATATAAAGGTAAAGTTTAATTTTTTTTTCTTTATTTTTTTGTTCTGTTATAAGGAACGCAGAGAATTGGAGCGGCAGGGAGGATGTTCTGTATGGTAAGGCGAGGTTTTCCGGGGAAAAGAGAGGTGTCAAAGCGGACCAAATTAGCCGTATATAAATCGACATTTCTTCCTATCCTATCGTACTCCTCAGAATCGTGGGCTCTTACCTCAAAACATAGGAGCCAAATCCAGGCCATGGAAATGAGGTATCTCCGAAAAATAGAGAGAAAGACACGGAGAGATAGGATACGGAACGCCACTATACGGGCTAACCTTGATATCAAACCGGCGGAGACCGTTCTAGAGGACCACAAACTGAGGTGGTTTGTACATCTTCTTAGGATGGATCTTGAGAGAAGTACCAGGAAGACGTATGAGACCCGCACAGAGGGAAAAAGGCCCAGAGGAAGACCCCGCATCTCCTGGGAGGACGGTGTAAAGGAAGCATGCAGAAAGCGCGGGATAGACTGGAGTAGGAGAGTGGAGTTGGCACAACAAAGAGACATATGGTCCAGACTCTACAGGCAGGACCCTCACACCGAACAGCGGTAGAAGAGGAAACGATTATGATGATGATGATGATATAAGGAACGCGGTTTACTTATTCTGAAACTCCTAAAACTGTATACGATTTTTCACCTTCTTTATTTTTTTTTTGTGAATAATTGATCGAGATTTCTTGATTAGAAAACTATAAAAAATCTATAAAAAACTTTAAAAATAAATAAATTATAGATTTAAATTATTTTTAATCGGCTGCCATTCCAAAACTAATTAACTGATATCAACGTCCATGTGTTAAGATCACGTCGATACCTTGTCATTTTGGTGCCAAAGTTCACAAAAATTGGTCCAGTAGTTACAGTTAGATTTTTCGTATCTTGAAACGTAAGCCCTTTAAATTTTTAGAGGAGATATTTTGTTTTAGTCGATTACAAAGGTTTCATATTATAAATAATAAGCCAATAGGAAGTATACCCAGATATATTTCGGTTTAGTTTCCCGATATTCCACTGCACGATTATCGATGATAAAATATAAGGAACGGTCATCATTTTCTATGCATATTTTTGTAAGCGTCCACCAGTTGGATAACATGTCTCACATACCCTGGGGTTTTTTGAGTTGGTTATAAGTGAATCCCCATTTAATTACATGCTTGAAAAATTCCTTCCGAGACTAAGATTTCAACTCACAACTTTTGACATGGTAGAAAAGCGCACAAGCTACACTTCCATCCACGGGCTCCCCGTATACCCGGATATATACTGGCTTGAAGTCCCATTCTTGGGAAGATAAGAAATATAGTTGTAAGACCTGAATTGTACACTAAATTCTTTGGCTTGACGTCTATGCAATCAAATATAACCAATAAGCTTCCGATTCCAAATAAGAGGTACCTTTGAGTATTTTTGTCTTGAATAGACTGATTTCTACATAAGTCAACTAAGTTGAAAAAGTATAAAAATGTTACGGAGGCAGGCATGTGACTATGTGATTAATAAAACTAATTACAGATATGATCTTCATTTGGTATAAGTTTTAAATGAAAAACACGGTTTAATTTTAATTCAAAAAACCTAATTGAATGTAATTTTGTTAGACTGGCATATTATACAGTAAACTAAAAGTACATGTATTATATAAGTAGTTTTATCATGAAACCTTAGCAGCTAATTAAATTCATAAATCTCACGAGACTGCAAAAAAATATCTGACAGCAATCGCCGTTGGAGATTCCCAAAGGGACTAACAGTAGAAAGAGTTGACGTTGGGAGAATGTATAACGGACCCGGACCGAAGCATTTCATTTCCTTCTCTTGCTTCTCTTGTATATACTTTTTTTATTTATTTTTTTATAAGAGAAAAAGTACATTCTTAATATGAACGAGCTTTTATATCGAGTCCTTCAAAACTTTATTTAAATGAAGTGAATATTCATTCAATTGAAAAGAAAAAAAATTCCATCCACTCTCAGATACTTGTGTATGCATGAACTTCAAATCCATACCTTTTGTTCTCTGTATGTTACGATGGGCCTCTTTATATCTTCAATCTTCACTATTTCATATTTATTTTTTACTACCTAAGAGGTTTTCTTATTACCGAATTACTGAAACTAGTATTTTCTGAAAAGTGTGCTTTGAAATAAAATATGCTGTTTATATATTTTATTTTAAAAAAAAATCTAGTTGGCGCAACACACGAATTTCAGATTCAGAAGTTTTAAGTAAAGTTATAGATCAAAAAAGCTTGAAGAACGACATTCAATTTTGTTAGAAAAATATGTTTTCAATTCAATATTACAAGAGTTTTAAACTTGATATACACAACAATCATCTATGTTTATCCCTATTCGTTACATTACATGACCTACAAAGTGGTATATAAGGTAACATTTTTTTTAATTATAAGTATATTTCCATCGTTCCCGCCATCTTCTTCCACTATCCATCCGTAACCTCCTTATATCCGCACTTATTTTCCCCCACTTTGACTATTGCTGCTTAGTATATGGTGGCCTCCCGACAAGGCTTGATGACAGACTAAAACGAATTATGAACATATTATTGAGATTTGTCCTCAGTACTCCGAAGAGGTCTCATGTAACCCATTTTTACGGCGAGTTGAAGTGGCTCCTTCCCCCAATCCGCAGACAATATTTCCTAGGAGCATACCTTTACCAAATCATTAACTCCCAACACCCTCCATACATTTACAGTCTCCTCCAATTTAAATCTTCAGTCCATTCACTTGAAACAAGATCCCGCCATTCCGATCTTTACTTTCCTACCCATAGAACTAAAACATTTGATCGTTCCTTCCTTGTCCGCTCCTCTACTTTCTGGAATTCTCTACCTACTCATATCCGCCATGCTGCTTCTCTCTCCTCATTCAAATCCCAACTTTTCCAATACCTTTTATTATTCCAAAAAGACGCTTAAAAACTGTGATATTTATATTACTTACATCACACTTTGAAAGTGATATCTGTTCATAGTATATATTTAAACGATGTTATCTATTCATTTATATTTAAGTTTGTTCAACACAATATTTTCTAGGAATTGTTTTTACTTTATGTTATCATTGTATATATATTTTTTTCTTTTTCTTGTATATATGTGTGTATATGCGTGAGTAATATACACATATAAATTAACCCATAAATGTAATTAGTAGAAATTATGTTCCTTCGGTCTGTTGGCCAGACATGCTGTATAATTAAACTGTACAAATCTGTTATTCTTAGGGGACCCAGTCCCAGAATAAAAATTATTTTCTATTTCTATTTCTATTTCTATATTTACCCGTTTTTTATCAATACCACCAACATGAAATAGCTAATTATTATTTAATCTACAAGAAGAATCTTCAAAATTAAAGGTACATTACAAAAAAAAAAAAAAAAAAAAAAATTAAAATATCGGCATTCAAGTCCTGTCAAATTATTTCAATAAAATAAAACCTATATGATATTAAAGCCCATTACATTTTACACCGAATTAAGGTGTTTAATCAAAATCGTTGCTGCTATTCTTGAGAAAATCGTTAAAAAGGTGCGAAATGCACGGTATAAAGTGGCTCTTTTGGTACTCCAATTTTGTTGAAAAAGTTGCTGTAACGTATCAGGCATATAAGCTCATAAAATATGAAATTTCAGCAGTATACAAATAATCGTTTTCTAGCAAAGAATGCACACACAAACAAACCTTTTTGCGAGACTTGGTCATTTAAACTTAGGGACCCCAATTAGTATAGTATATTCCCAGTAAAAACTTGGGTATTTTCAAGATCCCAATACTTTCATTCAATAAAGATTTAATACATACATAAGTGAGAATAAAAATGAGTAATATTTAATTAATTGTAGACATAATTATCATCCAATTTTATATGTGTTTTATTAATAATTCATTATACATTTCATATTGTTGTATTTTGGAAAAAAAAACACATTTAAAATCACCGGAAAATGACTTAGCTAAAAAATAAGTGATTGAAGGAGTAATATCATTTAATAGTAAATATGATCGAAATAACATAAGAAGACATCTTCATTTTCATGCTAAACTACAGAACCTCAGTAAAATGTTTGACAAAATCGATTCAAAAATGGATAAAATTAATTTTATAAATCCTCTGCCATCTTAGGCCTCAGTCTCATTTGTCATGACTTTTCATTTGCGAAATCAATTTCTTAAGGATCAAATTCACTGGGCTCGAAAATTCTCTTTAAGAGGATTTTAGCAGTAATAATTCCAAAGCTGTATTGAATAGAGTTAATCTCATTTTCTACGATTGAGAGAATGTCACTTCCTAAGAAATTTTAGTAAGGAGCTATTCATCTATTCAAATATTAAATTAATATAAATTCAAATCGTGCGGCGAATTTCATTAAAAAGGAAGTTTCAAGCTATTTCCTCAGACGTCTCTTAGGCATTTTATTTTATTAATAATTGTTCATCATTAATTAACTATAGTCATTTCCACATTAATAATAATTATAATTTTTTATACAATTTCAAACAATGAGTAAAATCTAATTGTATATGATAATTGCTGTTTTGATAAACAATATTCAAAAGACCTTTTTTTCATTTTTTACAAATATTCTAGATTGTATCTCCTGTTCTGAAAATGCAAATTTGCCATTAAATATGTCGACCCAGTACATATACATTTGCATATATTATTTCTTAAGTCTCATCATTATTATATTTCTTTGTTTATATAAATAATAGAAACCTACATATTTTATAAGTAAATAATAATCTTTAATTTAAAATATCCTGTACACGTCACATTCCAGAATCACGGGGTTAGTTCACTTTACCCACGGAACCTCTTACAACTTCTTTTCAGGGGTGGGAGGATTTGAATAAGCAGATGTAACAAAATATGATTAAATGTATGATTATGATCATCTGTATGATTAAATGTACGCAAAAGAAATAAAGTTTCAAAATATATTTATATCATATTCCTAAATACACGTCAACCATAATTTAACTAAAAAAAACCTTTTGAAAATGCGGCTAATTCAAACAGGAGTAACGTAATAGGGTCCAGAAAATTCTGGCATTCATTTAGGGCAATAAAAATGAATGAAATGAACATTGCCCAGGACTACAGTCCAACTTAAATTGAAAAAAGTGAAAACTTATACTGACTTAGGATTGTTTTAAAAGTGAATCTGGGATATTTTCAAATTACTTTCTTGGGTTTCAATAAAAAATACAATAATACACTACGTTTACATTGTTTTTCACTAAACAAAAAGTCTTGGCAAAGAGTTAAAAAAAAAAATCTGGTGCGGGTACCACAGGACTTTCACTTACCTCCGTTTTAAAAACCGATCAAAGAATTTTCAAATACAGTTAGAGATAAAAATTAGTGAAACTATTAAAGAATTAATTAAATTGAATTTCTATAGAAACATGTGTTTCATTAAATAATCAATTTTATTATCATCTAAAATAATCAGTTAGTTTTATCGGCTTATCATCACTCTTTATTAACTTTTACAAACTTGTGTATAAGATAATATTTTTTTCTAAAATCTTTAGTTTTCCAACGATATATCACACATGTATATTACTGTTCTTATGTTCAAAAACAAAAATATGCATTAAAAATATTATTTCAGTTTTTTCTTTAGTTGGGTATCGAATTCATTCAATTTATATATTTACCCGTTTTTCATCAGTGGTAACAAGATAATATAGCAATGATTTTGAAGAAAAAGTTGGTGTAACATCTTAAATATGAAATTTCAGTTTTATAGGACTTTTCGTTTCCGCCCAGGAGTTACCCACACATGGACCCACAGAACATTTTTCGGGACTTGGTTATTTGGACTCAGGGAGGCCTAAAACGTGTATTTCCGTTGAAAACTGGAATTCGACAATTTTCACGATCGCAATACTTTCTCCTATTATATATTTCATATATAGGTAAGTGAAATTAAAAACAAAAGAAAATCAACAAATATTAGTAACCCTTATTAATATTTACTTCCGTTGTATCTTACATTTAAATAAGTGTAAGTGAAAGTAAAAATTGTATTGCAACGTTTCAGGTTTATGTATGAGTTAATTCCTAAAGCTCATAAATCATTTTTGGAGGAATTTAATTTATTTATTTATTCATTAAAAAGCATGTATCTTTTGTTCGTTTTTTTTTCCTTTTTTATTAGAACTGACAAAGGTAAGACGTGACCCATATAACATTTCGCTTTGGTAATAATAAATAAATTCTTTGTTATTCCGGGACAAGTCCATTTAGAATAACATAATATATAAATTGGTCCTCCGAGTCTTGAAGTAACTAATTATATATGAACATGTTAACTAAAAAAAAATCGAAAACAGACGAATAATAGAAAATAAAATAAAATAGAATCTTATTAACAATTTTGTTATAACTGGATGGCCATGTTATGAATAAATATGCGGGATTTTAAGGTATAAATATAGTGGGACTGACGAATAGAAAGACGAATAGAATTACATAAGATTGAGGATCGGATTAGAAACGATCTGTCAAAATGTACAAATTGGTGGGCCGTAGTGTATAAATATAAGGGCCTAGAGCGTGTATAACGAGAATGGACAGAGGATTTGAATAGTAGAAGATCAAAAATATATATGGATAACTTGGAAAAGGATTTATACAACGAAATACTTGTGACCATTGGAAGGGTAAAGAGACCTAAACTCGCTATAAAATGTATAACAGTGTTCCTCTCATGGCCTCTTTTCGTCGTTCGGTCAAACTCCCGTACCAACCTATTTTTATTGATTTGATCTGACTCAACTGTTTAGCCGTAAGGGTCCAAATATTTTTCACATAGTCGTCTGAAGGAATATTTTGAGTTATAGTTACAACTTTTTTTATAATGCTTCGAAACCGAGCTGTTCTTCCTTGTGAATACTTATGGGGATTGAAGTATTTTTCATAAGTTTTCATTTAATTGGGATGTAATATATAATATCATAAATATTTTATAAACCAATTCTACCCGCCCGAATGTGTTTACATTTCATCCTAGAAAACTTCGTTTTGTCTGAATTAATTTACACATCTATTTGATTTGGGGTATATCGAAGTCTTTATTAATGCTGTTTAAATTAAATAAAATAAGTACGTGGTTTTCTAAAACTTAGATCAAACAGTCTCATTTGTCTTAAATCATTTGAAACATATTAAAAGGATGGTTACGAAAAGCTGCAAATTAATGCTGACTCGAAAAAACACTGCAATTATCAATTCTTTATATCTTCAATAGTAATTGCTTCTCTAACATTTCGCAATGATCTTTGTTTGGGACGATGAGCAGGAAGATTTTACTGGATAATTTTTTCCAGTCTGTAGATACCTTAAGAAAAAAATAATCTGAATTCCATACCTCTATCGTAAATATAGCATTAAATAAATTAAGAACTATTTATATATGGTCAATACTTCATTTTTTTCTAAAAATATAAACTGGTACAATTGTTCTTTTCTAGTGAACTACTCGGACAATGACTCCTTGCCTGAAATATTTTCTAGGTCGTTCTGAAAATTCTACTTTAAACCTTTTATCGGTGGATGAAAACGGACCTAGTTACCTGAGTAGCCAGAAATCGTAAAGTTAATTTTAGTCATTTTATTTACATGAAGCAAGAAGTATCTTACCTAAGGTAATCTTTCAAAAGCATGCTTATAACACCAATATAAACCAAAACTAACAGAGATAGAGAAGACTGTTCAAAGCAGAGAAATATCAGAACGTTTTCTCAAACAACTCAAAAGACTCTAAAGGCACAAAGTAAGATAAGGTAAGCAATTAAAATATAAATAATAAGGTCAATCTATTTGAAATCGTCCACACCATGCCGCTCAATATTTTTTTATTTTCATAAAATATTTCGAAGAAGTAATTTAGCCAAGATATAATTACTATTATAAAACACAATTAAGCACGCTTATGGCTCAAATCAAATAGCGCGCGCTTCTACGGCTTCCCGTTACACACTTCCGTCCTTTTTCATTAAATTACTCCCACAAATTGCAGATTAGCGAAAGGAAAGGTGCAACATATCAATAATATAATATAAATAATACAGGAATACCTATTTTCGATATCAATGCACTATATTATCAAACAAACACTTTAGTATTCGTATTACAATAAAGCTTAATCGGAACACGGTAGCTTTTCAATGACTCGAATTGACCAGAACCGTTTCCAGGAACGGATTTCAATTCCAGACAACCAAAAGTAATTTGTTCTTCTTCACCACTCCAGCCCCCGGACATTAATCCCCCGACAGCTGGAGACTAACAAGTAAGGCTAAGGCTGACCGCAGGACACTTACATCTTCCAGCCTCAATTAAATCCTAGCGCTCCGTTCTACTCCGGAAATTACACCAATGGATTCACGGCTCTGCCTTGAATAAATTTAAAAAAAAAATGTAAAATAATTTGTTTTAGGACGAAAAGTAATTACTAGTCAAGAAATTTAAATTGGTTAATATCAAATGATTATGATTAGCGAAGGGATCAACTGTATTCTAAAAGAAAAAAAACAAAATATCTATTGTATGATCAGTATATTCGAATAGTTCCGGACTTCAAAACTACTGTTAGTCCGATCATGATGATACTATTTATGAAACGCTGCAAATCATTACATGAAGGTCGATTATTTCATAATAATTATATTATATATTGTGTAGCTGTGTTTGCAATAAGCATAATATATACAGATTTCCATTAATCAAAAAGCTAGAGAAAGACGAACAAGTTACACTGTCAATTTATATTTCAGGAAAATTGGCAATCGCCACTCCTGAGTTCAAAGTCTATTTATCCGCTATTTCTTAACCAATCATTATTTTATTTATTTCCTTCTTTTTGTATTGAATTTAATTTTCTATCGAACAGACATAACCAGAAGATTATCGTATCGTATTCACAAGGCGGATAGACGGAATTTCTTTTATTAATGTTCGGTTCCCACAAACCTTGAAACGTAAAATTTTAAATGTTGTTAAGGGTCTAAAACATTTTTCAGTTCGCTAGCTAAGGTTCATTATTGAAAATAATAAACTAAAATGTAAAATTAAACAACCTATATGTAATTTTTAGTACTGCATAATAACTCTTTTTCATATAGTTATCCCTGGCCAACAAGAAATTGGTAATCACAACAGCTAATTTTAAAATGCTGTTCTCTTGACCTACTTCAATAATTTTTTTTTACTGGTCTAATTAAAATTGAATAGTTATTCCTGCATTCAAAAGGTAGACAGACCGGAAAATGTTTCAGTTTCTAATTCCAAAAAATACACAGCATATTTAAAAAAATAAGATAGACCAGAAGTCAGAAGAAAGTTGGGGACAAATGGGAAAATGAGCTAGTATTGTTTTTTCTTAAATATTCATATTAATATGATAATTCAAGAATGTATTTTTTATAAAAATAATGATCAGTATAACATTAAAAATACTTTAGGCATATTTATTTTCTAGCTTTGGGAAAATCATTAAGAAATAAACTATTTAATATTGATATATTTCTTCTTACAAATGTTTACTCGTTTAAAAACTCTTGTGGCTCTTGAGCCAACTCTTTTTTTTAAATAGTTCGTGCTTACAAAAAAAAAAAATTCTAAATAAGATGAGGAAGCTAAAGGAGGAACTTACTTAAAGGATGTTTATATCATTAGATAAGATAATAGAATATTATTATTTAAAAACCTATTAAGGATTTTATTTTTAACCTTTTGAAGAATTAATTTGTTTAATAATATTTCATTAAGCTACCATCAATGTCTTATTTTACTGGCTATAAATCACAAAATAATAAAACGAAAGAATTAATATGTGGATAAGTATTACAATTGGATTCAGAGGATATTAAACTGATATTAAAAACCCAAAATGGCTTTCTGTCATAAACAATATTTTAATAATCTGACTTCTTACTGCACAACAGTGTCATTTTATTTCCTCAATTTGAACTTACATCATGAAATTTGATTTGGAAAAACATATAACCGAATAAAGTTGGAGTAATGGAATAGAGGAGACAGGAGCAAACTCGCATAAATAAGAAATATATGAAATATATACATCAAGGAAGTATTCGTTTTCTCTAAAAGGATTGAATGACTTTATAACCTCTATTCATCCTTCTCTTCGATTTGGAATTTGACAGGTTTTACTTTCTGAAGTGAAAGAAATGATAAAGTGCTAATCTCTAGAGCACTTTGGCTGAAAAGGTAGTTTGTTGCTTATTCATAATTTATTCAAGTCAAAATATAAATATAATCGTGCAATAGAATAATTCTATATAAAGGGTTACTATTTTATTTTATTTTTTTCTCATCCTCCAAATTTATTGCACAAAAGACAAATACATAGGAATATTTAAGCAAAAATATCCTATTACCCTAAGGTATTTAAATGTAAGATACAACGGAAGTAAATATTAATAAGGGTTACTAATATTTGTTGATTTTTTTTTTTAATTTCACTTACCTATATATGAAATATATAGTAAGGGAAAGTATTACGATCGTGAAAATTTTCGAATTCCAGTTTTCAACGGAAATACACGTTTTAGGGTTCCCTATGTCTAAAGGAACGAGTCCCGCAAAAAGATCTGAGTGTGTGTGTGGTAAGTCTAGCCCAAAAACGTAAACTTAAAAGTAAGTCGTACGAAACTGAAATTTCATATTTAAGACAACTATACACCCAAGATGTTACACCAACTTTTTCATCAAAATCAGCTAACCAGAAGAACCACTTTATACTATGCATTTTGGAACTTATCACGACTTTCTCAAAAACGGCAATAATGGATTTCGATTAAACTCGCTATCTGCATGTAAGATTTAATGGGTTTTAATATGATGTAGGTTTCAATCTGATTTAAATAGTCTGACAGGGCTAAAATGCTGATGTTTTAAACTTTCTTTCTCTAAAGTACCTTTCATTTTGTAGATTTTAATAAAAATAGGCATATCACCTTGTTAGCATCGATAAATAACAGCTAAATATGCAGTTGAGTGAATTTGATAAACAACTAAAGGAGAAAAGTGCAAACATATTTTGTATGCGATTTTTGTTTTTTTGAACACAAGAATAGTAATATAGATGTATAACATAACGTTGGATGGCTAAAGGTTTAAAAAAAAAATATCATCTTACAAAAGAAATTGCAGAAGGTAATGGATAGTGATGAAAAGCCGATAAAACTAACTGATTTTTGTAGATGAAAATATAATAGGTTATATAATAAAACACATGTTTCTATTGAAATTCAATTTTAATTAATTCTTTAACAATTTATTTTTATATCTAAATGTATTTAAAAATTCTTAAATTTATTTAAACAACGAAGGAAAGTAAAGTCGTGAGTTGCGCGCACCAGATTTTTTTAAAATATATTTTTGTTCTTTTTAATTAAATCGAGATTTTACCTAATCTATTGTTGAAATTTTAGGAAAATTGTTTCAGGCAGGTGAGATAGTAGTCAAAGTTTTGTTCAAGAGGTATTTGAAAGTTGATACCTTCACCCAAGTCGCTGAGGCTTATTATTAGTATAAATTCCTACCCTCTGTAAATAGACATGGATAATAACAAGAGCGAAACAGTGGAAAAATAATATCTTGCAAAATAACTTCTAAACTCTAAAGAAGAATAACAATGTCACCTAACTTCCTTTAAACATGGGTATATTTTATTTATTTAACGTCACTTTATGCTACTATGGCTAAACGGACGATGCTACAGTGGGAGTCCTAAATTTTGCCTATCCAAGTTTTATTAGGATAGGGATCTTTAACGAGTACCTGACATCGCACAGGCTCGGGACCACCTTTTAACGTTCCCTCCAAAGGACGGCGTAACTAAGGATTTTTTACTCCCATTAAAAAATCCTAGGACCACCTGCGGGTTTGAACCCGTGACCTTTGGCATGGGAGGCTGTTACGCTAGCCACCCAGCTACAAGTGATCCCTTACGTGGGTATATAATAGGTTTTATGATGTAGGTCTATAAAAATAAAGTTTTCTTCAAAAATTCGGATAGGATTATAAAGAACATAGATCTCCACTGGTTCAGCTGTGATGTTCCGTAGATAGTTAGGCACCTCACGCAGAGCAAAGATTCAGAAAGAAAAAAAATAAATTTCTACCAAATCTAGTAAAAAACCTGCACTTCAGATCTTTTTTAGACGGGTGTGGATCAGCAGTTGACCTAGTGAATTTTACCTGCTTACTCAAAATGTATACAAAGGAACAAGTATACGAACGATGCCAGGAGATGAAGGCGGATTAACTGTTAAAATTTTATCTAAAGACTTTTATTTATTAGCATACAAAATTTTATTGAAGTTTAGATACTTTATCGAAAAGGGAAAAATGTTAAGTTTATCAATGAATAAATTACAATAATAACTTTTTTTTCAAGAATCTCAGAAAATTTAGTATAACATTTCTTTTTAAATATTGCCTAAGGAAACATATGAAGCGGCTCACGAATGATTATTTTCCAAAATATTATACTCACCTCAAGTTGAATATAAAAATTACTAATATATTAATTAACTAACGGATTAAGCGAATATAAATTATATTAATATTCCAAAACATTTATATTCATCTCAAGTTGAAGGTTTGAGAGACAACAAAAAGAAGTCGTCAGAAATTTAAAATAATTTAAACTAATATCATTTGAGAAAATTATTAAACGAGATGTTATTACAGCTTTGGAATAGTTTAAATGCATTTGCCTACTTCATTAATTTGTTTACTGAATTATGCAAATGGAGTATTTTATATTCGAACGTTGCCTTTTATTTGCATAATTACTAATTAGATATGGGCGAATTATAAAAAGTAATACACGCTGTATACATTTGTTAATTTACAGAGTATTATAAATTCATTTTGTAAGATAATTATAGCAAGAAAATAAAAATATTCTTTCGCTCCGGTGAGCTCAAAAAAAAAGTAATTAAAAAAATTAAATGAACTGTACAATAAAAAATCTGGTGCGGGCAACACACGATAATTTTTTTCACAACTCATGAGGATTAAAGACAATAATACCTTTATATAGTATAAACAAACGTTTAAAGCAAAGAAATTGGAATTTAAAGGGCACATGAAAAAAACTAGATTTAAACGGGGAAAAAACTAAAAAAATTGTCGTTAACCTTCACGAACCCACAGGTAATTGTTAATGGAAACTAAACTACAAGCCTTCTAGTTAATTTCTGCGGTGGTAGATTTCTGAGAAATTTTCGTTATAAAAACTTACGATGGACAATAATAATAGAAACTAAGAAGATCAGCTTAACAAAAAAAATATGGGGAAATTCGAAATTTTAGATATTGGTTCTATGTCCACCAAATGCATAGGTTCGCCCCACTGTGTGCCGCTGAAACATAACCCACCAAAATTATATATTGAAAGCAATGAACCATAAAGCCCTGTAGTACTGAAAAAAAAGCATGGATGCTGTGGTAGAGGAAGAAAGAAGGGCTCAATAATAGAGAGGTCTATTTGTCCTGATCCTACCTCATTGAGACTGCCCACTCTGCAGCTTTTACTCGTTTTTTGTTATTTTTTTCTTGGGGAGTAAAATTATAATATTTTCTGAGCCAGGATAAAACAACATGGTAATGGTTCGATAATTCAAAATAAAAATTCTCCATAATTATTAGTAATACACTATTTTAGTAAAGACATGGGAGCTAATTAGTGCAGAAAAAAATATCTTCGTCACTCTGAAAACATGTTTTTTCCAATGATATCCAATTTTTATATTTTGGATTTTATATATACAAGGCCAGTTTTCTCGTATAACATTATTTTACGAATTTAGAAAATATGTATTTTCCTTTATCTTATTTTTTCAATTTTTTGCATGAGAAGATTAAAAATATGAGCTACTTATGCTGATGTACTAGAGATAAAAAATATCATCTTGAATCAAATTCTTACACTATTAAAACAATCATTATGAAAGATGTACGTTCATTTAGTAGTGGTAACAATTAATTTCATTTCATAAAGAAATAAACATGATTTAATATGCCTAATAATGCGAAACAATTATGTTTTTAATTCACTTAATAAATAAATTATTCAAACAGTTTTAACAATCTACTTGAAAACTGATATCATAAAAGATATAATCTCTTTCTTTTAGATTACAAAGAGCACCTCTGAAATACATTGTGATTTGTCTTAATGATAAATATTTGACAAATTCAGGTACACGAAGATTTAAAAATAGTATTCATAAATGTTAGAGTATAAGAACGGTGAGAGAATGAAAAATTCACTTAAGTCTCCCTCCTCCATGTTCATACTTACAAAGTCTGCGACGGAAGGAAGTGAGAAATGGACTTAGGGACTGTCCTGCCTAATGGACTTATGTTGTCCTCATTTCTAAAAGCCTCGGTATAGATTCTCTTTTTAAACAATTGTCTGGGGTCAACAATACGATAATGGCATATGATCCATCATCTACATTTTTTTAATCTAACTATAGTCAACAGCATTTTTTTTAAATCTTCAAATCGAAGTAAAATGAAACTTTAAAAACGACAGAAGATGCCTCATCCTTATTATAGCTCAAGAAACAAACGTTTTAATAAATAAATGATTAACCTATTGGTTTATCATTTTATTAGTTAATAATGAACCTTTGTAATCGACAAAAAAAAAAAAAAAAAATTGTAAAATACCCCCCTCTAAATTTGAAGGCTCAAGATACGTATTACCCGAATAACGAATAAAAAAATGCTTCTGTACGTACGAATTTAAAAACTGAGATATTCGATTGAATTGAATTGAAATTGAAATCGGTCAAGAAATATTAGATACATTGCGTTTTGAAATTAACAGTGGTGGTACTTTGGCCATTTTCCTTTGATTAATTTATTGCTTTTCATGTAAGGCAATTGCTTGTAAGCAGCTATATAAACTGTATACCTTAATATACTTATTTATAGGTAATAAACCACAGTGTAATAATTTGCAGCGTTTTTTTTTTTTTTTTTGTTTTTTAATATGAATACAACATTAGAACTTTTTTCGGGATAAGATATTAACAATTAGAGCTAAAATAAAGCATTAATGCAATAAAGGGATGTTTGTTCAAATATTTAGACGAAAACTTAGAAGAAAATATATCCGAAAAAGCAGGAATAAATCAAAGAATCTGCAAAACGAGGATAGCCTACATTCTGACTAAAAATATTTACAATAAGAAATCCATCAATAGAAACGCAAAAGTGACTCACTATCAAACAGTCGTAAAACCCTAGGCACTCTATGCTGCTGAATTTATATCTCTCAACAGAAAAAGTGACTCACAAAAGCTGGAAATAGAACAAAGATTCTCCGATAGATTATAGAAATTGGAAGAGATAACTTTATCCACACCTGCGGAAATGAAGAAATTAACAGACATGTTGAAACGATCACGGTTACATTCAGAAAAAGAATAATAGCTTTAACGACCATCTCAACAGAATAATCCAGACAGACTCACAAAACTAAATAATAAGAAAATATAATACGGATGGTTTATGAAGCAAAATAAAGGCAAGGAAAAGTTACGCATAGCTACACAAGATATTCAGAAAAAAAAACAAACAGAATAAACGGCTATATTAAAAGTATCCCAAGAAGAAAAAAGAAAATAAGTCAGGTCAAAAGATGGCTTTAAGTCAGGTCGGTGAAAGAGAGTTGGAAAGGAAGAAAAGATACCATCCATATTTAGTCAGTGAAATTATGTGATACTTAGAAAGCCTTAACCAAAAACGGAAAGTTTAATAATAAAGGGCTTAGCTGAAGAAGCATGTGAAATCTGCCTCCGCGTGTATTAGAACCAAAATACCATTGAGTCACACCTATCATATAATAATATGAAAAAATATATATTAAAAAAATCTTTGTAGTTACGTTTTATATAAGCATAGCATATATTGTTATGTTATCCAAGTCAAAAAAATAAAAATAAAAATAATATATATATATTCCATCCAACATAACATATTTATAATAATAGGCATAATAAGTAGTATGTATGTGCATAGTGCGTAAGTAATATCTAATGACATTACGATCCTACAGCTATATCCCTACTCTTCATGCGCATGACCAGTTACTAATCAGAGAGCTGAAAAAATCCTGTTTATTTTTTTTTTTTTTCACTATTGGGTACATTTTAGATCAACTTAAAAAAAAAATATATATATATATATATAAGTTAAGATCCCGAGTACGACTGTATTAGGCTTAATACTATTCATAGTAAACAACGTACTATTTGTTTGTATTAAGACACAATAAAGTTAGTTCTGTTCTGAGTCTAGATCAGTGTGTTTATCGATTCCCTTTTCTTTAATACCTGTATAGCGGTGTTCGTTAACTGGTGCCGAAACCCGGGATCACGTGATTAGTGGCCGTTCTATTTTAGCTTTATTTACTTCGTTACTAATTTTTTTTCTCCTCTTAAGTTATTTGTAAAAAGATTATTTTCGCTATTATTTTAAATTATTTTCGCTATTAATTTAAATTATTTTCGCTATTATTTTAAATTATTTTCGCTATTATTTTAAATTATTTTCGCTATTATTGTAAATTATTTTCGCTATTATTTTAAATTATTTTTGCGATTAATTTAAATTGTTTTCGCAAATATTTGAAATTATATTTATAGTATTTTTGTGAAGCTTCCGTAACTTCAAGATGGCAGAAGCTGGATTCATAAGACCACCGGTATTGACTTTGCCGGCGGAACCTGAAATTTCTCCATTGCCGCGAGATACGCTAGCAGAGGCCCACGCCAACACCTTGGCATGGATGAAGGTTCGGGCGGCCACCGCCCAGGATTTAAGAAAAGCCATCTCCGAGCTGGAGAGATTCAACGGAGAAGTTGGTGAACTTAATCATTTCCTGAAAGGAGGGGATCGCCTGATGGCTCGAATAGAGGTAAAGACGGCTGAGCGCTTACTCGATGCTGGGGACGCTGAATCAATTAAAGCTGATCTGGTGTGCCGAGTTAAAAGGAGCGTCCTTAACATCATTCAAGCTGATGAAGACACCCCATGGCCGGTGATAAAGGAGCGATTGAAGAAAGCTTACGGCGGCGGAAGATGGACGACAGAAGAAGATATATTCCTGATGTTCAGGGAGACGAGGCGGCCACGTCAGAGTAATGGGCAGTACGCTGGGGAGCTCCTAGCTCGTTTCAATAAAATTACCGAGAAGATGAGGGAAGTGATAGATGCACCCGGTGTTGAAGCAAGGATGGGATTTTTGTCAACCATCTTGATGGTTCAATTAGCCCGAGAAACTGGAAAAAAGGATGGAATGCCAAAGACCGCACATTTGTCGAGTGGGCCCAAGAAATGATCGACGCTAGTGCCCGGGAAGAAGAGGCGCGAATGGAAGTAGAAGATCAGGGCTGGAGTGGAGTAACGTATCGGAAAACTAGACTTGTTCGTCCGGCTTGGAGAAAAAGAGATGGTGCAAACGAAGGTAGGGAGAGATCAACGAATGAAAGGAGGAGATTCGGTTCTCGAAAACCGAAATTTAGCGAAAGAAGAGAAGAGCGGCGGTGCCACGGCTGTGGAAAACCTGGACACCTGGTGGCGCAATGTCCTCGTACGAAGTGTTTCGAATGCGGTGTAGAGGGGCATATTGCCCGCCAATGTCCTTACATTTTTAGACGTCTGGAGTCATCAAGAGGTGAACCAATGGAAGTAAATGCCCACAGAGTACGGCCAAGAAGCAGAGCGATATCTGAGTCAGCAGGAACGTCGGGGTCGTCTGAGACTGAGTGTGAGGAGGAGAGATCAGGGACCAGCGGAGGCGAAGGAGGAGGGAAAACCCGGAGGTTCGGACAACGGCGAGCGGCGACAGGAAGAAGAGAACGCGTTGCGGCCTGAGGAGAGTGGCAGGAGTGGGGCGACCGCGCCTTGGTCAACTGCAGCGTGAGGAGTAAGTACGGCGGTCTGCCCATCATCGGAGTCGCTGGAGTGAGGTGCCTGGTGGACACAGGGAGCTCCTGCACGATCCTGAGTCGAGAGGCGGCGGAGCAGCTGTGTGGAGGCAAGGCGACACTTCAGGTACAGGTATGTGCTTGCAAACTAATCACTCTGGGTGGCCCTTGCGAAGTAGTGGGGGAAACTTTAATGAAATTGGATAGGTGGGTCATGAAAAGGGGCCGTTTACCTATACACATCGTGGAAAAGATGCCTCGAGAATACAAAGGTATTATAGGTTGCGATCTTTTAGGGAAGGTAGGAGCGCGTTTTATTATCGAGAAAGGACGGTGGTCAGTTTGGATCGGGAAGAAGAAGTATAACTGCCAAAAGTTCGTAGAGAGTTACATCGAAAGAATAGGAGCGATTGATCGTACGGTAGATTGGAGGAAGGGTTTGAGGGATGAATATGATAATATATTCTTCAGGGAAGGCGATATATTGGGAGTTACGGGAGTGACTGTCCATGAAATACCACTGAAACGGGACATTGTGACGTATGTGAAAGAGAGAAGATACCCACACGCGTTACGGGGACACATTAGGGAGGAGATAGAACACCTAAAAAAACAGGGTATTATCGTAAATAGTACATCTCCATATAATAGTCCTCTGTGGGCGGTAAAAAAGAAAAGTGCGCCTGGTGAAGAAAAATATAGATTGGTTATCGACTACAGAAAGCTCAACGAAAATACAGTCGATGAGCGTTACCCCATCCCTAGGTTCGACGACATCTTGGATAGGCTGAGTGGAGCAACAGTGTTCAGCACACTAGACCTTAAAGCTGGATATCACCAGATTAGGATGCATCCCAGGGACCAGCACAAGACGGCTTTCACTTTTGAAAGAGGTCATTACGAATTTACAAGGATGCCGTTTGGGTTAAAGAATGCACCTATCACGTTCCAAAGGCTCATGGATGAGTTCCTCAGGGGTATCAGCGAATCGTTTTGCCAGGTGTATATGGACGATCTTCTGGTCTTTAGCAAGTCCGAAGAGTTGCACCAAGCACATCTGCGAAGCGTATTTGAACGGGTGCGCGAGTTTGGGTTAAAGTTGTCAAGGGAGAAATCGATACTGGGTATGAAGGAAATTAATTTTTTGGGGCACACCATCTCCCAGAAAGGGGTAAAACCAGACAAAAGTAAGGTGGAAGCGCTTCAGAGAATGGCTATTCCAAGAGACGTTAGAGGAATCCGGCGATTGTTAGGCTCCTTAAATTACTACAGGCGATTTGTGCCGGAGATGGCGGAATATCTTGTACCCCTAAATGATTTACTTAAGAAAGGTAAGAAAGTGATATTGACGCCTGAAATGGAATCCAACATTCAACGGTGCATGTCGCGTCTGCAAGAGGAACCTGTTCTGGCGTTCCCTGATTTCTCGAGGCAATTCACTATCACGACGGATGCAAGCGAATATGCGTTGGGGGCAGTATTGTCGCAAGATGGGGCAGGAGGTGATAGACCAGTGGCATATGCTAGTCGGCGCCTTACCGATTCCGAATCACGTTACAGCGCTTTAGAGAGGGAACTCCTTGGGACCGTGTGGGCCATCGATCATTTTAGGCCGTATGTCTATGGGAGACGATTCCGGATCCTTACGGACCATCGACCTCTCCAATGGGTGGGAAAAATAAAAGAATCGTCCGCTCGGATCACCAGATGGAAGGAGTTCTTGAGCCAGTATAATATTGAAATTCTTTACAAACCGGGCAAGGAGAATGTTGTGGCTGATTGGCTCTCCCGGGCAATAATGGTTAACGCGGTTGAGGAAGAACAAGGGGAAACATCAAGGCATGCTACTGAACTCTCACCTGCACGGACATCAGAGAGAGAAGTGGAATGTGGGATACCGACTGATGAGGAAACCCAAGAAGAGGATAGCTCCATGGACGATCGCCCTGATGAGATGGTAGAACTTGAAGCAATCGTCAACGATAAGCGGCGGCAAATCATTTGGAAAACCAAGACCTCAGGACCGACAAAGGTGGAGTGCGAGCGGCACGGTCGGTGTACCATTACTACAATCTGGTCGCAACCGGGATTAAGGAAGACCTGATTTGTCGGATGCTCAATAACGCATCGAAACCAAGAAAAATCCACCACCTTTATGTGGGAAATGCAGTTGTCTGGGACAAGATTAAGCGCCTGTGGCGGAATGAACGAATTGGCGATGATAGGACATTTTTACGCTGTACTCTGCAATTGGAGACGCTGAAGGACGAAGATAGCCAGCGAGAGGTGACGCTAGCGTACCACCAAGGTAAGACCAACCACCGGGGAATACATGAAACGTTGCAAGCCCTGAAACGCAAGTATTTCTGGTGGGGTATGCGCCAGACCATCGCAGACATTATTGGGAATTGTGCTGTCTGTTTAAAAACAAAGTATGACAGGCATCCTCCGAAGGCCTTACAACAAGAAACATCCACTCCAGTATCGCCGCTTGCGGATCTCCAAATAGACACGTTTACTTGGAGAGGTTATAAGTGGGTAACAGTTTTGGACCTATTTAGTAAGGCAGCGATGGCTTACCTGGTCCAGGAACGCTCCTCAGGAGCGGTATTAGGGGCGTTACGGACTTGGTTCCAATTTTATGGTATACCCGATCGCATAGCTTCGGATGGTGGCAGAGAATTCGATAACGCTTCGATCCGTTCGGAAATGCAGGCCATAGGGGTCAATTGGCACCTCAATACCCCCGGACACCCGAAGAGCAGAGGAGGGATTGAACGTCTCCACAGCACGCTCAGCGACCATCTACGAGTTTACCAGGTAGAACGCGGCCTGGAGCCGGACGCGGCGATGGCAAGAGCAGTTGCGGCATATAACCACTCTATTCACACCGTAACCGGGTTCTCTCCGTTCGAGATCCTTTTCGGACTTCGTGAACGGCGTAGGGATAGCGCGAGTACCGCAGTGGATGAGGGGCTTTCGAAAGACGTGATGAACAATCGCCTGACTTTGGCCAAACGATGGGAAAAAGTTCGGGGAAGAATCGAAAGGGAAAAGAACAGAAGGGTGGCCAGAGATAATCGTAACGTCAGGGACCTAATGGGCGCCGTCAAGATTGGAATGACGGTATATAAACGAAAAGGGTCTAATCGTGGGAAAGAGCTGGAGAGGTACGAAGGGCCATACAGGGTGATTGGCATTCGTGAGCACAATGTTGTCACCATCGAGAGCCTCAGGGAGCCCAAAAAGCGGCGGAATGTTCACCTAGAGCAACTGAAACTCCCGATAGGAGCTGTGAATCAGCGGTAGCGCGCTGGAGGTTGCCATAGAAGATTTTTCTTTCATTTTTGTTGTTTCTGTTCGAAAACCAGTGCTGTGCAAAAAGTGTTCAAGTGAATTTTCTTTTTTTTTTTTTTTTTTTTTGTTTTAGTTGTACTGTGTTTTTGTAATAGCACTTTTCGTTGTATACTAGAGTTTTTTTTTCTCTTTATGTAAGTTATCTATCGTTTCAAGGTCCTTCCTAAGAGTTTACGAAGGTATGTTCGTAAACTGGCAAGGGGGAGTTAAGATCCCGAGTACGACTGTATTAGGCTTAATACTATTCATAGTAAACAACGTACTATTTGTTTGTATTAAGACACAATAAAGTTAGTTCTGTTCTGAGTCTAGATCAGTGTGTTTATCGATTCCCTTTTCTTTAATACCTGTATAGCGGTGTTCGTTAACTTATATATATATATATATATATATATATATATATATATATATATATATATATATATATATATATTGTGCAGGACCCTCCAATGAATTAAACTAGCAAACGATTGTAGATGTACCAATCCAACATAATTTCAAAAATATTTTTGAAAAAATAAAAATCTTGACTCACGTTTTCGAAATAAAAAATTTAAAAAAGTTTAAAAAAAAAAAACCATTAACATATATTTTTTCGTGAAAGTCGGTTGATCCGTTCAGAGGAAAAAATTGGTTGTTTTTTTATTTTTCATCATGGGGTACACTTGCGATAAAATTGATAAAAAAAATAAAGTATAAAAAAATTGAGGTGTACCAAACCATCATAATCAGAATTTTTTTTTTAATTCAAATTTTTTTTACCAACACTATCGTGGAAAAAAATATTTTTTGAAACCTATTTGTAAAATCCATAACATATATATATATATATATATATATTTTTTTTTTCGTAAAATTTGGTTTAGCTGTTCAGGAGAGAACATTTTTTTTTTTCTTCCCCCCTCCATAACTTTCTTCCCATTGGAATTAAGTTACTAAAAATTTGCGTGAGGTTGTTTCTCATAGGTGTGACTCAATAGTACAAATTTGGTTCTAATACACGCGGGGGCAGATTTCACATGCTTATTCGGCTAGGTCCTTTAAAAAAATTAGCCTGCGCATCGCAGAACAGCACATATTACTACAACTATTTTTAACGCTTACATTTATTTTACGTTGAAATTTGATTGGTTTTTCAAAAAACTATGAATTCGCATGAAATGGAGTAGAAATGATTTATAACATTCATCTCATTCTTGCCTATTCTTGGGAAGAATTCTCAAATATTTCAATATTAGTTTGAAATAAAGACTATCTCATTACATTGTCATAATTTTTTATGAAATTATTGTACACATTTGTTTTTGTTAAAGTATTTGAAGAAGTAATTGAAAAAGTATGGTGACATAACTAAAGACGGAGTGTCCTGAAGAAGAGAAGAAAGAGAAGCGGAAAGATCGACCTCCAGAAAAATCTAAAGGAATTTTTATAATATATTTTTTTTAATTACACTTATAGAAATTTACAACAGTACTTTATATACATTAAAAGTGAGTAGAATATAAAAAAAAGTCATGGCACACATACAGAGAAACAACCCATTGGGAGTACAAGCCAAACAATGTGCTAAATCAGAAGGTCTCGTGGCCATACTCTTTTCAGACGCCTTGGAGGATTTTCAGAAATTTAAAAGGAAGCAAGGATTGAAACAAGTAAGTTAGAGAGAAAATGAAGTTCATGGGAAATTGGCTGCCTGGTTTCGGGCCAACATATCGAACATTAAGGTGATTATGGATTAGTTCATTACTGACAAAGTAAGAAGCATTAAAGATTTTAAAATGGATTTTGGATTGTAATAATTGGATTCGAAAAGAATTCGGTTGTTTAGTAGAACCCCAAAGCCCAAATATATAAGTCCAGATAAACCTTATGATTGCCACGTAAATCAGTCTTTTGTAGATAAGTGAAAGGTTAGAGCGTCGGTCTATAAGTATTGAAGTAGCCAAAAACGTCGAGTTAAATAATTCGATAACAAATTATGACCATAGAAAAATAAAGTCATTATTTCAAACTAATATTGAATGACTCAAAACAATACGAGTTTATGGGTTTTCTTTAACGTCTATACACTTTCACGACTTAATTGACTTCAAACACTTTTCCACAGTAGTAGTATTTCGGCTATGGCAAAAAATTAAATAATGTTTAAGTTCATTTATTTATGAATTAATATTTAAAAAAAAACAACTCAAAATTATCAGAGCCGTTTTCAAGAAAATGGCGTATCGATAGACACTTGATTTTGATGAATAAGTTGCTATAACATTGAAAGCACAGACCAATCACTTTCGTATAACTTTGTCAGTTGAAGCTAGACTTACTACATACTCTAACAACTAAAATCCACAGACAGCATTTTTCGGTATACGTTTATTTTTACTCAAATAACCCCAAAATATATAAAAACAGAAATTCATATTACAATATTTCAAGAATCTGAAAAAAAAAAAAATATATATATATATATATATATATATATATATATATATATCTTATACTCAATTTAGTATTAAATAAAGAAAACTGTTTATAAAATAGAAATTCATAAACATGCAGAAACTTTTGAAATGGGGTAAGTAAAATTAAAACAGGGGGATCTTTAAAAGAAAGAAAAATTAAAAACAACGGCTGCCACGAGTCTAGACTCAGCCACATTTTCATATTTTCTAAATTAAAAACTATCTCTATGCCAACTTTAGGTTAAATTTCACGTTTCAAGAAACTTTATTTAATAACCAAATTGGACTTTTTCCTCCGTCCTTAATGATTTTTTTATTTGTCTAACTTAAACATACAAACCCGTTTCGTAGCGACTGTCATACTGACATTTTATACAACTAGACGTAATACAAATATTATTAAAATATTTATTACAACCAAGAATGTTTGAAAACCTGTCATTTCCTAAAACGGCAGTCATTAAAAATGTATTTATCAGACCCTATTAAGCAATAATCCAGAAACTCTACAAATAATTCAAACAAGATCTCATCACAGAATCAGTCACGATTAATTTTTTACTAAACCCCATCCAACGTCAGAGTCGGTGGAAATGTTATAAAACTGTAATGGTGAGAAAATAATATCTCGTGTTTGGTCAAGCAGATTTTTTGTTTTTTAGTAATCTTTCCTAAGTGATGAATTCAAATATTAATGGTGATTTGTACTTAGGTCTCAACTATAGAGCAAATATTATGTAATGTAGGTACTATTTATAATTTTTTTTTTTTTTTTTTTTTATGATATTCACATTGGAGTGAGCTGTAAATAATAGTATTTTAACACAGGTTCATTATTATTGCTATTATATCAATCACTATTATAGAAGAGTATATTAGACTATGATCATATCAATTGGAAACAATCTCTTCTTGTTTTTATTCATATGCATTTATTTATTCATACATGTCAACAACCAAACTTTACAACGTTTCGAGGCTTCACATGCCTCATCTTCAGATATTCAATGTTATCTAAAATATAATTGTACAAATATTTCAACCAATTATATACATATTAAGAATATATTATTTATAAATTAGAAATAATTTATATTTTAACTATTTACATTATGTATAAAATTTTATATATACTTACATCCATTTCCATATTTTTATTCAATATAGGTCATTAAAAAATATATTTCAATCACAATATCAAATCTTAATATTTCAACATCACATGTATTTTGTTCTGTGTATTTGAATGTGTACTCAACTGGTCTTTATCTAATGCCTTCCTGCTTTATTCAATGTTTTCAAACAATCACAATACTACTTCTAGGTCAGTTATTAAAACCCACACAACATTCATCCCCACACACATCCATACATATATACACACACAACACACACACACACAATGCACGTCCATATATACAAATTCAGATACATACATACATCATATACTATGGAAATGGATGTAAGTATATATAAAATTTTATACATAATGTAAATAGTTAAAATATAAATTATTTCTAATTTATAAATAATATATTCTTAATATGTATATAATTGGTTGAAATATTTGTACAATTATATTTTAGATAACATTGAATATCTGAAGATGAGGCATGTGAAGCCTTGAAACGTTGTAAAGTTTGGTTGTTGACATGTATGAATAAATAAATACATATGAATAAAAACAAGAAGAGATTGTTTCCAATTGATATGATCATATTATTGCTATTTTTTTAAATAATCATTTTTTTAATTTTTTTTTTTTTCACCAGACATAAGACTTGTCTTGGTTTACTACTGTTATTCTTGGGGAACTGAATGTCCCAGTCCCAGAATAAAATTGGCTTTACATTCTATTCATAAATTATATGAAATTTAGAACATTAAAAGAAAACAAAAGGATGATTCAAATTGAAATGATCATTTTATAAGAAAATGTAACTAAATCAGGATTACCCAAAAGAGAAAATTTATAGAAGGTAAACACAGCAGTTGGTTCACCTTTCATGTGTTAAAAAGATTGGCCAATAAGAAAGATAGAACCCCATTTCATACAGTCAGTCTAATCATAACCCGGCTTTGTTGAGATAAAATTCAATGAATTTATACCTCTAAAAAAAATAAAACAAGAAACATTTACCACATTAGAAATTTCTATTTTTCACATTATCCACTGAGGCACCTGAAAAGACGGTGATCTCGAGACCTGCCAATAAAATAAACTTTAAAGTGATACCCTGAAATAATAATTGAGGTGCTACCACAGCATGGCCTCTTCACCAGAATATTTCACGCCCATAGTTGCAATTTAGCCCTTTTAATTGTGGTATATATTCTATATACAGATGTAAAAAGCAATAAAATTTGTATATATTTTTTAATTCACATTTATTAGACTTAAAACAAGATAATGAAAAGGATCTGACCAGACTAAATTTTAATAATTACACCAATTTGAATAAAACCATTTTCAACTGGTGTCGGTTTCACTGGGATATAAAATATTCAATAGTGGAATAACCAAAAGCAAGCTCCTCCCTTTTCCTCCTACAACTCCTAAGAATCAATAGATGTAGGTGGAATATATTATACAATAGAAAGCCTGAAGAGTGGCTTGAATCGATCGACACCATTAGAACCATGAAAATAAAATGAAATCACATATTTATATCGACAAATGGAGTTAGGTTGGCAGCATTAATGTGACACAAGAAAAGGTTAAAGTAAATACTTTACGCAGAATCTAGATAATTAATAAATCTACAGTTAATAACGTTTAAAATAAATACACTATCTCAAGAACATAACGATGTGAATAGGCAAATCTATAAGAGTTTCCTGTAGACTCAGTTGCTAAGCATTTACAGTAATTATTATTATAGATTGTTTTAAGATTGACAATTTTTTTTTTAGTTTTTATCAACAAAACAAATAAAATTGACCAAAAAAAATAATTCAAAATTAATCATAAAATATTATTTCTATAAATTAATAAAAAATAAAAAGTTCACTAAATTTCAGACCCATTTTTTATTACAATTTCCAACAAACCCTTACATGTAACTATCAGATTCTTTATAGCTCAAACATGTTGAATTCCATTAAAATAAACACTTGTAAATGAGAAAATACAGCAATAATTCATATTATTGAAACAACATGACAAATAAAAGTCCTCTAAAATCAACAAGTATTTCCAGATTCAAGGATTACATAAGTAAGAGGTTCTATCTAGGTACATTACTTATGAACCAACACTTAAAGATTTTGAAGTCGACAATCTTCTGAATTAGTTACAAACATATTGTCTGAAATAAAAGGACAAAACAGGAGAGAAAAAAAAAATGAAATCCTGACACTAAAATTTAAATATTGTAATATACCCATTTTTTATATAAATTATACAATTATTTATTTATTTATTATTTAAATATAATGTTAGGCAGGCTAACAATTAAATTCAAAATAGAATAAAAATAAAAATTAACAGCTCCAATTTGAATGTTTGTTTGTAAACATAACCTCCATTTTGGATGCAAGGGACACCCCAGGTAAAAGCCCAGGTAGAAGAAAGATACCTGGTCATAGGTAGTTTTTGACTTGGAACTTGGAGAGGTGGAGCTGAATATAAAGAGGGATCTTGGTTAGCCTGCATATTGTTTGTTTTATTGTTTTGTAAGTTATTATTTTAATTAAAAAGTTGTATAATACATTTGTGCCTAATTGTCAAGAACCCATACCATACCCTGAGAGTAAAATGAATAATAATAAAGTAAATATTGTAATAATTAATTTTTTTTATAAAAGAATATTTTTTAAAAAATAAGCATATTATATAATTAATGTAGATAACCCTTTAATACTATAGGCTATAGACTGTAGAGGGAAATGCTTACTGAACTGCTTCTAAGAACTCTGATCAGGAACCACTACTACTAATATTTGTTCCTTTGATCTTAAATGGACGACAGAGTGTCTCATTTTAGTTATTTAAAATAATCCAAGCATTAGGTATTTCTTTAAAACAATTGTCCTCATGTATAATGATTATGTTACTTATTAATATAATTTTTTTAGTATATAAATGATTGATTAACTCTTAAAGGTTATAAAAATAGAGCAGAATGTTCATTTTCAGTAAGTGAAGTAATTTATAGTCTCTATTGATCTCATTGCATGATCTTGGATAGTATTATATAAAATCCTTCTATTTTTATGATAAATACTACTCATACACGGCAGTTACAATGGAACTAGTAAGGAGAAAATAGTGGCTTTAAAAAGATAAATACCACTTTGACCCATTCTACAAAATTTATAGCACATTTATCAAATGAATAATGGTCAAGTAGCAGTCGGAGTTAGTAGATGCTAGAGATAAGATGGTTCAGAAGATAATCTAAGCCAAGGCCATAAATTTTATTTAAACAAAACAACTTTATTTTCTTGCTCTTAGTTTTAATATTTAATTGAGATATATTTAGTTTTGACTGACTCATTGTTAACTTAAATATTTGTTCGATAATTATCAGGCCGATTTGCAAAAGAAATTCTTGGATATTTTTTTAAAACAATTTATTTATTCCAGTATCGCGACGTTTCAGCCTCTAGGGCCATTTTCAAGCTTCATGCATATCCATCTCCATTATCTTTTAATTTTACCGCTTTTCAGCAGCGGCTTTAAAAGGCGGCTGAAAACTGTCAAGTTTTTTTTTTTTTTTTTTTTTTTGAAAAATGACATTTTAAAAAAATTATGACGACGCTGCTGAAAAGCGGTAAAATTAAAAGATAATGGAGATGTATATGCATGAAGCTTGAAAATGGCCCTAGAGGCTGAAACGTCACGATACTGGAATAAATAAATTGTTTTAAAAAAAAATATCCAAGAATTTCTTTTGCAAATCGGCCTGATAATTATCGAACAAATATTAGAACAAAAGAACAATGACGACAATGATGAGAAAAAAAAATTAAATATTTGTTCAGAAAATGATTCATAAGAAAACAAGGATTACCCAATTATTATATAATATTTGGTGAACATCTTTTCAGAAATTGTATTATTTACCCAATTACTATTTGATCTTTTTTCAGATCATAAAATGGTTCGCCTTCTCATGCATTAATTTCCTAATTATAAATCCTCCCCTCCTTTACCGATTAACTGACATGTTAACTGGGACAAATTTCATTATGAGCTGAAAAACTAACTGATCTTAACAATTCTACTAAAAACCAAACAACCTTACTGAATATTATACATGTTCATACTCAGATAACGAAATGTTCCAAATATTTGGTGAACATCTTTTCAGAAATTGTATTATTTACCCAATCACTATTTGAGCTTTTTTCAGATCAAAATATGGTTCGTCTTCTCATGCATTAATTTCCTTATTATAAATCCTTCCCTCCTTTACCGATTAACTGACATGTTAACTGGGACAAATTTCATTATGAGCTGAAAAACTAACTGATCTTAACAATTCTACTAAAAACCAAACAACCTTACTGAATCTTATACATGGTCACACTCAGATAAAGAAATATTCCGAATATTTGGTGAATATCTTTTCAGAAATTATATTTTTTACCCAATCACTATTTGAGCTTTCTTCAGATCATAAAATGGTTCAGATTCTCCTGCATTATGTTCCGGATTATAAATCCTTCCCTCTTTTATCTATTATTGGGCATGTTAACTAGGACAAACTAGGACAAATTGAGCTGAAAAAACAAATGCTGATCTAAACAATTATGCTAAAAACCAAACAACAGATTGACTCTTCTCTTAAGGAACTCATAATAAGAGAGAAATGCTTTATTATTTTGGCAATGCTGCACAAATACATCGGATTGCTAAAATAACACCATACTTATAAATCCATTATGGATATATTGCATAAAAATGTTTTATTTTCTCTTCTATTCTATTACTAAATATATAAAATATCATACAAAATACAAACTTCCATGACACTAACTTACAATGACACACTTGCACTGAATGACGTGCAAGGTCAAAGTGGTAAAGAACCAGATATTCAGCCAACAACACTCATTACCTAACAAACTAAAAATATAAATAATAAAGTTAAACATTTACAGAAAACCTCTGTACCTCTGATAAATATTAATTGATAGCTACCAAATAGCCAATACTGCTTCAATCATTCTTGCCTTACTGAATCTTCTACATGGTCACACTCAAATAACTATATATTCCAAATATTTGGTGAATATTTTTCAGAAATTTTAAACCTTATCTTGATAAACATAAATCAACCCATGACAAAATGTTCAAATAGAACAAGCTATTCCACTTCAAATGCACCTTCCTCTTAAATTCTTTCATCCTTCTAAAATCATCAAAATCAACAAATTACCTACTAAAAAAAACTCCTGGCTATCATCACATGAGATACCATACACAACAGCTCCCACTAAAAACTATTCAATTCTTTTCCTTAATACACCATGCCATTCTCCAATCCACATATTTTCCTCATCTTAGAAAACTGTCAATAATAAAAATGATACTAAAACCCAATAAGCCATCTAAACATTCATCTTCCTATCATCCTTGCTCCATCATGGACTAAATATTTCAATGTGAGTTATTATATAAACATTTATATGACCACGCATGGTGTTTATTTACAGTTCATACAGTATGATCTCTGGAAACATTAGTCCCATAATAATAACATCATTTCATTCACAAAGAGGCTCATGATTTTGAGAAAGCTACAGGTTGAACCTCAAAAATCTGATATTCTTTGCTTCATCTTAAAAAGGAGGTTATTCTAATCATCAATTCTTAATCCAACTTAATTGTTTAACATTCTTCATAATTTAAATAAAAACATGCAGAGGCCTTATAGAATAAACTTCAACCTTCTAACTCCAGTTAGATAAGGTCAGTAACTTGTAGTCAGTGAAAGACTTTACACCACAATACAACAAATCGAGTTTAAACACTATGTTTGCAAAAAATAGGTACAAAAAATGAAAGAGTTTAGTTTAACTAGCCAACAGGAAACATTAGTAGGGAGGCCAAAATCAGGCTATTTAAATCAGTATTTCTCCCGGTGCTCCTGTACGGAGGGGAAAGCTGGACAACCCTCAGCAAGCATATGGGTAAGATCAAATTGGCTGAAATGAGATCCCTCCGAAGAAAGTTGGAAAGACAAGGAGGGGTTGCATCAGGAATGAAAGAGTACGTAAGGATTTGGGTGTCAGATTAGTCAGTGACATCCTGGAAGAAAGAACACTTAAATGGTATGGCCATATCTGTAGAATGGACGACACCCAAAAGGCCAGGTGTTACTTGGAAGCCAGACCGAAAGGAAGACACCCTCATGGCAGACCCAGATGTATGTATACTGACTACATTGGAAAACTTGGAGCAGCAAGAGGACGTTCCATCCCAGAGATGAGACTTGTCAGGGACAGAAACCAGTGGGCTCAATGGACAGAGACTGCAACTCCATGCTTAACGGCACACAGGAGTTAGAGGAAGAAGAAGAAGAGCATAGTTATGCATGATAATTCTATTATGACAGATATCAAAACATAGAAAACATAAGTGAGCATAGATTCAAAAGGTAAATAAATCATAGACAAACAGAACAAGTTATTAATCCACCATTAGAGAAATATCAGCAGGATCATTAAAAGAATAGATGATATATTTCTTTTGTTTTCACCCAAACTTCACCTTTGTAGGTTATATAGGGGTTTCTCACAACAGGAGGTGAGGAGCTGTTGGATTAATGCCAGTTTAAAGTCTCCCCTATCACCAAGATGCAAACTCGAAATGATTTTATCTTTTCAAATCTGCACCATTCCTGAACAGATGTTAATAACAGAATAAACATAATTTGGGCTGCATGGTTCTTTACAGTGATGAAGATAAAACAGCGCCATTGCTTTTATCAGTAAGGATCACTTTGTGCTTTGAAGAAAATAAACTGGCAATTGCTTTTACTGGGCAATGCTAGCTCCATTTTTATAGGTCTTTGAATAGGAGTAGATTAAGTTAATAACCAAATAGGACCTAAAGGTATTTTTAGATTTGAAAAATATAATCTCATTTAATATTATTACTTTATAATACTTGCAGGTATTTAGGGAAGGTACCCCAAATAACATCATTACTTAAAGATTCAAGAAATGATCAAAAATCTTTCCATAAAATATTTAAACAAATCTGAACATATAATGTTAAATTTATGATCTGAAAGCATAAACTAATATTAGATCTTAACAAGGGTAGGCTTAAGTTGTTAAGACTGTTTTAATATTCCCTCCTCCCCTCCTATTTATCCCAGTGAAAATATTATACATCACTTTATTAATCTGCTTCAACAGTTTCCAAGCTTAAACCAAACAAAACAAAAATCTCTAAAGAAAATTAAATATTGTAAAGAATTCAGAAATATACACATTTATAGGTTTCAAAATTTGTAAAAAGTTATTTTAAGTCAATTGAAAACTATCTTTACAGAAGCTTACATCTAAAAAAAAAAAATGTCATTTGAAAACTATATATATTTATAAATATCTATTAAGTAGATTTTGTTAAGCTGTTTAGTGAAATATAAAATAATGATAATAAAATAGTAGAATCAGATGGTTAAAAGAACCAGCTAGAAATTCAAATAGTTAATTTGCTAGAAGCATTTACAGATTAATTATAGAGAAAAGAAAGACCGAGGATGGATAAAACTTGATTGTTTTTTTTTTTTTTTATGTATTCAGGATGACATTGTCCCATTCATAAATATACATATACAATTAGATTTACAGTTCATATACAACTTTGCCAAGCTTTATGCCTTGATTATGAGTTAATCCCTAAAAAAAAAAATTACCAACACCAGACCAAGACATAAGTGTAGGATTATATTGGGTTATACCACGTAAATATTTATCTCGCTATTATATCAGTTATATTATTTAATCTGTTATATCAGATCATTGGGTTAGTAGATTCTCCTGGGACCTACCCAGCCTCTAAAACTTTAGTAGCCGTCGATCAGGAGAAATATCAAGTGGTTAAGCATAAGATTTTCAAATCACCTTCTCCTATATCTATTGTTGACTATGCTTAACACATGTACTTGAACCTGGTCAGGCCTTCATAGTTTGTATTGTTACAGGCTTTGAATATTACTTCAAGGTTTTGGTTACTGGAACTATGTAGTCAACCTGATGGTTTGATATAATTATATAATGGTATCCTTATGCTTTTATTATACTTATGAAAGTATATCGCAATCAGAATGCATTAAAATAAGCTATATATAAATGTTATTTAATGCAGAGAAAGTCATTCTTACAAAAACATGATATGAATCTATAGTATATTGATAGTTTAGAGAAAATTACAAAAAAATCTGTTACGGGCAACACACAACTTTTAATTACCGCCTTTGTTAAAATGGATTAAAGAATGTTCAAATACAGTTAGAGGAAAAATTGAGTGAAACTAATAAAGAATTAATTAAATTGGATTTCTATAGAAACATGTGTTTTACTAAAAAAATATTATATTATTATCTGGAATAATAATCAGTTAGTTTTATCGGTTTTCATCACTCTTTAATAACTTTTACAAGCTTGTGTATAAGATAATATTTTTTCTAAAATCTTTAGCTTTCCAGCGGTATATTATACATCTATATTACTGTTCTTATACTCACAAACTAAAAATTTCATTCAAACAATATGTTTGCTGTTTTCTCCTTTAGTTAGAGATGAAATTTGTCCAACTTATATATTTACCTGTTTTTTATCGTTGATAACAAGATTATATTGCTATTTTTTTAGTATCTACAAAATTAAAGCTAGTTTAGAGAAAGAAAATTTAGCATATCCGCATTTAAGCCCTGTCAGAATATTTCAATACCAATGAAACCTACATCATATTAAAGACCATCAAATTTTACATCAGTATAAAAAGTTTAATCAAAATTCTTAGAGCTGTTTTTAAAATTGTTAAAAATCATAAAAAGGTTCAAAATGCATGTTATAATTATTTTATTTTGGTATAAAATTTCTGCAACATCTCGGGCATATAGTTGTCTTAAATATGAAATTTCAGTTTCATAGGACTTTTCGTTTTAGCACAGAAGTTACCACACACACACACACACACACACCTTTTTGCAGGACTTGGTCATTTGGACTCAGGGGACCCTAAAACGTGTATTTCCAGTGAAAACTTGAATTCAAAAATTTTCACGATCGCAATAATTTCCCTTACTATATATTTCTTATATAGCTAAGTGAAAGTAAAAATGCATAAGAACAATAATATTGTTGGAACATTTAAAAAAGCACACACTACCTTCCATTCCTCATACAATCACTTTATTTCACAAGTCTTTTATCATTTCATACTAGTCGACGTTTCGGGGCTGTTTCCCCATTTTCAATACTTATTCTTTTTTCATTATACAATTGCTACATCATTTTTCACCCTTCACTCCATCTCATAGCACACTGCTACTTGTCTATATGAAACAGTGAGCCAATATAGACAAGTATCAGTGTGCTATGAGATGGAGTGAAGGGTGAAAAATGATGTAGCAATTGTATAATGAAAAAGGAATAAGTCTTGAAAATGGGGAAACAGCCCCGAAACGTCGACTAGTATGAAAAAATGATAAAAGACTTGTGAAATAAAGTGATTGTATGAGGAATGGAAGGTAGTGTGTGCTTTTTTAAATGTTCCAATTAAGAAAACTTCCAAAAACATTAAAAAAGAAAAGAAAATAATATTGTTTTAATTTAAAAAACAAATGGAATGAAAAAATTAAGTCCAGGCTTAATGTATGTAAACTCATGCAAACAACTTAATAAATTTATTTATTTATGAGTTAATAAAAATTATAAACATGTTCATTTGGCCCGGAACTGTAAAATTTCATGGGTCTCACAAATGTGATCATACTTCATAAAGTATCAAAATACTTATATAATTCCGGTGAATTGTTAAATACCTTTGATTAATTTTTCTATTGAATCCATTCCTTTCGGAGAAAGAATTATTAAATATAGATGTTTGGAAATATTTTAAACAGAAATAATATTAAAATAATCTGAATAGTTTATGGATATTTAATAATAATGATATTAAGAATACAAAAAATTGGGTAATTTTTTTAATTTTGAAAAGCGATTTGAATTGTCTTTTATGAATTTCCATTGAACAGCAGGAATTATTTAAAAACTCTAAATATTTAACATATGTTATCCACATTATGTATACAGTCAGAAGATTCAAAGCAGCAGTCAAGAAATGAAATGAAATATTGTTAGTTATTTATCGCCAACATTTTATTTAGAACCATAAATAAAATATGTCTTCATCAGGGCACTTTATTGCAGCAGTTTAGTATTGAGGATAAATACCTAACCAGTCAATACCACACTGCTCTTTGAGTTACCCTCATCAATATCTATAATGTGGGTTGAAATGTAGACTAATTTATTTTAATTATTGAACACCATCCCGACTTTCAACTGAATAATGAAATCATTCATATTCGTAATATTATATATGCAAGTAAAATTGAAGGCTACATTTTATATTAATGTTATGGATATCATAGAAAAACAAAATAATTGGAAGTAAAGCTAGCTAACAATGAAATTGTTATTCTCATAGGGCTATAAGCATTTAAGCTAATTAAATCATAATAATTGAAGGAGCTGGTGCAACAATGTGAAAAGCAAAATTTTATAATTAATGCATATTTTGCGTAAAACAGCTTTTCTATCCTCCTTTAATTTCACAATCATTTTCACCATCCATCATCTGCTAATAGATTTTAGCAGTGCATATGACGATAAATTGATACATCATAAGAGATAAATTGTACCAGGCCATGGAAACAATGAATATTCCCTTGGAACTGATCTATCATACAGAGTTGCTGATGATAGGATCAAAGTGCCAAGTCAGAATGCAAGGAGATCTGTCAGAGATATTCATGACGACTTATAGACTAGGAAATGGTTTATCATGCTTCCTATTTTAATCTGGCCCAAGAAAAGGTGAGAAACGACTCCCATATGCAAAGAAACAGTACGATTCTCACCAAGTTCGTACAAGTGCTTGTCTACACAGACTATATAGATATCATAGCAAGATCGTAGAAGGTCTTAGCCATAGAGGTGGCAGGTCAGGAAATGGGATTGAAAATAAATAGATAAAAAACAAAATATATGGTTGTCAATCCTCTAAGACCACCAACACCCACTATCACAGCTTTGTATATCTTGGGTCACTCCTTTGTGGGCACAAAATGCCCAGGTAGGATGTACTGAGAAGAATTGCATCAGGAAACAGGTTTTACTTTGGCCTTGCCAAAATTGGTTCAAAGATCAACCTCTATAAAGGTTTAATAAGAATTGTGTTTAATCTTTGGTTATGCGGATGGAAGAAAAAAGAGAGGACAACCATGACTGAGATGAGCAGATGAGGTCAAAGCTGATGCAGAAAAGCTTCTAAACACCAGAGATTGGCAGACCCTGGCGCAGGATAGGGATAAATGGAGGAAAATTCTTGATGTGCCAAAGACCCGTATCGGCTTGTATAGCCAGTGATGATGACTCTTATGTTTTATTGTATAATTATTGTCTTTTTTATTCTTTATTCTTATACCATTGTAAATAAGAATTAATTAAGATCCTTGGTTTTTTTGGCCAGACACATTGTATATCTAAATTGTACATATCAGTTGTTCTTAAGAGACCCTGTCCCATAATAAAAATGATTTTCTATTCTATTAAGAAAAAAATCTGCTTTATGTTAGTGCTCTTTCAGAGAAAATAGTAAAAATGTGTAAAATTGATACTTTAAAACAGCACTTCTCGTTGGCCGATTCATCACAACTTATTAGGCAACTTAGTTATTTGTACTCAGAGGACTTTAAAGAATGTATTTTCATTGAAAACTCAGATTTAACAAATGTTTATTTGTGCTGAGGTTTATTTTTAACTTAATTTCAGCTAATACACGTAAAAAGCTACTCACTTTTTCTAACAAACCTAAATGAACATTGAAACCTTGAATGTTATTTCCTAAGGTAAAAAACATTATGGTCTCAAGGGTTTGTGAACAGTATTGCAATCACTACTATAGTCAGGGAATACTATAATCTCCATTTTTCACTAAATTGATTTATTTGTTTCATAATTTTATATTACAGAATGTAAATTTACTAAAGGAAGTTGTACATATGAGTAGAAATTTTAAGTAGTTCAAATTGATATTGAAAGTATGGACAAGGGTTATGGAGTGGAAGTGGTATCAAACAATGTAAATTTTTTTTATTATAATCCTGTGAGCGAACGAATGATGTCAATTGTAAAGTAATGATGTAATAGTAACTAATTGTACTCATAATGTCATAAAAGAAGTTCTAAGCTAATTACACCAAAAAGTCTAGGCAAAAAAGTAACTCCATATACACCGAAACATAAGTATATATTTATATTTAAGAAAAAATAACTTAGAAGCATCACTATTTTAAGAATAGATCAGTTGTATAACAAAAATATATTTTTTTTAGTTTATTACCTACATAACTTTGGTATCTCAAATCATGCTGCTAAAATACTTGATCAAGCGTTCAATATAAATTTAAAAATATCTATTTTTCTGGTTTTAGAGTCATCAACATTATAGAATTTTCATATAAAACTAAACTAAATTGATTAAAATTATATCATTTAACTTTAATCAACACTGATAATAATCATTCAAATAAGAAATAAGTGAAAATTCCTTATATGTTATGCAGAAATACAGATAATTAAAATCACAATGTGGTTCATTTAAATTTTCAAGTTATTAGTTAAATTTAAAGTTACCTGCAATTCCTTCGCAACCAACAAGCTAAAACTGCAAGCAAACCGAAGCCAGATGCCACAACCAGTGTTAAGAACTAAAACAAAATAAAAGTTGTATTAAATCTTATATCCGACTTAAATCTTTTAGTAAATTAATTAAATTCAATACTTACGGATGATGGAGAAGTTGGTTGGGTTTGCGCTTACCAAGAAAACACACCAATAAGACAATCTTTTTTTTTGTGTTGTGCAGACGTTGCAGCCTACATTGTGGGACGTCATCAGAGCTGACTCTATGAGAGTTTATCCATAAGTGAGAAACTCTCATAGAGTCAGCCCCGATAAAGACCCAAAATATTGGCCGAAACGTCAGCACACAAATAAAATAAGATGGTCTTATTGGTGTGCTATATGGTTTATGGCACCCCCTACCAATTTCTCCATCATTTAGTTTTAACGGTCCACAAAACTCTCTTTCAATACTTGTTTAAATTTAAAGCAATTCATTAAGTTTTTCATTTTCATATATTTACTGTATGCTTACTTTCAATAAATGTCAAAAACATTGAAAGATGTGTTTTCTTGGTATATATAAGCTATATTTCATATATGAGTGCCTATAATTGAACATTTTCTAATTTATCATTATTGTTAACGTTTCTAAGACAAATTATAAGCTGATTTTTAAAAAAACTTATCTTACTTTTTCCAATAAAAGATTCAAATTAGTATTAAAGAAAACAGAAAAAAAAACTACAAATCTTGAGATCACAATTAGTAAGAATCATCTAGTACAGAGTTCACTGCTTCCAAAAGCGGGCTTTTAAGTAGATGGCTACTAGTAAAATTTTAATTATGATAATTCATGGTGAATATTCTCATTTATTTAAATATATTAATTTAATTTATAATTTATAATTTAAATTAAGTACTTGTTTTTACTCCGGTAGAAATATTTATTGTTAGTTTATTCATTAAATACCACTTTATACTTGGATGCTACAATCGAAGTAAAATTTTACTGTAAAATATCATTAATAGAATAAGTAATAATTTAATAGATAATATTAACTTAATGATAATTTCAATAATCATTTTAATGTTTTTATTATTTATTACAATAAATGAATTTACTTGATGTTGGTACACATGTTACATTATGTGTAACACCTTGTTACCAGTGAGCTTGAGAACTGAAGTCAACTAATTCAATTTTTAATTTGGTAAGATATAATCTTTTATTTTCATGAAATATATAGTCACATTGTTGGATAATGTATTAATATTGCTTACGATATTTCAGTATCATTTCCTGAAATATTATACGTTTCGTATAACGAAGTATCGGGACGAAACCAAAAAAATACGAGTACAAGATGGCTGCATTCGCAAATCAGGTGAGTAAAATTAGATTTTTCTTTATTTAATTTTTTTTTAAACTGCAGTATTTTATTTTATTAGCACTTAAGCATTGATCAAATTACTGGAAGCTACATTTATAACTTCAAAGCATAATTAGATACCATGTGATGGTTTTATTAATATATTTTTATGGTTTCTTCAAATTAAATTAATTACTAAACAAAATATTGCTTTTGTATTAGATGTGTCATTACTATAATTATGTAATTAAGACATTATATATAGTTATTTAATTTTTTTTAATTCAACATAAGAAGTAACTCCAAATATCGGAAGAGGTATTATTTTAAATATATAAAAATATATCAATAGTTTGTTTAATTTTTTGGTTTGGACGTATATTTTAAATGTTTTATAGTTGTTATTTATTGTTCTCATAGATGATTTGTTTCAATCATTTTATTTGTAGATCCTGGCTTCACTTACTCCCACCATTTATTTTGTTCGGGTTAGTTCCACGCTTCATAACTCTTAAATCTTAAATTCTTTGAATTTGTAGGATAAGAAAAACATTTTCAATATTTATCGTTTGAAATACGGTTTTGTATGTTTAGCCAATGCCATGGATTTTAATTCCTTTTTCGCGGTTTCGCTGTCTTACACTCCTTGTAATTAGATTTTTCTATTTCCTTACAAATAAATGAGAAATATACCCTTTTAGCGAAAACTATTTAAAACTTTATTAGATTTGGTGGTTATAAGAAACAAGTAATTAACTAGAAATCATCCAAATCACTTTAGTTTCTGGTATAAATTGTATATACATCATCTATACCAATATCACAATTAATTTTTTTTTTAATGAAAATCCGTGTATTCCTTTAATTGTTTGAGTTATAAAAATGTAGGCCTTCCATATTCATTTTAAATTTGTGAATAAATATATACATTAAATATTTAGTCATACAGCAGATGATGTAATTTATTTAATAAATTTTAAATATAATAAATAAAAGCAATATGCTACTACAAAATATCTGAGGTTTACCCCGTAATACTGTATGATAGCTCCTCTGCTACTTCCTTCCAAGGTCTTACCACTTCTCATAGCCCTTCACCTTAAACAAAAATTTTAATTTTTCTAATTAATATTCAAAATAAATATATTTTTATATATTAAAAAATATATATATATATATATATATATATATATAACGTATTAGTTGACAAAACTAGCCTTGCATTCGGTTAATGGGTTACAAATCTACTTAAACACAAAATGCAGAAATACATGCTCTAATCAAGCAGTATGAAATAATGAACTCCTTTAGAAACAAAGTAATGAAAATGACTATTTTTTATTCTAACCTTATAGTTTACTCACTTATCATTATGATACGTTATTGATTTGTAAATCAACATTAAATCTCATTTATTCCATGATCTCAATTGATTTTATCGGCAATTACAATCCTATTAATTTATTATAACCAATTTGTTGTCCTCAAAGTTTGTAAAATTACAATTTCCTATTGATGGTGTTTTTAAATATTGTTTTTATTTTCATCCAGGAGATAGTTCAGCAAATTAACTTACTAAGAATTTATATTCGAACTTATATTAACAAATAGCAATAGGACTTTTAAAGTGTAGATTTATTTAAAAATTTATACACTTGTTATTATGATTAAAACCTCAAAAGTTACAGTATGTACTTTCAGGAACAGATTTAATAACGTAATTTGTTTCATTAAATGAAAAGAGTAATTATAAAAATGTTTATTTTTCCAGCTCAGTGAAACTTAATTAAACATCATTTTATTCAAAGGGTCGGTTTTCTCACTTAAACAGTAATTATATTTCTGTAATGCCGTCCTGGACGGACAGCCTGTTTCCTGATCTAATAAACAACGCATTTCGGAATGTTATCAGTTATTACTTTATTTTGAAAAAAGTAAAACTAGATATACACGCTGTTGTATTCTTAATACATTATTTTATTCTTGTAATTAAAATAATAATTATTATTCATCGGTGATGGTGGTTTATGCGTTTAATAAAATTCTTGAAAACTTATATAATATTTGCTGCAAATCGTTTTATTAATCAAGTGACAATTTTGAAGGTGGAGGGGTGACTATTCATTAAAACAAAGCCTATTAAGTTAACTAGGTTAATGATTATTGAAAAAGCATTTTGTCAAAAGCTAAACTGAAGAAGAGTAAGAGCTCAGGAAAAAAAATTATGTTATTTTTTTATCAATCTCGGCATTGGCGATAACGTGAAGTGATGGAGAAAAAGGAAAAGTGATGAGGGGAGGGAACGAAAAAAAAATACATTATATATTTGTATTTTAGAGCAATAATAACCTTTAACCGTCTTAATAAAAATATGCAATATTTAATTATGTTTCTACAACATTGTTCGCTTCTTTCTGTTTCGTATGTTGGGTCATTATTTTCAATGATGAATCTTTGTTATTGGAAAATAAAAAAGAATTCGGGGTTTTACGTTCCTTAAAACGTAATATTAAGAAATAAATTAGAAATATTATGCAGAATTTATTTTTTGACCATTTTTTTTTTCAAATGCTTATTAAAAATATTGCATTGTAAATATTTTGTTACTCACAAGTTAATTAACTATTATACTTCATTTAATGGTTTGTGGAAATTTTTTTCATTACAAAAATAAAACTTATGCGATCAATAATTGAATTGTTATTTCGTAGCTTGTTTATGTGCTAGAGTAACAGTGGGTTAGTAGACTGGTTAAAAATAATTATGCGGTACCTAATTAAAAACAGGAAAAGGTATTTCGGAAATTTTGTTGGTCTTTAATCATATTTCATTAATTTCTTATAACTTATTCAGATATACAATTTTAAATTTCTTGACTTTTTATTTTATTCAAACACAGTTAAGGTGCATGAACTATATTCTTATGAACCTTTATTATAATTTTATTTTTTTGTTTCTTATAATTTTTTTTCCCGGTACGATCCTTAAACAGATGATCTTAAAAAAAAACTTATAAAGTGTACTTTCAAATTAGCCATCTCGTTGTACGATTCTCTTTTAACGCTTTCATTGACCGCTAGATGGTGTAAGCTTCGCGACTTACATTGCATTCAACGGTATCGATATTATTTCATATGCAACAGCAACCTATGAAAAAACTATAGACTTGATTCTTGACCAGTTTATAAATAAAGTATACTGTCTGTCTTCTTCAAATGGCGTAAAAAAAAAAAAAAAAAATCTCCCAGTTAGATTGGCTGTTGAAAAATTAATAATTCCTGATACAATGTTGTGATAATTCTGAAAGCATGATAAATTAAATAATAATAAATGCTTCCTTAACATTTAAGCAAATAATTTCCTAGGTAGGATTAAAAATATTTTCATAGCAACACATACGTAGTATGGAAACTCAACACAGAATGAAAAATGCGAATAGGTGTTGTGTAATTTACTCATATATTAGGAAATCATCTCATAACACTAAACATTTTAATTATATTTATAGTTAATGATTATTTCCATTTATTAAGGCATATTTAACAATGAAATAAATCATCGCATATGATATACGTTGCATAATGTTTTGAGTTCCCTGTAAGTTAAAAAAATCTGGTGCGGGCAACACACGACTTTCACTTACCTCCATTTTTAAAATCAATAAAGGAATTTTCAAATACAGTGTGAGATAAAAATACGTGAAACTATTAAAGAATTAATTAAATTGAATTTATATAGAAAGATTGTTTTATTAAAAAATCTATTATATTGTTATCTAAAATAATCAGTTAGTTTAATTTCTTTTCATCACTCTCTATTAACTTTTAAAAGCTTGAGTATAAGATAATATTTTTTCTAAAATCTATAGCTTTCCAACGGTATATCATACATGTATATTATTGCTCTTTTGTTAAAAAACAAAAATTTTCATTAAAAATATTTTTTTTCTTTAGCTGGGTATCAAATCCATTCAATTTTTATATTTACCTGTTTTTCATCAGTGGTAACAAGATAATATAGTTATTTTTATAGAATCAACAAAGAAAATAAGGAAGAAAATTTAAAATATCGGCATTTAAGCCCTGTCAAACCATTTTTATCCAAATGAAACCTAAATGATATTAAAGTCCGTTAAATTTTATATCGATATAGCGAGATTGATCAAAATCGTCGGAACCGTTGAGAGAAAATCAAAAAAAAGGTGAAAAAAATGCATGGTATAAAGTGGCTCTTCTGGTAAGCTCATTTTGATGAAAAAGGTTTTGTAACGTCTCGGGCGTATATTTGTCTTAAATATGAAATTTCAGTTACATAGGACTTACCGTTTCCGCCCGGGAGTTACCACACACACACACACACACATTTTTGCGGGACTTGGTTATTTGGACTCAGGGGACCCTAAAATATGTATTTCCGTTGAAAACTGGAATTCGAAAATTTTCACGATCGCAATACTTTCCCTTACTATATATAGTAAGGGAAAGTAAAAAAATATTGGATCTTGATGAAAATCTTTTCTTAAAAACTGAAATGAAATGCTACAAATTAAAAAAAATTAAAAGTCTTTCCAATAGAATTTAAAACATAATTAATCTGTAACAAGAAAGAAAGTTGTTAAATAAACACCCAAGCCGAGCGCGATACGATCAAAGAATTTTAATGGTGTTTTTTATATATGATGTTTTTCCTTTTTAAAAACTTTAAACAGAGACATAGGGCAGTACAACTCTAAAAGTAAAATTTATTGTTTTAAAGTTTCGGTAAATCCTCATTTTAAACCTCCTCTGGGTACTGTTTTCTTTATTCCTATCCTGGATGCACTGAGAATTAATTGTAGAGCATGATTTCACACTTTGTTTTATTATTTTTTATAATTTAGGATTTTTTTAGGATGAGGGACATGTAGGATAAAATTCGTTAAGTAAATCTACCATACATGTAAATTAAAAAAGTAAATACGTGGTTCGAAGTAAACACAGCCTTTAACTACACCTTTTTTCCTAATACCTTATTTTATTTATTTCCATTTGTATAAATAATTTCTTTCTTTTTTTTAAGGGTGGAAGAGGAAAGAGAGGAGCCCTGCTCGCCTTTCCCTATCGTGAATATAACTTTATATCTTAAAAAAAAAAAAAAAAGCAAAGAACCTCTACAACCCATCAGGGGTCTTATGCTCGGAGCATAGATAGATTCGTACTGTTTCACGACCAACGGCCGAGTAAGACGGTGATTAGGCCTTGATCACACTCAGTAGCTATCCCCATATGTCTCCCCTCAACTTTTGGGTATCCACTTTATAGAGTTAGGTGTGCCCCAGGAGGGTCTCCAAGCGCCCAGGTTCGCTCCACGGCTGAAATCACTCAATAAATCATTCTGCCTGAACCCAGAATGGGGGGGGGGGAGAGAGGAAAACCTGGGGAAGAGTAGATTAGTGCTCTATCCACTAGACTGGACTCCTAAGCTTTGTATTTATTACAGAAATATCACATTTTTTAAACTTTTTCCCCCCTTCATTTTGGACCTCATTTTCCATCGTCAAATACCTCATTTTATAATAAATTAAAAAAAATTATGTAGGATTTCTAAAATTTTACATACACTGTTAATCTAATATTTAAAAATCTCGTGTCAAGGTGTTTATGGTCGTATCCCTCCAAAACGGCTCGACCGAGTTTTATGATTAGTATATAAAAATACGTGTAACCTCAAATTTTTTTTTATCGCGATTTTAGTATTTTTGTAAATAGTTTAAATGTCGTTTGTAATACAAAAATCTGGTGTCGTCATCATACGACTTTCACATACCTCGGCTGTTAAATTCAGTTTAAGACATATTTAAAAAACTTATAAGTTGAAAAACGTTTTAAGATCACTTAAATAAAAAGTGTATTCAGTTTTTTTGGAGATTAAATAATACAGCAATATAAAATTGTTATATATAATAATCAGTAATAAGGTTAACAAAGTAATATGGTTAATAACCATCCCTAATCGTCACTTTACATTGCATTTTACAAATTTGTATATTAGATCATATTTTTTCTAAAATCCTTAGATTTCCACCGGTATTTAATTGTTATTATATTCAAAAAACAAAAATTATATTTAAAAAATAGTTTTTTCTCTTTTTTAAATTTGAAACGAAGATAGCACGCCGGTTCGTTGTTAACAGACGTTAAATTGAGAAAATTAATAATTTTTTTTTTTTATTTTTATCGGCGATCATCGTCTACTGCGCTCTGGAAAGAGGAATTCTATCTATCATAGTCTAACTACACACAGTTACAACGTATTAGTTTTTTTTTTTATTTACCAACCAAAATATCGACTAGAAATAATTTATATGGCAGAAAACGTTTGCTAGGTCAAACTCTAATAAAAAAATATAAAAAAGAATCAGTAATTAATTATTTTTTTATATTGAAACGATTTTATATTTGAGTAGACTTTCTAATAATGTTATTTTTTCTACTAATAAAATTTTATATGACTATAGATATCAATGTTTTAAAAAATAATGTCAATTATCTTTCTTGTATTTTATTTGTCTTCCTTTTTATTTCCTGCCTAAGGCTTTATTCCTCATTTATTTATCTTTTTAAAAATACTCTGATATAATATTACTATGTAAATCTCCTTGCCTCTTGTAATATGTTATTACATATTTTGTTATATTATTGCTGAGGATAGGAAGAAGGGTTAGTCAGGAATGGAGGACACGTCTTCCCTAATGTTGAGGTCTGGTAACCGCTTTCAAGCGCCTTGAGCAAAAACCGATAATAATTACTATAACTTTAGGCGTGTTTAGAGCTTAGATTGACGAGCTTTAGATGATATAACGTATTGTATTATTTTAATATGGATGCATAAAGATTCGATTGATCGGTCATAAAATACTATTCGATATTTTTTATAAAACTAATGGAGTGTATAAAAAAAAAAGAAGACTATTTTGTCAAATGTAAGATTTCAAAGGACTGTAAATATTTTAATCCTATTTAATACTTACCAGTACCTTTGTTTTTATTTTGTTTTTTATACAAGTGACCGTCAAGATTCGACACCAAATCCTATATAGTCAATACATGTTTGCCATAATTTAACAAAAACTAAAAAAAAAAAAAAATCAATAAATTAAGTAAATACATAATAAAATAAAATAATGTAAATGAGAGAGGAAGGTGACTCAAAAAAGATAGAAAAAATAAAATAATAATATTAAAATAATAATCTTGTGAAGTGATTTTTTTTTTCAATGCTTATTATCCCTCTGGAGCATTCTCTAAAATTTTTAAATCTCATTCGACTTCTTCAAACAAAGCCTCAGTTTATTTATTTGTTATAAATAAGAAACATGGGTAAAAACAGTGTCCTACAAAAATCTCTTTTGAATTTTCGAGGTTTTTTTTTTTTTTTCGCGAATTCGTTCCTAATGGGTGCTCTATAAATTCTAAACTCACTACGAACAATTGGAAGTTGTTAGATCGTTATCCTGGTTTGATCAAACGAAAAGGAGTTTTATTTCAAAAAGATAATGGTCGTCCTCTAACTTTCAGTTGAACCAAAGAAAACTTTAAATAACTTCATGGGTTCGAACTCTTGCCTCATCCATCATATTGTCAAGACATCGCACAATCGGATTACTACTCGTTTCGAACCATGGCCCATTTTCTTGTAGGGAAACAATTTGATAAGTTTGCGGAAGTTGATATTTCCGGTCCAAGAATTCTTTGACAGCCATACTAAATAATGGTGTCTCCGTGGGATCAAGCCATTGGTTAGCAGATAGCTAATGATGGTAGATAGCAGTATACTATACTTTAAATATTAATTAAATTTTATATAAATGAAATAATAATATAAATATTTGGTTGAAAAAACGGTCACTTTTTTTATACGCCCATTTATAATAAATAATTGTATACTTATGGAATACCTGAGCGATGGCAAAAGTAGTATCAAAATCAAATGTTATTTTAATAATTACATACAAAACAAAGTTTGAACGCCACCGCCTAATTGTATTTTGCTGTATAGAAAATAATGACGGTCTTAACTAGTTCACGCCGAGACGAATATCTACGTTTTTTTGCGCGAGGCGGGACTGTTGCAAGTTCCAACGTGCCTTAATTCACAACAGTTCGAGATTTCGAACGCGCTAAATTCGATGTTGTAACTAATTGGGATGTTGGAGGTTATAAAATAGTTAATAAATAAACCCTTAGGATTGTTTATTCCTGCAACATACAATGTTGAGAAGAAATAAAATAGACTTCTTTTTTCAACGACTTATTTTCTGAAAACAAGTGACTCCCCTGAGTTGCGCGTTCCCCCACGGGATAGTCAAGTGTGACCAACTTAGCCCCACGGAACAGTTAAGTGTAACCCACCTGTGGGTCACGTCGGCGTACACGTGTTCAGAGAAAAAAATCTGTTTTTTATATATTAAAATTACTAATTAAATTAAAATTGACAATTAGGAAATACCGAAATGGCATTGTTTTCTATATTATTATAATTTAATTTAATTATTAATTTATTCTTGTTTATTTTCCTTTTAATAATCGCTCGATAGTATATTTATATGTAGTTTATAATCATAATTTACCAATGGAGTTTACCTTGTTCTGGTCATCAAACTTTTAATTTAAGTTTATTCATAAGGGACTTTGATTCCAGGATGATAAAGTGATTTTTCATTTTTTTACATTTATTATTAAAATATTTCACATCTTTCAAGTTGATATATAGAGTAAGTTACCTAAGAAGATTGAAAATTAGATTATATTAAATATTTAAACTATGATAGAACATAAGAAGAATTCCTTTTAAAAGGATCTGCTGAAGTTTACAGGCATCTAATAATTAGTTCATAGATTATTTCGAGGGTAACGCGATTGTCTAGAGGTCTGAGAATATACCAAAGATTAAGCACGTCATTTTTATGTATATTATCCACCTGAATCATCTGAATTTTTTCGGATGAAATACATCGATTCAAAACATGCTTCAGGCTATTGATTACTGTTTTCAAAAGTTCTGTAATATTAATGACTATTATCTCAAAACCAATAGGAAAGTTGTATCGGGGTCATTTTGAGAAATATTTACAGTAAGTTAGGAAGTAATACAGTAGAGAGTTAAATTTTAATAACCAACTTTTTCTCTAAAGTATCAGATGACGTATTATTCTCTGTGTTATCTTTTTTAAATAAAAAAAAAAAAAAACTGCAAATTATTACACAATGGTTTATTATTTACAAATAACTATATTAGGGTATAACTGTATAGCTTTTTATAGACAGTTAAGTTATATGTAAAGGAATAAATAATTCAAAAGAAAATGGAATCAAACTGGGAGTTTTCTATATCTCTGCTAGTTTAATTAATTTAAACGATTTTTTTTTTTATTTTGTAGAAATATATAGTTCAACTTATTTTTTTAATTCAACTTTTCCTTGCTTTTTTAAAATAATTATTCGCGGTTTTTTTTTTATTAACATAACTGAACTATGGGCGTATTTATGTTTAAAATTTCATTTTTTTTTTCTCTCTTTTTTCTCTATCTTCGAAAATAACTTAGTTACAAGCGTATAGATATAGGAAAGATTTCAATTTTTTTAATTTTTTTTTTTTATCGCACTTTACTCATTTTAAAACTCTATACATATTTTTAGTCTATCTTCACAAATAACTGAGGTATTGGCGTATTTATGGATAAATTTTTTAAAAAATTCATTGTTTTTTTTTTCTAATTATTCGCGGTGTTTTGGTTAAGAAAGACTAACAAATGCTTTCTCTATCTTCGAAAATAAGGGAGTTACAAGCGTAATAGGTAAGATTTAATTTTTTTTCCTTTTCTGTGTTTGTTTATCGCGCTTTACTGATTTTAAAACTCTGTACATGCTTTTTGTCTATCTTCACAAATAACAGTTATTGGCATATTTATGGGTAAACTAAAAAAAATTCGTTGCTTTTTCTCTCTTTTTTTTAATTATTCGCGTTTTTGTGGTTAAGAAAGACTTACAATTTTTTTCTTTATCTTCGAAAATAAGGGAGTTACAAGCGTAATAGGCAAGATTTCAATTTTTTTCCTTTTGCATATTTTTATTTTTACTGATTCTAAAACTCTACTCATATTTTCAGTCTATCATCAAAAATTAATTTTTTTCTAATTATTTGCGTTTTGGTGGTTGAAAAACCGTAATAAATATTTTATATATTTTCATAAAAAACTGAGTTATTAAATTAAGTCACTTTTAATCGGTTCCCATTTTAAAAATAACCAGCTGATAATAATGTCTAGTGCTAGGATCATCGTTGTAAGCACTAATATTTTTGAGGCGAATTTTAAAAAAAAATTGGTTTAGTAGTTTCGGAGGATTGCCGCGGGCGGCGTACGACAGACAAACTATTTGAGACGTAAGCCTTCAAATTTAAAGGGGGACGGGAGGTAATTTTTTTTTTTGTCGATTACAAAGGTTAATTATTGAAAATAATAAACCAAAACATTAAATTCACTGTTACATATATGTTCATTAGTTAACTATATTCAGGATCAATTTCGTTAGCTCTGTTAAGATTGATCTGCTAAAACAGAAATTTACATTATATAGAGGAAACAACCTAGGGGAAACTAGGTTAATTGGAAAAGTATGAACCGTTCAACGAGAAAACTTAAATAGGAAGCCCTTAATAGCCTCCACTGATCTTTGAATCTTGCTTTCTTAGGCAATCAGTATCGGCTATAAGACAGAATTAAAATAGTATTGAAAATTTAATTAGCTGAGAGAACGAAAATAGCTTATGACTATTAAGCCTCATTTATTGGTTTTCAAATACAACTGTGTTTTTGTACTTAATATCATGTAATATTCATTATCTATGTAGCACACACATAATACGTGAGATGATTAAGGTTTATTAATTTAATAGATTTAATTTTTTTTTATTATGGTAACATGAAATGGTTTTTACTTTCACTTGCCTCTACCGATACTAAATTGAATGTCTTTAATTTAGTGGAAGGTTTATTATGATTGAAATAATGTGAAAGGGCTTAGATGTCAAATATCCGAAATTCCTCTTCTAAAGTATCTTTAATATTTTTGGTTCGTACTAATTAATTTTTCGATGATCAAAATTTAAAATGGGTGAATAAGAAACCATGAGAAAACCAACTGAAGGAGAAAACAGCTGAAATATTTTTCGGTGTACTTTTTTTTCCGCTAAGAATAGTAGTTTGACCCAGAGAATGCGAATAAGTGTGGCTCTGGGTTCTTCTGGTTGATTATAAAAATTGTACATAGGTATTTATGGTGAGAGGAGAAGAGAGGAAAAACGAATTCATAGAAAAAAGAAGAGAGCTTGGGAAAATAAACAGTTTGAAGAGATGGAAAATTTAAAAAAGCTAACGAGTCCAGACTATTCTTCCAGAGAGTTAATGATGGAAGAAAAACATTCTCACCAAAAGTCACCTCTTGCAGAGATGAAGATGGGACACTTCTTGTTCATAAGGATCAAGTTCTGCAAAGGTGGGTGAAACACTTTAGGCAGCTTCTTACTAAGGAACAAGATCAGCATCCAGACACGTCCGTCATATCGTACAGAAGAGATGACTTAGAACCACCTGAGCGAGATGAAGTTGAAGACGCCATTGGTAAGCTCAAAAACAACAAGGCTTCTGGCATCGATGGCATCCAGGCGGAGCTACTGAAGCACGGAGGTGAGGAGTTGGAAAAGGCACTGTTCGAGCTCATACTGGAAATCTGGATGGAAGAAAGGATGCCGCAGGAATGGGACCATGGTGTAATATGTCTCCTGCACAAGAAGGGGGACCGAAATCAATGCGCTAACTATCGGGGAATTGTGTTACTCTCTTGTGCTTATAGAGTGCTATCTAATGTCCTGTTTGAGAAACTAGTCCCATTCGCAGAGAGAGAACTTGGAAATTACCAATCAGGTTTTAGAAGAGGCCGCTCAACCACCGACCAGATCTTTACATTAAGGATGATCCTGGAAAAGGGTATGGAATACAAGCTGACTACTCACCATCTCTTCGTCGCCTTCAAGTCGGCATATGATAGCATCGGTCGAGAAGAACTATACAAGGCTAGAAGAGCTTAAAGTCCCAGGAAAACTTATAAGACTTGTAAAGATGACTATGAAAAACTCAAAATGCGTTGTCCGTGCGGGGTCAAATCTTTCTGAGGCATTTAGAACCAATAGCGGAGTAAGACAAGGAGACGTCCTTGCTTGCCTTCTATTTAATTTGGCATTAGAGGTAGCTGTGCGAAAATCAAAAATTCAGACAACAGGTACCATCTTTAACAGGACTGTACAGCTGTTAGGTTATGCCGATGACATTGACATCGTGGCGACTTCAGAAAAGGCATTGAAGGAGGCATTCATTGCTTTTGAAACAGCTGCCGCAGAATTTGGTCTCACAGTTAATGAGCATAAAACTAAATATATGCGAGTAGGGGGTGGTGGTGGAGACCATATTGCATTCCTGAACATTGGCCCCTATAAGTTCCACAGAGTGGAGACTTTTGTATACCTAGGATCCGAAATTAATTCCAGGAACGATGTATCTCAGGATATCAGCAGACGAATAAATAGTGCAAACAGATGCTTCCACGGCCAAGCATTTTAGGAGCAAAAACCTTTCCTCCAGTACAAAAATTAATCTTTACAAGACCCTGGTACGTCCAGTGCTCACCTATGGATCAGAGGCATGGGCAACTACTAAGGCGGACGAGAACAGGCTGTTAATATTCGAAAGACAGGTGCTCAGAAGAATATTCGGAGCAGTAAGAGAAGAAGTCTGGAGGAAAAGAAAAAACAGGGAGCTCTACAACATCTTTAAGGATGCTGATGTCGTTAAGATTATTAAGCTAGGACGACTCCGATGGGCCGGCCATGTGGCTCGAATGAGTGATTCTGAAATTCCAAAGAAGATACTGACAGAAGAGGTGCACCGAGCAAGGAGAGTAGGGCGACCCAAAACAAGATGGCTGGATGGTGTAGGGATGGATGCAAGGAGCCTGCTCAACATCAGGAACTGGACTGCTGCAGCACAAGACAGAGCCGTCTGGCGGAGGCTGCTGGGGGAGGCCTAGACTCGATAACGGGTTGTTGTGCCGAATATGTATGTATGTATGTATTTGTGTTGAAATTCTTCATTCATTTTTTTATTGTATGTGCAATTTATTTGAGTGAATACATTTATTTTTAGGTTCTTTTTAAATAAATAAATGACCATATTTTTCACTTAGCAATCCTTTTGTTTATATTTTCTCTCCTAAGATCCATACTTTGGCCATTTTCAAGAATCATTTAATCAGTCCCTTCTATTGCATATATAAAAATATATATATTGTCATATCATAATAAAATATACTTTAAGCTGAAACCATCCTTGTCAGTTTTTAGTTATTTAAGTTATTCATTTATTTATTTTTTCTATATCATAATTATTTAAATTTTTTATACTTCACTATTATTTGGTTTTACACTAAGATTTGAAACTTCATTTATTTTCATCAATAAATGTTTCATCTTTTATTACCAAAATATTTATATCACTGATATTTCTGTGTATTTAAAGCAAGTAGAAATTCAAAATATATTAATTGTAAATTGTATCAGTTAATTTAATAAAAAAAACGCTGCAAATTATTACACAATGGTTTATTATTTACAAATAACATTATTAGGATATAGCTGTTTATATAGCTTTAGAAAGGCAATTAAGTAATATGAAAAGCAATCATTCAAAGGATAATATCATATCAATACTGCTGATTTCAAAACGCTAGTCAAATCTCAAAATGCTAGTTCTTAACCAATTCCAATGATTTTTTTTCATTTTGTCGAAAATTTAATTCTCTATAAAATGGCACTAAATTAGTATTTATTTATTTAATTATTAGGAAAAATGGATTTTTTAAATTTGTTATTCGGATTCTACGCATCTTGAAACATAAGCCTGCAAATTTTGAGGGGTCATTTTTTTTTTTTTGGTCGATTACAAAGGTTTATTTTTGAAAATAATAAACCAAAATTATATTAAATAATTTCCTAAATTCCTTAGTTTCCATTCCTTTTATTGACTATATTCTTTGTTCAGTATAACTTCCTGAAGTAATTGCTTTAAAATAAAAAATAAAAATAGCAAAAAAAAAATTTCATGATGTGATGAGCTCAATGAAGCAGATAGGTGGGATCAAAGAAAAGGTTCGCACGGTGAATGAAGCGAAAACAACCCATTCATCGGCTGCCCACGTACAACCTATCGAACCACTATTCCTGGAGCGGATCCGTTCATAAAGGTTGTCTCTGATCTATAATTGACGCATCTCACCTCCCTTCTATTAATAGCCACATTAGGAGCAACTCTTTCCCCCAACGTTAGTCCATTAGTTTTTTTTTAAATGCTAGTTCGCACAAGTCGACTATATTCACTAGTATATTTAACCTGGTGAAGTGATATTTTCATTCAATTAAAATGTTATAGGACAGACTGTAGATTTTAAAACGAAATACGAAATATAATAATGAATGGAAACTGCGTCTAATATTATTAATTTATTATTAATAATAATACAGTGAATTAATCTAACCCATTAGGAAGTTAAAAGGTGTCAATCTAGCAATCTTGAGTTAAACGGTCTATTTACAATCCCTGCCGGCTTAGTTAAAATTTAGTAAGATGGCTAAACACAAAATGATTTTCTATCTTTTATAACCTGCAAAATGGCCCACCTAGTTAATATTAAGGAAATTAAATCCCAAATAAAAATAATGACCATATAAAGTCGAATACATTTTGTTTTTAATTTCACATTTACAGAATAGAGAGGGGAACAGCTTATTGCGTAAGGCACTGGACTACTAAGCAGGATAAGTTTGTTCGTTCAATCATTTAATGTCACTTTAGTGTTACAGTGGCTAATCGGACGATGCAACAGTGGGGCTCCTAAATTTTGCCTATCCAGTTTTTATTAGGATAGGAATCTTTAACGAGTGCATGACATCACACAACCTCGGGACTACCATGTTACGTCCTCTCCAAAGGACGGCACGACCAAAGATTTTTCCCTTCTCTTAAGAAAGGGAGCCCAAGGCTGAGTGGCTAGTCTCTCATGCTGAAGGTTGTGAGTTCGAATCCCAGTCCCGGCGCACAGTGGGCCAAATCAACCAATTTAGGTGGACAAAAGTCAAGTCAAAAGTTTGGATTTTTCCAGTGCTACACCTTTTTATTATTAGTTGGCAAGACCTTTTATACTAATATTTCCCACCGTACCGTGTTTATAAATAAATAGTAAATGAATGAATCATTCTTATTCACACAACTGCCTAATAACCGGCAGTGGAACTATATTTATTCGATGGTCATTTATTGTGTTCAAGGTGTATTTAGAGCAATGTCTTTTTGCTTTTATTTAACAATGGACATTGTTGAGACAGGTAAGACATTACATTTCCAAACTCGTTATTGAATATACATTACAATCTCAGCTGTAGTGTTAATTTAGCAATTGGTAAATGTATGCCCCTATTCAATAACGAAAAACTATATAATCCCCAAGTTACCCCAAGGATTTGTTTCATCAATCCTTCTAGTATTTAGATATTTTTATTGCGTTTTGGGTGATAAATAATTGTTTTCAGACCCAACACTCCGTATCAAAAGTATTACAATCTATAATTTCAAGAATTTCCTAGATGATATAAAATACATTTATTAGCAGGTTTTGGCAACTCTGAACCATAATTAGATTTTTGTTTTATTTTCCCGTATTCTGGGACTTCAACCGTAAAATATAGGGATGTTTTATATTTTAGAAAATAAATTTGATGTTTGGCCACACTGCGCTCGCCGATCGCGTCAAAAAATTAATTAGTTTTTATAATTAAAAAAAAAATCCGTAATCTGGAACCCCAAAGGTTAAATATAGCAAGTTTCAGAATTTCGTCCTCCTAGATCGGTCATATGGCCCACTGTGCGGTGGGGCTTTTGTAAGGATGTAAATAAATGGGGATTCACTCACAGCCTCTTCCCCGGGAATGTGAGACCCGGCCAGCCAAATGGTGGCCAATCACAAAATTAGGCGTAGGGAGTGATAACCCTATCCAACAAAATGCATCAAGAAACGTGAGTTTAATCTCTTAGGAGAAAAAAAAGAAAGAACCTATCTGCCAGATTCGAACCCGTGACCCTGGACAGCTGTTAAGCTAGCCACTGCGAAAATGATCTCGACCATATTCCGTTTGGGTGTAGGGGTACATTTGTCTTTATTGTAAGCCAATACATTCTTATGGAAATATATTGTTAAAGAATGTATTAAAATCAAGAAAAATAAATAAAATATCAGTTTCTGACTCAAAGAGATGTTTTAATGGTTCCCACAAATTATTTATTTTACGATTTTAAAAATTAAGTTTCATGGTTGTTGACATTGTCATGTTCGTTGACATTGTGTTTGCGAACATTCAAGTAAAAAATGAAAAGTTTAAAATTAATTTTTTTAAACAATACAGCTTATTGTATTCTTTCTTGTTGTTTTTTAAGATTCCTAAGGAATATTGGTAAACCATATAAATTTTGTACAAAACTGTTTCTAAGCTAATTTATGCCTGTCGTGTTGTAGCAACTATCCCTTTTATCTATTTTTTTTTTTTAATATTAATTTAATCATCTTTATCATGATATATAGTCTTTTAAATCAAATTATTAAATTTCACTTTGAGTGGTTTTTTGTTGTTTTTTTCTCTCAGCCCTTTCATGTGAATTTAGCGACCACCGCTGACATGTTGCGGACTGGTTGACATGAAATTAATTGACCTTTCATTACCAAAAGGAAGAAAAGTCGTTGAAGCTCTTTGACTTGGTTGATAGTCCATATAATGAGATCCTCTCTTATTTAACCAACTATTCCAAGGGAACAATTTTAATGAAAAAAGAAAATAACAAACTGTAAAAAATGTGTATTATTATAAAAAGAAATTGACATCGATAATTATTTTCTTCCAAAAATCATATAACTATTAAATTTGATTTATAATTTTAAAATCCTGCTTGATTCATATATACAAATTTTAATCGATCTTTAATGTTTATTGGTTGGATTTAAAACGATAATCACTCACTGAGGTATACGAAATTTCATAAATAATAATGATTAAATTTTGATAAAAAAAAGAAAAGAAAGTATTTATTAGAACATAAAAATCACAATTTACAAGAAAATTATTTTTTTTATTTTTTAATATTCACACACACATATTTTTTTAGTAATAAAAACTAAATAATGTATTTTTGAAATAAAGATGTTCAGTTGCTAATCGTTTATATATTCTCCACCTACTTGCTAATATTTAAAAAATTACTCGTTATTTTTTTTTTTACTTATAATCAGTATAATAATCTATAAATAATCAGTCATCCCGGAATGTTTTTTTATTTGATTCTATTTTACTTTAATTATCGATTTCAAACCCTGGGTATAACAGCATCTAATTTATATATATTTTTTTAAAATATCGATTTAGTAAGTCGGTCAAGTAAAGCGATTATCAAGGTTAACTGTAAAATGTTTTGATACCTTAAACTAATTTCATATATTATTGTTATTTGTTAGCTAATTAAGGTCATAATAAATTTTCTTGAAAAACTTAACTAACTTAAGAAAACTATCTAAAAAAAAATTGTATCTTCTATATTTTTTATTAATGCAGGCAATGCTGTTCAAATAACGTGCAAATATATATATATATATATATATTGTTTGATCAGTTCTCGACTGTTGATAATTTAAGTTTGTGTTGTTCTTAGGTTGCAGTCAATGAATAAACAGTTTTATCTATGCGACGTTTCGAGAATTTATTGTTCTCATAATCATGCAATTTTGGACAAAATAGTGTCTTAATTAGGCATGTTAAGCCTACAAGCTTTCTACAAGTGTTCTTTCAAAGCTTGTAGGCTTAACATGCCTAATTAAGACACTATTTTGTCCAAAATTGCATGATTATGAGAACAATAAATTCTCGAAACGTCGCATAGATAAAACTGTTTATTCATTGACTGCAACCTAAGAAAAACACAAACTTATATATATATATATATATATATATATATATATATATATATATATATATATATATATATATATATATATATTTTGTTTCCTTTCTTTGTATTTCATTAAATATTTGTATTTTCAATTAGATTAATACATAAAAATAAACCGTTTTAATATAAGTAAATGAAAAATATCTTTATATTCTTGATGATCTTCTTAAAGAGAAATGGTTTCAAAAATTTCAATAGTACTGGCAAGAACAGGAATATCTTCATATCCATTTTAACATGCAATAGATTTATTTGTTATTGATTACATAGAAATATATTCATTGAGTGACAAGCTAAAAAAAAAAATATATTTTTACAGTAAATGATACATTTTATATTGCAGGAGAAAGGGAGTATTTCAAATTAATTTTCTACCCTATAACGCCTCTTTGGACATTTGTGATATATATATATATATATATATTTATTTATGGATGTATCCACACTTCATTTGGTATTTAGTGTGTTCAGTTGTTTTACACTCAAAACAATAGGATGGAAGTCGAGTTCAGCCGGAATTTCACCATAGACGATAAGTTATAGCACAACCTCGACAGCCTCTCCAACTCTGAGGTTGAAAATTTGAACATGAATCGATATTCTATTAAAAAAGATGCTTTTATAGAATTCAATTATTTTTCCTTTTAACTCACATTTGATTTTCTGTACTGTACTTATTTTAATTGAATTTAATTTATTATTCTCATGCAAACATTTTTAAAATATGTAACATCGATTCATGTTCGACGTAATTTTTTTCATTTGCTTATCCGCCTTTAAGAAGGGTCATTGGCATGATCAAAAGAATTATATTCGTTGATAGTACTCTGCAGTGTTTATGTATTTGAATAGGATAGATATGTTTGTTAAATTAAAGATACTTTCGACGAAGAAATATTTAAATTTCAACATTCTAACACCATCAGGTTTTTCCGATTTGCATTATGACTCTCTGGTATTAAAGAAAATTCATTTATAAATTGATCTTGGGCTTTCAACTGACATGTTATATGTAAAAAAAAAATTATGAAGTGAGAATGGTTGACTGTGTGTATATATGGAATAAGTTGGATGAAGGTGCAGTCTAATAAACACACAATCAAGCTTAAACATTATTTAATGGTGCCGACGTTGAGACGTAAATTATAGGCCTTCTTCAGGACTATTGAAGGCGTGAGAGTCCCAACATCGTCCAACATTGTTGGGACTCTCACTCCCTTAAGAAGCTCTATAATTTAGGCCGAAACGTCGGCACCATTAAGTTATGTTTATACTTGATTGTGTGTTTATTTGACTGCACCCTCAACCGCCTTCTCCCGTAAAAAAGGCGTTTTACCAATTTTTGTTTTACCAATAATCGTATTATATAGTCTAACTATACACTATTCACACTATTTCCAAATTTGAAAATCTATGATGCTACTAAGCTGCTTAAAATAATAGCAGCCAGCCATCAACTCCTCAGACCTAAGTGCTCATTCCTTAAATCTAGGTCAGGATATGGTTGCTATCTATTGATTGTCCCAGTAATCTTACCATCCGTATTACTCCTGCCTAGCACGAACCATCTACACTATGTTTTGGAGAAATCTGATGTGGAAAATAGACAGTACATAAAAGTATTTTGAAAAGTTACATAAGTTGTTTGTAGTTACAGTACAAGTTTGCATCAGTACTGGTATTTATAATACGTATTCAAAATCCATTCCGACAATTTTCATACCATGAAGAGAAAGTTTTGGTGGAAAGAAGTTCACAAAGGAGTTTAGGTCTGGCAGTAGAGTCTCAATCCCACTTAGCAGCTCCTTTGAGAGTTGTCGAAATTCCCTTCAATTTACTGACAGAAAAATATGATAATTTTTGACATACAGGTAGACCACCCTTTTTTATGCCGATTAAAAGCGATTTAATTAAATAACTCAGTTATCATAGAAGATAGAGAAAAAAATGTATGAAGTTTTAGATTCAGAAAAGCGCTAGTTGATATATACGCTGAATAATAAAGTCATAAATTACAATAGATGTAATGTCACCAAAACTCGGTTATTTTTGAATATAGAGAAAAATCGAAAAGATTAGTAGCTACAATCAGCTAAATAAACATTGATACCCTAATATAGTTATTTAGAAGTAATAAACCATTGTGTAATAATTGGCAGCATTTTTTAACTTAATTTTCCTTAAATTTATGTGTAATAAATTAAATTTCATAATTTCCTAAGTAATAGCAATTTTTGTTTATAGGGAGGACCAGTATTTTTGTATCACCGACACTTCCTTCAAGTAGGTACTTAATACTTCATTAACATTTAATTAATTAACCTGCATTAAAAATGTAAGTTATCATTTATGCACTTATGTGGTCATCTCAAAAATGACAATGCCTATGGAGCTAAAGTTTTGTATGGTGATTTCCCTTCCTCCTCTTCTTGATTTACAATAAAAAAATCCAAAATATTTTAAATAATTGTTTTTGGAATAATTCAACATCTAAAAACATCTCTCACTACTCCTACCACATGAAAATAAAATCATCTTAATCTGATCAGTTTTAAAAAAGATACTAAGTTTATAACAAGCATGTTAAAGCTAAAACTAATATTTTCGTTCGTGCCCATGTTTCTTAATCGGGTTCCTATGGAAAAATCTTCATTTTGTATTGGCTTTAAAATGATTTTAAGTGGCTGAAAAACGTTTTATTTTATGAAAATAATAGAACTTATTTTTAAATGCTGAAAAATACCAAGCCTTTAGGGAAGAGAATCGATGATATACAACGATTCTTTAGCAATATAGCTTATGTTAAATTAACACAAAATGAATCATTCATGCACGATGAGGTTACATCCATTAATTTACTAGAAATAATTAAAATCTGTGGTTTTAATATTGTTGAATACACATTTCACTTTATTAATATAGACCAGATCTTGTTTTGGTTGAGATTATTATAATTTAGGTCTATCTTGATTTATACCTTATTTGATTAACAAATTGCATGCGGGATTGGTACCTTTTAAGGCGACTGATTGTTATCCCTGGGGGAGGTATTTTTATTCTTGACATAGTATGATGGTTATCGCATGGTAAAGTATTAATAACTACTTTTCTTTCAATAGAAATGTGCCCTTGAAGATTAAATTTTACATTTTATAATATTTTTCCATTTATCACCGTTGAAATTTTAAAGCACATTTAGTCGTCAGGGGTTTTACATTTCACTTTTCTAAAGTACTCAAATGTTATTTTTTCGTATACGGTGAGAAATGTCAGATAAATAATATTTCAGTAGTTTCAGTAGTTTCAATAACATTTCTGTATATTTTCTACATCTGAGCTATTCGGTAGAAAATATCTTATAGTAATATGTTGTAGTTTTTTTCTTTTCTAATTCGAGCTCGCGCGAAATGACAGATGACGTATTTTCTGATAAATTATTAATAAATTAAATTATTAATATAATTAATTAAAAAACAATTAGTCGTGACGCGCCATATTTAATGCGGTCATCACGAAATTTTCATGAATGTGGAAATTAAATGCACGATATCTTGTGTTCTGTAATGTTTTATTTATTAGTTTGTGGTTAAGGTTTAGGTTCATCTTCTATTTTTCTCTCATAGAATAATTTTTATTAATTATGTATAAAAAAAACAACAAAAAAAAACAAACAGTTATTACTGAAAATAAGGATTGATTAACGACCATTATCTAAACATCAGTTACTAAATGTTTTGATTGGATAAATGTACTGTTACGAGATCAAAGAGTTAGTTTTATTTGTACAAACTGTCAGCCTGAGCACTGTTACAAAGTTACATTTCCAACCTGCTACTTCCTCGGAGTTGGATATTTAATTGCGTTTGTTCGAGCAACTGTCTTGCTAAATTGTATTTAATTTGCACAATTGATCTGCACAATGAACCTGAATATTATACTTTTGTCAATTTACATTTCATAGAATTAATTATATTATTTTTGTTCATTATTTTCAATAATAAACCTCTAGAAATTTTAGATATAACCATTCAACATACGTAAGACCTTAATAATAATATTAAAAAGAAAATCCGTCAGTATGCTGTCCCCATTCTTTCTTCAAAACTAATGGACCGATGTTTTTTTTAATTAAGCTAAAACATAACAGGGTATCCGACGATGAGCTAAACACCTCGACATTAATATCACGGGATTTGTTTCAAAATGGTGGGCGATTAAACATGTTTTAATACATCAATTAAGTTTGTTTTTTTTAAGATGAAGAAAAAAATGTATCGAGTTTTAGTATCACAATATCGCGATTAATTCGAAAAAAAGACCGTGTCAAGACTAGTAAAATCCAAAAAGTAAATAATAAAAATCGCCTGTCCACATTCAATATTTCAAATTTCCTGCATAGCAATAACAAAAGGAATTATTGAAATCGGTTGAAAATTAAAGGAGATATAGCGTTTTGAACTTGGCAGTGGTGATTTATTTTTTTCCTTGCATATAAATTAACGTATTTACTGGTTAATCTGTCTTAAGATCTTTGATTAATTTATTATCATACTTATAAGTTAATTGCTTACACAGCTATATAATATAATAAGAAGGTACACAAAATAGATTAAACATATGAAATGACCTTACCTATAGAAATAATAAATATGACAGGAATAAAGTTTGTTCTTATAAGAAAGTACTAATGCTTTTTTGGTAAATAAAACTTGAGCATCATAGAATTAGTTATCCAAAATTGTTTAAACTGCTTCAGGTTTTATTTCTTGTTTGTTTATAATATATTTATAACACTTTGTTCATAACGTTTAATCAATGAGTTTTTATTATGAATTTAAATAGATTTCGATTTTCATTTTAGTTTGTGATAATTGTTTTAAAAAAGTAATAATTAACTAAGTTATCCGTTCAGTTATACTATGCCATAAAGGAAATATAGTCCATTAATCTAAATTGATGTTTATTTATTTGCCAACTTTGTATTTATCTCAATTATAAGTATTTGTTTTTTCTTATTTATTATTATTTTTTTGTATATACATGAATTTATTTATTTTCTATTTTATCTAATTGGATTTTATCATTATTTTCTCTTTTATTTTGTAAGTAGTCTCATATCACTTTTACTACTGTTCATTTTGAAACAAATTGTAATATATCTCAATCAATATTTAAAGAAAAAAATCTAAATAATGTCCAAGGCTGTATGCAGGATATTCATTAGGGAGGAGGGGGGAGGCTAAGTAGGTTGAAAATCGTTAGTAGGATGGGGGCTTAGGATCGTTATAGTCTTAAATAAATGTTGTTGTTTTTTTATTTTTAAACTGTCTATACGCTAATTATGATTAATTATTACTAATTATTAGCTGTCTATACTAATTTGGAAATTATTTACGTGCTTGCAAGTAAAAACAATATCAAACTACTTATTTTATCCTAATACCTTAATTTTTTTTTAATATTTTAGTTTTTTTATTTTATCTTATATTTTTACTTGCCCCACTAAAGTTTAGACTGGCTAACCGGAATGCTACTATATACAATGCGTTTTGCACTTTTTTTAAAAGATCTTTTCGAACACAGCTCTAACTTTTTTGATTTAACGCGCTATGTCGATGTAAAATTATATGGAATTTAATATGATGTAAGTTTCATTCTGATTGAAATAGTCTGACTTAGCTTCTTTTTTTTAAACTAATATATCCTCCGATATTTACAACTGTATAATAAAATACATCCAGTGAATGTGATACAAGATTAGGCTGTCATGATTCACATGTAGGGATACTACCCATTGGTAGCTCTCTAAAACCTATGCTAAACTAGAAGGTCCCGGGGCCATCTTCTTTTCAAACGCCTCGGAGGATTATCAGGATTCTAGGGGTAGCAAGGTTTCAAACTACTGTATTAGAGTGGAAATGGAGTTTCATGAAAGGAGTGGTGCCTGGCTCGGGCCAAGTCAGCAACATAGGTAACAGTAAGGTCCGTATGGATAAGTTTACTCTTGACAAAATAAGAAGCATTGAGGATTTTAAGGATTGAAGAGGGGAACAATTTGATGGTTTAGTAGATCTTCCTCTAAAGGTTTTTTAATTTTGTAAATCCGAAAAAAATATTCCTATATCATCTTGTTAGCATTAATAAAAAACGTGTAAATATATATGAAGAATTCGTTAACCAGCTAATGGAGAAATAAGCAAAATTTTGTCTGTAATTTTTTGTTTTTGAAACATAAAATCAGTATAATACGAGTAGAATGTAGTGTGATGAAAATCGGACAAAACTAAGTGATTGTTGTAGATAATAATATTATAGATTATTTAATAAAACGCATGGTTCTATTGAAACTCAATGTAATTGGTTCTTAAACCATTTTCATCTCTTAACTTTATTTTAAAATTCTTAAATTCATTTAAACAAAAGTAAGTGAAATTAGTGTGTTGTGACCCCAGATTTTTTTTAATAATTATTAAATTTAATAATTTTGAGACAGTTATCTAATTTTACACGAATTAAAACAGTTTTAATAACATATTTTGCCAATGTATTTAATAAATTAGTTCCAGCTACTGGTGAGATAGTTATTCTAGAGTTGATTGAATTATTTCAATCCGTTTTCCTTTGAATAGCTGTGCAGAGAAAATAATATAGATATCAGAGCGGTTGTGGAATGACCTAAAAAAATAATAAAAAGGTGGAGTTGTGAAGAGCCCTCAGAGCGAGGGACATTTACACTGACAATAACCAGCAGCCACCAGCCCCTTTCTTCCCTTCTAACGCCATATTCGGTCGTTTAAATTTTTCTCTATTGAATCTTCAATTCTCACAAAGATAAAAAGTATCTTTATTGTAAAAAAAAAAATGCCAAATATTAAAATGAAATTGAATGTTATAACTTTTTGAAAGATTCTCTAAAATTTTCGTTTTATTTACAAACCTTGAAAAATCATTAGTTACTAGATTCTGTGATATATTTCAGAAAAAAAGAATCCCAACTCACAAATAATAGATAACCTGTACCACTACAACCCATGAAGGGTCTTGGGCTCAGTACATATAGAGTTTGGTACTGTTTCAAGGCCAACGACAGTGCAATGAAATGATTAGGCCTAAATCACGCTCAGCCGCCAGGTTTTTCCCCAATTAATTTGGGTACCCACTTTATAGAGACTGGGTCTGCCCCAGGAGGGTCTCCATACCCTAGGTTCGCCCCCCGACTGAATTAACAGAATAAATAATATTCCGCCACAGCCGGGATTCGAACCCAGGACCCGGAGCACAGCAGACTAGCGCTCTATCCACTAGACCAGGCCGCTCCCTCACAAATAATAGATACCTATTACAAAAAATAGGCAGGTATCTACATTTTGGTCTTTTTGACATTGAGGCTGCCAGTTACTTTTTTTATCACCAAATGATTACTTTACAAGTAATCACATTAATTAAGATATGATTAGGTAAACAAGAATACAGTTTAATAAAATATTTAAAATAATTTAATACGTAGATAATGACAAAATAAAAATTAATATGAATTTAAACTGGAAAAAGATCAACCATCTCTTCAAATATTTAAAACCAAGTATATGAGAATAAACCCTTAGAAGTTGTGCAATTTCTCACTTAGCAAATCCACTTTTTTTGTTTATTGTTTAATTTCATATTTTGTCCATTATCACAATTTTTATGTTTTCATAGGATACCTTTATCTTGAAAAAAATGTAAGGTATTTTCTTCTTTATTACAAAACAAAATTAAATCAATAAAATTCAATTCTTTACCCATTATACACACAGTCAATGAACTTCTCAATAGAGTTTGTTGGTGTCATTTGGTTTAATTTATTTAAAACAAGAAGAATGATGATTACTTTGAAAGTAATGATTTGGTGATATAAAGTAACTGGCAGCCTTAATGTAAAACAAACCCCATTATTTATAAAGTCCTTCACTCCATTTCACGTACTTATCTGGTCATCGAAGTTCCAGGAAAATGTCATCAGGTTGTGTACATATAACAAATGATGATAAAAATGACAAAATTTAAATTGATAATGTTTTCTCGTTTGTTTATTTATTTAATAGCATTGATAAGATTTAATATTCGTCTAGATGGATACGTTTTAGTCAAAACGTGTAACTTTAAAGTCATCTTACAAGCCAGACTTTTAAAAATTTTTAGTTGAAGAAATAATTACTATTGAGAAAGGTTAAAGGCAATTTCCGTAGCTTCTAAAATAAAATGCCGACAATGGGAACTAATTATTTAAATTTTTTTATTCGCATGATCAGTCATTTTAGCCTACGATTCAAGACCTATTCTCCTTCTGGAGATAAACAGCTACTTTGAAGAGCACACTTTAGAGCTAATTTCTTTAAAAGCATGAGGCGGATCTATATCAGGAGGGATTTGCCCACAAAGAGGCCAATCAGCGGAGGCATCAACCTCACTCCTGATTGCCACTCCAGATGACCCTATCTCCCTCGCGTAATCTTTCATTTCGTGCACCGCCTTCGCTTCCAGGTCGAGGCAACATCGATTGTGTTCTTCAGGGTCTAAGGAAAGGAATCGATTCACCGATTAGCATCGTCTAATTTGACCCCGGTCATCACAGGAATCTAACCGCGTTATTCTAAAGATAAGGAATGTAAATCAACCATATCTTATTAGCGTTCCTGGTTTAGGAAGAAGTTTCAATTTTATCTCATCCTTTTTTATTCTACTTTGTAATCAAAGATTGCTAATAAGGATAAATGTTAATGATGTTATACCTAGAAATAAGGGGTGTTCCAAAATTAACGCAAGATTTAAATTAATTATGTAAAACAGCTATCTTTTTTCAAATTTTCATTTTTTTTTTTTTTAACCCTAAAGTACACATAATATGGCTGTATATTGTTAAAAAGTTGGCATGTCATGTTTGAAGAAGATTAGAACCCAGGAGACCCCTTAACCAGCTCCTTTTCAGCCTTCTTTTGGTGAGTTCCGCCATGTCCAATGTCGCCTTAATTTAAATATGTTGTAATGTTCGTGAAGTTTTTCATGGAATCTCTGATATGAAGTATGAATGTAGTCTTGAACAGTAGGTAAAGTGTTGTTACTGTCGCACTTGGGTGAGCGTTTTTGATTGAAAAGTCTATTTTGTTAATGTGATTCTTTTTAGCGGTTCCGAAAATTTGAGATGCATATGTCTATAACGGTTTTAAAAAGTAATTAATTACAAAAATACAGTTGTTGTCTAATTTTCATTATAGATCGTTTATGAAGAATAGAGGAGAATTGTCTTCTGTTTAGGAGTAAGCATTTCTGTTTCACATGTACGCCCCGGGTAATTCCTCGGTCAAAAGTCAGTCCTAAGTAATTAACAGTGCAAGTCTGTGGGTACCATCTTTAACAGAACTGTGCAGCTATTAGGTTATACCGATGGCATTGACATCGTGGCGAGGTCAGAAAAGGCATTGAATGAGGCATTCATTGCTTTTGAAACAGCTGCCGCATAATTTGGTCTCACAGTTAATGAACATAAAACTAAATATATGCGAGTAGAGGGTGGTAGTGGAAACCATATTGCATTCCTGAAATTGGCCCCTGTAAGATCCACAGAGTGCATAATTTAATTTACCTAGGATCCGAAATAAATTCCAGGAACGATGTATCTCAGGATATCAGTAGGCGAAACAATGGTGCGAATAGATGCATCCACGGCCTGCCCAAGCATTTAAGGAGCAACGATCTGTCCTCTAGTACAAAAATTAATCTTTACAAGACTCTGGTACGTCCAGTGCTCACATGAGCAACCACTAAGGCGGACGAGAACACGCTACTAATTTTCGAAAGACAGGTGCTCAGGAGAATATTCGGAGCAATAAGAGAAGGAGTAGTCTTGAGGAAAAGAAAAATACAAGAAGCTCTACAACATCTTTAAAGATGCCGACATCGTGAGGGTTATAAAGCTAGGATGATTCCGATAGTCCAGACTCTAAGATTCCCTCGGAGAGGCCTTGAGCCGATGGTTGTTGAGGGGTTGTTGCACTGAATGTATGTATGTAAGTCTGTAGAATGGATATATTGTTCAGGTAAACTGGAGGACACATATCGTCTCTGAAATTGAAAGTAATGTGTTGAGATTTGTCACTATTCAGCTTTTATCTTCCATTGTTTAAAATAGTCCCATAGTTCTAGTAATTAATGTTGGAGAGTCATTGAAGCCTGAGTAATATCTCCGTGTCTCGTAATATGAGTTGTGTGTTGTCAGCATAACTGCTGTATTGTGCTTGGATAGACTGGTTTATCATGTGTAGGTATAATGTACGACTCAATTTCCAATGTCAGAGCGCCAAAATATGGTTTTATATTCTTTAAAAAATGGCCCGACCCTCCTAGAAAGTAGTACAAACCCGGAAAGATCTTGTGAATAGTGATATTGAGTGAAGGAATACTTCGAGCAAAGGGACTTTAAATAAAAAGAAACTCAATCAGAAAAACAGTAAGGAACTCGAAAAGTTCCAAAGGATTATAAAGAGGTTCTTTTTACACACTGTAAGCAGTCCGAAATAGATAGCAAACCGTGGTCTTAAGGATGATACAATTTTATTAATGGGAATATTGAAACCTGCGGTTTCACTTATGTAAATAAAATTGTTATAGGTGGAATAGTCAGGAATCAGTCATTTTTGAAAAGTTTTTAATTTTGCCAACGTTTCGGCTCAAGCTTGTGAGCCATCATCAGGGCATTACTGAGCCATGTCCAAGCATAAACTCATGCTTTTACATGGCATGGGATTATGCTTGGACATGGCTCAGTAATGCCCTGATGATGGCTCACAAGCTTGAGCCGAAACGTTGGCAAAATTAAAAACTTTTCAAAAATGACTGATTCCTGACTATTCCACCTATAATAGTTTCTACAGTCAACTATACACCCTCAATATAATTCATTCTACTTGGGACCTCAACTTCATCATCGCAAACTTCAGGAACCATCACATCTGAGATATGTACTCTTCATCTTATAAACCTACCACTACATGTTCATCACCAGTGTCACCTTCACAACATCCGGACGCCGATTCATCACTTACTGTTACTTCATCTCCAGCAACAATCACAGCGACATCAGAAAATAACATTAGAACTGAGGTAAACTCTTTTGTAATTCTAAAATCAACATATCCTGATAAAAAACCACTTCTTAACCGTATTTCCCATCTTCATAAAAAATTAGCCAACAAAGAGGAGTCGCTCATATTCCTTCTAAAATGCCGCTCTCATTCTTTATTCCCCCCCTTCATTTCCAAGTGTTTATGCTTGGACATGGCTCAGTAATGCCCTGATGATGGCTCACAAGCTTGAGCCGAAACGTTGGCAAAATTAAAAACTTTTCAAAAATGACTGATTCCTGACTATTCCACCTATAATAGTTTCTACAGTCGACTATACACCCTCAATACAATTCAATGTAAATAAAATTGTGTGTTCATACATATTTATGTGGTGTAATATGGCAATTAGTTACAAACTAGGTCCAAGTATGTTGTTAGAAACAGTATAATGTTTGAAGCAATTCGGAGTAGGAAATTTGTATCTATTTTATATAGACGCAAATCATTTTTATACAGTGCATATAAGTCTTCGGATTTGTTAATTATGTTAATAACATTAATCCAGAAGATGAGGAATTCCATCAATTATTTAATCCGAAGGTGTTTAAAGACATTTTTCTGGTGTCTAAAAACCTTAATCACGCACGTCCAATAATCTGGATATACAGTAACCAAGTAGTGTTTGGACACACGTGAGAATAATTTCTTTTCTTTTTTTTATTATCTAATCTAGTATTATATTTGCTAGTAAAACTCATTATCTAATGTAAAAGTTGAGAAATGAACAAGTTCTGAATTAAGCTGGTAAGAAAAGTTTGTAGAGTTATAATAGAGCTCAATGAACCTGGGATTATAGAAATATAGAACGATATGATGAATGGTAAGTCAATAGGGAAATTATGGAATTCCGCATTTGGTAGTCTATTAATGTTAATTAAATTTACTGAGAGAACGCAAAGTTTCAGACTGAATAGGAAATTACTGCTTCCACGAATGATTTAGTTATCTTTTCCTAAACTTCATTTCCAAAATTTTCTTTTGGATAAGTATATTTAATGAATATAATATCTTCAAGATTATATTTATGTATTCAAAGCCCAAATTAAAACCATTGCGCTTTATATACAATACAATAATAATTCTAATTTATTTAATTGATAATTAATAAATTGTATATGGTACGATAAAATATATTAATGTAGTATATCGTCTGGTATGCTAAGGAGTAATCTATATATATAAAAATATCGTGTCACAATGTTTGTTAGCGATAAACTCCGAAATTACTGAACCGACTTTGATCAAACTTCGTAAGTATCTGTTATTTGGTCCAACTTAAATGATAGGATAGTTTTTATTACTATTCTAAATGGTTGAAAAATATATTTTAAAACGTAAAACAAAATTTGTTTAACTGTGGCAACACTGGTTCCCAAGTAACCTTCCCATATCTTCACATATGTGATTATTAATTCAAATATAAGTGTGTGTTGATTGTTTCTATGCGTTCTAATTCATAAAATATACATTCATATTATAGTTTCCAGTTATAAACCTATGGAAACCTATAATTTATTTAAATTTCCATAAATGCGTTTATGAGTAGCATTTAAGCCCTGTCAGACTATTTCAATCAGAATAAAACCTACATGATATTAAATCCCGTCCAATACTACATCGATGTAGCGAGACGCATTCGAGAAAATCGTAAATAGGTGCAAAATGCGTGGTATAAAGTGACCCTTCTGGCTAGCTGATTTTGGTAAAAACGTTGCTGTAACATCTCAGGCGTATAGATGTCCTAAATATGAAATTTCAGTTTCATATGATTTTTCGTTTACGCGAATATATACTTAATATATTTTCAGTGTAACGTAATCGTGTTATATAGTCACGTTTGCAACATAAATGTGATTGATATACATTGATCCAAGGAGCGGGAATATCTTTACTTGAAAATAACTTTGATAAATGTAATTGTTAAAAATATAATATTTATATTTCTTGAAAATGTATACGTCTTATAATGATGGAGTAGTTGTTGGCCATTTTGACTATACGGTAGGTAAAGAAGTTTGTTGAGGGTGAAGCCACCAAAAAAATGCAGTTAGAAAAACATAAAATAAGTGTGTTTTATTGGTAGTTCCTTTGTTAACACATCCCCAAACAACTGATCAATCATATGCTTATTATAGTCACTACTCATAAACGCATTTATGCAAATCTAAATAGAGTCAAAATAAAATATTCGCGAGCAAAGCCGCGGGTTACAGCTAGTTTAAAAATAAATATTATAGTAACCTCTGTTGTTTACGGCTGCAGTCATAGAAAGAGTTAAATTAAATAAACTTAATTTATTGTGGCATCGTTTCGGCCTTCCTTAGGGCTATGTAAAACAAAAGATAAAAATTAGTTTTTAGAACAATATATAAAGAATAAATATGAATATAAAGTAATTAGACACTATAGTTTATACCTTATAAAACTATGTATGTATAGAGCATAAAGTATTGTAAAGTAAAATATTGTAAGTAAAGTATTAAGATGTGTAGTATAAAGTATTTATATTGTCTATTTACTTTGTATACATATTTTTTTCTTTACCAACTGGCTTAAATTTGGACTGGGTGTGTATAACTTCGATACAGCTCAGAACTTTAGCCGTACAGTTTCATTACAATATTAAAGCAAAATATAACTAAATCATTCGTGGATACAATTATTTCAGATCAAGTTTGAAACTTTTTGTTCTCCCAGTTAATTTAATTAACATTAATAGACTGCCAGATGTGGAATTCTCATAATTTCCCTATTGACTTACCACTCGTCATATCGTTCTATCTTTGTATAAACCTACGTTCATTGAACTCTGCTAACTTTTCCTGCGAGCTTAATTCAGAACTTGTTCATGTCTGATTTTTTCAACACGATAATTTTTTTTTTACTAAGATCTAAAGCAAAATTGGATGAATGAACATTAAATAATGAGTTCTGCTACAGAATAGATAATTGAAAAAAAAAAAAATTATTCTGATGTTTTCCATACTTTGCTTGGTTACTGTATATTACGATATTTGTGTGTGAGTGATTAATGTTTTTTGATTGAAGTTTTTCTACGACTGGAACCCCAACCACAATTCTACCTTCCTATAATCAACTGTTCTTCCTTCACTCTAGATATATCATTATTAATAAATACCATTGGTACTATAAGAAATTCTTTCTTTATTAATTTATTCTTATCAGAAATAAATTGTTAATGTAACTTTATCTTAGCCTTATAATGGAATATATTTAATAAAAGTAGAATTAACGGGAAATTTTATCTCATCTAATGGCGAAAAGGACATAAAAAAAAAAAAAATAGTATAGGTAAGTGAATTGGAAATGCCTCTCCTTTGAATCTCTTATAGATTCTGCGGTGACTGGAGAATAGCATGAAGGAATTACATTTGTTTCATAAGAGAGCTTAATAAAATAATAAAAAAAATGAAGCCAAATCAGAAAAGAGAATAAATAGGTCCAAGAGGAAATAGTGCTGAATAAATGTCATGTACTTCTCCTTATTATATTACTATCATTCCAGGAAGAATTTTAACCGTGCTCTTTAATAGACCATTTTCGTTTAATGAAGTAGATGATAAAAGGTTGTTTGGTTAATAAATCGTCCTTCTGTGTCTTTTATAAGGTAAAATTTCAGTCAAAAATACTATTAAATATACGGCTCTCAGGAAGGATGCACCCAGATCCAAACAAAGCATAAAATGTGTTTTGTTTTTTTAAATAATCAGCTATGACTAGATAAAATATGATAAAAAGTAAAGACAGTATTCTGCTCTTATGGCCTCTTTCTAAAATGAATATAATATATTTTAAAAAATACATAATCAATATAATCAAAGTGTCACTTATTATTCCCGTGATGAGATTTTTTCTTGAAGTTTGAGCAGTGAATAACTCAAATATTGAAACTGAGAAAATTGGCAGCCTACCAGCTGACAAGTGGGAGGGTGAAAATTCTTGGGAGGGTGGACAATAAGTAAGATAAACTGGGAGAGGGCCAAATCGCATGAGGGACCTGGAAACTAGAGGGAATGAAGCCACCTTCAAGATAGATTCTCTTAAACTATTGAGTGCCAACTAGAAGACAACTCTATTTTAGTAGTTCTACCAATTTCCTTAGTACTTCAGGTCATCTAAAAGCAATCTATTTCCTTTGGTATTAATGTCATTGTTTAATATATTCAAGTCATTTATATCACTTATGCAATATCTAAATCTCTATGCAATTTATATGGAATATCTAATTTAGCAAATTATTATATTTTATTATTTATAATATTATTATATTTTTAATAATATTATAGGAAGTTTCAAACAGTTTTCAATATAATCAAGTATACCTTAGGTGATAAATAGCATCGGATTGGTTGAAATGGCGGTTTAAACGTTTTGGGCTGAGTAACGAACGAAAATCTATAAGTTAACAAGCTCTCAACAGACTTCAAAATGTTGCTCGCTCTGTAGATGGGGGATTTCCCTCAAAGGTGATTCCAAGGGGTTTTTTAGGAGGAATTTTGTTGAAAACGACAGGTGATATTTGTATCGCATCGTTGTGTCTGCTGAGGTTTTTATTACTGATATTTTTAAACTATATTTTATTCTTATCCTTTTGCAATACCATACTACTACCTATCATCAGTTTACTAACTAAATTTTGCCTATCCTGGTTTTATTTGGATAGGGATCTTTAACGAGTACCTCACATCGCACGGGCTTGTGACCACCTTTTAACGTCCCTTCCGGTATAACTAAGGACTTTTTACTCCCATTAAAAATCCTAGAACCACCTGCCGGTTCGAACCCGTGACCTTTGGCATAGGAGGCTGTTATGCTAACCGGCCCAGCTACTAGTGATTCCAAATGAAATAATTAATCGGAGTTTATTGTACCTCTTCATGTATACAACAGAGGCTGCTGATGTATTAGTTTTGACGAATCTGCAAAACACGTGCACACAATTAAAATACAAATAACTAAGTCCATAATTCTACGAAAAACTGTTCACATGTGTTTAAAAAAAAATGTTTCAATAACATAACCCACGATACACGATAGCAATAACATCCCTACAGTAAATTCATACACTCACAAAAAATATAACACGTTTCATTCATCAGAAATAGAATGTGACTTGACTTATCAATAATATATATTAATATTAAATAACTTCCTTTTTCTATACCTAAGACTATCACCCATAACCCTAAACCAGCTACCAAAAGAGGACTTAACCAGTACTGACAAAGGACACACCAGTACTTACGGCACAGTACCCACCACCTGCAAGGACATGCTTTGACCGCCCATGCCGCCTCCTCATCCCCCTTCAATCTCTTGCTATATCTACCCTCGGATCCTCAAGACTTATCACTCTGGTTGTAACATTACTTGTGTCACACTCATAGTAGGAGACCTCGGAATGTACACATGTAGTCACCCAAAACTCCTCAGCACAGAATATATATTATTTCCTCATAATAAAAGTAATATCTAAATATCTTTATTGTGGATGTAATTAGTTGACCGTTGAGAATTACTGGAAGGAATTAATCCGGATAGCGGTAATTAAATGAAACAGCTATATAGTTTCAACTGTTTATTATTTGCCAACGTTTCGACCCCCTTTGTGGGTCATCATCAGGGCGCATGATGGGAGAATGGAAACCACCGAGTTGAAACTATTTAGCTGTTTCATTTAATGACCGCTACCCGGACTAATTCCCTCCACTAAATATCTTAACTGTGTGTGATTCATTAACTATCGACACATAATCATCGGAATTAACTCGGTTTTTTCTCTTTATTCCTCCCTACTGACCCCTAGTGGGGTCCTGGCCAACCCTAATGAATACTTAAAAGAAAATGGCCGAGGGATCAACTTATTTATTTTCACAACCTAAGAAATTCATTTGCTAGACCCTATTCAGGAAAATCACGAAAAACGTAAGATATCATATTCGCTAAATTTTATTTTTGTATTCTTATTAATTCATATTTTTTATTTCATACTACAAAGGTTAGATTGCATGTTAAACCCTTGTTTTGTTTTTAAAGTTAGCTATTTATTAATTCTTTTAAATCTTTGTTAAGATACATACTTAGTCTTTGTGGTAAAAATTACCAACTCTTTAAAATTATAAATGTCCCATAGTAAATAAATAAATAATGAAAATCATTATAAAGAACAAAAGAGCTCATGTACAATATTTGAGATAGGATGGAAGGATTTAAAGGATGTAACTACTCAAGCTTTTAAGATAAAACGTGTCTCCGATAAATTCCGGAACGGATTATTGATCTACCTGATATAAACTCACAGGCAAAGCCCTGTAGGAATTAAAATTTATTGTATTTTTATAGGTCAGGGGACCTGGAATAGTTCTTCTATCCAATAAACTGAATTATTGCTAGATAATGAAATAAACGTTTCATTTAAAAGTTCTTTTATAGTAATCATAGAAACTTCATTGCTAATCCCCATATATACACAGTCATTGAGAAGAGAATCATTTAATTTCAAGCTTGTTAATTTAGGTTTTGTTTAGGCCTATGTCCTGCAATGCAGCCTCGGGTAGGTTTAATGTTCGCCGTTCATTACACTGTTAATTGCCTATTGCCTTTGTGACTCTGGCCTAACGGTAAGAATTAATTAGTTCAAAAGCTTATTTCAAAATTAGTGAAACCATATTTCAGCTATTTCTTCACAACTGCCATACCACTTGATAGACATTTTCATTTTTCAATTTCAGCAATTTTTTTTTACTTTAACAGTAAGAGTATATATTTATCTTCAAATACAATAAGCAAACTTGTTGGAAAATTAGACAAAAAGATTTTTGTCCAAAATAAATATACAAGAGAACTACTAAAACAAAAATCTGGTGTGCGCAAAACACAACTTTCACTTACCTTCGTTGTAAAATCAAATTAAAAATTTTAAAGATCAAAAGAGATTAAAAAAGAATTAATGTGTTTTCCCAAACAATATATTATATTATTATCTACAATAAACAGTTAGTTTTATCGGTTTTTCACCACCCTCCATTAACTTTTACCATTTTATGTATAAAATAAAATTTTAATTTTTAATTTTTACTTTCACTTACTATATATAGTAAGGAAAGTATTGCGATCGTGAAAATTTTCGAATTCCAGTTTTCAACGGAAATACACGTTTTAGGGTCCCCTGAGTCCAAATAACCAAGTCCCGCAAAAAGGTCTGTGTGTGTGTGTGTGTGTCTGTGTGTGTGTGTGTCTGTGGTAACTCCCGGGCGGAAACGGTAAGTCCTATGAAACTGAAATTTCATATTTAAGACAACTATACGCCTGAGACGTGACAAAACTTTTTTCATCAAAATGAGCTTACCAGAAGAGGCACTTTATACCATGCATTTTGCAACTTTTTTCGATTTTCTCAAAAACGGTTCCGACGATTTTGATTAAACTCGCTATATCGATGTAAAATTAAATGGGCTTTAATATCATGTAGGTTTTATTTGGATAAAAATGGTCTGACAGGGCTTAAATGCCGATATTTTAAATTTTCTTCCTCTAAGTACCTTATTTTAGATCAATAATAACTCCAACATTTTTATTCAGTAAATTACAATCTTCATTGAATTAAATAGTGCTGAATATATCATACTACTACTTCATACATATTTACAGGAATAAATTACAATAAAAAATAATATAGTATCTGTAGCGCTGATGAAAAACAGGTAAATATATAAATTGAATAAATTCGATACCCAACTAAAGGAGAAAACAGAAAAAATATATTTTTAATGAAATTTTTCGTTTTTGAACATAAGAGCAGTAATATACATGTATGATATACCGTTGGAAAGCTAAAGATTTTAGAAAAAATATCATCTCATACACAAGCTTTTAGAAGTTAATAGAGAGTGATGAGAAGAAGATAAAACTAACTGATTATTTTAGATAATAATATAATAGATTTTTTAATAAAACACATGTTTATATATAAATTCAATTTGATTAATTCCTTAATAGTTTCACGTATTTTTATCTCTAACTGTATTTGAAAATTCTTTCATTGATTTTAAAAATCGAGGTAAGTGAAAGTCGTGTGTTGCCCGCACCAGATTTTTAGCTTTCCAACGGTATGCTATACATCTATATTACTGTTCTTATGTTCAAAAACACAAAAATTGCGTGATAAAAATATTTACTCTTTTCGCCTTTAGTTGGATGTCGAATTCGTTCAAATTATGTATTTACCCGTTTTTTATCAATGCTAACAAGATGATATGGTTGTTTTTTTCTAATATACAAAATTAAAGGTAATTTACTAGAAGAAAATGTTAAATTTTAATCGGGATAAAACCAACATGATACTAAAAAAAAAAAAAAACCTGTACCACTACAACCCATGAAGGGTCTTGGGCTCAGTACATATAGAGGTTCGCACTGCTTCTAGGCCAACTGCTGTGCAATGAGGTGATTAGGCCTTAATCGCGCTCAGCCACCAGGTTTTTCCCCAATTAATTTGGGTACCCACTTTATAGAGGCTGGTTCTGCCCCAGGCGGGTCTCCATAACCTAGGGTCGCCCCCCTTCTCCCCCCCCCCCCCGACTGAATTAACAGAATAAATAATATTCGTACCCAGGACCCGGAGCACAGCAGACTAGCGCTCTATCCACTAGACCACGCCGCTCCCTTACATGATACTAAAGTCCATTAAATTTTACATCGATATAGAGAGTTTCATTAAAATCGTTTTTAAGAAAATTGTAAAAAGGTAAAAAATACATGGTATATGGTCCCTCTTCTGTTTGGCTGAATTTGTTGAAACGTTACTGCTCCATCTCGGGTGTTTAGTTGTCTTCAATTTTCGTTTTCGTGCTAGACTTTCCACACACACACCTTTTAGCTGGCTTGGTCATTTGGACTCAGGGTACCCTTAAAAACTTATTTCAGGTAAAAACTCGAATTTGAAAATTTTCAGAATCACAATACTTTCTCTTACAATGTATTTTATATATAGGTAACTAAGGAAAAATCTAGATAAAATATATAAGAAAGCACTAATAGCCTATAAAGAATTTTAATACAGTAAGTCTCTTCGCTAGTGACAGTACTCTTTGCAGATGATTTAGTATTTTGCGGAAGGGGATCATTAGTCAGTAAACTTCAGAGTCAATCTGTTCTGCGAATTATTTAGGACTCCTTGTGTTTGACTCCAAAGCTGAGAGAGCATGTTGTGGCAGAATATTGAAGTCAACAATGTCCCATTGAAATATTTTAAAACCGTTTTTGCCTTAAAATAATTTGGTTTTAGACATTCCAATGGATATTTCAACGTGAATTTGGAAGACTATTCGTTTAATTAAAACAAGCTAGATCAATAGTAAAGATTGTGGGTTGCCATATACAATACCTAAAACATTAAAATAGTATTTTCTCTTCATCAGTTGTAAATGAATTGATGGGCTATATCATAGATTTACGAGAGAGATTACCTTTGATGCGTCAGAAATATTATTTGCAGTATTTTATATCAAACGGTAACGATCTTGGTGATATTGATATATCAATATATGATCATACATGTAAAAAAACTTAAGTATTTAAGTTCTATAAAAAACTATATCCAAAAGGATTTTGTTCTTAATTTGGAGAAATTTGAACAAGAAGTATTCTGTTCCGAAATTACTTAGCTTGCGCCTTCTACCAAGAAACTTGAAAGTTAGAATTTATAAAACTATTATTATTTCGACGGTCCTATACGGATGTAAAACGTATTCGCTTACTTTGAAGGATGAACAACGCCTCAAGGGTTTCGAGGGTAAGGTACCGTAAAATGGGGTGAATAGGAATATTGGGGTGAATGGTAACAAAACTTCAATATTATTTCAAAGTTGCGTGAAAGACTCTTACTTTACCGTATAGTAATTAATGTTGTTATTGGTTGGCCACTCTGTAAATAAATCGATCATATGTTTTCTTTTTTTTTTTTTTTTTTTTTTTTTTTTTTATTGTACTTTGGACTTATCAGTTAAACCTGTTAAAAATTGTACTAGTTTCTACGAATTTTTTCTCTCCCACAAACTTTACCTATTAATATGAATATGTTATCTATATAGCTTATTTATTATCTGTTTACTGTTTTTCAAGTTGCCTTCTTGCATAAAATTTCTTGCTAAATATATTATTTGCAACAGTTTCTTAGCAATAGATTATTAGGTTATGACATCCACATTTTCTGGAGTGTGGAGTAAATGGGAACACAGCTGTTTTTTGTCAGAAGACACAGCAGATGAATATTCTTTGCAAGACAGTGATGCTGAGTTGGTGTTGTCTGAAGATGAACCTGGATTTGAATCATTATCCACAAATTATGACATTTCAATTGGCGAATTTTTACTCATTAAAGTATTAGGAAAAAAAAACCTAAGAATTTTCGACTTTATTTTTGTAAGGTTTTAGGACCTGATGATGAAGGATATTTTAGCTCCAGTGAAGTTACATTGAAGTCGATAGAGCGAATCGAATCTTCTAAATCTGCCAGATTCTTAGGTTCTGTTTCATTTATCAATGATCTAGGTGCATACACCATTTACTGAAATATCTTCTTCTTTCTACAGAAGTGTGATGCTTTAGAACTTTTTTAGATTATAAGAGATCTAATTTCTAGAATATTTTTTTTTTTTTTTTTTAGAAACAATTCTTTATTGAACAATATTACAATCTGTCCAATTTAGGACATTTTTAATAGGGATAAAGTACAACATTCATACTGCATTCACACGATATATACAAAACAATAAATTTATATAATAATAATACAATTTAAATAAATACAAAACAAAATCAATAAAAATATATACAAAAGTCACTCATACCTATATACAATTCACAAGCATACAGCACGTGAGTGGAGAATCTAGCCAATGCTAGAACTCCAATATACATTTTACAAGAGGTCTCGAGGCCACTGCCGTTTCAACCTTCGAGGAGGATGGTAAGGATGTGTGGAGCTGGATAAGGATTGAGCTAGGGGATTAGGGTGATGGATAAGGTTCTGATGGAATTTAGAGAATTTTAATGGTATAAGGTCTAAAATAAATGGAATATTTAGGTCGCGGTGTAAGGTATGGTTGGATACATAATAAGGAGCATTAACTATTGTTCGGAGGACTTTTGATTGGAACGATTGAATGCGTTTGATGTTATATAAGTAAATAAACTGACCTAATTTCAATTTTTAAAATATTTCCTTTTTAAGAAGTAATTTTATAAGCATTTTTAACTGCCCTCATTCACCCCACATGTTGTAAATGGGAACACAATAATTTTCATTTTCAATGACGTTCCTGAGGGGATGTGGATCTAAAGATTTGATGTATTGTACAATTAATTCAGATAAAAACTAAATTTGTTATATTGCTCAAGATACCATAGATTATTTGGTATAGATTATTGGTATAGATTATTTACCACTCCGTAAACTATTTGGTCCAAAGAGAGAAGAGGCCAGTAAGGAATTTAGGAGGTTACAAGACGCGGGATTACGGAGCTTGTACTATGTCACTATAGTTAAGTTAGTAGCGTCGGGAGGACTCAAATGGGCGAGTTGTCAGTTTAAGTAGAGAGCGTATTCCGAAAAAGTTAGTAAGCGCTGTACCGACTGGTAGACGTCCAAGAGGTAAGCCGTGACGTCGATTGGAGGATTGTGTTAAGTCTGATCACGGGAACTTGCGCTTCGACGGTAACCATTGGGCGAATCTGTGCAGGCAACATTTGGTGGTGTCGACTTATAATCTTATTTTATTTTATATTATATTTATTTTATTATATATTTATTTTATTTTATATTAATATTTTATTTCTTCTATGTGAAGTAGAGAAAAAATAATCTTTTATTTTTTATACATTACTTTCTAATAATAAGCTGTGTGTACTAGTAATAACTTTTTGTGTTGATTTTCAAAGACTGTACCTATTCCCGTTATGATTATGTGAAATTATTGCTTTGTATTTAAGCATATCATTACGGATCGAAGCAATACTAAAACCCTTTTTGACTCGGTATCAATTCATATTTACGATTGCGCTTATGCTCACCATCAAAGTTCTTAGTGTCTGAAGAGACCTTATTTAGCAGCTCTTCCCTTTATCCCTTCATTTTTGTTTGCTCTAAACTTTCCCTGGATAGGGAGTAAAACAACAGGTGGAGGTCACTTTACAAGCCAACTCAAGACATTTCCTTATTTCCACAATGTTTTCCCCTCTTTAGAAATTTACATCTCTCATTGGAAGGATCTAATACAAACAGTATTTTCCAATGTTTTCATAATAAGTAAACATAATAATAAAGTCAAGAAAAATCATTACTTTTCAAAATCAATTATAATCGCTAACAAAGCTATTAATAGTATAAATGCTCAACTATTAAAAACGTGTGTTAATTGTTTCTTATTAATATGTAATGTAACCCTAAGGAATTTTCCATAAAGACCAGAATATTATAAATTGTATTAAGTCTGGACGTCTGAAATGGGTAAAGCATATTGCTAGAACGAGTGATAACGAAATCCTCAAATAGTTTCTTTAGGAAAAGATTTTTGGACGCAGAAAAGTGGGTCTTCGTCTGCGGTGGGTAGATAGTGTGGCGGCAGATATGCAGAAAATGATGGGAATTGGAAATAGGAGAGTTGCAGCACAAAAATGGGAAATTGGCAGCTCAGACTAAGAAAGGCCTTGACTCACTCTTCACGAGTTGTAGAGCCATCGAAGAAAAATAAGAAGAAATCTAAAATAAATTATATTCAACATTTCTACTTCATACAGATTTCCTTAACATTCGCTGACTTAAATAAATTCACAAAACAATTTCTTTTATCACAGGAGCATTCTATGTAATACAAGGATTATTTTGTTGGATACCTACGTTAAAAGACTCAAACTATAAATAAAATAGCTAGAATTTTCATTTGTATCTAACTAACTACCCCACTCGTAGTTTCATGTGGATTTTTATTCAAAACTGTATACTTCTGATGATGAAAGAAGCATTTAAGAAATCAATTAAAAATGAATTATTAATTGTAATGTCAGTATTAAAATAAATAATTTCTAAATTAATATCCTAATCTATATATTAGGATTTATAAGATTTATTTGCAGATTCCGTTTGATTTAAATAACGTTTTCCTTTAGTATAAACATAATTTATAAACCACTTCCATTGATTGTTATTATCGGTGTTACTATCTGTCTAAACAAGATCGTTTACTTCCTAATGAATTAATGTCACGAAAAGGTCTTTAGTTTGGCATATACATTAAGGTCAATACCTGTGACCTTTCTTTTATTCGACTAAATATAGGCAGCATTTAACTATAAATAGGCGAAATAATGATTTAAATCACGATACAGAAAACTTTTCCGTTTGAGCATTCATATTTCATAACTGTTTTTATTAAAAACTATTGTCATAACCTTCTGTTTTTTGGTTTATTATTTTCAATAATAAAACTTGGTAATAACCAAAAAAAAAAAAAAAAAAACCCTCTCTCTCAAAATGTAAGAACTTATATTTTAAGAAACATTGAACTCGAATAACGAATAAAAAAAATCTTTTTGTCCGTATCTGTTGACAATATGATTTCGGAATAACAGAGAAAGAAAAAAAAAACAGATAAAAAAATTCTATTTTTTTATATAATACTTCATGTTATTTTATTTTAAGCAAGGTAATTTAAACAAAGAGTCCGTTTTGTATATTTCTGGTTATTGGCGTATTCGCGTAGCTTTCGTTGTCATAAGCGACATATTCATATTTATAAATTTTTTAACTATTAAATTAATGCAAAAAAAACAAACAACTTACTATGATATTTTTTTTAAAAGGTAAAAAAATATTGAGAATTACCTTTTAATTATGTTCCCCGTTTGTTAAAAAATTGTTCAAACTTTAGCTAGCTTGTCATATTTCAATTCGAAAAAATAATAATAAATTAAATAAATAATATTTAATTTATGGGAGGTTGAAAACTTAAACAGTGCTCATCCAAACGGACAGGATGCCACGACATTCGTATACTAAGGGTACCTGAACGTTTTAATTGGATAAGTTTTAATTGGATTGTCAAAAATCTCACTTATGTCGCCGAAATTCATGCCAATGCATCAAAGAATAATATAAAAACAGACTATTTTTGTATAAATTTTCTTACTTAAAGTATTGATAGTAGTCTATTTATTGCAAAAAAATATTTTTTTATTTTATTACTACCGAAGTATAGGTGATAAATAATCAATTCCTTCCTTTTTATTTTAATTAAAAAAATGATTTCGATGGAATGTATCCTGAGATCCGGGCTCACTTCGGTAATTGTGAAGTTTCGCCGGGCCTTGAGAGAGAAAATAATGGATTATTCATTAAATATGCATTTAAGTCAGCCTGAAAGAGGAGAGTGTGGAAGAAGTGCGGTCGACATTAAAATGTATGAAGTGGTGGAGAGTGTGCCTTGCCTTACATAAGATGCTTAATCTCATCCAGTCCCAGGGCTCTCTACTTCTGTCTGTCAGCCTATTTCCAATACCTCATCCCTTCATTAGCAGCCCTTCTTTTTATAACTTTCTCAAAAACGGGTTTAACAATTTTGATTAAACTCGTTGTATTGATGTAAAATTTAATGGACTTTAATATGATGTAGGTTTCATTCTGATTGAAATAGTCTGACATCCCTTAAACGCAGATATTTTAAAATTTCTTCCTTTATATTACTTATAAATTTATATAACACAAAGCTGTAAAATGTAACGGAGAGTGATGAAAAACGGATAGTATTAAGTGATAGTTGAATAGAATGATATATTAGAATATTTATTAAAACAAATGTTTTCCTTGAAACTACAAATAGTTTCAAGAAATATATCACAAATCATTCTTTAACATTTTTTCATCTTTAACTTATTTATAAGTTCCTTATTTTTTTTATTTTTTATTTTTTTGACTACGTAGGTAAGTGAGAGTCGTGTTGAGTGCACTAGATTTGTATGTATTGTAAATAAAACTATTAGCGTTTTATATGATTATTTATAAGTTATCTTGTTTGTTTCATGTCCATCGTTCTACCTGAGTCACTAGGGAAATGGATAACCATAATATATTTTTTTTCATTAAAGCTAACAAATTTAAAGTAAGAAAAGAGTAATATGACTCCATCTTCCAAAATCGCCAAAGACTTAACACCTGTCCCCTTGGAATTCTATTCCTATTTCCACCCGTCTCTCTCCTTCAAATAATCTGATCATCCAGTCAAAATAGAATTTGTATATAAAAGAAACAAAACAAATAAATAAAAAACCTGTATCTCTATACTCCATGAAGAATCTTGGGTTCATTACTTAAAGAGATTCGTACTGCTTCACGGCCACCGGAAATGCATGATGATTAGGCCTCACGCTCAGCCCCCAGTTTTTGGGTACCCACTTTATAGAGGCTGGGTTTACCCCAGGAGGTCTTCATAAACCAGGGTCCACGGCCGAAATAACACAATAAATAATTCTATCTCGGTCGAATTTCGAACCCGGAGAACAGTTTCAATTTATTATTTTTTTAATATGTATATTTTTATTAGTTTATGTCATATATAAATTCAGTATAATAAAGAATTTATTTATTCAACATTCCGCTGTATTCTGTATATCTAGTAAATAGAGACACAAAAAAGATTTGGTGCCTCGAAAAATGTTCTATATCTATTGGGTTGATGCAAAATTAATGCAGGTTTCCTCTATTGCAATATCTTAATTCCAATTGTGTAAACAAAGCTAATCCTAACATTGATCATTATTATACCAAAACAAACCTTATCTAATACCCTCTCTTTCACCATGAATTTGTTTAGTAAAATCGTTTTGTTCAGTGTGTTCAAAGGTCTTGAATCAAAAAGGTCAAAGTGCGATTTTCGTCAAATTTATTTTTACGAATTTAAATTAGGGCGCAGCGCTGCGCAAACGGCTCGTAATATAATGAAGTGTGGGGTCAGGGGGCTATTAATGAGTGCACGGTGCAGCGTTGGTTCCAGAAGTTTTATGCTATTTATGATATTTTCTTTACTTTTATGCACTTCAATTACATACACACACACACATACATATATATATATATATATATATATATATATATATATATATATATATATATATATATATATATATACAAATATGTATAAATATATATGAAACTACACATAGCAATGAAACTATATATATAAACCGTCTGAATGTTTGAATTTCGCCAATATCACTACAGTCATTCGCAAATATCATAACGCTGATAACTATAACTTCTTAACTGCGTCGCACTTTGCCCATTACTCTGCAGCATTAAAAAAGTAATAATAATGCTTACTAAATCTTAATCTAGACAAAAGAGACTGTCTAGTCTAAAAGACGAGTACAAGAAAAATAAAACCTTTATATATGCGAGATATTTATCTATTGATAAAACCCCGAAATTTCAACTGATTTTCCTAAAACATCAATATCCTATTTGTTCATCTTAGTGAAAATCTGATAAATCATTAATTCAAAGGATTATGAAGCTGTATTTATTGAAAAATATATGAAGACTAGATGTTGCCCGCGACTTCGTCTATTTCTGTTATTATGATAGCGATTAAGAAGTTTTTAAAATAATATATATTAAAGTGTTTCTGCGTAAATGATATTTTTATTGGGTTGATGCAAAATTAATGCAGGTTTCCTCTATTGCAATATCTTAATTCCAATTGTGTAAACAAAGCTAATCCTAACATTGATCATTATTATACCAAAACAAACCTTATCTAATACCCTCTCTTTCACCATGAATTTGTTTAGTAAAATCGTTTTGTTCAGTGTGTTCAAAGGTCTTGAATCGAAAATGTCAAAGTGCGTTTTTCGTCAAATTTATTTTTACGAATTTAAATTAGGGCGCAGCGCTGCGCAAACGGCTCGTAATATTAATGAAGTGTGGGGTCAGGGGGCTATTAATGAGTGCACGGTGCAGCGTTGGTTCCAGAAGTTTCGCAGAGGAGATTTCGACCTCGAAGACAAGGAAGGTCGGGGCCGTCATCTTGCTCTGGACAACGACCAGCTGAGGTCAAAAGTGGAAGAAGACCCAACCAAAACCACACGAGAAATGGCGGCGGAACTCGGAACTCAAAAATTGCAACGTCTTTGCCCAGCATTGATGAATCGGAAGGGGCCGATCCTGCTCCACGATAACGCCAGACCACACGTTGCACAACCAACGCTTCGACGACTGCACGAGTTGGGCTACGAAGTTCTCCAACATCCGCCTTATTCACCTGACCTCTCTCCTACAGACTTCCACTTTTTCAGGCATCTGGACAACTTTTTGAGGGAGAACAATTTTCAAAACCAGGACGACATTGAAAATTCTTTTCGTGATTTCATTGAGTCCAGGGATTCGGATTTTTTTTCTGGTGGAATAAGAAAGCTTGTTGAACGTTGGCAAAAGTGCATTGATTCAGATGGAAATTATTTTGATTAAATATATATGGTTAAAGTAAAGATATGGCGTATTTACAATACCTACTAAAAACCTGCATTAATTTTGCATCAACCCAATATTAAAACAATATTGGAAATATTTAATAACTGTAATCGCCTCGCGCGGGTCTCATTACCGCGTACGGGGAGCTTCCGTATGGGTGGCGGATGTGGGGATGGTCGGTGGAATTTCCTTGGAAGCTCCTCCCGGCTAAGTCCGATGGGCTCGCTGACCAACAATGAGAGCGGCCCTCCAGGCTTGCTGGAAGGTGTGACGTATGTTCGAACGCCCTAACCCTCACATATTTTAGTTCACAAAATAACACAAACAGTCATGGATTCCTCTGAGGCAAAAGGCCCCCTATCCGGAAGTAAACTAGTCCCCCGTTCGGGTCTCCGGGTGGGTACTGCTTTAGAGAAATCATAGCGCAAGATGAAAATTAGGGATATAACAATTGGGACGTGGAACGTTGGAAGTTTAAATACGACAGGTGGGTTAAAGTCGGTCGCGAATGAAGTTAAAGGGTACCATTTAGATATCGTTGCATTACAAGAGGTTCGTTGGCCAGGGGAATGTTCCTAAGCAGAAGGAGAGTATACTATTTGGTACGGAGGGAGCGTTAATTATTGCTTAGGTACCGGGTTTCTGATTAGGAATAGATTTCTTTCCGCATTACGGAACGTAGTGTTCTTTAGCGAAAGAATATCGGTTGCTATATTTCAAGGTCGTTGGGTTAAAATCGCGTTTATAAACATTCATTCTCCCACCGAAGACAGTGATGATGAAGTAAAATGTGAATTTTATGATAAACTAGAGTCGGTTTACGGTAAGTTACCCCGAAATTACATTAAGATAATACTAGGCGACGTGAACGCAAAGGTTGGAAGGGAAGAAGTATATCGTCCTATAATCGTTAAAAAAGGTTTGCACAAATACAGTAATGATACTGGGACCCGACAAATAAACTTTGCCATTTCGAAAAACCTTGTAATCATAAGCACTACGTGTAAACATAAGGATATTCATAAGTGTACGTGAAAATCGCCGGATGGACAAACGCGGAATCGAATTGATCATGTTTTTGTACAAAACAGATGGCAAAGTAGCATAATTAACTTGAGATTGTATCGTGGTGCAGAATGTGGTTCTGATCATCAATTAGTGTTTGATCTAACCAACATTATGAAGAATGATAAGGATTAGACCAAGTGGAAGCTAGAACAAGTGGACTGTATTTAATAAGTGAAAAAAAAAAAAAACTGCTGGGATATTGGTGTATTTGAACAATTAGGTTAGGTTATGGATTACCATTTAGGTGGGCTAGATAATTGCTTCTTGGTATGGTTGATATGGTGTTTCTCTCGTTTCATCCTTCATCCTCACCACCTTTTCGTCCAGCCTAGGGCGACCTTTTCTTCTTCTACTCCATTCTTGTCGCAGCGTACTCAGAAAAGAAGTAGCGTGCACGCTTCTGCTGTACTTCGGGTTCTCTCCTTACCATATGTTTATTTTTATAACAAAATATGACCGCTTGTGGCACATTATTAAATTGAGCGTACATGTTACGCGAACAATTAGTAATCGCGAAACTTCGAAAAAATTCATCCCGAGAATTTTGATTTAGTTAAATTAAACAATCCCGGAATTAGAAAACAATTCGTGATAAAAGTAAAAACTAGGTTCGCAGCTTTGAAATCTTTAGAAGAGGAACAGGAAGACGTAAACAAATTATAGAAAGGGATCAGGGATAATATTAAAGAGGTCGGTAATTTATATCTTGGGAAAATCGAAATTAAAACGAACAAACCTTGGTTCGACAGGGATTGTCAAAAATAAGAAAAACCGCTAAACTGAATTCCTTAAATAATCCAAGCGATGATAACGTGACTTACATTCATGTAGTAAAAAATGAGACTTCAAAATCCATAAAAAATAAGAAAAGAGAGTATCTTAAAGGCAAAATAATAGAAATAGAAAAACACAGAAGCGAAAATAACGTAAGAGAGATGTATAAAGGTATAAAAAAATCACGTAAACGATTTGAATCCCCATTGAATGGGGTTAAGGGTGCAAATGACAATATAATTGCGGATCCCACTGAGATATTAAATAAATTTAAACAACATTTTGACGGCATTCTAAATACGGAAAATAGTAATCAATCTTCTCACTCTGAATATCAGAGCACTGAACCATGAATAGACGCACCGAGTAAAGAGGAAATGGCGATAGGAAAATTAAAACATTATAAAGCTGCAGGAAATGATAATATCACGAGTGAATTAATCAAGGCGTGTGGAGGAGCATGCGTTTTCAAATTACATGTTTAGTTAAGAAGATCTGGGAATGAAAATGAAAATGAAAAAATGCCCGAAGAATGGAAAGAATCAATACTTATTCTGAATCACAAAAAAGAACCGAGGACGGATTGTAACAACTATCGTGGGATCTCTCTTCTCCCAGTATGCTATAAAAGATTCTCGTCAATACTAACTACCCAAATCACGAAATACGCTGAGGAAATTATCGGAGACTACCAATGTGGTTTTAGACGGAATCGCTGGACTATTTATCAAATATTTTCCTCACTTCAAATATTAGAGAAAAAGTTGAATACAACGGTGTAGTCCATCAACTTTATATCGATTTTAAAAAGGCTTATGATTCCTTAGACCGTCAGAAGCTGTATAACATCATGATGGAACAGGGAATACCTAGAAGGTGAGTAAACCTAGTATAGACGTGTTTGTCGGAAACATTCCATTAAGTTGGAATCGGTCATAATTACTCCGAAAGATTTGAGGTGCGATCGGGTTTGAAACAGGGTGACTCCCTTTCATCTTTTTTATTTAATATAGCTATAGAATATGCCACAGTAAAGGTGATGTGTACCGAGAAAGGTTCAAATATGGGTGAACAGATTTCGGTTTTGGGGTATGCCGATGATTTGGTACTGCTAGGTGAAGGCACAGGCATAGTTTGGTGGTATCGGCATCGAACCTTCGGGTTCGGTAAGCCTATTATTATTATTATAATGAAGATCTGATTTTATTATTAATCACAATCAATTCTCACTATAATTAGAACTAATGGTAAATCTCTCAGGATTTTAATATCGGCACACTATCATAAAGAACTTAAAACGATATACGAAGCGACAATGTTCACTAAACGAGAATAAACAATGAACATGGAGGAATTTATTCGTTTCCTTCCAGTTTGCAAATCGGAAGCTCTCATTCATCACGCTCGTCGACTATCTGATTGGAAAGGAAATGTGAATGTTTTATCTCCTTTCCTTCCTTTTGGTCTGTATCGTTATTATTCTTTATCAATAGTCAATAATTTGTCCAATTTATTATTGAATAAAATATTTTTGATGAATATTTCAAAAAAATAAAATAACGATTTAACACAATAGAATAAAAGTCAAAGTAAATAAGAATTACAAAATGGATATTTAGCTGATATTAAAATAAAATGAAAAATTATTTTTGAGGTCCACACACATTTTTTTAGCTCGATCACTACTTAACAACATTGCATACATCACAGGCAGTTGGTTAGTTATCAGTGTTTCAAGTAAAAATTAAATATTAATAATTAAATTACTTTCTACCTGGAAACACTGAGAGACCTGGAACCGTCATGTAACCTTCGTGTGTGTAACAGTTAAACCATCACATCTTAATTAGAAGTTTATTCTTTGAAATGATTAGCTATTTTCATTTAGAGATTCACGTATAGGTATTGAAGGAATGGAATTGGTTTTTAGGATTCCGGATTCCAAATAATCAAGTATCGTAAAGTGGTTTATTCGCAGTTAGTTCAATTAACAATCTAAAATTATATATTGATACTAGCTGACCCGGCAAACGTTGTTTTGCCTTCTAAAATATTTCTAGGAAATTTATGGTGTAGAAAAAAATAACTAACTTAGTGTAAGTGTCTAAGGAGTTGGTATATTAGTGAAAGAGGCATGAAGCGATGTGAACGATGAGGGAATATACAAATAAATCACCAAACATTAATTTATTAGTTAAAAAAAAAAAAAAAATATATATATATAATATATATATATATATATATATATATATATACATTAATTAATTACGACAGAAATAATAACAAAAAATATCAATCTCTTAATGCTATAGCGTGAACAATATTTTTTTTTAGCCCATCTTTAGCAAACACAAGCTGGATGTTTTACCACTCGAGAGCATGATGCTACGTATAACTGTCTATGTGAAAAACATGAGTTACACTGAGATAATAAAATAATAATTGTATAACAGAGGGATACAAATTTAGGGTTGTGTGTATTTTTTTAATGCCACATTATAAAAAATAAAAAAATAGTCCAAAAAAAAAATGTTTGGGGTGGAAATCCTTTATCACTTAGGCGTATGAAATATAGATAGTAGCCGATTCTCAGGCCTATTGAATATGCATATAAAATTTCATGAAAATCGGTCAAGCCGTTTCGGAGGTATGGTAACTAAAACTGTGACACGAGAATTTTATATATTAGAAGATATTAAATACCGGAATAAGTTTTAATAAATGAAATTAGTTGTAATAAATTGACCATTGACATAAATAACAGGGGCGGTTAGTAAAATACTTCTTTTTCAGCTTTCACATTTAAATCTACGATTGTCAAGTACATGTCTACAATGTATGAACCTTGGTCCATTGATAAATAGACATGATAGGCTTCACTAGAGTTTGTATCCTGAGGCATCCCTTTCCTCGCTTGAATTCAGATACATGTTTATGTAAGTAGATCCCTCATCCATGATCTTTTCAGTCTCTTCTTGATCTTCTCTAGCATTGGATGCCTTACATTTCTCATATGATTTTGTTGAAGTATCCAGCTAATATTTAATGTGACCGTTTGTAGTGCGACAGTACCGTTTCATTAATTGTTCGTATAATGCTATTCATCATGTAAAGTTTTATTGTTACCTTAATTTGCTGAATTTTAGTATCAGTCTTAATTTATTTAAGATCAATAATAATTTAGTGTCATGTTATGTTTAAGTATTCTTGAAAAATTTCCTTATACTATATAAAGAAGCATTTTTAGGATGTTACTCTTCCTCTCTGTTAATTCACGTTAGTGTTTGTTATTTCTCTTGGTTAAGTGAATTCTATCTTGAAACCATCCTTAGGCATATTCTTAACTCTACTTAATTCCCTTTTTTGCCACCACTGAGGAGCTGATGGAACTTTAAGCCTACTAAACAGCGGTTTGACAGATATCCTAACAAATCATAAAAGTTTTTTATCCGATTTTAAATAACTCATTAACTTTTAGAACATTAATTTATATATATATATATATATATATATATATATATATATATATATATATATCTTTTCTCTTTAGATTTTTTTCCAGAATATCATCTTGGGATTGTTAAATCAAATTAGTTTCTTAAATTCATTCTCCTGCCGAACATAACTATTATGTACAGTAATATGTCCTTTTAATTGTCAAGATAAACTGGAGAACGTGTTTCGTGATGTGTAGAGACTAGTTGAAAGGTAGTAACGGTCGTGAATCAGTTGGAAGTGTTGTTGAAAGTTTCGTGTGTTTGTGTAGAACCCGAAGTAAAATTTGTCGTCTGTAAGCCTTGTTATAGTTAAACATCAAGAGTCCGTTAAATAAAGAAACAAATTCTTTATTATCCTGGGATATGTCTCTTTCGAATAAAATATACAGAATGTAGAAAATGACCTTTGCAGCCTAAGAGTAAATTAAATACATACAAACAAGTTATTAATTACAGATATAAAATAGGCATATTTAAATAAGAAAAAAAAAACTTATTTACAATTCTAATGAGCCTGTGGGATTTGAAGGTAGAAAGAGAGTTGGAGTGACGAATGGAAGGAGGAATAGAAATCCATAAAATTAAAGACCGAATAAGAAAGATCTATCGAAATGTGTTGTTCGGTGGCCCATAGTGTATAAATAACAAGGCCTGAAGGGGATGGACAGAGGATTTGAATTGTAGAAGGTCAAAAATGTATGATGGACGGCGGGATTGGATAACTTGGTAGAGGCACGACGCAAGGAAATATTTGCGACGAATGGAAGGGTAAAGCTACTACAACTCGCCATAAAATTGGATACGGAGGTGAACCTAGGGACAATTAATTAAGCATTTTATTTTTACCTCGAAATCTCTAGATACACAACCGTGTACCGTACAATAGTCGAAGTGGTGAAATATTAAAGGTGACGAGAAGTTTTCAGGTTTCATGCGGGAATAGGTGACGGAGGGAATACTGTCTCTTTAAGGTTGAAAAAGTTGTATAAAATGTACAGCTATGGTGCTAGAAATTATCTTATGGTAATCGGTGGACATTATAAAATTAATAATCAACTTGATCATCATTGTCGATGAACGGTTTTATGAACGGTGTATAAAATTAAGCGGGTTGATATTAATTTTTTGATTGTTTGTTTGTATATTCATTTCTGAAAATTTTAATAGGATTATTGAAACAAATCATTTCCATTTTTTTTTTTAAAGTAAATTTTATTCTTTGCAGAGATCATGATTGTTTCTTTCTGTCTCCATTATTTCTAGATTTTAAATATATGTCAGATCATAATAATGGGTCAATCCATTCGAAATCGGCCAGACTTTGCCGCTCGACATTTTCGATTTTCGTGATTTTTGCGACCATTTATTCTCTATCCTTTTGTGAATATAAAACCATAAATTAAAAAATGGCAAAAACTTTCAGTATTGCAGCAGCCGTTTTAAGTCAGTTTCGCGGGGGGAAACATGTGTTGGAAAAATCTTTCTTATTCCTGCAATTTCTCAGATTTTAAATCAAAACAAAAATTAACAATAAGATAAGGATGTGCTTCGTATTTTTGTCCTTTACAACTCGTTACCTAAATAGTGAAGAAAGTTGTTTAAAAAATTCTCGAAAATGAATAAAAAACATTGACAAATTAAGAGAATTTTTTTAAACATTTTCACAGCTACTTAGTTAATGCTTTGTATGAACCAAAATTATAACTGGCCCCAAACAATTTTTATTTATGGTTTTTTATTCACGAAAGGATAGAGGATAAATGGTCAAATCACACATACCTAAAATGTCGAGCGAAACGAAAATTGGACGATTCCAAATGGATAGACCCATTCAATCAATCAGTGAATTCGGCATAATGAATATGATTAACATAGACTTCAGAAAATCAGAGCTTCGAACTACAGGCAATGATTCTTGTTTCAAAATCGAAAATGTAGAATTTGTATTACGTATCACCATCAAGTATCACTGAAATTCATCATGAAACTGCTCGCAGATCACGAATACTACAAACCCATTTAAAGAACGCTGTAAACTTACAATAACAGTACAGTAGTATATTCAGTACTATAAAATCACCATAAAAAATCTGAATATTTTCTTTGCTGTCGAGTCGTCCCAAATACTTTCTTTAATTTAAATAATTCATATCACTATCTAACATATTAGTTCGAATATATCACCTGAGACCGATTCCGGCAATCCTCTTAGCTTTCTGAAAAATAAGATGGAATTTCCAGGTAGAATACCTAGTTCTTGCACAAGCTACTTTCAAAACTTTTTTTTCTTACCTCAAGCCCTTATTTATTCCATATTGTATGTGTATGAAAGTACAGTTGTAACCTAAACTTGAAAAATGAAATAATTGAAATATCCATCACTAATTTCTTTTACTAATATTCGGAAATCATTTTGTGGTTGTTATTGTCTGTTAAATTCTCTACTCTTGATTGAACTTCATTGAAAAATGGGTTTTCTAGTTAAACCTTATTTATACAACGTATATTAGTAAAAAATCTGGTTAAAAGAAGTATTTATCTGAATTGAAAGTTTCAATCAATTCTATCGATAGACAAAAAAAAAAAGGATAATAAATATCATATATATGGTCTGAATTATAAATCAAGTGCATTTTGATTCAGAATTTTCTAAATGCAGATAACATCAATAGAGCATTTTAGCATTATGCATCAGAATTAGGCATGAAAATGGAAATATAAGCAAGGTTATACTGCAAGTAACACGCAACATATTGTGCACTACCTAAACAGCCAATTAAATCTTATACACTCAAACACTAAAGAGTAAACCCTTCAATCTTTTTAGATTTCTTTTCAGGATAGTGTCTTCACAAGACTTTAACAAACCCATAATAATATTTGTTCACTTTTTTTTACAGTTGTAAATATCAATAAAAGAAAAAAAATATTATGCTTTAATGCTAGATTACATATAGTAATGCGGGCACTTATTCGAGATCGTTACATGTCTTGTGCCGGTTTGCGTGACCTGATAATCTTTTCATAGCCAATCTCAAATGCGGTTTCATATTCACCGAGATTTCGCTTAAAAAACATTTCAAAAAATCAAATAAGGTACCGGAATAAGAGCAAATATAAATAAGTCAGAATAATAAATAAAAATATAAAATTATTTAAACAAATAATTTTTAGCCTACATCATATTCCTATCACAGCGTTATTTTTTTTTTCGTTTTATTTTTCATGATATATACCTTCTGAGGTAATTGTATTAATTTCACTTACATATATATATGAAATATATAGTAAGGGAAAGTATTGCGATCATGAAAATTTTCTAATTTCAGTTTTTAACGGAAATATACGTTTTAGGTTCCCCTGAGTCCAAATAACCAAGTCCTGCAAAAAGGTCTGTATGTGTGTGGTAGGTCTAGCGTGGAAACTATAAGCTATATAATATGGAAATTATATTTAAAAGCGTCCCATGCCTGAGATGTTACAGCAACTTTTTCACCAAAATCGGCTAACCAGAAGAGCCACTTTATATTATGCATTTTACTCGTTATTACGATTTTCTCAAAAACAGCTCTAATAATTTCGATTAAACTCGCTATATTGATGTAAAATGTAATGAACTTTAATATTATGTTGGTTTCATTCTGATTAAATAGTCTGACAGGGCTTAAATGCCGATGTTTTAAATTTTCATCCTTTAAACTACCTTTAATTTAGGACATTCCAAATGATTAACCACATCATCTTAATGACATTGATGAAGGACTAGTAAGTATACAAGTTGGATGAATTTGATGACCAACTAATGTATAAAAGATTAAAACTTTTTTTTTTGTGTTACTTTTGATTTTTTGATAAAATAGGCAGTAATATAGAGTTTTTAGTCATATAGAGTATAATAGACCGTTGGAAACGGAAAGTTTTTATAAAAAAGATTATCTTATACACAAAGTTTTAAGAGGTAATACGAAGTGACAAATAGAGAATAAACTTAGTACTGAATAACAATTTATTATATTCATATTATTTAATCTAAATAAAAAAAAAAAATTTATGTATATTTAATAGTTTTAAAATTGATTTCACTAGTCGAATTAAGTGAAAGAAGATTTTATGTATTGAAAGTATAAAATATTACGATATCTTGTAACTGAAGTGAATAACTTTATTTTATTTTTTACTTTTCGGCAACACTTGGTATATTAAGGCTGAAATCAGGGTTTATTCCTATTCAGTACGTGGGGTTAAATTTTAGTCAAAATTTTGGTCTTTATAATGTAGTGCCCCAACTTTAATTATTTTTATTTTACTAAATATACAAGAGGTCTATCGCTCACGAGTGTTCAAAACCTAAACTATAAACACACATAACTAAAATATATGTGGTATATAATGTTATTTGATCACTTCCGTTAGTTTTGGATATTGGTCAGTTGCGAAATAGTAATCCAATTGCCGTTAACAGTTAAAGTTATTAATGCGCTTCGAAACTGATTTCATTATTCAAACTATGATTAATCACAGCGGGGAGCAACATCAAGTTTGGACTAACTCATTCATGGGTAATCAGTCACAACACTGATACCTGAGAATACATTCTAATTGCTGCTACTTCTCTTCAATGGGGTCACATGAGATAGGCGTATTGGCTAGACCTCAGCAGCTCCCACCTCTATTGTGTTAATGAATGCTTCAAATCCACTAGCCATTAGTAAACCGGTCTATATTACATGTTATTTTTACATCTAAGTGTTTATAAATGCTATAATCATACAAAAACGTATCCAGCTCAAAAGAAAACTAAATATATTAAATTAGATTAGTTTAAGAATAGAGAGTATTTGAGGTTCTCGGTTCCAATAGAAACGATGATTCCCAACAGGTGATATATTAATTTTAGGATACTTTGCATGTAACGAAAATATCATTATTAGTCGGCTAAATTACTCTAAATTAAATCTGAGAGTGAAAATGATGCAATCACTATTAGAAAAACACTCAAAAATATAGACGACAGAAATCAACTATTTACGAACACCTAAGACCTCTCAAGGAGAGCCCGTGACTTTATGTCTAGCGCGCTAGTCAATTACATCAAAGGTTGTTAGTTCGAATCACTATCCTGGGAGGAATTTTTTCAAGTATGCAATAAAATGGGATTACTGATAGTTATTGACAAAAATATTAGTAGGAAGTGGTGACAATACTTTCCACTCATCAGTATAGTTTAGTAATTTTCAATAATTAATATTTATATTTTCTATAATTACAAAGGATTCCGCTCCTTATCTTTCGCCTACCTTATCTTTATCTTTCGCTGCTCCTTATCCTTAAAGCCTAATAGCCTTGAGGGGCTTTTGCCCAAAGCACCTGGGAACTTATCTTGGTCCAGGATCAAACCGCTTACAGGCAGCGCTACACGATGAGAAATAGGGTATTGTAATGTATTGAGGATACTGAGGGGAGTTCATAATTAAATAATTTTAATATTAAACAATTAATGATGACGAACCTTTGTCGGCAAAACATCAAAAGGTGTTTACCTAGCCCCCTAGACTTCCCATCGGTATGAGCCACCCAGCGGTACAAGAAACCTCTGGTAGTTTCCTCCCAGCGGCGGCCAACAAGAATATTAAGATTGGTGAAAAGATAAGAATAATAGCACAAAGGCTATACCGCCAATCGGGGCACTTCCCATCCCGGCCCACCCGAGGTGACAAGAATGAGAGAGAAGAACCGAAGAGTTAGTCAAGGTTTATCCTCAGGAAGAGTGAGTCGGGTTCCATCTACAAGAAGAGGAGATGGCCGTCGGGGTTCTGAGAGCAGCTGGAGGATGAATGCCAAAAAAGGGGACCTAAGACTGATTTCACCTTCGCCAGCCGGTTAAGTGTTTCAAAGGTATATTGTTATTTGTAATATTGTATGGCAAAGGTAGTAGAGAAAATGTCCCTCAGTATTCTCAATCAGAGTTTTAGGCAATATGTGAATATAATGATGTGTGTAAATTAATAATTATTGTAATGTATTAATTGAATCTTGTTTACTTTAATCTTACCCTGCATGCCACCTATTGGATTGGTAAACACGGTACCTTTGGAAAGGAGATCCATGGTATCATTAAATATAGTTTATATATTGACTAAATATAGTAAGTAAGCTAGTTTTTGAAGCTACCGTGGCCTTAGAAAAGTAGCCGGTTAAAAAACATAGCAGTATGTTTAGGTGAGGTGAAAGCAGGTATTGTGAGAGTTCACGAAAAAAGCAGGAAAGGGGGAAGGCTTATTAAAAAAAAAAAAAAAAATTGGATAATGACATCAAATATTACTTTTAGAATAATCCTATAATATCATTAAGTATTATTTTTTTAAAAAGATAAAAAAAACTGAATGTAAAGTTATATCAAAACTAACAAGGTTAATAAACATATCATAAATACATGTTTCTTAATGTAGAAACTCGATTTTAAGAAGTTAAACATTGTTAATAATATAAGGTAAATAACAATAAATGATGAAGTAATATAGAAAATTCGGTTATGGAATGTTTATTATAATATGTTGAAAGTATGTGAGGTGTATTAACTCTCACCAAATATCACGAATTTTACCTCACCTACATCTACCTGAATCCTCACCGTGTAGTGCTGTCTTAACTGCAAGAAGTACTTGGACATTATTGATACTGCGTGGTACCATATGTCCCACAATAACTATCCCTTCATTTGATCTTCGGCGCCTTCATCCATCCCCTCTACTATCCCTTCGTATAAGTACCCCTAAATTTCATAGCCAGAGTACTCGTGAGGCATACTTCACTACAGAGGAAGAAGGCAGAGCAAATACGCGACACTTGCGAACTTCCTACTGTGACAGAGTACATCTTCGGAAGACGTATAAAATTATTTGATAGCCTCCGTTACTGCATGAGCCACACTAACACAGACAAGACGGCCACGGCGCTGGAAAGACTATGTACAGACCCTCAGACTAGACTGAGAAAAGATAACTTGACTAACTGATTCAGAAAGACTAGTGAGCCGCATCACTAGAACAAACTCTTATTAGTTCCCGATTCCGAAATTTTTTCCTGTCCTTAGACCCCTCTTAAAATGCATCGAATGCAGTTAAAAGAGATCCCTCATTCCTTCCCTATTGTTTCCCATATTTCAATCCCAAATCCCATGGAGCTTAAAAAAAAAGAGCCAGAGCACTCCGTTACAAGATGTCATTATATTATAGTGATAGTATTTTAAAATAGTAAGAATATTATGTTCCTATTTTATTCAATTAAGTAATAACAGTTTATTTATATATGTTCTTCATTAACAATCGAATATTGCGGAGTGGAAAATAAAGGAACCTTAAGATCTCTGTGGACATACTCTTTTAAAATATACGGGACTGACCACTCAAAGACATTAAGATTAATAACAAACGCATTCTTTTCGCGTTTAAATCTATAATTATTTGTTTCCTAGATTAATAAGACTGTTTTAATGTTATAGAATAAAATGTTTTATAACGATTAGGACCAAAACTAGTTGTGTAATTAGTAACTTTAGAAAAGAATTGAATTTCTAAATTATATTTTTAAAAGACATGCGTATTCATTAGAGAAAATAAAACAGAAGTTTTAGATAAAACTAAATTATAAGCATACAAATCTGTCAAAATATCAATTTCGTAAGAAATGTCTTTAGTACCTTTTCCTAATCAACGTCTCAATTATTTCAATGAGCTTTTAATGAAAATAATATATTTTTTACTGCATATGAAAACATTAAAAAGAATGTGGAGTCGAATAAAAAACAATAACGCTCAAAAATAAGCCTACCACTTAACTTAAAAGCCTCTAAATATGTTAAATCTGCCCGATTTTTTCATCGTTATAACATTTTGAAGAGATCCAATAATGTTATTTGCATTATTTATTGTACATCATATAATTATTATATGTAATTTACATTTGTAGATATTTAGATCGACGCTGATTCTTGCTCGTGTCTCTTGTTTGATCGATTGCACATAAGATGGAATCAACAACAGCTCTGTTGCTGTGGTGATAATCACTTTTGTGACGACAGACACAGAAAAGGAGTTTAGAGAGAAGTCAATAAGTCATCATACAAAGGCAGAACTCTATGTTTCACTGATATTATTGATCAGTTTTATTCTAAGGTATCATTTATTTATCAATAGTCCCAAATAGAATGTATTAAAGTCTATAATAATTATTTAAAATCACTCATAAAGACGGCTCGAGAAATAAATGTATTGGTCTGCCAAACTGTCATTTTTTTTGGCCCTATAAGATTTTGAATTCAAACTCTGTTATTAAGATGATGAATTATTTCAACCTCTCCTTATTTAGCTAATTAAATTAACAAACACATCCAATAGGGGTATTGACATCCTATAGGTTTTAAATAAGGTCTTATCATAAGTATTATGTTCATAAACGTTTAATTTATTTATTATGCCATAAATAATATATAGAAAATGATAAAAAAAAAAAAAGGTTATAGAAATGGAAAGAAGATTCCAGTTTGCACTTGATAAATGTTTAGTGATTTTGTATTTTCTTGCTACGGATTCGTACACAACGGTCTCACGAAGCGAAAACTGTACAGTATTTAACGGATCTTGGTGTTCCAGAGTCTATTAATTTTATAAAAACGGATTATTAAAACTGTGTTTTGAGTTGAAGTTGATTATTTTCAAGTTGAGTAAAAAGATTTTAATGCTTCTTTTTTGTTACTAATTATGATTAATAAATCTATGGTCTGTATCTAAAACTAAGCATCCTGTATCTAAAACTAGAATCTCTGTGCTAGGACATCTTGTTTAATGTTATGTACACTATATTATTAAATAATTAAAACACTTTTGAACCAAAGAAACCCTAAATTAATTTGTACCAAAAAAAAACAACTTAACAATAAAGATTGTTGCAGCTGTAAATCCTATTAAAAGGCGTTTACTTTTTTCGTATTACCTGGAATTCCATGACCGCTAATAAAAAAAAAAAAGTGGGCAGAACGGAGAAACAATTATAATTAATAAAAAAAAGTGGCTATGGTGTATTAGCTAGCATTCTATGCCTGAGATCACGGGTTCTAACGCGCCAAAAGTAGGCTCTAGGGTTTTTCAAAGGGAGTAAAAAATCCTTGTTTATTCTGTACTTCAGCGGGGACTTAAAATGGTGGTCCCGACCCTCTGCGATTTCAAGAACTTGTTAAAGAACCCTATCCTAACTAAATCTGGGTTGGTGAAATAAATGTAGGGCTCCACTGCAGCATCGTCTGATTAGCCACAGTAATATAAAAGTGACGTTGAATAAATAAAAAATACAATCAAATATAGACAACTTTTGTATTTATTTTATGTAAGTCCATGTCATTAGTTTCTTTATTTTTATTTTCCCTCTTGCACAATATTATATATTTTATATATAATATTTAAATATTTGTTCGTACACCTTTTAATTAATAATATCAAACATTTGCTCATTTTAGCATTGAAACTTTTCTACCCTTTAAAACAAAAATAATTGAGTCTCAATGCTTCCTGAACTCTTCTTGTTCTTTCTAATAGGCTTTTAAGCTACACGCAGGCCAAGTGGGTTGGGGAACCCCATGGGTCGATTCTTACACCGCTGTTGTTTATCTTAGAACACAATTCGCCATCCATCCCCAAAATTTAAGTAGTAACACGGTTATCCAAAATTCTTGTCAGATCCTAATACCCCGCTATGAATGTTTAATAATGCATAGGCAAGACCTATTATATATTTAAAAAATAATAAAATTCAAAGAATATAAGTTATTGTTGTTATTTAAAATTCCATGTATCAATGAAAAATATTTTGTTATTAGTTAGGTATTTATTCTAGATACTTTGAAGAAAGTATCCAAAATCTATTTAATTGTCCTCTATTTTAAGGAAAAAAAGAGAAACGCATAAATTTTGAAGATAATGCTTAAAATCTCTGTTTCACCAATTTAGACCTAAACATTGTCAACAATACAATATTTTTTCAATACTAAATCCTGATTATTCTTTAACACTAAATTCTAAATTTTTAAACAACATTCAAACAACAGATCAATCAGTGTACTTGATGTTTGCTAAATATTGTTGAACAAATGTTTATGTACCTAAGAGATTAACCGCTTAAAGTCTAGAGAATCTTTTAGTTGATTATCACTACATATGATTCATATTTGCATACCAACGATGAGATTAATGTATAATCTTTTTGCCGATACTCAAAAGCTTTAAAGCAAATAATTGTAAAACTCTTAAAATAATTGTTTTCCTAAAATTAATCAAGAAATTTCCAGGAATATCCCGTTTAATTTGAGTAGTATTTTGTTGATCAACACGCAATAATTTCTTTAATTATCTTATCTTATTCTGCACGTCATTCTAATCCTAATAATTATACTCAAAATAAAACAGTTCATATTTGGAATATATAGATGTTCGAAAGCAGGGAATATAGATACAAAATTTATTTGACCGAACTTTGCTATGTGAAACGAAATTATTTTAAGGATTCTATTAGAACGAAACGAAATAGGAATGAAAATTAAAAACATCTGATGGATTATACTCTTCGTATTTACATCTCGGCAGATAGCTTTGCAAGGAGGTTATTAGGTCCGAGATCAAGCTACGTCACCAGGGTTTCTCTCTGATTTTCGAGTCCCACTTTAATGAGGCTGGGTTAGCACCAGCAGGGTCTCTCTTCCCTTGGTTCAAACCACGACTGATATATATATATATATATATATATATATATAATATATATATATTAATATTAAAATGATCCTACTATACACTCCGTAACCTAGTAAGATCTCTGAGCTCATATTCTTCCAACGGTTCTTCCTGCGTAAAAATTAATTTTAATAATGATATAAATCAATATAGATTATCTGAGTTCAGATATCGTTGTATTAATTTTCAGATTCTTCAATTTTAGCCAGACTATTATTATCTATGATGATTTGAGGTTCTCAATCATTCAAAAGCTAGAATCACAGTGTATTATTGAATATTTAGTGAATTTATATGAAAAGTTCTTTTATATTAAAGCATTTAGTGAATATGTTATGGCCTTTTCATAAGGTAACCTCCCTCTGCATTTATAGCTACCTCGTAATACCGGCGAGCCTGCCATTTGAGGTACAGCGGAGTGACCAGAGTTGATAAAGTCGTTAGTAGATAAGATCAGTGGCATTGTTTATGCCATTACGTTCCATTCTGTTATCTTGATAGGGCTGAATGCGGCCACTCAAAACCTTAGGGCTGGAGGGAGTATTCTATTATGACATTAATTTCAGAAATAAAGTTTCTCATACCATAATTTCTAGAAAGATACATGCTCCGTTATATCCTTTAATAAGAAAGGTGTTCCATAAATTCCTGTTTTAAATGTTCTTTCTCATTCAGAACACTATTGTAAATATAAACACTACAGCATTAAGTGTTTTTCTGAATATTAAAACAGTCCTTAAAATATTAAAATCGGGCATATCCTACGAAACAGTAAATTTAGTCCTTTTCGTCGACAAAATACACGAAAGGACTATTTTCACGATTTCGAAGGATATGCCCGATATTGATATTTTAAGAACTGTTTTAATATTCACAAAAACACTTAATGAAAACAACGGTTCTGAATGAGATTTTAATTATTCAAGGAGGTTTAAAAAATTATTTTTTAATTCCAAGTTCGAATCACCATTCTCGTTGAAAGGATTCGTAACAATTGACATATCCTGCAACTAGGATACGATTCAAAATTACTGACGATATCGGGATATCCAGTCTAAACTCTGAACAAGCCCTAATGAAAGTACAGGTTGCTTCAACTTCCATCATTGAAAGTCTAAGGAAAAACGGCATCAGGGTGAACCCGGCTAAGACGGATGCCATAGTGATGTCGTTTCAAAAGGGTAAGAAGCCTCTACCAAGAAATTTGAAGCTGGATACCAAGGACCTACCTGTTTCCCAAACTATTCTCTACCTGGGCGTGACATTGGACAGACATCTTACCTTCTCCAGTCACGTTCGGGAGAGATTGAAATTGGATCGATTAAAGACGCCTATACCATCTGTTGACATCGCCGCAGCTCTCTTTACGTCCGAAACTTCAGATTTATAAGGCTATTATCAGACCTACCCTGGCTCTATGGTGCACCATTGTTTCGCCATCTGTATAACACGAATCTTCAGAGGCTGCAGACCTACCAGAACTCCGTCCTACGGCGGATCGTCCGTGGCACTTCGCTCCAAAGGGCACGAAATAGCCACGTCCACGAGGAGCTCCGACTACCCCCAGTGCCTGAGTATATAGGCCGGAGGCACATCAAGTTCTTTGATCGCCTAAGGGCCTGTGCCAACCCTCTCTTCAGACATACTGCACCACCACCCAGGCCTGGGAGGTGGCAAAGCGCTGTCCCTTTGGTCGACGTTCTCACTGAGAGAAGGGATCTGGACTCTGCAGTCTGAAGCCATTATAATTTCATAAGCCTGGAAGATGGTTTCTCCCCATCTAGTATTGTTGAGGCGAAAGCCTGCAGTCGGAACCACCACATACAGTGGACTCAGGAATGCTCAACTTGAAATGTCTCAAAGGTAGCATATGTCCGAACATATTATCCGATATATATTATCCGATAAGGCCTGTATTGTTGCACTTATACTTTTGCACATTGTTTTTTTTGTTGTTTTTTTGTTACTGGAGTTTTTCAACAATAAAGGAGATAAGAAAAAATAATCAAAATTAATGAAAACCACCCACCACATCACCATCTTTGACTCAATTCTCTTTTAAAAAAGATACGAATCGAAATATTTCAGTTTCAACTAGGATTACAACACTGAAAGAGACACTTTTTGACAACAATATGGCAACTCTCTCCCAGATGCAAAAATGGGTATTAGCAATATAGCATGAGTTTAACTTTCTATATTAGAGAGGGAGGTTGGTTTACACACGATTTATTTATTATTTCATGAAAACAGGTGTTTCGCTAAAATAAATAAAGGGTCCCTATTAAAACTTATTTAAAAATTTTAAATTTAATTTAAATAGTTCATTTGAAATATAAAACAGTAACAAATCAAATGGTATATGAACGTTTGATATCCAATATTTTTTTAAAACATATATTGCAATAAAGTTTGAATAAGAAAATGAAATTGTCTGTTATGTTGTACATTTCACTTTGAAATAAAAAAAAAAATAATGTGATATACTCTTCATAATTGGAAATTGAATCCAAACAAATAAACTGAACTAATTATAATTTATTGATCATATTATGTTTCTCATTCCTGGCGATGTTTAAATTTAATAATAAATTGACATTATAAAAGAAACATATTTTCTTACTGATTGCACTTTTTGTTACGATTAACTAAAAATTTCAAAGTGATAAACTCTAAGTCAGTTTCACAGGAGATATTTAAGCATAAATGGCACGTCATTCAAATTGAACCTGGTCGGAGCAGGGGGGAGTCCACTAGTATTTATGTAAATTATTAAGTTTGCTGCCTTTTTGTCTTACAATAAATATATGAAAAAAAAAGATAAAGAACATTAATCGAAAAATATCATAAAAAAATGAAATGACTAAAATATTAAAAGAGAAATAATGCTAATTTTACAATTCAAAATTTAAACCACAGAAAAATAAACAAAACGAATTAAGCACAGTAAGATATTATAAAGCCTGAATTGTCTCTCTGTAATCTACAATACATAAGTTGATTGAAGTCTATTGTTTTTATGACGTTTATAAATATTTTGACCAGTGTCTGTTATTTTTCTGGACAATTTTCTAGTAGTTCTGTGTTACTATTGCTCAAATGTTAACTAATTGTTTACATTCATATATATTCATTGTTAATTAATATGTATGAATACATCGGCAAATATTCGTATTCGGCAAAACTTTAAAAAATTTACTAGACGAAAAACATAGTTCTACTCCTCTGAGTTGCACTTATAGTTAAAAAGCGACTTTTATTCTGCATGAAGAACTATGGTCTATTTGTCTATACGTTTTTAATGTACTATTTATAGGTATTATACTCATGAATGGCCTGTTTTTTCAAGATTGATGGATTTTCTGTCGTAATTCTTTAATTAATAATTTTTAATAACATTTATTCCCTTCTTTGAGATATTTAAGATCTTTATCTTTGAATATTTTCGGATCGCAGATATATTAAAAATATATGTCTGTCTCTTTCTTGTATAATGTACCTTAAAAATGTTTTAAAAGATTTTTTACAACTATCATTAAATCATTTTCACGGTAGGTCACTGATGATTTTATCAGTGCGTTTTAAAAATGAATTATATTGGTTTAAATAACATTTGTCTGTAAATCAAAGAACTGTTGAATTTATTTATAATTATGTATTCTTTATTCTTAGTTTAAACAGCACTTTTACCATATTACAATTACCAATAGAATAATAAGAGAGAGCATTTGGGCGAAAATTGGGATGAAAGGAGTGAAAAAGTATCACTATCGTGGCATGTTCATTCTAAAAATGAAACACAGTATTCTATTCAGGTCCATTACTTGGCGACTTTTTCCAAGCCAGTGCTGTAAACATTCTTTCAAGCTGTTTTCAGTAGATCTTAAAATCAATGGACCGTGCGATAGAACCAGATCCTAAGAGAATAAAATTTCTGAAGATCATCACTCTCCTCGCAGTATGGACAATATCCAACCTGTTGTACGCATTGGATTAATCCTCTGAGGACTTGTTTTAATCTTATAAATGAAACATCTTGTTATCAACAAACATCATTTATTTAATTGATACTATCAAGAACATTTTTCCAGTATTGTGCATTGTTTTTTAAAAATTAAATTCGATCAACAGTAGTATGTCAGACTGAGCTATAGGGTAAAGGAAAAATAAGAAGTAAATAAGTAAATAGAACATATCGTATTATTTCAATAATAGCCTGTAATATAGTCAATAATACTCCTTGTCTTGAAATTGCTTTTACATTTTTTTTTATTTATTCCTTCAAAACCCAATTTCGTGTAGAAGCAAAGAGTTTTTCTTTGATTACTTAATATGAAAATACTTAGTCCCCTACCTTTAATTCGATTTTTTTTTTTAATCAATCACGAAATTTGTATATTTTTAAATGTTTATCAATACAACTACAGGTATCTCTCACCATCACTTAAATCAAATTTTCTCCTAAAACAATAAAATATTTAAAAAGAAGATGAAGAAAAGAAAGCAAATTCTCCACTTATCATCATCCCAAAATAAGGAGATGCTGTAGTGAAAAAAAAAAAAAAAGTACAAAAGAAATATTGACAGATCTTTTATCTCCACTTTTTTTATATCAAATTTAAGCAGGATGATCCAAAACTAGCTGTCCCCATGATTTAATGAAATTGCCCCCAACAACCCTCCTCATCATGCGTCGGAACCACAGGGTTAAGAACGAGTAAGCAAAGCTCCTCAAAGAAAAATGTTTCACCTGTTTTGACGAGGTCTACTGCATTGATACGGACGGATTAGTCAGGTACGCAGACATCGTTTCATTCCCGAAGAACAGAACAACTGCGATGATCCTGGACCCTACCGTTCGATATGAGACCAATGACCTGGATCAAGTAGGTGTAGTGAAAATGGATAAGAGTTCTACGAGAAATGCATCCCTTTCCTAAAAGAATAGTTTCGAGATACCTTTGGCGAGAGACTGTTCTCAGTTAGAGGTATATGGTTTGGGTCTCGCGGAACGCTCTCTAGAAGCACAATGAGCTTTTTGGAAGACCTAGGTGTTGAAATAAAGATGTAACGGTGTTAGCAGAAAACGTGATTTTGGACTCGCTGAAGATTATCCACCATCACCTGTATGGCAATAAAATGGTAAATTTATTTATATTTCGATTGTATAATGTGCGCACCAGATAAATGTCTAAATTTCAAATATAGTTTTAGAGAGAAATAAGTAAAAAATAAAATAAAATAATGTAAATATATAAAGAGGAAACAAGGAGGGGAAATTTGTAAATATTAGAAATTTGTATTACAATTGACAAAAAAAAAATTGAAAATGTATGTGAAATATGTCCAAGTGATTGACATAGTATGTTGTGTTATTTAAGCAACCTGATGTATTTGGGCAGCATTGCCAAATAAATAAAGCATTTCTCTCGTAAAAGTTAAGAGGTACATACATAAAATATATTTTTCAGAAAAAATATTCTAAGCAGAATATTTTAAATATTATAAACAGGTTTAATTTTTATCAGGAGGCTACTTCCAGGTTCGCCTTTACACCAGAAGTACAGGGAGAGTATAGGTTGGATCTGGGCACAAATATTGTGACATAAGGAAGCGAATAATGTATAGGTATATGAGGAGAGGAATCTGAGAGGCTGAGGTATAGGGGCCATTAGATAACCGTGGGTCAACCGTGAGTGTCTGATACGGAGTCACATGAGCATATTAACAGTTTAATATCATATTACTTTAAAATTGTGGACCTTACAAAGCCTTCATCTTACTTCTTAATTTTATTTTTAATAATTTCATTACAGCACTTATATTCCTGTCCTAATTAAACCTGGAGTTAAGTACTCCCACTGTTGCATCGTCCAATCAGAGTGGTATTAAATAAATAAACAAACATATGTTTCTCCAAGTATGCGCTGTTATACACCAACTTTTCATAACGATTATTTAATACTTGGTTTTTTACTATAATTATCAAATATTCTCGTAGCACAATAAAAATAAATAAATACAATTCAGGTAGTCACAGGGACTGCCGATAGAAATGAAAACTTGCGCTGGAGTTTTGTTGGAAAGAAGAGTACGTTCCTAGATTATGTTGATAATGCATTTTTATATTATTATTATTATTATTGTTTCATTTAATTGTAAAACATCATCACCCTGTAGAGATAATCTTGAAGTATGTCATCATAAACTAAATATGACTGTAGACTGTATGAGTTGGTGGTACACATAGAATTTTTTTTTATGGACCTGCCATTTGTATCAAGGAAATTCAGACATTTAGGAATAAGCTTTATAGTTGTTTGACAGGGATAACCTCAGTTTCTCACAATAACAAAAAACATATGTTTTAATTTGTAATGAAATATACATTGTGCTTAGTTGAAATCTATATTATTAAAATTCTATGCTTACATAATCAAGATATTCTTTTCAATTTCGCTTTACTGGCAGTTGAATCATCATTACTTTTCTTCGTATTTTGGATGTTTTCATGCAAAGTAATTTTTTAATAATATTTACAAATATCGATATTTTAGAGTCAAGAGAATTAAGATATTCATTATATTAACTTTATATAAGATGTAAGTTTTAAGACATAGTTTTTCCACCATGTCTTTACTTTTTCATTTGCAACTGACTTTAATTCAACTAAATACTGAAATAAAGTATTATAAATATCGATATTTTTGTGCCGGTATATCCGGTATCGATAACATTCACGGAAATAGATATCGTTATCCTATCTCTAATATACAGGTATACACAGAGCGCATGTGCCAGTCTAGAGCATGATGGTGACGTTACCATGGTTACGAAATCAAAGCTTTTACCCCTGCCAAAAATCGCATTACGCGCCTAAAGAAGTTTTAAGTTAAAAAAAACATACTCTTTTTTAATTACTCTTTGTTTCTAGATCTAGCAACTGTTATATTATCATTGTATTACCAGCTTATTATTACTATTATTATTTTAAATTATATGGGTTTTTTTTTTTTCTATGCTCTAATAAAGATATACAATTGAGGCCGAAACGTCAGATCACAAGTGTAAACAATTTTCCTTAATGGAGTGTTCTTTATTCATAATCGCACCCCATATCAACCTCTCCACTATATAACTTTATAGTCAACAATTACTCCAGTATTTAAAAGAAACTTGTATGGTTTTATAGCCTTATGTCTTCCCATTATTGCAGCCCTCCTATAACTTGTTCTAGACGTTATAGACATTGATTTTTCATACTAACTCTGTTCATAATCAACTTTTTAATTTTATTTATGAATGTCGTTATATATTAAGCAGTGACTTGAGATAGCAATAAATCATGAGTTTAGGTATTTTAAGTAGTAGTGAAATAAATCTACATTATTCAACATTCATATCGCCGATTTTTATATACCATCTTCGGTTTTTAATGCCCAGTGTTGATAATACATACCTTTTGGTATTCAGATGGCATATAATGTCAAGTGCTTTGTCGGTGGTTCAATGAGCCTTCCATTGTGGGGAGTTGAGTTGCCCATCAACAAGGTTCAGCAACACAGTCAACAATGGCCAGACAATTTCAGTTACATCTGTAATTGATGGAGACTGGTCCCAGTTTGGTGGATGGAGCTCATTGAATTTACTCGGTTCCTTTATCTGCGGCAGCAGGTGCCAATTGAAATGATCGATGTTTGTAGAGGTAGTTTGCAATGTTATACATGACTTGATTCGTACTCGTATAATTATGAAATAATACAATTATTGGTTAATAAGAAATCATTTTCTATCTATTGTTTTACTAGTAAGAAAAAAATCTGGTGCGGGCAACACACGACTTTTACTTACCTACATTTTTAAAATCAATGAAAGAATTTTCAAATACAGTTAGAGATAAAATAAAGTGAAACTATTAAAGAATTAATTAAATTGAATTTATATAGAAACATGTGTTTTATTAAAAAAATCTATTATATTACTATCTAAAATAATCAGTTAGCTTTATCGGTTTTTTATCACTCTCTATTAACTTTTGAAAGCTTGATTATCAGATAATATTTTTTCTAAAATCTTTAGCTTTCCAACGGATACACCGTATATATTTTTTCTGTTTTCTCCTTTAGTTGGGTATTGAGTTCATTCAATTTATATATTTACCTGTTTTTTACCAGTTGTAACAAGATAATAAAGTTATTTTTATAGAATCAACAAAATTAAAGGTACTCTAGAGAAAGAAAATTTTAAATATCAGCATTTAAGGCCTGTTAGACCATTTTAATCCGAATGAAACCTAAATGATATTAAAGCCCATTAAATTTTACATCGGTATAGCGAGTTTAATCAAAATCGTCGAAACCGTTTTTCAGAAAATCGAAGAAAGGTGCAAAATGCATAGTATGTGGTGGACACACACACACCTTTTTGCGGGACTTGGTTATTTGGACTCAGGGGATCCTAAAATGTGTATTTCCGTTGTAAACTGAAATTCGAAAATTATCACGATCGCAATACTTTCCCTTACTATATATAGTAAGTGAAAGTAAAATAATAATCTATTGTTCTATTTAGAAAAAACTGGTAAATAAAACATACGACTTTCACTTACCCTAGTTGTAAAAATCAATATGATAACTATTAAATAAAGTTTAGAGTTGAAAACAGTTTAAATATTGTAAATTCAGTTTTCTTTTGGAAACATGATTTTTAGATTAAATAATATAACAATATAAAATTGTCATGCACAATTATCACTTATGCTCATGCCTTATTCGTCACTTTTCATTACCTTTCACAACTTTGTATATAACATTTTTTCATTAATCATCTGCTTTCCAACATAGTATAAATGTTTTTTTGGTTTATTATTTTCGATAATGAACCTTTGTAATCAACCAAAAAAAAAAATAAAATAATAATAATAATAATTACCCACCTTCAAACTTTTAGGGCTTAACATTTGAAGATGCATGGAACTCGAATAACGATTAAAAAAAACCCGTTTGTCCGCCGTACGCCATATCCGAAACTACTGGACCAATTTTTTTGAAAAAAAATTAAATATTATTTTATTATTCGCTTTAGATATTATACATCTATATTACAATGCTATATTGTTGATGCTCGGAAATAAAAAATTACCTAGCAAATATGTTTTTTCTTTTCTCTTTTATTTGGTTATTAAATTCGTTCAAATTGTATATTTTTTATCAATGCTAATAAGATGATCTGATTTTTTTTTTTTTTTTTGAACCTGCAAAATTAAAGTTTCTTAAAGCTATAATATTGCCATATAAAACCCGCGTCTGAGTATTTCAATCATAATGAAACCTACTTGATATTAAAATCCATTAAATTTTATAACGATATAGTAAGTTTAATCAAAACCCATAGAGACTTCCGGTCAATTGATTTTGGTGTAACATCTTGGGTGTTTTTTATAGGAGGTAAGAAAACTTTATAAAAAAAAAATATTTCCTGAAATTCAATTACAACTAATTGGTTAATTAGCTACATTTAAGCTATTTTGTAGATGTCCATATCCAAACCTGTAGTAGGGTCATAATATATATCACATATGCCCATTAATGGAAGGTCTATTGTATTTAAAAAAATGAAAAATAACAGCTTTGATACTTCCTATTATAATTTTGAAAAGGAAAACTTGTGGGAAAAAAAAACCCATAGCTCCATTAATCACATATAAAATTAATGTTGCTCCCTTTCACAGCCCTTTGAACCATATTTCTTGCTTGATTGGCCTCTCAGCATTCGCTTTAGAGATTCCATAGGAATGCATTTTTTTTTCATATTCCTTCCTTATTTTTATTCGCTTCTGTCATAATAATATACGATCAGAAGATATTTTGTATACTTGAGAAATAATGACTTATTTAGTATAAGAAGCCTATCGAACACCTTTTATCGAACATGATTTGGTAATATATGACACTGATCTCTCATCCACCTTATTTTTCGTATTGTAAAAATTGTAGCGATATTTTAAATAAGTGTACTTATACTTAGGAGGAGCCCGTGGCTGAGTGGCTAGCGCGCTAGTCTCTCATGCTACAGGTTCTGAGTTCGAGTCCCAGTCCCGGCGGGGCTTTTATAAGGATGTAAAAAAATGGGGATTCACTCACAACCTCTCCCCCGGGTATGTGAGACCCGTCAGCCTAAGGGTGGCCACTCACAAAATTAGTCGTAGGGAGTGATGACCCTACACTAAAAATAGCATCGTGAAGCGTGGGTGTAAACTCGCAGGAGTTTACACCGCGAGGCCCAGGGTCTACACGGTCTGTCCGCCACTGAAAGAAAGAAAGAAAAGTACTTATACTTATGCCCTGAAAAAGGAGCTACTAAGTCCTTATGCGATGGTCGTTTTGAAACCAAGCCAAAGTTTTTTATTACGATTATTTTTGTTTATACCTTTTTTCGATCAAACTGTAAATTTGGTTAAAACTATAAAAGAAATATCCAAGGGCCTATCTACTTGGTTTGAACTCGCAACCTTTGATAAATATATGTAATATTTCCTTATTAATTGGGTTAAAATTATAAAAGAAATATCCAAGAGTCATCTGCCGGGTTTGAACCCACGACCATTAGCATAGAAGGCTCGTCCAGCCCCTGTCTATCAGCTGACTTTTAATAGATTTATTTAATAATTACTTATAAATTTGATTAAAAATATAAAAGAAATATCCAAGGGCCATCTGTCGGGTTTGAACCCGCAACCTTTGGGATAGAATAGTCACATAAATCAAATTTAAATGAACAAACAATGACAAGATTTAATAAAAATATTTAGTTTTTTATAACGAAACCTCATTAAACTAACTTATAAATGGATTCAAGAAATTATTGAAAAATTAGAAAGAAATTTGATTGAAAACATTATGAATTTGACTGAAAAATTTATGAAATTGATTGAAAAAATTATAAAATTGATTGAAAAAATTATGAAATTGATTGAAAAAGTTATGAATTTGACTAAAAAAAAAAAAGCTAATTCATCTATTTTTTTTTTTTTTTTTTTTTTTTTTTTTTCTTATCCTCCAACTTTATTTACAAAATAAATACAAAAAAACATTCTATGTATATACAGCAGCAATGGTATATACAGTCCATGGCTCAGGCCTCGTATTGCCCGTTGGCATTCTAAGGTTCCTTTCGCACTAGGCGCGGTATGCGCTTGAGGAGTGGGGTGCATACCGCGCCTAGTGCGAAAGGAACCTTAGAATGTGGAGGTACGAAGTGCCCCTGAGTCATGAAACTCATGCCTCCAGAAGTCTTAACGACTGAACTCAACACATCCGTAACAGGAAACATTGCTAATTCATCTAACGTCATTTTAATGCTATTGTGGTTATTGTGGACGAGTCATTAAACGAGTATCTGACAACACAAAGGCTTGCGATAACCATTTTACGTTCTCATTGAAGGACGGCATATACAAGGATTTCTTACTCTATTGGGTCATCTGTCCGGTTTAAACCGGTGACCTTGGGCATAGAAAGCGGTTTTATTATGATTACTTGAAACTATCATTTTTTTAACGTAAAGGTACTACTACATCTACATATTACACTTAATTAAATATTCTGGAGTTTTAGTCTTCATGTTGTCATCTATCAATAAATAATCATATTTTTTTCTCTGCATTATTAAGTGAAGTAAATGATTTTATCTATTTTTAGCGTTGAGGCAAGTCGTTAGAGAAAATACATCGAATATTTATGTTATTTTCCCGCAGGTATTTTTGTTAATCACTTAAGAATCTACTCGGGAATGAGGTACTAATTACAATTTATTTTTCTTTCCTTTTACTTGAGCATTCTTTCACCTTCTCGCTATGCCTCTTCCTCCATTCTTCGGAACATTTAGCGTTTGCTATTCTTTCTTGGGATCTATCATGTGCATAACTTTTATACTAAAACCTCTCTCTCCATAGCATCATCTTTAATTCTTTTTACATACATCTTTACTTCGATCGAGGTTGTTGAGAATTCCTTTTCCCAAACATAGCAGACGATTTCTTTTTTTTTTTTTTTTTTTTTTTTAACGATTACTTTATTTATAACCAAAATCCGATAAAATACAGTTACTCAATAAAGAAACATAAAACAATTACTTCATACATAATAATACAACCTAAGAAAGACAAAGAAAAGAAAAAAAAAAAGAAGAAAACCGTATAATATTTATTAACAGTAAGGTGTTAACTCCTAACGATATAAGTAAAATTTGACCCGGTTGTTGCCTCTGTGTTAGAAGATTTCGAAAATAAACAATATGGGTTTATTAGGTTCGTTTAGTTTCCTAACTTGTTTTTTTTCTTTTCATTTTAATTAATTTGATATATCTTGATTGATACATCTTCATTACCTTCATTTTGTTCTGTTTTAGCGTAGTTTTTTCACTAGATTTCTTATATATGTGTGGGTATACAACGAAATGTAGCAGACAACGAACTGATCAAAACCTTGTAGAAAAATTTGAAAAAACAAAACAAAAACAAATATAATAGATTGATTCAACTCTGCACACCTTAAAATAGTGTCATTTAGGAGTTTATCCGATCATTTATGATCTAACACACTTCCTCTTAAAATTATATTGCATTTTACTTACGTACTAACCAACATAATATCCAAACTTAAGAGATTAATATCTGGTAAGTAAGGCTATAATCTGCTTAATGATCTGGTGGTTAACTCACAACAAAAGAGGTAATAAAGCCAAATCGTTAAAACAAGAAGCTATTTCCAATTCCTCAAATAATTTATTTGAATTACGTGTTCAAAATAAAAAAAAAACATAAACAATAAATCAATAAAACAAAAAGGCGATCGAATGTTAAACTACAGATAGTTTGAAATGAGGTATAAATTTTATAGATTATTGTGTAGATTGAATAAGAGTCGAACAGCTGCTATTCATCAATCCATCAAACAATTCAGTCAAGTGGGGTTCTATGTATTTTAAGCCAATTATTGATGATGAATATACGGAAAGTGAATATGGAACTAATAACTATTTGAATAATCGCTCAAAGTTGTTCTGTTTCTCTTTCATAACATATATTGTAATAGAATCCTTCATCAAAAACATTCATATTTTTTTTTTTTTTTGTAAAAAGCGTTACTAGATATTTCCCGCGGAAGGAAACATCAAGCTCATTTAGGAGATGATAACGTCAGCCATTGTGGTTTGCTGATCGTTTGTGGTCTTAGAACTCACCATAATGACGCACTGTTAAACAGCTGATTAGATGTTTATGTAATCGCTTTTAGTCACGATTTTAACGTTCAACATGTATAAGTGAATGAGGTACAACTAAAAATCAAACAAATAAACATAATAATTATTGTTCGATTCCTTATGGGATCAAGTTGAAAACAAACGTGAATAATTAGGAGATCCAAATCTAATAAACAAGCCGTCACAATATTCGATTATTATCCGACATTCTTTTTATAAATATTCTTTTTATTATAAATAAATAAACTATTTCGGTTTTATACTAAGCAGAGGTTTTTTGCAGAGTTTTCATTATTATATATTGAAGGAGTGAGAAAAAGGCATGAAGATAACACTATATTTTTCTAGGTCCTTTCCAGTATATTTTAAAATATATAAGGTTGATATATTATGTTACTTAAAATGATTGTGTTGTACACTTAAATCATGTAGGTTTAAATTAAGAATCTATTGTTAATTATATACTTGAGATAATTATTACTTTTGCATTCCTAAATGTAAAATATACAAAAAAGGAAATTTCAAAATTTGATGTTTCAATCAATATACACGTTTTATGTTACTACTACCTGTTTAAGAAAAAAACATTCATATTAATACTAATCATACGTATTTAAGAACATATAAATTCGTCGAAAGTAATAGAGAGATACCTTTTAATATTTATATGAAAACTAATGCTAACTTTTTTTTATTTATTTGAAATAAAAAATTTAATGAAATAGTGATAAAATGTGAAAATAGAAAGTTGGTCACATCATTGTGAAATTATACTTTTGCGTAGTTAGGCTAAAACCATTTGAAATAAAATCGTATGCGAAAATGGCTTTAGTATTTCTCTCTGACTGGGAAAAACTAGAAAATAGATCATCAGAAAAAAAAAATAAATAAATAGATCATGGATATGCCAAGGAAACTGTCAGAAAATTTGTAATCCTACCCACATCAACAGAACTTCAAAAAAGGCCCAACGCTTAAAGAAATATAGGCACAACGTGACTTTTTTCTTCGAAACAATATGGGAGCTAATCGCTAGGTCTTAACGACAAATGTTATCTAAAAAATCTGGTGCGCGGAACACACGACTTTCACTTATCTCCGTTGGTAAAATCAATTTCAGAATTTTTAAATACATTAAGATATGAAAATAAATTGTTAAATAATAAGAATAATATTGGGTTGTGTCACATGAAATTTCCGTTATCAAGGTAAAGGATTTTTATTAAAAATACGATATGAAAACAAGATAATTTTATTCGAAGTATTTACTTTCTTTTTCTACACATTTTTCCCAACGTGACACCAACTTTTTTATCCCCAAACTGAAAAACTCAAAGCTTTGAAGTGAAACAAAATCTGAAAACGCACTTTTCACATGATCATCATTTTCAAAAAGTTTTCTTTTGACGAAGTTGTCTAAATTCCTGAACAGGTGGCAATCTGTTGAAGACAAGTCGGGAGAATACGGTGGGTGCGGAAAAACTTCGTAGCCCAGTTCTTTCAATTTTTGCACGGTATGTTTTGAAACATGGGGACTACAAGTTTTCCAAGTCGGTATCCCCAACTGAAAACTTAGCAAACCAACGGCGAATGGTCCGTTCATTAACACTCCCTTCCCCAAACGTCTTGCAAATATTTCTAGCAGCCTCAGCTGCTGAATGGCCGAGTTTAAACTCGTACAAACATATTACTCGAAAATCGCGTGTTTCCGTGTTGATATTTGGAGGTATACTAAAAAGAGAGTAATTGATTAGGAAGCTAATGTTTATAATACAAAGGTAAAGGATTAGTAACTGTTTACTTTAAATATGTAAACATTCGGAAGAAAACAAGAGAGACCTGCAAAATCCTTTATGTATTTCAGAAACTATAAAAACGGACATTTCATGTGAAACAACCCAATAAAAAAGTTTTATTAAATCATCTATTATATTACTGTGTACAACAATCAGTTTACTTTATCGGCTCTTCTTCATTAACCTCCGTTAAGTTTTACTATTCCGTGGATTAGATGATAGTTTTTCTTAAACATTTAGCTTCCCAACGGTATATTATACATCAATATTACTATTATTCTGTTAAAAAACACAAAAATTGCACAAACAAATATTGTTGCTTCGCTCAACTTGCATATTAAGTCATTATTTATCAATTTTCACGAACGCGATATTACCCTTTACTTTGTATTTCATATGTAGGTAAGTGAAGGTAATAATTTTAGCAGAATAAGTATTATCTGTTTAATTATTTAGTTGAAAATATTAGCTAAATAAATCTGTCGTATAGCTTTTTTATTTTTCTCTCTTACATAATCTTAACGCTTCCAATTAGAGCTACTACCAATTACTGCCTTGGTTATGATTCCTCTGTATTTTTTTTTTTTTTTTTCATTTTCAGGATTACGTGTTTTTCCTCATCCTCTTATAAGTAACATTTAAAGAGCTGCTACTATTTTTTTTTTTTTCATGGAATCTTAATTTTTGGAAATACTTGATTATAGTTTGAGTCATTAGATAGTGTTTAAGGACAAATATAAGAATATTAGTTTTACTTGTGGTAGCTTCATTAAATGAATTGATTATTGATGAGTTACTTATTTTGTTGTTGGATAATTAACCATTTATAATAAATTTGGTGTAACCTGAGTGTCGGATAGTTTATGAATAGAATCAATTGGAACTTCTCAATAAAAGAGATTACATTTCATTAAATCTCTTAACTATTAAAGTAATAAATAATCCTGACACTGTAAGGATACTATGGACTTTAAAGACAGTATACTTGATTCATGTGACGCTGAACATTTTTTGAATTCCTCTCGTTAAAAATCCTTGTGTTAAAAAAAAATAAAATGAGGTTAAATCATCCTCTTTATAATAACTGAGTAACAATGATTTACATAAAAAATAATGTGATCATCGTATTTCTTCATCTATGAACTTGAATGCACTACTCTTCACCTCCGCTTTGTCTTAATTTTATTAAATACAGCATTAATAATAACACCTTCCAAACGTGAAGAAAATTCTTTGTTATCGGTTGGATTAAAAAATATGAGTCTTTTTCTAATTTGTGAGGATATATTAATAATGATAATAACTTTATTCTGGGACTATGTCCCTTAAGAATAACAATGTCGTGCATTAAATTAACACTTCAATATGAACATGTCTGGCCGAGAGACCCATAACATAAATTTTTATTTACAAATGTGTAAAAAAATTTTAAAAAAACAAACTATTTATATAGATATATAAAAAATATATGGAATATAAACAAACGAAAAAAAATATTTCCAAATAAATTTTTTTGTCTCACGTTGAAAATAGGACAGTTGATTTACAATTTTACATTTAGTGTGCGTCTCTTTAGGATGCTAGAAGGTGTTGGAAAAGATGGGATTTGAATGAGAGAAAGGTAGAAGCATGGCGAATGTGATTAGGTAGGGAATTCTAGAGGGATCCAAAGCGGATATAAAAGTAATTATCAAAAGATTTACTTTTATGGGTAGGAATGTAAAGGTCAGAATGGTATGATCTGGTTTCAAGTAAGAGAATTGAGGATTTGAATTGAAGGATACTGTGAATTATAGTACAGTATTACAGTAGTATTTATTAAGGATAGTTTTTATAAATTAATCCCATGCTTTGTAAACTTTAGAAGTGATTTTTTATTCATTAGCATCTATTAGAGTGATAATAATTCTATTTATACATTAAGCAAATGAACAATAATCCTTAGGGTAAGGAAGGTGTCGCAACAAGTGGTTGGAAAATTAGTCACAATTTTCCTAGAGTTGGCTCAGCGTAAAAGTAATTTTATAAATAATATGAACCTATTTTATTAAATAAATAAAATCCACCTGTTCTTTATAGCAACGTAAATATTAAACAACTCTTTGAAGATTGTGGTTGATGTCTTTGTAACTCTTTTTATATACATTCGTTATTAAATCAAATTATGTTTATTTGTTATCACCGACTATATACTACAAGATAAATATTGTATAGCTTCTCAAATGTCTTAGGAATCTGTACTACCGATGTTAAATGTAGTGTAGCTATGCCAACACAGAACTCACCTTATACATGTCGATTTTGTTTTTAGATATATGTGATATAATGATATAATATACGATGTATATGATATAATAACAAATATTATGTGATATAATATTTGTTTTTCGTTAGTAAATTTAAAATGGAATTAGTAGCTGTTAAAAACTTTAAAACAAAATCATAAACTTCATTATAATTGTGAAGAAGAAGAAAAAAAAATCAGCAGCTTTACTATAGTTAAAATCCATCTAAAACTTTCTAATCTAATCTACTACGGAATTCTCAACTAATGCTGAAGTCCTAACTTACTTCCCAACTACACTATACTACTCCACAAGAACTAAAGGGAAGTAATGGCAACTACTTAATTTTCTTTAAATATTTCAGTTTTGTAAAATTGAAAATGCATGCATATAAGAAAATAATTAACTTAAAAAATTAATTAAAAGAAATAAATTACTATGGGAACACTATCACCGTGGTCCTTGGATGGCCCAAAGAAAAAGAAAAATTATTATGTGTCCTCATTATCATATATCGTAACAATGCTAATATGATGTGATTAGAATATTTTACTTGCATCTATAATGAAACTTATTAATAAATATAGAATTTATTATTAACTTTTCATCTGAACAGGGAATAGGCTTTTAAATAAAATATCTCATTTACCGAAAATCCCAACGAAATACTATCTCAGCGAAACACTAATAGCAATCTCATCGGTTTAGGTGTACGCAATAGTAAATATTTAAGGTAGGATTCTATGGGCCAGTGGAGTGGGATGATTCTTTAAATAAACAATGGAACAGAGAAAGGTTCTGGAGAACAGCGGAGCCACCGGAATTTCGTGGCCCTCCCGCAGTATAAATAAAATATATGAGTGTCTATTATTGTATCCTTTTCTCGAGGTATCGTCAGAAAAATATCCTCTAGTACTTTACGATTATCCGGAATTATCGGTAGTGTGTAAAGTAGTATTTGTGTCAATGGGACAGCGACCGGCGCATGCCTCCCGCCCTGTCAACTGAGATTTATTTTTCAAACGGCCTAACGTATCCTTATCAGCTGATCGTTGCAAACAACCAATAATGAGAATTAATCGCTCAATTACAAAGTAATTAAAATGTAAATAATAATTCCGTTGATTATAAAGAAAGATGCCTTAATTTTATATCGACCAATCTAAACTACACATGCTTTGTATAAATTATTCTTTTATATATTTTGTCATATAAATATCTATTATTATTTAATCGTAAAAAAATAATAATAAACTGATAGATAATCAATCGTTCAAGCTCCGTTTTTGTTGTTTCCATTACATTTTTATGACAGAAAAATATTTTAATCTGAAAAAAACCTTTGTATAATTCTGCGATTATATGTTATCTCAGTCAAATACTCTATGTTTCTTTAGTAGGTGATTTGATATAATTTATAATTTTATAAATTAAGAATAAAATAGAATTATAGATCGTCAACATAAAAATAAATTGTTTAAGTGGTTTTAAAAACAAATTAAAAGTACTGTAATTAAAAAAATAAATCTATGTGTGTAGTTAACTTTAATTTAGCGTTTTGTAATCTTAAGATAGTACAATTTTGGTATAATTTTATGATTTTTTTTTTTATTGTTTTTTTAAATTTGGTCATTTTTTTTTGGTTGAAGAACTAATATATTATTAAAAAGAGTTTTAAAAATAGAAAAAAAGAAACATGCACTGAGAAGAGAAGAGGTCTTGTATTACTCACAACATTTTTATTCATCGATTTCGTTTAAAGAAATAAGATAATTGATTTATTTCCATTAAATATTTATTTAAAAAACAAAATAAAAATACAGTAGATACATAAATAATAAACACTAGAATAACTACTAAAAAATTAATTAAAAAATTAATATAATTCTAAAAATCTACTAGACGTGATGTTATAATTGTGCTCGGCTACGTGGACTATAATGACACTACACGACATGCCTCTATATGAATTGCTCTATTGTGATGGAGGAGAGAGAGGACTACCTCATGTTTGCAATTGGACGGAGACACTGGCTTGCCTGGGCCGCTACTGGGGGCGGCGCAGGGCATATCGATCGCTCCGCAGCACCCTTCGCTCCGAGTCCGCTCCACTTAAGCTAGGTTTAGGCTGGGCGTTAGGCTAGCTGCTCGGCTCGAGGCTAGCTGCTGGGGTAGCTAGCTTGGGCCGCAACCCTACCGCAAGTCTGCGACGGTCCTGCCTCCAAAGAACCTCTTAGAGGGAATCAAGGATATGTTAATGTCCCTCTTCAACAAGTGCTTATCATAAGTATATTTAGTTATCTGTATAAAAGGAAATTAATGTTCTGAACCCGCTCTGGACTTCATATCTGCATATAATCAGATTATGAAACTAGCTTGGCAGTCACTACTACCTAATGTGTTTCATTTAGTAATTTCTCAAATAGCCTCGACTGCTAAGCTAGTATGATTAAGGTAAAAACGAACGAAAATAGTGAAAACAGTATTCCCTATCTACTCAAGGGTATTCTCAAGCGAAAAAAAATATATCTGTTATGCGAAAGTGGCAGTACCGTTTGGTTTAGAGTTCAGGGATTCATGACGTTACAGCTTTTTTATGTAGATACTAAATTACTCGAAACTTCACGGCTATGTAGTATCCTTCTATACAATGTCAAGATTCTTCGAACTCCTTCTAAAACACGCGACGGATTTTGATACAGTTTTCACAATTATTTAAGCATTCTTTCCTGAAGTTTTATAAGTAAAAATAAATTGAAACCAAGTTTTTCTTTAAATGAAACCGCATTCAAATGGCATCCGTGTGAAGCATGAAATATCCAGGCAGTAACAAACCTCTTCAATAGCTGAAAATCTAACCTATACCTTCTATACGTACTTTCTACCCTCCTAGCTAATCGCTTCCAGTATAAATAGGCCCCTTGGGTCACTTCCATTAATGGGTTCTTATGTTATCGTCACGGAAAAGCCAATATAACATTTAGCATTATGTAGATGGCTTAAGAGATTACCTTCATCAAGTTTTTGTAAAGAGGAACTACTATTATGTTAACATTACGTTATGAATTGCAGAAGTTTATCCCTGCTAGAACAGGACCCGACTTCTTAGCAAAGTAAATGAGCATGCCTGACTATAGATTTTTTACATTTCTATTCTACATACATTCTTGAGAATGAAAAAAGTACAACAATGCTTGAACCATTCTCACCCGTTTGCAATATCAGTTTCATTTGCTATGTTACAGCATTTAACTCACTTACAAATATCCTTGACAAGGAACAAGTCGTGTGCATACTAAGTAAATTTTGGAAAGGCCGTAGTGCTTCATTCATGTTAACAACGGTATAGATATAGATAAGTCTATTCTTCGAGTAGGTACCTATTTACATCAGTGAGTAACGAAGCTTTTTGTAAAGACTTACGGAACGATTTATGTTGTGTTGCTATTAATAGAAGAATTAAAACGCGATAGGAAGGGAAGATACATGATGGCCGATGCATACGACATCGGCAAAAAGATTACAATATATCTGTTGTGCAAGACCTAAGAGCAAGTTTAGCTGTGAGATAAAGAATTCATGTCATAAAATTTCGACCGTAAAATTCCAAAGGTAATTCACAACTATGTATCATACAATAAACAAATTGCATCTACTTATTATAAAAACTTACACTTTGATGAAATACAGTTTGCTCCTCAATTATATTAAGTTGTTCGCACCCTGCTCGTAGAATGCGTAAGACAAAAAAAAAAAAAAGATCCTCTTCTCTTGCTGATTATTTTCAAAAACGGATTGTCATGTTATCATCAAGGAAACGTCAGTATGATAACATTGTGTTAATGGCTTCAGAAATTACTATGTTCTTCATCAAGTTGTGATAAAGAGGAACTATTATTATGTTAACACTATAAAATAAATCTCAGAAGATCAAAGAAACAATGGTGACCATCAGTTTATCCCTGCAAGGAAGTGACCTGGCCTCTTATCATTGTGCTTTTTGAGTATGCCTGACTCTACATTTTTTATATTTTTCTATAGTTCTATGTTTACTTACATGAGCTTCCCGAATTTCCGGAACTAGTTGCTGTTTAGAGGATAATACTTGAAATATTCTCATTCGTTAGCGATTTATGTAGTATTTTGCTATATTACAGCATATACCTCTCGTACGGAATCCAAAAAAAATAATTATCTTCAAGGGATTAAATATAGAAATTAATAATATTCATAAGAAAATAAATAATAAGACTTGATTATAGGTTTCAACAATTGTAATGTATTGAGGATACTGAGGGGAGTTCATAATTAAATAATTTTAATATTAAACAATTAATGATTACGAACCTTTGTCGGCAAAACATCAAAAGTTGTTTACCTAGCCCCCTAAATTTCCCATCGGTATGGGCCCCCAGCGGTACCAGAAACCTCTGGTAGTTTCCCCCCAGCGGCGGCCAACAAGAATATTAAGATGGGTGAAAAGATAAGAATAATAGCACAAAGGCTATACCGCCAACCGGGGAACTTCCCATCTCGACCCACCCGAGGTGACAAGAATGAGAGAGAAGAACCGGAGAGTTAGTCAAGTTTTATCCTTAGGAAGAGTGAGTCGGGTTCCATCTACAAGAAGAGGAGGTGGCCGTCGGGGTTCTGAGAGCAGCTGGAGGATGATGCCAAGAAAGGGGACCTAAGACTGAAATCACCTTCGCCAGCCGGTTAAGTGTTTCAAAGGTATATTGTTATTTGTAATATTGTATGGCAAAGGTAGTAGAGAAAATGTCCCTCAGTATTCTCAATCAGAGTTTTAGGCAATATGTGAATATAATGATATGTGTAAATTAATAATTATAGTAATGTATTAATTGAATATTGTTTACTTTAATCTTACCCTGCATGCCACCTATTGGATTGGTAAACACGATACCTTTGGAAAGGAGATCCATGGTATCATTAAATATAGTTTATATATTGACTAAATATAGTAAGTAAGCTAGTTTTTGAAGCTACCGTGGCCTTAGAAAAGCAGCCGGTCAAAAACATAGCACAATTATATTAAGTTGAAATAAGTTTGGACTACAATGCTTAAAACATTCTCACCCGTTAGCTATATATTACAGCATAGACCTACATGTACGAATATACGACAGTTAATGAATCATGCACAGTGAAGATATTTAGATACTACTTTTATTATGAGAAAATAATACACCTTCTGAATATAATCTACAGTGTTGACTGGGTGAGTACAAGTGTACATTCAGAGGTCTCCTTTAATGAGTTTGGCACAAGCAATGTTAAAACTAGAGTGATTAGTTCTGATGATTCGATGGTAGATATAGCAAGGGGTTGTAGTGGGGATGATGAGGCGGCAGGACTGGTCAAAGCAAGTGTATGCAGATGTTGGGTATCGTGCCCTAAGTACTGGTGAGGGTTCCTGTGTTGGTAAGTCAGGTAGCTGGTTCAGTGCTATCGGTGGTAGTGGTATGAATATTTTTTAGACAAAGGAAGTTATTAAATACTACTACATATTATTGATTAGTCAATCCCATTCCATAACTGACAAACAACTCGTCTGCAGACTACCTAATTGATCATGTGAGTATCTTTACATTTACATCAGTGAGCATCTAAGCTCTGTATAAGTACTTCCGGAGAATACATGTTGCGTTGAAATTAGAAGAAGAAATAAAACACAAAAGGACAGATCATGTATTAACCATCGGAAGTATCTTTTTAGTAAGATTGAAGGCAGATTTGGCACAGGGGCGGTAGTCCAGCGGCAGCTCGTCCTGGCTGACGTAGCTGGCGGTGGTGTAGACCCTCAGCAGCCTGCAGCTCCCGTGGATCCTGATGCAGCACAGCTCCGCGAACCGCGCGCCGCAGCATTTACTCACCAGTTTCTGCAAATCCAGCTGAAAATATTTAAATTTAAAATTAAAAGACTGGCGTATTGAATATTAAATAATTGACCGTGTAATGAATATTATGAAGTGATGGTTCGGGCGGCGGTCAAACAAATATTAAAATATCTTGTAAAAAGTATTTATTAACCAACGCTTATACGTTTATTTATTTAAACCCAAAATGCTAGTTTTCATCTTTGCGTCCAGGCAAAGGTCAAGAAGTAACTGCCATCTCGTCACTTCACTATTTTCTAAGATTGACAGTTATTACTTCAAATACAATAGAGAACTTCTGTATCCTTACCAGGAATGGTACAAGCGTATTACAGAATGTAAACGAAATAATCATGTAAGTGGAACAAGAAAAAATCAAAACATTGTAAGCTATTACCTATTAACGGTTACTATTGAGACGTTGATTTCCAAAAGGTACTATATCTACTTTCAGGAAATTTTACAGGGAGCAAAAGTTACTGTATTATTAAACTACAATAGCTAATTTCATTCGAGATTACCTGTAGCATGGTGGTTATCATAACAACCTCCTATGCCCAAGGTCCCTCCTATGCAAACACGCAGGAGGCCTTAGGATTATTCGAAGGGAGTAAAAAATCTTATTTGCGTCCTTCGGAGGGGACGTTAAAAGGTGGTCCCGAGCTTTTGTGGTGTCCGATACTCGTTAAAGATCCCTATCCTAATTAAACCTGGCTAGGCAAAATGTAGGACTCCCACATCGTCCGATTAGCTATAGTAGCAGTATAAAGGGACATTAAATAAGTAAACAAACAAGCTAATTTCATTCTTTCGCATTCAAATCTGGAATTACTTTTTACTATATTATTAACATCATATTAAAGTTTTGAAATGAAGTGTTTTAGTTTGTTTTGAAACGAAACTAAATGCGTAATTTAGCGCCTTTAGAAAATAATTAAATTTCTAAATAGCCTTTTTAAATGACTTATTGTGTTCATTAGATAAACTCAAATAGATGATTTAAATAAAACTAAATGATGAGAATGCAGAGATGTAAAAAAAAAAAAAAAAAAAAAAAAACGATTTCGTAAAAAATTAACCTTTAGTGCCTTTTGGAAATCAATGAATAAATTGTCGAATGTAAAAAACAACAACGATATTTAACTTGTTTATGAATTAAAATTTTACAAAATAAAAATACCATTAGTCTTTTTCTTTAAGGAAACATTCTTGGCCGAATTATTTGGTCAGTCATCACACGATTTTCAAGGAGTAATAAGTTTACAATTTCGTGTTACAAATTGGAAAGATAAAAAGAATCAATAATTGATCAATAATCATTATCTGAACTATTTTACTCTTCAAGTTCATATAAAAAATCTAATAATCTAGAAAACTAAAACGTTTAAAATAAAAATCGTCATTTCCCTGAATCAGTCTATTCAGCTGATATCCCAACCCATCCCAGCACCTTGCCTTCTACCTATGCTGATGACACTTGTTTGTTATCAATCAATAACGATCCTACTGTTGTCTCTCAAACTCTTCAATCCCACATCAGAGGCCTTGAGGTATGTTGTCACAATAGGAGAATTAATATCAATTCCAACAAATCACACCAAATTACCTTTACCCTTCGTTGTAAACCTATGACATCCTGCCCTACAGTGTTCTATAATAATATTCCCCTTCTCCCGGTTAAATAGATTCGCCATCTAGGACGCTACTTGACAAACGTCCAACATGGAATCCACACACAAGACTGAAACGACATGAAAGTGCCTGTGGCTTTCGCTTACTTCAATACTTACTGGACAGACGCTCTAACCTTCCACTTAACTACAAAAGGCTCATCTATATCACCATCATAAGACCTATCTGGACTTTCTGGAAAATCCTTTGAAAATTCCTCAATGCTCCTTACTTTGTCACGAATAAACTCATCCATAAAAGACCTTAATATCCCATATGTTGCTGATATGGCCCGAACCAGCTATCAATCCTTTCCACTTCCACCCTAACCCACTTGTCTCAATCCTTGCTTCCTCTTACATTCCTGACAATTCTCCGAGGCGTCTAAAAAGAAGATGGCCTCGAGACCTTCGAGTTTAGATTACCCAGTGGAGTGCTGCCAATAGGCATTTTCTCTTTATGTATTTTCTCTGTTTGCTAATTTACTTGATGTATTAACTAATGAAGTTGTAAATTTTAATAAATAAAGATTAAAAAAAAAAAATGAAAAATAAATGTTTTGATAACTACATCGTTAGTACGAGATGTATATCGTATTAAGAAGATCTAAACTTTACAGCCAGTTATGACTTTCCTAAAGTTTAACCACTATAAAATCTAATGCAAAATCAATAGCTAAGAATGAAATATATTTACATTTACATGTATGTGTGTTACATTTTACATACTTGTAAAACAATTTATGTGTTGAGGAAAATATTATAATATAGTGTAAACATAATGAAAATATAATAATATAAAAATATTAAATAATTATTTAAAGAACTATCACTCGAAAATTATGTTCATCATTGTTTTTTCTTCATTCAATTTTATTGATTTGTATATTTTTTCTACAGTATATACTTATTATCTAACCAACGGAATGGAAAACAACCATTTTTACCTCTTCAAGTTGTAGCAGCCAGAATTCATCTTGGCATTAGTTTTACGGTTTGTAATGTATATCTGCCTCAAGACAATGCAATAAAGATGGAACACCTTATCAATATCCACCAACAGCTTCCTAAACCAGTCATCTATACTGGCGACTTCAACGGCCATAATACACTTTGGGGATGTAAAGATATGAATGGACGAGGTCGAATGATCGAAAGCTTTATAAATTCAACCAATCTTCTAACTTTAAACACAGGAGAGCCAACCTTCTTGAGTTCCACTTATGGCACATTTTCAGCAATTGATCTCTCTCTATGCAGCCCATCTCTATACCACACCATAGACTGGACAGTACTACCGGAACTTTATGTAGCGACCACTTTCCTATACAGTTGAAACTGTCAAACACATTTCACACATACAAAAGGAAGCCAAGATGGGTAATTGAAAAAGCTGATTGGTCAAGATTTTCGTCTTTAGTAAATCCCCCTCTAGAATTTGCAAATAATCTGGACATTGATAGAGGATGCCAAGCTATAACAGAAGTCATTCTCTTGGCCGCCCTTGGTTCAATAAAGAGTGCAAAGAAGCGATGAAAAATCGCAGAAAAGTTTTTTATAAATGTAGAAAAAATATGAATCCTGCAAACCTTATAGAATATATAAAGCAAAGATCAATATGCAGAAGAACATTGAACTGTAATAAAAGGGACTCATGGAAATCTTTGGTAGAATCTATCAATTCATCAGTGACCTGGCCACGAATTTACCTCGTTGAGTCAAACCAATGCTGTTTGTAGACGATCTTGCAATCTTTTGTCGATTCAAAGATTAGCTATCAATAAAAGATAAGCTACGAACTTTATTAAATCGATTAAACGAGTGGTCACAAAACTCTGGACTGAGGTTTTCGGAAGCTAAAACAAAATGTTTGTATTTCAGTAGAAGAAGAAATCTCCCCAACCTAACAGACCTCCTACTTAACAACGTTTCTTTACCCTACGTAAATAGTTGTAGATTCTTGGGATTGGAATTTGATAGACGCCTTACCTGGGAAAATCACATAAAATCCTTGAAAGAAAAATGTGTAAAAAAACTTAATATAGTTAAAGTCTTAACTGGAACAAGTTGGGGTGCAGATCGCATCACTTTATTCAAGATATACTCATCAATAATATGTACAAATATGGAGTATGACTGCTTTGTCTTTGGCTCGGCAAAAAGGGACAATCTGGCTAAACTCGATGTAGTACACCATGCAGGCATACGAATTGCTACAGGAGCTTTCAGGACCAGCCCTTCTCTAAGTCTTTGTGCAGAATCTGGCTTACCACCATTATCCTACCGACGCGATAATTTGGCCATAAACTATATCACAAAATTAATCACACAAGCTACTCACCCTATTTATGTATACATCTTTAAATCCAAATATTCGGCGAAATTTCAACTAAAGACCAACCCAACCTTACCATTAGCAGAAAGAATGTCGTCCGTTGTTAACGAGTTAAAATTAATCAATATAACTTCCATAGAAAACAAAACACCGCCATGGACATTTCTGAAACCCCATGTATATCTTGAGTTGGCTAAATATAGTAAACAAAATTCCAAATCAATAAATTTTAAATACCGCTTTGAGAAGATAATCAGCGCATTGCCCAGCCACAAATTAATTTTCACAGATGGTTATAAATCAGACTCATGCACTGGTTCAGCTTTCGTCGCATCAGAATGCACCTACAAGTCGAAACTACATCAATATTGTTCCGTCTATACTGCTGAAGTGAATGCGATCGCAATGGCCCTTGATTATTCCAGAACACTCCCAATAGAGAATTTCATCATAGCCTCAGATTCATTGAGCTCTCTAAAAGCACTAGAGAATATGCATTCCAGTCATCCAGGAATTTTAAGAATCCTGGAATTAACCAAAGTAATGGCTGAAAATGGGAAAATAATCAATTATGTGTGGATACCAGGTCACATGGAGATAAAAGGAAATGAAATAGCAGATAAGGCTGCCAAAGAGGCTCTCACTCTCCCTGGTCGTGGTAGGGCACTGCTCACACCATCAGAGCTAGCACGCCCTATAATAGAAAATGTATGGAAGAAATGGGATGAAGCATAGACAGTTATCCAAGCAAACTGAAAACCATTAAGAAAGAAGTAAAGTATTGGAAAACCTCAAGTCGCAGCAACCGCAGGGAGGAGGTGGTCTTGACCCGCTTGAGAATAGGGCACACAAGGTTAACACATGGGCATTTAATATGTAAAGAGTTGTCCCCAAGATGTCAGCATTGTAGGGGAACCCTGACAATTACTCTGTGCTCGAGGAATGTCCTTTCTACACTAGACAACTGGACCAAAAGGGAATACCACACAATGTCGCGGTGGCATTAGGAAACGATGGGAATAGAATTGACCAATTAATGTGCCTCCTTTCTGAAATGGACTTTTATAAGAGGATTTGAGGACTTAATTTATGTTTATTTATTTCTATTTATCTTTATTTATTTTTATTATTATTTATTTTTTCATCCTTGAATATTGTATATCATTATTGTCTATTATGTATTATTATTTGTTCATATGTATTCGTTTATTGTGTATTATTATTATTTGTTATATTGGTTCATTATTTATTTTAATTAATATTATTATTTAATATTTCAACTAAAATCATAATTGTTAGTTTTAAAAAACGTGTATCTTATAGTGAGTTAGGTATTATATATCTAAGTGTATCTTATAGTGAGTGTATCTGGCACTGATGACCAAGATTTTTTGTGCCAATAAATAAATCAAAAACCAAACCAAAACAACCATTATTATTGTCTGATTAATGTTACAATTTATCTATAAAATAAATAAAAAATATAGACGCTATTATACATACCTCAAGTAGAGACCAACCATGACTTATGTCAATACCTATCTTGGAAAGAATGTGGCGATTGTTTGTAGTCGTTATTTTGTTTTCAAATTTGAATCCATGCCTTTTAGCTGTGTTGTCCAAAATCTGGAACATATTAAAAACAAATTGAGATAAATTTTATCTTATTGCACATTTATTAATCAAGTCAATTGTATGTTATTTTATTTGATTATATTAGTTGTATGATAAAACATTAATTATTGCTTATTTAAAAGTTCAAGGCTTTATTTAAGTTTTTAAAGATGGAGAAGGAAAGAGAATAATAATTATAATGATTCATATTTTATCCATAATTTTGTTGCTTACCTAATATGAGATACGTGCAATGAACATTGACTTTATTAATTAACATAACATTAATATCATAATAATTTGGAAAATGAAATATGATATTTAAAGGTTATATTCTTTCTCAATGAACTGTGTTTTTGTTAGATTACTACATTTTTCCTAGCATATAAAAATAGATATTTTCAAAACATTCAAATCACGTTTAATATGCAATGTTAAACGTAATACCAGCTCAAAAGAAATTTAATCATCTACAACTTCTAATTGAAATCTTTTAATTTCAGATTAACGGTAAAGAAGATGAATGGAAGCATTACAGGTTGGTGAATATAATATATATATATATTATATTATATATATAATATAAAATAAATTATTAATGGAAATTTTTAAAGGTTTTACTATCTCATTGGAAATTTATTAATCTTGAATATATTATAAAAATAAATCAATTTGTTTAATTTTAAAGAAACGGTAAACACGATTAATGATATAGGAAATTATTTTTTTAAATGTTTCATCAAACTTGTTTTTTAATTGTTTGTTACTTTGAAGAGTGTATATTCCTTAAAAAATGACAGGAAAAAAAATTTGATGAGAACGTACTCGTAGGAAATTATAAACCTGCCATCTTCGAGATGTAAACGACTAACTGAAAAAATGACAATGATATTATCTTATCTGTTTTACATATATATAAAAAAAAAATTGTCACCTGCAGTTCTATGGTCAGTTCTTTGTATGGAAAGGGTTTTATTATGAAGAAAAGCCAGTCGAAACTTGTACCAATTGTCTCTCCCAATTCCTTCGGATTCGTAATCCATACACTGTTCGATGGTCCGATAAGTTCCAAAACTTTTTCTCGAATTTCCTCATCTTCTACACGCTTTATATATCCAGATTTTACCTAAAATTGTATATTTGTATAAATTAGCACTCTATTTTGGTTCAATTTTTTGGGCTCCTTCAGAGGCGAATATGATTTTTGACAAATCCAAAAAAATAATTATCAGGATTATATACAGAAATTGATAATATTCATAAAAAATAAATAAGAAGACTTCTCAGTTTTCAAAATTTATATGAAGTTAAAATACCGTTACTTAATAAATTGTGTAGTGTGAATCATGACTCAACTTGAACATCTTTTAAAATTTTGAAATATTTTAAATGAATTTAAATGAAATCTTTTAAAATAAGAAAAAAAGTTAATACAATTATTTTGTTTAAAATTAATAGACTAATAGAAATTGTTACTTACTAAACCAATCTTTTTTTCATTCTTGATTACTTTATATTTCTTTTCTTTTTTTTACAATAAATATGTCTAACACCAATGGATAGTCAGTTATTAAAAATAATGAAAATTATATGCACATTAAAGTAAAACAAAATGAAAGTTTAGCAATTAAGTCCCGTCAGACTGTTCCCATTTGTAATAATATTCATAAAAAATAAATAAGAAGACTTCTCAGTTTTCAAAATTTATATGAAGTTAAAATACCGATACTTAATAAATTGTTGAGTGTGAATACATGACTCAACTTGAACATCTTTTAAAAGTTTGAAATAAAATAAGAAAAAAAAGTTAATGAAAATTATTTTGTTTAGAATTAATAGTATAATAGAAATTATTACTTACTAAACCAATCTGGTTTTCACCTTTTTTTCTTTTTTTTTTCATTCTTGATTACTTTATTCTCTTTTTTTTTTTTTAAATATGTCTAATACCAATGGATAGTCAGTTATTAAAAAAAATAAAAATTATAGACACATAAAAGTGAACTAAACAAAATGAAAGTTTAGCATTTAAGTGCCGTCAGACTGTTCCTATGTGTATATAATCAATTTGATAGTTTAGACTTTTTAATTATACATTAATATAATAACTTTAATCTAAATCTCTAGAGTATTTTAGTGAATGATTTTGTAATGAAGTAGCTCTTACACTTAACTTTTAGGGTTATAGGGAAAAATGGTGGAACGTTAGAAACGAAACGATCAGAGATGAGTTAAAGACTCCTGCAATAAAATAAAACAATAGTAAAGCAAAAGCTTATCAGGTTTAGCCACGTTAATCGAATGTGTGGAGAACAGAATTCTGAAAAATTATAGTAGCCCGAAACGTGAGCCAACCGTCACACGGAATGAATTTATCAGAAAAATGCTCCAAGAAATGAAAAAGCCTTGCCAACAGCATGGGACCTGTCAGAGTTAGATTAGGCAAAGCTCCTCTACTTTAGAAATGTCATGGCAAAGAAGATATTTTAGTAGCATCAGCAATTTAGTTATTATCTCTTTCTCATCTACCGCTTAGCAGTTTGAGATGGATATCTTGAATAGATATCTTACTCTTCAAATATCTATTTTCCCCATCCCTATCTAATCTTCTTCTGCCAAATACCTCTTCCTGTCTACCTTACTTTCCCCCTTCAAAATTTCTTATTGCTATCTTATCGTCACCATCCTGTTTTCTGTCATTTTAGGAACATGATGCAGGTTTGGCTACTCCTTGAGCCCGAGAATAAAGACGTGCCACGTTTGTAACATCAAATCAACTCTGCTCAGGTTTGAATCCTAAATTGGGCAATAGGTTCAAATTTGTTTTGTAGTATTTGACGTAATGAATCTAAACTAACTAGATTGGTTAGAACAGATTAGTACACTATGGATAAACCCGTCTTATTTAATTTGAGTGGAACAGAAAGTTATACATAACATTAAGCAAGCCAGACCAAAATTCTAAGCATTAGAGGTTGTGCAAACATTCTAGGATCGGTGGATGTAGGGAAAAAGCTGTATATTTTTTTTTTCTGTACAGGGTTATCTGAAAAACGGAAGAATTAAAGATAAACCGATGAAATAAATGTATTACACGCAATTAAATCCACGCTAAGAAGTTGACTCTCAAAGTAGGTCAATTAGTTGGAGGCTTCATGGATGTGGGTTGAGTGGATGTTAGGCATATGGCGAAGATAATAGTTTTCATTACCAGTACAGAGGATCGTTAATTCCAGGTGGCAAGAAGGCCGATGCTATGGTCCATGAACATAACACTTGGAAAACATTAGCTGAGAACGTTAAGGTATCACTTTAGCAAGCTCAAGTCGGAAAAGGCGCACTGAATGAATATCGGACATCCTAAGCTGGGTTAAATATGTTCGTAACCTTTCCCTACACTTCCCGTCTGCCCTATTTAGATTAGTGAATGACGCTAAACCCAAAATAAAGTAAAAAAGATGAATATGATATGTACATACAAACTTGGACCACTTTGCTAAAGGATTTTCACTACCACTGTATAACAAAGTTTGTAATCCAAGTTCTTCTTCTGTTTTTGTATTCAAAAGTGTTTTCCAAGACATAGTTGAAACAAGGGATTCATAATTAAAATGTCTTCTTTAAGAGATTTTCGAATTATCCGAATTTGAAAAGTTAGTGTGCAAAATTTGTAATGGGAAATATTGATAGTTGTTAACCAAACTGTATTCGATTATTTCTATTTTCCATATTTGTATCAGTTCAAATCAGTTCGATACTACGAGTAATGTTCGTTGTTTAATATAATATTAAATAACTATTTTGGGAAGCTGCCAATGGATAGTATCCCTACATATGAATCATGTCAACATATCTTGTATCACATTTACTAAAAGTATTTTATTATACAGTTGTAAATACAAACAAATATATTTAAAAAAAAAAAAAAATTAATTGATACTAATGTTTAGAATAAGTATAACCAACCACAAAGCATTCGTTCGAACGTTTACAACAATATAATATTAAAATTAACTTAACGCTAATAATTAATCCATACGAGCCAATGTCAACTTGGTATGTATTCATTTATCAATTAATCATTATCCTCGGTTTAAAATGCGGTTAAATTGCTCAGACCTTACTAATCAAAATACTAACCACGTTCAAAAGAAATGGGATGTGTGTGTGTTTGTGTGTGTGTGAGAGGGTTGAGGGAGATGAAGAAGTAATTCGATTATATCAATTAATCTTAACCACTTTGTAACCTTACTCAATTATTATTGTTTGTTTAGCCTTTGATCGGTCACGTATTTAAACTCCAACAAACTTTTAAGCCGAAATAACATAATTTTTTATCATACTGATATAGTATGTATAATCAAATATTTACAAGCAATATCACTATTGGGTAGACAAAATGTTTAACAAATTCTTCTTTGTAAAATTACAAAGATTGACAACCAAAATGTATGGTATGTATTGGGGAAAAGCTACGTTTCATACTTATTAAACTGATGTAATGAGAGTATTACAGTAGAAGTAAATAATTTATAAACCTAAAGATGAGGATAAGTTTAACATACAAACTTGGACCAGTTCATCAAAGGATATTCATCGGTGCTGCAGAGTAATGTTTCAATTTTTACAACTTCTTTATCTTCATTATTTTTTGTTTTTTTAACTAGATTTTTGGTAGACATTGATTTTCACTGTGTAGAATTCTTTTTTAAAATTAATATTGTATACTAGGAATTTTCTATCGCATAATTTAAATATTGTGTGACCTTGGTTTGTAAAACTTATAATTTTAAATTTATTGCGTGGGTAGGTTAGACTGTGATTCTACATATGTGTCGTGAATATAATAGATTTTACAGGCCTTGCGGTCATAACCTTCGTTTATGTTGCGTTTTAATGTTAGAGTTCTTTTACACCATTAAAGTTCTTTTACACATTTCAGTGCAATGAGTGACCATGATTCTCAATTTTGACCGACATGGCGTGAACCTCCCCATTCTAATCTTTAAAACAATATCCTATTTCACTGATACACAACTGTCATTGTACTGCCTCACCGGAGACAAAAGTGGACCCTCATTCAAGTGATACAAGTGTCTGGCAATAAGCTATAGTGGTGTAATCTGTGCTGATATTGAATAGATATTGCTGATCCCAGAGATTATTTATAACGACAAAGTGTGCCCAACGCCTTGGATTAATCTTGTCCAATAATTCTAATCGAATCAGTAGATTTGCTGACTATCCTATACCAGATGGCAGGCATCAGGCTAAGTGCATTCTGATTCCGAATAAACGAAAACAACCAGTCCGAAACATCTGCAGTTTTAATTGAAAATATTACTGATAACTACCCATACGGTGCATATCTCCAATAATCAAGAAAATCTTTAAGAAATATTTTGGGGCTGACCCTGGCTTTCACGAACCAAATCCGCTTGATTTCTTGCTGGGAGCGGATCTGTTCCCTCTCATTTTTACTGGCGAAACCATCCTCATCTCTCCTGGGTTTCCAAATGGATTAATGACAGTGTTTGGCCTGATTACTGGTCCCATCAGTGACACCTCAGCAGCTACGCTCTCTTTATTCACAAAGACGACGCCAAAGTTTGACAACCATGACTGCCTAAATAATTCGCTGACAAAACTTTGCAAGATAAAGGAAGTCAATCAACCTGATCAAGCAAATCCTCAAGACACGATATGTGAAAATACTATTGTGACATCGCATTGTCGCAAAAACGCCTGTATGGTTCAGTATGGTCAGATATATTTTTCTCAAACAGGTCGAATCAGACAAGATTAGAAACCAGAAGAATCGACTAAGAAGCCAACTGATTCAACTTATTCGTATTACCAAGAAAAGAGGTTTTACAAAATTCCTCAGTTTACATTCAAGATTTAGAAAATATATAAGTTGGCAATTCTTATACCCGCTGGATACCATCAAGGAGTTGCCAAGGTGGGCGGCATCATGTCATATATCTCGCTATTATAGGAGTCAAATATTTTTACTGTCAATCTATTCATTGACCAATGGGACAAGATCGGTCCAGTAGTCTCGTTTTGGAAGTAGTGTTGGAGATATCAACAGAAGAATTTCTCGTCTCATCACAAAAATATCAAACAAACAAACTTTTTCACCCATCTTCACAATTCTTCATTTATTGCTTTATTCATCGCTTATTTTCAACTCATGATATTTTTCGTATACTCGCTACTCGCTCATCATCCTAGAAGATTGTCGCATGGAGTAGGAGTCTACGAAGGAAAGAAAGGAACATCGAAGACGGGAGAGAAAGATTCACCGGTTGCACACTATAAACAGTATTTTGTTTTATTTTAATTAATATAAGCTTCTTCATGTTTTCTCTTTTATTATTTCATTTATTTACCATCAACAAAATTGCACGGATCGGCAGATAATTCAGCGATTCATATTAAAGAACGGGTTGAGGCTGCGAGCAAACGCGTTCGTCGCCCCCCTTCCCAACAATATATATTATGGTTCTTATCTTAGAAAAAACGAACTACGTTAAAAAATGCATTAAGGGTGGTAATAAGAAATTTACACCCCTCTACACCAGCCGAGGAAATAAAGGAAGAACTGATGTCTCTTGGGTTCAAAGTGCGTCAGATAACTAATGTCATGAAAGATAATATAGAAGAAACAGGTGACAGGAGTAAAATTCCTTTACCTCTATTCTTTGTGGACTTAGAGCCGTCTCCGGGAATAGAAAAAATGTATGAAGTTGAAAAACTCTATTACACGAGAGTAAAAATTGAAAAGCCTTATGTAAAAAGAGACATTATACAATGCCACAATTGTCAAGCATACGGCCACACGAAAACGTATTGCCACCACATACCAGTCTGAGCAGTGCAATAAATCTCGTATAATCCCAGCAGTTTGCGCTCTGTGCCACAAGGGACATCCGGCGAATTACAAAGGCTGCGAGATTTACAAGAATCTCAAGTCAAGATTTCTGAAGCCCCAGCGCCAAGAGGAGACTAGACCGAGGAGAAACCCATCAAAATTCGTCGACCCGACAGTTTCGTTCGCCCAACAACTTGGTAGTGGTGACCAGTCTTCTCAGTGTGAGGCCACGCCGGATCAACATACACTCAAACATCCCGAACCTGAATCTCAACCACCTCAAAATTTTAATTCTCAAAAACTTCCCCAGCATCAAATTTCTCCTATCCCTCCTTCATCAAATGTCACAGACCTCACAAGTTTAATGACATCATTCATCTCAGAAATAAAATCAATAGTTATGCCTCTGATATCACTCCTAACAAACCTAGTATCAAATTTAATTCCTGCCTTGAAAAAGCCCTAAATGATTCCAACCAACTCCATTTCCATTCTCCTCTGGAATACGAATGGTGTTCGAAATCATATTAATGAACTAACTTTATTACTACACGACAAACGTATTGACATAGCTCTTATCACAGAAACACGACTATCTAACAAACGATCATTCAACATCCCAGACTACCAAATATACCGAACTGACCATCCCGATGGAACAGCTCATGCCGGCACTGCTGTCATCATCCATCGCTCCCTCTCCCATAATTTATTACCCTTACCAGCCCATAACTTCCTCCAAACCACTGCTGTAATTATACAAACCCGTCATTTTCCTATAACAGTAGTTGCAGCATACTCTCCTCCAAAAATACCTATTTCCGAAATCCAATTTAATTTTATCCTTAATTCCTTAGGGCTGTGATGTATGTATTTTTTTTTTTTTTATTGAAGGTAGGGGAAAAATCTTACATAGACGATGTGTGGCTATACAAGCCCACAACAGTGTGAGATTCCTACTCACTAAAAAACCACCTCCCTATTCGCCTTCACCACCCCACGGAACTGCCGTCAGGCATTACTTCGCGGGGGGCAGTATGGCTATGTGCCTACTTCAGTACTGGACACCTTTATCTTATCTATCTTATAAGTCTTACCTGACCGCTCCTTTCACGCTCTTGAGATCTGAGCTTCTTTCCTACCCCATGCAGTTGCCTATGCATTGAAATCTCCCGCGAAGAGAACAGGATTATATCCTTCTAATTCCAGCACGATTCTGTCTAGCGAAGTCTCAATCTTCTTGTGATGCGCTCGGTGATGCATAGATACTACATATGTAGATGCCTCCCACCTTGATCCATACAAAACCTTTTCTTTGAATCGGTTGGACTTCTTGAATGAAATGGCATTTATTGACCCAAATACCTGCTCGACCAGAGCTGTCCTCAATCCAGAATAGATTGTTTGCCAGAATAGATCCTGAGCAACTTCACAATGATTCCAGTTGAGCTGTAAAATTTCATTTCCTGCTTTTGGTAGCTGCTTTCAAAGCTCGCTGATATTCTGGGCAACTGAAATTACCCGTGGCGTGCTTTCGATTTCTCCCTTCTGGGCACAGTAGGCAACATAGTTCAGAATTACATCCTTTTGCCAGATGTCCCTCTTCCCCACATCGTAAACATAGTTTACTTCTGTCAGGTCCTTTGCAATACCTCGCCACGTGACCAAAGGCAAAACATCGGAAGCATCTTTGTGGAGTAAATTTTTCTCTTACTCGGCTACTTACCCAGCCAACCCGAATGCTACCCTTTTCAACAGCTTTTCTGCCTAGTTCCATGGGTAGTACCACAACTGCTGTTTGTGTGCCACCATAAGCTTTGCGAAGAGATTTCACCGCTGATATGTCAATTTTTTCCGCCCCATCGATTTGGTTTCTAAGCGCTAGGTGTACTTCCTCAGCATTTGTCAGTTCATCGAGATCCTTTATCTCGATAGCGACGGAGTCCCTTTTACACGTGACCTCAGCTATATCGATCATTTCTCCGCTATCGCTGTACAAATATTTTCCGCTCTGTCTTTCGACTTTCGGTCCAACACAAGCAGCAAACCTCCGTTGTTGCACTTCCTTATTTTCTGTACGTCGTCAGCTATATCTTGTAGCTCAGGTTCACTTTTTATCGATCGCAATATGTCCGCATAAGACGATCCCTCCTTTGCCTTGACCATCAACACATCTGGACGTGCGGGCCTTGCTCTTATCCTATGCTCTACCTCATTAGTTTTCTTTTTCTTTTTAGCCTTTACTAATTGCCACTGATCTTTCTGTTTCTGGCTTGAAGAATTAGATTCTTGAGGAACGATGCCCTCTCCTTCTTCCAGCCTGTTCGCCTTTGGCCTAGTATTCTTCTGGGATGGTTGTGTCATCACATCGAACTCTTCTTCAATAGATTGATTACTCGGAATAGTCTGAGTTCCACAACTGTTGCCAACTGTAGACTGAACTAAATTCCCTTCCATTGCTGACAACTGTTCATAAACCATACGGATTGAGTTCGCGTAGGCTTTTATTTGGTTATGGGCATTCCTACTCTTCATGACAAAGTCGTGAAGACTGCTTATATTGCCTCCCAGTAATTCCCACAATTTTCTTCTTTTTCCCTCACTTGAGGCGTGAGCTGCTTCAGTTGCCAAGCGGTCCACTGTTGACACACTTCTATGGCTTGATGAAGACATCCCGGACCCCGTATTCTCGTTCCCGACAGACGCAGATGTTGACGATCCGACCCTCTGCGCTGTAATGCTCAGTATATCCTCTTCGCTCGCCATGATTGGGTGATTGTTCGAGACTCCTTCCACTGGTCCCTTAGATCCGCAAGAGCTATTAATTAACATAAAATTTGGTTTAAAACCGAATTATGGAGTCAACGACATGAAACGAATTTTTCGGAAATTGAGGTTAGGATATCAAAACGAACAATGTTTGTATTAGGTTTCGTTTATTGGCCACTAATATATTGGCAGATAGGCTAGCAGTGGTCTCTTCGACCTGTTACCAGCTATCAGGTATCCAATAATCTGAAAACTACAATTAATTTGTATGTTTCGTATCACTTACTTTTTTTGAAGTTTACGTAAGCTTAAGTCTATGAATTCATAATTCTGACTACAGTCTAACTCTAATACTTCGTTTCAAGAACACTAACAAAGGATTAAAACTCCAATTTACAATTAATTGAAGAATACAAAATAGCTAACCTTTTTCCAATTCAGTTCACCATTGGACTGTATGTATGTATGTATGAGTGTGTGTATGTGTATATAGGTATAAGTGAATTATTGACTTTTGTATTGATTCATTATTGTGTATATATTTTATTGTAATTTTATGTTGTGTAAATATTGTATGAATGTAGTATGTATGATATCATTCAGCACTACTATTAATGTCCAAATTGGGACAGATTGTAAAATTTTCTCAATAAAAATTGTTGTTGAAAAAAAAAAAAAAAAAAAATTCCTTAGGGCATCATTTCCTCATAGATGCGGACTTAAATGCCAAACACCAGCAATGGGGAGCCAGAACTACAAATTCTCACGGGCGAACATTGCTGTCTGCACTCTATTCCACTCACTGTAATATCCTCTCCCCCGATTCCCCTACCTATTGGCCTACAGATCCTCAACGTAACCCCGACCTCCTCGATTATTTCATCCACAAAGGACTAGGACCTTTAAATCATTCCGTTTCCCGGCTCGATGACCTTTCCTCCGATCATAGCCCTCTTACCCTAACTCTCTCATTATCTCCTATTCCAAAACTCCCTCCACCATCATTCCTAAGAGGCCCAGTTAATTGAAACCTCTTCCGCGAAATAATAACGGATGGAATAGACCTCAGAGTATCCCTCAATTCTCTAAAAGATCTTGATGATGCAGTTGATTCCTTTACTACCCTCATTCAACAAGCAGCCTGGAATGCATCTTCACCTTCTCCTTCCCCAAAATACTACCAGAAGAATCCTATACCCCAAAATCTCCTAGATCTAATCCATACCAAACGCCGCTCTAGAACCCTCTGGCAAAGAACCAGGCACCCAGACGATCGTAAATCCTACAATTATTACACCAAATTAGCTAAAAAGAAATTAGATACCTTTCGATCCCAATCCTACATTTCCTATCTTTCTTCATTATCTATCTGCGACAATTCCCTCTGGAAAGTAACCAAAAAAGTTCTTAAATACCAATTCATCTCCCATCCCATCCGACTTGAAGATGGATCCTGGGCTTCGTCGGATGAGACTAGAGCGGAAGAATTTGCCAAATACCTTTCTAAAGCTTTTATCCCACACCCCGAGCTCAATCCTGCCCATACAGCTAACGTAAAGGAATTCCTCTCCTCTCCAATTCCTCTCTCTCCGCCCCCTAAAGCTATTAACCCCTCTGAGGTCAAATTCCTTATAAATAAACTAAAACCTCGAAAAGCTCCTGGCTACGACCTCCTCAATTCTAAGTCAACTGCCCCAAAAAGCAATTATATTCCTTACCTACCTCTATAATAGTATCCTCCGTACACCCACTTTCCTTTGGTGTGGAAACACTCCGTCATTCTCCTTTTTCCCAAACCTGGTAAACCTCCCAACAACACCTCATCCTATAGGCCTATTAGCCTACTTCCGATCCTTTCAAAAATCTTTGAAAAAAACCTTCTCAAGCGTATCCTACAGTTAATTGAAATTCCTTTCCACCAGTTCGGATTCCGCTCACAGCACTCCACTGTACAACAAGGCCTACGAGTGGTTGACCATATATCCTTTGCACTTGAAAACAAGCAATATTGCACTGGTGCCTTTCTGGACGTTGCTCAGGCATTCAACCGGGTCTGGCACGATGGCTCGCTTTTCAAACTAAAAAACCCATTTACCCCAATCCTTATATCTAATCCTACAATCCTACCTTTCAAACCGTTCCTTCAGAGTCCGCTCTGGATCAGAATTTTCCAATAGTTACCTGATCGAGGCTGGTGTACCTCAAGGCAGTGTCCTAGGTCCTGTCCTCTATCTCCTATTTACAGCTGACATACCTACGGATCCTGATACCTTCTTAGCAACTTTTGCCGACGATACTGCCATTTTATCAACCAAATCAGATCCCGAAATTGCATCTTCCTATCTACAAAGACATCTATCCTTGATTGAATTTTGGTGCGCTAATTGGCGTATCAAAATTAATGAATCCAAATGTGAGCACATCACCTTTACCCTTCGCCGCAGATCCTGTCCACAAGTCAATTTTAACTCCATACCCCTTCCCTGCTCTGACACAGTCCGGTATCTGGGATTCTTACTAGAGAAAAGACTAACGTAGAACCCACACACTCGACTTAAACGACAAGAACTCAACAGACGATACGGCCAACTATATAGACTACTAAACGGAACATCAAAATTTTCTGTTGCTAATAAACTATTAATTTACAAGACGATTCTAAAACCGATATGGACCTACGGACTCAAACTGGGGGGGACAACTAAATTTTCGAACATCAGTCGTATCCAATCTTTCAGTCCAAAGTCCTTAGAACAATAGTCAATGCTCCCTATTATGTTACAAACAAGACCTTAAACAATGATCTGAATATCCCATTTGTCCTCGATCTAATCCCATCTAAATTCCTAAACTTCCACCAGAGGCTAACTCACCTTCCTAATCCTTTATCCCAATCCCTATCTAGCTCCAGCCATCCCTATAATCCTCCTCGTAGGTTGAAACGGCAGTGGCCTAGAGACCTCTTATAACTAAGCAATGCTGAGTGTTGGCAATGGCCAGCTTCTCCACTCACGCCTGAGAGTCTGTGGCTCTAGCGCCCTCTCTCAGTCTCCACTGGCTTATTAGACCGGTGACGCGACTGACTGAGAGGCGCTGGGATCTCCTAGCCTCGGGCCCCAACGCCCACTTGTGGGCGTCGGGATTTAATTCGGAGTTCCCAGGGGCATTATGTAAATATTGTATAAATAATTGTATGAATGTGACCAAGATTATTATTATTTCTTTCTTTTTATCTTTATTTAGGGTTATTTATTCTTCTTTATATTTTATTTATTTCTATTTATTTTGTATTCATTTATTTTTATTTCTTTATTTTGTGTACATAAGGAATGAATGAATTCTAATATCACTAATACTCAAGATTGTGGCAGATTGTATTATTTCTAAATAAATAAAAGTTTCAAAAAAAAAAAAAATTCTCAGTATTATTTCTGTTACATTTTGTTTCTAATTATTAGTATAATCAATTTTTCATATCATATTTGTGATTTTCACTCATATTTTTTTTTTCTGGCGCGACAGGCCATGTAGGCTCTAGGCCTCATTGTGTAATCTCCTGGGAGAATATACTCTCGTTTCACGATGAGATTTTAAATGGTAGAGTCATCACTCCCATCGGGTCTGATATACCCGGGGGAGAGGCTGTGAGTGAATCCCCATTCATTTATATCCTTATAAAAGCCGTGTAAAATCATAGCCGGGACTGGGATTCGAACTCAGAACCTTTAGCATGAGAGACTACGCGCTAGCCACTCAGCCACGGGCTCCCCTTCTCTCCTATTACTTAGTATTTATTGTTTCTAAAAAAACGTTGTTTTTTTTTTTGTTATATTTTTCTTTTTATATTGTTTTCTATAACTAGTTTTTATCTTTTGCTTTATAGCTCTGAAGAAGGCCTAACATTTAGGCCGCAACGTTAGCACTAATAAATTAAGTTTCTACTTAATTAAGTGTTTTGTATTATTGCACCCGAAATTAACTTCTCCCCAATTTTTTTAAAAATATAAACACCTTGGTAATACTAATAGTAAGTTAATAAATATACAACATTAAAAGTATATTGTTTCTAATTTGTAAAAGTCGCTTTGGTCGGTGCATCATTTATATAAGGTGCAGGAACGACCTTATATTCCGCAGGCAACTCCTCCTGGTTGATGTAACAAGACGCAGAATAGACGCGACGTAATTTACAGCTTCCGTGGATTTGAATTCGACAGAGCTGAGTAAAACGAGTATTATAGTTCTTGGCCACTAAATGTTGCAGGTCCATCTAGAAATAAATAAAAAATATCGAATTATAACATTAAAGTAAAAAATATTAAGTTTCTTAATAATTGGTTAAAAAAAAATTACTAAATTCGTCTTTGTAGACTTTTGCAAACCAAAATTTATCTAACTTTACGATATTAAATGCTTCAATTACTGACATTCAAATATAATGTACACACAAAACTATTTAATACATCTACTTGGCTAATAAGGCTGTAAGTCATAAGTAAACTCACAGATTATATATATATATATATATATATATATATATATATTTTTTTTTTTTTTTTTTTAACTCCAAACTTATCAAAGTCTGTAAGTAAAAAGTCCCTTTGCTTAGAACTGCAGTTCACTTGAGTTCAGTAAATTATTCTCACTATTTCTAACCTAATGTTTGCGAAAAGAGGGGCCTTGGCCGAAATAACCAACAGTTTTTTTGCAACAATTTTAGGATACTTACTTTTACCCTAAAGAATCGAAACGACCGAATAAACAATTGTCCTTCTACAGTCGAGTTCGAACATGAATCCAGAATAATATTCCAGCGCCCTACTTCCTGAACTACTCCACTACTTTATTCATTAGTCCTAACTGATCCGACAGTTCTATAGGGATTTGAAATGTGGCCACTTACTTTGAAGCATGAACAACGCCTTAAGGTTTTCGAGAATAAGGTACAAAGTAAAATATTTGGTCCAATGATAGATAAGACTGCTGGGGAGTTCAGAAGGTAATGCTACGCGAAATTGAGTAACTTATAGCTCTTCAGCATAATTTAGTAGATAGCATCGCGGCGACTCAAATGAGCGTGTAAAGTTGTTAAACTGATTGGTAACCATGATTGGTACCAAAACAAAGTAAAATTGTATCAACATAATTTATCATCGGTCTATTAAAGTATATATTTAGCCTAATTAAGTGTATTTTTATTTATAATTATGAGTTATAGTGATGGTTATTAGCTAACAGTTGATAATATGAATTACTGTTTATTCGTTTAACGTCACTTTCTACTACTGTACCTAATCGAATGATACTCTACAGTGGGATTCCTAAAGTTTGCCTATTCAGAATTTGAATGGGGATAAGAGAAAAGATGGCCGCGCCTACAGTTTAATATTTATATCGCTCTGTATTTGTTACCTTGCGATTTCTGTTTCACTGAGTATACAGTCTTCAAACATTGTGAATAGAGAGTTAGTGATCTGTTAAACACTTTATAAATCATAACTGGAGAGACAGGTGAGTGCAATCAATTTAAATAATCACGTAATAGATCGCCAGGGCCTGGAGGTAGTACGAGGCTACTCACTTGTTGACTAGGTCTCGCCAAGACTGTTGTCAATTCCCACTTCGTAACCGAGACATTATTTATATCTACATTATTCTTGTAACTCTATTTGTGTGACTTTATTTATTTAACGTTCTTACTTTGATCTATTTTTTTATATATATTTTATATATATATATATATATATATATATATATATATATATATATATATATATATATATATATATATATATATATATATATAAGTCAGATATGTATTAGCAAAGGCACAAAGATTTTATAACAAATATATTTAAGCATATTGCTGTTGTCTATTCATTTAACGTCACTTTTATACTACTATGGCTAATCGTATGATGACTAATTTTTGCCTATCCAAGTTTAGTTAGGGTAGAGATGTTTAACGAGTTTATGACATCGCAAAGGCTTGGGACCACCATTTTACGTCCCATTCGAAGGAGGGCATAACCAAGGTTTTTTTTTTACTCCAATTAAAAAATCTTAGGGGCGCCAGGCTGGCCACTACATACAGGTGACCGACACGTTTAAGTATATTGCGTTTCATATCTGTTTCTTGTGTAGGTTCCTATGAAAGTCTATTTAATTTTTATTTATTTTTTAGAAATTATTTCAATTGGCTAAGAAACTATTATTTTTAAGAACATAATAGAACATTATTTCTGAATAACAAGAAAACTAGATTGATTCAGGTGTAAGGTTTCACTGACGAATATCATTAATTCACATTTAGGTTGTCAACGGTTTGTGAAGAATATTTTTACATATTAAGTGATTATAACTACTTCTACTGATTCGCTATTGTAAATTTGACTGGATGAAGTCTAGATCCGGTTTTAAATAATAACAAAGAATAGCTGATAATTTATTATAGTCACTCTTACCATAAACGGACGTAAATTAATACGAAATACAATGTTCGCGATCAAAGCTGCGGGTCACAGCTAGGTTGCTTAATATTACTAAAAATTTTAGGAATCGAACATCCCATCCATTCCACTCTCCAGCAATGTCATCGTGTGGTGGACGTTATCTCCTCTGCATTGGAGCGCGGATTGTACTGCACGGGAGCCTTCCTCGACGTAGAACAGGCCTTTGACAGACCGTGGCAACCGGGATTGCTTAACAAACACTGAAAATTCCTCTCTCCTACATATTACCTCATTATCCAGTTCTACCTCTCTGACAAATCCTTCAAAGGAAATCAAAATAGTTCCTATTCATCCCTTTTTAATCAGTATGCTGGTGTTCCTCAAGGGAGTATTTTAGAACCCATTCTTTACACAGATTATACAGATGATATCCCATCCCATCCTTATATTTTCCATTCTACTTATGCTGATGACACTTGAATGTCATCTGTCAACAACGATCGAAATATTGCCTCCCAAACTCTTCAATCCCACGTCAGAGACCTTGAAGTATGGTGTCAGGATTGGAGAATAAAAATAAATCCCACCTAATAACCTTTACCCTTCGTCTTAAACCTGTGATATCCTGCCCAACAGAATCCTTCAAGAACACTCCTCTTGTCCCGGTTGAACAGATCCCATACCTAGGGACTACACCGAGACAAACGTCTTACTTGGAACACTCATGCAAGACTGAAACGACAAGAAACTACCCGACATTTTTTACTATCGGGTTTTTTCACATTAAATGTCCGTTTTTAACTATGTTTCTAAAATACATAAAGGATTTTGCAGGTCTCTGTTGTTTTCTTCCGAATGTTTACAAATTTAAAGTAAACAGTTACTAATCCTCTACCTTTGTATTATAAATATTAGTTTCCCAATCAATTACCCACTTTTTAGTATACCTCCAAATATGAACATGAAAACACTCGATTTTCGAGTAATATTTTTGTACGAGTTTAAACTCGGCCATTCAGCAGCTGAGTCCGCAGAAATATTTGGAAGGCGTTGGTTTGCTAAGTCTTCAGGTGGGGATGCCGACTTAAAAAACTTGTCCCGAGGAAGACCTCCGTCCGTAATAGACAACAATGTCTTCAAATATACAGTAGAAGAAAACCCCAACCAAACAGTTAAAGGACTCTCAGCACAGTTAAATGCAAGTGCATCTACCGTTTCCAGACATTTAAAGTGTATTGGAAAAGTAAAAAAGCTCGATACATGGGTACCTCATGATCTCACTGAGCGGCAGTAATTGAAATGCCTTGAGACCTGCGTTTCTTTGCTTGCGAGGCAAAAAGCCGAGCCTTTCCTTGAAAGAATAATTACCTGCGATGAAAAATGGATCGCATATGACAATCAGCGTCGGTCAGGGCAGTGGTTGAACATCGACGAAACCCCGGGCCAAATGCCAAAACCGAATTAGCATCCCGAAAAATTGATGGTTACAGGTGGTCTATGGCTGGAATAATTCATTATTGTATGAAGTTGATCAAATTCACACAAAACTATCCAAATAAACAACCTGGATTGGTAAATCGGAAAGAGGACAACGCTAGTCCCCATGTTTCAAAACATACAGTGCAAAAATTAAAGAACTGAGCTACGAAGTTCTCCCGCATCCAGCATATTCTCCCGACTTGTCTCCAACAGATTACCACCTGTTCAGGAATTTAGACAACTTCGTCATAGGAAAACTTTTTGAAAATGATGGATCAAGTGAAAAGTGCGTTTTCTGATTTTGTTTCACTTCAAAGCTCAGAGTTTTTCAGTTCGGGGATAAAAAAGTTGGTGTCACGTTGGGAAAAATGTGTAGAAAAAGAAGGTAAATACTTCGAATAAAATTATCTTGTTTTCATATCGTATTTTTAATAAAAATCCTTTACCTTGAAAACGGACATTTCATGTGACACGACCCAATACTTTAACACTTACCGGACAGTAGCTCAAATCTTCCACTTAAGTACAAAAGTCTCATCGACATGACTATTCTAAGACCGATATGGACTTACGGAGTAGAGATTTGGGACTCTACTGAACCATTAAATTACTCCTGTCTTCAATCATTACAATAAAAACTCCTCAATGCTCTTTATTTTACAAGAAAAATCATCCATCAAGAACTTAATATTCCATATGTTACTGGCTTGACCCAAACCCGGTAGCACTCCTTTCATGACAAACTCTATGTCCACTCTAACCCAATAGTTTCAATCCTTGCTTTCTGTACAATCCCTGAAAATCCTCCGAGGCCTCTGAAAAGAAGATGGCCCCGGAAACTTCTATTTTAGCATGGTTTTTGGAGAGTTGCCAATGTTTACTATCTCTACATGTGAATCATGACAGTATATCTTGTATCACATTTACTAAAGGCCTTGGGCAAAGTTGTAATTGATTTAAAGGTATTTCTTCATGCGATATTTATTTCTTAAGTTTACAGTATATAAATAAGATATACGTTATTTGAGATATTAGATATACATGCTAAAAGATGAGGCGATACTGACAAATAAAGGTTCTTGCTGAACTACAATATTTGTAGATCTCCTGAGTAACCCACTAGAGGATATTACCATCCTATCTCGTTCGAGGGTCCTCGACATATTTCTCCCCAATGTAGACTCTTCTTCTTTACTCTTCTCTAGTCCTCTTTACTTAGAGATGAAACTTACCAGAACATCGCCTTTAAACGGAAAAGCAGGCTAAGCCTACATTCCTAAGAATCGGACAACTATTCATTCTATTGTATAATGAAAACTTAGTAATTGTTATAAACATTTTGAAGATAGTACCTATAGTTGATAAAATCAGGTTATACGAATGGAATAAAATGTAAAACATAGGTAACAGTAGTGTACAACTAAAAGAATTACTTTCTAGTGGTAAATTCAGAAATGACATTGTATAAGAGTCAATGAGTTCATAAACATGCACTTTTTTTAAAATTATTTATTGATACTTACAATTTTATCGTACAACACATCTAGTAAACAGGCTGAAAGAAAATAGGCATGAACAAGATATGTTAAACATGCATTTAAATAGTATGTTAAGAACTTTTTTCCAATGCTGTTCCAAATTTTCAAAATCGAAATATTTGTTTATGAATATTTTTTTCATTATTGAAACTTCCGAAAATGAATCCAATAAATTATTAAAATTTATAAGTTGGAAGGAAGTTGGTTGAATATTGTTTTAATATCCTCACTTATAGAATTCAAATTCTCAATGTTATCTTACTTATTCATTTCCTCTTGATGTTTCAATCATGCTTTCCCCGTAAAAAAAAAAAAAAAAATCTGGTGCGGGCAACACAAGACTTTCACTTACCTCCATTTTTAAAATCAATGAAAGAATTTTCAAAAACAGAGATAAAAATACAAGAAACTATTAAGGAATTAATTAAATTAAATTTCTATAGAAACATGTGTTTCATTAAAAAATCTATTATATTATTATCTAAAATAATCAGATAGTTTTATGTTCTGACAGGGCTTAAATGGCAATATTTTAAATTTTCTTCCCCTAAAGTACCTTTAATTTTGTAGATTCAATAAAAATAATTATATTATCTTGTTAACGCCCGGGAGTTACCACACACACATACACACACACACACACACACACACACACACACACACACACACACAGACCTTTTTGCGGAACGTGGTTATTTGGACTCAGGGGACCCTAAAATGTGTATTTCCGTTGAAAACTGGAATTCGAAAATTTTCACGATCGCAATACTTCTCCCTTACTATATATAGTAAGTGAAAGTAATAGATTAAATTAAATTTCTATAGAAACATGTGTTTCATTAAAAAATCTATTATATTATTATCTAAAATAATCAGTTAGTTTTATGTTTATTTCATCACTCTCTATTAACTTTTAAAAGCTTGTGTATGAAATAATATGTTTTCTAAAATCTTTAGCTTTCCAACGGAATATCATACGTGTAATGTAAACATACATGTAAATATTACTGCTCTTATGTTAAAAAAATATTTTTTCTGTTTTCCCCTTTAGTTGGATATCGAATTTATTCAATTTATATATTTACCTGTTTTTTCAGCGTTAACAAGATAATATAGTTACTTTTATTGAATCTACAAAATTAAAGGTACTTTAGGGAAAGAAAATTTAAAATATCGGCATTTAAGCCCTGTCAGACCATTTTAATCAAAATAAAACCTACATTATATTAAAGCTTATTAAATTTTACATCGATATATCGAGTTTACCATGCATATCCATATCGATATATCCAACGGCATATCATGCATGTATATTACTGCTCTTATGTTCAAAAACAAAAAATTGCATTAGAAACATATTTTTTCTGTTTTCTCCTTTAGTTGGGTATCGAATTCATTCAATTTATATATTTTACCTGTTTTTTATCAGTAGTAACAAGATAATATAGTTATTTTTATAGAATCAACAAAATTAGAGGTACTTTAGAGAAAGAAAATTTTAAATATCGGCATATAAGCCCTGTCACACCATTTTAATCCAAATGAAACCAAAATGATATTAAACCCCATTAAATTTTATATCGATATAGCGAGTTCAATCAAAATCGTCGGAACCGTTTTCGAGAAAATCGAAAAAGGTGCAAAATGCATGGTATAAAGTGCCTCTTCTGGTACGCTCATTTTGATGAGAAATGTTTTGTCACGTCTCGGGAGTATAGTTGTCTTCAGTATGAAATTTCAGTTTCATAGGACTTACCGTTTCCGCCCAGGAGTTTACCACACACACACACACACACAAGCAGACCTTTTTGCGGGACTTGGTTATTTGGACTCAGGGGACCCTAAAATGTGTATTTTCGTTGAAAACTGGAATTCGAAAATTTTCACCATCGCAATACTTCCCCTTACAATATATAGTAAGTGAAAGTAAAAAAATAAATAAATAAAACTTGGATAATCTCTACGAGTACTCACTCACGTTTGCCAATTGTCATTTTCATGTAATTGTAATCGAATTAAAAAATAATCGAAATATCACTCTAAGAAAAATATCCTAAGGAATACACTTTAAAATGATAAGTTTCGATAAATAAAATAAAACCATGTTAATATTGTCAAAGTAATAATTAATTACAGTGGCCATCACAGAGTATTTTTTATTGAGAACATCAATTACCACCTTATCAATTGATAAGAGTAAGTTATTACAATTACTTAACATGTTTAGGACCATTGTAATTAACTATGACAATTACTTCGGTGTGATAATTCTTCAAAACAAGTAAATTTATTTAGGACAATCTTACCATATTTCTATTGTCTTTAAAGTCCGTTTTTGTTGTTGTAATTGATATTGTAATTTAGTAATCATGCAATAAATTACTGACCAACTAATATTAAATTACTAGAAAACTAATTTTTCGTAAAATGTCAATTTTCACAATGATTGTTGTTGATGCGATCACAAGTAAAACAGTTAGCTTAATGTTTAGTTGATATTTTAATCTATATAGTTAATATTTTGACCTCTGTACTAGTGAAAGAATAACGCCATATGCAAATATAAGTATAATACTCAGAAGTTAAAACAAAATAAATTACTATAATATTTGAAAGAATCTCTATAATACTTGGACTTATAATATATATGCTCTTTACATAAAAGCCTTTAACTGTATGAAAATCATTTGAGGAGTTAGAATTAATTTTAAATTAATTTTATAACAAACAAAACACGCTTTTGGAGGATATAGGTGATGTCTGATATATATTTTGGTAAATGAAAACATGTTTACTCTCTATATTTTAAGACTCAATTTTGGATTAAATAGTCTGAGATTTGGTTTATTTAATTTTGTTAAAAGAAAAACCACGAAGTTTTGCACCTCATGCTGCTTTTGTTTGTCTTGGATTGAATATAAGACTTTCGATTTCTCAAAACCGTAGGCTTGTAAAAATAACATACTTATATATTCAACTACATTGAACTAATCAATTCTTTAATTTTAGTACCTTATAAAGTTTCATTTTGATAGACAAAACGAAAAGAAGGGAAAAAGAAATAAGGGATATCGTGATTTCGTGACTGAATCCAAGCTATTTATAAACAAAATTGTTAGTTATCTGCGAAGATAATGAAAACCAAGGGCGTTCTTACAAGGAATGGCTGAGGTCAAGTGGATTAATTTCAAGAAAATTCTTTTGTAATTGCGATAGCGATTATAGTACAATGGGAGCAACAAGTGCTACTGGCCGAATTGTCACCAAATAATATTTAGTTACATACTTGAGTAAATTGTTCTCTTTACCCAAGAACTAGTGTTAAGTTGTTCTCGAGAATGGCACTGGAGTTTAAATTATTCTATATCAAGCTAACTTTTCTAACACGATTTTTTTTTGTTAGCATTGATTAAAACTGAGACTACTTTGCTTTATTCCAGGGATTGGATTATTTATATTATTGATATTCTGCAGCTTATCGAATTCGATGCAGAAGGACACAAATCTCTAAATAAAAAAGAAGTATTTCCTCACTTTTTTAATTTTGTTGGAGACGGAGAGGGGGTAATTCTTTTGTCGTTTACAAAGGTTCATTATTGAAAATAATAAACCAAAGGAATTTATACTAGATTTTTTTACTATTTCCTTTTCTTTTCCTTCCATTTTTATTCAATTAATTCAAATAAAATTTCCTGATTCCAGAACACCTTACATGTTTTCTCTATTATCAATAATAACCGAGTTATCAGGGAATCAAATCTCTTATAAGTTGTGCCTTGACCATATGAGAGTTTTTTTTTTTGTTTGTATCGTGGTGACTTAGGTGTTCTGGAATCAGGAAATTTTATTTGAATAAATTCATAAGAAAGACTTCAGATAATTTTTAGATTTTTGGTACACAGTAAAACCAATGCCAAACTTTGTTTTCCTGTACTTTACAGATTTTATTAGTTTCAGAAAAATCTAATTTCGACGACTAGTTTACTCAGAATAACTGATAATTGCACACACGGTGTGCAGGCTGTCTTACATCGGTCACGAATAAGTAAACTAAAAATTTGTCACGTAAAAATAAAGTTGAATAATTGATTTAGGCTCACTTCTAGACAGTTCCAATGGCCAGGTTTCATACTCAAATCTAGCAAAGCCAGCATGTGACGGAGTTTGGTCAAAGTTGTTTTCGTGTCGAACCTGAACGTTCGTTTAACGCTCGTACTGTCCATAACCTGAAAAAAAAATGCTTAATATATTTGAAAAGACTTTATTTTAACATTATTTACACAATTACATTCAAAAATTCAAATAAATAAGATTATTCCGACTTCTGATAAAACTCGAAGAACGTTAAAAACATTTAAATATTATGCTTTGATTTACAGGTTTATGAAATATCTAGTAAGGAAAAGTATGCCTATCTAAAGTTTACAACAAAAATACAAATCCGGGGGATGCAAACGGTAGAAATGAAAGAAAATATGTTCCTCTTTTTCCTTCCCCAAAATGACCAGAGAAACAAGTAAATATAAACAAAATGGTGCTGCCCAACTTAATTAGGACTTAACACAGACCTTTTTAAAGAACTTGGTCGTTTGGACCCTAAAACGTGTGTTTACGTTGAAAACTCGAAGAAAAATTTCAAGATCCTAATACTTTCTCTTACCATATATTTCATCTACTCAACGGCTTAACGCCATTGTCTTGTGGGATTTGATTTCAAAAAATGTATATGCATGTTATTACTGTTTTGTATATTATATAAATAAAGCATTTATTCTTCATTCATATTTCATATATAGGTAAGTGTTAGTAAATACATTTCTAAACAGAGAGCAATAGGTAACGACATTATCAAGTTAAATTAAACTATATTGCTTTGGGATCACTTGTAGCTGGGTGGCTAGCGTAACAGCCTCCCATGCTAAAGGTCACGGGTTCAAACCCGCAGGTGGTCCTAGGATTTTTTAATGGTAGTAAAAAATCCTTAGTTACGCCGTCCTTCGGAGGGGACGTTAAAAGGTGGTCCCGAGCCTGTGCGATGTCAGGTACTCGTTAAAGATCCCTATCCTAATAAAACCTGGATAGGCAAAATTTAGGACTCCCACTGCAGCATCGTCCGATTAGCCATAGTAGCATAAAGTGACGTTAAATAAATAAACAACAAACTATATTGCTTTAAACATAACTTTTTATTTTTTTTATTTGTTATATTTTTATTAGCAGTTTCTATTTCTCTGTACCTTTAACATTTCGGCACAACTACCAAAAATGAGATTGATTCATACAATTTATATAAAACCCTAATTAAAATAACCACCTTTAACAACTATCTATTGTTTACTATACATAATAAAATAAGATTAATTTTATTTGGATCACCTGAACATCTATAACGAGCTGTTTATCCGGTATTGACTTTATGATGAAGAAAAGCCAGGGGTAAGTTATGCCGATGACTTGGTCTATCGTCTTGGGCAAGCCGATCCAAACTCCAGTGGCCGTACCAGACAGCTCCAGCACTTTACCTTCGATTTCTGGGTCTGTTACGCGCTTTACATATCCACATTTTATCTGTCGATAATCAATAAAACAGTTTAAATTGTAATAATAAATGTTTTACCGCTTATATATTTATAAAACGATAATTACAAAGAAACATAATAAAAATAGTTTTGTTAGTACTTTCCAGTAGGTCACCAAAATGTCATTCTTTTCACTATTCCCTAACCTTCTTCTAGCTTTTGTACTTATCTAATAAGCTGCTTTTGAAATATAGGTATGTTGAGATAATATAAAACAAAATAAATAGATATTATATGACAATCTTGATAATATTGCATTTAACATTCAATTTATTCCTTTGTTTTACTGTTTATTTCTTCACATTTACCACTGAGTGACATCAACATAATCAATTAATGTGAAGTAAGAATTTAAGATCTAAAAATATATTTGAAGGTTCTACTTAGTGATCGATAGCACTTTCATTCAAATTTTAAGTAAAAAAAAAAAAAAAAAAAAAAAAAAGAGAGACTTATTTGAGAGGTCTAATGAAAATGAAAAAAGTAACGAAAATGAGATTTTCGTAATAGATTGGAAAGTTAGAACTTTTGACGAGTGAGAATTACAGTATTTGGTATCTACGTTATTTTATTTTTTCAAAGGAAATCTTAAATTCTTAGAGTATAAGAGCATTATCGCTGGGGTCATCTGTGGTGTTTGGTTAGCATAATAGCCTCTTATGCCCCAAGATCCCGGGTTCAAACCCGCAGGTATTCCTAGGATTTTTTAAAGGGATTAAAAATACCTGACTATGGCGTGCAGGTCCCCAACCTGTGCCATGTCAGGCATTCATTGAGCATCCCAATCTCAATAGGCAAAATTTAGGACTCCCAATTTTATTTATTTATTCATACAAAGCATTTACCCGTTAAGGGTTACTAGCTATATACATAATTGATTTTGTTTTTCATATTTTTTAGTACAGAATTTTTAACAAAATATCATGTATAAGAAAATCATGGTCAATGTTTGGTTGAATGACATTATATTCTAAATCAGACTAAAGACATTACTTTTTTTTTTTTTTTAAACTTGTCACCAAGAACTATTTCCAGTCTGGTATCGATTCCGCATCCCAATTTTAGCCACAGCAGCAAATGGTGACCTTAAATGAATCAACAAACATTATCATTTTCCTGTATATGGAATCAAAATCAGTGGCGACACAATTTCCTAGTTGTCCTAATGATCAGGACGCTTGCACAGAGATGTAAAACCATAGACATAACCAGACTAAAGCACTGACCCAAAATCTTTGATCAGTCAAAGTTTGAGAATTTGCAAAGAGTTAATCAGGAACTGTTAGATGTTGGTAAGAACCATAGGTCACTTGGGAATAAATAGTGAAATCATTTCTTTGTAAACAATTTGAGTAGAAGCCTAATTAATAGAATTGTATTCCCCAGATGCTAAATGATTATGGAGTTTAATCTAAATAGAGTTGACAAAACACTTCTTACACTAGGTAAGTACGAGTCGTGTGTATTTGGTTATCTTATCGAAACGAAAAAAATATGTGATGCAATATTTTTTTTAATCAAAAGGAAATCAAACATGCGGAGGACATTGAACTGTGAATGACAGATGTTTCAACTATTTCCTAAAAGGAAACTAAGTGGATTGGTGATAAAAAAAGTTACAAAGGAACATGATAACTATGTGTACTAATTTTTAAATATTTCTTCTTCACCCAGCTACAATTAATATGAAGAATATAGGATCGACACAATAATCAATAGGTTACAGGCTCTCCTCAGAAAACTTATTCGCTACTTTTTAAAATGGAAAATTACAATTAATGTCTAACTAAAACTAAAGCAATAATTTTCACAAAAAGGAGGCCGTCCGTCACAAAAAACCTTGTTATGAACGGAAATATAATCTCCTGGGCCCAGTCTATTAACTACTTAGGATTAGAAATGGACAAATCATTAACTTTCACAAAACACATACATAATAAATGCAATAGAGCCAAAAATATTATCAACAAAATGACCCCATACTTCAATAGGTACTCAAAACTATCATCAAAAAACAAACTGATTCTCTACAAAACCGTCATTCGTCCCATTCTGACCTACGCTGCCCCAGTCTGGAGTTACACATGTCATTTCAATTATCGGGAATTGGAGGTGGTGCAGAACACATGCATGCGCATCGTTAATAACTATCCTCATTTCACGCGAATCACAATCATGTTATCGGATTTACAACCCCCTCGATAAAAAAAATATACGTACTCGCTGGCACAACTTTTCTTTTCTCGTACTCCTAGTGACAACCCAATAGTTCAAAGAATAGGCGATTACGACAAGAAAACCCTAAAACGTTACGTACGTAAACGTACAAAAGATATACTACTAGACTAATCTTAAAATGTTAAAAATAAATAATATATTAGCATATAAACAAAATATGTATTTGTATTGTTTCGTTTCCACTTAGTTATTTTTATTTTATTTTTTTTTTACTATAATATGTTTTGTTTTATTTGTTTTTACTTTCACTTACTATATATAGTAAGGAAAGTATTGCGATCGTGAAAATTTTCGAATTCCAGTTTTCAACGGAAATACACGTTTTAGGGTCCCCTGAGTCCAAATAACCAAGTCCCGCAAAAAGGTCTGTGTGTGTGTGTGTGTGTGTGTGTGTGTGTGTGTGTGTGTGTGTGTGTGGTAACTCCCGGGCGGAAACGGTAAGTCCTATGAAACTGAAATTTCATATTTAAGACAACTATACGCCCGAGACGTGACAAAACTTTTTTCATCAAAATGAGCTTACCAGAAGAGGCACTTTATATCATGCATTTTGCACCTTTTTTCGATTTTCTCGAAAACGGTTCCGACGATTTTGAGTAAACTCGCTATACCGATGTAAAATTTAATGGGCTTTAATATCATGTAGGTTTTATTTGGATAAAAATGGTCTGACAGGGCTTAAATGCCGACATTTTAAATTTTCTTCCCCTAAAGTACCTTTAATTTTTTAGATTCAATAATAATAACTAGATTATCTTGTTAACGCTGATGAAAAACAGGTAAATATATAAATTGAATAAATTCGATACCCAACTAAAGGAGAAAACAGAAAAAATATATTTTTAATGAATTTTTTCGTTTTTGAACATAAGAGCAGTAATATACATGTATGATATACCGTTGGAAAGCTAAAGATTTTAGAAAAAATATCATCTCATACACAAGCTTTTAGAAGTTAATAGAGAGTGATGAAATGAACATAAAACTAACTGATTATTTTAGATAATAATATAATAGATTTTTTAATAAAACACATGTTTCTATATAAATTCAATTTGATTAATTCCTTAATAGTTTCACGTATTTTTATCTCTAACTGCATTTGAAAATTTTTTCATTGATTTTAAAAATCGAGGTAAGTGAAAGTCGTGTGTTGCCCGCACCAGATTTTTTTAACTGTACTTATTTTGTTATTACTTAAATTCTTTTTTTTTTTTTTTTGTGTAGGTTTTTTTTCAGATTTTTCCTACTGTTCAAAAGTAACATAGGCTATAATTACCACTAACCCCTACTGTAAATATAACGTAAATGTAACATGTAATTGGTGCAATTACCACAACATGTATAAAGTTTGAGGCATGTGGCTGTTTGTAAAAAAAATATTAAAAAATAAAAATCTTGAAAAAAAAAATATATGAAGGAAATAAGAAAAACTGCTAGGTTCCGAATAAAAGCATACATCTTCTTTGAAGTAAACGGGTGACAATGAGATAGTGTTCGATATGATTACAGCAAGCCAATGGAAACTGGTACATGTAGAATATAAGGACTTTCTCCGGCTTCGATTGCAATAAACCTGATTGAACATGAGTTCCAATATACCCAAGACTAGAACTCCGAGCTTCTCACTTGGTTTCTACACAACTCCCGAACTGTTTAATGGTCATAACGATCTGATAGAAACCTTAAACCCACCGTTTCTGAACGTAAAGTATATTGAACAATCTGTGTTATCTGAATTAACACAATTTCTACAAAAACACACATAGGTAAAAAAAAGCATTAATCGTTGATTAAATAAAAATTGTCAATATTAGTTAGAAACAATACTTACAGTGTAAACTATGTGTATATGTTCCAGAGTGAAGGGAACAACTTGAAACACAGACCTAAGCTTAATCAGCATCTATGTTTTTATTTTCATTCATTATTTTCAGAAAAGTAATCAATAATAGTTAAAGAAATCTGGTGCGGGCAACACACGACTTGCACTAACCTCGTTAAAATCAATTTAAAAACTATTAAATATACTTCAATTTGAAAAATATTACAAGTTTATTTTAACAAAACGTGTATTAATATTCGTTGGAAACATATGATTTAACTACATTAAATTGTTAATCAGTAATAAGTTTATTCCCTATTCGTCACCTTTTACTACTTAGTGCATCAGATAATATTTTTTTCTAAAATCTTTCTCTTTTCAACGGTTATAATACGTCTATATTATTGTTCTTAATATCAAATAACAAAAATTACATTAAAAATAGTTTTTCTCTTTTATCCTTTAGTTGGTCATCAAATTCGTCCAAGTTTTATATTTAGCCGTCCTTCATCAATGCCATTAAGATGATATGGTTAATCTTTTGGAATGTACAAAATTAATAGTAGTTTTGAGAAAGAAAATTAAAAATATCAGCATTTAAGCCCCGTCAGACTTTTTCAATCAGAATAAAACCTTCAAGATATTAAAGCTCATTAAATTTTATATTAATATAGGGAGTTAAACAAAAGTCGTTAAAGCCGTTTTTGAGAAAATCGGAAAAAGGTGCAAAATTTAAAGTATAAAGTGGCTCTTCTGGTTAGCTGATTTTAATAAAAAAAGTTGCTGTAACATCTTATGATGTCGCATAGATGTCTTAAATATGAAATTAACTTTTCGTACGACTTTTCATTTTCTCGCTAGACTTACCACACACACACACGGACACACATACCTTTTTTCGGGACTTGGTTATTTAGACTCGGGGACCCTAAAACGTCTATTTCACACATAGTTAAAGTAAAAAGTGAGAAAAATATTCATACTGGGTCGTTAGAAAAAGCGATATGCGTCGCCTGACGGTTTATTACTGATCACTAAACCGTTCCAACCTGAATCCAAGTTTCAAGATTTATTTTGTTGTCTAAATGAGAAATAGTATTTACTCAGTCGAAGATGACGGACACTAGGTACGTCATCGAAATTGGATTTGAGTCCCATTCATGTTTAATTTTAAAATGATCGACGGAGGATGAGAACTTAATGGAAAAATCATGTACTCAGCTTTGGCGAAAAGTAAATTTTTCTCAGACTAGGAAGAAGAATGGGTTTGTCCATCTATAATCCACTGATCACTTTAATTAATAATTAATTCAGTAAATGATTATTCGATTGACAAATTTGAAAGAAATAGGGGTTTAAAACGTGGAATTTTTCAATCAAATCAATATAGGCCTCAAATTGTAGATTTTCCATTAAATTTCTGACATGTGAACTTTCGTCAAATTTTTGATCCAAGCAAAAACAATAGAACTAGAGTGTGTAAAAACAAGTTAATTTAAAACGAATCTGAGTATTAAACAAAATACTTCAAAAATGAAAGAACATACTTGATTTATTTTTGGTAAAACCTCTTTGGAATGTTTCACTTTATTATAAAAAAAATTTCCTATAACCCACTGTTGCTATTGTATCCATGTTCTTTATTGATATTAAAATATAATGTTTTTTAAAGGACTCCTCTCACAACTATCGTTATTATGGCAAACTATTAAAAGTTAATATTAAAAATTCTTATAAGTACGAAAATGAACTAATTGACTTATTTAATAATTTGTTTTATTTATGTTATTAATTGGGTTATTAACTTACATATTTTTCCCATTTCACCAACGGATAATTATCAGTACTGCATAATAGAGTGTTAACTTTTTTTATGTATCTTTCTATTTCTTTATCATCAACCTTTTTTTCTTCTTTATTTTTGAGAACTTTGACATATTTTGTAGGCATTTGATTAAAAAATAATAACTTTTGAAGACGAGACTGATTTTTTGACACTGAATGCTATCCGAACCTTGAAGCAGTGTGTGTTAGTGTTCAGTTTGTGTGTGTCGTCAGTTTGGATTAAGTGTTTGCTAAAATGCAGGTTACATTCTACATATGGTTGTTTTAAATTTATAAAATTACTAGCTGTAACCCGCGGCTTTGCTCTCGATTATTATATTTTGTTTTTGTTTAAGTTTATGGTTTATGCTAATATAATAAATATATCTTCGCTATCGGTTAATCTTTAAACTATTTTTGTGTGTCGACGAATAAAGTTATTATTTAAAGCCAAATTCTGATTTTATTCTGTAAAATTTGCAATACAATTCCTGTGGAAGAGGGCATTTCCAGCTCAATATCTGGTAGCTGTTAAACATTTTATTTTGACTGATTTAACACATCATATTATTTAAGTTTGCAGCGTAAATATGAATTAATCCCATCCGTTAGTAACCTAGAAATAAACTTTCTTTTTTCTATTTTCTAAAAACAAACAGTTTTTTTAGTCATTAAAAATCAAAGAACCATTGGACACGTTTTCATGGGAACTCAAACAGAAAATTAAGTTCGATACGAACTTCACAATAATAAAAAAAAAACCTGTACCTCTACAATCCATGTCGAGTCTTGGGTTCAGTACGGCCAACGGCCGTGCAAGTAGGTGATTGGGCCTAGATCGCGCTGGGTCTCCATACCCCGGGGTCATTCTACAGCTAAAATGACAGAATAAATAATTCTGCCTTAGCCGAGATTTGAACTCATGATCTGGAGATGAACTTCTATACATGTGTTATAAATTTAGTATATTTCTTAATAATGGTCAGGTTTGCTTTTTTTTGCTGTTAGAACTTTGATTGTCATTCCAATGATAACTAATAGTGTTGCATAAGACGTATAGTTTTTGCGTTATTCCAAAACCAATTTTATTTAACGTTTTAGAAAAATATTTTTTTCAACCTCTTAGAGGAGAAATTTTTCCAAACCCAGCCTTACTTCTCATTTAGCCGGTAAGAGGAATCTCCCGGAAACATTTCAGCTTCACATGACTGTTAGGATACTGCGTTGATGCTACGTTGAAAAATTGTAAATTAATGTATTGAATAATTGAAAAGAAAGAAAATGCACTTGTCTTTGAACAGAAAATATTTCACAACAAACGTAACACTCTAATTCCAACTTGTGTCTTAACATTTTTTTTTCTTTATTTAATTGTTATTAATAATCGATAAACATAACAACTCTCCGCAACTTAATATAAAATATAATCGGAGAAATGTACTGGTCCACTATTGAATGTTCCTTGAGATGTTGGAGCTTCCCTTGATAATCGAACTTCCAAATATCTTTATTTCGCATCCACCAGTACCAATACCAATAATGATGGTTTTGTACGGTCTACCGTATTCTATATGGAATCTCTCGAAGGTTTCTGCCGGTTCCTTCCAAGATTGGACTGGAACGTTGGCACATTCTGGACAAGACTTCAGAAAGTTTTCAATTTCTTTGTCAATATTTTTTAAATGCACATACCTCCTTGCTAGTTGTTTCATTTTCACTATATGTGTATGATGTAGTTGCCTACATTGTACTGTCCTTATAGTAGTAGTGTCCCAATATCGTACTTCAACTTCCACATAACCTAGCGGACTGACAATTTCTAATGTATAAGATCGAAAACGTATGTTTGTGGTTTGAAGTAGTTAGTCATCATTACTAACATTATTAATATTTTTCTTATTAGAAAACAACTTTTTAAAGAAAACTTTTTCCACATGTCCTGTTTTATCACAACAATGTCTCTCACAACTAATCGTACTAGAATTTTTCTACAATCTTGGGGACTATGATGGTTACGACCACAGCGAAAACATAACCCTTCAATTTCAAGATCTCTAAAATTTGGTTTTTGTTTCAAAGGCGGTCTTTGTATACTTCTCGATTGTCCTATAAACCGTGAAGTATAAGGAATTTTTCTGTGAGGTTTAGTAAGTCTGCAAATAGAGGAATCATTAATGTTTTCTACGGAAATTTCTTTGTTATCAGCTATAGACGTTTCCAACGCTTGGGCTTCGATTTTAGCTTCATCGAATGCAGTGGGAACATGTAATAACAAATGTTTTTTCATAGTCTGATTGCTTAGACCCCTAATGACCGGTGATAACACGAAAATACCTGTCACTGACTTTCCGTTGACAAACAAGTTTACATTTAGGACAAATTTTCTTAAAATTCATTCGCATACTTATCTACCGTTTCGTTCGAATTTTGTTTTTTTTTACAGAAATATATGCCTCTCTACCATTATATTTGATTAGGGAACTAATTGACTTTTCAGAATTTCGATAACTTCATGGTAATTTAAACTATTGACTTTCTTAGGTGCGGCCGAAACGTTTAAGAGTTCATAATTTTCTGGTCCTATACTATTTAACAGAATCGTCTTTGATGCGGTTTGATTACTATCTAACCCTTTCATTACTAAGTAATTATCAAATCGTTCTAAATAATGTGAAAAATCTTGTGATTTATTGAAATTTTCAAAAATGTAAATAACAGATTCAGGTTGTTTTTGAATATGAAGTGTCGATAACAGAACTTTTTAATGAGCCTGTTGGGCAGCCATAATTTTTTCAAATTGTTCCGCAGCCATGATAATGATTACAAGGATAGGTTACCTGGATGAAAATATTCACTGTACTTGAAATTATTAATATGAATTCTTGACTTTAATCCCCGTCGCTAATTTTTCTATGTTGAAAAAGTGTAAATTAATGTATTGAATAATTGAAAAGAAAGAAAAAACACTTATATTTGAACAGAAAATAATTCACAACAAACGTAACACTCTAATTCCAACTTGTGTCTTAACATATGTTTTTTCGATATTTAATAGTTATTAATAATCGATAAACATAACAGGTGACCAGAAAAGCAAGTGAAATGGTACTTTCATTTTACTTTCACTTACTACATATATAGTAAGGGAAAGTATTGCGATCGTGAAAATTTTCGAATTCCAGTTTTCAAAGGAAATACACATTTTAGGGTCTCCTGAGTCCAAATAACCAAGTCCCGCAAAAAGGTCTGTGTGTGTGTGTGTGTGAGTGTGTGTCTGTGTGTGGTAACCCCCGGGCAGAAACGGTAAGTCCTATGAAACTGAAATTTCATACTTAAGACAAATATACGCCCGAGACGTTACAAAACCTTTTTCATCAAAATGAGCTTACCAGAAGAGCCACTTTATACCACGCATTTTGCACCTTTTTTCAATTTTCTCGAAAACGGTTCCGACGATTTTGATTGAACTCGCTATATCGATATAAATTTTAATGGGCTTTAATATCATTTTGGTTTCATTTGGATTAAAATGGTGTGACAGGGCTTAAATGCCGATATTTAAAATTTTCTTTCTCTAAAGTTCCTTTAATGCTGTAGATTTTATAAAAATGGCCGCATTATCTTGTTAGCATTGATAATTAACAGGTAAATATGCAAGTTGAGCGAATTTGATGTACAACTAAAGGAGAAAACAACAAAAATGTTTTTTTAACGAATTTTTTGTTTTAGAAAATTAGAACAGTAATATAGATACTTAATTTATATTATGTAATAAAAATACGCGATGTATAGCAAGATGGTACGCGTAAAAATAAATGCACCCATTGCAGGGTTACTGTAATGAGGAAAACCGTAAGAGTAATATAGATGTATAATATACCGTTGGAAAGCTAAAGATTTAAGAAAAAATATTATCTTATACGCAAGCTTGTAAAAGTTAATAAAGAGTGGTGAAAATCAGATAAAACTAACTTATTATTTTAGATAATGTTATAATAGAATTTTAACAAAACATGTCTATATAAATTCAATTGAATTAATTCTTTAATGGTTTCACTCATTTTTATCTCTGACTGTATTTGATAATTCTTTAATCGATTTTGAAAACGGAGGTAAGTGAAAGTCGTGTGTTGTCCGCACCAGATTTGTTTTTTATTTATTTATGATTTTTATATATAATTATTTGTTCATATCTTTTTGTCTATGTCTGTCTTTTTAGAGGTTTTTTTGTTGATTTTCTCTCTATTATTTTTCTTGTTTGTTAAATTCTATTAAATTTAAACTTAGTAATTCTAATAATTGCTTACATGTAGAAAAGCCCATTCGGCTGGAAACACCATTATATCTTGTTTAACTTGAAGTTTTATGTAACTTTAATTAACTATAAAATACTTATCTTAGGAATGTTTCTTGGATCTGTATTCCCTATATTATAATAAATTATCATATTGGATTATTCATAAAGTGATGTATTACGATGTATAACAGTTTATATGTAGAGTACATCCAGCAGCCTTCGTTGAGACTGCAACTTGTTCATTCCGGACGGTACAGCTTGTACTCCTGGGGTAGCTCATCATCGTCGAAGAGTCGCTCGGCGAAGTAGACCCTCCTCAGCCTGCAGTTGGCGTGGATAGTAAGGCGCATTGTTTCCACGTAGCTCGTGCCGTAGGCCTGCCGTGTGAATTCCGCCAGGTTGAACTGTACCTTTGTTCAAAATAACCATTATTATTATTATAGATATCACTATCTTGTTAATCTATTGTGAGAGGAAAAAAAGAGATTTTTTAATCATATTCCTAAGTGTGCTTGATGAGCTTTTAGAGAACTGGACGAATATGAATGTAGGATGTTCACCAATATTATTATGTATTTTAATTTCTCATTATTCTACATTTACATTCTACATTAGGCCTGATTTCATTGCTGGACATATGGTTATATTTTGTGACAAATATCTTGTGTTCATATTCTTGAACTTATGTACATTATGCTCTTACTTATTACATCTAAAAATTGATGTTTTTAATTCAAAGCAAAAGCAAGAACCACAAACAAATACTTGAAAATTTATTCAATTCATTCATTAGAAATGAAAACTGACCATTGTCCCTCAATTTCATTGCTATTAAAAATTTCAGCTTAACGTTTCTAATCAACATCCATTAATTTTCACATTTATGTGTTTTATGACACAAATACCATTTTTGGATCAGCAGGAATTTTCCTTCCAAAGAATATTGTATAATATATTATTTTAATATTTTCGTTAGTCCCACAGTTGATTAGCTAAGAATTCATTAAAAGCTAACAAATAAACCAACTATCCATGCTGTTAAATGTTTCTCCGAAATCTTGAACAATATTATGCTAGGTTATTGATATTGAAAATGTTAATTGAATGAATCTATTATTATTATTATTTAGACCATGGACAGATGGAACTTTTTTATTCTAGGTTTGGGATTTATTTTAATTGTATTCTTCCTTCTTCAATTACAAATTTTTATTACAGTGAATGATAACCGAAACCAACAGATAACAAATTTTGGTTTATAAATTATTTAAGTTCGGAATCTCATTGTGTTTCATCTATATTCATATAAGTTTAACAATTAGTTTTTTTTTTTTAATATTTAAAAAAAAAGGAAATGAACATATTTTCTTTTAGTTGTGGAGGTAAGTACTTTTTTTCTCTATAATAAACATGTAACAAATAAATTATTGTATATAAACCTTGTCTGCGACCAATTCTTACTAACGCATGCCCAATATTCCGCTATATGTATAAATCAAATTATAAAAAATTGCAAACACTCCAAAATTAATGTTTAAGAATCAATGGAAAATATCCATACAGTAATAAAATTAAAACCATGGATTCAGAATCGGGATCACCTCTCGTCAGAGAATATATTATCAAGCTTAGTAAGCAATTCTTTTTTAATTATTTATTGATATTTACAAATTTATTGTACATTTTAAGTAAATAGGCTAAAAGAAAATTGTGATTAACAGCACCCATAAAAATATTCTAAACTAGAAGGTCTCGAGACCATCTTCTTTTCAGACGCCTCGGAGTATTATCAGGAATTGAATTAGAAGAAAGGATCAAAGTGAGAATGGAGTTTGTCATGACAGGAATGATATCTGGTTCGGTCCAAATCAGCAACCTTTGGAACATTAAGTTCTTTATGGATTAGTTTATCCTTTACAAAGTAAGGAGCATTGAGGATTTTGGATTGTAAGGATTGAATAAGGGAAGAATTGGATGGTGTAGTAGAGCCCCAAAGCTCTACTTCGTAAATCCATGTAGGTCTATGTCCGTGCAGTTTCTTGTCGTTTCAGTCTTGTATGAGGGTTCTAAGTAAGGCGTTTGTCAAGGTGGACTCCTAGATATCGGATCTGTTCAACAGGAACTAGCGGAATGTTATTGAAGGACACTGTAAGGAACAGGATGCCATAGGTTAACGACGAAGGGTAAAGGTAATTTGGTCGGATTTGTTGGAATTTATTTTAATTCTCCTAATTTTGACACCATACTTCAAAAATGTATAATTTAAAGAAAATATCTAATAAGAAATATTGAAAACTATATCAAAAATAGTACAAGACGCCATGTCCATAAAAGAACTAAAAATATATTATTATAAGATACATTTGTAATACTTTTTTTCCACATTGAGGAAGTTTTTTTATTTATTTTTTCAAATCAATTAATAATAAATTTTATCCTAGCTTTATATTTGTTTGTAATTAATGATGAGACCAGTCTACTTTCGGTAAATAATTAAGCATGTAGAGTATATGATTTTATATACTTCAATAAATAACTGGTAAAAATCTATCTGAAAAATAATCTATTTAATAAACCATATTACTACTATTATTAAATATCCCTTTTATTATAAGAGACGTTAATGGAATTCTAATGAAAAGAGTAAAAACGGAAAAGGCTTAGTATTAAGGATACTTCCACCCCATCCCCGAAGATAAGCCGGCTTAACGATTGGGTAGATTTTGTGTTCCTTTCAGATTCCTCTCCCCTTCTATTTAATTTTTTTTCAAGAACGTTAGAGATTCCTATAAATTTTTATAGCTGGTGAAAGTAAAATAAATATTATTAATTTAATTAATATTTAAAGCTTTCTGTTTTGTCCGGCAGTGTAGTTTGCTTGTATGATTTTTATTTATTTCCCAACTTGTATTTATCTCTAGTACAGGTTGTTGTTTTGATTTGTTTGTTGTTGTTGTTGTTTTTTTGTTTTTATTAATTGTTTTTTTTTTTTGCATATATTTGAATTTATTTATTTCCGATTTTATGTAATTTGCCATTATCATTATTTTCTGTATATATTGTATGAATGTGTATCATATCAATATTACTACTGTTCATTATGTAGAGCAAATTTTAATATATCTCTTCTTCTTCTTCTTTTGTTTCTCCCTGTAGTGCCGTATCAGCGTAGGGGAGCGTTCAGCCACCGGCTCCAATCCTCTCTATTCTCAGCTAGGTTCCTGGCCGGGCGGAGATCTTTCCCTCTTCCTCTGCAAAGCCTGTTGATGTACTCCAGGTAGGACATCCTTGGTCGCCCCCGTGGCCTTCTCCCATCTGGCACGTAGTCCATGGTTTTTAGAGGATCTCTGTGATCCTCCATTCTAATAACGTGGCCGAACCACTTGAGCTGGCGGGTTTTCAGAATTTCCTTTAACAGCGCAATCTCCAGTTCCTGGCGTATCCGCTCATTCCTTACACGATCTCTTCTCGTCTTTCCCACTATTCTTCGCAGGAACTTCATTTCAGCAGCTGTGACTCTGCTCTCTTGCCGGTCCGTCAATATCCAGTAATATATCTCAATAAAAAAAAAAAAAAAAAAAAAAAATCTGTGTTTTCGATGTTATTTTTCCTAAAAATAAAAAAGTTAAAGCTAATCCTTAATGCACCTTATTTTTTCTTAGTCCATAACATTTATACTACCTGATTCCATCCAGGGTTCAAACCAATGGGCATGTTACAACAAAAAGGCCCAATTCTAGATTTGCTTTGGTAGTTTGATACTCGGAATCGCCGTTTCATGTCTCTGTCATCAACTATCTACAAATAATTAATCTTTGAATATATATTAAAACTACTTACGTAAAAACTTGTTAAATTACAATATTTAGTATTTAGTTGAATTATGTATCAAACGATTTTAGGCCATGTCTCATTCTCTTGGTTCGATTAAATAATGCATACATAAGGTAGGGAAGAGGAATTAATGCATACAAATTTACATTTTTTAAACATCCTATACTTCTATTTTTACTTTCACTTATCTCTATTTGAAATATACTGTAAGGGAAAGTATTCGAGTTCTCGATGGAAATATATGTATACTCGTAAGCGTACCCTGAGCCCAAACACCCAAGTTTCGAAAAAAGTTCTGCGTGTGTGTGATAAATCCAGCACCAAACTGAAAAGTCGTGTGAAACTGAAATTTCATATATTAGAGAAATATGCGCCCGAGATCTTACAGCAACTTTATCATCAAAATATACTATAACTTTTTATCTTTTCCTCTGAAACAGGCCGATTTTGATCAATTTTTTCTCTTCATTGATGGAAAATTAAATGAATTTTGATCTCATGTATGTTTAATTCTTCTTTTAATAGTGAACCTGGGCTTAAATGCGAAATTATCAAAATTTCTTCCTCTATAGTACCTTATATTCATATTCATGAACATATTTTTAAGATTTGTCCTCAGTACTCCGAAGAGGTCTCATGTGACCCATTTTTACGGTGAGTTAAAGTGGCTCCTCCCCCAATCCGCAGACAATATTTCCTAGGATCATACCTTTACCAAATCATTAACACCACAACACCCTCCATACATCCACAGTCTCCTACAATTTAAATCCTCAGTCCACTCACTTGGAACAAGATCGCGCCATTCCGACCTTTATTTGTCTATCCATAGGACTAAAACATTTCGTTCCTTCCTTGTCCGCTCCTCTAATTTCTGGAATTCTCTACCTACTCATATCCGCCATGCTGCTTCCCTCTCCTCATTCAAATCCCAACCTTTCCAATACACTTTATTATCCCAAAAAGACGCTCAGAAACTGTAACATTTTTATTTCTGACATCACACTTTGAATAAAGAATAATTTTGTTCATTGTCTATATTTAAATGCTGTTATCTACTAATTAATTTTTGATTCCGTTCAACAAAATACCTTCTAAGAATTGTTTTTATTTTAATTTTATCATTGTATTTATTTTTTTGGATATATGTGTGTATATGCGTTTATGATATGCACACATATATTAACCCATAATTGTAATTATTTATTGATTATGTTCTTCTGTCTGTTGGCCAGACATGTATATTTCCATATACTGTACAAACCTGTTATTCTTAGGGGACCTAGTCCCAGAATAAATTTTTTTGTCTATTCTACTCTATTTCTATTCTATTCTATATTTTGTTTAATAGAAATAATTAACTACTGCTGCTTGCTGTTATCACTGACTAAAAATGGGTGAATATGAGATATGCAAAAATTTGGTTACCAACCGAACGAGAAAACTGGGGAAATACTTTTCAAGGTTATTTGTTTTTTATTCCGCAAAATATTGTAGTAGTAGTTTGTAAAATAAGTTCCTAGCGTTTTTTAGTCGTGGTTTCAATAAATACTTCAGATTCTAGTAAATATTTTAAATCAACTATAGGGGTACTCACTACGTTTGCTATAGCATGCTATTTGTGCTATTGTGGTAAACCCATCAATTTTATACAGGAAATAACTGTAGAAACTCGACGGGTTTAGCAAAATAACACAAATAGCATGCTAAAGCAAACGTAGTGAGTACCCCTTATATATGACCCATTTTGATCTATTACATGTTGGCATCTTTCAGGTAATTTTTTGAATTTGGCCATCATCAACAGTTTAAGGGCGACTCGAGCACGTCCAATCAAAATTTTCGTTTTCGAACTGAGCAAACCACTTACGGACTTTGCTTTCCTAAGCCATCATTGCCATACATACTGAAATTTTTTTTAAACGTCTGTTCTGCGGATTTTCCATTTCGGAAATAAAAAATCATCAAATGATAAAAATGATTTTTTTTTCTCTTCCATTTTGAGCAAGCAAAATACCATTTAAAGATAAGGAATTTCAATTGAAACTTATGCATAAAAGCACCTTAGTTAATATTTTTTTAGAAGTGTAAACATTTTTGACCGAGTACTCTCAATTTTACAAATACAGAGATGATTAAATTGAAATATTGCAAAACGCTATGAAATAACTTAACAACTTAATAGAATTGTAATATAAATGTATAATATACCATTGGAAAGCTAACATACAAACTTAAAGAATGTAATGCTGTGACAAAAAGGGCGTAAATTTAAGTAATTATTTTATATAATAATTTATATTGTTATATTATTTAATCTAACCTTAATGTTTCCATAGAAACAATACAATTCTTATTTCAATTTCAAGTATATTAAAAGTTTCTTTCAAAATGCGATGTATGTGAAAGTCGTGTTGAACTTTAAAACTAATTTAACAATGTAAATTTTTAAGTATTAATAATCGTACCTAGAGGATGAGGCATAGAGATGGCACCAAATCGGAAAAATCGAAAACAATGTTAAAGTATTGAGTATTAATGATATTATAAAACTCAAACGAGAAATTATTCCATTGTATGGAACTCTTCATTTTGTAAATAAAGTTAATATTTAGTAAACAAATAATTAAATCTCTGTGTCATTATGATCAATTACTATATCAGCATTAGTAGTGACCACAGAATACAAACATATTTCATTTTATCAGTTATTATATAATTTATACATTAAACTACATACCATTATTTCAAACGAAAAATATTTGGCGAGGTTTTTCAATATCATTACAACAAAAGGTAGTTTGATTCCGAGAGAATCGTTGGGATCCGGAGGTGAAGTTATGTAGGTATTCACAATATTGACGCTGATTATTTCCAAAACAAGGGATCTGATGTGTTCGTCTGTGATACGTCTCAAAAATCCAGTTTTTATCTTTCAAAAAAAAAAATAATAATAATAAATCAGCATTTTATGATTTAAATAATTATTAATCCATATTAATTGTTTAATTATAAATTTAATAATAAGGAACGTCAAGGAGGGAAGAAGTTGTTCTCAGACAAGACTATATAAGTAATTCTAAAATGGAACACTACTAGTTTTCACATGGATGGCTGACCTCTTAAGACTTCTGGAAGCGGTAACTTTGCTAAAAATGCCCTAATAACCAACATTAGCTAATGGAGTGCACCCATTTAGAACAATTAAGGAAACAAGTTAAAAAGTTTTAAACTAAAGAATTTCAGGATGAAGAAAAACAAGTATCTAAACTGATGAGGTTCATAAAGAATAGGTAATAGCATTCAGGTTGAGTTACATCATTCCATATCAATTATTCTGGTTATGCGCAATTAGCTATAATGCTATATTTGTATTCATGATAAAAAAATTATAATTAACTACTATACCGAGTGGAAAAGGATGCACAGGCAAACAAAGAGTTTAATTTCTCCCAAATAAATATTTACCAAGGAAACCAAAAGTAATTTTAAATAATGTTACGTATACTAAATACCTATTAATACCAATTTATACGCGTGTGTTGCAGTAAAAACAATTTATATTTATTTACAAAACAAAAAAATATATAAAGCATACTAAGCACGAGTGAAACGGTGCCAAATATAAAAACAATAACTTAATATTTGTTGTTATTTTAATGTTATTATTTCCTAAATTTAGGATATCCATAAGTAGTTTTAATCATGGCTAAAAATATCGTGTGTCGTTACGATGGACCGTTTTAAACAGTAGAGATATTTAAAAAAATAAAACTGTTTGATTGATTTATGTTTTATCGTGATAAAAATATTTGTTTGCTTAACTCTCTTTTTCTTAACAAAATCCCGAGAGGTTACATTAGTTTTTTTTCATTTCTCCATTCAAACGAAGATCATGAAGGTTTTAGTGGAATTGATAATAATACATTTTTCCTGATTTTTTTTCTTTACTAAAAACGAGTATTTTTTTTCATAATTAGTAATTTTTCAAAAATCACGATTAAAGAAACAATCCCTTATCAATATTTGCCGTTCACAATTATCTCTTGAATTTTTGTTTTAGAATATACTTGACAATGTCAGCCATAACGTCAGTTTACTAATCATGTTACTGAGAAATTTCAAAAAGGATATTCACTCTGAAATTGTTATGATTTTATGTGTAAAACAAGAATATATTAAAAAAAAAAATTGTAATCTTTTGTTGTTATATAATTGTATAATCTCTCTATATAAAATGATATCGCGGTTTTAGTTTCCGCGAACTCCTTCTAAATGACAAGACGGATTTTGATACGGTTTTCACCATAATTTAGGGCATTCTTTCCTGAAGAATACATTGCAATTTAGCTTTCATTTAAATAGGAAAAATAAATTTTCTGTATCCAAGTCATAAACATATTATTCCTGAAATATAATACTAACATAGGCGTATTGGCAGAAAATTTAATATGCAATGAAAGAAATAGTACGAGTTAATATAATTTTTTTTCGAAGAATTAAATAGTTATAAACCTAATAGGACAGAAACATTTATTATTATTATTATTTTTAATACATAGAAACCAATAAACTTTTCATTATATGGGAAAATTAAATTTTCCGTTATCTATGTTCCACATTAAAATAACAAAAAAATAAACTTTACCAATTTTTATCTATGTTTTTAATTTTTGCCGATGATGAAATATAATAATGAATAGAAATAATAAAATAAGCATATTTTCTTGATGATTCCACATTTCGTTGCGAGAAACTAAAAATCCCAAAGCGATAAACACTAAAACGGCAAGACAGAGCTTTTTTAAACATATATGACACCTAATTTAAATTGCATCCGTGCGAAGTAGGGTCGGGTCCGCTAGGTTGTTTTATATGATGTTTCAAAATAAAAATTAATTTAAGCAATATTGTCATTTTAGTTTGGTATTTTTATGAATTTTTTTGTTTTATTTTATTTTATTGATATTTACAACTGTACTTATAATAAATATTGTACAATTAGTAAATTACAATTATGGACTTGAAAATGTCTTGTGAAGAACTGACCAGTGGTAGCACTTCAATGTCAGTTTAATTTAGTAGGTCTCGTGGCCATCGTTTTTTTCAACCTCTTCGGTGGGTGTAAGATTTCAACTTCCTTAACAACACTTTACTTAAATGCAATATTTCAACTTTATTAACAACACTTTATTAAACATGTTACAATTTAACCATGATCTCTAAAAACATACCACACTCTATAACCTCCTCTCATATGTTCCTCTCCACCAAATATCTATTACCAAAAGGTATATACACTACACCCCTCTCATACCAATGAAAAGTTATTAATTATTCTAAACTCAAATCAAAGTCTTTTAAATAAGCCGGAAGTGCCCGCTTTCTGCCGCTGACCCTGGGTTGGTTTTCAACAGCAGTAGTGTTCAATATTTTCGTCTGATTCCTGAGTAATTTGTCGAAACATATAACGCTCATAAGTGTAATTAACCTTTGGGATAAAATATTTATCCAAAGCAGAAACAGCCTTTGAGTAAAGAAGGTTATTTTTCTCATCTCCCTCTTGCTCTTGCGAATCAGGTAGGGAAAAATAAATATCCTGTAGCTCAAAACCCCCCGTTGCTAACAATAAAGCTTTCTTACGCCTATCACAGGTTATATTTTTGGCTTGCAGATATAGTTCAAAACCCCTTTTCCAACGTTTCCAATCATTTCCATCTTGTGAAATATTAAAAGTTGGTAGTGGTAAGTTTTCCATAGTTATCCTCGTCGCCAATGTAAGATTTCAACTTCCTTAACAACACTTTACTTAAATGCAATATTTCAACTTTATTAACAACACTTTATTAAACATGTTACAATTTAACCATGATCTCTAAAAACATACCACACTCTATAACCTCCTCTCATATGTTCCTCTCCACCAAATATCTATTACCAAAAGGTATATACACTACAGTGGGTATTCAGGAATAGATGGGAATGATAAGTTGCGTACTATAAGATTCGTTAGGGTGGGGAGTTTGGAATCGAAAGAGGCATATCTGTTTTGGGATAGTTCGGCGACCAATGGGATATTTAGGTCATTATGGATGATTTTATTGTTAACATGTTATTTTTAAAATGATCTAACAAAGCGTCTATCAACTTCAGACAAATAAGTTCAGCGAAAGGATGGAGGGAGTGTTTTTTCAAACAATATTTGCATCAAAATCTGTAAAATTCCAGAAACACATATTTTAAAGTAAATTTGGTGTTCATAACATAAAAAAAAAAAAATATGTACTGCGTTTGACTAGGTGGTTTAATTAAAAAATTCTCGGATAGAAAGCTTCAATAGTTATTATTTTAAACATAATGAAATTTGTTGAAAATTTCTTATGAGATTATTTATTAATTTCAATTCTGGAATGTCGATTTATGAATTTGTATTTGGAACCCAATATTACGTTTCATTCAACTAATTTATTAATAGTAAAACTTTTTTTAAACTTGGGACAAAATATAATAAAATTTATGAATATTTTCTTTAACAATAATTTATTTATCAATAATCACACGTCAATTGATTATACATGTACACGTGGCTTACTCACATATTGCCTCCATTCCGCTAAAGGCCTGCTTCCACAGCTGTAGAACACGGTTACGAGTCCCTTCTGAAATACATTCCTGTACATTTCTCTTCAACGCAGCTCTTAATTGTAGGTTATTTCTTAAACATATTTGAAACAATTAACTGTGACTATCTCACATGTTGTCAATAACTATTTAATAAAATTGTATTTCGGCATATTATCGATTTTCGATGATCGTGGCTGAGTTTATTTTTCAAAGTGCTACTAAGGGCTGTAAACAGGTAGTCGTTAAAATGATTTAAGATGCATTAAGTCCGCTCATAACAGGTTCTGTCGAAGCAATTTCCTACAGAGATTATTTGATACCCTTTCATATTGCAAATAGACATTATTTTGTATGTAATTAGTAACTCTGAAAAGAAAATTAGGTTAATTGAAGATCATGTGTTATGAAGCAGATTTGTTAATGTGCCAACACATAGTGAGTTTTGTTTTTTTGCTCCCGTGAAAATGACAATCATTTCTAACAACTTCTTCGTATATATTTTCATAGAGTAAAAACAAGTAATTTTAATTTCATTACAGGTCATCAAATCTTAAAAAATGTAAATGATCCCAACACTAGGATTTTTTTTTACTGCATTGAAAACTCAAATTCGTTTGGACTTTTAGAAATATCCGCTTTATAGAAATAGAAATAGAAATAGAAATTTTTTTTATTATTCTGGGACAGGGTCCCTTAAGAACAATTGATATGTACAATTAAGATATACGATGTGTCTGGCCAAAAGCCCAAAGGATTATAATTAATTTTTATTTACAATGGTATCAGAAAAGAAAAAAAAAAAAGTGGATTAAAGTATATAAAAGAGTAAATAAAATAAAAGAGTAATATACACAACATCTTATAGATTAAAGTGTTGAATAAAATAAAACATTGAAACTGGTTCATAATAACATATTCATTAACTGAGTTTAATATAAACAATAAATAATAAATTTTCTGTATGAATTGAAATTTGATTTGAAATATCAGGCTTGTAGTTCAGCGTCTGTTTGGGATGACAGTAGGTACTGGAACAACTGAGACTTGAATGATGGTAGGGATGAAGCATGGCGGATATGAGTAGGTAAGGAATTCCAGAGAGTAGTAGAGCGGACAAGAAAGGAGTGATCGAAAGTTTTTGTTCTATGGATAGGAATATAAAGGTCGGAATGGCGTGATCTTGTTTCAAGGGAGTGGATTGACGATTTAAATTGCAGAAGACTGTGGATATAGGGAGGTAGCTGGGAGTGGGTGGTTTGGTAAAGGTATGATCCTAGGAAATATTGTCTGCGTATAGAGGGAAGGAGCCACTTTAACTCGCTGTATAAATGGGTCACATGAGACCTCTTCGGTGTGCCGAGGACAAATCTTAAAAATATGTTCATAATTCGCTTAAGCCTGTCCTCGAGCGCAATCGAGAGTCCACCATATACTCCGCAGCAGTAGTCAAAGTGGGGGATTATAGTTTAGGAGCCAAATGCATGGTTGACTAACTCATCGAACAAACATCTAGAAATATTTTTAATAATTTGTTTCTACCTACCTATTACGAAAATGCATTTCTCGCGGTGCTAAAACTCTTACTAAGCAGCTAATTAATACGATGAAGTGACCAATTACATCCGATTTCCTTGCCCTTCGAACATACGATTAGTTTTTTTTTTAACTAGTCAGTTATGTATCGGAAATGACGAAAATACATTTCTTGCGGTTTAGAAACTCTTACTAATGACCACCAGAAGAGCAAACGTCCAGCGAAACCAGGCGGAGGCTGGCGGCCCACACGTTAAGATGGCCCTTGTTGTGACTATTTCAGTGCAAATTGACTTAAAATAAGACTAGATTGAGTTATGATGATTCTTCTTCTTCTTCTTTTAATAGTTCTACAACCCACAAAGGGTCTTGGCTTCCTCTAACAGCAACCGCCATGCATCTCTGTTCTGTGCCGCTGCCATCCAGTTTCGGACCTTCAAATATTTATTAACGTCTTGGGCCACACAATCCGCTCATCGCAGTTTCGGTCCACCAACTCTTCGACGACTATACAAAGGCTCAGTCATATTCCTCTTTATAGGTAGATCGTCAGACATTCTAGCCAGATGCCCTGCCCACCTGAGTCTTCCAAGCTTGATAATGGAAGAGATTTCTGGCTCTTGGTACATGTCGTACAGTTCCCGATTACTTCTCCTCCTCCATTCATTGTTCTCGTATATCCCGCCGTAAATTCGACGTAATACTTTTCTTTCAAATGTAAAAAAGAGTTGATCATCAGCCCTGGTTGTGGTCCATGTCTCCGAGCCATAACATAATACAGGACGGATGAGAGTTCTGTATATGATAACTTTAGTTCTCCTGCTTATCAAATTGCTTGTGAGATGCATCCGGAGTCCAAAATAGCAGCGGTTAGCAGCTAATATTCTTCTCCTAATCTCCACGGCAGCATCGTTGTTGTATGTTACCATTGATCCCAGGTAAACGAACTCAGAGACCTGCTCAAATATGTAGGGTCCAAAAGAAACATTGGTGCCTTTTGATCTCGGAGCTTGATCCGATACCATATAGTTGGTCTTGGCCTCATTGACAGTAAGCCCTATCTTTTTCGCAGCAGCTTCCAGAGCAAGGAATACCTCAACTACTGCTTGCCTGGATCTTCCTATTATATCAATATCATCTGCGTATGCTAACAGCTGCACTGATTTGATCCATACCGTACCTAAAGTCTGAACCTGCGAGTCCCTTATTGCTTTCTCTAACGCCATACTGAAGAGCAGGCATGCCAGGGCATCCCCTTGTCTTATTCCTCTTCTGGATGGAAATTCTATTGATCTTCGACCTTTTACTTGGACCACACATTCAATATTTTCCATTGTAAGCCTTATGAGCTTTGGTGGAACAGTCAGGTCGTACAGTGCTTTGTAAAGCACTTTTCGATGAATACAGTCGTATGCTGACTTGAAGTCAATAAAAAGATGATGGTCACATTGTACTCCCTTCCTCTCTCCAGAATAGTGCGGAGGCTAAAAATCTGGTCCGTGGTAGATCTGCCTGGCCGGAACCCACACTCGTAATGACCAGTTTCTTGTTAAACAATCGGAAGTAGCCGGCAAAATAAGATGTTTGAAAGTACCAACTTATACAAACTTTTTAAAAATATGACATAATATATATTAAATTTGCAAAAAAACCGAACAATAAATTAGCTCTTATCCACACTAATAAAAAAGACAAACTCAAAAGAACTAATGTCATCTACAAAATAAAGTGTTCGGATTGCAATATAATGGACAATAAAACCTTAATTTACATTGGACAAACTAAACAAAATTTAAATAGCAGAATCACTCAACATATTAGTAATTGCAAATCCACCATCAAAAAATATAATAAAGCCACTGGCTTATCAACTCACAGCACAGAACTTAAGCACCAATTCGAATTCAACAACACGGAAATTTTAGCAATAGAAAATAATAGTAAAAAATGAAGAATATTAGAGGCCATACACATCATGAAAAACATTAAGCAAGTATGTAAATTTCAACAGGATACTCAAACATTATGTAATGCATGCACCAATATCATCCACAAACTAAATATATAATAATAGGATGTTTATAAATGATACCTTTCATTCGTCATGTTGGTAAGCAGATAGTTTCTTTTCTTTTTTTTAATTTGATTTAATTTTTGTATTTATTAAATGATTAGCCATTTTTTATTGTAACGCCCTTCTCCTCCCCCCCCCCTTCATGGACATCTGATTTAGACATGAGGCTTGAGGCTTTGGCTTAGAAGCATCTACTCACATTAGGTAATGGTGCATTTTTAAAATTAATCAGTTATTGTTTTCATAATTATTAATTAAATTTTAATTAGATTTGTGTATAGTTGAACATGATACATCGACTGATTCTGTTTATATACAGTTTTTCCAGAGGAATGATTTTCATTGTTCATGTTTTGTCATGTTTAGTTGTAATTTTTAAAATAATTTTAAATTGTTTTGATAGAATTTCAAGAATTTTAACGTTAATCTCATAGATTATTAATAATTTTAACTGTATGTATATGCATGTATGTATATATGTATATATATATATATATATATATATATTATATATATATATATATATTATTTTGTTTTATTTATTTTTTTATCATGCATTTTAACAGGGTTCTATAATTTCATGACAAATTGTAAGATGATTATTTGTGGATTTGACAATATTTTGTACTTTTAGATCAAATTAGTTCCATTACACCTGAAGATGGCATTATAGCCGAAACGTAGTGCTTTTATTTTCAATAAAAGAGTGGTGAAGTAGAAATCAGTCTCCAATTTTATTTATAGAAATTGACCTTCACCTAAAAGAAAATACACCTTATTTGAAAGTACTTTAAATGCACACGGAAGCAGATATAGAGATATTCCTCTATAGCTTGTGCATCTAAACATGTGTCCCTTCTTGTGTATGGGGCAGATCACCGTTTTTCTCCATTCGCTAGGTAACATTTCGTCATTCCAAATGGTAAGTACTACATTGTGTATATGCTTGATCAGCTCCATTGATTCCTGCTTAGTCAGTTCTGCGGGGAGTAAGTCAATGCCGGGAGCTTTATGATTCTTTAGGCGGCTAATTGCCTCAACTACTTCCTTCTCTTCTAGTGGTTCCAATTCGCCTTCATAGACGTCACGTTCTGATGATTATATTGTCTAATTTAATTGTGAGATTATACGATTTTGTTAATTTATATCATACTTTAATTTTGTTTTTAATGTAAAATATCTAGGGGTTTTGTGATTTCGTCTGCTATGAGTAAAGAAATAGATAACATTCCAATATGAAAATATTTGGGTCAATAATAAAACATTAAATTGTCAAAAGAAAACCTGACAAAAAAAAAATGTGTTCAAAACTGAACGATAAAGCTGATTGAGGACTCCAGTCTTGAAATTGAGATGATGGCAATTTTGTAGTGAAACATATTTAACTTAAATAAGCAATACCTGTTTCGCACGGATTCAATGGATTTCGATTCAATGGACTTTAAAATATTTTTTTCTGAATTAAAACTCCTTTAATATATATTTTATTTAAGTAAGTGTAAGTAATAAACCTCCAACAGATTCTACCATGTTGAATTCAAGGACTCACCTTAGGATAATAATTTTTATTGACATAATGAAAATATTATTAGTGACTTTTTTTTTCGATAAATAGGAATTTGAAAATATTTCACTGCACCATCTTCTAAGACACTCTCCAAGATTTTTCCAAAGTTTCATTTCGAAATATCAATTAAAATTCTCTAGAAGAAAAATAATTATTAATAATCAAAATGAATTAAACGGAAATGATAAGAAACATTCAGTATTACCTATTACAATACACTCCTTTTCTTATAAGACGGCCAAAACCTGATTATTCCGTTTCTTGGTCACTGATTGAAATCTTTATTGGTTTTTATCTGTGGTTCGATTATGGCACCAGCAAGCTGGCACGTTGCCAGGCAGGGCTTGATGTACTTAATATATAACGCTTAATATTGACCCTCATCTCGAGAAATGATTTTTTTATATACAGTAGCTCACAGTGAAAATGATACACCATACAAATTTCACAAAATGTTCATTTATTATGTACAATAATATATTTTTTTGAAAAAGGTTCTCCCTAAAATATTACACATTTTATCTAGAAAAAAATAAATATCTCTCTTGAACAATAATTAATAATGCCTGAGCATAAAAATAACAAAATGAAATTCCAGACCTCACAGTGAAAATGATATACTTTAATAAAATTCAATTTAAAAGTAATTTTATATAACTTTAATATCTTGCTGGAAGTTCTTTGTTATTAATTACTTCTCTTAAGCGGTTTGGAATGGATTCCACGTGTTTTTGGGTAAAATCTTTGCTAATTTTCTCTCATTCTTCCAAGAGTGCCTTTTTTAGATTTTCTTTGTTTGTAATATTATGTTTTCGAATTTCTGTCTGTGATTTTGCCCACAAATGTTCAATGACATTTAAATCTGGTGACTGCGCAGGTGTCTTTATAAGTTTTGGACAGTTAAATGTAAGCCATTCTTTCACTATCAACGAAGAATGCTTGGGGTCATTATCTTGGTAAAAAGTAAAAATATCTTTTAATCCAAGTTTTTCAGCACTTACCTTCAGATTTTACCTTAATATGTCCATATATCAATGTTTATCCATTATACCTTCTATGAAATGAAGATTTCCCACACCAGAAGCTGCCATGCACCCCCACACCATCACACTCCCACTCCATGTTTCACAGTCGGTAAGAGGTTTTGCTTGGAAAATGCTTCCCCTGGTTTTCTCCAAACGTATCCACGTCCATCTGACCCAAAAATGTTAAATTTGCTTTCATCAGCAAAAATAAACTTTTCCAAAAGTCACAATCTTTGGAAATGTGCTCATTTGCAAATTTTAGCCGGTCTTTTTAATATTTTTTACTAATGAACGGGTTTTTCCTAGCAACTCTACCATGAAAATTGTGTTTCCTTAGGACGCGAAGCACAGTTTCCGCACTAACAACCTTCTTTAAATAATATTCCACTTAAATTGCAATTTTTGGTGCACTCATTCTTGGTTTTTTTTTCATATCTCAGAATCCACCTTTCGTCAGCATCGGAAAGTATCTTTTTGGGGCTTTTGCTCTTCTTATTAAAAAGCCTATTTTCCCTTTTATATGTTTCTACAATGTGTTGTACTGTTGCATGACTTTTCTGAAAAAGTTCGCCAATTTCTTGATACGATTTTCCTCTGTTGAACTGTTGTATAATGAGTTCTCTTTCTCTTACCGTTGTTTGCCGACCCCTTATAATAAAACAAAAAAAAATCACAAAATAATATAATAAAATTGTCTTCGAGACTGACAGCGCAGAAGACACTGAAAGCCTGGATAGAACTAAAACAGATTAAAAACAATGAGTGGTGTAAACAATGGCAACATGAGTGATGTATCATTTTCACTGTGAGATAGGTGAAAGGATTGTAACCCTCTCATGTAGCTTTATTTAATCTATTGCTAATGTTAGAGAGCTAGGCAAGTTAATCTGTAATCAAGAATGTATTCTCATTCCACATACACTTATAGGTCATATAAAAATAAGCGCACTAAGTTATTTTTGACATATTTATAGAAATATAGAAGGTGTATCCTTTTCACTGTGAGCTACTGTACATACTCTTTTAAAAGACGCATTGAATCATGCACCGAGAGCACAATCTAACGGTATTAATGGATGCAATTTCCTGGTTTGTGAGACCTTCATATACCTTGGAATGTACGTCATTGAGAAAAATGAGCTCCGCAAAAAGATGGAAGAATAGCAAAAGGTAATCACTGCTATCTTGTGTTTTTTATGGGCTCTTCTCCGTTTAATCCCGCCGGCCGGAAAATATTAGAGAAGTTAGTACGTATAAAATATTTAAGGAAAAAGATGGATATGTCCTAAAGAAAAAAGTCAATTTGTTTATTAGTTGCATTATTAATAACATTCAGTAGCTTATAAAACGGACACAGATGCGGTTTAGCGTTATTCCAGAAGACCTTTGTCATATGGTATCTTCAAATCAGCCAGAGAGTCATAGGATGCATAAATCCTACGTAGTCTGCATGATCCATGCACTTCAACTCTTATTATTTCTACGAAGTCCGTTCTATAGAAATCGTTCAATTTTTTCTTTAGGTCTACCTGACAAAAAAAAACACATTATCATTAGTGCTATCCTATTATATTATAAATAATTAATTTGGTTTCATAATCTATAGTAATAACAATAGTTAAGTAGATTGAGATCCAAAACAATATTTAACATCATGAGAAAATCTGAGAGGTACTTTACCCCAAAGTTGTCAACTTTTGTATACCACACTTTCAAAAATGTTTATAGCTACTCTTTTGAGTCATTAATGTTATGTAAGAAAAAAAAAACGTATTGATAAGATAAAAAAATACCATAATTTGTACTCGTAATCAAATGCTTTACACATTTTTGTCGAGATGTGATACCACGTTCGTGGGTTCATTAAAATTTCTTAATTTTGGTGCATTTGGTAACATTTTTGGGTCTCACAAAAAAACGCTTTCATTAGGACATGGACGTTTTTAGTCTGAAAGTCAAGCTTAATGTCACAAAGATTGTCTTTGCCTGATCCAACAAATAAGATTATATATTGGAGGAATTGATTGAGGGTGCAGTCATCAAGAAAATCACACTAATAAAGTAACTTATTTTATTGTGTGCCGACGTTTCGGCATACTGTATGGGTCTTTTTTAGCGTTGACCCCTACTTTTGAGTATTTTCATATCTCAATGGGATCATAATATATTCTCATATATTCACATTTGAAATACTCCATTGTATATACTCAACGGTCAGCAATAAATCCATCATTAGTAGGCTTACAAAAATTTTTTAAAGGTAATAATTCTTGGATTTCATTTGGAAATTCTTATATATATATATATTTTTTTTTTTTTTTTTTTTTTTTTTTTTTTTTTTTTTTTTTTTTTTTTTTTTTTTTTTTTTTTTTTTTTTTTTTTTTTTTTTTTTGTGTCTGCATTATATGTTGTACTAAATAATATAGTGCTCATTCTGAAAGCTCCAAAACGTTACTAATAAAAGTTTTAAATTAAGCCTTACTTTTTTTAAGTTATTCCTTTAATAATATCAACCAAAATAATAGGAGGGATAAAGCTTGAATATTATTTGATAGGTATATTGGTGGAAATTATAAAGAAATAGAAACAAAAATTCCATATATTCCATTCCATATATTTGTGTATGATATTAGGATTAAAATTCCACATTTTAATTCTGTATCATAAAGATAACCCTGCCAATTAATGCAGTGAATACTTAAATGTTATCGATTTGCCTCTTGCTGTTACATGTTATTGCAATTCTGCGTTTAAAAGAATTAAAGTTTATTTTTATTCATGCTGTATATACTAACCTCTAAACAATTCCAATCGTCCCTGATGACCATGGGAAGAATTGTGAAAATTGAAGTAACTTTGCACCTCAGGCAACCGCTGTCAAACCTGAACAGCCGCTTCTTTTGTGTGCTATCGAGTACCTGAAGAAGTTACTATCAATATTTGGATTTTTTTTAGATTATTATTGATTCAATGATAACAAGAAAAAATGAAATCCAGGAAGAAATAAAGTCCCGGTTAAAGGTGGGAAATGCGTGTTATTATTCGGTTGCTAAATTGCTTAGCTCGCGGCTTCTATCTAAAAACTTAAAGGTTAGAACTTATAAAACTATTATTCTTCCAACGGTTCTTTACGGATGCGAAACGTGGCCGCTTACTTTGAAGGATGAACAACGGCTTAAGGTTTTCGAGAATAAGGTACTGCGTAAAATATTTGGTCCGAAGAGAGATGAGGCCACTGGGGAGTTTAGAAGGTTGCACAACGCGGAATTGCGGAGTTTGTACCCTGTGAATATAATTGAGTTGATAGCATCGCGGAGACTCAAATGGGCGCGTAAAGTTGTTGGGCTTAGTGAGGAACGGATTCCGAGAAAGTTGGTATTCGCTGAACCGACTGGTAGGCGTCCGAAAGGTAGGCCGAAGGAGGATTGCATTAAGGCTGATCTCGGGAACTTGGGCTTGACCGGTGAACATTGGACGAGTCTGTGCAGGCGAAGTTTAGTGGTATCGGCATCGAACCTTCGGGTTCGGTAAGCCTATTATTATTATTATTATTATTGATTCAGTAAACAAAAAAAATAAGTCACTGAAATGAAAAATTATTCTTTTTCTGGACATTTCTTCTCCTAAGAATAATATACAGTGAACAGAGGAAGTCCAATTTGTCTTCATCTGATATATAATTATTTAGTCAAGTAAATTATATAAAGTTAATATGAATAAAACATACAAAAAAATAAATAAAAACATCAAATGAGTCTAGTTAAAGTCGGTCTAGTTAAATACTATCAAAGTCTAGATTTATCACATGTGTGCGGAAGATTGATTTTTGAGGAGGTGATTAAATAACTGGCGTTTGAATGTGGTTATGGATGACGCTTTTAGAAATGACACTTTTTTTTCAATTTGTAATTTGATAATTTTTAATTTGAAAATATATATTTGTACATGAAATATAAATGAATTGTTCCTTTTGAAAAGAGGTTGACTCTTTTTTAATAATTATCAAGTTGCCTCTTGCACAAAATTTAAAAAAACTTTCTTAAGATTGTGAAATTATCGCTCCTCTGAAAAACATAGAAATTATTTAATTTTGAATGTACCGAATATATTAGTGCAAACTATTTTTTGTGAAACCAAAGTTTTGTTCCACGCGGTGGGCTTCATAAGAGCTAGGAAGCAATTTGAAAGCTAGGAAGTAGTGATGGGCAAATACACAAAAAATTTGAGTACTGATTACTGTAATCAAATGACGCTCGCTGCTGATTACAAAATCTACTCAGCTTTCCTCCTGATTACTTTCTATTTTCCTCTGTAATAAAAATTTTCGTACTTTTGACTTCTTGATTACTTTTTTGTATGACGTGGCCAGAATAGAGTATATTACATACATCTATTAAGTTAATTTATATTAATAATTTCTTTAAGCCATCTTTTTTTTTAAATATTTTTCATTTTAGGCTAGATGGCTACGTCCCCAAAGGTTCATTACCGATTATACTATTAATTTTAATCGCGCTCGCTCAAGAATAGGTTTATTTTAACTTTTTCGTATTTATTCGATACCAGGCTAGGTGGCTGCGTCCCCAAAGGTTCGTTACCGATTATACTATTATTTTTAATCGCGCTCGCTCAAGAATAGATTTATTTTAACTTTTTCGTATTTATTCGATATCAGGCTAGGTGGCTGCGTCCCCAATGGTTCGTTACCGATTATACTATTAATTTTGATCGCGCTCGCTCAAGAATGGGTTTATTTTAACTTTTTCGTATTTATTAAATACCAGGCTAGGCAGCTGCGTCCCCAAAGGTTCGTTACCGATTATACTATTAATTTTGATCGCGCTCGCTCAAGAATAGGTTTATTTTAACTTTTTCGTATTTATTCAATATCAGGCTAGGTGGCTGCGTCCCCAAAGGTTCGTTACCGATAATACTATTAATTTTGATCGCGCTCGCTCAAGAATGGGTTTATTTTAACTTTTTCGTATTTATTAAATACCAGGCTAGGCAGCTGCGTCCCCAAAGGTTCGTTACCGATTATACTATTAATTTTGATCGCGCTCGCTCAAGAATAGGTTTATTTTAACTTTTTCGTATTTATTCGATATCAGGCTAGGTGGCTGCGTCCCCAATGGTTCGTTACCGATTATACTATTAATTTTGATCGCGCTCGCTCAAGAATAGGTTTATTTTAACTTTTTCGTATTTATTCAATACCAGGCTAGGTGGCAGCGTCCTCAAAGGTTCGTTACCGATTAAACTATTAATTTTGATCGCGCTCACTCAAGAATAGGTTTATTTTAACTTTTTCGTATTTATTTAATACCAGGCTCGGTAGCTGGGTTCCCAAAGGTTCGTTACGGATTATACTATCAATTTTAATCGCGCTCGCTCAAGAATAGGTTTATTTTAACTTTTTCGTATTTATTCGATATCAGGCCAGGTGGCTGCGTCCCCAAAGGTTCGTTACCGATTATACTATTAATTTTGATAGCGCTCGCTCAAGAATAGGTTTATTTTAACTTTTTCGTATTTATTCGATACCAGGCTAGGTGGCAGCGTCCCCAAAGGTTCGTTACCGATTATACTATTACTTTTGATCGCGCTCGCTTAAGAATAGGTTTATTTTAACTTTTTCGTATTTATTCAATACCAGGCTCGGTAGCTGGGTTCCCAAAGGTTCGTTACGGATTATACTATCAATTTTAATCGCGCTCGCTCAACTAGAGGTTTATTTTAACTTTTTCGTATTTATTCGATATCAGGCTAGGTGGCTGCGTCCCCAATGGTTCGTTACCGATTATACTATTAATTTTGATCGCGCTCGCTCAAGAATAGGTTTATTTTAACTTTTTCGTATTTATTCGATATCAGGCTAGGTGGCTGCGTCCCCAAAGGTTCGTTACCGATTATACTATTAATTTTGATCGCGCTCGCTCAAGAATGGGTTTATTTTAACTTTTTCGTATTTATTCGATATCAGGCTAGGTGGCTGCGTCCCCAATGGTTCGTTACCGATTATACTATTAATTTTGATCGCGCTCGCTCAAGAATAGGTTTATTTTAACTTTTTCGTATTTATTCGATATCAGGCTAGGTGGCTGCGTCCCCAAAGGTTCGTTACCGATTATACTATTAATTTTGATCGCGCTCGCTCAAGAATGGGTTTATTTTAACTTTTTCGTATTTATTCGATATCAGGCTAGGTGGCTGCGTCCCCAAAGGTTCGTTACCGATTATACTATTAATTTTGATCGCGCTCGCTCAAGAATAGGTTTATTTTAACTTTTTCGTATTTATTCGATATCAGGCTAGGTGGCTGCGTCCCCAAAGGTTCGTTACCGATTGTACTATTACTTTTGATCGCGCTCGCTCAAGAATAGGTTTATTTTAACTTTTTCGTATTTATTCGATATCAGGCTAGGTGGCTGCGTCCCCAAAGGTTCGTTACCGATTATACTATTAATTTTGATCGCGCTCGCTCAAGAATAGGTTTATTTTAACTTTTTCGTATTTATTCGATTCCAGTCTAGATGGCTGCGTCACCAAAGGTTCGTTACCGATTATACTATTACTTTTTATCGCGCTTGCTCAAGAATAGGTTTATTTTAACTTGTTCGTATTTATTCAATACCAGGCTTGGTAGCTTCGTTGCCAAGGGTTTGTTACCGATTATCCTATTAATTTTAATTGCGCTGGCTTAAGTAGAAGTTTATATTTAGAGGAAATATATTTACTTTTTAAAGGATTTGGTTATTGGTATAATTGATTTAAGTGAGTTGCTGTAGAGTAGATTGTGTTTGAAAATTTGTTATCAATAAAAATCCTGATGTTAAACTGATTATTATCAATAACCAACATACTAATCAAAAATATAACTATATTATACCGATAAATAAAAAATTTAAAAAAACTTAAAATAAACATACACTGGACCAACTGACTAAAAAAACAATAACACATTCACTTACTAAACCCTCTAAAACACATATACACATATAACAAATTAACATTAAAAAAAAAAACCAAAAAAATTAAAACAAATAAATGTTTTTGAAGACGCACGTAAAATCAACAAAACGTTTACTAGCCAAACCACCGAAAAATAAAATACAGAAATGTTAGAATTTTAAAATTGAAAGTATAGGATGTATAAGAACCGTTGGGAACCCAGCTACCGAGCCTGGTACCGAATAAAAAGGAAAAAGTTTAAATAAACCTATTCTTAAGCGAGCGCGGTTAAAATTAATTGTATAATCGGTAACGAACCGTTGGGGACGCAGCTGCCTAGCCTGGTATCGAATAAAAACGAAAAAGTTAAAATAAACCTCTAGTTGAGCGAGCGCGATTAAAATTGATAGTATAATCCGTAACGAACCTTTGGGAACCCAGCTACCGAGCCTGGTATTGAATAAATACGAAAAAGTTAAAATAAACCTATTCTTAAGCGAGCGCGATCAAAAGTAATAGTATAATCGGTAACGAACCTTTGGGGACGCTGCCACCTAGCCTGGTATCGAATAAATACGAAAAAGTTAAAATAAACCTATTCTTGAGCGAGCGCTATCAAAATTAATAGTATAATCGGTAACGAACCTTTGGGGACGCAGCCACCTGGCCTGATATCGAATAAATACGAAAAAGTTAAAATAAACCTATTCTTGAGCGAGCGCGATTAAAATTGATAGTATAATCCGTAACGAACCTTTGGGAACCCAGCTACCGAGCCTGGTATTAAATAAATACGAAAAAGTTAAAATAAACCTATTCTTGAGTGAGCGCGATCAAAATTAATAGTTTAATCGGTAACGAACCTTTGAGGACGCTGCCACCTAGCCTGGTATTGAATAAATACGAAAAAGTTAAAATAAACCTATTCTTGAGCGAGCGCGATCAAAATTAATAGTATAATCGGTAACGAACCATTGGGGACGCAGCCACCTAGCCTGATATCGAATAAATACGAAAAAGTTAAAATAAATCTATTCTTGAGCGAGCGCGATTAAAAATAATAGTATAATCGGTAACGAACCTTTACGGACGCAGCTGCCTAGCCTGGTATTTAATAAATACGAAAAAGTTAAAATAAACCCATTCTTGAGCGAGCGCGATTAAAATTAATAGTATAATCGGTAACGAACCTTTGGGGACGCAGCCGCCTAGCCTGGTATTTAATAAATACGAAAAAGTTAAAATAAACCCATTCTTGAGCGAGCGCGATCAAAATTAATAGTATAATCGGTAACGAACCTTTGGGGACGCAGCCACCTAGCCTGATATCGAATAAATACGAAAAAGTTAAAATAAACCTATTCTTGAGCGAGCGCGATTAAAATTAATAGTATAATCGGTAACGAACCTTTGGGGACGCAGCCGCCTAGCCTGGTATTTAATAAATACGAAAAAGTTAAAATAAACCCATTCTTGAGCGAGCGCGATCAAAATTAATAGTATAATCGGTAACGAACCTTTGGGGATGCAGGCAGCCACCTAGCCTGATATCGAATAAATACGAAAAAGTTAAAATAAACCTATTCTTGAGCGAGCGCTATCAAAATTAATAGTATAATCGGTAACGAACCTTTGGGGACGCAGCCATCCAGCCTAAAATGAAAAATAATTAAAAAAGAGATGGCTTAAAGAAATTATTAATATAAATTAACTTAATAGATGTATTTAATATACAAAAAAGTAATCAAGTAGTCAAAAGTACGAAAATTTTTATTACAGAGGAAAATAGAAAGTAATCAGGAGGAAAGCTGAGTAGATTTTGTAATCAGCAGCGAGCGTCATTTGATTACAGTAATCAGTACTCAAATTTTTTGAGTATTTGCCCATCACTACTAGGAAGGAACTGAACGTGAAACTTCATAACGTAGGCCATGATGAAGACTCGCAATGTGGGCTGAAATTTTGGTTTCCCAACAAATAGTCTCCACTATTTTATCTAATATTTTAATGACCGCCACCCGAACCATCCTACCCTTCAATATATTGGGTTGTCCGGAAAGTTCTTAAAGAAATTTAGGCAAAAATTAAAATTGACGAACAGCTTAAAATTTATTTATTTAATCTACAAAATAATAACCACCGTTAGCGATTACCTTTTCCGAACGGCTCGGAAGGTACATTGTCCCTTTTTTGCAAAAATCACTGTCCTTACTCCTGAAGAACAATAAAAAGCCCGTTTTGACGTTATCTTCAGAAGAGTAGGATTTCCCTTGTAGACAATTTTCGAGGGAATGGAAAAGATGGAAATCCGAAGGAGCAATGTCAGGAGAGTATGGCGGGTGAGGTAAAACCTCCCATCTGAAGCTTAATAACTTTTGCCGAGTCCTCAAAAACACATAGGACTTAGCGTTTTGCCAACTCTGGCCGTTTCTCTTCAATTGCTGCCTTCAATCGATCTAACTGGGCGCAGTAAAAGTCAGTATTTATAGTTTGGTTTTGTGGAGTTCAATTTAAAAAAAAAAAAGAACAGCACAATATGCCGAAAATGAACTGAATCGTCATCCATGTTGGTTTGCAATAAACTACACTACTGAGCCTTGATAAAGACGAATTCAGTTTGTAAACATATTTAATTTCATGAGGATTAAAGGCATATAAATAAATATTAGCTTTGTGCTTCATTTTTAGTAGAAAAAATAAAAGGTATATTTTATTTGAAAAATCTCTACGAGCTTTTCGGACCAATACAATACCCAATACATAAAATTAAACTATTTAATATTTTTTCTTATTGTGGTGTGAGCGAATGGTAATAATTTCAATTATCGATACTGTATTACAATTTTGTACATCCACATCAATCAATTATTGCTGGCCCAGTTTTTTAATTTTCCATAGCATATTAATTAGTTTGGTCCCATCAGTATCTTAAGTAAGATAAAAGAGTAATCAAGCATACAAAAACATAACTACGAGGATTTTATTATTTATTATAAGGAATGCAATGCGATTTGAAGCTTCTTTTTTCTATTCTATAAAATGTTACATACGAAAGTCCACCGTCTTCTTACAGGATTATAATATATTTAAGGTACATAGATAAACAATTAGAAAATTATTTGAACGCCATCACTGATTATCTCATCTGCATAATATTCCGAAAATAAGTTATTTGGAAAATTTATACTAGAAGATATCGATCTAGGAATAGAAAGTTGTTTCCTAGGCTTTATCATAGAAAGTTGTGTTCCTATTTCGTTAATATTCGGCAAATTTACACAAAATATTAATAACTAAGCTTCGATTTACCTGAGCACCGATGAGCAAACGCTTGCCCAAGGATTTGAACACAACACCCAGCCAGTGCCTCCGGATACCCAAGCTTTCGCCATGATTCTTTGGAGTTGCGATTCCCACCTTCGTAATGTCACCAACGATGTCGATCACTTTGTCGTTCACGCTTTCGTCATTGTTACGTTTTACAAAGCCCTCTCGAATCTGAAAAGGTACATATAATATATAATCTTTAACGAATGAATGTAATTAAATAAACTTAGTCTTATTTTTGTCAGACATGATACATTTTTTTAAAATTTGATAGCTATTTTTATCACACCAGGTTGATCATCCTTTGCTAGTTGCTCTCTCCATATCACCCCCGTTAGGCATAAAACTACAGAGGTGACTCAGCCATTAGTTTCATTAAGAGAAACAATCCTAGTTATACGAGTATGCCTTAAAACATATGATGATGGTTTCATTTTTATTGTTTTAGAAAAAATGTATGAAGGATTCCTTAATAACAACTGTTATGTACACTGATATGCGTCTGGCCAAAAGACCAAAGGATTATAATTAATTCTTATTTACAATGAAACAAAGAGAAAAAAAAATGAATAAAATATACAATAAAATAAACGAGTAAAATAAAAAAATTACTTCTGATAGATAAATGCGTCGTACAAAACTAAAACTGAAAATTAATTCAATAAATAAATAAGATAAATATGAACAATAAATTTTCTTTCATTCGAAGTATGATATTTGATTTGAAATATCAGCCTTGTTGAGCGTCTTGGGAAGACAGTTAGTATTGGAACAGTTAGGACATGAAGGGTAATAGAGAAAAAGCCTGACCGGTATCGATAGTTAGGGAATTCCAGAGAGTAGTAGAACGGACAAGAAAGGAATGATCAAAAGTTGTTCTTTGGGTAGGAATGTATTGGTCAGAATGGCGCGACCTTATTTCAAGGGAGTGGACTTCTTCTTCAGCTCAACAGGCGTATTCCTTCCTTCCATTCCTTTCTGCTTGCCTTGTGTGGTCTGCGGTATCTCTCCAGTGGCCCTTGGGTCTCCCTTTGCTTCTCTTTCCATCCGGTGTGCCCTTGTAAAGTCGTTTTGGCGCCCTGCTGTCCTCCATTCTCATCAGGTGGCCAAACTATTTCAATCTCTGGACTCTGATGCTGACTAAGATGTTCAGATCCTTGAATTGATTGGAGGTATATTTTTTTCTAAGCGCCATGTTCCGCCTTCATCGGTATTAGGATGTACCTTAGTATACTTCGCTCAAACCGGTCCAGTAAAATGCTTGTCTTATTGTTCATGATCCAGGTTTCACACAGGTAGATCCAAGGTACTAGAAGCTTTTAACCACTTTGAAGCTATGCTATAAGAGAGTTGACTGACGATTTAAATTGCAGAAGTCTGTGGATATACGGACGGAGCTGAGTGTTAATGGTTTGGTAAAGGTATGATCCTTGAAAATATTGTCTGCGGGTTCTTTATAAGATCAGTTCACAATTCCACGAAAAAAAATAAGGCTGCAAGGCATTTTCTGATCTCTTAGCAGACATGTTTCTGTCCTTAAGCGCTTTTTGTTGGGTAGAATAAAGTTTAGCATAACTATCTATACATAAATATTTGTATTTCCAAAGGGTTGTTCTCCCGACTCATCTTTCTGGAAACTAAAAAACTGCCTTAATACGTACCTCACAAGTTATCCATTAAATAATGAAGCATTCTTAGCTGAGCCAATATTATACAGTGGATTGCCAAATGCCGAGGAATTTCGTTTTTTTTTTAAATTCCGCTAGGGAGGTTCTGTTCTAAGCTTGCTATTTATTAAGTTAGTTGATTCATCTATGCATACTTATTCTTTCTTACCTTATAATACAACGAACGACCACCCTTTACCCATTTGTTAAATACTTAGGCATTACCATTGATCAATCTCTATGCTGTAATCACCACATTTCCCATCTTACCTGCTTTGGAAATATATTTTATATACGTTTGAAGATGTAATTGGTCCAATTTGGGTGTACCTTATGAACCACAACCAGCTAGGTTCGTTGGATGTTAATAAATTAAGGTAAAACCCAATATTTTATTTTTGGTGTCCTCAAATACGAAGGAAACTCTAACTTAGATCTAATAATTAATTACAGAGGGAAGACAGTATACATATTTCGGGATATTGAGTTAAAATTTTTAAAAAATCATCCATACAACCAAGCCTACATTGTACTTCTCAGGCCAATATAATACTCACTCTCATATATGTTAATAGCATATTTATTAATGGTTTTAACATGCTTAAGAATAGTTATTTTTGTAGAAATGCTTATTTCTGAAGGAATTTATACACCTATTGTCTAATACACTCAATATCAGAAGTTTTGATGATGAATCAAAAAACCATAGGTCCTTAAGTTGGAGGAGTATTGTTTGGAGGCTCTTATGGGTATTCTTTGCAGTGAGCATGCAAGTTTGATTTTAAATCTTATTTATGTTAGATTCTGTTTAATCTCTCTACATGTAATAATAATGTTTTGTATGCTCTTCTTTGAATAATGTTTGTTACCAACCTTCATCATAATTTCTATATTCTTTCAACTCGCCTTCAATCATTAAAAGTTTTAATTTAAATTTATAAAAATAGTACGAAGAAACATTACATATATTATAGTTATATTATTTAAATATCAGGTTAAGAGTTACCTATATCGCGATTATTTAAAAGGTAGAAGATCCTACTGGCAATTGGTTAGATGAAAATTTCGACATATATCGATAGTTTTTAATACATCAAAATAGTAGCTCGTTAAATCGAGCCTGCATTGACTCAAATTTATGAAAGGGCGATAAGAGAAGTATAAGGATAATGTTAATTAACAAGTATTACATTTGTAACAATAGCCTAAAAAATCATAAATTCCTTAAAACAAAAAAAGAAAAATATTATCATTGTTTATTTTATTTTCGAAAAAATTATTGCTTGCCACTTTCTAAGGCCAAACATTTTTTCTGGTTTCTTCAACACTATCAATTCATCTTGAACGCGGCTTTAAAGTTCTGGTTTTATAAATATTTGCTTATAAGAATTTTTGAGTAATCTCTTACTGCCACCCATAAATCTGTCCCCGCTGCCTTCAAATTTTTATAAAATGGTCATCAACATTATCATCATGAAACATGATTTCCTATTGCTCTACTGTCTTCAGGTATTTTAATGAGCCTATTGCACAGAATTTGTCGCTAAAATTCTCAAGATTTTGAAGCAAACTAACTTAAACACTAATATTCATATCAAATTTGAATTAAACAGTAAAAAAAAATAAGTTTGACATATAGGATCAGCAACTGGCACTCATTTCAGAGAAGGTTGGTTGCAAGTGCTACTTCTGAGGATGCACAAAATAGTTGGTTTACTAGAGAAATTGATTTTTATTTATTTATTTTTTTATTATTATTCTTTATTTATTTTATGTAAGAAGCTGGAAGTCACAGAATTTAGTCGTCAGAAGAGAACAAAGCAATAATAGATGGGAATTGGCATATATGCCCTTGTCAAGTCAAGTCCCGGACAACAAATGGAGTCCTATAACAGCAGTAGAAATAAAATGCTTCTGCAGAGAGGCTTCCAAAACTAGCAGTATGTCTAATAAATATGGTACACAGTAATTTTGTCTCTGAAGCAAAACTTTCTAATAAATAGGTCCTAAATAAGGTAATGGTTGAAAAGATAAAATAATGGAGTGCTATGTAGTAAAACCAGTTAATTGAAAAATTATATTAGTCAATGTTATGGACAAAAAACACTTTAAAAAAAAAATCTAAGCAGTAAGTATAATTATTATTGTAAAAGGTTAATGCAATACCTTCCTAATTTATCAACAATTAATCTAACTCTGATCCCTATCCTAATTAAACCTGGATAGGCAAAATTTAGGACTCCCACTGTAGCATCGTCCGATTAGCCATAGTAGCATAAAGTGACGTTAAATAAATAAATAAATAATCTAACTCTATCTATTTTTTAAAAATGTATGCAATATGACCTTTTGGCAAAGTATATCATCCCTAGACCTAGGGTCATCTGTAGTGGCTAGCATAATAGTCTTATAGTATAGTAATATGCCCAATAGCTTTCAAGCCCAGTAGATGGCTTCAGGATTATTTAAAGGGATTCAAGACATCCTTAGCTATGCTGTAATTCAGAAGGGATGTAAAATGGTGGTCCCAAGACTGTGCGATTTCAAATATAAGTTAAAGATCCCTTACAAATTAAAGTAGGATAGTTAAAATTTAAGACTCCACTGTAGCATTGTCCAATTAGCCACATTAACAAAAATTTGAGGTTAAATGAATATAAACAAATGATAAAAATAACCCATCTATAGACCAATTAATTAAGTGTTTCATTGTGTTAAAATGTGTGATGTTTTTCCTTACTGTTTCCTGAAAGACCTTTGCTACAATCAAGAATACACTTGATTATAAAACTTTTTTATTTATTTACTGAAATTCACAACTATTTAAGCAAAATACAAGTAAATGTGAGGATATAGAATTCTGTGCTAAAGAGAGTCTTGTAAAGAATCACCCACTGTTAGTACTTTAAATAACACCTTCAAATTAGATAAGATATTTTTACTGTCACTTTCATTTGGAAGTAAGGAAAATCCGAATTTTAAACATTATAAGAAACTATTACTGCTTTGCTGGCTGATCTATGATCTACTTTCTATAGCATAGAAAGAATACCAAAAACAGCATAAACTTTATGCATTTATATTTAATTATTTATTACCATGTATTTCTATCAGTTTCTGAAGGGGAAACCAAAAGATGATACTGTATTATTTAATTATATAATAGAAATTACCTCAATAAAACTAGATACCACCAACTCCACTTTTTTAGTATCTATTGGGTTGTTTCACATGAAATGTCGGTTTTTATAGTTTCTGAAATACAAAAAGGATTTTGCAGGTCTCTGTTGTTTTCTTCCAAATGTTTACATATTTAAAGTAAACAGGTACTAATCCTCTACCTTTGTATTATAAACATTAGCTTCCCAATCAATTACCCACTTTTTAGTATACCTCCAAATATGAACATGAAAAAACACAATTTTTTGAGTAATATTTTTGTACGAGTTCAAACTCGGCCATTCAGCAGCTGAGGCCGCTAGAAATATTTGCAAGGCATTTGGGAAAGGGAGTGTTAATGAACGGGCCATTTGCCGTTGGTTTGCTAAGTTTTCAGCTGGGGATACCGACTTGGAAAACTTGCCCTGAGGAAGACCTCCGTCCATAATAGACAACGATGTCCTCAAACATACAGTAGAAGGAAACCCCTACTAAACAGTTAAAGGACTCACAGCACAACTAAATGCAAGTGCATCTACCGTTTCCAGACATTTAAAGCGAATTGAGAAAGTAAAAAAGCTCGATACATGGGTACCTCATGATCTCACTGAGCGGCAGCAAGACCTCATGTTTCAAAACATACCGTGCAAAAATTGAAAGAACTGAGCTACGAAGTTCTTCCGCACCAACTTATTCTACCGACTTGTCTCTAACAGATTACCACCTGTTCAGGAATTTAGACAACTTCGTCAAAGGAAAACTTTTAGAAAATGATGATCAAGTGAAAAATGCGTTTTCAGATTTTTGTTTCACTTCAAAGCTCAGAGTTTTTCAGTTCGGGGATAAAAAAGTTGGTGTCATGTTGGGAAAAATGTTTAGAAAAAGAAGGTAAACGCTTTGAATAAAATTATCCTGTTTTCATATAGTATTATTAATAAAAATCCTTTACCTTGAAAACGGACATTTCATGTGATACAACCCAATACATTGGAAGTTAAAATTTATTATTTTAATTCTTTTCTGAGGAGGAATTTAAATGCAATCTCTATTCTCATTGGTTCTAGAGACAACCAAGGGTGGTTTTTACAGGAAGTTCTCATAGAAAGGGTTGCGTCTTTGAAAATTAAACTCTTAAATTGTTTAAAAATTTTACAAATCCCCTAATAAGCTTTTGTAATGGTATACTAACAGACCTAACAGTCTTTTTTATGGACATCTGTGCTGCGTTGGACACACTGCTTTCTTTCACAAACAGAAAAATATTAAACTATATTGTGCTCTGTTAAATTAATTAATAATCTACTTTATTTTCCATCATTATTACATAAAACTCAATCAAATAGGAGGATAGAGACTTCTTCCAAAACTTTGTCATAGTTAATCCTTAATACTGGCAATCTTAATAATCATGTTAAAAACATAACTTGAGATTTCATTCAGATTAAATATTTTTAATTGACAATCTTTTCACTGACTCCATTTACTTTTACAAGCATTTTATTTTCAGTTAATGAAATTTGATTTATTTAAGAAAATTTTTTAATTTGTGTAGAACTTTGCTATATCTAATTAGCAAATACATACATAAATAAAGGCAAGGTACAATAAGAATTTCTTTAAGAAAATAAATCTTTTTAATAAAATACAACATTAAATACCATTATTCAATGCGCCTTCTTTACATACTTCTTTAGTCCAATTTCTTAAAGGATTTTCTTCGTTACTGAGTAGAATAGTTTCAACCATCATTTCGGTATAATTTACTCCTTTAATTTCAAATACTTAGACAATTTTAAATTATTATTAATTTTGAAAAAAAATTATTTATTTACATTAAAATGATAACCTCTAACAATATGTGACTTTTCTCAAATGTAGTTTTTACCCTATCATATGATTAATTAAATATCTTTGCATTAATATCACTTAGGTAAATTATTTTCCCATTCAATCCATCCTCCAGCAAAATTAAAGACCCTAAAAAAAAAAATGAAGAAGAGGCAGTGATATTTTCAAATAGACATTTCTGATGAGTATAAAATATAAACTTACTTGTGGTACCCAAGGGACTGAGCTTGCTGAGAAGCTACTAAACTTCTCTTGCCAGATCTACAAGAAAATATTATTGGGCTATCAACAGATGGTTTAGGATGCTTATACTTCTTTTCGAAAACATTGGGGTCTTCTTGAAGAGCCTTGCCAACATCTGCCACTGAATTCAATAATTACAGAATAAATAAGATATTTTAAATAATATATCAATACATCAAGTAAATTAGCTGATAATATATATATATATATATATATATATAGATAATAAACATGAAAAGATATGTAGAGAATATGCCCATTGGCAACACTCCACTAGGTAATCTAAACTAGAAGGTCTCGAGGCCATCTTCTTTTCAGACGCCTCAGAGGATTGTCAGAAATAGAAGAGGAAGCAAGGATTGAAACTAGTGGGAGTGGAGTTTGTCATGGAAGGATGATACCTCATACGGATAAATCAGTAACATATGGGACATTAAGGCCTTTATGGTTGAGTTTGTTGGTGACAAAGTAAGGAGCATTGAGGATTTTGGATTGTATACGGGAAAAATTTAATGGTTTAGTAGAGCCCCAAAGCTAAACTCCGTATGTCCAGATAGGCCTTATGATGGTGATATAGATGAGCCTTTCGTAGTTAAGTGGAAGGTTAGGTCGAGTAAGTATTGAAGTAAGCCAAAGCGGCAGGCAGTTTCTTGTTGTTTCAGTCATGGGTGTGGATAAATAAGATATGAAATTGTTATGCAATATGGAAGGCAAAAAAATATTACAAGCTATATTATTTCTTCTAATTTAATGGTGTCAAAAGTATGTAGAAGGGCCAATTTTCCATAACATATTTTAGTGAAAATATATACTATCTATGGGAACCTATTGAACATCCTTTTGTTTACTTTGTAGATCATCAGTTTGATATCCAGTAGAAAAATAAATGTAACATGTCAAGTAAGAAATATTTTTATTTTTACCTTTTAAGGCACATACAATGATTTATAAACAATATTTTTCAATTCAATAATTTTACTTCTAAAGTGAACTTCGCTCAAATATAAGACATTTCGACATCTCACATCCAAAATTTATTTCCATACTCAAAATTTATCAATGCAAATTCCATTATTAGGATAATATTCTGATATTTAAAAAAAATTAAATTGACGATATTTGAGGTGTCATATAAACCATTATAAGAAACCCGTACCTCTACAACACATAAACGGTCTAGGGTTTAGTACTGATTGAAATTCGTACTGTTTTACAGCCAACAGCCGTGCAAGGAGGTGATTAGACTTAGATCACGCTTAGCCGCTTCTTTTTTCCCCCAATCTTTGGGTACCCACTTTACATAAACCATTTAATTTTTTTTTAAATTAACTTACATGGTATATTAATTCCTCCTGGTAGTAAACCTGTTTCCTTAATTTCATTTACCTCTCTTACATCAATGATAGTACCAATTTTATTCTGTTGATACTTTTTGAGTTCTTCGATTCCAATATCTTTAATTTGAGGAGAGGTTGCCATCACTGAAAAAAAAATCATTTCATCATCAAACTATTAATTTATCATAATTAAACTTCACACTCTTTGATAAAAACCCACTTCTATTAAACATAACTAAATTTTGTGAACATAACAATCTATTCCTTGGGGTATAATTGCACTTATTATTTAAAGAAGAGAGGCTATAAACATTTCTCATAAGACTAATACTGCTCCTTTTGCTGGTTGCATTGTATACGCCTTCAGTAATATTCTGGAAGACATCGTTGCTAACATCCTACTAAAAAATTTAATTGTGATCTTCACTGAAGATAACAGGAGGGGGAGTTTATAAAAAACAAAACAGCAGCTTCAGAAGGGTCCAATTAACAGCTGGGAATTACTAAATGTGATCACTTACCACTTATATGAGCATGTAACATGTAACAATTTAAAACAACAAGAAGATGAATAAAATTAACTTCGTAGTCAAAACAGATTGTAATATGAATAAGTAATCAGGTCATTTCCATTCTACTGCCATCTATTGGCGTAAAAGTAAACTATAGTATTTAAATGTTTAATAGTCTGGAAAATAAATGTTTATGGTAAATTAGAATCATCTTTGCTTAAATATTTAACCCTTAGAAAGAAGCAATAATAATAACATTAAAGTTTCAGTCATTAAATGCATAAAAAATGAATTTAAAGTTGTGTTTAAATATTCGCAAATATTTTCATTTTCATTGTGATATAGCTTACTATAATTACAATATAGTATAATAATATCAATTTTTTTTCTGTTTTTTAAATTTATATATATTTCTTTATTTTTTCATAACTGTACCAGTTTTTAAATGTAAATTTATTGATATTCTATTAAACTGAAAAATTAACCCAAGGCAAATCAGCCAGCTTGTGGACAATAATAGGCTGGTTATTTTTTCTAACAATATCTGCACTAAATTGGACTAACCCATAAAAGTTAACATCATAATTCATTGGCCATACCTTATAGGAAAAAGAAAGAAATTGAGTGTTTCAAACCCAGAGCTATTACTATTAAATTTGTGTGGTGGAGAAGTAGAAAGTAGAGATCAACATAATCTACTCTTTAGGTTAACATATAACAATAATTATCAAAAAGTTATATATAGCTGCCATACTCAAGTATAAAATTAAATACGGGTTAATATGGTTTTACCATTGTATAAATATGGTAAATTATTATTACAATATTTTTTTCACTCTTATAAAAAAGAAACTTTATAGTACTGTAAGTTATATATATATATATATATATATTATATATATATATATATATATATATATATATATATATATATATATATTAAAAAAAAAAGTTACATGTTAAAAACATCCCATTTATGCACAGTAACCCAAAGTCTTAAAAAAATATGCCAAAACTTGATATAAATTGTTCATAATCCTTCCGTTAATAAATAATAAAAATTTCCATAATATTCTGCATCACATTTTTGAGGAGGAGCGGCAGAAGTAGAGAAAATTGATTTTTTGAGATATTAATGAAAGGCTTTTTGAGAATATCTCTAAAAACATTATGTATATCACAAACTTTGATATAAACAAATTTAAGTAACATTACTTATTTATTTATTTATCAAGGGCCTTCAACCACTACAGTTACTTTAGCCATAAATTCAAAATACAAAAAATGTAGTATAATAAATAGAATAAAAAACACAGTTGACATTTAAATTACAATGTAAGTTAAGAAAGTTAAACATCATTCAAAATTCTATAATTACTTTCACTTACCTATATATGACATGTATAATAAGGGAAAGTATTGCGATCGTGAAAATTTTCTAATTCCAGTTTTCAACAGAAATACACGTTTTAGGATCCTCTGAGTCCAAATAACCAAGTCCTGCAAAAAGGTCTGTATGTGTGTGTGTGGTAACTCCCGGGCAAAAACGAAAAGTCCTATGAAACTGAAATTTCATATTTAAGACAATTACACATCCGAGATGTTACAGAAACTTTTTCATCAAAATCAGCTGACCGGAAGATTACTTTATACCATGCATTTTGCACCTTTTTACGATTTTCTCAAAAAATGCTCTAACGATATTGATTAAACTCGCTAAATTGATGTAAAATTTAATGGGCTTTAATATCATGTAGGTTTCATTCTCATTGAAATAGTCTGATGGGGCTTAATGCCAATATTTTAAATTTTCTTCATCTATAGTACCTTTAATTTTGTAGATTTAAAAAAATTTAGAACATCATCTTATTAGTATTGATAAATAATGGGTAAATATGTAAGTTGATCGAATTTGATAAACAACTAAAGGAGAAAAGTGCAAACATATTTTTTTATGCAATTTTTGTGTTTTTGAACACAAGAATAGTGATATAGATGTATAATATACCGTTGGATAGCTAAAGATTTTAGAAAACATATTATCTAATACACAGAATTTTAAAGGTTAATGGAGAGTGATGAAAAGCCGTTAAAACTAACTGATTTTTGTATATAATAATATTATACATTATTTAATAAAACACATGTTTCTATTGAAATTCAAAATAATTAATTCTTTAACAATTTATTTGTATCTTTAAATTTATTTAAAAATTCTTAATTTGATTTTAACAATGGAGGTAAGTGAAAGTCATGTGTTGCGCACACCAGATTTTTATGATTTTATAATACATTTTGTCTCTCAGAAAAAATTGATAGGTTCTCCACTCGGTAAAAATGCTCAAAACAACAATGCGATGCTTAGTATGAGCATTGAGATTGAGTTTAATAATGAAATAATAAGCATTCCATTTTAAACTCAATGTTGATTATCAGAACCTCAATTTCATGTTGTTAATAGCATTTTTACTGAAATTGGGAAACCCATCAATTTTATCCCTGAAATATCTCTGTGACCAATTAATTGAGGAGTACATAAACGTGTAAAACCATTGTTATAGAATCGTTATGTTCTTACTTTGTAATTTAATTGTCTAAACTTTGTTTTGTATTTAATTTATTTTACTAAAATGTTTGTATTTTGAATTTAAGGATGAAATAACACTAGTGGTAGAAGGGCATTAGTGTTAATAAATAGATAATGTTCTTTAACTTTGCTTACTTCAATGTTCAATAAAAATAATACTTATTGAGATATTCACGAAAAAATTTTAAAAATCACTTTAATTTATTTCTCCCTACAAAACCTGATGTGGAAAATTATGGAGATTTTGCCAGCTATTACAGGAAGTATACTGAACAACTTATAAGTTATAGCTTACTTTTTTTAATGTACAGGTTACTGTACCAATAAAATGTAACATTTGTGCGTATACAAAGGGGATATGCAGTAGTAAATCCAAAGGCTGCCAGCTGTCAGACATGGCTCATCCTTACCAACATTTGATAGTCAAAGTAATATAAAAAAGAACAGTTATATTAAAAATAATTGTTTCATGACATTGCATGGTCTCATACTGTAGGTAGCGAACTTCTTGACTTGTAGCAACATATTTTGTTTTTAAAAATGTATTTTGTTTAATATTATTTTTATCTTTATTTCACTATTTACTATTGATCTTTTCTCTGTCTTTCTCATAATTTTTACTCTCCAATAACTTTTGAGCTCATGGTACGAATAAAATGATAATTGTAGAGCAGCATGTACAAAATTAAATTTTGAACAATACATATGGTAAGCAACAACTTTATACTCTATTAAATAATTAATTCTCCATAAAGTTTTAATGTGAAAATAAAATAAATTAAAAATAGAATCACTTGAAAATTACTGAAATGATCCAAATTAAATAATGTTATTTACCTGACAGTAAGCACCAAGTATAGCAAAAATATTGTCTCATCTTACCAGAATACAGGATCTTTTCACTAAGAGAAATTAACTGTTTATAAAATGCATGGAACAACTACAAGGTCAAGTAATATTAAAGAATTAATGGCAAAATCAAGGTAAACATAAACTCCCACAGACTAAAAAAATTAATACCAAAGTTTCAGAAATTGGAAATAAACTCCAATCAGTGCAGTAATACATAATAATAATGATTTATGTTAAAGCATTAAATTTAGAAGTTCAAAATTCTACTTACATTCTAAATATTATCAATGCTTAAGAAACGCTGGTACTATATTTTTAAATATATTTATTCTAATTGGTGATATATTTAAATTTATGATCTGAATAAACAAAAACTTAAATTTACTAAGGAGTAGGAAATTTCTAGGAAGAAGGTTTAATAAATTAGATAAATTTCATAATAATTTATTACTAATGATTTAAAAAAACAAATCACATCCTTTATATTACATATATCACATCCATATATAGCAGATATAATGGTGAAATTTTTAGAAATTAATTATAAAAGGCTTTATTCTGTCTCTAACACAATTCACACTTTGATGAGAATGATAACATATTCTTGGCTTAATGATTAATTGAAGATCTGTTTTGTAAACTTATATAACAAGAGATGGTAATATGCTTCATATATTTTCTTAATCTGCCAAAAAGATTTTTCTAGGAGTCAGAAAATCCCTTTCCATTCCAACTCCTTCTCAGACACTATACTGTCTTTAAGTTTACAATTAATTTTCCCTTTAATGTGAAAATCCATCTTTTTTTTTCTTTAAAATTTAACTGGTACAGAATCCTGTCTACCCCAACAATGATAACAATTGCTTCTGAAAACTTCCTTGATTATACTATTTTAACTAACGTAGATTTGATTGTAAGCAACTTTCTAACAAAACTCCATGAATGTAACCATCCTCCAAGTTAGATAAAGGATTTTTTTTTCCAAGATGAGGTTCCTTCCCATCTTGTCGATATTATAACCAATTATTTAAAACAGATGCCTCTGCCTTTGGAAATAATCGGGAGGAATGGCTGAAGAGATCCTGTCGGGAGAACAAGAAGAAAATGGACAGAGAGTGAAAAGGCCAGATTATTCAAGCCTCACTCTTTATAAAATATCAGTTGTATATAACCCTCATAATGCCTGTCTTCACCTATGAATCAGTATTTTGAGCTCTCATAACCTTGGAAGAAAAAGTTCTTATTCATTTTTGACAGAAAAATCTATCAGCCCATCTTTAGACCAGCAAAGGATGGAGATGGAGGCTGTTGGGGAGGGCAGATGTGATCAGGTGCATTAAGTAGGAAAGGTTACGTTATGCCGATCAAGTTACAGGAATGGTAACAGTGATCTCCGAGAATTTGCTAGACAAGAAAATATATCGAGGAAAAAGCATGTGACAAGAGGTTGTGTGGATAGACTGTTCTGGTGAAGACTCATTAAGGAGGCTGTGGATGATATTGGTCTGTAGCAACACAGAGCAGTAGTAGGACATTCAAAATAGTTTTCCATGATATTAAAAATGTTGGTAATTAAATTATAATGTAATTATAATTATAATGGTATTTAATTGGTAATTACCCTTAATAATTACTCTATTATATAGGAATCTAATAGAGTAATTATTAATAGAGGACTATGAACTTTGTAATGTAACTACATTAAAGATTAAACATTTTTAATGGGATTAAATCAAAATACTTTTTTAAATGTTTCTGATACTCTTCGTAAATCACATTTATTTTTAATAAGAGGAAAAGAGTGGGTGAAATACAATACAAAAGAAGAGGCATGAAAGTTTTTATGAAACTTCAGAAAAATATAAATACAATTTTAATATCCTTCAAAAAGAAAGAAAGATGCAATTATAAAAAATAAAAACATGACAGAGTATAATGAGGATAGTAAATCATACATTGTGTTATTAGGTATTTCAAAAATAATACAAAAGCTTTAGCAAGCAATTCTCTGAAGAGTTATTTCTCAAAACCAAAGAAATCCTTATTCTACTTTACATTAATCCTAGGGTAGGCCTTACTAATACCACTGAAGTTGAGCATTGTAATGACTAAATTTTTTCAGCTAATGAAGTTTATATCTCCCTCGCTTCTTCATGAAAATGCACAAGCTTCTCAGGAGGCACCAGTTTTTCCAAAAATGTTACCTATTCAATTAAACAATAAGGAGTGAAGAGAACATTAAATATTCAGTATGAATACCACATAACATCCATACCTGTTGAATTAATTGTTTTTCTCTTAAAATGGCTCTTTGAAGGAGTATTTTTACTTTACTCAAAAGTTCACATTTCTGCGCTAATTGCTCTTTGAGAAAGATTATTTCAGTTCTGTCATCTTGGCCTCCAACTAAAAATTAATTCATCATATAGTTATGGTTTTTTAGTTATAAGCATCCTAGAAAGAATGAATGAAAGAATATTACCAATAAAAGTTTGGCCTAAATGTTTTGCTTCTGATTCCCGAAGCTGTTCTTCTAATGACAATGCTCTTTCTACTGCATCCATATAATTATTTTCCATCTTTTGAAGTTCATTCTGTAGCCTTTCCACATAATCCTATAATATATTAATTATGAGTAATAATTATAATAAAATGCTAATAATAATAATAAATAAATACATTCTGGGACTAAGTTTCTTAAGAATTACAATCTTGTACAATATATATTATATATATGCACTTTAATATAATATATTTGGCCAAGAGACCAATAAAATAAATAATTATTTACCAAGCTGTAAAAACAAAAATATGTAATATAAACATAAGAAGTGAAGAAAAAAAATCCTATAAGACACTTGTGTTGAAGAAAATTTAAAGTACACTAAAAGAAATGAATTAATCCACAAAGCTGGAATTTGAGCAAAATAAATAATTATTTCTAACAGTAAAACTAGGATAATTGAACCAAAAATTTCACATTTGGTTAGCATCTGTTTGGGATGTCAGAAGGTGTTGGAAAATGTAGGATTTGAATGAACCAAAGGAAGAAGCATTGAGAATAGGGATTGCAATCCGGCATTATTTTCAATCCAGCCTGAATTTCATCAATCTGGAAGGATCAACAAAATCAGGTTGATTTTCACTTTTTGGTTCAAGATGAACTGTTAGTGAGTTATTCGAGTATAATTGTACCCATTAAAATTTAGTAGTTTAGGTGACTAGTAAATTTTTAATGGCTATTAAAACAGTGGGCAATTGATGATTATTCGCTGAAAATGATGACTATTTGTTTTCCACAACGCTTTTTTAAAAATAAAAATTATACTAAAATACAAAATAATCTATACTAAAGTAATTAGTAGTTAAATACTATTTGAAAAACATATATTGTCAGTAGAATAATTTAAAGGTTTATATTTATAATACAAGCTCATTATTGTGATAATTATGCGATTCATTAGACATATTCATCAAATGATGATGGTGTCTATCATAAATATAGGGCTTGTTTGTTAGCATTCACAAATAATTTAAAATTATTGTAACCACAATTCCTATCTCAGTTAATTACGCAAGGTTAATTATATTAGATTTTATAAAGTGACTTAATAAATTAATTGAACTATCTGAGAAAGTAAAATCTAAATCAATAGTGTTTGTACACAGTGTTTCAGATAATTCAGCACTTTACACCGTGTCATGAGTGAGGAATTTCTTTAAAACAAATTTTATGGTTGTTGTAGAAGTTCCTCTACAGCCAACTTATAGGATGCTATAGCTTAGGTAAACCCAAGAAAATAATATCTGTTTACTTACAATAGGCGAAGCACTGCCAAAAACAAAACACATGTATTGTCTCGCGTGTAGCGAATGAATGATGTTGAACTCAACCGATGGCATGATACAATTTGACATCAAACGACTCACAACCAAATATAACACATTTAAAGTATAAACTCATTAAACTGAGCTATTTTCAGCCAAAAATTGCTATAATCGGATCCGGTCACTAGAACCAGGATATTCCAGTTTAAAGTTCCAGTTTAAAGTGGACTGAGGATTTATGTTTTAGGATACTGTGGTACACAAATATTACACAGTGCAATTATAAAATTGTTTTTATAGTCTTTGGGCTTTTCCTGATTATTAATTAAATATTTATACGGATAAAAAAAAAAAAATTCAGATAATGAGAAGCTGTAACTGGAACAATTTATTTATTATTATTTAATGGAGGTCCAATTTACTTCAATGTCAAGAATATTTTAACATTAAAACCATTTATAAAATATAATGTTCTTTGGGTACAGACCGAATAAAGACCAAACCTTCAGATTGACACAACAATTAAATAAGACATAACAATATTATATTACATCAACTATCTAATCATAGATATTTTTCAATCCATTTTTTTTTTTTTTATTTACTTATTTTAATGAATGGTTACCCGTGATTTCAGATTTAAAAAATAAATTGAATATAAACTTTAAACTAAAATTGTTAATTTCAGATTGACTTAAAAACTAGATATTTTGGAAATATATTACCTTGTGATAGTAATTAGAATGTTCAGATCTTAATTTACTAATTACTTTTTTAAGAGCTGTTACTGCTCTTACTAAATCTCTTCTGCTTTGCATTTTTATTTTCTAAAAAGGAAAGAAAAACAATTAAAATCTATTATAGACAAAAAAATGTTCTTAATTGGACTATATAAACTTACTGGGTCGTGGAGGTCACTGTTCAGCGATCCTATCTGTGATCTAAAAATATAAAATAAAACATGTTAAAATTTTGCATTAGTGTATTTTTAAACTGGTAATGAAAAAAAAATTTGGTGTGGGCAACACACGACTCACTTAAATCAGGCCTTATAATAAATTTAAGAACTATTAAAAAATGTTAAACTTGATAGAAGTTTAAAGAATTAAATTGAGTTTCGTTTGAAACATATGTTGTAGATTAAATAATATAACAAGTTATAATTATGTGAAATTATGTTATAATTATGTAAGTTGAGCTAAGCTTACCAAACACACAGGACAAACACATACACACACACGGTACTTGATATTTTGGACTCAGGTGACCCTAAAACTTGTATTTCTGGGGAAAATGGGAATAAAAAATTGTTGACATTTTTAATATTACTATTGCCAAACATTAAAAGTCTAACTTAAAAAATGCTGCAAATTATTACACAATGGTTTATTATTTCCAAATAACTATATTAGGTTATAACTGCTTATATTGCTGTTCAAAGGTCATTAACTGATAATAAATGAAAAGCAATAAATGATTCAAAGGAAAACAATTCTTTTTACATTTTGTAGAAAATTGTATTCTCTATGGAATAGCACTAACAACTAACTTTGTTTATGGTATTTATTTAAGCAGTGGCCAATTGGATTTTTTTATATTCCTTATTCGGATTCTAATTATCTTGAAACACAAGCTCTAAGATTTTGAGGGGGAATAATTTGTTTTTGAAGATAATAAATAAAAAATGACATGAGTATGAGTGGGTTCGTATCAGCTCAAAGGTTTTTACAATTTGGATTTAATCCTAAGAAATAAACTTAACTTATTAATATTAATATTAACACTGAAAATAAAAAATAAAATTGTTTTAACAATCATCTGTTTTATTAGTATGTAATAGTAAATAACTAGTTTTTTAGTAGTGAAAAATAAAATTTATTCATAATATACCGTGGCGAATGTTCTGGAACTGGAGGAGTATCACCTCTTGAATCAGTAATGAATGATTTATCGTCAAACTCTTGTACCTTTTCTTCTGCAGACATGTACTTTGAAAGCATATCTAAACATGAAACAGTTTTAATTTCATAGGTCTTTTCATTGGTTGAGCCATAAATCTAATAAAATTTAACATGCTTAATCTAAGACTTTAAAACCTATACCTTCACTGGTCTTGAGCCTCCTTTGCAGAGAAATCCTTTCCCTTTCCATCCTAGCTATTATGACCTTGAGCCTGGAAATTTGTCCTTCAAACAGTTCTATCTGCGACCCTTTGTCTTTCAAATCTTGTTTGTATTTTTCATTCATCGATTGCAGCTTCTTTTTTTCCTCCCATTTAGCCACTTCATCAGCACACTGAGCAAATGATAAATTATTTATAGGGAGCTATTCAACAGCATACAGTGTACTTTATTAAACTATCAGGGAAAATAACTCATGGGTTTATCCATTTCTATGGTATGTATCATGTGTTATCATATTAACTGTTTAGATAATACAATAAATTTATAGATTTAAAAGTGACTTTAAATGATGAACTTTTATTGGTCAAAAAACTGATTGTCTTTTTGTTTATTAGACTTTAGTAAAAACCCTACTATAGCTAATCTAGTAATAAAATATGGATTTAGCTTTTCACTTTATAGAGTGCTCATCAGATTTTTTGTTTTTATATTGGTAAGAGAAATGTCATGAAGAATTTCGACAACATACCTTGTCCCTTCTCATCTGCAATTGGCTTTTTTCTCTAGATTTGGCTTTTTCTAACTCATCTTCCAGTATTTTAATTTTTTCTAATAAAACAGTTTCTTTTTTTGAAGATCTAGTTGAAGTTTTGGCAGATCTGAAACAACAATTTATCAAATAATATAAATATACAGCCATAAATACAAAAATTTTAGTACAAAAATCTTATGAATTAGGGATTACCTAATATTAAGTTGATGCTTTATCTAGAATTTTCATTTTCTAGTGTTTTTATTAGATTATTTAACTCATCTTCTTTTTTTCTGAATTTGGAATTCTCTTTTTTTAATTTTTCTTGAAAACCTATTTCTGTCTCTTCCTAAAAATATAAATAAAATCAAGTAAAATATTACAATCATCATGATATTGCTAAATAATGACCTTACTTTTAATTCTTTCAGGCTGGTTCTCAATTCTTCAAGTTCTTTCTGTTTTTTCATGATTTCTTCATCCTTAGTTGTTTTTTCTTCATTACTAATAAGCAATTAAATATGTTGTTAATGAATTTGGATAAATCTTACACCAATTATTATAGTTATTATCCTTAATCTAATAAGTGTCAAAAGAATAACAGTATATGACCAGTTACACTTTCTACTAAGTTTTTTGAATATTTTAACATATTTTAGCTAGATTGAATTGGTTTGGACAATGTAGGATGAATAGGGAAGATCAGAAAAAAAATCTCAAAACATTGAATAACATAATGAAACAACTTACTGGATAAATCATTCAATATTTAACAACCCTTAATTAAATATAATATAAATCTTTATATTAAATATAATATAATAATTTTATTATCATAATAATACCTTGTAACTAGATTTTTCCAGTATTCTATTTCTTTTTTACTAGATTCCAAATGGTTTGTAGCTTCGATGAGCCTGTAGGATAATTTAAATCAAAAAAAAATCTCAATATCATTGGAATAACATAATGAACAACTTAAATAATCATAATATAATAACAAACTAATTAAATTATTTAAATCATTTAAAGTCATTAAATGATATAATATTTTAATTTCATAATAATCACTATTAACAGATTTTACAAATAATAATTATATTCTTATTTATAATTCAAATGGTTTTAAGCTTCGATGAGACTATTGGTGAGATGAATTAATTTCCTTATCTAAACCAGACTCGTACTATTCTACTTACATTAAAATGGATACTGATTTGGCATCTCAGCCAATGGCCTCTCTAAATAATGATGAAAATAATTCCAATACTATACTGAACTACTTTTTTTAATCCACCTATTAAAGCTCTTAGCAGACTGTCAGACGGATCTTTCAACCTTACTATGAAGTCCTATTAAGCATGGACATTAGCAACATCCAATAATATGATGATCATTATTAATAAATATGTGCTTAGCACACTGCATAGAGTAGAGATGAAGTTGCTGGAGAGGCCAAGACTCGACTCAGTTGTAGCCCGTGATACAGTAGCTAAGCACCAATCTACATAGTTTTTAAACAATTTAATGATCTTAGTATTACCATCATCTCAGTGGCCTAAACCCATATTGTCTTCACAACATCAAGAATCGCCTCCATTGATCATATCCTCCAAGGTTGCCATCTCTGTCTGCTGATTGATGATTCTTGTCTATCTTGCATCTGTCAGCTCATCCATAGCCTTGAGAGCCTAAATTGCACCAATCCGTTTCTGTAAATTTGTAACTCTACATGTGCCTGTCTTTACTGTATCCATCTTACATAGCCAAACATCCTAATATATATTTTTTTTTGCATTGAATCTACAATGCGTTTTATAAAAGGAAGTCTACTCACATCAGATTTCTTTTGGAGCTCCTTGAAAAGATACGGTAATATAATATCACCACCCATCATCGCTTTACACATTTTAGTAGTGCATAGACAGTGTCATAAGAGATAAACTGTAAACCAGGCCATGGAAACAATGAATATTCGCCTTGAACTGATCTATCAGAGCTATTAAATATAAGATCAAAGTGTCCAATGGGCAAAGAAACAATATGATTCTCACCAAGTCAGTCCAAGTGCTTGCCTAGGCATACGATAAAGATATCATAGCAAAATGGCAGGACTTAGAAAAGGTGTCCTTAGCTATAGAGGCATCAGGAAATGGGATTGAAAATAAATATAGATAAAACAAAATATATGGTTGCCAATCCTCTAAGACCACCACATCCACTATCACATTCGGAATAAGTGTTAACAGCTTTGTCTATTCTCGGGTCGCTGTTGTTTCACACAAGAAATAGGTGTTACTTTGGCCTTACCAAAATAGTAACAAGCCATCTGCTGTCAACAGGCACAAAGATCAACCTCTACAAAGCATTAATAAGACTTGTGCTGACATACGCATCACAGACGTGGCCCATGTCACGGGCAGATGCCATCCAACTGGAAGTATTTGAAATAAAATATGTTTAGCCAAACTAGAACCATATATTTTTTGTGTTCTTTCCAAATATCCCTAATGTGTGAAGATCGAAAAATGAATTCAGAGAATTTATGGATAAAAATATATATAATTTTCATACACATTTGTTTATATCAATGTACCTGGGTGTAGGAATTTTTTCTTTACTTCTTTCTAAGGTATGGAATTTTTCTAGCAACTGTCCATATTCAGTATTACTTTCTTCTAACATAACCTTATATCTTTCAATGGTTACTTCCTTTTTGTTAATGATCAGTTGTAAACTAGAAATAGTTTCCTATAAAGACAGACATATTAGTAAAATTGTCTCCTACAAATTATAAAATTGGTGTTTATTTATTTCTCACTTTTAATGCTTTTGCTCGCAAATCATCCACTTCACGCTTCTGAAGACCTGCTTCTTCAAGTTTCAAATTTAAAGACTTTACTTTAGTTTCCAATGATGTTATGTAACTATCTTTTTCAGAGAGAGCTCTTCTCAGATCTCCAAGCTCAATTCCATAGCTAAGGAGTTTAGTCTCCTGTTCTTTAAATGCACCTAAAGTCTAAGTAAAAAAAAATCTAGTCATCATAAAGCATAACTAAATTTTGATTAATAAATTATCCTCATAGACTTGATATCCCCATATTATAGATTTTATAATTAGTATTACCTTACATAACAAAATTGTTAGTCATAAAATCTGTTTAAGAAATTAAATAAATCAAAACTTACAAACTCATTTACTACAGGATCAGGTTTTTCGGCCACTTGTTTTAGTGATTTTACCTCTTCATTAACTTTTATCATCGCTACTTTGACTTCACCAAATAGTGCTTCCTAAAAAAAACAGTTTTTAAATTTTTATCTTCCATATTTTTTTATTCGGTCAACATTTGTTTCATATATAATTACTTTATTTTTATGCAGTTCTAACAATGCATTTTCATTTATCTTCTTGATGTTTTCGAATTCCGAACGCAATTCTTCACACTTCTTTTTAAGATCTGTTTCCATTTCCTCAAGTTTCAGTTTTGATGAGAGATCACCATTAGTAGGTTTTGTATCAACGATTATCTTCTGATCAGTAACAGCTATCGGTGGTACTTTTTTTACTTTCTTCAACTGTAGTCAAAGGAACCTGTTCTTTGTTGTTAAACTTATCAATCAAATCTACGACTTTTATTCCATTCTTAGCTTGATCATTAGTAATAGCGACTTCAGAATTTTCTGATATTTTGTTCATATTTCTGTTTTCTTTAACTGGCTCTGCAACTCCTTTCGGTTCTCTGGACAAAAAAAATAAATAATGAAAAATAAAAATATTTACTAAATCAAAAAAATGCTGAAACTAAATTAATTCAACATACAAAGCCATATCACTAGTTTCAGTTTGTATTGCAGATTCAACCAATTCTGAAGGTTCTGTCTGGACCCCTTTCTCCACAAACTGAGAACCTTTAGAATCTTGGGATGGCAATAAATCCACATCGTCAGTTGTATCTACTGCCGTTTTAAGTGTCTGAGTGGTACCGTTGCCAGCCGATAGTGGCTTTTCACCCCCAATGTCTTTTCCATTTTCGCCATTCAAAGTTTCTACAACTTCAATTGTTTCCTTTGTACCAGCTGTATCTTTTGATTTTTCAATCTAAAATAACGGGATGAAAGTCAGAAAATCAAAATAAAATAAATATATAGAGGATGAAAAATAAATTTTGAAATTTACTAAGTAACAAATTTTTTTTTTTTTTTTCACTTTATACATTGATTTGCATCTGTCAGCAATATGTGACAATCAGCAAATAGGATAGAATTATAAACAAAATAATGGCATGTCAGGCATGAGGAAGGACAGTACCCAGCAGCACGTCTTCCGTCAGGTTTTTTTTTTTTTTTATGTATGGTGTCCATTTTTTAATCAAATTCACAAAATTTACTCAAATATTTATAAAAAACGGTGCAAATTATTACACGATGGTTTATTATTTCCAAATAACAATATTAGGTTATAACTGTTTATATAGCTGTTAATAGGCAATTAGGTAATATGAAAAACGCTGCAAATTATTACACAATGGTTTATTATTTCCAAATAACAATATTGGGGTATAACTGTTTATAAGGCCGTTGATAGGCCATTAAGTAATATGAAAAGCACTGATTCAAAGCATTATATTATAATACTACCACTGATTTTAAAACGCAATATCTAAGCTAGTTGTAAACCAAATTCAATTATTCCTTTTTCATTTGGTCCAAAATCTTTTTGGAGAATAGCACTGGGATCTCCTGGAACCCTGATTTGCTATCTACTTGTGAATGGCAAAGTTTAGTTTGTCGTTACCGAGTGTATAACGTAAATCATCGGATTATGCGCATCTTGAAATGTGAACCCTCAAATTTTGAGGAGGGGTCATTTTTTTTTTTTTTTTTTTTTTTGGTCGATTACAAAGGTTGATTATTGAAAATAATAAACCAAAAGCAATAATTCAAAGGATAATATCTTATCACTACTGCTAGTTTTAAAACACTATATCTCAGCTAGTTGTAAAGGAATTTCAATGATTATTTTTTGTGGGAAATGGCATTAAAAGCAAAAATTGTTGGTATTTATTTATTTAATAATTAGGAGGAAAGGATTTTTTTTTTTTTTTTTCGTTATTCGGATTCTACACATCTTGAAACGTAAGCTCTAAAATTTTTAAGGGGTGGTGGATAATTTTTTTTTGGACGATTACAATGGTTCATTATTGAAAATAATAAACCAAAATGTTTAATGCACTAACATTTTACTAAAATTATGAACTGATTTAATTAAGTTTACAAAACTAACAGTGATTGCTGACCATCAATATATTTATTTTTATAAAGTTTCCTATTCTATCATTACAAATACAATAATAATCATTTCATGATTAATCTGTTATGATTATTATAATGGATTTATTCTGTTTAGTCAGTTACAAAATAATTTAGTTTTTAAATATCTGATTTGATTTATTTATTTTTTTTTTTTATTCAATTAAAATGTTAAGTGTCATGTCACCACTGAGAGAAATTCGGAACTTTTCATTATTTCCATAGATTTTTTTAAACTTCATTTATACCTAGTAAGCAACAAATTAATATTTCATTGACTTTTTCTTTGTGATACAATTTCATAAATAATTAAATTTACAAGACAGCCTTCTTGTGGCCTCTCGGCATTTAGAAAAGGTCTTGCCAAAAATGATTTTTCTTGGATAAAGTAAAAGAGACTGTATAGATATGCCATTGAAAGACTTGGATTCTCTATTGATGAAATGATTTTCAAATATTTAAAAAACCGTTACTGCCAAAATAATGAGATAAAAGTTTTGTTTCTATTTCATTGCCAAAATTATATTTAAAAATCTAAATTTTAAAACCAATAATATATTGAATCATGCCAGGACAACCTCACTAAACTGAAAGTTTTAAAAAACCTACTGGGGAGTTACTTGACATAATATATCATAATGTTTCTTTTAGAGGGTTGAACAGTCCTAAGAGGAAGACTATATTGATATTAATAGATGGGTACAATAATAATTGGTTGTTGCATGAATGTAAACAACATATAATTGTTTTCTTTTTTCAGTAGAGCAAATTTAATTGGTGGTCAAAATTATATATAAATACTAAAAAAGAAAATAGTTTGCATAAAATATTTAAAAAATACAAGAAAATAAACAGCAAACAACCTGAGTCCTAGGAGCTGGAACTGGAGTGACAGGAATTTCAAGCATCTTTAACTTATCTTGTAGCTCTTCTAGCTGCATCATGGAACTCTGAAGCTCAGCTTGGAAATAGCTCTCTCTGAATCTATTCAGAAAAAAAAAAGAAGGAATTTATGACATGGAAATTTTATTAATTTAATTTTTCGATTAAATCCATTTCAGAAAGAAATTCATTTAAAAAAATAAGAAATACCAAAAAACAGTGAAAATGTGTCAAATAAAGGCCACAAGATTGTTACTTGAAAACAGTTCAATCCTATTCTGAGACAAGATTAGATACACAACCCCATGATAGTTTCATTTTTTTTTTTCATATTTTTTATGAATAGATAAATATAAAACTGTCCCTTAGGAATAAATTCAATACTTCATTAGGTCAATATCATGTCAAAATGAGTTGTAACATAAATAATTCTCTATGAATCATTCAAATTTTATATTATTAAATTAATATCAAATATTGTATTTTATTAAAATATAGTAGGTTCTAATAGATATAATAGTTTGTTTGTTTGGGTATTAATGCTTAAAACCGTAAGGTCATCAATCATAGTTCATCAATTATAAAAAAAATACTCACAACCTTAAAGCGTTATCTATATAAAGCTGTATTATCAACAACAACTATTAGTTTCTAAGAGTTGGATAACCTTATATAATGCTCAATACCATCAAGTTTGTTAGGCATTAACTATAAAATACTTCATGAAAACTGTATCAAATACTTCTTCTATTCGAAATTGATTGTGTCTGTTTTTGTATGTTTTGAGTTGAAATCTGTTTAAATAATCTCAGAAAAATGGCTGACAAATTCTGGGGAAACAAATTTTAATTAAAAAAAAATGGAATTTGATACCTTCTTAACCTTATGTATATCATAAATTATGTTGTTGTTCCTAATTTGTTTTATATGATTTGTTAGATTTTGAACAAATTCGATCAAAAACTCCTAGCTAACATTGAATTCGGAGGTGGCAGTATTTAAAAAATTTAGATACATTAATCATATGATCGTTATTTTTAGCTAATAACATATTAGTCATACCTCGATTCTCTGAGTTCTAGCCTTAGTGCATCATTGTTTCCTTGTAGCTTGTTGATAACTGCTTGGAGCCGCATGGCAGGGTGGTACCAGCCAGAAACATGTCTAGCATCCAAAGCATCCAAAAGTGACTCTAAACATTCCGACTCGATTACTACCCTGGTTTTCCCTTTAACAAAATTTAATCTAGTCTGTGCTATAAAATTCACAACGATCCAACACCATAATAGCTAAAACAATTGTTATTATTACCATCTTGCTTTTGTATACTCTCTAAAATTTCATGTAAAGCCTTTACGAAGAGATTCATTTTCTTCAATAGCAAGCCTTAATTTGTCCTCAAGTTCTTTTTTGTCTGAAGGATCTGAAATCATGAATAATTTTCTAAGTTTGAATGAATGGAATGGGCTTTGTATTTTTTTCAAACCGCTGTATGTTATATATTTTTAATTCAAACAGCAATTAATTCCTGAAGATTTGAAGTGATTGATGATTAGTATAAAATGGGAATTTATACATATCATCAACCATTACAATATCAGAACAGAACAATAAATGGAATTAAAAAAAAAAAAATTAGAATACGGAATCTTTTAAGAGATGAAAGTTGGAAGCACATCAGTATTTAAAACAAAATAGTATCAGTTAAATAAATAAAATGGTTCAAATTCAGATAAAATGTCACTAATATTCAGATAATCCTAATAATAACTTTTTCCTTTTATTCGAAACACTATTATAAATTCAAATGTTTTTAGTCATGATTTTTAAAATATGTAAATTGTATATATATATATTTTGATTAGTTCTCAACTGTTGATAATTTAAGTTTTCTACTGGTCTTAGGTTTCAGTCAATAAATAAACAATTCTGTCTATGCAACGTTTCTAGAATTTGTTTTTCTCATATTGATGCAATTTGAGATAAAATAGTGTCTTGCATAGACATATGTGTAAACTATAAACTTTGAAAGAACACTGAAGAATACACAGTGTTCTTTCAAAGTTCAAGTCTATAGTTTACACATATGCCATTGTAAGATCACAAATTGCATGAATATAAGAGCAATAAATTCTCAAAACGTTGTATAAAATAAATTGTTTATTTATTGACTGAAACGTAAGACCAGTAGAAAACTTCATATAATTAATAAACTACTGATTTGTTCATTTTGCTTTCTAATTTGTTCATCAGAGCTAGGAAAATTTGGAGAAAAAATGTTAAAATAACTTTGTGATATTTACTTTTATTTATCAGAGAATTATAATAACTAATAACGAATAACTCACCTTCTTCTTTGTTTTTCACTTCTTCCTTTGTTTTTAATTCTTCACTTAGTTTTGCAACTTTAGCTCGCAACTCGAAATTCTATTTCAAAGTTGAAATTAGGTAAATAAGCAATATTTCAAATATATTGAATGTAACAAGTTACGCTTATTCCATTTTAAAAATAAATTAAAAAAGTTAGAAAAATACTTAAATACCTGCACACTAAGATTTATAGCCGTTTGTTGAACAGCGCTCAATTGAGTCTGTATATCAATATTACTTTTTGTATCTTCATCTTCGAAATACTTCTCATAATTTTCTCTTTAAAAAAAAATATTTTAGCTTAAACATTACTTTAAATATATTAAATGTAAGTACTTTTTATTCATAAAAGTTTTTTAAATATGTTGACATTAAAAAATTGAACTTACACATCAATTGGGGCTTCTTCTCCAGACTGGAGTGACAACGTATTTATTTGTTCAACTAACTTTAGGATCTGACTATCTCTAATTTTCAATTGCTTCTTAAGGTCTTTCACCTGGTTTCTTGCCTCTGCAAGCCCATAAACACCTTCTTCATATTCCCTTAATTGTATAATCAGTTCAGTCATCTAGAGAGTATTTTAGAATGAATCATTAGATAATTGGATTTTTAGGTTCAACAGGAATCTGCCATGAGCTATTATTTTAACTAGAAAATTTGTTCTTGAAAATCACTTACATCATGAATTATAAACAAATTTGAATTTAAAACAACAACAATCTAACATAACATACTTCTTCAGCTCTAAATTGTGCATCCTGTTCTGCATCATTCACTTTTTCTTGGAGGAAATGAATTTGGTTACGGGCTTTATCTAATTCTTCTTTAAGTTCCTCATATTTCATTGAGTCCTCATCACTACCACTTCTGAAAACAATTCCAATTTTTATTATCCTTTATAATTATCGTAACTTCACCTTTAATTTGAGGAAAATAAAAAGTTAATTTAATCTAAGAGTCCAAATAAATAAATTGAGAAAGAGGAAGAAACTGTTGGTCTGAAAATCATCTTTATTCAATAATTAGTAAAATGCACAACATCTTTACATGTATTATATTTCTTTCTTAAATAAAAAGTAAATATAAAATTTTATTTAATTATATAAAACAAATAAATCATTAATAAGCCTAATATATAAATTTATTTTTCCATGATTGAATGAATTAACAAATCTAATAAGACCGCAGCAAATTATTAAACAATGGTATATTATTTCCAAATAACAATATTAGGTTATAACTGTTTATATAGCTGTTGATAGGCAATTAAATAATATAAAAAAGCAATAATTCAAAGGATAATGGCATATCACTACTGCTAGTTTCAAAATGCTATATCTCAGCTAGTTGTTAAGCAATTTCAATTATTCTTTTATCATTTTATCGAAATTTTAATTCTCTATCAAATGGCACTAAAAGCAAAAATTTTTGGTGTTCATTTATATATTAATTAGGAGAAACAGATTTTTTTTTTTTTTTATTCGTTATTCGGATTCTAGCATCTTGAAATGTAAGCCCTCAAATTTTGAGGGTTGTAAATTTTTTTCTTTTTGTCGATTACGAATTTTCGATTTTTTTCTTTTCTATTTTCTCTTTTTTTACAATTGTTTGCAGTTTTTAGGTTAAAAAACACAAATGATTCTTTCTCTATTTTCGAAAATAACTAGTTACAAGCGTATATATAGGAGAGATTTCAATTGTTTTCATTTTTCTTTTCGTTCTGTTTTTATCTATCGTGCTTTACTGATTCTAAAATGCTATATATACTTTTCTCTATCATAAAAAATAACTGAGTTATGAGCGTATTTATGTGTAAAATTTCAATTTTTTCCTCTTTTATATAAATATTCACTGTTTTTTGGCTAGAAAACACTGATAAATTTTTTCTATATTTTCACCAATAACTGAGTTATTGAACTAAATCATGTTAAATCAGCCACCATTTTAAAAATAACCAGTTTATATCAAGGTCGAGGTGTTAGGATCATTGTTGCATGGACTTGTAGTTTTGCAGTGAATTAAAAAAAAATTGGTCTAGTAGTTCCGGAAAAATGCCTCAGAAGGGGTATGGCGGACCAGCTGATTTTTTTTTATTTGTTATTTCGATTTTACGCATCTTGAAAGGTAAGTACTCAAATTTTGAGGGGAGGTTTTTTTTTTTTGGTCGATTACAAAGGTTCATTATTGATAATTTGGACCAAAAGCAGTTAATAAAAGGAATAAAATACAAAATATTTACATTTTTCACTTTGGCAAAATTATCATATTTTTTTAATATTCATAATATGATTTTGAAATAAGATGAAACAGTAAAAAATATTTATTAAATTTATCACTTTATAATTATGATAAACTTACTTCTCTTCTGCTCTTTGTTTTAATTCTTGTACCTGTACTGAACTCTTTGACATATCTTCTGTCGCTTGCTTGAGTTGTTCATGTAGTTTTTTAATAATATCTTCTTGTTCTTCAATTGTCTGGAAATTTTGAAATAAATTATTTTTATTAGGTTCCTTTAATTAAAATGATCCTTTTCATTCAACTTATTTTATTTTCTTATTTTTTGTCCCTACGTTTCGGCTCTTTGCCATTCTCAAGGGATCTACAAAAAACATTTATTTTAAAATTAAAAGATACACAACATTATTTTTTTAAATTCTTATAAATCAATTTACATACCTCTTTATACTCCTTTATACACTCTATACAATATATAGATATATATTTTGTCATAATTGAGTAAAATAAAAATTAAAACTATTATAGGCTGACCAGCCCTGTCCTGGTTGTTATCATCTACTGGATTAAAGAAATCTATTCCCTCACTCTTAACTATTGATATCAAAACTAATATACACACATATATTGTTTTATTATCTCCTCCTCAGTCAAGTCTACATTTATTTTCACAGCCAAAAATTTTTTCTTTTAAAATTCTTTAATAAATTATTACCATACATAAACATACACACACACACACACACACACACACACACACACCACACACACACACACACACACACACACACACACACACACACACACACACACACACATACACATACACACCCACATACACATACATATATATATATATATATACATAAACACATAAACAAATATATTAATATCCAATTAAAAACAAGATAATTTACCTAACCATAAAATTCCAAATATTATTCTATTATATTGTTATTTAAACTTTATTCCAGAAATTCCATTTATTTAAATTATACTACTTATTAATTTTGCTCAAAATCTCAGCATAATGGTCATTCAAATTCTTTGTGTCTGTTTTGTAATTTATACTGTAGTTAATGTTTTCTGATATATATATTGCCTCTAAAATTTTTCTTCTAAAATCATTACTTTCTTTATGTACTACCATAGTATTTTCAAAGTCAAATTGGTGTTTTTTATTTATTACATGTTGTACTAAAGCAGTCTTATTACTATCTTTTTCTTTATTTTTAACATCATTTTGGTGTTGATACATCCTATCCTTCAAGAACTGTTTTGTTTCACCAATATATACTGCAGGACAATTTACACATGGTATTTTATATACCATTCCAGATTGGGAGTTTTTTTCTATTTTATCTTTTAGCTCACTATAATAATTTTTTATTTTGTTTCTTGGTTTGAAGGCAAAAGTATATTCTTCCATATCATATAATTTGAAGGATTTTTTAATTTCTTCAGAAAGTCCCTTTATATAATTGCAGCTTTGGAATTTTTGGGTTGTCTTTAATTTGTTTATTTTTTCACCATTGCTATTATTTTTATTTTTAGTTCTAATATTCAATTCCCATATGGTTTTTACTATTTTTTTGGGGTAAAAATTTTCTGAAAAAATTTGAAAAACCTTTTCTTTGACCTTATTTAATCTTTCATTATCTGTAATTGTGATAACTTTTTTGCAAAAATTGTTTACTATATTGTACTTCATATGATACGGATGACATGAAAAATAGTTAAGAATTGTGTTACTACAAGTTTCTTTTTTGGCCCATTCTGTGCTGATTATTTCCTTTTTTCTAATCAACATCATATCTAGAAATCTTAATTTGCCTTCTTTTTCTATTTCCATAGTAAACTTCAATCTTTCATGGTAATTATTAAGAGCTTTTAGGAAATCCCCTACTACATTCTTTTTTATTATGCAAAATATGTCATCAACATATTTTACTAATAACTTTACTTTTATACCTGAATTTTTTAAAGCATTATTAATTAATTCATTCAATACCATACCTGACAAATATTTTTTACCCCCAAAAAATAGTAAAAACCATATGGGAATTGAATATTAGAACTAAAAATAAAAATAATAGCAATGGTGAAAAAATAAACAAATTAAAGACAACCCAAAAATTCCAAAGCTGCAATTATATAAAGGGACTTTCTGAAGAAATTAAAAAATCCTTCAAATTATATGATATGGAAGAATATACTTTTGCCTTCAAACCAAGAAACAAAATAAAAAATTATTATAGTGAGCTAAAAGATAAAATAGAAAAAAACTCCCAATCTGGAATGGTATATAAAATACCATGTGTAAATTGTCCTGCAGTATATATTGGTGAAACAAAACAGTTCTTGAAGGATAGGATGTATCAACACCAAAATGATGTTAAAAATAAAGAAAAAGATAGTAATAAGACTGCTTTAGTACAACATGTAATAAATAAAAAACACCAATTTGACTTTGAAAATACTATGGTAGTACATAAAGAAAGTAATGATTTTAGAAGAAAAATTTTAGAGGCAATATATATATATCAGAAAACATTAACTACAGTATAAATTACAAAACAGACACAAAGAATTTGAATGACCATTATGCTGAGATTTTGAGCAAAATTAATAAGTAGTATAATTTAAATAAATGGAATTTCTGGAATAAAGTTTAAATAACAATATAATAGAATAATATTTGGAATTTTATGGTTAGGTAAATTATCTTGTTTTTAATTGGATATTAATATATTTGTTTATGTGTTTATGTATATATATATATATATATGTATGTGTATGTGGGTGTGTATGTGTATGTGTGTGTGTGTGTGTGTGTGTGTGTGTGTGTGTGTGTGTGTGTGTGTGTGTGTGTGTGTGTGTGTGTGTGTGTGTGTGTGTGTGTGTATGTATATGTTTATGTATGGTAATAATTTATTAAAGAATTTTAAAAGAAAAAATTTTTGGCTGTGAAAATAAATGTAGACTTGACTGAGGAGGAGATAATAAAACAATATATGTGTGTATATTAGTTTTGATATCAATAGTTAAGAGTGAGGGAATAGATTTCTTTAATCCAGTAGATGATAACAACCAGGACAGGGCTGGTCAGCCTATAATAGTTTTAATTTTTATTTTACTCAATTATGACAAAATATATATCTATATATTGTATAGAGTGTATAAAGGAGTATAAAGAGGTATGTAAATTGATTTATAAGAATTTAAAAAAATAATGTTGTGTATCTTTTAATTTTAAAATAAATGTTTTTTGTAGATCCCTTGAGAATGGCAAAGAGCCGAAACGTAGGGACAAAAAATAAGAAAATAAAATAAGTTGAATGAAAAGGATCATTTTAATTAAAGGAACCTAATAATACAATTATTCATTCAAACTAATCTTAATTGTAATAAAAATTAATTAAATTATTTTTAAAAAGTCAATAAATTATTTAATTTTAAAATGTATAAATTATTCAATAATTATTACTTTTGACAATTCAGTATAGTTTGCGGCAAATGCCATAGACCCTTTGGGGCCAGGAGACTCAACAGTTTCATTCAGCTTAGCTCGAAGTTCTGTCACTTCTTCATCCTTTTGAGCAAGGATCTCCTATTGAAAATAAAAATATTAAATAATTTAAAGAAGAAATTGTTTTCTTAAAATTTAACTGTAAACAAAATGCCACTAAAATCAGGTAAATATAATTTTTACCTGCCATTTAGCCACTCTTTCTTCAAGCGCATCAATTAAAACGTCAAGATGGCTTTCTCGTTTATTCCTTTCCTCAACCAGCTCAGCCACCTGCGAAGTTAAACCAATGTTTCTTTCTTCTAGAGTTGTCAGCTTTTCTAAAAATATTCATACATTGCCATAAATAAAATGGACACAGAAGAACATTCTAAGGCGAATTAAATATCTTCTTAAAAATATTTCTGAAAATAATTAAGTTGGTCAGTACCCAAACTACTAATTTGTTTTTTTATTTGACTAAAATGATATTGGTTCTGAAATCAGTTGAAAAAATATAAATTTTGAATGCAAAAAGTGTTTAAATATGTTATATAAGTTTTAGGCCACTGAATTATCTTGGGAAATACAAACAGTTTACACTTTAATCTTAAATATATTAAGGTTCTTAATCTGGACTATATTAAATCAGATAGTAATGATGATAACTGTATATGTTATTAATGGTTTTAATTGATATAATTATTAAAAAATTATTATATATCATAATCAAACAAAATGCATTTGAACAGATAAGCTAATATAAATCAACTAAAAAAGTAGCTATGTTAGAATAATAACTGATAGCACTTTAATGATGGCATATATTAGATTTCAATTACTTAAGATCTCAGGTTTCCATCTATAGATAAATATATTTTACTTACACAGAAGAAATTGTGATGATTGAATATATTTTATCATTTTATTTATTAAATCAATCCCCTGAGGTGTAAAACAAGTAAAATGATAAAAATATGTTATTGATTATCAATGTGATTTTAATTCATAAAAGAACTGAACCATGTAGTTTAAAATTAGCCATTTAGTTATGAATTACTCTAATATTGCAATACTGTTAATAGCATTAACTGCTTTGGAAATATACTGGAACCTAAAAACTGTTGGGAATGAAAGGTTAAATTTATTTTTATTAATTAACACAAACTAAGTATTTTTTGGTTTATTATTTTCAATAATCAACTTTTGTAATCGACCAAAAAAAAAAATTTAACCTTCCCTCAAAATGTGAGGGCTTTCTTTAAAGAAACGTAGAACCTGATAAACAAATTTTAAAAAATCTTATGAAATTCGCCACAAAAATACTAGGGCATCCAACAATGATCCTAACATCTAGAGTTGCTATGAGCTGATTATGTTTAAAATGGCGGCCGATTTAAGAAAAAAAACTGCGAATAATTTGAAAAAAGAGAAAAATGAAAATAAAATACAATTGAAATTGTATCTAATGTTTTCAATTATTCTAATGTTTTTTGTTTTGTTAGTTCTATATTACACTTAGATATTACTATATATTTTTTTTAAATTTATATTTTTCATTTCTCTCTCTTTTCATCAATTCAAATAATTGTAAATAATTTTTGTAATCATTAATATTATTAGTTTTTTCATGTGCTTTTGGCCAGTTGTAATCATTATTTTTTTTGTACATGTGTATTATTCTCAAGGGACTTAATCCCAGAATAAAGTTCTTTTTTCATTCATTCATTCATCTATAAATATGCCCATAACTCAGTTATTTTTGAAGATGGAGAAAAATATGTAGTTTTAGATTCGGAAAAGCGGGATAAGAAAAAACAAAAATTTGATCCATATATTCAAGTCACAAATTATAATAGATATAATTCCACCAAAAGTCGGTTATTATTAAAGATGGATAAAAAATAAAATAAAAATAACAATCTTATATGGTCAAGCCACAACTTATAAGAAATGTGATTCCCTGATAACATGGTTATTATGATGATAGAGAAAAAAAATTTAAGATGTTCTGGAATCGGGAAATTTTAATTGAATTATTCGACTAAATAAAAAAAATTCATATTCCTTCTTAATAAATAAATAAACAAAAAAGTAACCAACAAAATGAAAAAAGAATCATTGAACTTGGTTCAGAACTAGCAGAGTGTTTTGAAATTATCAATGGTGATATACCATTTTCCTTTGAATTATTTGTTGCTTTTCATATTAATTAATTGGCCATTAAACAGCTATATATAAACAGTTATACCCTGATATAGTTATTTGAAAATTATAAACCAAGGTATAATAATTTGCAGCGTTTTTCTCATTAAAATTCCAGGTTAGAAATAGACACTTATAAAACTAGCAACTGTTATAATGTATTACCCCGAAATTCGTAATTGGCTTGCCTCAAAGATATATTTTCTCCAGAGAATTTTGTTAGGTTTGTTGTAGCATCTGATAATTCTTGGCGAATGGAATTCAGCTTTGTATTTATAATTTCATTTTCTTTTTCCAAGACCTATTAAATCAATATTTTTTGATAACATAAATATAAAAATATACAATAATTGATATATAAATAGCGATAATGCAAAAATTCTTGCAAATTATTAGAAATATTCTATTTCAATACTATAATATCATTGAGAAGAATTGATGCAACAAAAAAATCTTACTGACCTGAATATCTGAAAGAAGTTGTAAAATATGTTTATTTTTATGCTGAATCATTTCTTTAAGCTGTGCCGTATCATCAGAGCTTTCATCTTGAATGCTCGATACTAATTCATTATGGCCCTCAGTTTGCATAATTATTATCTCTTTACGCAAGTCAGCTTTTTCTCTTTGAAGTTCGACGATATCTGACTGTAACTAGAAAAACAAAATTCATTTCTTAACAACGTAGATAAAATAAAGAAGAATAATTAGAATAAATACTCAATATCAAAACTGATAAAATGAGTAAGAACATTTTTTACTATTTGTAAAAGAATAAAACATTATTTTTCTTTTTAAAAAAATGCAACTATATTTAGTTTTTAAATTGAAAATAAGACTTTCGTACAATGTACGATGTACTTGCAGAATAAGGTTTTTCTCAAATAATTTCAAAACATTCCTTGTCAACTGTCCTCTTCCCTCCACGACTAGAGTTTTTGAGTAGTTCCCTTTTCATCCCAGGCAAGACCCGTGACTAGGCTGGAACAATAGACACTTAAGGTTGTCTAGGGTAAACCGCTTGCGCTAGAAAAGGGCTTTTAAGCTACGATTGTTGAGTAATTTCCAGTGATTCATAATAGGACTTTAAATTTTAAACATGAAAGTTTTTTCCTCTACATTATTTAATTTTCTAAGTATAAAAAACTATTTAGATGACTGGAAAAAATAAAGTTTATCTTGACTAAAATATGAATAAAAAAAGAGAACTAAGCACTTTAATCTTCAGAAATATAGTAATATTTAAGAAACAAAAATCAAAGGAAAAGAATTCACCCTGTCAATTAAATCATAAAAATACACTGAGAAATATTATAAAATTGGGAACTGAAAATCGGAAAAGGAAAATATGAGAAATAGAGCCAATGGTCTTAAAATTCCTCATTCTCCCCAATTTCATACCTAACAATTAATATTTTATGGATTTATCATATTTCAAGTTGGTAGTCAAACTATCAAAATCTTGATTTTGGGATCACCCATGGTGTAGTAAGCAAGCGTAACAGCCTTCTATGCCCAAAGTCACAAGTTTAAATCTGGCAGATGGCTCTGGTATTTTTTAAAAGAAGTGAAAATCTTGGTTATGCCGTCCTTTAGAGGAAAAGTAAAATGGTGGTCTTGAGCCTGTAGGATGTCAGGTACTTATAAAAGAATCCTATCTTAATTAAACCTGAATAGGTAAAAATTTAGGATTCCCACGGCAGCATTGTCCGATTAGCCACAGTTGCATAAAAGTTATCTTTAATATTCAAACAAACAAATCTTGGTTTAATTACTTTTATCAAAAAAATATATATTAGTTAATAACAATAAACATGATAAGATAATAATGCTAAGTTAAAAAGAACTAGGAATACCTGAATTAAGCAAAATTAAGAAATTCACTTTTGTTTTTGTTTTTTGCTGGTGGGACAGACCAGTGACCACACCTTGATTCATGATGATTGTCATAGGTTAAGGTCATCACTCCTTATGCTAATTTGTTGGGAGTTGCCACCAGTTGGCTGACGGGCCTCACATACCCTGGGATGTGATTTAATGCCCTTTTAAGTGTAGTAAAATAGATAAATAGGTGTTTACTTGAAAAAGTATGGAGAGGAATTGGTTTCAAACTTACAACATTTGGTTTGGTAGTCCAGCACCCTGGCACATAGCCACGGGCTCTCCAGAATTACAAACCTATCTGATAATAGATAAGGGTGTAAAAATAAAATAATCAAACATATAGGAGTTAATACTATAATACTAGTATGTTAATCATGTCTTACAAAATATTAAATGATATTTTGTCAGTTTGTCTTCTGAGACCAAAACCAGAGTAATGGTTACACTGAGAATCTCTGAGAATAACTTTAGAACAATAAGGATTCAACTTATAAAGATTTATGTAAGCTTAATTGCTAGTGTCTATAGTTTATTTTTACTTTCACATACTTATATATGAAATATATAGTAAAGTATTGCAATCATAAAAAATTTTGAATTCCAATTTTCAATGGAAATACATATTTTAGGGTTCTCTGAGTCCACATAACCAAGCCCCGCAAAGACTGTATCTGTGTGTGTGTGTGTGTGTTTGTGTGTGTGTGTGTGTGTGTGTGCGTGTGTGTACATAGTAAGTCTAGCATGAAAACTAAAAGTTGCACTGAACTGAAATTTCATAATTTAATACATTTATGAGGCCTAGATGTTGCAGTAACTTTTTCATCAAAAGCAAACCATAAGAGCCACTTTTAAGCATTTTGCACCTTTTTATGATTTTCTCTAAAACGGCTTGAACGATTTTGATTAAACTCTCTGTATCAATGTAAAATTCAATAGGCTTTAATATTATCTAAGTTTCATTCTGATTTAAATACGCTGACAGGGCTTAAATACCGATATTTTAAATTTTCTTCCTGTAAAGTATCTTTAATTTTATGGATTTGAATTAATTTATCATATCATCATGTTAGCATTGATAAAAACAGGCAAATATATAAGTTGAATGAATTAGATATAGAGCTAAAGCAGAAAAAGAGCAAACAAATGTTTTGTATTTAGGTTTTGTGTGTTTCTACGTAGGAACATTAATATAGATGAATAATATACCGTTAGAAAGCTAAAGATTTTAGAAAAAATATCATCTTATACACAAACTTGTAAAAATTAATGGAGAGCGATAAAAAAACGATAAATCTAACTGATTGTTGTAGATAACAATATAATAAATTATTTAATAAAACACATGTTTCTATCAGAAATCAACTTAATTAATTTGTAGACCTTTTTTCATCTTGAAAAAATTTATTTTAATTCATTTAAAAATTCCTCAATTGATTTTAATAATAAATGTAAGATTTTTCTATTTTAGTAAGACTATATTACCAAAAAAGAAATTTTTATCACCTATAGCTTCTTTCTTAGGGAGCGGCGTGGTCTAGTGGTTAGAGCACTAGTCTGCTGTGCTCCGGGTCCTGGTTCGAATCCCGGCTGTGGCAGAAATATTATTTATTCTGTTAATTCAGTCGGGGGGCGACCCTAGGGTATGGAGACCCTCCTGGGGCAGACCCAGCCTCTATAAAGTGGGTACCCAAATTAATTGGGGAAAATCCTGGCGGCTGAGCGTGATTAAGGCCTAATCACCTCATTGCACTGCCGTTGGCCAAGAAACAGTACGAATCTCTATATGTACTGAGCCCAAGACCCTTCATGGGTTGTAGTGGTACAGGTTTTTTTTTTTAGCTTCTTTCTTATATTCATGACATACATTTATTCATTGGCCATAGTTAAGGAATGTACAAAGTTTTTGTAAAAGGAACAATTCCTTGTCTTCTGTAATTATAACAGAGTATCTATCATATGACAATTTAAAATATTTTCAATTGTTTGCTTTTTTCCTATTTTCAAACACTAAAAAAAAAGTTTAAATTTGCTCTGTGAGAAAACTGTAGAGTAATATTTAAAATGTATTTTCATAATTTATTTTCTATAAATTAATTTAAATTTAGTAGGAATGTGTAAAGAATATTTTAAGAAACAAAATGCCAAAAATACATACATGTTTCTCTATGGGGATTACAGTTATTGTTTTGAGTAAATGACCAAGTGATACCATTATACAACAAAACTGTGTTTGGAACGATAAATAATTTTTACACTAAGACTAATAATATATTTATATTCCAACACTAGGAATGAAACTTTAAGTATTTAAAGTATAAATAAATATCAAACATTTCTACTCAGAAAGAACTTTATTACTTTTTCAATATGAAGCCTCTCATTTTCCAGTTCTTTTTCTTTGGTTTCGATTTCTTCATGAAGAGTTTCAATTTGCTTGTTAGCTTTCGAAAGTTCTCCCTGTAATTCTTCATTACCTCCACCTTCAAAACAGTCATATTATTCATAATGAATAACAAATATAACTGTGACAAAAAAAAAAAAAAAAATGCTGTAAAATCACAAAATGTATTTAGGATATTTAACATTCCATTGTTGCATTTCTGTAATAAATACTAGCGATGTTGATCTTATGTATCTTCACTTCAGTTTAAGTATCTTTAAAAATAACTTTTTCTTATGAAAATATTTAATTATATTATAGCTAATAATAAATAATGCGCATAAAAAAAATTGATATTATATTGAATAGCTTCATGTAATAATATTATATGTTAATTTAACCTTATGAGAAGAGGTTACTACAAATAAATAATTAGTACAGTATTTGTAGGACCTTTAATAATTTATAACAATGAATTTTTTCAAGGAAATATTTTAGGATTCATTACTTAGCATTCTAATTAACCTTTATAACAGTATTATTTTGAACAATATAAAATTATGTGATCAGTATTTGGAGGTGTTCTTCATTTATTTGTTTAATTACTAGGCAAATTATTTATTTAAATCATGAGGGATCACCTGTAGCAGGGTGGCTAGCATAACAGCCTCCTATACCAAAAGTTACGGGTTCAAACCCGCAGGTGGTCCTAGGATTTTTTAATGGGAGTAAAAAATCCCTAGTTATGCTGTCCTTCGGATGGGGCTTTAAAAGGTGGTCCCGAGCCTGTGTGATGTCAGGTACTTGTTAAAGATCCCTATCCTAATGAACCCTAGATAGGCAAAATTTAGGACTCCCACTGTAGCATTGTCAGATTAGCCATAGTAGCATAAAGGGACATTTAATAAATAAACAACAAACAATATTTAAATCATGAATTCCACCAATCTTAAAATAACCAAGATGTATTTTTGTGTTAAATATTTTCATTTTAAAGTGGATTATGAGCTATACATGATGCAATAGCTTCATGAATTTTTCATACTATGCTATATTGATTATTGCTGGTTAGAAAATTACTGGCAACTGCATATAACATGTAAAGAACATTAATATTATATATAAGTATTTCCACTCACCTGCATTAGAGGCTAAAATATCTAAATCTGCCAGCAAACTTTCAACCTGAAAAAATATTGAATAAGAAATAATGACATTTTTTAGTTTATCGTCACGGGAGATTAATATATAAATATACCTGCTCTCCTTTGTACTTCATAACTTCTTTAGCCAAGACAAATAATGTTTCAAATTTATGATGAGGTGTATCTGGTTCAACATCAAGCCACATAATGCTTTCATATAAGTCATCCTTCTCCTGTGAAGACAGCCTTTCGGGGTTAACTGCCAAAATTGAATCAATATTGGCTTGAACCATTTTATACTGATTAATTTATGTTCATCAAATAAAATTAACCAAAACTCTTCACTATTGTCAAAATGTTTTAACCTCCATCCTTCCTCTGACATGTGATCAAAACTTTTGAGTTTGTTGATTGTAACCATGGCAACTCAGGAAGGCTTTCAAAACAGGAAGGCAATGAATGGTTGGCTACTATTAAGTGATACCTTCAACTTGTGGACAAAGCAAAGGGATATTTTTGCAAATTAATTAAACAAATTAGAAATAATGTTTGCCAGAGTGATGTATGGTGGTAAATTTCAATTTATTTATAATTGATCTCTTAATTTTTTATTTCTTTAAAATCTTTACATTTACCTCAATTTTAATTCTTTGGGTAAATATTTGATTAACATACTTATTCTTTTTTTTAGATTCAAATGAGATGTTAATCAATCCTAATTGTTATATAAGGTTAATTTATGAGTACATCAGAATAAAAGCCGATGTACCTAATGAAGGTTAAAAACATTGCTCCAATTTAGTATATTATGCTAAATCAATAAAATTTTAATTGTTGCCTTATATATTTTTTTAATTGGTAGTTGAAATAGATCTGTGTGATAACAAGGGGAACCTAAAAAAAATAAACGAGCCACCAAACTATAAGAGTGGTTTAGAACTACTTGAAGTTGGAGAAACCTATTATCTAGTTTCCATAAAAAGTAAGTGTGAATAATAATTGTTTGATAAAACATAGGTAATTATTTTATTGATATTTCAAAATATAAAGCCTATTAACAAATAAGTACAAGTTTATTAAACACAATTTGTTGAAAGTTATTTGTGCTTTTAAAAAACAAATAAAAACATACATATCACTTCTGTTTTGTTTGCCAGCTACCTTCCCTTAGCAAGAAATGCTTGATAAAAATAGTGAGATATCTAATATCTGTTGTATGACCCTGACTCTTGTAGCTAGTTCTATTTCCTTGAATTCTTAAAAATTTTGTTGGTTCCATTATTTTATTTAGAAAAACATTTAAATTGTATTATTGACAAAAATTTATCCTTTTTTTTTTTTTTTTTTTTTTGTAGGCCTTGTTAGCATTACTGTATGGTACCAGGTTAGTAGTTCGGCTGCTATTAAATTTTCTTTGAAAAAGTTATTTTAATGATTTCTTTCAAAACTCATATGGAGCCTGCTACTTAGATTTGCTTTATGTTCTGGTCTAATGAACTACTATTTATCCATCTGCACATTGCTTTCATCGTTTCATTGGCATAAATTTTAACTCCTTCTCTCTTTTCTGCTGTTAAGTACAAATATTCTGTCCAATGTTTCATTTTGGGTCTTGATATATAGATTTAATGGCATCTATAAGCCCTTTGGGTGTTAAATTAATATTATGGTACAATTATATTGAGATATAAATAAAATTAAATGACAGAAGGAAAAAAGATGGTTGTGGTAATTTATTCATTCGCCCTTCTTCCACTGGAAATATAATTGCTATGGTCTCAAACCTCATTCATTGCATTACTCTAGCTTAATATCCCGATTAAAGAGTTATTTTGAAAAACTGATGTTTAAATCGGAAAATGTTACTTCTTTCATCCACTCACTCTTCCAACCAACAAAATAATTTGTAGTACACTATCTTTAATAAGGATTGATGAAGGATGATTTCAGAATATTAATTTTTTCTAATAAACATTAAATAGCTGATCAAATCCATAAAATATAGTTGCAATGAGTATTGTTATTTCTATATATCTTTTCAAACTGTTGAGCATTTTAGAATATTATACAATAGATCATATAATCTTTTTGTTTGAGGGAGAGAGGGAAAATGAATCATCTTTTGAAATCATTTTCAAGATATTTCATATGTTCATATTCATATTTCATACTGTATATCTATATGTATAAGAATAAATCTTGAATGATTTGGGTTGAAAATAAGTTTGTAGCGTTTTTACTGGTGATTTCAATAAAAACTTCAGATTCCTGTAAATATTTTTAATCAATTATATTAGAGAGGGTTTTCTGTGACCATTGCTTGAATTTGGTCACCATCATCACACAACAACAACACACGCGTAGGACAACACTAGTGCTTTTCGTCTTCCAAGTCAAAATTGCTGGCTTTCTACTAAGGCTTCGCCATATACATTGCAAATTTTGTTAACCGTCTGTGCAGCGGATTTTCTTTTTTGGAAAAAATAAATCATTAAATGACAAAAATTAATTTTTTCTCTTTCATTTTGAGCAAACACCTCTTACTTATTAAAGATAACGAATCGAAAAAATAAAAATAGTTTTTCACTATTTTCTGAACTTTTTTGACCGCCACCCAAACTGCCTCATCCTTCATGTTTTTAGAAACATTTTTCCAAGATAATTTGTTCAGTGGGGATGGGAACAACTTTCCGTAATTCTTTGACAAGTGAAAAATCAGGCAGAGATTTTTCTCATTAAGTACTAATGTTCAGGTGTGTGAAGAATTGGTTTTTTATCTGAACTTTTTCCCTGAACCTAACTTTACTTCCATTTAACTTGCAATCTCTAATATCAGTCAAAATATTTAGCTACACTTTTCATTTATTTCTTGGACCCAAAATAACTTTTGTCGGTTGTGTATTCACTTGGCTCCAAGCATTTGTGGTAACCGATATAAGTCTATAAGTTTGTGATAAGTATATAAATCTTAATAAGTGATAATAATATATATCTATAAGTTTGTGTCTATAAGTATATAAGTCTATGAATAAAATTGGAGACTAATTTATACTTCACCACTTTTTTTTATTAAAAATAAATACATGATGTTTCAGCTAAAATGTCATATACAGGTGCAATGGAACTAATTTATCTCGTGTGAGTAGATTCTTACAACCAAAAGCCTCATGTCAGACTTGAGTCTTTTGCTTGTAAGAATCTACTCACACGAGATAAATTAGTTCCATTGCACTTGTAAATGACATTTTAGCTGAAACGTCATGTATTTATTTTTAATAAAAAAAGTGGTGATGTATAAAGCAGCCTCCAACTTTATTCATAGAAATTGAGCTTTGCCTTAAAGAATCTACACCTTATATAAGTCTATGTGATAACCTATTGTTGGGGGCGGGATGGCCGAGATCGTTAGCGCGCGTTGCTTTAAACACGTGTTGCCTAGCTACCAGATGACCAATACCTTGAAACCAAAAATTACGAGTTCGACTCTCGGAACCAGAGGGGACTTTTATCTCGGTGGCAATAATCCCCTCGCCCTCACCCCCTGGTCTGAGAAACACCCGTATAGCCTTCAAAGGTGAGATAGGGGTGAAAAAAAAAAAAAAAAAAAAAAAAAAAAAAAAAAAAAATATATATATAATATATAAAATATATATTGTATAACCTATTGTTGTTGATTGTTAAATTAAAGAAAACGTGATTTTGGACTCCTTGGGAATCATCCACTATCACCATCACCACTAAATGGTGAATTTATTAATATTTCAATTATGTAATGTGCGCACCAATGGTCTGAATTTCAAATATACTAGTAGAGAGAAATAAAAAATAAAACAATAATAATGTAAATAACTAAAAGGGAAAAAAATGTAAATATTGGAAATTTGTATTAGAATATAACAAAAAAAATCTATATAAGAAAAAAATTGAAAATGTATGTGAAATATGTTCATGGGATTAATATAGTATGTTGTGTTATTTAAGCAATCCAATGTATTTGGGCAGCATTGCCAAATAAATAAAGCATTACCCTCTCATTTATCATAGCCACTATCATTATTTGAAAATTAATCGCATATTTATTTTCAAGTTGAAAAAAAAGGAAGAGTTGCTCCTGTTCCACTAATCGATTCAACTACAGCACTTTATGAAACATTGGTTAAGAGATTTGAAGCAACCAAACTATCCATAAAAAATATCAAATCTAGCAATAACTTTACGAGCAGTTATGGTGGCCGGCGTAGTAAGCAAATTGATGCAGTAGTAATCACTGATCTGACGAGGAAAAAGAAAAAGAAGAAAGAACTCAAACCTACAAAATCTACCACATTTCCAAGTTTTATTAGCAATGAGGAAAAGTTAGATTTTGACGGTGTATGTTTAACGAAAGATAGCTTTCATGAAGAGGTAAGAGATGGTGTTGACGTAAAAAGAACTAAAGACTCAAAAAGCAGGGGAGTTTTAATACCTGTGAGAAAAAAAACTTGGTATTTTAATCCTTCAGGCAATTCTGTGAAAGGAAAACAAAGTATCGATGAGGGGAAGCCAACTCAAATTAAAAATTAAGTCAAAATATATAAAATGTTACAATTTTTTATTAAATCAGTATGATCACTATAATACAATTTAAAGCATTTCACAATCTCATTTGCAGGCTAGCAACTTTATTTAACAACCTCTGGCAAGTATGTGATTTCATTTAATATATTAAATAAATATATATATATTTATAATGCAACATACAGATAGTGAATTGTTTTTAAATTAAGCAACAATTAACAATAAGGAAAAGAAAATGCATAGTACATATCCACCCGTTGATTATCACTTGGACATATATTTTTATTAATTTATACATTCACTCTTCAGTTTATGTATATACACACAATATTAAAAGCAATTATCATGAATAATAATACAAAGTATGTATATGTCTATATATTATAAAAAGTATATATCAATATATTTTTAAGTGCATTATCTCGTCTGCATTTATAAAACTTTAAAAATTGAAGGGGTCTTCTTTATTCATATAATTAATTATGTTACAGATACATAAATAATTTGAAAAACAAAAATTGAAAAATTATGAATGTATTTTTCTAAATTATATTTTTAAAGGATTTAAATAGTCAAGAATTGTTGATACAAAGGACACTGATTTTTTTTTTTTAAGCAAACAATTAACTACTATAAGGTATAAAAATATAATGAGGTTATCACACACTTAATTGTATCATTATGATAAAATAAAAGATTTATGAAACGTAATAACCCATATCATATTCCTTTGTGAATTCTCTTCAGTATTTTATTTATTTTTGTCAACATTTATTGAAAATTTACCATTTTTAAAATTAAACTCTTGAAAGCATAGTCTCATAAAATTCTCAACTACTTGCGAATAATAAAAAATAAAAATAAATCTGTACAATTTTATCTTAAAATATAAATCAGGAGTGGACAAAAGTATAAAAAACATTTACCTTATGATATCAGGATATACCCAACAGCATAAGATGATAAAAAATTGAATAAAGTAATCATATTAACTTGTTAATAATCCATTTTAATTTGCCCACTCTTGATATCATTAAATTAATTAATTAAATATTCAGAATTTCATGTTCTTACACAAGACATAAATTATTGCACTAATTAAATAAATACTATTTTCAACGACGTAAAATGAAAATATTAAAAAGCAACAAAAGCAATTGAAAAGTTCATATTATTTGAGTATGATTATCTTACTTTAAATTATATATGCAAACATCTTTGTTTAAAAACCAACCAATTTCTCTTTTAACTTAAATGTGGAAATAATAAACAATATCATTTTCCTGATCTATATTGGCTATGGTAGTTTGTAATAGTCCTATACATATCAACTAACCATGTCAATTATAGTTAATTTTTCCTTTTTGAAATTTAAACAGAAAGTAGACTTTCGGAATTAGTTGAATGAGAATGTACCATGTTGTTATATAAGAGCTTTTGAACTTTCTATTAATCAAAGCTAATTATTTTTAAAATATATTAATAACATCTATACAATATGGATAGTATTTGTTGTATATAATTAAGCAATAAATTTTCAATAAATTAACAAATGTTCTTAATTGCACTCTCATATCCATAAGATGTTATATTTATTTAAAATAACTTTGAGACAGTATAAAATTTACTGCATAAAACAATGTTATTATTTTGGTCATAACTTACTTAGAAGAATGATATGCACGATCGTTTTTTAGATAATATTTTTAGATGAAAAGTACAATCAAAGACTAAGATTCGGCAGGCACTTTATTTTTCTCTAAATATTTATCTGCACTTTGATCATTATCATTTTCTTAAATTAGAATTTTCTTATAATATTTATCTCTTTTCTAGTGCTAAATCAAATTCACCTCTATACTTAGACACAAATTCTGAATTATTTAAATCTGAGATCTCCAAACTACGGCTCTAAGACCAAACCTGGCTATAAGCACCCATGGTTTATTTGAATGTTATTTCTACCACGCAATTAAGAAACTAAATAATTAATATTCATAAAGAAACTTTTTAATTTCAATTAATGATATGAGTATGTTTGATGAGCTAGTTCGGCTTTGGGACTTTTGGGATCAATAAGTTTGGTCCTTAAGCTAAAAAGTTTGAAGAACTCTCGTGTATGAATTTCATACTCTTAAGGCAGTTCTAAAATGTCTAAAAAAGGTCTATTTGATTTTTTAAATTCAGCGTATGCTTAGTACAACTATTAACAAATTCATATTTTGAACTATTTAATACGAATAATTTGAAGAAACTCAATAATTCATATAAAAGTATTGGATTATTACGTCTATACATTTTACTAATAATAAATAATGATTTCATTAGTAGCAATTCATTGTAAATATAAGTAAATAGTTTATTAAATATATCTTTGATGTGATTATAAATTATTATGTTTTTATTTATGAGAACAGTGAGGTTTGTTAAACAAAACAATGGCAGTTAAATTTTAATACTTGGTTTAATTATTAATTGTACTGCAGATTTAATATTTCCAACATTATGTGCCTGTTGGCATCAAGACATATGATGCCTCTGATAAATTTATTTATTATAAATGGATAAAATGAAATCATAAATAGCATATCATCTCACTTATAGGCATTTTACATCCAGATAATTAAACATACATGCACTTTTTTTTAAAAAGTTTTCTTCTTCACAAAATATCTTTACCATAGATACTTTTAAAAACACAAAGATTTTTTTCCTCCATAATTGTACCTTTCATGATTGTCAAATCATAAGAAAAAACATTGTAACACAGTAGAACCTCCATTATTCTTTTCTTTTTTTCTATCCTGAAACTTCTCATAGTTCTAATATGGATGTAACTAAATATTGAGTGCGTAGGTATGTTAGAATTTGTTATTGCCCGACAATGCTCCCTAAATTGAGTGTGTTACAAGACCTTTTTGAATTAGGCATTTAAGTAATAGATCATGAAAATTTTGACTATATATAGTTTTAATTTTCAGTGAATCTCTCTCCTTCTTAATCACCACAGAAATGTAGGACATTCTACTGAAACTGTAACATTACCTTAAAAGTAAATATATTACATTCAATGAGTTCAATTTTTGACATAGATTTCTGTAGCTTTTTTTAACTTTAGGACTGTTTTTAGCTGATATGATACATGTTGTTTATGCTATGGTAATTTTTTTTTCATCTATTGTGCTTTATTCATTGTAAAACACTTGTGATCAACAAAAACATATGTGTACCATATCTAGCATACCATACATAGCAATTTGTATAAATGGCTAACATTAATGAAACATATAAATTTATTATGGACGTTAACTGTAACAACCTCTTACAGCTAAAAATCTAACATTTGCAATGACTAATATTTTGATCAAAAACTGATCGGTAATATATATACATGAAGCATCCCAACTAAACTTTTTATCAGTGCATCTTTTTTTTTGTTTTATAATAAAATATCATACAAATGAAACATAAAAATATATATTATGACCACTTGGAAGAATAAAACTGTAAATTTACACATATTTGAAATTCTACTGGAAGATTATTTTAATGGTGGATGAATTGAAACTTGAAGGTTTGATAAAAATATAAATCAAAGAAAACATTTTTTTTTAATATGTCAAATTTGATTTGCAAAATATATTTTACAAAAATATAAAATTTATTGAAATTTAATTCATAATTTAAAACCTACATCACCTTCCAAGTGGCATTGACAATTTTTACAGCAATTATTAACAGTTCCATAGAGAAATTGATTAATGTAAATTAATTGGACTTTACTTTTTTAGTTATAATAACTTAATTTTAAGGAGTAGACACAGCAATAATATAGTACTTAGCTATAAACCATTTTGTTTATTTAGGATATTCATTTAAATAATAAAAGTGATTTGTAAAATTTATGTAATGATATAAGCATACAAGCCTACCCAAAGTTGAGCAATTATTTTTTCCAAGAGAAAAATATAAATATTACAAATAGCTAACAAATAACATTCAATAAAATAAATAGCAATGAAATGAGAATTAAGAAAAAAAAAATATAATAAGAATAGAAAATTAAAATCTTCTATAATCATTGTTTTTTAAAGATCATTTCTGTAATAATAAATTTTAGGTAAACATACTGAAATAACAAATGATAATTATGCTACCATATTTACAAGAAAATAAATTATTTTCCTTAACTAATAATATCTTCGATATAAAACAAGTAAATATATCATTCAAATTTCAGATAAAAATAACTTTTAAAAACAGAGCTTTCAATCCAACTTTAAGAAAATGAACTAACAATCAGGTTTCAGTATGGAACTGGATATTTTTGATTACCTGGCAGTGACTTCATCCTTCCTGTTTCTACAAATCAATGATTGCAGAACCATAATTATCTCAATTTATAAGTGCTATAGATAGTTAAATTATGATTGTAATCAAAAGCAAAAGTAATTTAGCTTAAAAAGGAAAAGCTTGCCTTACAAAACTTTAAGCTACAACAATTAGTTACAATGTGCTGATGCTTATTCAAAAATATTATTAATTAGAAACAGGAAGTGATATCACGACCAGTGTTTAGTCGAAAGTTTTGATATCTCCTGGATATTTATTGTAGGTGCATTGTGACCCATACTACTGCCCTCGGGTGGACGAGCCCGCCTATTTCACAGTTGACTGTTCTGCTCTCTCCGTTCACAACGAACAAGGCCTCGTTGGCTGGAGTGACCATAAAATGGCCGAAGACCCCTGATGCTTCAATAACTCTATTGGGATTGCCCCATTGAGAGAGTGTGGGCTCCATAGCTTTGCCGACACCTGTGATCATCTCCACCTTACCTAAAATAATTAATTTTATAGGTATTGTGTTCATTATAATCAACATAATAATTAATATAACTTAATTTGTATTAAATTACAAAATCTTGACTTCAACGGTTTAAAAAATACAGAAAGATGAAGCAAGAAGGACTCAATTGAGGACCAACGAACAGCTGGTTTCATTCTGTGATAGATATATTTTTAAAATCTGGTGTGTGCAACACACGACTTTCACTTACCTCTGTTGTTAAAATTAATTTAAGAGTTTTCAAATATACTAAGAGATGAAAAAAATCAAAGAATTAATTACTTAAAGTTTCGATAGAGACATATGTTATATTAAATAATCTATTAGATTTTTATCCACAAGAATCAGTTAGTTTTATTGGCTTTTCATCACTCTCCATATCATTTTACAATTCGGTGTGTTAGATAATATTTTTTCTAAAATCTTTAGCTTTCCAACAGTATATTATACATCTATATTACTATACTTAAGATCAAACACAAAAAACAAATATATTTTTGCACTTTTCTCCTTTAGTTGTTTATCGAATTCGCTCAACTTGCATAGTTAGCTGTTATTTATCAATGCTAACAAGATGATGTGACTAATTTTTTCAAATCTACAAAATTAAAGGTACTTTAAATGAAGAAAATTTAAAATATCATTATTCAAACCCTGTCAGACTGTTTAAATCAGAATTAAAATTATATCATATTAAAGCCCATTAAATTTTACAGTGATATAGCGAGTTTAATCAAAATCATTGAAGCCATTTTTGAGAAAATCATAAAAAGGTACAAAATGCATATAAAGTACTTCCAGTCAGCCGAGTTTAGTGAAAAAGTTGCTGCAACATCTTGAGCGTATAGTAGTCTCAAATATGAAATTTCAGTTTCATACCACCTTTTGTTTTTGTGCTAAACTTACCACAAACACACATACCTTTTCGGGACTTGGTCATTTGGATTCAAAGGATCCTAAAACGTGTATTCCATTGAAAACTCGAGCGTAATAATCTAGAAATTCATCGCCCTAAAACACCTTACCTACCTACCTCCAATGAAAACTCGAATTAGTAAATTTTCATGATGACATTACTTTCCCTTACTATATAATTCGTATATAGATAAGGGAAAGTAAAAAGGATTTATTTCTATACTGATATTGGTGTCAAAATGGTATGGATAAAAGTAACATAGGAAAATTAAGGTCTCTCCTCAGCATTTAAAGAAGCAGAAAGTTTATCTGTTTATAGCAAATCTATTAGTGGAATCTACCTTTACGATATGCTTTGCAAACCAAAATATTGAAGCATAAATGTCAATTTGTCTCTTAAAAGATCAACTGAAATTATAAATTAATTACCAATCAAGTACAGAAACTGAAAATAAAGGAGAAACATTTTATATTAAAATGTACAGTAGACTAAATTTACATCACATATTATTTTCAAAAATAATTTTTTTAAATTGAGGGAATTTTTTTTCTATATGTATTTTAATCTTTTAACCTCTATTTTCTCAATTAAAATATAAATCTAATGATATTACCTGTCAGCAAATTCAAAAACAGAATATCTTCCTTGTCAACTGCACTTGCATAGAGATCGTAACCGTGAGTAGTTTGAGACGGGTAGAAAGTTATGTCACTGATGTTCAGTGTAGTTTTTACATCAAACAAAAATTTTAGACCAGAATCTGGAACATACATTAATGTACTTATTATAAAATTAAATTACATGAATTATAAATTAAATTATGCTGTAAATTATAGTTTATCAATTTTTAGTAGATTATTCATAAGTTTGTCAGTTTTAATATACTGAAAATTATCCTTTTCATTTATGCATATTTGCTAAATGTTTGAAAATTGAGTATGTGCTTGGGAATAATACTAGTCTGCAAATATTTTCTTCTTATACCAAATTTTATTTTTTTCTCTTGTATTTTTATTTGTTCCAATAATTATAGAGAGGTAAAGTTGAGAGGTAAAGTAGCAACCAGTTGGTTGATGGGTCACACATTCTCCTGGGGAAGTTGCTAGTGAATCCCTATTTTGTTTTATGCTTGAAAAAGTTCTCCCGGGACTAGGATTCAAACTCACAACCTTTGGTATAGTAGACTAGTGCACTAGCCACATGGCTTTTCATGGTCAACATTTTTTAGGTGTAGCTAATAGGTATCAGATGACCAAACATCAAACTCTTATTAGAATTTCTGGTGGAGTTCAAGGAATTATTATATATACATATATATATTTTACTTGATATAAAGGCTCATTTATATAGGGTCAACATTCATAAAAATATGAAGGGTCTTTGGCTCTGTACATATAGAGATTTGTACTGTTTCAAGGCCAATGGTTGTGCAAGGAGGTGATTAGGCCAAGATCACACTGAGCCTCTAGATTTTTTCACAATTTTTGGATACCCAATTTTTGAGCAGGGTCTCCATACCCCAGGGTCGCCCCATGGCTAAAATAACAGAATGAATAATATTTTGCTGCAGCTGGGAATTATAACCTGGAACATGGAGGACAGAACACTAATGCTCTATCCACTAGATCACACTTCTTTATTTAAATAATGCAGACAAAAATATTTGTAGCAACAATAAAAAAAAAATGTATAAATAAGATTTTTAATGTACCTGTTATCTGCTGAACAACAAGTGTAACCCCCTGAAGGGACTTGTCAATAGTGACAACAGCTCTACTATCAGGAGCTACGTATGGTTTGCCTAATAGCTCAACGTGCTGAATGATGACAGTGTCTGTTAGCGCGTCCATCACTAGCTGCCCGGTGGCTCTCCCTGTCACTGCTTCCTCGCATTCCACAATCATAAAACCATCTGCAACAAATTTAAAATAAACTTTTGAAATGTTTTTTATTTTTATTTGATGCTTTATGAATAATATTTCATGCTTTTTCTAATTTTATCAAAGAGAAATTAGTTTTAGCTAAACAATTAATGAGGTAATAAAAAAAGTTATCATTTAAAAGCAAAGATAGTATTTTAACCTGTTTGATAATATTGTTAATAATAACAAGAATTTGGAAATGGAATATAATGGAGAAAGGAAGAAATGATACTTACAAAGAGCAGAGAACTGCATTGACCTTGGAACACAATTGTACGGAGCAAGGTCGATGCTACGGACATAGCGCATGTTAGCCAGATCCAGCTTGTACAGTCCTCTCTGGTTTGTATGGCTCACATAACCATATTTGAATACATGAGACATGTCCTAATACAAAAAAAGTGGTTATATGGTTAGTTCTGTAAATTTCTTCCATTTTTATCAGGAACAAAGCATGAGATCTGTTACCTGAACTGGTGGCATGAATAAGTCCCTGACAAGATCGAACTGACCGTCGATTGGTTCGGGATGGACGGTATGATGCTTTCTTTTCTGAGAAGCATCCCTGATGACTTGAATGGTTTTGATCCCTTGATCTAAGTGGCTTCTCCAGTTGAGGACCCAAACTTGGTCAAGGTGAGGCACATAGTGGAGTGCAACTGGTCTCTTATCAGTCACTACAACCTGGGAGAGAAAGGATTAATAACTGTTTATTTGCATATTCGTGAAAAGAGAAATAAAGAGTAAATTCAGTTTGTTTCACAATGATGATATTAAATACAAATTGTTCATAAGCTTTGTCATTAACTGCCTAGATTTAGTGTGGCTTATTGAAAGAAATGTTCAGATTCATGGAATGTTTGGTCAATTAAGGTTACCCACCAAAACTTTTTGTTTAAAAATGTTGCTACCTACAAAGTCGAATTCACCTTCAGAGTAAAATAAACTATCATATCAAAATTCACCAATCCAAAGAAACACAAAAATCTTTATGGGGTCATCTCTGGTGTAACGTCTAGCATAACAGCTTTCTCTGCAATAGTTTGTTGCAGGTTCAAACCTGCAGGTGGTCCCAGAAATTTTTAATTGGAGTAAAAAACCCTTGGTTGACCGTCTTTTGGAGGGAACGAAAAAAGTTAGCCTGAGTCTGGGCAATGTCAGTTACTCGTCAAAGATCTCTATCCTAATTAAACCTAGCTAGGCAAAATATAGGACTCCTAATGGAATATGAATAAACGTTGAAAAATCCTGATGTTGAATGAATAAGCAAAAAAATTTCCTAAAATGGATCTAGTACCTATATGATGACACTGAGGTATTATGCCCTAAAGCCAAAACAAAACAAATTAAAACTTATGCTTTTCAACTAAAAAGTTTTATTTAAATTTTTTTCTTTTTTCCTGGTTTTGTTCGAAAAATCTGCAACTATTTATCTTCCTTAGAGAAGGTTAAGGCCGTTTCAAAATGGACACTACATAAGTGATGTACTTAGTGTATTCTACCATTTCACATATGGTGGACTACAGAAAGTGATGTTCCAAACCCATAACTCACTTCCCCATAACTAAATACATTGTTCATTCTGTTTCAGTCCAAATTTAACTTTTAGCAAAATACGATTGATATCACTTACATCTACAACCACCATCTGTATCTTGCTTATAACCAGCACCCTGTCTTTCATCGGCTGAGTTACGTACACATAACGGTTCGCAACATTTATTGCTTGCCCCCAACTGCAGTTTACTCCTTTATCTCCACATACATATTCCTAAAACAAAAAAATAATTAATTTACTAAGATACATCTAATTTATACATTTTAGTTTAAAGATATATTAAATTGCAGTAAATACAATATATAAGTGTAAAGTAATATCCTCTTACATAGAATAAATTTATTAAATAAAGTTACATTTGTTCTTACTATATGTTGACCTTTTGGTGATTTACTCCACCTTCAGGACAAATTCGCTGTTAATATTCAAAATTTAAAATAATTTTGCCAATCCATCTGTTAATTAAAGAGGAATCTGAGAATAAAAACTATTTATATCTAACAGTATCATTTGTATTAAGTAGATATCAATAATTATCTCATATAATTATCTTGAGTTTAAAAAAAGCCTGATGTGTGCAACACACAACTTTCACTTATTAATCTCATGGAAAAAGTTCAGATTAAACTTTTAGTAAAAAAAAAAATAATATATATTATATATATATTATTTTGATGGAAACATTTATTTTTGATTGAATAACATATGTAACTATATAAATTATTATATACAAGAATCACTTAATTGTATACCCTTTTTGTCACTCTATTGCCTTCAACAACTTATAAAATGCACGATTGCAATATTTTATTATATATTTCATATATAGGTGAAAAATATAATAAAATATTGTCTAAATGAAAAATAAATTATTTTACCTGAGTTCCAGGTATAATATCAGTTGATTGGATTTGATGGTAAAGTCTACAGGCATTAGGTTCATAAACAGACACACCCCAGTCATGAAATGAAAAAAACCTCCTTTCTTCATTTGGGGCAGCTAGAAATTAAGATAATTATAATTAATTTCATGAATTAAAGCTTTATATTTGCCCATTATGATTATTAAAATGAATTACATACTTGGTGTAGGTTCTTCCTGTACAATAAGTGAAGAAATATCTCTAGTAACCCCTCCAATGTTGCTAGCCTGACACATGTAAGCTCCAGTATCTGCATATGTGATATCATGAACTCTTAGCTCTGTACCATTTCCGATTAATATATATTTATTTGCTGCTGAGTTTAGTTTTAGAGGTTCATCATTTTTAAGCCATTCAACCTGTGATAAGATTTTGTAATAAATAAGAGTACCCAACTTTAGAAGGGGAATAGCATAATAATATATCAAAACATCTTATTCATAATTCTTCTCTAAGCATATTTTCTATTATATATATTTAATTCTCAAAACCTATAATCATTATTGTAACACTACAATCCATAAGCAAATCCTAGCTCCTTCCAACATTAATAATGCCACATAATCAGCCCAACTTCATATTGGTTTGGTCAGGGGGATTTCGAGGCATTTGATGGCTCTAATTTAATACATAATCGAGATAGCTTGGATCTTGTCGAAAATGATAAGGGTAAAATACTGGTAGAATTCATGGAAAATAACTGTTTTGTTCTTCTAAATGGTCGAACTGCTAGCGATAATCCCGGTCAGTATACTAATATCACTCCAAAAGGGAAAAGTGTAGTCGATATGGTCTGGTGTAGCTACCAACATATAAATTCGATTGCCGATTTAAAAATAATACATAATATTTCGGTCTCACAACACTTTCCTATAGAGACCAAGCTCAATCTTTGTCTCAATACTACTCATAATACTCCGTTAAAAAAACCGAACCACTCTTTTACCATCGCAAAATGGGACGATTCAAAAAGCTTAATATATCATGACCTTATTATGAATTCTCCTAGGGTAGGATATCATATGAACTCACCATCCGTTGAAAATATTCAAAATAACCTCATATCTGCCATCCAGGAGACATCACAAACGCTTGGGTTATTAAAGAAAAAAAATCGTAATAATTATAATTGTCATCGAATAAATAAACCTTGGTTCGACTATGAATGTGTATTGGCAAAAAAGTACGTTAGATGCAGGTTAAAATCAATGGTCAAAAATAGGTTTATTGAAAATGAAGTCGGTGGCTACATTACCGCAAAGAAAAAATTAAAAAACTTAATACAATTGAAGCGACTGGAATTCGAGCGTACTATCATGGAAGACCTAGCTAATGTTCGTGATTCAAAAACATTCTGGGGTGCAATAAATAGGTACAAAAGTAGGCAACCACAACCTGCACCGATAAACTGTGAACAATGGTTTAATTATTTACAAAACATATATCCCCGCGGGTCGACCAAAACGTATCGTACTTCGGAGTACTTCATCCCCTCCTCGACTCGGTCATCAGCCTCGAAGAACTTCAGATTTCCTTGAGAAAATGTAAAACTGGCAAAAGTCCTGGTTAGAGATGGCTTCAGTTACGAATTTTACAAAAACCTACCCATTAACTGGCAATTATACTTATTACATATGTATAATAAAATATTTGAAACTGAGAATATACCAATATCCTGGGTAAAAACTGTTTATATTATGATATTTAAAAAGGGTGACAGAAACCTACCAGAAAATTACCGTCCGATTGCTTTGTTAAATTGTATTATGAAAATATTCACCCAAATAATTTTAAATAGGCTCACTCTATGGTGCGATGAGACGAATGCTCTTCCCGAAGCACAATCCGGGTTTCGTAAAGATAGAAGCTGTTTGGATAATTTGTTTATATTGACAGCTCTTATTCAGATGCAGCTGGGATCTCGGGTAAAAAAGTTTTTTGCCATATTTGTCGATTTTAAGCGGGCCTTTGATTCGATTAATCACAATCTGCTATGGCAATCTCTTCACAATCAAGACATTAGTGGAAAAATTATTAGAATTTTAAAAAATATTTACCGGAACGCCTCGGCTGTTGTTAAAAGTGACGGTATGATATCAGAAGAGATCGATGTCACATTGGGTCTACTGCAAGGGGAAATATTGTCGCCTTATTTATTTAGCCTTTATCTAAATGATATAGATGTGTTTTTCCGAAGCAAAAATGTAGGAGGCATAAAATAAATAGCTCGTGCGACATACTGCTACTCCTTTACGCGGACGACCTCATTATCCTAGCAGATAGCTATACCGACCCAAAAACAAAATAAATATTTTGAATCAATACTGCTTGATGAAAAGGCTAGAAGTTAATACTCAGAAAACAAAAATAATATGCTTCCACAAAGGAAAATGTAAACGGGTTGGCAAGATATACTATGAAAATAGTGAAATAGAAAGAGTACCGGAGTACACGTATCTAGGAGTACCATTTTCCGAAACGGGAATATTTTACAAAGCCACTAACTACTTCGAATCCAAAACTAAAATTGCAATAGGTTCTGTTATCGCACTTTGTGGAAAAACAAAGCTAAGATCGTGGGAAAACAAAATTAAAATAAATAATGCAATAGCAATGAGTATCCTCTTTAATAATGTGCAAATATGGGGACTAAGATATGTTGACAGGATAGAGAGCGTAAACATAAACTTTTATAAACGTTTATTCGCATTAAACAAAAATATTCCTTTTTTATTAATACGGTCGGAATTTAATGTTCCCCATTGCCTAATCTCAATACTAAAGCTTTCTCTCTCTTGGGTGCATAAAATTTTAAAACTCAGTGATAACCGACTCCCTAAAATATGCTTCAATACATTAAAGAAAACTTATAAACCAACAAATAAAGTACAAAAATACAACTGGTTTCACCAATTATACTGTATATTAAATCGAATAAACAAACAGTCTATATTAGAAATAGAAAACCCGGCTATTTTTCAGTTAGAGATGCACAAAACATTGATACTGTCTACAAATCATATGGAGACAATAGATAAACAAAAGTTAATCACTCCCGGTAAATACAACCCACTCTATCCGTCCATTCATAACAATAGACATAAACCTCAAGCTTACTTATTATCAAACGCACCGTTCCCTGTCATAAAAATATTTGCACAATTAAGACTCTCTGGAAATTACAATATTAAATTAACATTTAACAATATATACTACCACTTTAAACCCAAGGAAAACTGCACGCTATGTAACCTCAACGAAAGAGAGGACTTATTCCACATTTTTATTCGATGTCCCATATACGCACCGTACCGAACCCATTACATCCCTAGGGCCTTAAATATGAACATTACAAATTTTATCGCCCTCTTTACCACCGATGATATTGATGAATTAAAAAATATTTATTATTATGCAAGGCAATGTTGCCAAATCAGATCATTTATAATAAATGAATAAACATGTTTGTTAACTGTATCATATTATTTATCGTGTTTCGCCATATTATGTCAAACATATTTTATATATTTATTATATTGTAAACTATTATATTATTCATATATCATATATGTGTTATTTTGTTATAAGTTTTATTGTAATACAATGTACCTAGAGCTGATAACGTAGTGAATTAGTGTCTTGTTAACTCATTTATTGAAGTATGTTTTTTATTCTATATTTGTTATGTAGCCAGCTCTATTTGTATGGGGGTTACCCCAAAGCAAATAAAATTATTCATTCATTCATTCATTCATTCATATTGGTTTGGTGACTTCTGGATCCTGTGGTGTTTTCCAGGAGATAGTTTAATATTTTTTGGTACATCTTAATAAACTATACTTGAGGCAGAATTATTTATTCTGTTATCTTAACCATGGAGTGAAAGTTGGATGGAGACCCTCCTGGGGCATACACAACTGAAAGGGGAACCTGGACCATTGGAAGCCAAGCCACGGCTGTCAGCTGGGAAGGTTTTGGCTTCGTGTTTTTTGACCAGTGTGGCTTGCTGCATCTCGATTTTTTGCATGAACGCAGGACTATCAATGCCGCATACTACTGCGACATATTGAATGAAGCCAGACTTACATATCGCCGCAAAAGAAGGGATCTACCGATGAGAGAAGTGATTCTTCTTCAGGACAATGCTCGTCCGCATACTGCCCCCTGACGAGAAAAAAATTGGATCAACTGGGGTGGGAGACGCTGGAACACCCTCCCTACAGTTCAGACTTATCACCATGTGACTTACACCTGTTTGGCCCACTCAAGGAAGCTTTGGGAGGTCAGAGATTCGTCAGTGACGATGAGGTTGAATCCTACGTGCTCAATTGTCTGAAGACACAACCTACTTCATTCTATGAGCACGGGATTGGAAAATTACCTATGCGTAGAAAAATGAGGTGTACTTTTCTTTGTGTTCAAAGTAAAAATAAAAAAGTTAAAAAATAAGTCTCGTTTATATTTGATTCACCCACGTATAAAACACAATATCTAAAAAATGACTGGTATTGGAGGTGGAATTTTAAAAAGAAACTGTCTAGCAGATATCAAATAATATAATTAAAAACATTATAGGCCAGGGGAAAAAAATAATTAAACAACATTGAAACCAGAAGACTTCAACCGTTTGGCATATTAATGGTGATAGAAGAAAAGAGAAGCCAAAAGATGGCTTTCTTTTATCAGCCAGGGTGAAAGAAGAATTTAAAGAACCATTAAGAAGAATACCATTAAGGAAGACATGGCTAGCTGATATAAACAAATGCAGGGTAGATTCGGTCGGACAAAAGTAGGTGGCGGGCAACTGTTTTGGGAATTGGAATATAGTATTGATAGAACTAAACTAAAATAATTAAAAATGCTTTTGGTAATAGAAATATATATATTTTCAATCAGATTGCTTTAATAACTAAAATGAATCGAAAATCTTACTTTAGGAAATGGCTCGCCAATAACATGGCAAAACATGGAAGCCTCTTCTCCAGGCCTTCGAGATTGTATCTTTGGAGTAACTTTTACTTCAGGTATAGCTAAAAATGAATACAAATTGTGATTAAACATTTTAATAAATACATTTTAATTATTGAGGCTCGTTTATAATAAATATAATCAATATTTCTTGGCTACAGTGTTGTGAAGCTTTATAAAAATAAAAGCTTAATATGAACAATGAATTTAAATATTTACTCTAGTTCTATTTGGATTTTGACCTAATTAAAAAAAAAAAATAGGTGTAGATAATTTACTGCCTCCAATTCTATGTTTCTTTTTCTTTTTTTAAATCAAAAACGTATTTTTTAAAATTGTTTGATAAGAGCATTTTTGTTGTAAATTAAGAGCTCATAAAAAAATAATTATAATAATATTATGGCAAAGTTCAAAGTACAGACATGTATTATTATACAAATAATACTTTTGGGGTCTACTTGATATACTTCAGAGTCATTACCTTGGCCTAATTAAGTGAATATTGATCATAATTAGAAGAATTATGGTGACCCAAATTCTATGAGCCTGAATGACTTTTAGATTCCATTTGACTCAAAAACCTAGATTAATAGAGGATTCAAAGCTTAAAAGCCCATTAAGGGTATTATTTCAATTATACTTATTTTATGTTTAATTAGCGTTTAATAAAAATCATGAAAGAGCAGAGGTTCTAGTAATAATCCCATGAAATCTTTGAAAAATACATGTTGATTTTTCTGTTGTCTGAAATATTATAATTACATGGTGAAAAGTGCACATACTGTGTACAGTGAGGACATGAGTCTGCATAATGTCAGTATTCCTCTGAGCATGACAGGTGTAGTTTCCTGCATGGAGGAGCTGTATCCTGGTGAGGTAGAGGCTTCCATCCGCAAAGACCCTCACATCATCCTCTGCAAGCAAGGCAAGATCTGCCTTGTTTCTTCGCCAGACTAGAGGAGGTGGAGGAGTTCCACTGACGTCACATTTGATCTCCACATTGTCCCCCACTCGAGCAGAAAGGTGGTTTGTCTCCAGGGCCTTGTCCAGCGACACCACAGAAAGACCTAGAACAAATTTTTAGGGGTAGATTTCTTGAAGTCCTTGATGAGTTGAGAATGCTGTGTTGTTTAATAGTCAATCAAATTTTTAAGCATGTAGTATATAGGTTTGTGGAGAACAGTTTATTGATGCCATTGAATAAATTATTTTTGTCCGAATTGATTTAAAAATTGCAGCAAACTTCAAATTATTTTAAGTCCCTTTACTTATATAGAGCATTATCTTTCAATTAGCATCTTTCAATATTAGCAGCAGACGACTGATCTCTAAGATGAGATGTACTGAAGACCATGGGGCTTGGAGATTATTTTGAAGAGTCAGGATTAGCCCAGCTCCAAATAAATGAGTAGAACCTTTTAACAAAAGGTTTTATGCACTCAAAAGTCCAAATACACATTGGATATATTATCCAATAACACAGGAATAATTTATTTGTTATGTCTTATACCTTGATAAGATATTTTGTATTATACTATGTATTTTATCCATTTATTATATAATACACATATCATAAGAACGATAAGTTTATCAACGATTATTGTAGGTCAATAATAAGCTTCTGGTTTTTCTTAGAAGAGTAACAATATTTTATAACTATTCTTTTTTTATGCCCAAGGTTGCGGGTTCAAACCTGCTGGTGGCACTGGGATTTTTTAATGGAAGTAAAAAATCCTTAGTTTAGTAATGCTGACCTTCGGAGGGGAAGTAAAAAATTGGTCCCGAGCTTGTAAAATGTCAGGTACTTGTTAAAGATCTCTATTGTAATTAAACCTGGATAGGCAAAATTTAAGATTCCCACTATAGCATCATCTTATTAAGTCACAGTAGCATAAAGGGACGTTAAATGAATATACAACGAGACTATTCCCTTTTTACCAGGGATTGGAATCATTTAGATGTTTTAATAATGTCACAATTTTATTATTATTATTATTTTATAAGGTTGCAATAAAAGAAATAGCAACAACTACACCAAAATTTGTGATGCATTAGGTACATTTTTTAAACAATTAAAGTTTTCTTAGAGCAGTTTGAGTTGTTGCAACAGACATTCCTGAACCTGAATTATATTTCACACTAAAAACAAAAACTATCAAACTCAAATTACCTAACATAAACTAAAGACATGACTTTTTTCATAATTCATAATTTTTTCAACCAAATTCATAGTTTTTTCAGTCTAATTTCATAATTTCTTGTACCCATTTTATACAGTTAATTTAATGAGAATTTGCTACCATGAACTTAACATTTTTATTAAATCTTGTTGTTGTTTATTAATTTAACTTCACTTTATGCTACGGTACTTAATCCGACGGTGCAGTGTTTTTGCCTATCAGAGAGCATAACAGCTCTCTATGCTTAAGTTCGCAAGTTAAAAATCAGCAGATGGCTCTATATTTACTTTCAGGAAGGATAAATCCTTGGTTATTTTGTCCTTTAAAAGAGGCTGTTATGCTAGCCACTACTCCACAGATGACCCTGGACGCATTCGGCAAAGTGTTAAAGATTAATATGTCCAACGTTACGGGTTCATACCCGGCAGATTCAAACACCTTGTTGAATGCATCAAGGGTAACCTGTGGAGTAGTGGCTAGCATAAAAGCCTTCTATTCTTAAGGTCGCAAGTCCAAAACTTAAAGTGACGTTAAAATTATGAATTTGATTGAAAAAAATATGAATTTGACTGAAAACATTATGAATTTGACTGAAAAAAGCTATATATAGTAAAATAAAATTATTCGGAAGGAACATATATTAATGAAAAATAAATTGTTTTTAGTTCTCCCTCGAAAGTTTATTTTACACCAGTCATTATTAGAAGCCATTATATAGGTTTATATTTTGAAACAATTCTCTAGACTAAAAACCCCAATATGATGCTATAGCTGTAATTAGCTATACCACAAAAGATTTATAATTTCTTATAGTGTTAAGTTTTTTTAATTATATGAATAGTACTTATTTTTTGTACACTTTATCTTATTCATAAAAATAAGAATGTTAAAAAAAAAAAAATTAAAAAAAGAATAATAATTAATGCTCTTTCAGTTAAGAAAGAGAGAGATAGAATTAGAAAATTATGAATATGGCATGCATGATCAGATGTAGAACAGCAATGTTTGAATAAAACTAATGAAGATGAATAAAAATGCACTGTCAGAGATGCAAATGGAAATGTATTCATTGTAAATAAATTTTAAAAAATAGAAGAAATTGCTTTATACATCAATATATACAAGATGTATGAATTTTGTCAGAGGAATGAATGAAAAGTCAGTCTGACACATGACTCTAAATGAGAATAAATGAACATTTATGGAAATAATAAAAATGTGAGGGTGGCAGGTGGATCTCCAAACTGATTCAGAATCTGTAAATAGCTTGTGTTTAGTTTACTTGTTTTAAATATAACAGTTTATAATTTTGCTCAAATGATTTAATTAGTTAGAAAAGGTTTTTTGATGTTTTATTTTTGGTCGCTTACAATGTAACTGTTCTCGTCCGAAGAATAGTATATAGCATATTTGCATTCAAGTAATTTTTTATAGTTTCATTTTGTTTTGTTTTTATGAGGTACGAAAATTAATATATATAATATATATATATATATATATATATATATATATATATATATATATAAATATAGGCCGAACCCAAAGATTCGATGCCGATACCACCAAATGCTGTCTACACAGATTCGCCCAACGAACACCATTCTAACACAAGCCCCTGAGATCAGTCTTAACGCAATCCTCCCATCGACACTTTGGCCTTCCTTTTGGACGCATACCAGTCAGTTCAGCGAAAATCATCTGTTCTTTACTGAGCCCAACAACTTTACACACCCATTTGAGTCTCCACGATGCTATCACCTCAATTATACTCACAGGGTACAAGATCCGCAATTCCGCGTTGTGCATCCTTCTAAACTCTCCAGTGGCCTCATATCTCTTTGGACCAAATATTTTACTCAGTGCCTTATTTTGAAAACCTTAAGACGTTGTTCCTCCTTCGGAGCGGCCACGTTTCACATCCAGAAAGAACCGTCGGAAGAATAATAGTTTTATAAATTCTAACCTTAAAGTTTTTAGAGAGAAGCCGCGAACTAAGCAACTTCGCAATCGAATAATAACACGCATTTCCCGCCTTTAACCAAGACTTTATTTTCTCTTGGATTTCATTTTTTCTTGTTACTCTTGAACCTAATAATTAAATTTCTATACGTGTTCAAAAGTATGTTCTGATATATCAATATCACCAAGATCGTCACAGTTTCTGCTACTAATCATATATTTCGTCTTACGGTATTTATTTTGAGTCCTGTTTCTTTACCAGTTTTTATTAACAGACTTGTTCGTTTGACTTCCCCAGATTCAAACCTTTCTCGGTACACATCACCTTTTCTAAGACATATTCTAATGCTATGTTAAATAAAACAGGTGAAAGAGAGTCACCTTGTTTCAAAGCCGATCGCAAGTCTCTCGGAGGAAATATGTACACACACACACACACACACACACACACACACACACACACAAATATATATATATATATATATATATATATATATATATATATATATATATATATATATATATATATGTATGAATGTATGTATGTATAATTCTCAATACCTCTCCTTCCCTTCCTATTTCCGGCTAGTTTTCTAATACTCGGTAATATCAATCATTGCTGACGGCCGTAATATTGGCTCTATAATAACCGACAGTAACATATATCACCACCGAGACAAAAGGAATCGATTCTCCCAGGTTAAACCCACCATTTTTCATTAAACAGGAAATGAATGGTTGGGATTAAAATATATCACTATGAGAGACTAGCCCGGTAATCCGCTACCCGAAGCCTCAACAGGAGGAGAATAAGCGTCGGATTTTGTGGTCAAACGGAAGAGTATTTACAATGAAGTCGGGTCAATATCTTTCGTCTGCTGCATGTTCGTATCCCCTGGCTGTTGTGGAATGGCTTTGGTTTTTTTAGAGGGATTAAAGGACGGATATTGGCTCTACCTTTCATGAATATACTCTGTGAAAGTACACAGGAATCGTTTTCAACAGTTTCAACCTCACCACATACGCATACATGTAAGTCGAAAAGTAATAGTTATCTACAACTGAAATGAAAAAAATCATCTTTAAAAAATCTGGTGCGGGCAACACACGACTTTCACTGACAGTTAAAAACTATTGAATATACTTCAATTTGAAGAATATTTTAAATTGATTTTAATAAAACGTGTATTTCCATTTTCTTTGGAAATATATGATTAAATAATATAACTATATTAATTTGTTAATCAGTGATAAATTTATCTCCTATTCGTCACTTTACATTAACTTTTGAAATTTGTTGTATAAGATAGTGTTTTTTTCTAAAACCTTTCCCTTTCCAACGGTATATTATGCGTCCAAATTACTGTTCTTATTATACAAAAAAAAAAAATTACATTAAAAAAATCTAGTGCGCGCAACACACAATTTTCGCTTATCTCCGTTATTTATATCTATTTAAGAATTAAAAAAAAAAAAAATAATAAATAATAAAAAAAAAAAAAATACGAGTATATTGTTAAAGAATTACATTGGATTTTAATATAAACAGGTGACATTAAATATTCTATAATATTATCTAAAATAATCCGTTAGTTTATCGGCTTTTCATCACTATCCATTAACTTTCACAAGCTTGTGTATGAGATAATATTTTTTCTAAAATCTTTAGCTTCCCAACGGTATATTATACATCTATATTACTGTTTTCTCCTTTGGTTGGATATCGAATTCGTTCAACTTATATACTTACCTGTTTTTTTTGCAATGCTAACAAGGTGATTTGGCCAATTTCATAAACATTACAAAATTAAAGGCACTTTAGGGAAGACATTTTGAAATATCTTCATTTAAGCCCTGTCAGACTATTTCAATCAAAATCGTTAGAGCCGTTTTTGATTAAAGTGGTATAAAGTGGCTCTTCTGGTTAGCTGATTTTAATCAAAAAGTTGCTGTAACATCTCGGGCGTATAGTTGTCTTAAATATGAATTTTCATTTTCATAGGACTTTTTACGCGCGGGAGTTACCACACACGGACACACACACACACACACACACAGACCTTTTTTCGGAACTTGGTTATTTGGACTCCTATATATTCCATATATAGGTAAGTGAAAGAAAAAAATAGTTTTCCTCTTTTATCCTTTAGTTGGTCATCAAATTCGTCCAACTTTAATATAAAGCCGTCCTTCATCAACGTCATCAAGATGATATGGTTAATCTTTTGGAATGTACAAAGTTTAAGGTAGTTTAAAGGAAGATAATTTAAAATGTCGGAATTTAAGCCTTGTCAGACTATTTCAATCAGAATGTAACCTACAAGATATTAAAGCCCATCAAATTTTGCATCAATATAGCGAGTTTAATCAAAATCGTTAAAGCCGTTTTTTTTTTAGGATCACATGTAGCTGGGTGGCTAGCGTAACAGCCTCTCATGCTAAAGGTCACGGGTTCAAACCCGCAGGTGGTCCTAGGATTTTTTAATGGGAGTAAAAAATCCTTAGTTACGCCGTCCTTCGGAGGAGACGTTAAAAGGTGGTCCCGACCCTGTGCGATGTCAGGTACTCGTTAAAGATCCCTATCCTAATAAAACCTGGATAGGCAAAATTTAGGACTCCCACTGTAGCATCGTCCGATTAGCCATAGTAGCATAAAGTGACGTTAAATAAATAAACAAACAAAGCCGTTTTTTAGAAAATCGTAAAAACGTGCAAAATGGATGGTATAAAGTGATTCTTCTGGTATGCCCATTTTGATGAAAAAGTTACTGTAACCTCTCGGGCGTATAGTTTCTTAATAAATTTCAGTTTCACACGACTTTTTGTTTTTGCGCTAGACTTACCACAAACACTGACCTTTTTTCGGGACTTGGTCATTTGGATTCAGGGGACGCTAAAACGTGTATTTCCGTCGAAAACTGGAATCCGAAACTTTTCACTAACACAATACTTTCCCTTACTATAAGTTCCATATATAGGTAAGTAAAAGTAAAAATAAGTCAATCATATGTTCTACTGATCTATACAGACTTCTCCCAAACTTGATATTTAAGGACAAATATTAAAACATGTATTTACATAAAAGCAAGCATTCTCTTTTTTTTTAAATAGAAATCTAAATAATAATATTAGGGTATGATTGTTTTTATAGCTGTTGATAGACATTTAAGTAACATAAAAAGCAATTGTTCAAAGGATAAAGGCATATCACTACTACTGATATCAAAACTATATCTCTGCCAATTCTTAACAAATTTCAATGATCCTTCTTTCATTTTGTAAAAAATTTAATTCTCTATGTACTGGCACTAAACCATTTTATTTTAATCATTAATTAATTACGAGAAACGGTTTTTTTATATGTTATTCGGGTTCTACTCATCTTGAGAGGTAAATCCTCAGTTTTGAAGGGGGATACTTTTTTTTTTTTTGTTCGGAACCGAAAATAATAAACCAAAAGCATTTATACAAGACTGCGTTACTATTTTATTTTCTTATGATTTTGTTCAACTCTAATTTCCTGATTACAGAACATCTTCCATTTTTTTTCTATCATCAATAATGACCGAGTTATCAGGGAGTCACATCTCTTATAAGTTGTGGCTTGACCAGATATACAGATAATTTTTTATTTATCGTACTCTACTGATTCTAAAACTCTATACATAATTTTCTTTATCGTCAAAAATAACTGAGTTATGAGTGTATTTAAGTGTAAATTTCAATTTTTTTCTCTTTAATATAATTATTCGCGTTTTTTTAGTTAAAAACACTAATACAATTTTTCTTTATCTTCAAAAATAACTCAGTTATTGAATTAAGTCACTTTCTATTTTAAAAATAACCAGCTGATATCAACGTCTAGGTGTTAGGATCATTGTTGCATGGACTAGTATTTTTGTGGCGGATTTCAAAAAAATTGGTCCAATAGTTTTGGAGAAATGCCGCGGACGGCGGACGTACGACTGTTTTTTATTCGTTATTCGAATTCTACGCATTTTGAAACGTAAGCCCTCAAATTTGAGGGAGATAAATTTTTTTGGTCGATTACAAAGGTTCATTATTGAAAATTATAAACGAAAAGACTGTCTTAATACTCCACCACTATATTTAAAGTTGCAATACGTTCCGGCTATGTCTTGTTAAATGAAACCATGAAGACAAAAAATGTTTAGCCCCTGAAGGAGTGAGTACTAACCGAAACATAGTGCGATTTTAAATAAAGTGGTGTAGTAGTAAGAAAGCCTCTTTATTTTACTATTGATTTTAATAATTTGATCTAAGAGATGGATGGAAAGCGACAATCGGAACGGATGATGATACACATCGTTACCAAGGTTATGCTACTGGTTTCTACCTATATGACAGTTATATATAACAGCTATCAGTTGTTATATGTTGTAGAGGAGGGAATATAATTGGATAGGCTTATCTAAACTACCGTAGAGGTGGAGCTTCTATTGGGGCCAACAATTGTTGTGGTCTTGTCTTATAGCCTAGAGCTTGCAATAATTGGATGGGCCAACTTCCTGAGGTAATATACTCACGTCTGGTCGTTTTACACGATGTCAGTTACACTCTCCGGCGATCTTAAACGTTTCCAATCTGAATAAACTTAAAAAATTATGCTTTTTTTAGATTTCGAAAATAGACCTCATTTACAGATGTTGAAGAGATATGGGAATCCCTTTGGAATTAATTGATGGGTAGTTTCGAGTGTCATGAATTGTTTCCCTAACGATCATAAACTTAATTGGTTCCCACAGTGGTTACTTGGGAACACTTATAATGATTACGGTGGATCGAAATCGGTGAAATATCGTAAAAAAAATTATAACTTGAAATAAGCGGAAAATAGAAAATACATATATGATCAGAAATGGAAACGTCGAGGATTTAATCTAAAATGGTCAAAATTGACTTTCTCAGTGCGTTAAACATTTTATATATAAGGTTGATGAATATTATTATAGATATATGATATATACACAATATGAGCTTCTATCCGATATATGCAGCCTTAGTATATGGATGGAAGACTAACCCTTCCACATCTGAAAAGTATCATTTACAGGCTTTTGTTGATATCAAACCCTTCAAGGACAAGAAAGCGGATCTTCCTGCCGAGAGCGGTATCAAGTTCGACGAAGCACGCTCCCTCCCCCGTCACCTGTGCCACCTGCCGCACCTGTACTCTACTCGGTCCCAACTGCAAGTCCCCCTTCGTCACATTTCTCACCTCCAAACTACAAACTAGTTGACAAATTATTCCAGAGTTATGTCATTTTAGTTGCGTTAATCTCTAAATCTGTTTGTCCTTTAGAGTTTGGAAATCGGAAGTTTAGATTTAGAATATTGTAGAATGATAAAATAAATAAATATGCACAGCGATACCACCCACCCACACACTGACCATCGCCCGAACCCGAATCGCGATTTCACCACTTACGCTCACCAATCTTTGAATAGTTTATTTAATTTTTAGGTATTCGTTTGTTACTAAACCAACTTCACTCTCCAGTTACAACTGTCACGATTATATCACTCAAATTAAACTGACAGGATGGAATTCCGCATTCTATAACTTCTCAAATTCTTATGATGGGATTAATGTGTGTGATAGAGCGAGGTTATAAACACACAGCTGGTGAGAACAAAGAGGTTATGTGAAATGGATTTGTCACTGATTGTCAAGTCGTTGTAGAGGTAATGGTTTCACCTCTAGGTAAAAAGGAATAATGAATTATCCCAGCCATGGACCACCATACTGTAACCATCAATGTTTTGGGATGCAAATTCGGTTTTGGCCCGGGGTTTCGTCGATGTTCAACCACTGCCCTGACCGATGCTGGTTGTCATATACGATCCATTTTTCATCGCAGGTAATTATTCTTTCAAGGAAAGGCTCGGTTTTTTGCCTCGCATGCAAAGAAACGCAGGTCTCAAGGCGTATCAATTGCTGTCGCTCAGTGTGATCATGAGGTACCCATGTATCGAGCTTTTTTACTTTCCCAATACACTTTGAATGTCTGGAAACGGTAGATGCACTTGCATTTAGTTGTGCTGAGAGTCCTTTAACTGTTTGGTAGAGGTTTCCTTCTACTGTATGTTTGAGGACATGGTTGTCTATTACGGACGGAGGTCTTCCTCGGGGCAAGTTTTCCTAGTCGGTATCCCCAGCTGAAAACTCAGCAAACCAACGGCGAATGGTCCGTTCATTAACACTCTCTTCCCCAAACGCCTTGCAAATATTTCTAGCGGCCTCAGCTGCTGAATGGCCGAGTTTAAACCGTACAAAAATATTACTCGAAAATCGCGTGTTTCCATGTTCATATTTGGAGGTATACTAAAAAGTGGGTAATTTATTGGGAAGCTAATGTTTATAGTACAAAAGTAGAGGATTAGTAACTGTTTACTTTAAATATTTAAACATTCGGAAGAAAACAAAACAACAGAGACCAGCAAAATCCTTTATGTATTTCAGAAACTATAAAAACGGACATTTCATGTGAAACAACCCAATAACATCTCATATACTCACCTAAAACCTGAAATTTTAGTTTTTTTCAGCTTATCATTTTTTAGCAAGACTGGGCACAGACCGTTTGGCGGGACTTGATCATTTTGACTCGGGAGACAACAAAACGTGTATTTCCAGTGAAATTCAGTGTATCTGAAAAATGTATTTCAGATACTATAAAAACGGACATTTCATGTGAAACAACCCGATATTTTCTAAAACAATTAGTTAGTTTGTTTATTTATTTAACGTCCCTTTGTGCTTTTGTGGCTAATCGGACAATGCTACTGTGGGAGTCCTAAATTTTGCCTAATCAGGTTTAATTAGGATAGAGATCTGAACGAGTACCTGACATTGCATAGTCTTGGGACCACCTTTTAACGCCCCTTTTGAAGGACAGCATAACTAAGGTTTTTTTACCACCATTAAAAAATCCTAGGGCCACATGCGGGTTTGAATCCAGGACCTTTGGCATAGGAGGCTGTTATGCTGACCCCCATGCTACAGGTAATCCCCCAATCAGTTAGTGTTATCGGCTTTTCATTAACTTTTACAAACTTGTGTATAAGATAATGTTTTTTTCTAAAATCTCTAGCTTTCCAACGGTATATTATACATGTATATTACTTTTTTTATGTTCAAAGACAAACAATTGCATTAAAAATTATTTTAATAGTTTTCTAATTTAGTAGGAAATCGAAGTCGTCCAATTAATTTATTTACCAGTTTTTTCATCAATGATAAAAAAATGATATGGTTATGTTTATAAATTGTAAAAAACCACAGGTAGTTTAGAGGAAGAAAATTTAAAATATCGGCATTCCAGCGCGGTTAGACTATTTTAATCATAATAAAACCTAGATGATATTAGAGCTCATTAAATTTCACAACGGTATAGAGTTTAATCAAAATCGTCAGAGCTGTTTTTGAGAAAATTGTAAAAAGGTCAAAAAAAAAGAAGAAAAAAAAAGTTTTTCTGGTTAGCTGATTTTAATAAAAAGGTTGCAGTAACATTTCGGGCGTAGTAGAATTGTCTTAAATATGAAATTTCCATTTCGTACTCCTTTTAGTTTTTGTGCTAGACTTAGCACATACAGACCTTTTTACGGGACTTGCTCATTTTGACTCAGGGGACCCTAAAACGTTTTTGTATTGGTGAAAACTCGAATTTAAAAAAATTCACGATCGCAATACTTTCCCTTACTATAGCATTTCCAAGTCAATTGTAACCTTTTCCAAGTTAAATGTACTTTTTCCAAGTCAAATGTAACCTTTTCCAAGTCAAATGTAACCCTTTCCATTTCAAATGTCACCTTTTCCAAGTCAAATGTCACCTTTTCCATTTCAAATGTTACCTTTTCCAAGTCAAATGTCACCTTTTTCTTCACTTCTAGCCTTAAATATTCCGTTTTATTTATTTATTTATTGAAAAATAATTAGTTTAATTAACATTATGACTTTTTTAATAATTTTGGCATATAATAATTGATATTTTTTTTGGGTCTCTTAGATATTTTATATCAAGTTCTGTTTTTTACTAGCTAATATTTAAAAAAAATAATTATCGTCTATTTAGTTTTAAGATAGTTGTTGATTTTGATTTTTTGGAGAGGAGGGGTAGTTTTTTGGAATAATTAATGTGTTTTCGGGTATTATAATTAAATTTTTTGAGCTGTATTTTTTATCGCTCGCGTGCATTTTAACTCGCATTAAATTTTAATGTTTTTTATTGATATAGGGATTAATTAATGTGCTTTCGGGTGGTTATAATTACGTTTTTTGAGCTGTATCTTTTATCGGTCATGCGTATTTCAACTCATATTTACTTTTAATGTTTTTTATTGATATAGGGATTAATTATTTTGCTTTCGGGTGGTTATGATAAGGTTTTTCGAGCTGTATTTTTTTCGCTCGCGCTTATTTTATCTAAAATTTACTTTTTATGTGTTTTATTGATATAGGGATTAATTAATGTGCTTTCGGGTGGTTATGATTACGTTTTTCGAGCTGTATTTTTTATCGCTCATGCGTATTTCAACTAGCATTTACTTTTAATGTTTTTTATTGATATAGGGATTAATTATTTTGCTTTCTGGTGGTTATGATTACGTTTTTCGGGCTGTATTTTTTATCGCTCATGCGTATTTCAACTCGCATTTACTTTTAATGTTTTTTATTGATATAGGGATTAATTATTTTGCTTTCGGGTGGTTATGATTACGTTTTTCGAGCTGTATTTTTTTCGCTCGCGCTTATTTTAACTAAAATTTACTTTTTATGTGTTTTATTGATATAGGGATTAATTAATGTGCTTTCGGGTGGTTATGATTACGTTTTTCGAGCTGTATTTTTTATCGCTATCGCTTATTTTAACTAAAATTTACTTTTTATGTTTCATATTGATATAGGTGTTGAAAATTGTGTTTTCGGGTCCTATAATTATGTTTTTTTTAGTTTTATTTATTTATCGCTCCCGCGAATTTTAACTCGAATTTACTTTTAATGTTTTTTATATATAGAGACATAATTAATGTGCTTTTGGGTGGTTATGATTACGTTTTTGAGCTGTATCTTTTATCGCTTATGCGTATTTCAATTCGGATTTACTTTTGATATTTTTTATTGTTATAGACGTTTGTAATTATCTTTTCGGGTCTTGTGATTACGTTTTTTAAGCTGTTTTTTTTTGTCGCTTGCTCTCATTTCAACTTGCATTTGCAGTGGTCTTTCTTTGTTTTTGTTTTAGGGGATTCTCATAACGTGTTTTGAACTTTATTCTTTTATGCGCTTGGGAATTTCTACAAACCGTAGGTATTATGTTATAATATGATGTAAAAATTATTTGTTGTTTTTTTGCAGGATCTGATTACATTTTTGATTTGGACGTTACATCGCGATTGCGTATTCTTCTAGATCACTTTTCATTTAATTAAAAATGTGCACTAGCTATAAATAAATGTCATAAACTCTATTAGTATTCCCGAAAACACTATAAACGATCCCTCTATCGAATATTTATGAAATAGAAAGAGTAACTTAAAATGAGTAACAATTTTCAACACCTATATCAATATGAAACATAAAAAGTAAATTTTAGTTAAAATAAGCGAGAGCGATAAAAAATAAAGCTCGAAAAACGTAATCATAACCACCCGAAAGAACATTAAGTAATCCCTATATCAATAAAAAACATTAAAAGTAAATGCGAGTTGAAATACACATGAGCGATAAAAAATACAGATCGAAAAACGTAATCATAACCACCCGAAAGCACATTAATTAATCCCTATATCAATAAAACACATAAAAAGTAAATTTTAGTTAAAATAATCGCGAGCGAAAAAAATACAGCTCGAAAAACGTAATCATAACCACCCGAATGAACATTAAGTAATCCCTATATCAATAAAAAACATTAAAAGTAAATGCGAGTTGAAATACGCATGAGCGATAAAAAATACAGATCGAAAAACGTAATCATAACCACCCGAAAGCACATTAATTAATCCCTATATCAATAAAACACATAAAAAGTAAATTTTAGTTAAAATAAGCGCGAGCGAAAAAAATACAGCTCGAAAAACGTAATCATAACCACCCGAAAGCAAAATAATTAATCCCTATATCAATAAAAAACATTAAAAGTAAATGCGAGTTGAAATACGCATGAGCGATAAAAAATACAGATCGAAATACGTAATCATAACAACCCGAAAGCACATTAATTAATCCCTATATCAATAAAACACATAAAAAGTAAATTTTAGTTAAAATAAGCGCGAGCGAAAAAAATACAGCTCGAAAAACGTAATCATAACCACCCGAAAGCACAATAATTAATCCCTATATCAATAAAAAACATTAAAATTTAATGCGAGTTAAAATGCACGCGAGCGATAAAAAATACAGCTCAAAAAATTTAATTATAATACCCGAAAACACATTAATTATTCCAAAAAACTACCCCTCCTCTCCAAAAAATCAAAATCAACAACTATCTTAAAACTAAATAGACGATAATTATTTTTTTAAAATATTAACTAGTAAAAAACAGAACTTGATATAAAATATCTAAGAGACCCAAAAAAAATATCAATTATTATATACCAAAATTATTAAAAAAGTCATAATGTTAATTAAACTAATTATTTTTCAATAAATAAATAAATAAAACGGAATATTTAAGGCTAGAAGTGAAGAAAAAGGTGACATTTGACTTGGAAAAGGTAACATTTGAAATGGAAAAGGTGACATTTGACTTGGAAAAGGTGACATTTGAAATGGAAAGGGTTACATTTGACTTGGAAAAGGTTACATTTGACTTGGAAAAAGTTACATTTGACTTGGAAAAGGTTACAATTGACTTGGAAATGCTATATATATTTCATGTATAGTAGCTAAGTGAAAGCAAAAACTGACTGATAAAGGGTATAGAGTTAGGATGGTAAATCTGCCCTGGAGGCTTTTTTGACTCAAACATGGGAGATCAATTTGGCGTCGAATAAAAATAATTCACCTCATTTTTTAGCTATTTAATTCAAATGGTTTTCGAGATTTTTCAAAAAAATTCTTTTTTCGATTTTAATTTTTTTTTTTAATAGTAAAATTTGTAATTAATTAATGATGATATTGTCTCTAATTCTTAGGAGTCAAGGGAATGAAAAAATTATATGGTCATGATTCTTAAACGAAAAGCCAATTTTTAGCGGAAGAAATAAAACAAAAATATGTATTTTATTAACCTTTTTGAAAAGTGTCAATCACCGATTTTTTTTCAGAAAATGTCTTTATATTCCTCTATACAAAGGAATTTTTTCGAATTTTTTGAAGTGGTGGACCAATATGAAAAAAAAAAATAAAAACTTATTTTTATCTCAAATAAACTTATATTTCTGATGATTATTGAACAATGTGTAAACAATTATTTCTCACTAAAAATTCAAAATTACAGTACTTATGAAAAATTTCAATCATTTTTCTACAAAATGATTGGATTAAAGCTATGTTTTTCAAAACGCGCGCCAGGCTAGCTCTCTGTAACGTCGTCTATTTAGCTTCTATCAATCATTTCTTATCAGGTCTCGCTTATTCAAGTTTTCTCTATGGATTTCTCCAAGAAGGGTCTATTTTTATTGTAAAAAAAATAGTCTACACATCTGTCGATAATCTAAAAACTATAAGTTTCTTAAAACGCAAGATTTCGAGAAAAAAAAAACAGTTTTTATTTTTTTTCATATTGTTCCACCATTTCGAAAAAATTGAAAAAATTCTACAGTACAGAGCAGCATAAAAGACATTTTCTGAAAAAAAAATAGTGTGAGTGACATCTTTCAAAAAGGTTAAAAAAAAAAAAAAAAATATATATATATATATATATATATATATATATATATATATATATATATATATATTGATTTTAATTCATCTAATAAAAACCGGTTTTTCGTTTAAGAATTACGATCATATAATTTTTAGTCAACGACTCCAAAAAAATGATTATTTAGCTCTTCATCTTAGTATATAGAGTAAAAAAAAAAAAGTTTTTTAGATTTTTTTTTGTAGTATTTAAAAATAGTTATAATTATTTTTTTAAAGGTGTCAATCACCTAATTGATCCCCAAAGTTTGAGTAAAAAAAGCCTCGGGGGCAGATTTACCATCTTAACCAGGATATACCCTTTTGAAGCTAATACAGATTACACAACCATATGATTAGCATGGTCTGGACGATTTTGATTTGATTGACCCATACAGTAAAGATATTTTTTTTTACAAAATAGATAAATAAATACAATGGAAATTACCTAACCTAGAACATCATGAGTTGAAATTGAAGGATGCCCATGTGGCCTGAGACACTAAAACCCGATATTGAGTTCTAATCAGCTAATTACGCTATAATTGCTAATATATTACATGGTCGGTGGCAAGGTTACATGGTGCAGGCTGTGTATTGTGTATTGATTGATTGCTAATGTATTAACCGATCAACATCGTGTTATGTTCTGTTCTGTAATATCAAGTGTAAACGGAAATATGGAACTTTTGATAAATCATACTCCAAAATTAAAATTGATTCATTTAAACCGAAAATAGATTTTTTTCTCGACTTTAAATTAAGTACATTTCTTATTTGTTGTAATTCCATTAAAATTACTTAAACTTATAGAAATAAAATAAAAGTTATTAATAAGATTGTGGTCAGTAATTGTCTTTGGATCAATCAGTAATTGTTAAAAAGCACCACACAATGATTCATCAAGCAGTTGATATTACAAATATATTTTCAATTTTAAGTTTATTTCTGCAATCCACAATTACATAATACGGTATAGAATTTATATTTTTTTCGCAACTGCTCTTTTGCATTACAGTGATAGTAATTAAGATCGTCAGTTACTTCTTTATTGCCAAATAATTATAATTACAATTTATTATTGACAGCTATAACTTTCACTTACTATATTAGTAAGGGAAAGTATTGCGATCGTGAAAATTTTCGAATTCCAGTTTTCAACAGAAATACACATTTTAGGGTACCCTGAGTCCAAATAACCAAGTCCCGCAAAAAGGTGTGTGTGTGTGAGTGGTAACTCCCGGGCGGAAACGGTAAGTCCTATGAAACTGAAATTTCATATTTAAGACAAATATACGCCTGAGACGTTACAAAACCTTTTTCATCAAAATGAGCTTAACAGAAGAGCCACTTTATACTATGCATTTTGCATCTTTTTTCGATTTTCTCGAAAACGGTTCCGACGATTTTAATTAAATTCGGTATATCGATGTAAAATTTAATGGGCTTTAATATCATGTAGGTTTCATTCTGATTAAGATGGTCTGACAGGGCTTAAATGCCGATATTTTAAATTTTCTTTCTCTAAAGTACCTTTAATTTTGTTGATTCTATAAAAATAACTATATTATCTTGTTACCACTGACAAAAAACAGGTAAATATATAAATTGAATGAATTCGATACCCAACTGAAGGAGAAAGCAGAAAAAATAGTTTTTTAATGCAATTTTTCGTTTTTGAACATAATAACAGTAATATACATGTATGATATACCGTTGGAATGCCAAAGATTTTAGAAAAAATATTATCTCATACACAAGCTTATAAAAGTTAATAGAAAGTGATAAAAGGCGATAAAACTATGTGATTGTTTTAGATAATAATATAATAGATTTTTTAATAAAACACATGTTTCTATAGAGATTGAATTTAATTAATTCTGAAATTTAAATTTATCTATAGTTTTACGTATTTTTATCACTAGCTGTATTTGAAAATTCTTTCATTGATTTTGAAAATGGGGGTTAGTGAAAGTCGTGTGTTGCCCGCACCAGATTTTTAAGTTAAATAATAATATATTAAAGGTTTTGATAATTATGGCTTAAACATTAATGATTTTTTAGCAATCTAGAGTGTTTATTGAAGCTCTACGAACAACGATTCGACTTTTATAGCAAAATACTTCAAATACTGACAAAGTTATAAACCGGCGTAACAAGGAAAAAATAAATAAATGTCTCATCATATTGTGGTTGTAGGTCCTAAACCGTAAGTCAAGTGTAAAATCCCGCAAACACACGACTTTCACTTACCTCCGTTGTTAAAATCATTTTAATTTTTAAATACATTTGAATTTAAAATGAATTTTTAAGCAATTAATTAAATTGAAGTTCTATAGAAATATGTGTTTTATTAAAAAATTGATTATATTATTATCTAAAACAATCAGTTAGTTTTATCAGCTTTTCATAACTCTTTATTAACTTCTACAATTTTCAGTACAAGATAATATTATTTATAAAATATTTAGATTTCCAACGGTATGATATACATGTATATTAGCGTTCTTATGTTCAAAAACAAAAAATTGAATTAAAAAATAGTTTTACAGTTATCTTCTTTAGTTAGCTATCGAATTCGTTCAACTTATATGATTTACCTGTTTTTTATCAATGCTAATCAGATGATATGGTCAATTTCATAAAAATCACAAAATTAAAGGTGCTTTAGAGGAAGAAATTTAGAAATATCGGCATTTAAGCCCTGTCAGACTATTTTAATCAGAATGAAACCTACATGATATTTAAGCCAGCCCAATTTAACACCGATATAGCGAGTTTGATCTAAATCATTAGAGCCGTTTTTGAGAAATTGTAAATAGGTGCAAGATTTATGGTATGAAGTGGCTATTATGGATAGCTGATTTTGATGAAAAGCTTTCTGTAACAACTCGGGGATATAGTTGTCTTAAATATGAAATTTTGTTTTCGCGCAGGGTACACACATAAATGGGCTTTTTGCGGGTCTTGGTCATTTGGACCCAAGTGACCCTAAAACGTGTATTTCCGTTTAAAACTGAAAATCGAAAATTTTCACGATCGCAATACTTTTCCTTACTATATATTACATATATATATTTTATACAGGTAAGTGAAAGTAAAAGTATATATGTTCCACAGTCTGACTCACATCCGTTGGGGTGGAAAATTAAACTACTAAACTAAGGGTCATATGATTTTTTTTTTTTCCCTACAGGTCTAGTATCGGCTCCCAAAATATGGCTTGATATTAATGAGACTCATAATAACACAAATTTTCTTTTTGGTGTTTTGTTTTTCAATTCTGGCCTCTTCGCATAATTGATTGGCCCTTGAAGCCATTTTCAAGCTAATTAAATGAAGAAGTTTTTCTGAGACTCGGAAAATTCAAAACCTAATAATTGGAGAGTAATAGCTCCGTGAAATATCCGAATATTCTTATAAATATTTAAGTTTAATTTTCTGCATGACGCGTGACACATTCATTTTTTGAGAGTTTGTCTGCTTAACCTTCTTAGAAATTTTATCTCATATATCATACGTGAATGAATGAACTTATTTGTTCTGCTCTTACTATACGACGAGGCATTTATGAGACATTCTGTATAATATCGTTTATAACTTTGCCAATATTTAAAGTATTGGGCTATCTAATTCACTTTTAGAGCTTAAAAATCATTAAAATTTAAGAAGTAATTTTTACTTTCACTTACCTATGAAATATGTAGTAAGGGAAAGTATTGCGATCGTGACAATTTTCTAATTACAGTTTTCAACGGAAATACACCTTTTAGGGTCTCCCGAGTCCAAAATACCAAGTCTCGCAAAAAGGTCTGTGTCTGGTTGTGTGTGATAACTCCCGCGCGTAAACGAAAAGTCCTATGAAACTGAAATTTCATATTTAAGACAACTATACAACCGACATGTTACAAAACCTTTTCCATCAATATCAGCTAACCATTTTGCACCTTTTTACAATTTTCTTCAAAACCTTATTTTCTTTTTTGATCTTTTTACAATTTTCTCAAAAACGGACGATTTTGATTAAACTCGCTATATCGAAGTTAAATTAAATAGGTTTTAATATCATGTAGGTTTCATTCTGATTGAAATTATTTGACAGGGCTTGAATGCCAATATTTTAAATTTTCTTCCTCTAAACTACCTTCAATTTTGTACATTCCAAAAGATTAACCATATCATCTTAATAACATTGATGAAAGACGACTAAATATACAAGTTGAACGAATTTGATGACCAACGAAAGGATAAAATAGTAAAACTATTTTTTTTAGGTAATTTTTGTTTTTTTGATAATAACAACAGTAATTAGACGTATAATATACCGTTGGAAAGAGAAAGATTTTAGAAAAAATATTATGTGATCAAAAAAGTTGTAAAAGGTAATATAAAGTGACGGATAGCGATTATGTAAATAGAAATTGCATAAATCTACTTGAAATTAAAATTATGCTATTCATTAACTGATGAAACATAGTGTGAGCAAAAAAAGTGTTGCTTTTTTACAATTATTGATTGATTCAAAGACAATTACTGATCACACTCTTCTAAATAATTTTAACTGAACAATTAAACATTTATTGGTATTTGTAACTGTATTAACAAAAAACAATACATCAAGCAAAGGTGATAGTTATATAATACAATGACATGATATACATGTAGAGAAGCTTCCCATTGGAAGCACTCTAAAAATATTCTAAATTAGAAGGTACCGGGGCCATTTCCTTTTCAGGCGCCTCGAAGGATTATCCGGAGATGAAGAACGGATTGAAACTAGTGGGTTAGAGTGAGAATGGAGTTTGTCATGAAAGGATTGATACCTGGTCCGGGCCAAATTTAACTAAACAAAATCCTTAAAGTTGAAATTATGAGTTTTTCAAGTGGGGCTATGGATCATATCATCTTCTTTGTTTGACTTGAGGTCTAGGATCAGCTCCCAAAATACGACTAGGACATTTATGAAACATCCTTCATAGTAAAGTAAACCCCCGACTTTTTCTTGTTATGCTGGAAAATCGAAAAAGGCTTGGTTCGGTGTTATAGTTGGTATTGTTTGCAGAATACATTTAATTTCCTATGGATGTTACAAGAGAATCATGACTGAAGTGATGTCATTTGACCGTCTTACGTTAAGATAAAGTTTGATTAACTTACAGTTGTTTGGTAAAGATTCATAGTTTTGTGATTAAATGGATTTGAAAATGAGAGAGAAGAAAGACTGATGCAAAAATACAATCAAGCATATATACACGAAAATGAGCAATGATATTCTAAAAGAAGATGATGCATCTAAAATGATGAAGATATGATGATAGCTAATAGTGATAGTGGCACTAAGCTAAGGAAGATGGGACACAAACCAGCTAAGTTGCTATGCTTACAACTGCTCCACCGTTGGATACTGGGAGGATAACTTACTGTATAACTTACTGAACGCAGAATAGAATTCGTTAACTGAAAGCAAGGTGTCTCCATCGCTGTCGTCGTAGGTGAGCATGTCGCTGAGGGAGCAGCCTTCCGAGAGCTCGTTGAGGTGTTCCTGGTCAGAGATCTGCAACAGGTGTCAGCCATTAGTTGGCGGTGAGGATAAAGTATATCTTACCTCTGTTTTTTGCTTTAGTCCAAAGCTTACATTTTCTTTATATTAATTCTGGGGAAAAAAACATTAAAAAAAAAAAAGAAATCTAGTGTACGCAACACGGGACTTTTACTTACCTGCATTGTTAAAATCAATTTAAGAAATATTAAATAAAGTTAGAGTTCAGAAACGTTTTTAAAAAAAATTATTTATTGATATTTACAACTGTGTTATACAACACAACTAGTAAATAGGCTATAATAAAATAGACATGAACAAGACTTGTAGAGAGGATACCCATCGGCACCGCTCTAAATAATTGTAAACTAGAAGGTCTCGAAGCCATCGTCCTTTCAGACGCCTCGGAGGATAATCAGGTATTGAAGAGGAAGAAAGGATTGAAACTAATGAGACAGAGTAGGTATGGAGTTTGTCATGTAAGGAGAGGTATCTGGTTCGGGCCAAATCAGTAACATACGGAACATTAAGGTCATTATGAATGAGTTTGTTGTTGACAAAGTTGGGAGCGTTGAGGATTTTACGAAGGATTTTGGATGGTTTATTAGAGCCCCAAAGCTCAATATCATAAATCCAGATTGGCCTTATATTAGTCATGTAAATGAGCGGTTTGTAGTTTAGTGGAAGATTAGAACGTTTGTCTTGTGTTGAAATAGCCGAAATGTCGAGCAGTTCTAGTCTAGTATGAGGATTCCAAGTAAGTCGCTTGCAGTTTGAAAGTGGTCTCTATAATTTTTAAAAATACACGGTTTGGCCGATTTAGAGTTTATCGCTGAAAACGATGATCCAGAGATGATTTTATAATTAGATAGAGAAGAGAAAAGAGACTTGAGAGCAGATGTATTTAACACTAACTTTCCAGAATAACCTTACATTTAAAAGAATCAGACGGTTAAAATAAAATAAAAAAATTTTGTCTTCTTACATCACCAAGGTTAAGCTGTGTACATAACAAAAAAATAAATAAATAACAGCGGTGCTCATTTTATTCGGTTAGTTATTATGTTATTTTTCAAATTAATTATTTAAAATAAATATAAAAACTTTAATTTAGTTTTCATGAAATTTTCATTTAGTAAAAGAGAAAACATATGTTTTCGTGAAAACATCATTAAAGTAGAAATGATTAATATCAATGTCAGTTTATTGATTTATGACTTATTTACTTAACGTCACTTATGCTACTGTGGCTAGTTGAACGATGCTACAATAGGAATCCTATTTTGCCTATCTTGGTTTAATTATGATAGGGATCTTTAACGAGTACCTGGCATTGCACAGGCCCAGGACCTTCTCTTCACGTCTCCTCCGAAGGATAATTAAGGATTTTTTACTCCAATTAAAAAGTCCTTGGGCCACCTGCAGGTTTGAACCTTAGATTACGTTTATCCCTCCCTATTCACTACTTTACATTACCTTCCACATCTTTATATGTAAAAAAAATGTTTTTCTCTATTTTTTAAGCTTCCCACCGGTGTATTATACGTGTAAGTGTATATTACTATTCTTATGTTAAAAAAAAAAATGTTAAAAAGCTTCTTATGTTGAAAAAAGATTTCTATGACATCTCAGGCATATATGGCACTAAAACACGAAATTTCGGTTTTTTAAAACTTATCGTTTATAGATATGCGATTGCACAATGGAGAATATTATACAAGTAAATAAAATGTTTTAAAATTCATTAATAGTTTACTTGTAGCGTTGATCAATGTTATCCTTCTAAATTCTCTCCTACAATTTAAAAGACTAGCTCCAAGTAAATCCCTTATTCGAAGGCCATCGCAAAATTAGAGCTTGGTAAGTTAGCCCAAGTTAGTTGAAGGAACTTTGCAGCAGACATTGTAGCCTCCCCGAAGACATCGCCCTGTGTGTCCGCCCCAATACCCCCAGGGCGAGCTAGTGTAGGCTCTACTCCTTCATCCTGTCATCTCCATCTACCACGGCTAACTTTATCAACAAAAATTTTTATATCTCCTTATAGATAAACACAATACAATCAAACGTGAAGCTAAGTGTTATGAACATATTTTTAAGATTCATCCTCGGCACACCGAAGTGGTCTAATGTGACCCTTTTATACAGTGAGTTAAAGTACCTTCTCCCCACTATTCGTAGACAATATTTCCTAAGATCATACCTTTACCAGATCATCCACTTCCAGCTTCTTCCCAATATCCACAGACTTCTGCAATTTAAATCGTCAATACACTCTCGCCAAACAAAATCGCGCCATTTTGAACTTTGTATTCCTATCCATAGAACAAAAACTTTTGATCATTCCTTTCTTGTCCGCTCTACTACTCTCTGGAATTCCCTATCTACTCATATCCGCCATGCTTCTTCCTCACCATCATTAATGTCCCAGTACCTACTGTCATCCTAAACAGACGCTCAACAAGCCTGATATTTCAAATCAAATATCAAATCAAAAAGAAAATTTATTATTTATTGTTTATATTTAACTTAGTTAATAGATAAATTATTATGAATCAGTTTCAATGTTTTGTTTTGTTCAACGAATTAATGTATCAGAAGTTATTTATCTTAATATTTTATTTTATTGTATACTTTAATCCATTATTTTCTTCTGATATCGTTGTGAATACGAAATAATTATAATCCTTTGGTCTTTTCGCCAGACACATCGTATATCTTAATTGTACATATCAATTGCATTGTCCCAGAATAATTTTTTTTTTCTATTCTATTCTACTGCCGAAAAAAAGGAAATCGCCAGCTAGGAAAATAATAATGTAAATGGTTCCGTGCTGATTATTAGGTACACAATCCAAACCCTTTGCATGCGAAATAATAAGCAACAAAAACATAATATTAATAACGTAATATTAAGAAAAATTTCCTTAAAAAAGAAAAAAAATATGTAATAAAAAAAAAAATACGGAACTACAATCGATGGCTGTTTTTCTAGATATATGAGTGAAATTCAATCTGAAGTATTTATTCCTTATTTTATTCATCACAAAGCCATTGTATTCTTTGTAGAATACGGAAACGAAAATAATTTGATTTGTATAGATTTAAAAAAATATTATTTTAAAAATAATAACTTTAATTTCTAATTTGTTTCTCATTTACCCTATTGCCAGTGAAGTATTCACTTCTGCCGTGCGATCTTAAGCACAAAGTTTTTTTTTTTTTTTTCGTCTAATGCTTTAATAAATAAATCAGTTTTTGATGTATATATTTCTCATCCATAAATCGATTTAATTTTCTAAACGCGTGATTTAAGATACACAAGACAGATAATTTTTCTTTTTTCATTATTGGTACAATGGACTCAATGGATGAAACAGAACGATACGCGTCGTAAAAGCATCGTTTCGATGTTCCGATGAGCAAGCAATGCACTCATATTTTTTACTTCTCACAAAAATTTTATTTATTTGTTACAAAACATTTTTTTAACATTTTTTCGATAAATTTGTAATCATTTTGCAATTCTAAAAATTTTACTTGATATTTATATGATAATTTATTAATACTTTATGAAAGCACGGAGGCTAAGTTAAAGCGGGATCAGCCTGTACATGCTACTACATTTTAATCATAATGGTGCATTAATCTGATTTTAATGTAGAAGTTGCGAAATTGTACGTAACATCTTGTTATCAGACTTTCAATTAAAAGTATTTTCAAAAAAGTCTTGAGAATGGGGAAAGAACCCCAAAACGTTGAAAAACGATGTAAAAAATTAGATTCTATGTAACAACTTATGAGATGTAGTACTTATAAAGTTTATATAAAGTTTATTAGCTGAAAAATAACGAAAACCTTCAGAAGAAACTTTAAATAGAGAGATATTGCTGTATGTTGTATATAAATGGTGGATAAATTGTGTCATAACATTATCTTATGTCAAAACATATTCATTAGACGAGGAAATTGAAAATTTATTGTCATGTGAAGGACTAATAACGTTATATTTCAATATACTCTATTGCTATTCTGGCTTAAGCTATATTATATTGCTTTTGTAACTACTTGAATTCAGTGTAAGATCAAAACGCAGTATAATATAAATTTAAATAAAATATATATTGATTCATTAAAAATAATAAGGTTAGATTGTTTTGTTTTATCTTTATAAAAATATAAAAAAGAGTTCTGAATAAAAAAATAAAATATACAGGCTCCATTCATCTCGACACAGTTTTATTTTTTAATTCAGAATTGTTAAAACAAAAAAAAAAAAAAACTTAATCTCTAAAAACTAATTTTATGTTCTCAACTTCAAATGGTTGGAAATTTTCCAACTATTAGCTTATTTTATTAATTAGAATACTTTCTTCTTATATATGTATTTATTATTAAATTAATAACTCATTTTATTAATAATACAAAACGTTTCAAGGTCCTATTGCTTCATCTTCAGAGTAATTCATTAAAAATATCTTCTATATTAAAACAATATTATTAAAATGTCACTTATGGTTATTGTTTTTTCATTGTCATACTTTCAACTAAATAAAAAATTTCAACATACTGTACCAGCTAATATAAAATGTAAGTGAACAGTTTTTTAATGATAAAAATGACCTATATAGTTTTAATATGGAATATATTTTTAATGAATTATTCTGAAGGTGAGGCAATAAGACCTCGAAACGTTAATGTAATAATAATAATATATATATATATATATATATATATATATATATATAACATACATCATACGTATACATATATGCGAACAGATGGTTCTAATTAATAAAATAATATAATTTGCTGGGTGGCTAGCGTAACAGCCTCCCATGCTAAAGGTCACGGGTTCAAACCCACAGGTGGTTCTAGGATTTTTTAATGGGAATAAAAAATCCTTAGTTACGCCGTCCTTCGGATGGGACGTTAAAAGGTGGTCCCGAGCCTGTGCGATGTTAGGTACTCGTTAAAGATCCATATTCTAATAAAACCTGGATAGGCAAAATTTAGGACTCCCACTGTAGCATCGTCCGATTAGCCATAGTAACCTAAAGTGAAGTTAAATAAACAACTAAACTAAATAATATAATTATATTCTTCATGGTAGACAATTGAAATTAAATTAAATTTAGCATTTTTCCTGAACTAACGTATCACGATTTGATATTTACTATATGTGCGTTAAGCATATGTTACATACATATGAATGTATTTTCAAGAAAAGTCGTAAATCTTACAACTAAAGAAGAAGTTTCGACATGGCATACAAAAAGTGATATTGTTTTATGAACCATTCTGCCACAAGACAAACTAAAACCTTTTACAATTTTTTTTTAAATATATATTTATTGATATTTACAACATATTTTAAAATGCATTCAGTAAATGGAATACAAGCTTTTACAAATATAAATATAATTCATCAATATAATCCAATAGAAAAAATAAAATTTGTAATACGTTCATTGTAAAGATATAAATAATGTTTTCAAATTAATATAATGATAAATAAAATATCTACCTTCTGAAGTTCAGCTTTATCCAAATGGTCGTCACCGTTGAGATCGTAATAAGTGAACATGGTGCTCACTATATATTCTTTTCCAGTCCTGATCCTTTCTTCACTCGTGCTTTTTGATTGTTTAAGTAGATTATCCTGAAAAATCCAGTATTTAACAGAAATTCTTAAGTTCCGCATCTAACTACATTCATTTTCTGTGTAAATGTACCAAACAACCATTATCAGGGATGAGAGAAACTATGCACTCTTTTTTATCGAATTTATTAGAACAGACATTGGGTTTTTTGTCATTTAGAAACAATAAAAACCGTAGTTTATTAATTTCGTAAAAATGATCCTTCGATAAACTTTTAATAATTGATACATTCCCTCAAAAAATAAAATAATTATTTACAATATTATATAAATATTAATAATATTGGGGCAAGAGTTACCTTCATAATATCGTATCTCTGTAGAGTACACTGGACGCTGTCATCCAGGTGTTTCCGGTAGTCCCTCCTGTCTGCAGGACCGGCTGCGTTGTTGATTCTTCCGCCTCAGTTGTTTCTACTGTTGAGGAGTTTTCTTTATTCATTACTAAATCCGCTATAAAAAAATAAAATAAACTTTGAAAATGTATCAAACAATGTTTTTATCATATTTTTTTTTTAAATTTACAATTGTATTTATTATTATACATCAAGCAAATGTGAGTACAATATAAAAGAAAGGCCTAATACACATGTAGAGAAACTACCCCTTGGCAACACTAAACAATTATAATAAACGAGATCTCAGGGCCACCTCCTTCAGCGCCTCGGAGGATTGTCAGGAATCGAATAGGAAGCAAGGATTGACCTAGTGGATTTTTCATGAAAGGAATAGAAACAGGTTCAGACCAAATCAGCAACATATTGGAACATTGAGATTGTTAAGAATTAGTTTATTTGACAAAATAAGTAGCATTGAAGATTGAACACGATTGAAGATTGGATACGAGAGGAATTAGATGGTTGAGTAGAGTCTCCAAAGTTAATTCCGTAAATCCAAATTGGTCTTATGATAGCCATGTAGATGAGCCTTTTGTAAGTAAGTAGCCGGAAACGGAAAGGAGTTGCTTAATTAAGTATTGTATAAGGATTCCAAGTTGACGTTTATCAAGATAATGCCCAAGGTATCGGATCTCTTCAATATGAACACTCAAAAATATAAACACGTTTTGTGGATTTGAAATAAGTTTCCAAAATCTTCGAAGCGGTAAAAACAGATCAACATTTAAAGAAAAAAAAAAGAAGAAATAAGCGGAATATACGATATAGTAGCACACATCTAAATTTCCTTTTTAAGAATTTTTCTTTATACATATATATACATATGTGTGTGTGTGTGTGTATGTGTGTGTGTGTGTGTGTGTGTGTGTGTGTGTACTACTATTATTCGGTTAATATATATTCATTTATTTACTTAACTAATTAACTATTTATTTGGCTAATAAATAGTTGTTTTAAAATATATTTATATATATATATATATATATATATATATATATATATATATATATATATATATATATATATATATTTAACAACTATCGAACAACTATTGAATCTCCTATTACATATATTTATATTAAGAGGGAAAATAACCTGTATCTATACAACCCAAGAATTATAAAAAAAAAAAAATTAATAGGGTAAACAGATTCGTCCTGTTTTTACGCCGGGTTCCAGCAAGGTTTCCATACCCCAGGGTCTCCCCAAAGCTAAAATAATAGAATATATAATTGTCCTTCCGCTGAATCCGGAGAATAATAATACATTGCTTTGCTCACTAGACCAAGTTGCTCGGGAGAAAAAAAACAAAAAAAACTGCAATAGAAATATGTAATTTACTTTTTCCATTTAATAACGCCATATCTGGGACCATTTTACAATAAGAATCCAATATACTAAGGTCTATCATGCAAAGCATCAACTATCCATAAATACATTTTTTGTTATTCTTTATATTTAATTAAAATATTTTTAAGGGAGCATTAATTACCTATCTACAGAATACGGTAATGTTAACATTACTGTTGGGCCTTTCTTGCTTCCTTTAAAAAATCTCGTAAGTTGCATATTAAAAACGTTTTACATTCCTTTTAATTAGATAAAATTGAGTATAAACAAAGGATATTTATTAGTGCAAAATAATTGTATGTTATTAAAAAATTAACTAATTATTAACTAGCTAAATTAGTGTTTAATTAAAAAAAATGAAATTACAAATTTTTCAATAACGAATATTATTAATTGAACATCCTCCTACTACGGCCTTCCTTGTTCATGTCTGTTCTGGGAGTGAAGAACCGTCGAGATTGGAACTTGTAGCTGTCACCGGTTGTATTCATGCGGTTGACATTTGACATTCAATTACCCCACGGAGAAGACAGATATATAGCTTGCAAACATCAAGCTCAAATACGGGAGTCTTGTAGAATAGTCAGCTGGAAAAAACTTTCCCCTTCAGACCTTGATTGTTCCAAACAGTGGAGTATTGCGACCCAGGTGACGATTTCTGAGATTAAAATGAGACGAGGTTAGGCATATCAATGAGCCGAAACTCTGGGGTGACTGAGAAGTTTGTTCTGTAATTGTTCCTTCTCTAATCGTCCTTTGGTTCGTTTCGGAAACTCGACCGCATTCCTTAATCGAGCAAACTTGGAGGATTATAGTCATATTAATGGTATTTCTTATTACAATATCGGCTGAAGGAACAATAACTTCAGTATTATAGTTAAAAACATAATTTGGATTTTTTTTATCATTTTCAGCGCTATTAATTTTTAGTTTTAGTGTTCCCATTTAGATTTTCAATTACTCGAGATATTTTCATAATTAAGATAAGAGATAAGACCATAATGTTTTTCTATTTACTTTTACTAAGAAATTGCTAAGAAGCGGCGTGGCTTTGTGGGTAGTGCATTAGGTTTCTGTTCAGGTCCTAGGTTTGATTCCGGCTGAGGTAGATTTATTTAATTCTGTTATTTCAGCAGTGGAAGGACCCAGGGTATGGCAACCCTCCTGGGGTACACTCAGCCTCTATAAAGTAGGTACCTAAAATTGGGGGAAAAATCAGACGGTCGAGTGTGATTTAGGCCTAACATGACTGACGACTATCAAGCGTTTAGGGCACTCAGTAACGTGACACAGACAACTATCAGAAGAGCAAAATCCATCTATTTCTAGGAAGCCCTCTCCTCAGCTCCTGACTCTAAAACAAAATGGCAAATTCTCCGTAAGCTCTTCCTCTGCAAATCTTCCTCTTCACATGAACCTCAGATATCTCCCGATGAATTAAATTCCCATTTTTTATCCTCATCTTATAATATTTTAACAAATCTAATATTTGTTCTCTGCCTTCTACTCAATCATTTTCAGCTCCATTATTTAACCCAGATAATTTTTACTTTTCTGACATTTCTCCAAGCGACCTTATTTCCTCCATTATGAAATCTAGCACCGACTCCTATGGTTTTGATGGAATTCCTATTAAACTGTTAAAACTATGCCTTCTTGAAATCCTCTCTGCTCTCCTCTTCATATATAATTTCTCCCTTCAAAATTTAGTATTCCCTAGCTCTTGGAAAAAAACTTTAATCCATCCCATTAAAAAACCCGCAAACCCTGCCCTTCCTAAAGATTATCGACCTATTTCCACCGAGAGGGTAACCTTTCGAAACCTCTCGAAAGAATAATTCAGACTCAAATATCCGAATTCCTTGAAAAGTCCAAGCTACTCGATCCCCTCCAATCTGGTTTTCGATCAGGCTTTTCCACGCAATCCGCTCTTCTTAAAATCACTAGTGACATACATACTGTTATGGACGAAAAGAAACTGTTTTAATACTTCTTGACTTCTCGAAAGCTTTCGACTCTTTAGACCACTCTATTCTTTTTACCAAACTAAAAGCACTATCCTTTTCCTACCGCGCTATTCGCTGGTTTCTATCATTCCTTTCTGGTCGAACACAAGCCGTTCACATTCCTAATCATCCTTTATCATCCTTTCTCGTCCTTTAAACAGATGTGGCCCAGGGCTCCAGCATCTCCCCTCTCCTTTTCAATTGTTACATCAATGATCTCCCTAATTCAATAGTCCATTGCTCCCACTACCTCTTTGCCGATGATTTCCAAATTTATTTCTCCTTCCCTCCTTCCAAATCATCATCTGCGTTTGCCGCTATTCAGGCAGACCTAGATAGAATCTGTGCTTGGGCAAACCTGAATAAGCTAAGCTTAAACGCTATGAAAACACAGGCTATTATGATTGGTTCCAACCCCCTCCTGAGATCCAACCCCACTTTTCCTACCTTATTCCTAAATGATCATCCTATTGCTTTCAGTCCCTCTGTCAAAAACCTAGATATTATTATTGACCAATCCCTATCCTGGAAACCCCATATTGTCCAAATCTCTCGCAAAGCCATAAGTACCCTAAAGTTTTTCCATCGCTCCAGTCACCTTCTCCCCAATCCACGCGTGAAATAGAATTAAATTGTCTACAAAAAAAAAAAAAAAAAAAAAAAATCATTAAAATTGACAGAACTAGCAGAGATATGGCGTTTTGAAATTAGCAGTGGTGATATGCCATTTTCCTTGAATTACTTATTGCTTTTCATATTAGTTAATTGCATGTCAACAGCTATAGCCTTATATTGTTATTTGGAAATAATAAACCATTGTGTAATAATTTTCAGCGTTTCTTAATTATATTAGTATTCATTCAGTGAGCTGATGTGAGCAATTACGCTGATATTACAGACTACACATATACTTTTTGTTTTGCATGATGCTCAAAATAATGTGATATAGGTATATTTGTTTATCCGACTTCGCGACTTAATGCTGGATACGGCGATTGCCTCAGAAATTGGAATGATACGAAATGTAGTTTTGTTATTCTGAGGCGTCCTCCTTAGGGATCGGGGAGAGTGCCTCCTTAACCTGATATTCCTTCCTCCTATCCCGAGTGACATCGGCTGATGAATTGCGATGGAATTGGAACTGGCGAATGAAATATTAGGTCGGGGAATGGCTTTGAGGAAGGAGAGACATACGCGGTCCCAGGAGCCTCCGAGTCAGGTAACCTTACCACCGCTGCCAACTAAGTCAAAATCGATTTAAGACCATTCCTCTATTACCAGACTTTTACGGTCTTCTCTACAAGAAAAAAGAGAGAGCAAACAATACACAAAAACAAACCAACAGCCTTCAACTGGTCTTAAATATTAGCAAAACTAAGAAATACCGAAATAGGGTGATATAATTTTTTAATGACTGAATGTGTTTTTTGTGTTATCATTTGTATTAAATAATATCTAAAATGTTAAGTCTAGGATTATAGTTATTAATCCAATCTTATGATTTTAAATAAAAATATATCTTTAAAATTACATGTTTTTGATTTCAAGGCTCGATCAGTAGGCATAGCACTAGACTACTAGTCTCGCTACCTTGGTTGTGGCACTATGATTATTTATTCATTTAAATCAGCCATAAATCTACCTTGGGGTCAGGAGAACCTCCTTGGGTTCATTTAAGAACGGGCGTATGCATAATATTTCTAATTTTGTGTATCCACTTTATGGAGGCTGGGTATGGATACTCCATACCCCAGAGTCGCTCCACGGCTCAATTAATAGAATAAATAAGTCGAATAGTAGTTCCTTAATCTTGTTTTTATATGCATCAAGTTTCCCATAGAATCCTCCACACACTAAGCATCCATAGGCAAACATTTGTAGAATGAGAGAGGGTACTAGGAGAAGGCAAAAGTTCTAGTTAACTAACTACGGATTGGTAGGAGCGGTTTAAGAACAAATGTTTTGGGTGATTGGGGAAATATTTCAACCTAAGCTTCGTTTTAAATTATCGGAAAGTCAAATTATTTAGTACATATATATTTTTATTCCATTTATCCGAAAATACTCTGAGAGAAATAGACACGGAGGCTGGAGGGCGTAGAAGATAGAATTAGTTAAGAGCTGTAGATAGCGAGACAAAGGGACAATGGGAAGGGGACATTACCCCTCCCCCTCGAAGATAAGGGCGGCTGGAAGGACAAAGCCTTTCGCTCCTTGTCCCATCCAGGACCAGAAGGCTCAACTCCGGATTAGGAGGAGCCCTTCACCGCCTTTAACTAAACTAACTGAAAATAAATAGATTCATGGCTAGGCTTAGTGAGGCTGAATAACTAGGATTCTCACGTAAAAATGCACTTCCGCATCAGTAATTTCGACACTCATCAATTAAAGATACTATTTTTTTTATTTATTAAAACCAATAAATTAAACATGCATTCAATAAAATTTGCATTCTGCAATTTCCTTGCAATGCTAATGTGTAAACAGATATAGAAGCGGCTCATCTCATAAGAACGCGTTAATTCATATCTCTTGGACACCACCTGCGTAGTCGTCTGTAGGGATTGATAAGGCATATTAACGTTTCTGTTAGTAGATTAGTATTGAAAGTGAATTTTTGCTGAAAATTATTGTATTGTTCTATAGTAAACTCTAAAAGCGTTGGAATGTTTACCTCGTTATGTTCAACTTCATTCACTCGTTAACTTCATTTGTCGTACAATAAAACAGTGCGTACAATATTTTACGCTACACATTCCATTGAAAAAACTGTATTCTTTGGATGTATAATGGTTTTGCAGAACCAGAAAATGTCCAGATAGGTTTACCAAAACTCTATAAAGAGTATGTTTGCTACTTCATAGAGCGTCTGTTAAGTAATCTAGATAAAAGTTCGTAACATCTGTTTAGTTTTTTATCTTTAAGCCGAATGTGTGTCCTCAAGGTCAGTGTCTTGTCCAAGTGAATATCTAAATATAGAAGTTCATCGGAAGCAGCAATTGGTATATTATTAAAATAAATACTTATAGTTCAGAGTGAATAACACATGAAGACTGTTGGGCTTATTTCCTAACTCCCCAGTAGCCTCATCTCTCTTTGCACGAAATATTTTACGCAGTACCTTATTTTCAAAAACGTCTTGAGGTAAACCTGGCTTAGTTTGCTTAATGGCAAATAGTTCATACTCTAATTTCACGGAAAAAATATCTTCTAGTTAGGTATGAAAATAATATCATATAGAGAGTTGGTAGAAGTATAATTAACAGTTTGCAAAGCAATTCTTAATGCCAAACCTTATCAGGTCACCTTATCACGACTGGATAATATTTTTTTCAATCTAATGAATTATAAATGAAGTAACATTAATATAAATAACTCAACTGCTATGATTCGTTAGTTAAAGATTTCCTATACTGTAGTAATAACTCTGATATTGTTTTCCACAGTTACAGCTTTTGCTAATGATATTGCCCTCACTAGTAGCTGCTAAAATGCCAGAAAGGGTGTTAAACAATTAGGAAATACTCTCTCAAATATAGCTAAAAAAGGTAGAACTGTTGAATATAAATGTAAATACACATGAAAAGATGGTAATAGTTCATTCGTCACAGAAAGAGCAGAAGGAAACTCAGTTAATGTATAAAACATTTTAATTTGAAATCGTAACATCGAAAAATATCGCTTTTTTTGAAATTACGTGTATTAAAGCATACTTTTCTAAAAATACTATAAGGGTGTGGGAGGAAGAAGAGACCTCCCGAATAATAATTTATTATCTTCCTCAAGTCTGCCTCTTTGTCTAAAGGCATTTATCAATAAACCTCCACTATTTTTGTAGTCTCCAATTCGCATATTTGACACTTAAACTGAATGACTATTTTATTGCTTTAGAAGACCAATAATTGAAGGGCTTTTGAGTACTAATCGTTGTTACGGGCCACTGCTTGTTCGTTTTAACAGAGGATTTAAAATTACTTTTAACGTCACGTCATGAGGTTAACAATAAATGGTAAAAGGTTTTTAAATAAAGAATAAATAAAAACAACGGCTATTAACTAAAAAATAATAAAAAGAGTAATTTTGCAGTTTTATGATTGTGCGAAACTGTCCAATAAAAAGTAAAAGTATCTAAATGCGCCTATAAAAGAGATAATGCTTTTTTGCTGGAAGACAAAAGCCTTGGAATTGTTTAATACTTATCTATTAAAGGAATAAACCACATTGGACTCAGTTCTATGTTTCAAAGTCCTAATGGTAGTGAAATTATAAACATCTGACAAGGAAGTTAGTTATGAAGCACGAACCACGTTTCAGATATTATCTTACGTTTAATTCGTTAGAGGTTGGTAAGATAAGCAGGCATACTAATTTAAAAACATATTGTTTTTTCAAAGTTTAAAAAAAAAATTTAAATACGTTCTCACCAGCGTGTGCAACCCTTTAAGAGACCATCATGTGTGAGCAACCGGTGGATCACAACGACTGCAATAATTCCTTACTTTTATATTTTTTTTTATAGATAAGTATTCATAACATTCCCGCCGGATAGATAGTGCATTCAAAGCAATTGCAGAAGGGAAAAAAATTATAATTTCATTCCTAGCGTAAACTTTTATTTATTTTAATGTTTCTCTGCTACCTGGCCATTTTGGCACAATGCAGCGTGAACGTATTAAAGACATATTTTTGTCGAAGATACTCACACAAGTGATTTTTTTAGATGTCACATATACCAGAGATGACCAGTCACATGACACATAAGATATAATAATTAAGACTATGCCCTCAATCAGTTTAACTTATTATAAATAATGCTTGAGGAATGAAAAATCCGAAACTTGCACTTTTGGATGGTCAGGTGAAGTATTGGTAAAGCTGCAGGTCGAAGATGCGATCTTGAAGAACAATATCCCAAAATCACGAATACCTCTTAGGCGTCAAAGAATGACTGTAAATGGAAAATTTGTTAGAAAATTGCCAAATTGCAATGTAAGGCGTCCTTCCATTTGCTAAAAAAGCACTCGACCACTTGACTGTCATGTGCTTGTGAGGTGGTGCACTCACTCTATCCCTGGAAGCAAAGGGAAAAGAAGATCTGCAGGTGGGCAGGTGTTTTAAAAGAAGAGCAAAGAGGTGAGGGATACTTATCAATATGATCTTTATTTTTTAAAAGGTTTTATAGCCCTCTGTACTCCAGATACTACAAGAATAGGCAATAATCATCAATTTTCTCGAATTCAACTAACTCAGTGATAAGCACGCCTGTTATTACTCCAGAACTTAGATATTTCCAAAATATCACGGTGCCAGAAAATTTCGGAAGCCTTGTGGGCATAGCTTCATCACCATGCAGCCCTTATTGCACACTGATCTAGTAAAAAAAACTGATTATTCAAATAGCATTGCTGAAGGTCACTAATGTTGACTGTTTCAAAAAACGTAAAGTTTCAAGAAACGTAAAGAAACAATGCCATCCAACACTTCTTGTATGGAAAGATTTGAATTTTATAAATAAGTCATGTCTCGTTAAAAAGTAATTTATTTTTTGGAAGTTAACACCCCTATTTTACTTTCTCATCTTTCAAAGAAAAGTTAGTACCAAAGTCGCTGCTTGGAATTAGTCAAAGGGAACGTAGGTAACATGGACATAAATCATTTCTTTCATTCGTTGCAGACTCACCCGACTGTAGACACTTGAAGGAGTGGTCGACCTGTAGCCTCTCCCCCTGCAGGCAGGCCGCCCTGTGGAGGCTGCAATGGTTCTGGTAAAGCTTCCCGTCCGTACCACAGACTGGGCTCCGGTGTTTTGGGCAGTCTTCCACGCACACGCACCTGGCGATACCAGCACGCACCTTGCATTCTTGTCCTTTCGCGCAGTAATGCACCAGGCAAGGATCTGTAACAAAGTAATTTGTCAATCCATTTTTAAAAAAAGAGTAAAATAATCATTCATATCATAAGGAATATACTTCAGTGAGTAGATTGCATTATACTGTTATCCTGTAAAGGATATTTTGATGTTGGTCTTCAAGACTTCAGGAGTTATAAGTTTCATGACTTTGGGGCACTTCGTACCTCCTTAACTGTATTTCATGGCCTTGTGATGGGTGTGATGGAATAAGATTACAAATTAAAATCGGTCTTATATGTAATATTAATTGTTTACTGTTATTTGATGTTTTCTTTTTGAGCCTTGTGAAGTTATGGTAAAATCAGTAAGTGACCTATCTTTGAATGTTATATAATTTGTAAAATTTGTAGCGAATGTTACTATCACACTAGACCAGCGATTTCACACGCTTGCTTATAGGTAGCCTACTTTGAAGTCATCGACCGAAAATAAGAAGACAGACTATTTAATAATATTGTTATATTGTAACTTAGTAATTACTATTGTAAATATCTTTGTTCATACTGATGTGTTATGATAATAAGTAAACCATAACAAGAAGCCAGGTAGAGAAGCTCTCACTATAAATTATAATCATGGCGATATTAACACCTCAAGAATGAGCCGAGTTATTCAGATTGCCATCTTGCTTCTACCAGGTGGAGTCTCCCTAGGCGTCTCCTATTTCTATATTGACCTCCTTCTTATCTCTACCTTTGATAGGACCGTGATTGGATTCTACTCTTCCATACCTATGAGGTGTTCTATCCGTTACTGAAAGCTTTTACCTCTCAGCCATCCACAGCTCGTAAGCTTAGATCCTGGTGTAGCGACGGAGCTTCTACCTTGGCGGGCACAGACCTCCTTCTTAGGGCCTTTTCACACATACACGGCTGCCGTAAAAAGGCTTATCTGCCGTGCCGGTCGTTAATCCCTCCCTTTTCACACGTACACGGCTGCCGTCCACTTATAGGGAAATGTGCCGTACAAGCCAGCTGCACGGCTATATCCGGTCGCTACACGGATATGTCCGGTCGTTACACGGCTCTATACGGCAGCTACACGGTTTATCTTATTTTTCTTTTTTCAGTTGTTTTATCTTTCAATTTTCAGTTAAATAATGGAGCACGAACCACTCGCAGCGGCCTGTTTGCTTATCAAGAAAATTAAGAGACAAAAAAATAAAAGGTTATATTGGGGTTAGGGTTAGGGTATTGGAGTAGGTGCTCAACCTCTTGGTTATTAGCACCGAATAAATTTGTAGTAACAGATTTGTTTTACTCTTTTTTCTTCTTTTTATTTATTTATTTTTCCTTCTATTTTTTTATTTATTTATTTTTTTTTAATTTATTTATTTATTCTTTTTTTTATTGTTTATTTTTTTTTTATTATTCTTTTGTTGACACATTCTGAATTAGTGGATTTATTCCAATTTTTTCTTTCTTTATTTATTGTTTTTCTATATATATTTTATTTTATTTTTTTATTACTACTATTATTTTTTTGTTTTCTTTCTTCCTTTATTTTTTTTTCTTATAGTTCCGGGAGCAGAGAACATTCTTTGACGAACCTAAGCAGTGAACTAACTGTTTCACTAGAGTCCTTCAAGCTCTCACTCAACGATCTAGCTAGGTTAAGTTTATACATTTGTACATGAAATTTGGGGCAGTTCTCAATTATGTGTTTTATTGAGAGAGGCACTCTACACAAGTCACACATTGGTACGGGCTGCCTGAGGATGAGATGGAGATGTGTGAGTCTGCTATGTCCTATGCGAAGTCTCGCCAAAGCAGTTTCCTCGCGGCGATTACTTCGCAATGATGTATTCCATGGATCAGGCGATTGCTTGATATTTCTTAATTTATTGCTGTTGTCAAGTTCCGACCACATCTGTTCCCATGCCTGATATATTTTGACCTTAAGGTAATTTTTTACGTCTTCCTTGATGTAAGTTGGGTGGATTTGGACGTTTGACAATGCAGCTTCTTTCGCAGCCCGATCCGCTTCCTCATTGCCATCAATGCCTACGTGGGATGGAATCCACAAGAACACTAGTTCTTTTTTAAGTATTTTTAAATCTCCCACATATTTTCTGATCTTATTAATTAGTGGGTTATCAATGCAAATATTATGAAGGCTCTTAAGGGCGGATAGGGAATCGGTGCATATAACGAACTTTGACTCATCACGTGACCTAATGAATTCAAGTGCATTTAGTATTGCTACAAGTTCCGCAGTATATACGCTACTTAGGTTAGGCAGTTTGAATTTAAGGATACTTACGGGTGTAACAATAGACAGCCCAACTTGATCATTTATTTTGGAGCCGTCTGTGAATATTTTTGTGTAATCTGAATGATCACATATAATTTCATTGTATTTTTCTCTTAGTACATAGTGCGGTGTGTCAGTTTTGTTATACTTTGTCAGAGTTAAGTTTGTTCTTGGTACTGTTTGGTCCCATGGTGCTTCTATTGTTCCTGTTGTCTTATTGAGATGCATGTGAAGAAGTTCTTCGACGTAAGCCCTCGATCTTATTCCTAATGGTGCTGGTTTGCTCGGATTATTCTGATAAACTATTTTGTACTTGGCTTGGTATATATATTTGTAGGCAGGGTTATCGGGTTGTGTGGCCAGTGATAAGATATAATTACATGCTAATTGCAGACGCCTGAACTTAAGTGGTGGAATTCCAGATTCTGCACACAGGCTAAGCACTGGACTTGTCCTGAAGGCACCAATAGCAATCCGGAGGCCTGTGTGGTGGATTGTGTCCAGTTGTGTTAAAATTCTTGATTTTGCTGACCCGTACACAGGACTGGCATGATCAAGTTTTGATTCGACGATACATTGGTATATCTGAAGTAATCTAGTTCGGTCAGATCCCCAACTTGTTCCTGCAAGGACTTTCAACACATTAAGTCGCTTCAGGCATTGTTCCTTTATGTTTTTTATATGTGAGCCCCATGTCAGCTTGGAGTCGAGGATGAGTCCTAAGAATTTGCACTCATTGTGGAAGGATAGAGCCTGGTCATATAGCTTGATTTGAGGTGGAGGGCTTGGGTGTCTTCGCTTTGAAAATAGCATACACTTAGTTTTATTTGGTGAGAACCTGAGTCCTGATTGTTGTGACCAGGTTTGAAGTTGATCTAGTATGGATTGGACAAATGCTTTATCTCTTGTGGAACCAGAGTAATTTATTAGGATCCCTAGATCATCTACAAAGAGGAAGGCTTTTAAGGATCTGTTGGTGAGAGCTTTATGGATATTACTAATTGCTATCATAAACAATGTTCCACTTAAGACACTGCCCTGGGGAATACCATTTTCAATAAGTCTTTTGGATGATAGTTTGTCTGCAACTCTAGCTTGGATGTACCTTGACAGGAGAAAGTTTTGAATAAATAAAGGAAGTGCACCTACCATGCCCCACTCATTTAGTTGTTTCAAGACTAGAGGGCGCCAAATCGTATCGAAAGCTTTTTCGATATCGAAAAATATTCCTAGGCACTCTTTCTTGTTTATGAAAGAGTTTAGCACTTCTGCTTTAAGAGCTACCAGATGATCTAGTGTTGATCTTCCTTTTCGTTGTCCACACTGAATACTAGGTAAGCAATTATTGCTGTCAAGGAACCATAAGATGCGCTTGTTTACTATTTTCTCCAGGACTTTACAGACACAACTTGTTAGAGAGACAGGTCTATACGCATTTATATCTAGTCTGTTTTTGTCGGGTTTTAGTATAGGCACTATGATAGCGGTTCGCCAGTTTTCTGGGAAGTATCCTTTTGTCCATATTGTATTAAAGATATGTAGTAGATGCTTGATGTCAGATTTGGGTAATTGTTTAAGCATTTCATTGTGGATGTCATCAGGCCCGACAGCAGACTTTTTGAGAGAGCTGAGGGCACTTTCTAATTCCTGTATTGTGATAGGGGAGTTATATGGGATATTGCTGTTTTCACTGTTAATTACATAATCTATTGGTACGTAGTTGTTGATAGTTTCCTGAAATTCTGGACTATAGTTGGAGAAAGATGACGTGTTTGCGTAGTAGTTGACGAATGCTTCTGCTAGTGTCCTTGGGTCATACGTAATTTTACCATTAAGCTCAAGTACAGGTTGATCGTTACTATATTTTCCTCTTATACTATTAATCTTCCTCCAAACTGTGCGTATAGGTGTATTTCTATTAATTTCTTTAGTAAACTCGGACCATGATTGCTGTTTTTTCCTTTTGATCAAATAACGTGATTGTGATCTTATTTTCTTAAATGCAATTAAATTTTCCGTTTTTGGATATCTTCGAAATTTACTTAAAGCTTTGTTTCTTTGTTTTATGATTTCTTTGCATTCTTTGTCAAACCAGGGAGGCTGGATTTTGGATGATGGATTAGGTGATGATTTGGGAATTGATTCAGTTGAGGCCTCAATTATTCTCTTAGTGAGAGTTTCAACTATGTCATTTATATTGTCATCATCAGGATTGCTTATTTCTAGGTTTATGATATTTCTAAATTCTTCCCAATTCGCTTTGTCGATTTTCCAATTTTTTAATCTATTCCCTATTGTTTGTGGTCCTATGATGCTAATTTGAATCGGGTAATGATCCGAATTGTGGAGATCGTTAACAACGTTCCATCTGAAGAGGCCATATAGGATTGGGGAGCACAGAGCTATGTCTATGGCACTAAGTGATCTGTTTCTTGGACATAGGTGCGTCTTTTCTCCATTATTAAGGAGCAAGAGATCAAAGTTATCTTGTATTCGCTTGATAATATTGCCTCTATAGTTATTTTCTGAGTTGCCCCAGCTTTGGTGAGCTGCATTCATGTCTCCTAAAATTATAAATGGTTGAGGTAGGCTATTGATAAGTTGGTTGAGAGCAACTTCATTTATTGGTTCTGTGGGTGGAAGGTACAAGTTACAAATGTTTATGGGTACATTGAAATGTACTCTAGTGACTATTGCTTGGATGGAGGTTTGTACTAAGATTTCACTGGATACGTATTTTTTATGAATGGCTGTGAGAACTCCTCCACATGCTCGGGTTTGTGGTTCTTTGTCTTTCCTATAAATGCTATAATTTTTATAGTTGAATTTAGATGTTGGTCTGAGATGAGTTTCCTGGAGACATATCACTGCAGGCTGTAGATCGCTGACAAGAATTTTTAGTTCTTCATGTTGTGGTTTTATACCGTTTAGATTCCACTGTAAAATATTAGTGTGATGATTCATTTTTTGATTATGATGAAGGTAGGCCTGTTTTTGTTTTATCTTACACTAGGGATACATAGATTTCGAATCTTTATATTCATTTATTTGTGGTGTATTTTGATTTCTTTTTTGGCTTTTCTGCTTTTTTATTTTTCAATTTAATGTCCTTGTCTAACATTTCCAAAGAGGGTTCATTAGGTTGCGAGGGTTGTTCATTTGGGATAGGGATGAGATGGGAGGTGGGATAGAGTTGGAGGAAGAGGGACCTGGGTTTTGGATGAGAGGGATGGTGTCGGAATGAGAGTGGGGATGGGCTGGAGAAAATATTGGAGAAATGGGTTGTTGTGATTCGGTGCTAACAACTCGAGTTGATCGTGGTGTTTTTACCTCGATGGAAGAACTTAAGTTGAGTGGGGTTTCTTTTAATGCGCTTGCATTCTTATTTATCGGTAAATCTACTTGTATCATTATGTCCTTGGTTTCCTTTTTATTATTTCGATTTTCGGGTTGAGTTACAGCTTGGGAAAAGGTTTTGGTTAGTCTTAGGGGCAAGTTTTCAAGGTATTGCTTTTTTGCTAAATTATATGATAATTTTTTAGTCACCTGTAGTTCTTTAATGTCCCTCTCCTCTTTATATTTCGGGCAAATTCTGTCGAGGCTGTTATGTTCACCATGGCAATTGACACACGTCGGCACAATGGAGTTACAATTACCTTCATGTTTAGGAAGTGCACAATGTGAGCATATCGGGGTTTTCCCGCATTTATTCTTATGATGTCCGAAAACAAGACAGGAAAAACAGCGAAGGGGTGAAGGGATATAAGGTTTCAATTTCACTCTTTCGTATGCAATTTTTATATCGTCAGGGAGAGTTACTCGATGAAAGGTCAGTATGTAGGAGTTTGTCTTTATTTCAACGCCGTCTCGTTTTATACAAATTCTTTGAACGTTTGTTACAAATTGATCCTTTAATTCTGCTAATATTTCTTGTTCTGAAACACAATAAAGGTCGGGGCAGTATATTACCCCTTTGGAATAATTTAGGTTACTGTGTGGTTCCACTTTAATATTAATTTCTCCATTTAATGAAGTGCATGATGATAGTTTTAGTGCTTGTTCTTTGTTTTTTACTACAACAAATAAGGTTCCGTTCTTTAATTTTTTAACGTTTTCTATATCACCTGCAATATTCATGATACACTTTTGGATAAGGAATGGTGAAACAGTTAAGAAATTTCCTTCATCAATTCTAGAAATGATTAAATATTTGTTAAATTGTTCTATTTCTTGATTTTCCTTATCTATATAGGCCCTTGGACGTCTAGGTTGGGGGTATTCCCGTATGTCTGGGGGAGAATGGGCCATCGCTTAGGTCTTAAGATGAGTTGAGCACAAGGATATTTTCACGTAGTGATTAGTGAAAGAGGAAAGACAATTATTAAGTAATTTTAAAGGAGAAAAATATATACAAAGATAAATCCCGGTAACTCAGGAGCGACAAGTTGAAAATAGAATGTGGAAGAAATACACAAAATAGATATAGTAAAAGTTACTGAATATGAATTAAATAAAAAGAATCATAAATCATTATTTAAACCAGATAAGAAAATTAATCTAATTAAAAACACTATGTATATATATAAATACTCAGTAAATAAATACTTACTATTCTACTTATTATACTAAATAAATCTATAATTAAATAAATTAAAGCCGAGATGAGAACTAGACTGTCTATAGATAACTGTATGCTATAACTATAAGAAAGAAATTAAACTGACAATGTAAGAAGAATGTTATTAATAACTAAAATATAAGCATAATTAACCGAATATGAAGTAAAAGATAATCAAATAAGAAATAATGTATTAATAAAAGAATAGATAAAACAAAAGATTTTTTTTTATATAAATAATCCACAAGGGCTTATCTGGTGCTGGGTAGCATCCGCTGCGCGGCTTCTCAGAAGAGTATTGTCACACTATCAAAGATGCCGAAAACTTCAAAGAACACACACCGCGATGTGAACTCCACGAAGGTTGACACAAGACTCCGGTTATATTGGGTACACCCTTAATTAATTCAGAGATAATGGAGTATAGGGCTTATTATACTCTGTATCAATTTCCATTATGGATTAAGAACTGGCTCATGACAAATGTAAGAGATGATAAACAATAATACATTGCTGTTTCATTATCAAATACAATAGTAATACCCTTTGTATTTTGAATATTTAATAGTAATAACCTTATGCGGTTTAATATTCACTTTTGTTTGTAATGAATATATAACGAATTGTATTTAGTAATTCTTTTTATTGTGATAATCAGAATTTCTTCGAAGATTCGTGTATTAATTTGAAATATATACTTATAATATAATATATTAGTAGTTTGAAACATAAAATGTTTTAAAGTTAGTATAATTATAATTGATAATTCTACTAACTTTAAAATATAATAGTCTTTATATTTTAATATAATAGTTTTGAATAACGATTGCATTGATATAGTAGCTCTAAAACAAATAATAACAACAGCGAAAAGAAACGGCAGTTATGTATTTATATTATGTATTTAAGGTTCCTACATACTTACACAACAAAAGGAGCTCTTGACACCTTTAATTATATTTAAGTGACTATCTTTTTTTCAATCTTAGTGATAAAAAAATGGATAAATATACTCTATAAAACAATTTGTTGTTAACTGAAGAAGGAATATTTCCCCGCGTTGAAACTAATCCCACAGTTTTCAGCAATCAAAGAATATGAATTCTTAACATATTTGAATTATTTATAAAAAGGGATAATAAATTTCTAACCATAAGTAAAAGTTTACCTCACTGAATTTAGCAAATAATAAATAACTAAGTTTTATGATTATTAAATATAAATAGAATTGCAGATATTAATTAATTCATTTATAGAATTTTCTTTTATGTACAATTTTCCTTTAAGTAGGTTTTCATCTATCCTTCTTTCATTTGTAAACATCTATTAAATTTTTTAATTCAATAAAAACTACTATTGAGATTATAATATATAAGAGTGAAAACATAAAGTTGAAAAGCATTTTTTGATTAGAATTTAAAAATGATAATTTCCTTTTGTTATTATTATAATTAATTGCAATTACTCGTTAAAACAATTTTAAATTAAAAGCTACCATTTACCATTTTAGTAAGAAATAATATTTCTTAGTTATAGATTTGTGACGAAATAATTATTTAAATCATAGTTTTGAATACTAGAAAAAATGTTATTAAATTAATATAAAAAAAAAATTAAGTTATTCACCATTTATTTGCGTAATTAATTAATTTATGCTAGTACGATGATATTAGTTGGTCTGTTTTGAAACAAAATTTAATTATTATTCTAAATAAATTTCACGGCGCCGTGTGGTTTCAGTGGTAACATCACGGCTGCTACATGGCAGATAAGCCTTTTTACGGCAGCCGTGCATGTGTGAAAGCGCCAACTATGTCCCTACCTCAACGACCGTATAAACGGCTGTTTTTTCTATACGGTCGCTACACGGCTATAAAGAGGATTATAAACCGTTTGGACGGCAGCCGTGCATGTGTGAAAAAGCCCTTACTCTTTCCCTTGTTTTAATAGGCATTGTCAAGGCCTTCTGTAAACCTCTGAATATCAATAACTTCCTCGCCAATCAGTGATCCCGAACAAGTCGGCTCCGGACTGGCGGTGTGAAAGACTCTAGTTAATGTTAATGGTTTTATATATTGTACGTTTTTTTTTTTTTGTAATATGCTTAAAGAAATAAAAATTATCTATCTAAATCATAAGGAATATATGGGGATTGGTTAAATAATCTAAGAGGAGCACAGTGGAGGGTCATTTGATATTATGATTTTACTCATCTTGAAATAATGTCTAAAAATCTGGTGGGAGCATCACACGACGTTCACTTACCACCGTTTTTAAAATCGATCAAATAATTTTCAAGTACAGTTAATGATAAAAATGAGTGAAACTAATAATGAATTCATTGATTGATATCAATAATTTCTATGGAAACCTGTGTTTTATTAACAAATATATTGTATCACTATATGAAATAATAATCAGTTAGTTTTATCGGCTTTTATTCCATCTTTATTAACTTTTACAAGCTTGTTTGTAAGATAATATTTTTTCTAAAATCTGTAGTTTTCCAACGGTATATTACACATCTATATTACTGTTGTTATATTCAAAAATGAAAAAATACATTTAAAAAATATGTTTGCAGTTTTCTCCTTTAGTTAAAGATCGAATTCGTTCAACTTATATATTTACGTGTTTTTCATCGTTGATAACAAGATTATATTATTATTTTTTCAGTATCTACAAAATATAAGGTACTTTAGAAGATGAAAATTTAAAATAGTATTTAAGCCCTGTCAGACTATTTCAATCAGAATGAAACCTACATGATATTAAAGCCCATCAAATTTTACATCGAAATAGCGAGTCTAATCAACATCGTTAGAGTCGTTTTTGAGAAAATCGTAAAAAGATGCAAAATACATGGTATGAAGTGGCTCTTCTGGTTAGCTGATTTTGATGAAAAAGTTTCTGTAACATCTCGGGCGTATTAAATATTAAAAGTTGCCTTAAATATGAAATTTCAGTTTTACAGTACATTTCGTTTTCGCCTGGGAGTTACCACATACACACAGACCTTTTTGCGGGACTTGGTTATTTGGACTTTATTTGGACTTACTGGACCCTAAAATGTGCATTTCAGGTAGAAAACTGGAATTACAAAATTTTCACGATCCAAATACTTTTCCTTACTATATATTTCATATATAGGTAAGTGAAAGTAAAAATGTATTGTTATAGAACTCAGTCATTTATTATTGATGCCAAAAATTGACAAAGAAAGGATATCCTAGTTAATTAGACTATCGATGAGCTAGTACAGTAGGTGGAGATGATAATGGAGCCTTTCGTGAGCCCTTAGGGAGGGAATTAGCTGAAGGGATAATTAGGCTGTCCCTTTCTTATGCCTCTCCATCTACATGTTAGCTTTGCTCTGTTTTTGTAATTCAACCGGTTCCCATCAGGGCTGCACCTCTCCTCACCAATGCTTTTTTTCTTCTTCAGCCCCGCTGGAATTGAGTCTTTTAGCTAAACTTTTTTTACTCCAACTCCAAACAAGCTTTATTTAGAGTTTGTGAGAGCATGAGGCACAAGACAATGAACAGACTCATTTTTCAGACTCAGTTAAATGAAACTGAAATGAATTAAAAACTATTTAAAAAAATCTGGTGCGGGCCACACACGACTTCCACTTACCTCCATTTTTAAAATCAACAAAAGAATTTTCAAAAACAGTTAGAGATAAAAATACGTGAAACTATTAAGGAATTAATAAAATTGAATTGATATAGAAACATGTGTTTTATTAAAAAATATATTATATTATTATCTAAAATAATCAAATAGTTTTATGTTCATTTCATTACTCTCTATTAACTTTTAAAAGCTTGTGTATGAGATAATATTTTTTCTAAAATCTTTAGCTTTCCAACGGTATATCATACATGTATATTACTGCTCTTATGTTCAAAAACGAAAAATTGCATTAAAAAAATATTTATTCTGTTTTCTCCTTTAGTTGGGTATCGAATTTATTCAATTTATATATTTACCTCTTTTTCATCAGCGTTAACAAAATAATATAGTTATTTTTATTAAATCTACAAAACTAAAGGTACTTTAGGGGAAGAAAATATAAAATATCGGCATTTAAGTCCTGACAGACCATTTTAATTAGAATAAAACCTACATGATATTAAAGCCCATTAAATTTTACATCGATATAGCGAGTTTAATCTAAATCGTCGGAACCGTTTCCGAGAAAATCGAAAAAAGGTGCAAAATGCATGGTATAAAGTGCCTCTTCTGGTAAGCTCATTTTGATGAAAAAAGTTTTGTCACGTCTCGGGCGTATAGTTGTCTTAAATATGAAATTTCAGTTTCATAGGACTTACCGTTTCCGCCCGGGAGTTACCACACACACACACACACAGACCTTTTTGCGGGACTTGGTTATTTGGACTCAGGGGACCCTAAAACGTGCATTTCCGTTGAAAACTGGAATTCGAAAACTTTCCTGATCGCATTACTTCCCCTTACTATATATAGTAAGTGAAAGTAGTACCTGAAAATGTGATTTGTACTGCCTCTTTTAAAATTATTACTTTCCATTGTTTGTTTATTTCTTCTTTCTCAACATTTTGTTCCAAATTTTTGTTATTTGTAAGAAATTGTTGACTAAAACGAAACAAATATAGGCAGATCGTAAACATTATAAAGTAAACTCTTTTACGGTCTTTGTTAAAGAACCGTAAAACTGCTTTTTTTTACTTTCACTTACCTATGTAATAAAAGGTACTGCGATCCTGAAAATATTTGAATTTTCACTGGAAATACACGTTTTGTAGTCTCCCGAGTCCAAATGATCAAGTCCCGCAAAACGGTCTGTGCCCAGTCTTGCTAAAAAATGATAAGCTGAATATAACTAAAATTTCAGGTTTTAGGAGAGAATATGAGATGTTATTGGGTTGTTTCACATGAAATGTCCGTTTTTATAGTTTCTGAAATACCTAAAGAATTTTTCAGGTCTCTGTTGTTTTCTTCCGAATGTTTACATATTTAAAGTAAACAGTTACTAATCCTCTACCTTTGTATGTTAAACATTGGCTTCCCAATAAATTACCCACTTTTTAGTATACCTCCAAATATGAACATGGAAACACGCGATTTTCGAGTAATATTTTTGTACGAGTTTAAACTCGGCCATTCAGCAGCTGAGGCCGCTAGAAATATTTGCAAGGCGTTTGGGGAAGGGAGTGTTAATGAACAGACCATTCGTCGTTGGTTTGCTAAGTTTTGAGCTGGGAGCACAACTAAATGCAAGTGCATCTACCGTTTCCAGACATTTAAAGTGTATTGTGAAAGTAAAAAAGCACGATACATGGGTACCTCATGATCTCACTGAGCGGCAGCAAGTGAAACGCCTTGAGACCTGCTACGAACTAACTGGACTACGAAGTTCTTCCGCACCCACCATATTCTCCCGACTTACCACCTGTTCAGGAATTTAGACAACTTCGTCAAAGGAAAACATTTTGACAATGATGATCAAGTGAAAAGTGCGTTTTCAGATTTTGTTTCACTTCAAAGCTCAGAGTTTTTCAGTTCAGGGATAAAAAAAGTTGGTGTCACGTTGGAAAAAATGTGTAGAAAAAGAAGGTAAATAAAAATCCTATAAGGTAAATAAAAAAATGAATAAATAAATAAGGTAAATAAAAAAAATGAAGAAGGTAATAAAAATCCTTTATCTTGAAAACGGACATTTCATGTGACACAACCCAATACAAAGAACAACCTTTTAACGACATGGATTTCGTACTTTTTTACGATATTCTTAAATCACGATTCTTATTAAACCTGAGTAAAATTTAATGGGCTCATATACCATTTGGATTTTATTCTTATTAAAATATTCCTCCAGAGCTTAAATGCCATTATTTTCTTTCCCTAATGTACCTTTAACTTTGCATATTTGAAATCAATGACCATATCATCTTGTTACGTATATGATGAAAGACGTGAAAATATATAAGTTCAACGAATTTGGTAATGAAGTCAGAGAGAAAAGAGTAAATATATTTTTTTATGAATTGTTTTTTAATTTCAAATAAGAACAGTAACAGAGATGTGTAATATGCAGTTGGAAAGCTAAAGATTTTGGAAAAAATATTATCTTTATTCTTATACAAACATATTTATATTGAAGAGAAGTGAAAAGCGGATAACACTAAGTGACTGTTAAGATAATAGTAATGTAATTATTTAATGAGACACATGTTTCGCTTGAAACTCTATGTAATTCTTTAACATTTATTCATCTCTAACTTTATTTAAAAGTACCTAAATTGATGTCAACAACGGAGGTAAGTGAAATCGTCTGTTGAGAGCATCTTTTTTTTTATTTTTTATTTTATCACTATTTTAAGGTGTGTCAAGAGATGAATTGATAAACTTCCTATTATATGAAATTAAACATAATAATTAATTATAAAAATTTCAATATGAAAACTTATTAGATAATATTATTCTTACTCTGTTCTGTGATGAGGGACGGATTTTCGTCGTAGTCAACGAATGGAGGGGGTGCGTTCGCCTCTCGGTACGGCCTCCTCTAAAAATTTAAATATACAATTAAAAATCAATTATATATTAGTCTAAATTATACAAGATTATACGAAAAACAAATTGTTTTGTAGCTGTATTTTACATATAACATGATTGTAAATTTAATTATTGATCCAGTTTATTTATAATACTGACCCAAAGGTATAAGTATTACTTTGCGGTCCATTAAAATTTATATATTTTTGTAAAAACATTCCATTACAGAGGAAATAATTTTTTTAAATATAAAACAAAATTAACTTTTAAGTAGTAAAAAGCTCTGAATCGCATGATGGAGTAAAAACCTTTAAATATCCAAGCAAAGAGGTACTCTAAATGTACATTTTTTCTAAAATGTTTAATTTAATGTAATGTTTTGAAGTTGAAAAAACGAAATTCTTTATGTACATGAAGCACGAATATTTTAATAACTGAATGATAAAATGGCTGTTTTCAGATTATTTTCGGTATATTCAAGAGGTGATGAGGGTATTTGTAACCGGTTAAACTACAAACTATAACTTAATATTAGCAGAAATGTAACCATTTATATTTATTTTTATTTCTAAGATTAATAAAGGTAATAAAGAACTGATCTTTTAATGCTCATTGATTCAATAATTTTGATGATTTGGGAATAATGTGATAGTAATTTTTAGTCTAAACCTGAAGATAAGAGATATCCTAAAGGTCTAGTGGATAGAGTGCTAGTCAGCTGTGCTCAGGGTCCTGGGTTCGAATCCTGGCTGTGGCAGAATATTATTTATTCTGTTAATTCAGTCGGGGGGCGACCATAGGGTATGGAGACCTTCCTGGGGCAGACCCAGCCTCTATAAAGTGGGTACCCAAATTGATTGGGAAAAAACCTGGCGGCTGAGCGCGATTAAGGCCTAACTATCTCATTGCACTGCCGTTGGCCTTGAAACTGTACGAATCTCTATATGTATTGAGCCCAAGACCCTCCATGGGTTGTAGTGGTACAGTATTTTTTTTTAATAAATAAAAGAAGAAAATTGTTCTGATATTTTTTTCCAAAAATATAAAAGGGATATGATGGATATATAGGGGGTCAACCCATTCGAAATCGTCCAGACTTGCCACTCTACATATTTGTTTTTTGTGATTTTTTTTACCAGTTATTTTCTATCCTTTCGTGTATAGAAAACCATAAATAAAAAAAAAAAAAATCGGGTCGGTACTTTTATTATTGCAACCATTTTGAGTCAGCTCCGCGGGTAAAAACATGTAATGGGAAAATCGTTTTAATTCCTGTATTTTTTTAGATATCAACGAAAATGGACCAAAATGAGATTTTTAACGAAATAAAAGTATATAAAGGAAAAGAGACTTACTTTTAATTTTATATATATATATATATATATATATATATATATATATATATATAGCTTAGTCCTACTTGCTGTAAAAATTTGGATCTTGAGAACATAGCCCTTTCTTGTAAATTAATTTTCAAAATTGGTTAAACTTCATATTTCCCGATGTTTACATGGAAATATCTCAAAAGGGACTCAATGAAAATTATGAAACTAAAACAGATTATCTATCTATTCGATGTGGCTAAGTGATATAAATTTGGTCTTTAAGACTAAGCTGGTTCAGGAGCTAAAAAATTCCCTTAACTGTTAAAATAACGTTTTCTTTAAAAAAATATTTACCCTCGTAATTTTGCACATTTAAAAACCAAACAAAACCTAGCATGATCATGAGAGTATTTTATATAATTGTAGTCGTTAAAACACATTGTCTAAGTAGCTTAGAAAATGGTTTAAACAAATCACGAAAATTTACATCAACTGGAACCTTTGGAGCGCTATGACAATGAATGTTAGAATTGATTTTCACTCTTAATTATTTTTCCTTAAATAGCCTTATCATAGCACTACTTGTTTTAGAAATTTTGATCGTGTAAGGTATGAGCTTTTTTTAATATAAATTTTTAAGGCAGGATTATTTCCCAGCTTAGTAAAATATCTCAAAAAGGACAAAGTGAAAAAAAAATGAAACTCAAACAGATTATACTTATATATAATAAGTACGATCGGATAAAATATAGTGGCTATTGGATATCATATGGATTGACCCAATACTATTTTGTAACAATTTCCTTAGCGATTTTTATTGATAAAACTTTTTGTAGCTAAAAATTTGTTTCCGCTTTATTATTTAGAAACATTTAGTTCTTTATTTTTTCAATTCCTACTCCATTTGAATGTACTATTCAAAATTCGGACGGTAAAATTGTGCCTAACTAATTTAATTTTTTTCTTTCTTTTTTATTGTTTTTACAATTATTCGCGGGTTTTTTTATTAATAAAAACTAATAAATTTTAATTATTAAAACCCCTGTGTTTGTACATAATAACGAATTCTTATCACCTAACTTTTCGAAGGTAAATTTACAAAAATGTCGATTATTAATAGCACAATATCATAATTTAAAATATTACTTACTTTTGAAAAAGCGATTACTACAGTTGAGAGGCAGGACACCAACAGAAATCCTTCAAGGAACCTCATCTTTCCTGAAATAATGAAATACTGTTGTTAATACTCATATTTATAATATTATTAATTTATTGATACAGGGAATCTACTCACAATATTCCAATTTAAAATATATTAATAATAATAGTTCATGGTTATCATAGGCACAGTAAACGGAATGATTAACAGAATTTAGTTTTGATATAAATAATATAGGATAAGAAAAAAATATTAATATAAAAAAAACAATAAGAAATAAATCAATCATAATAATAAAGAGTATAAATTGCTTCAGACGAATTTCTATAAGTTATTTTTTTAAGATGGTTAAATTCTTTTGAATTTGCTCCGGTCCACCATTTTACGCCATCGACGAAGGACACATTGAAAATTCTGAAAAAAATGAATTCTTAATATGAAATAAAAAAAAATTCAGACTAATCTTTGCCATTATTGTAGCAGCGGAAAAAAAGTAGGGGGACCAAAATTTACAGCATAATGATTAGTTTAAATAGCGACATACATGTTATGGAGGGCAATCAAATTTAAGAATTTGACAAGGAGAAATTCCCATGAATGTTTTCTTCTTTTTTTCTGTTCAAACAGGTAGTTGATCATTCTAGAGTACCCTCCCTTGTGATTCGCTGAAGGGGAGAAACACGAGAGATAGGGATCAACTGAGGAGTAGTTGGATTCTGGGAGAAGAGGAGACGTTGGAGGGCAATCACCTTTCGATTGAATTGCTGTCCGTCACCAGGGCCGTCCAAATGCCTCTTTTTCGCCAATATCCTTCTCGACAGTTCACGGCCTTCTCATATTGCTCCGAATGTTTTCACGTTCCGATCCTTTTACAGATATTGGGTGAAGCCATAGCTTGATAGCTCTGCGAAATTCAAATCGAAAAAGGAAATAAGAAAGTTTTGATGAAAGAGTTATTCTCATGTTGCAGCTGACATTATAGCGACTAATTTTATAATGGCATCTTAGTAAATGAAATCGATTATAGAATTATATTAATAAATAATTTGGAATCCACGTTCCAGACTAAAACACAAGAGCTTGACCGGTGATTTAGCCAATTATATGAACTAATATTAGAAAATCTTAGCTCTTATTTAATAACTAACTTAATAAAGTAATGCTGAATTGTCTGTCAAGACGACCGCCATGAACTATGGAGGACAGCTGAATTCCCAATCAACATCAAACGTATCCAATTCTTTGAGTCTATGGATATCCGAGAAATAATCGAACCATAATCTGTGACCAACTTATTGTATCATTCCATTTGTTGAATAAACTGCACCATTTTTTTTTCTTTTAAATTTCTTCATCCCAATCCATTAGATTAGAAGCAGCATCTCTGATTAACTCACCCATTCCTGTTTTTTGAAACGGCAGTTGCCCCGATATATTTTTTTATAGACCAGAATCTCTATCCAAGGGCGTCATCGGCTAACCTGCCATACTCAGCCTCCCCTGGCTTACAACACCTGTAAAGTTGTTGAGGGACAAAGCTTTAAGAAAACAAATTTCCTGGATTTCACCTCCAAGAGTGAAAAAATGAATCTAGCTGGAGTCTCCGGGAATGAATCTAAATGCTGTAATAAGCGTGATTCAAGATATTTAATTAATTTTACAAAACTTTAGGTATTTTTTAAATTTTCTTAGAATATATTATGCAATTAATTTATATTTTCTCGTATATGTGTTTCAATTAAACTCATTAATTACTATTAGTTTTATTCTCGGTTGAGAAATATTATAATATTACCCAATAAAAACACGAAATAATTCTAGTAATTCTTTATGTACATAAGCAAAACTTAAAAAAATTTCATTGATAATTTATTAAGTATGCAAGTGAACTACCCAACAGAGAGATTGTTATTTTCATAGTAAAGTGAAAAAAATATCTATTTTTGAAAAATGTTTGTTCAAATTAGAATGTTAAAGATTTAACGGTTTTCAGTAAGAAAAGAGCTCAAGATTTTGATGCAAACATTGATTCCATTCTTGCTTGTTTTTCCATGAATCTGAAAAAGAGTGCACGTTTTTAACACATTTATATGGGAGACATATTTGAGCTGTAATAAGGAAATAGGTATTTACAACATTCTTATTCTCGAAATTATAATAATAATAATAATAGGCTTACCGAACCCGAAGGTTAGATGCCGATACCAGCAAATCCACCTACACAGACTCGTCCAATATTCACCGTTCAAGTCCAAGCCCCCGATATCAGCCTTGACGCAATCCTCCCATTCGGCCTACCTTTGATTCTCGAAATTATACGTCTCTAAAATGTTAACGAATGTACTCATTGTTTTGAACTTATGGAATCGAATTATGCTACAAAAGAGTATTTACTCAACACAATTTTACTTTCATTTAGCTATATATGAAATATATAGTAAGAGAAGGTATGGCGGTCGTGAAAATTTTCGACGAAAATACACGTTTTAAGGTCTATTGAGTCCAAATGACCATGTCCCACAAAAAAGTCTGTGCAGTAAACCTAGCACGTAAACGAAATGCCGTACGGAACTTAAATTTTATATATAGGACAACTATACGCCCGAAACGTTACAGCAACTCTTTCATTAAAATTGGTTAACCAGAAGAGCCACTTTGTATCACGCATTTGGTACCTTTTTACTATTTTCTCAAAAACAGCTATAACGATTTTGATTAAACTAGCTATATCTATGTATAATTTCATGTGCTCTAATATCTTGTCGGTTTTATTCTGATTGAAATAGTCTGGACAGGGCTCAAGTGCTAATATTTTAAATTTTCCTCCTCTAAAGTACCTTAAATTTTATTGGTTTAGGATAAGTACCCATATTATCTTATTAGCATTGATAAAAATCGGCTTAATATAAATGTTGAACGAATTTGATAATCAACTAAATAATAAAAACATATTTTCTTAATGTATTTTTGGTTTTTTGATAATAAGAACAGTAATATAGACTTATAATATATCGTTGGAAAGCTAAAAATATTATTTGATTTACGAAGGTGTAAAAGATAACGTAATGTGACAAATAGGACATACAATTTTAACTGAAAATTATGCTTAAAAAATTTATGTTTCTATATTATTTAATCTAAATCATATGCTTCCCACGAAACTAAATAAACTATTTATAAAAATTAACTTCAAACATTTTTAAAATAAGTTGATTTAATAGGTCTTAAACTGATTTTAAACCCGAGGTAAGTGGAAGTCGTGTGTTGTCCCCACCAGATTTTTAAAAATTGGAGATCTTAAATGTTGTTAAAATTATCGTTATTTATCGCTTTTATTTTGGGCCTGATAGCGGAGTCAGAAAGTTCTGGACGGGTAAATGACGAAACCTCTTTGATGTTGAATTTACAAGATGATGAAGTTTCCGAGTGATGGGATTTGAAATATTAAAAAGGATTTTTTTAGAGAGATCAAAGATTTTCATGTATTCATATTCCGTTGGTAGAGGAAATTACGCCTCATGTATGCTTTAGCGGACTTATAATCTTTAAAAGATCTTAAATACATCAATTGGTAAAATTCCTTTACTCATGATAAACAGTAATGAATGGTAGCATCATAATATGCTCGGAAGGACAGCCTTTTATTATATAAGAAATAACCTTAAAAAAACAAAAAAAACAACATCATTATAGAATTATTAAAAAAAAAATTAAAGTATTCAAATTAAATTAATACTTTATTAATTTGAAATACTTGTCCTTTAAACTTAAACTGTAAGAAAAATATAATATTATCGGTTTGGGAAGATAAGAAAATGATAGTTAAATGTAAAAGTTAATATAGACACAGGTCAGTAGAAAATATATATATTTTAAAAACGATTAAATTACTTTTGGTTTAATATTTTCACCAGTTATGCCAAGATAAAAGAAACATTTAAGTTTTTACTTTTTCAAGAGACGTATAATTAAAACGCAGCCTATTAGTAGGAAGAATTTAGTTTGGGACTGAAATGGTCTAGCTTTGAGTCTCAGATAAAATTATCAGATGGTTAGGTTAGGAACCAAATTTATAGGTAATCGGGATTCAATATTAACGGGAACTTTTTTTCTTTTCTTTGTTTGTTCATATTATTTTTTAATAATTTATTAAATAATTGAAGATGTTTCTATAAAATATCTATAGAATTTATATTTATAAAATTGCTGTAACCCACGGCTCTTCTCGTGAATATTTCATTTTGTGTCGATATCAATTAGGTAAGAGTATATATAATGCGCTCAACTTTGTTATCGGTTATTGTATATATATATATTTGTACAATGATTAAAGTTTACATTAGCACATCAGCTGAGAATAGACATACCCATAATTAATTAATCTGTTTTAGTTCTTAAACATAATCGTTGTACATCGACACCATTTCTTTCTAGATATAGGTGTATTAATCCTAATCGTGAATAAAGACTTTCATCTTGAAAACTGGTGTATGTTCTAAAAACGAAATATTTTTCCAGGAAAAACTGTACACAAAACATGAATACTAAATCTAGCATGCTTAAAATGTAGTTATTATGAAGTTAGTGTCTTCGTTTATACTTCTTAGAATAAGACCATTTTATTCTCATGTCGTTGAAATTCTTTCATCTTTCGAGTGAGTACTTCTAATTTTTCATGAGATGTTTATTTTTTGAGTTATTCTGAAACCAATTTTATGAAGGTTTTTAGAATTATTATTTTCCAACTACTTAGAGGACGAATTTTCCCAAACCGAGCATCAGAATGGTACAATTAATATTATTATAAATGTATATTATGAATTTGGTGCTAAAGTCGTCAAAAGATTCAATGAAATTAAAATAAAGAAATTTTTAATTGTATTATCTTAGTGATTTGTTTTTAATATATATAAAATGAAATTTTTAATTGTAAAGAGTCATAATATCTATTAAATATTTATAATACATTGATAACAACTCCTTTACAATGCGCTACTTAGAATTTAGAATTTATTTTGTACATTAAAATTTTTGTTGCTAGTAAAAATAAAAATAAAATACATTAATCAATCATAAGATAAGGCTTAGTACTCGTATTTTAGAATTTGTATGGTAATATGTGTTTTGTTCTCTTAGGTCTATACTTGGAGGTTGATAACCTAGCGTTTATTGGTGTATAAATTCTTCTATTGTTAGAATATCCAGTTCTTTGTGCATGGTAGTTATTTTTGTGTATGGTGCATGATCATTAATGATTTTTAGGCATAGATTTTGTAATACTTGTAATTTGTGTAATGTTATTTGCTTGCGAGTCTCCAGGCTGGGCATGCATATGCAATTATATGCCTGATAACAGCTTATTATAATATAATTATAATAAAATATTAGTTTGTCTTTTGCTGATAATTGTGAAATTTTATTAAAGTAGGAGTTCATTTTAAATAACAATTTACAGGCACTATTTATTTTATTGTTAATATGGTGTTTGAAAATTAGTTTACAGTCCACGGTGACTCCTAAATATTTATCTTGATTTAAAATGGCTTTTGTTACGTCATTGAATTGAATAGTAGAGGAAAGATTGGGTCTTCGTTTTTTAAATATTGTTGCTTCTGTTTTTTCAGTGTTGGTTTCTAATGCCCATTCATTCAAGTATTTAATGGTTTAAATAAAGGCTTCTTTTAATCTTTTAGTTATTGTGGAAATTTTTAAACGTTAAAATAGAAGTGTCGTCGGTAAATAGTGGAATTTTTGTTTTATTGTTTTTAGAGATGCCATTAATAAATAAATTAAATAACAGAGGTTTATTTTTTATAGCTTAGTTAAGTTAAGCCTTTTTTAAAGTTTAAATATAATAGAGTCTAATTGTAATACAGTATTTATTTATTCAAACTTAAAAAAAAAAAAAAAAAAAAAAAAACCTTTCCTTTTCTTAAAATCGTAATCAAAAATATTTTTAAGGTCTGAAAATGTGAATTGTAATAAATACCTTAAGTGCAATGCAATCTACTTAATAATAAAAACTCATTATCTTGGGGCAATGTAATAAATTATGGTAGAAGGTATCTTAATTAATTTCAGTTCAATATTTGGAATACAATTCAATTTTTATCTCGTGGATCATTATGATTGAGAAGTTTTTATTTATTGTTAAAAAAAATACCCAACAACATAGCTACCCTCATTTCCTATCCCTTCCATCTGTAGAAGGATCAGGTATGCACTTTATAGCGAGTGGATGTGCACTAAAAGGGTCTCTTGATACATAAGTCCAATGATGGGATATCAAGGAGAATAAATAATTATGAGGTATATGCAGCACTCGAACCCAGAACCGATGAGAGCCTTGCCCAACGAGCTTCATCATATCTCATGTTAACTATTTTTATTTTTTATGGTGTAGTGGTTAGCATAACAGCTTTCTATGTCCAAGTTCACGGGTTCAAACCTAGCAGGTGGTTATAGGGATTTTTAATGTGAGTAAAAAATCCTCAGTCATGCCGTCCTTCGGAGGGGACGTCAAAAGATGGTTCCGAGCCAGTGCGATGTCAGGTACTTGTTAAAATCCCTTCCTGATTAAACCTTGATAAACAAAATTAAAGACTTCCATAGAACATCGTCAGATTAGCCATAGCAGCATAAATGAACAAACAGAGAAACTAAAATTTGGTGCGCTTAACACATGACTTTCAAGTGAGCTAAGTAGCTCTGTTGTTAAAATCGCTGTAAGAAATTTTAAATATAGTTCATTTAGGACTCCCGCTGTAGCATCGTCCGATTAGCCATAGTAGCATAAAGTGACGTTAAATAAATAAATAAATAAATAAAAATATAGTTCGAGTTGAAAAAATATTAAAGAATTAAATTGAATTTCGATGGAATTTGTGTGTTTCAGATTAAATAATCTAAAAATATGAATTTTTATCTACAACAATCAAATAAAATCAGTTTTAGCCTATTTTCATCATGCTCCATTGGCTTATGCATTTTTATAAGGCAAGATAACATTTCTTCAAATATGTTTAGCTTTTCAACAGTATATTATACATCTTTTATACGTATATCAGTAGTATTATTAGTATATTGTTAAAAAACAAAAAACACTGAAATGCTTTTTTAATGAAAATTGTATATAAGTACATATTTCTTATTATGTTTATTATCTAGTTTAATTTTCAATATTATTATTTAAGACTGCTTTTTAATCCATTGTTTGTAATTTCTATTGTTTCTTTGTATTCTTTTTGTATACTCTAAGACCTTAAAGTTTTTATTTTTATTTTCCTGTTATGTTATTCTAAAGGGACTGGTCCCAGAATAAATAAAGATTTATTATTATTATTATTATATTACTATTCTTATGATCAAAACAAAATAAACTTTAAAAAGTATGTTTGCACTTTTCTCCTTCATTAGGTTATCAAATTGTATCCACTTTTACTTTTACCTATTTTTCATAAGGTAAAATGGTAAATTTTTTGGAAAATACAAAATTAAAATACTTTAAAGCAAGAAAATTTAAAATATCTGCATGCCTGACTATTCAAATAAGATAATGTCATTAAAGCCCATTAAATTTTACACCGATATTGTGAGTTTAATCATAATCACTAGAGCAGTTTTTAGAAAATCGTAAAAATGTGCAAAGTACATGATATAAAGTGGCTATTCTGGTAGGCAGATTTAGTTGAAAAGTCTTAGGTATATACGCTCTTAAATATGAAATTTTAGATTTATGTTAGCTCGAATCAGAAAATTTTTACGTTAGCAACTTCTTCTTCTTCTTTAAGTGGCCCTACAGGCCGTGTTTCTCGATGAATTTTGTAGTGTAGGCCATCACTCCCTACGCCTAATTTTGTGAGTGGCCACCATTTAGCTGACGGGTCTCATATACCCAGGGGAGAGGCTGTGAGTGAATCCCCTTTATTACATTCTTATAAAAGCCCCGCCGGGACTGAGATTCGAACTCATTACCTGCAGCATGAGTGACTAGCTAGACCACTCAGCCACGGGCTCCCCTTACGTTCGCAACACTTCCCCTAACTATATATTCAATATATAGATAAGTAAAATGCCCTAATCGTTTAAAAATAGAATAATGAAAATAAATTTTCGGAATTGAACAGAACATGAAAAAAAAATCACTTCGGAAAATTAGGAATTTAAAGCATATTGGAAGTTATAGAATGTTTCCAACAGCTTGGAGTATATATAATTATGCGAAGGAATTCATGAGAGGAGCAACAAGAGGTAATGAAGAAAAAAAAAAGTGAAGAGGTTTAAGAATTTCAAAATTCCTTCATAATTTTTTAAATCTCTTAGTTTAATATTTTAATAATGAAAAAGTAGGGGAAAACGGGTAATTTAACTGGCTTGTTTTTTTAAGCCACACCTGTTTTGGTATAATCCCCTTTAATAGCAAAATGTACTAAAGAAGATTAGATTTAAATGGAAATGTATGAGCAGGCCGTCACTGATTACCTCCACAACTTAAGCCTATCTTCATTTGGAAGTTAAAGCAGGTTTAGTCTTATCCTGATGGCGCGCTCTCCGCTCGGGTTCAGTAATGTTGCTTTTTCATTTTACATTTTTTTTATTATATCCGTTGAAAATATGGAATACCGTGTTCACAGAATTCAATACAAATATTTCAGCTATTTGGGCTCATGCAACGCGGAAAAGGGATATTATCTTATTTTTCGGTTATTTAACAGATATTTCATAAATTCGTGCTTAAAGAGATAATATTCCAATTTTTTCTATGCACCAAAAGAATTTATTTTTCGCGATATTGAATATAACTATTTAGAGCGGAATAATGGAATATGTGTCCAGGATGTGCTTGAGATGTCATTTGAAATTTCCTTAATGGAAAACATTTGGGAAGCTTTGGGTTGTAACAAAAATCAATCACTCACTGCACGAACATTTTAAATTGCGCGCAGTAACTCGTAGTAAATATATACATATATTGTATTTTTTAATATTAACAATTCACTGACTACAATGCTGCTCGGGTTGTAGACGGTTCTTAGAGCTGGTTCAACTAGCATTTCATACATTTTGGGGCTTTTAGAACTTCGCTTTTATATCGAATTACATATAATCTCTCCTTTTGAGTATCATAAATACATCAATCGGTTTAACTCCTTAACATGTTATGAATAGTAGAAGATCCGAACTTGAAACGATCTGCACCGAGCTGATAATAGAATGAAACATATTTTATAACAAATTTAGTACGTTAGAAAATGTGTTAAGAATAAGTTGCCTAAAAAATTCCTGGACAGACTATTTTTAATTATTTAAAAAAAAATATTTTTAATTAAATGTTGCAACATCATAATAATAAGAAAACGTTTACCCTGCAATTTGGTATTTGTGTAAAAAATGGTCCTGTAATTTTATATGGGATATCAAATTTTCTTATATTCAATGTCCAATTACGTGCCGCTGCAACGTTGGGTCCTTTATTGTTACACGCTATACTCAACTCGGATCTCTCTGTCACGCGTTTACACTCGCGTTAAAATTTAATATTTAAAATTCGGCAACCCAGATTAGGACCAAGTATTTTGCAGGCAACCCTATATCAATGTGATTGCAATAAAACAACGCTTATATTGATATTTTTTTTTTCTTTTATCAAGCCGGTGCAGATAACTGATATCGACATACCAGCTTTTACCTGACAACCGATAGTTTGTCCAGGAAAAGATTAGGCAACCCAACGGCTGCACATTCTATACCATTGATACTTTAAGTCAGGGTAAAAGTTTTCTTATTATCATGATGTTGCAACATTTAATTAATAATAATTAAAAATAGTCTGTTAAGGATTTTTTTAGGCAACCCATTCTTAACATATTTTCTAATATACTAAATTTTCTATAAAATATGTTTCATTCTATTATCAGCTCGGTGCAGATCGTTTCAAGTTCGGATCCGGCATCATTATATAATATATATAATAATATACCGGATCCGGTAAGCGGATCCAATTTAGCAATTTTTGGCCAAAAATAGTGCAGTTTAATAAAATTAAAAAAAAAAAAGTACTTTAAATGCGTTACATTTGGTGTACATGTGTGGTGGTGTCGTTCGACACCAAATTACATCACGCCATCCGTTCAGTTCAGCATCATTCGTTTGCCTTTCGCGAGACAATACATGTGTTTTTGTTTTGTCAGTGTTCACTTCACCTAAATGTAAGTAAACAGATATTATTATCTTGGATATACGCGAGCTATAGCGTCCTTAAGTTGGCTGTAGAGGAACTTAACATGAAACAACTGTAACATTTTTTTAGAGAAATTGCTTACTTAAGTTCTGACTCACTCAAATGGTAAGGTACTGAATTATATGAAAAACTGCTTACAAATCTATTGAAATCTAGGAAGACTGTGCTACGTTACTGCTCACGTCTTCCCATACTTCACTTTCTCAGAAAGTTCAATTAATTTATTAAGTTACTTTATAAAATCTTATATAATTATCCTTGCGTAATTAACTCAGATGGGAATTGTGATAACAATGATTTTAAATTATTTGAGAATACTAACAATAACAAACAAGTCTATTTATGATAGACACCATCATATTTTGATGACTATGTCTAATGAATGGCATAATTATCACAATAATGAGTTTGTATTATAAGCACTATTAACTTTAGTATACATTTTCAATAATCAATTTGGATTTTGGAAAAAGGGGATTAGGAAACAAATAGTCTTAATTTTCAGCAAATGGTAATCAATAGCCGACTGTTTAAATATCTATTAAAATTTTACTAGTTACCTAAACTACTAAACTTTAATTTTTTGCTCCATATCTAATTCTAACATATCTTTTATTTTATAAACTTCCTATTATGGCTACAATTATACTCGAACAACTCACTAACAGTTCATCTTGGACCGAAAAGTGAAAATCAACCTGATTTTGTCGAGCTATCCGGATCCGGCCGGATCCGTCCGGATTGATGAAATTTGGGACCGGATCCGGTCGGATTGAAAATGACATCGGATTGCAAACCCTATTCGGATCTTAGACTAGAAGTTTTTAGTATCATAATATGTTTGACATGACAGAATTTTAGTATACATTCAATGAAATAGAAAGAAGGGAAAAAAAAAAGAGTCATGTTTGCTATGAAACTAGATTGTCTGTTCAATACGTTATTTGTAAAATATCTTGTAAACGTGTAATCTGTATTAGTTATATAATTTTTCACTCACTCCCTCGAAATTTCCGCGTGAACATTGCGAACAATGAATATTTGCCATTTTGGAAAATTCATAAATGAAAAACAGCAAGATCAAAATTTTAAAGCCAAGTAGGATCATGACTAAACTATTGAAGAAAAATTAATCCAATGTGATTCTCTTTTCATTTTAAACTTTTAACTCGTTAAAAATCTCATTTTTTGTTAATTTTCGAAAAAATATTTCAACAACTTTCTTTACTATTTACGTAATGAGTTGTGAAGATAAAAATGTAAAGCACATCTTTATTATATTATTAGTTTTAGTTTTGATTTGATATCTACAAAATTACTAGAATTAGAAAGATTTTCCTAACACATGTTTTCAGCCGCGAAGCTGACTTAAAGCGGCACAACACTATAAGTTGAAAAAGAAAAAAAAAACTTTATTCTAGGACTAAGTCCCCTAAGATATCCACATCTGGCCAAGACACAAAATTAATGAGGAAAAAAGAAATAAGATTAATTAAAAAAAAAGAACAATGATAAGAAATAATAATTGGATCCAATAATCATTGCCTGAGTTTTTTTTACCGGTTAATCTTAATTTGTTCAGGTTGGCCTAACCACAGTTCCTATCTAGGATTTCCTAAATTTTGGCAAACGGCACTAATACCTAGGAAGCAGGAAAGGTTAAATAAATCTGAAAGTAGTCTGTATAAAGGAGCATAGATTCAGGAAGTTCATTTATGTAGGAGTTGAAAAGTATAGGAGAAACGCTCGGACCTTGGGATACTACTGAAGAAAGAGTAAGGAAAGAAAACAAAAGTTGATTAGGTATATAAACTGCTTGAGTACGTTCAGAAAGAAAAGATTGGAGCCACATAATAGTGCTAAGGGAAAAGGAAAGATATTTTAATTTGGAATAGAGGATTCATTGGTTCAGAGAGTCAAATACTTTATAAAAGTCAAGGAGAATGAGTACCGTTACCTTTTTGTTGTCCATGGTGTATGTTATTTATAAATAGCGATAATAAATTATTACCCAGAAAAATGTTTTATCTACGGTCCTTTATCCAGAAAAAAGAAAATGAATAACTGGTAAATAAATCATGAAAATCGAAAATGTTGAGCGGCAAAATTAGAGAAAATATCAGTAATCATTTAAGTTGTAGTAGTTGTGAATATACAACAAAACTAACTGAAAAATATATTTTTTTTATCTATCTAAAAATTACTAAGAATATAAGAGTTGTATTTATTTTGTTATCTGCCGCATATCATATTTAATACAAAGGACACGTTCTAAGCGGCAATGATGTCGATAGCATTTTCCTTGTTTACGGAATACCATATTTTTTGACGTTGGAGTATTTGAATATATGCAATGATACGTGACTGATATGTTTGTAATGGAGAAATATATACAGGAGATCTGACTGGGTTTAGAATAAACAGTTGAAGGAGAAAAGAGCTTGTATGCCTTCCATTGTTGACACGAAGTAGGATTCTGTTTACGCTCTTTCCATATTACCTTAACATAAATATTTCCCCTACCTCTTTCTCATTTGCCGCAAAACGCTGAAATTTATTCTGTAAACAGATGTTTTGTTGGTCCCAAAGTTTATTACACCAGTATTATTGCCTAATTCGTTATTACCTGATTATGATTCAATAGCACCTAGCTCCTCAGTAAGGCATGCGAAGTATCCTTAACGATTATTACTTTCACTTACCTATATATGAAATATATAGTAAGGGAAAGTATTGCGATCGTGAAAATTTTCGAATTGCAGTTTTCAACGGAAATACACATTTTAGGTTCCCCCTGAGTCCAAATCGCCAAGTCCGGCAAAAAGGTCAGTGTGTGTGTGGTAACTCTCGGACGAAAACTATAAGTCCTATGAATCTGGAATTTTATATTTAAGACAATTATACGCCCGATATGCCACAAACTCTTTTTCATCAAAATCAGCTTACCGGAAGACCTACTTTATACCATACATTTTGCACCTTTAGACCTTATTTTACGATTTTGTCAAAAACGGTTCTAACGATTTTGATTAAACTCTATATATCGATGTAAAATTTAATGGGCTTTAATATGATGTGGGGTAAATTCCGATTGAAATAGTCTGGCAGGGCTTAAACGCCGATATTTTAATTTTCTTTCTCTAAAGTACCTTTAATTTTGTATATACTAAAAAAGTAACAATATAATCTTCTTATCCACGACAGGTAAATATATAAGGTTAAAAAACAGGTTATTAAAAAACAGTAAATATATAAGTTGAACGAATTCGATATCCAACTAAAGGAGAAACTGAAAAAAAACCTTTGTTAATACATTTTTTTGTTTTTGAACATAAGAACGGTAATGTACATGTATATTATATCGTTGGAAAGCTAAAGATTTTAGAACAAATATTATTTTATACAGAAAATTGTAAAAGTTGATAAAGAGTGATAAAAAGCCGATAAAACTAACTGATTGTTTTAGATAATAATATATTCGATTTTTAAATAAAACACATGTTTCTGTAGAAATTCAATTTAATTGATTCTTTAAAATTTATTTTAATCTCTAAATGTATTAAAAATTCTTAAATTGATATAAACAACGGAGTAAGTGGAAGTCGTGTGTTGCGCGCACCAAATTTTTTTTTTCCTAACAAGTATTGCTGTATAATGGATAACTTATTAATTAAATAATATAATGGGAGATTTGGAATAAAAGATATATTTAATTGATAAGTTATTTTATTAGATTAATAAATAAATCTGAAAAAAAAAACGCTGCAAATTATTACACAATGGTTTATTATTTCCAAATAACTATAGTAGAGTATAACTGTTTATATAGCTTTTTATAGGCAATTAAATAATATTAAAAGCAATGAATAATTGAAATGAAAATGGAATTTTCCCGTTGCCAATTTAAAAACGCTAATCTATCTTTGGTAGTTCTGAACCATTTTCAATGATTTTTTTGTCATTAAGTAGCAAGATATAAATCAACTTTTTTTTGTTGTTTATCATGCTTTAGAGGTTCTAAAACTCTATACACATTTTTCTCTATCTTTAAAAATAACAGTTATGGACGTATTTATGTTTTTTTTTATTTTTTATTTTTTTTTTATTTTATTTTTTTTTTATTTTTTTTTTTTTTTAGAAGAGTAGAAATAATATTGCTTTATTGAGAAGTTATTACAATCTGCCACTATCTTGGGCAATAAGTATTAGTGATAATAGAAGTCATTCATTCCATATGTACAAAGTAAAACAAATAAAAAAAATAAAATGCCTCAATAACAAATGAAGAAAAGAAAAGAAAAAAAAAAAAAAAAAAAATTATAAAAGGACCTACGGAATTGAACTATGAGGTACTACTAAATTTTCGAACATCAAACGTATCCAATCCTTTCAGTCCAAAGTCCTTAGAACAATAGTCAATGCTCCCTATTATGTTACAAACAAGACCTTACATCATGACCTCAAGATCCTTATGTCCTTGATCTCATCCCATCCAAATTCTCAACTTTCCACAGAAACTTACTCTTCTTCCTAATCCCTTGGCATAATCCCTATCTAGTACTAACCATCCTTACAACCCTCCTCGTAAGTTGAGGGGGCAGTGGCCGAGAGATCTCTTATAAATACGCAACTGGAGTGCTGGCAATGGCCAACTTCTCCACTCATGCCTGAGATGTGTGTGGCTCTAGCGCCCTCACTCAGTCTCCACTGACTAGATTGGTGACGCGGCTGACTGAGAGGCGCTGGGATCTCCTGACATTGTGCCTCGGCATCCATTTCTGGATGCAGAGGTTCGATTAGGAGTTCCCAGGGCAGTATGTAAATATTTATGGGCAAAATTTTCTTTTTTTCTGCTTTTTTAGTTATTATTCACAGCTTTTTAGTTAAAAAAACTGATGATTTTTTTTCTTTATCTTCGAGTGTGACGGAGTTAAAAGCTTACATATATGCAAGACATCAATTATTTCGTATTTATTTTTGTGTTTATCGTGCTGTACTGGTTATAAAAATCTATACATATTTTTCTTTTTCTTAAAAGATATATGAGTTAGTGCGTAAAATTACTGAGTATAGGTAAAGTTTCTGTTTTTTCTTTTTTTTTTTTAATAATTATTCCCGATTTTTTCTTTATATTCAAAATAACTGAGTGATTGAATTAAATCACTTTAATCGGCCGCCATTTAAAGAATAATCAGCTGATATCAACATGCCGTTACATGCCCTAGTATTTTGCCGCGTACGGTGGACAAATGGATTTCTTTTTTCGTAAATTGGGTTCTATGTGTCTAGCAACGTAAGCCAAATTTTGAGGGAACAGGGGTAATTTTTTTGGTCGATTACAAAGGTTCATTATTAAAAATAATATACTAAAAGTATATAGTCCGTGGAAGACTTAAGAAGCATTTATAATATTGCTTGAGGAAAAAAATACTAATATATAATGGTGAAAATAACGGCATATATTTTATAAATATGTATCATTAGTTTTTGTTAAATTTATGCAATATGATCAACCAAGTTATCTGACAATATACAATTGTGCTATATAAAACTTCAGCAGCAAACATAATAGCTTTGGGGAGGGAAAGTGCCCAGAAGTATCCCTTTCTAGGCTTTAATTTAGCAGAGGAGGTCCCTCATTCAGCTTCTCTTTAGCCTTCTTCTTACAGGCATTTCAGCTATTGACATGTTATTTACTAGTCTATTGTTTTGTCCGTGCAGTTTGCTATGAAAACGCAAATAAAGAGTTCGCATGTTCTTGTCAAGTGTTGGTTGTTATGAGTATGTAGGGTTTTTTTTTTTTTTACACACCAAGAAGCTGTCGTTATGATTCGGATTGCAGTTTTTGTTCTTGTGTGTGATTCTTTTTTGCTAAACCACAATTCTGTGAGGCGCAGGTCAAGATTGGTTTAAGTATATGCATTGATATGCATATACCTAGTATATATTCATTTTTTGTCTAATTTTTGGTTTTGATGATTTGGATAGAAAAGTGTTTAGAGTTCAGTACTTTCAGCTGCTGGTTGAGAGTCTTTCTATTCATCATGACATGTGGACCCCATATATTTTGACTCTGTCATAACTTAGGTTAATATTCCATTAATAAATTATTTTGATAGGCTTCTGAGTTTATAATTTCGCATCATTATTAATATTTTAATTTAAAATAGAATCCCATGTGCAATCTTAAAAGTTATAGCTTATAAAAGAAAAATATTATGTAATAGCTTTTATATGATATATAAATATGTATGATTATTTTTTAATTCAATTTATGTAATACGATTTCGAATCAGTTAATTAAATATTAATGAAAAAAAAATAAATAAATGCACTGGATAATACAGTTAAGTCGATATGGATAAAAGAGTTTAAAAATAAATATTAAGTCTTAAAAAATAATAATAAAAAGGTTGAGGAAGGCCACGAGGAGGATGATCCAATAATGAGCATGGAGGAAGAGACATAATCCCCTTGCTGCCATCAGACCCCCCCCCACCCTACCCCAAGATTGAATTTACCCCCGCCGAGAGGAGGCCTAGGCGCGGGCAGAGGACACACTTACCGCCAGGTCGTCATTTCCTGCTACAGATTGACCCTCGACCTAGAAAAGTGCCCATTTCCAGGGCAGGAATCCAATTTGCCCCCAGCGCCGCTAATAATCGGATATCGTCAAGAACGGTCAATAAACCTCTCTATGGCCGTTAGTCCCTTCATGGTTTACCTTCATGTTCCCTTACTTACCTCCAGCACGGAATCTCTCGGTTGCCTTTTCTTTGGTATTTGTAAATGGTCCGATAGGATTTGATGATCACATTTTCCTCTAAGGCTCTACATAGTTCTTTTTGTCCGGACGCCATATCTTATCGAAGGCACATCTCCGTCCAAATCGCATGATCCAAATTTTAATCCAAACTTTTTGGTATTTATTTATTAATTAGGAATACAATTTTTTTTCTTTATTAGGGTACTGCTTATCTTGAAAAGTAAGCCCAATTTTGAGAGGGTAGAGGCGGTGTTTTTTTAAATTATTTTGGTCGATTACAAAGGTTCATTATTGAAAAAAATAAACCAAAAGCATTTATACTAGACTTCGTTACTAATTCCTTTTCTTTTGTTTCGATTTTCATTCAAATTAAATATCCTGACTCCGGAAAACCTTAAATTTTCTCTATCATGAATAATATCCGAGTTATCAGGGAATCACATCTCTTTTAAGTTGTGGTTTAGCTATATAAAATTTTTCTTCTTCTCTTTGTTCATCGCGTTGTCTTGATTTAAAAAATCTTTTCGATTTTTCTCCATCTTCAATAATAACTGATTTTTGGTGGAATTACATATATTATAATTTGTGAATTGAACATACAAATCAACTTTTTTTTTTCTATTTATCGCGCTTTTCTGAATCTAAAACACTGTACTTATTTGTCTCAATCTTCATAAATAACTGAGTTATGGGAGGATTTATGGGTAAAATTTCATTTCTTATTCTTTCCTTTTTTTTTTAAATTATTAAATTAATTAATTATTCTAGATTTTTTTTGTTAAAAACACGAATAAATGTTTTTCCTATCTTCAAAAACAACTGAGTTTTTTAAATTAAATTACTTTCAATCAGCCGCTATTTTAAAAATAACCAGCTGATATCAACGTCTAGGCGTTAGGATCATCGTTGCATGCCCTAATATTTTTAGCGAATTTAAAAAAAATAGTCCAGAAGTTTTGGAGAAATGCCGCGGACAGTAAAGCGGGCGTACAGCGGGCTAACGGATTTATTTTTTCGGGTTCTACGTATCTTACAACTAATAAATCAAATTTTGAGGAAGGGGGATAATTGTTTTATTTGTTTGTTGGATTACAAAGGTTCATTTAGAAAATAATAAATCAAAATCAACTTTAGATTTTAATAAAGCAGCATACTCATTCGTTGTATTATAATATAAAGTTGTAAACATCAATAAAAAAATATTATAAGATTTTAATTAAAAAAAAAAAAAAAAGCAAACCGGTCTAATAATAAATAGATTTTTGCATTCCCTGTAAAATTGCCTAAAGTGGATATACTATATTTTGGAAATCGATGTCTCAATTCTATAAATAAAAATTGACATAATTTTGTTAATGCGTGAAGTAAGATCGTATGCAAAAAATCTAATTACATTCAAGGCAAACTCCGAATCAAACTTTGTCTTCAGCTACAAGTAACAGATGCAAAGTAGCTCAGGAAGGGTAAGTCCTTCTTCTCTCTTATCTCTGCAACTTCTATTTAAAGACAATGAAAAACGAATGAAGAGATTAAGAGAGAGCATGTCGAGTATTTACATTTTTATTTACACTGTTATTGTCGGGACATTCATAAGAAGGGTCAGTAAGATGATTCAAGCTCGGCTGTAGGTTGGGTCAATATCCTCCATGCTGAATAATTGGGGGGGGTGAATCAGTTCCTTTTGAAATTGGCAATTTTAATGAAACAAGGTTAAGCAGTTATGTATATGGTGTTTAGGTAATAGCGTTGAATCCAGTAGTGCACATTGTAATTTCAAATTAGCTTAGCCTAGCATAATATTTACATGTAGGGGCCGGCGCATGAGTGCAGTTAAAATGTAGACCATGAGTGCGAATTCCGTGCTCTCTCCCGAAGTGGATTTTGGCAGGCGACACGTTTAATTATTAGGGAACAAGTTAATATATTTTATCATTAATGCCAGCACACAACATTACAGTTGTTTAACAAAACATTAATCTCAACATGTGATGTAACAGGATTGATGGATAGATTTAAGGTTTTTATTATTAATAATGTACAGATTGACACAAGGCTAAGTCATTATACACGTGGAGTTACTACCAAATACATGTTACAGTCAGGTGATTTTTAGATATTCATCATATCAATGACGTATACCCGTCAAAATCATATAAACCAAATATTGAGGGTTTTAATAGATTAAAAATTGATTTTTATAAGTATTTTAGATGCAATAGTGCGCAAATTAATCTATATTAAATTTATGTATATTCATAAAACTGAATATAATATAAAGGATTGTAACCAATTAATTTTCGGGAAGATAAAATAGAAAACTTCATGTTGGGCGCCAGGCTATAAGCCACTTTTATTGGTTAATATACAAAATAAATAAATTACACTACTTACAGTTGATTCCAGACTTATTATTATACTATCAACTAAATTATTACATGTGTGTGTGTGTGTGTGTGTGTGGCCACAGAAAACTATTATTATAAAGGTACATACGAAAAGGTAAAACTAGAGAAATTAACGGTACTACACAAAAACCACTAACAAGTCCACTCTCGGAAAATTCGTAAGCCTCTCTCTGTGTCTTCAAGAGTCGCCACTCGTAGCGCTTCACTTCCCCCTCCATGACAATCTTATAGAGGTAAATTATTTAATTTCTTATTGTTACAGGATATATAGATATGAGATTTTTATTAATTACCAGCTGACCCGACAGAAGATATATATATATATATATATATATATATATATAGAGAGAGGAGAGAGAGAGAGAGAGAGAGAGAGAGAAAGAGATTATTATTAAATTGTAAAATTAAAAAAAAAAAAAAAAAAAAATCTACCAAAGTAACCCTTTTTTCCATAAGATTCATCTTTAAATTGTTATAAACACAACTAAAAAAGAATTAGCAAAATCGGTCAAGCCGTTCATGCGTGATGCGATCACCAAGGTAAAAAGGAATTCATTTTTATATTAGGTAACATACAGATTAACACAAGGCTCAGTGTTATTACAAATGGGGCTAATATCAATTACAAGTTACAATTATTGATCTTTACAAGTGGGGTTTTGGGCAATTATAGGTTTGTAAAAATTTATAAAAACGTTTACAGGTTTTGTTTCCTAAATACAATAATTTATAACCACGTTGTTTATTTCCTCCTAAAATCAATTAGTTTTTGTTAGTTTACTATAATAAACATTTTATAAACTAACCAACAAAGAAATCATATCACAAATGATTACGTATAAGACACTAATTATAGTTACATACACTTATAATAGTATTGAATATTATTTTTAATTAAAATTTATGATAAAATAAAGTATTTTCATTCAAAAATTAAATTATATAGCATTATTAAAAATAATGTTTAGATAAATTTGTCAGGTACTCTCCTACTCGATTCAATATTAGAGACACCTCGTTATAACTACTGTATGAAGCGTACAAGGATTTGAATTATAAGAAGCCTGTGACTTTTGTTATGCCCAATAAAGGATATGGAAAAAGATGAATTATCAGAGAGCTATGGTCGAAATAAAGATAAATAATATGGTTCAAAAAATAAACAAAAATGGTTCAACCTATTCACGGGTTTTATTAATAAGTTAACAATGTTTTTTTTGTTCTTTCATAATTTCGAAAACAACATCAGCAGCAAATACTTCTTATTAAATCCTACATACTTTAACAAGCTTCGAGAGGTATGCCTTTAATTACTTGCTTGGCGGACATTTAAATAATTCCGGAAAAGTGCACAAAATGGAATATGAATAATTCAGCATGGTTTCCTTTTTGGGGTGAAATGTGAGCAGGTTGGCGAACATTTACTTTTAATTAAGGCATAATCATAATTAGCTTTGGCTGCGTCAGTCCCTGAATAAATATATGTTAAGTCTGTCTTCTCTTTCAATGCGGTTTTTCCTGAGGTAGCACTTTCATGCTCCTGTCCGAGGCTTTTATCATTAAACTCTATATATTAAATAGCTTCAGTGTAGATTTTCAATTCGCTTATTATTTAATATGGTTTGCAAGTATGAACATTAACAACAAAAAAATGCTTCAAATTATTACTCAATAGTTACTATTTTCAAATAATTATATTAGAGTATAAAAATTTAGATAGCTGTTTAGGCAATTAACTTATATGTATAGAGATACATTAATCATAGAGCTAAAGAAAGAGAAACAAGCAACACAAATTTATTTTCCGAGACATGGCCAATCACCACTTCAAGTTCAAAACGCCATTTCTCGGCTATTTCTTAACTGATTTCCATGATACTTTTTTATTTTTGTAGGAAACTCAATTATGTATCGAACACCAACCAGAAGTATTTTTGGTACTAACACTTTCACGCCGGCGAGGGCCACCAGAGGCCATAAGGCGGCGCGTGCCAAAGGTGGCCCACATTCGATTGTGTTATTAGAGGCTGAAAATTAAAATAATGAAAAAGTAACGTTTATTTATCATAAACACTTTTTAACAGTAATGAAGAAAAAAGCTTATGAGAAAAAACGTTGTTGAAAAGTACTGAAACATGAAAAAATTAATTCTTTTGTACATTCCTAAAATATAAATATTAAACATAAAATTGAACTGAAATGTAAAGAATTTAACTGTGAAGCGAAGAAGTTTCATATTTCGATATAAAACATTTTTACTTTCACTTACCTATGACATAAGACATAAATAAAAGTATTGAGATCGTGAAAATTTTCGTATTGGTTTTTACCGGAAATACACATTTTAGGGACCTCTGAGTCCAAATGACCAAGTTCCACAAAAAGGTCTGTGGTGTGTGTGTCCGCACGTGGTAAGTCCAGCGCAAAAACTAAAAGTCTTACAAAAATAAAATTTTGAATTTGAGAAAACTATACGCCCGATATGTTACAGCAACTTTTCATCAAAATCAGCTTACCAGAAGAGCCACTTTACGCAAAATTTTATGATTTCTCAAAAACGGCTCTAACCTTTTGAATTAACTCGCTATATGGATGTAAAATCTAACGGGCTTTAATATGATGTAGGTTTCATTCAGATTGAAATAGTCTGACAGATCTTAAATATTAATATTTTAAATTTTCTTCATCCAAAGTACCTTTAATTTTGTAGATTTAAAAAAAATTGGCACATTATCGTGTTAGCATTGATAAATAACAGCTAAATATGCAAGTTGAAAGAATTTGCTAAACAATTGAGACGTTGATTTCCAAAAAGTACTAAAGGACATTTTTTACAAAATTGATTTTCTTACACATTTGTATTCTCATCAATTAGTTCTATCTAAATCTCCTATTCGATTTTATCTAATGAACACCCAAGCACTTTATAAACGAAATTTAGAAATATAATTATTTTCTAAAGGAAATAATTATACATTTAATTTCGTTCCAAATTATACCAAAACATCTCATTTCATATCTTTAATTTTTATGTTATTAATATACTAAAAAAACAATTCTGGATTTTAATGCGAAAAGAATCAAATTAGCTAATTCAATAATATAACAATTAGTGATTTTTCGAGCCTCCTGTAAAATTTCCCAGAATGGATATAGTACCTTTTGGAAATCAACGTTTCAATTAAAGGAGAAAAGTGTCAACATTTTTTTATGCAATTTTTGTGCTTTTGAACACAAGAATAGTTTATAGATGTATAATATACTGTCGGATAGCTAAGTATTTCAGAAATAATATTATCTGATACAAGGAATTGTAAAAGTTAATAGAGAGTGAAGAAAAGCCGATGAAACTATATTGTATAATAAAATGATTGTTGTAGATTCAATTCAATTTAATAGATTGAAATTCAATTTAATTAATTATTTAACTATTTATTTTTGTCTCTAAATGTATTTAAAAAAAATTAGATTGTAGTAGCAAAGGATATTAGTGTAAAGTGTTTTGCGCGCACCGGATTTTTCAAATTGGAATAATCTTATAACATGTACTTGTGAATATACTTTAGCCAAAGGTTAAATATCTTCTAAAAAGCCGAGTACTTTGGGTCCGAATATGCTTTGTATTCGTTGAATGTTTTTAGGAAAACCAGAACTTGAAATGTATCTACTTATCATGTTTAAGCCATCCTTAAACAGTAACATTTTTATTTTTTTTTAATTTATCTATTTTTTTATAAATAAAATAATCCATATGGAGCTTTGTTTACTAATTACACTCTACTTTCTATCGTACAAATAAGTTATCTAAATTACCAGAGGAAGGCTTCCGAGTTCCGGATCCGGTTCCGAAAGTTATTGGACTGTTTGAAAGCATCTCTTTCTATGACAACATGAATGCTTAACCGTGTCGTATGAGGGACAGTGCAACTAACTGGTTAACTAAGGAACAAATTAAAGAGTTTTTGATGAGTTGGTCAGTTAAATGGTCTATTCGGGAATTGTTCATGCCCCAGTGTATCCTGATATACACAATAATATTTAATAGGTTTACTCTCTACCTCATATAACTTTGATATTTGATTTTATAAAAGTTTTCTAAATGCGTGTTACTGACAATTAATTATCTTTTTTCATTCTTCCGTTTCTTATCTGAACTTTATACAACGCAAAGTAAACGTTGAATAAAAATTTCCCTTCACTGAAAGTTTTACAATATTTAGGCAATGTACTGACATATTTATGATAAAATTATATATAAACTTATCCTAATCAGCCACTACATTTTGCCAGCGTGATTGGAAATATTTGAAAGTGTTTTTAAAAGACACCTAATAAAAAAAAAATAAGACTTTTTAAAATTTAATTGAAAATCTGGAACGTTTAACAAAGATACAAAAGAATTTTTTCAATCCCTTAAGAACAAGTCTTTTTTATGTCTACTAAGAAATACTGCTTTGACTGCTTCTAAAACGATTCTAATACAAAGTATCGTTGATTTTTTATATTTCTGTTGTATTATACAGTTTTAAATTTTCTATTAATAGCAACTTGTAGTGGATATCTCCTAGGTAATAATTAATGAGAATATACTTAGATTATCTATACAATAGTAATAATTAGCATTGACTAAATATTAATCGTCAGTTCATCATGAAATCTTAATGAAGTTTATGAAAAGTTCATTTCAAAGTCAAAGACTTTGTTATCCTTTTTTTTGAAATATAAAGTGAATAAGAAATTTAGACTCATTAAAGGCCAAAAAGGCTGGAAAGAATCTTCTTAAAAGGGGCCCCGGTCAAAAGATGAAGGGCATTGAATTAAGTTGAAGATACTTTGAGGGAGAAAAAAAAAAGTTGATGAATCTGGTTGAACTTTTATTGAAGTGGCCTTAATTTATTCTTTAGATTGGAGCCGAAACACCACCGTACCCCTCACCACTTCAAATACCAATGAGCCTTGAGATTTTCTTCTCCCTCCCTGGGCACCTAACAGGCACCTTCTGGATGCTTGGGTCGAGGGTTGAGAAGATTTGGGGAACTAATTAAGCAGTGGTGATTGTATACAGTGTATACACGTATACATATTTATATTTAGACTATGTATAAAGATAAATACTAATAAGTCGATTGTTTTTGTTTAAACTAAAAAAGTATAATTAAAAAACTCATGAACATTAGCTCACATCATCAAAATTTTATCACAGCAACTCAAGAAGGATCTTAGAAAGAAAGAAAGAAAAGTTTTAATAACATACTTACAATATAGAACCAGTTGTTAGTAATATTTAAAAAAAATTTCGGTTAGTCTTAAAATCAACAATTTAGAATTCTTCCACCAGACACTATTTTAACATGTTATGGTGATAGAAGGAAAATTACAACAAAAAACCTACTAAGAACAAAAAGTATTAAATAAAAAAAATAAAATTTATAAAAATAAGTAAATACAATAAGACAAATTGACAAAAAATAATAAATAAATAAAAGATGATGAGTTGAAAAAATAAAAATAATTAAATAATGGTATTAACAAAACATATTAATAATAAGATAGTAAATATTAAATTAAAAGAAATATACAAAAAGAAGAAATAAATTTCCAATCATCCTTAATGTGTCAGATATAACAAATAAATGAAAGCGAAATATAAATATATTTGAAGCAGTAACAAATCAATTTCACATAACCTCTTTGCTCCCTACCAGCTTTGTGTTTGTAACCATTACTCACATCATGAAAAAAAATTAGTAAAATTACGTGTATAGGTAGAGTATCTTTAAGGTAAAATTTATGAATAACATGTTAAAGACGGTAAATGGTCTAAAATTTATTACTTAGAACCGTTATATTTTTTATCTAACGACTGCACAAGGAAGTGATTTCTCTCAGATCGCATTTAACAATCAGTTTTAACCGAATGAAGCCTACCTATATTGTTGTTGGTGGTTGAGGTCCAGAACCTTCTTCTGATCACAGCTCTTTTAACAGACTAAAATACTACCCTGTCCCAACCAGTTCGAACGCGGAACCAGATAGCTTTCCATTTTTTCCACAAAAAACTAAAACAAACCTGCACCCATACAACCCATACAAACTGTTTCATGACCAATGGCAGTACAAGGAGGTAGTAATAGGAGGTAGGATTAGCCTTAAATCACGCTCGGCCGCCTGGCTTCCCAAAATTTTGGGTAACCACTTTATAGGGACTGATTAGGCCCCAGAATGGTCTCCAACCCCAGGGTCGCCCCGTAGCTGAAATAACAAAATAAATAAATCTGTCTTAGCCGGGTTTCGCACTTGGGATCCGGAGAACAGTAGCCTAAAAGACCCCATCGCTCCCTTAAAGATTATTATTATTATTGGTTTGGCGCTACAACACGTTGACGCGTCCAGGCCTCCTCAACCAGCAACCTCCAGAAGTTTCTGTCTTGTGCTGCAGCCACCCAGTTGTGGACTCTCGCATCCACGGCCACACAGTCACTCCATCGAAGGCGGGGGCGGCCAATCTCCTCCCGGCCATGTACTATATCTGTCAAAAATCTTTTAGGAGTTTCGTGTTCCTCATTCCTGGCCACATGTCCAGCCCATCTTAGGCGATGTCGCTTGATGACGCAAACAACGTCAGGCTCTCCAAAAAGGTTGTAAACCTCTTCATTTTTTCTTCTCCTCCACTCTCCACCAACCAACACCGGCCCAAAAATCCTTCTGAATATCTTTCGCTCAAATGCGGCCAACCTCTGGTACATCTCTTTTGCCATGGTCCATGTCTCCGCTCCATACGTAAGGACTGGGCTAATCAATGTTTTGTACAGAGTGACTTTTGTTTTCCTGTTCCCCTTAAAGATACTTTTAAAAAATAAAATATGATATATTGGCATTTATTACCTGTCAGACTATTTCAATCAGATTGGAACCTACATGATATTTATGTCCACTAAATAACATCGGTTCATCGAGTTTAATGAAAATCGTTAGAGCCGATTTGAGGAAGTCGTGATAGAGTGGTACTTCTTTGTTGACTTCTTTTATCTTAGGTTTATATGCTTCTAAATTATGAAATTTCAGTTTTAAATAAGTTATCGTTTTCGAGCTAGACGTACTACACACACATAACTTTTAGTGGGTTGGTCATTTGGGGACCTTAAAACGTGTATTTCCGGTGAAAACCCCTATGCTTAAATTTTCACGATCGTAGTACTTTCCGTTAATATATATTTCATATACAGGTAAATGAAAGTAATAAATAAATAAGTAATGAACTACACTGCTGGCGAAACATTAGGTGGAACGGTATAGAAGGTAAGAGGGAGCCTAGATAGAGTTGGAACCTCCTGACCAGTGGCTCCTTTGAGAGGGGAGGTGGATTGCAATGAGCGACATTGTCTTCTGGGTGCCTCCAATGTTGGAGGAAACTTCCAAGTAACTTGGCTCCAACTTACTCCGCCGTAATTTAGAGATGAGTTGTCTCCACGTGATTACTTTTTCCTGCCTTTTAAATACAACGCAACCTTACAGACCTCATCGAGATCAGAAACGACGGCTATTTTTGCTTTAGCTGAGCTGTATATAAAACATAGTATTTGTGTGTCACCACAACTTCATCCGGCTGTAGTTTGAATGTTGTGTCATTTATATTTTAAAAAAAAAGGCACTGATTGACCGATTTAGAGTTAATCGAAAATCGTGAGTTGATTTTATACACAAATAATAAAGAGAAGAAAAAAAACAGATTAAAGGGCAGGAATATACAATACCAACGTTTATTGATATCCACACTTTTAAAAGAATCAAATGGGTAAAATAATATTTAAACATATAAAAAAAAAAATTAGCCGTAAAATAGACATTAAAATTTTTTCGTTTTTAATTATTAAATAATAAACAACCGAAGTAAATCAGAAATATAATATAAGAGCTAATTTTATGTTATGAAATACAATTTATTTACTCATATAAATAACTTTAAGAAATTTTCAAACATTATGTTTCTGAATGAAATCCTCAACAGTATTCTAAATCAATAGTACAAGCTCTACCAGAGTTATTATGCACACAACGGTTTATGTAATTATCACTCAATTATAATATAATGATTACACTATATAATGTAATTTATTCAAGAAATAAACTTTTTCGAAACCTTTACCTTAGCCCAAATAACAGAAACAATTTTTTTTTCTAAGAAAAGAGGATAAAGCAACGAATCGGATCTGGAAAACTATAAACATATATTTTTTATTATTTTATTTGACAGTTTCAAGAAGAAATGTACTTCTTTTAAATTTTTTTTGTTTCATTGATTTACTTTCTTTTTTTTACAATATCCCTACTTCCTTCTTCCTCTTCTTTTGTTTCTCCCTGTAGTGCCGTATCAGCGTAGGGGACTTCTGCTTGTATGAAATAAGGTAAATGTATGCCATCCTTTAACTTATAGATTTAGATTTTAATTCAGAAGCGGTCGAGTGTCAGAAACATCTGCACACGTTTTGGGTGAATATCGTAAATGTCCTACATTACCCACCGGGAAAACCATATAAAAAAGCTAATAGTGGAAGTCTAGAAAGAAAAAAAAAATTTAAGGGATTGTTTAGCCGAGATACTGATGGGTCATTGAGATTTTTAAGGATATAGCAGGAATAAGGAAATAATAAGGAAATAGCAGATCCCACAATGAGATGTAAATACAACGATCGGGAATAAGGCAACAAACAAGGAGCATTTTGCAAAATTTATTCCCTACCTGCAAGAGAAATTTCCAGATGTGTCCGGTTAAATATCATTTACAGTTAAAGGGCTTTAGTTTGGAAGCAGAGCGATCATCTCATTAAATACAAGAACATTTGAAAAAGTTTTGACTTGAAAATAATCAGTTTCAGAGATAATTCTAGATTCGCCAGGAATCTATATCAAGCCTAAGTTGAATTTGTAAATTCAAGTCAAGATAAATTTAGATAAATCTAACAGCCTCCTATGCCAAAGGTCACGGGTTCAAACCCGCAGGTGGTCCTAGGATTTTTTGATGACAGTAAAAAATACTCAGTCATGCCGTCCTTCGGAGGGGATGTTAAAAGGTGGTCCCGAACCTGTGCGATGTCAGGCACTCGTTAAAGATCCCTATCCTAATAAAACCTGGATAGGCAAAATTTAGGACTCCCACTGTAGCATCGTCCGATAAGCCATAGTAGTATAAAGTGACGTTAATCAAATAAACAATTTAGATAAATGTAATATGGCTCTATCTCTTATTTTTTCTTCAAGTTTGGCTTCTAGATTGGTACAATATGCTGCGTTTACATAGCAACTGGGGGATGAACAAGTTGAGCAGTCACTCTATCTATTTGGTATCTCTCACTCTATTTACATTAAATATGTTTTATATTTATTTATTATGCTCCTTTGAAATGACCTATCTTATAATCTGATTTACTTTTAACTACTACAATCTTACATTTTTTAAAACTAAGGAAATATGTATATAAAAGTGTTTACAAAATTATGATAATTTTGAACCGAAAAATCTACTAATCCAGTAGAGTAGAGAAATCTAGATAGACATGGACACAAGAGCTAGAAGGATCTCAACTACAGCAGAGGTTATATCTGCAGCTGGGATTTCCATTTATTCGGCCGAGAGACTGCCAGCAACAGATGTCATCCCTCATCATGACTTGTCATCACGGGTGGAGATGCGAGCTTCATCAACCGCTCATTTGTGGTGTTTCTGGGGAGCTCACCTCAAATGATGGATATCATTGATATACATATGTATATAACTTTATATTTATAAGTATTTATATATTATATGTGTATAGTAATAAAACTAAATTCTTGTGCTCAAACACAGCTAACTTATTGTCCACAAAGAACTATTGTTAAGATTAAATATATAAAGTTTGATACATACATTGAATATTGAATTTAAAATACATTAAAACTTTTTTTCTTTCGTTAATTTCTCTTGAGAATATGTAAAAAAAATATAAATATAGCATGAAATAAATCTATTTTATGTTCATATGCGTATTTTTATATTTATTCCAATTTGTTTTGTTTTTTTATTTATTTTCTAAAAGGAAAATAAAGTTAATTAAACAATCTGAACTTCCTCAATAGAGACGTTGATTTCCAAAAGGTACTATATCCATTCTAGGAAATTTTACAGGAAGCGCGAAAATATCTCATTACTATATTATTAAACTAGCTAATTTGGGTCTTTTTGCCTTCAAATGTAGAATTATTTTTTTACTATAATAATAACATCATATTAAAGTTATGAAATGATTTTTTTTAGAATGATTTGTAACGAAAATAAATGCGTAATTAGTACTTTTAGAAAATGACCTCATTTCTAAATCGCGTTTTTTAAGGACGTAATAATTCATTAGATAACATCAAATAGAATATTTAGATAAAACTAAATGATGAGAATACAAATATGACAAAAAATCAATTTCGTAAAAAATGTCCTTTAGTACCTTTTGGAAAACAACGTCTCAATTATTGCTTCTATTTTTATTATGATTATTTTATATTGCTTATATTATATCAAACTTAAATCATGATATTCATTCCATTTATTAGCCTTCTCCAAGAACTGTTATTACTAATGTCTTTAAAATAGAATTGTTATACGTCTGAAAATATCACCTTTTTTAAGTAATAATAATTAGATAATGAATTTTTATTATTATTATTTTTTTTTTCATGAATACAGATTACACTTTTTGATAAATAAACCGAACGTCATTTATTTCTTCTAGTAGCACGATTAAAAGTTTATTATATATAAATATCGAAGGTACAAAATTACGACAATACCGAAATATCTTGTTTTTTTATTTTCTGTCCATGTTATTATTTTGTTTAGCTAAAACTATTTAATAAGGCACTCACGTAACTTAATATCAGGCGCTAATATTGGAATCTTAACTAATTCTTGATATATCGACGGTTAGTATTTTATAAACATTTTTTTAAAATTATATTTTATTGAATTTTACAACTGTATATTACATAAATACAATAAGTAAAAGTGATGAATTATAATAAAAGGCGTATAAGGCTTGTGAAGAAACTACCCAGCGGCAGTACTTCGATGTTTATTTAAGTAAGTAGATCCCGAGGCCATCTTCTTTTCAATCGCCTCGGAGAGTTGTCAGGAATATGCGAGGTTGATAGGTTGCGGACAAGAGGGTTTATATTAGTTGGGAGTTTGGAATTAAAAGTGGTATATCAGGTACGAGAAAGGTCTGCCACAAATGGGATATTAAGGTCGTTATGGATGATTTTATCTGTGACGAAATAAGGAGCATTTAGGATTTTGCGAAGGATTTTGGATTGTAAGAATTGGATGCGGGAGGAATGAGATGGCTTAGTAGAGCCCCAAAGCTCGATTCCATATGTCCAGATTGGTCTGATGACAGTGTTATAAATGAGCTTTTTGTAGTGAATTGGAAGTTTTGAACGTTTGTCTAGTAAGTGTTGTAGTAATCGGTATCTACGGGCAGTTTCCTGTCGTTTTAGTCTCGTGTGAGGGTTCCATTTAAGACGTTTGTCAAGATGGAGTCCTAGGTATCGGATTTGTTCAACAGGTATGAGTGGCGTATTATTAAAGGATACGGTAGGGCAGGAGGTCATCGGTTTTCGACGAAGGGTAAAGGTAATTTGGTGGGATTTTTTAGGATTTATTTTAATCCTACAGTTCCGACACCATTCCTCAATGGCTGTAATGTGGGACTGAAGGATTTGGGATGCAGCGGTTGGATCGTTATGGACGGATAACACACAAGGGTCATCCGCGTAAGTTGTGAGGATAGTGATAAACATTTTAAAACTATATAAGTTAGTAGACTTTTTAGTTTGGTAAAAAATTAAATAAGCTGTTGTTTATCGATTCATAATTAAGCAATATTTTTTAAATAGTCCCCAGGAGTTCCCTCTGAGCGCCTAACGGCGGTCCAATCCGCTATTTTACAAATTACACAAATGTCCATATTGTTTTTCAACTCTTCTCTTCTTTAGTATTTTTAATCTTTAATACACCTTTTTCTCTTCATCAGTTAAAATCAATTTAAAAATTTCGTCTAAAGATTCATCAAGATGATTAAAAAAGTCCCAGCAGCGCCGCATCAATGGCGCTACGGTTTTATAATCTCTTTTTATAAAAGAAAGTACTATTTCAATCAATTTCAGGTCATTGCATTATCTCAAAAATGAATTTTGGTAGCTGAAATTCATCCAAGAGATTCTTCATACCATCTAGATGTGCAATAAGGCTAGGTTTGAAAAATTCCTCTTTTAAGTAGTTGAAAAAAATATTTTTCTGAAACGTAAAACAAAATTGATTTACGAATAACTCAGAAACTTAACATCTTCTGAAAAATTATTAGTATTCATTTGAACGATAGTCGAATTTCTAACTATCTGGAAATAAAATCGTCTTAATCTGAGTAATAGCAAACATACTAAAATATTTCTAACAAATATATTTAAGCATATTTTATTTCATAGCCATCTTGGTTTTTAAAATGATCAATAGTCTGAAAAACGTTAAAAAAAAAAAAAAAAAAAAAAAAAAAAAAAAATATATATATAATATATATATATATATATATATATATATATATATATATATATATATATATATATATATTCAGTTAGTGTAGTTATATTCAGTTGGTAGGGTTGGAAAAAATACGTATTTATGTTACAAAGAAGTTACCATGGTACAGAATGATTATCATTTAAAGGGAAAATGCCAGTGTAAGATAATCATGGGTATGGCTAATGGCTACTGGCACGTTATTGTAGATTAAATCGAATAACAATAATATTTTATTTGTCATACATAGACATAGTCAAAAGTTGAACTCACTGCTATCTCAGGTATATTTCTATTGTATAATCTCACTAAACATAGTTATTATAAACAACCTTCTTAATTAGCAGCAATTGGAAAAAAAATGAAATAGTCGCGAGCAAAGCTGCGGCGGGGTTCAGTAATTGTCTAAGTAAGATATAATAAGGTCACTAATCATTTTAACACGATGTGCATAAAAATTAATTTATTTTGTAATATCTCTATTATGAATTTCTTTAATTGAAATAAATGATAGGGTAAAAAATTGTTTCCTCAGGGTAAACAATTGTTTCCTTTTCTATAAAAGTAATACAAATAAAAATAATTATAAAATACAGTAAATCAATAGGTACAATGGCAAGGACAACCGCATATTAAATATGAGAGCGTCCATCAAATGCAGACGTTGAATAACTAGGAGGGAGTACTAAGCCTATGAGGCAGCCCTCACAATCGTCCTAGGGACAAAGCGGTTATTAGCCTCGCTGAAGGGCCCTAAGCGCGGCCCTTTGAAGGTGTGGCGATAATTGCACAAGCCACGGGACCACTACTCCACTCTACTCGGCTCGAAAGACCAGTAATTCAGTTTGCTCGGCCTGTAGTAGAGCTCTCTAATGTTCTTCCCGATAGCCTCATTAATGGCTCTTCACTAACATCAGTACTGTGGAAGACAAAAGTATCGGATCTCATCTTCCAATGTTCACTGTATGGATTGACCTCTGGACCGGAAACTATCACCAACAATATGAGTAATATAACTGAATTAAATGAATTTTATGTTTGTAGGAACCGTTTTAACTACTGGTTGAAGATTAGGATCCCTATTTGAACTATGGTGGGTGATTCCATGCGAATTCATCCAGAAATTTTAGGAACTCACGATTTTCATGAAATTTGGCATGGTGTATTTTTTCACAAAGTTGTGATGTTATACAAAATTTTAGTATTCTATCTTAACAAGTTTTCAATTTAGAGCTATATATTTCTAAAAAATATATTTCTATCTTGTTGGTAAATGTAACGTAAAATATGATGTTCCATTAAAAAAATATAATGAGCCAAAAGCAATGATTTAAGCAAAACTATGATTTTTTTAAAAGGAATTACGATGGTACTAGCTAACATAAATTATAATAAAAATCATGGGATTTCGATAGCTTAATATTTAAAAAATATATTTGTTTTTAATGAACATAACATTTAACGGTAGACGTTAATGAAAAAACACATATGAAACAAAAGCAACAAGTTAAACAAAAGAATGAATTTTCTGCGGTACTTATGATTGTGATAGCTAGAATAGACATATATATATATATATATTTTAAACATACCTAGAATTTTAAACGACTTAATCAGTTACTGTAAATGTCGCATTGCAATACCATTCTCTTGTTAAATAATTATCATTATCTTTCAATTATTTTATTCCGGATATAATTGTATATTATTGTAACTAATCAATTACTGTACATCGCGAACTTAGCAGTTACGAAAAAAATATATACTGATGGATTCAAGTAATGAAAAAGATAATTTAATGCTATAAAACGATACAAATCCAAAACTAAACAACCTTTGGCCAGGAAAAATGTTCTGAAAATTGCCACTAAGCTGAAAGAAGATTGGACTAAAAGTACATTATGTTTTTAGGAATGATGGGACTCAGCTCCCTGCCTTCCAACCTGCTTTATCTTATTCACCACTGCCACGGCTTTTCTAGTGAAAGTATATATTTACACCTGTCATATTTTGTATATCAAAAGGTGGTTTGTTCGTCTTATCGAGATATTTTTTACTACGTGTAATAAGATTCATTTACTGTTCTGTCTTTATTTTAAAACCATATTCTTTATTCATTAATTATTCATATTTTACATATCTTTACAATTATAAAATATAAATAAAACAAATATAAATAAAATAATATATAAATTACTGCATTAATGTACCCAGTATCCTGTAAAATAGCCGAAATTCTTCTCCTATCATACATTATTATTAATAATGATGGTTCCCTCTTAGACGAAAATCCTGTCCGCCAGTTTATTTCAACTCAATACCAATTCTTCCTTCAGACACAGTCCGGTATCTTGGCTTACTATTAGATAAAATATTGACATGGAAATCACATACAAGACTTAAAAGACTAGAACTCAACCGAGGATTCGGAAAAATATACCGACTACTCAACAGAAAATCTGAGCTTAATGTTGACAACAAATTATTAATCTACAAGACGATACTGAAGCCTATCTGGACCTACGGACTTGAACTTTGGGGAATAGCTAAACGTTTTAACATCAAACGCTTTCAATCCAAAGTCCTCCGAACAATAGTTAATGCTCCTTATTAGTCACCAACCATACCTTACACGACGACCTAAATATTCCATTTATTTTAGATCTTATTCCATAGAAATTCTCCAAATTCCATCAAAACCATATCCATGACCCCAATTCTCTAGCTCAATCCCTTTCCTGCTCTACACACCCTTACCATTCCCCTAGAAGGTTAAACGGCAGTTTGAAATATTTGAAATATAATATTACATTTCAGTACCTTGGTTAATGGCCGCATCTGCAGTTCTATTCTTTCGTAGCTCTGTGTTTGTTACACTTTCACCACGGTTCTATCAACATGTCAGCTATAAAACTTTGTGAACAGTGAGTTTACTATCAACTAAACACTTTAATATTCACGGATAGTGAGGTGAGTGACTATTTGTACCGATACGCGATATCTTATAAACTGATAGCTATCTGGTTGAGATAGCAACGTGGCCCTAATCCTTAACAGTTATCTTTATTTTTAAAGGGCTAGGCCAAGTTTACTAACTCAGTCATCTCTGTTTTCGTCTAGGACTTTATTTTGTTTTTAGTTTCATTCATTTCTTTTAAATTTTTAAAGACCATTTTTTTTTTTCCTATTTGTTATAATTGTTTCTTAGAAATGTTTTCTTTATTAATTGTATATAATCATGTGAATAGTTTAGTTTTTAAGTATTTATTGTATAAAATTTATTTTTTATTTTAATACGCAGGTGTATATAGATTTTTTTGTTTTCTTTTCTTTCATTTTAATTAATAATGGACTTAGACAGAAATACGTCCGGTGAGGACTCAGAGGAGACCCCTTTCTCTGAAATAAGTGAAACGGACTCTCAATATTTGACTCGCCGTATGAAGCGGCATCGGAACTCCCTTCCTCCCGGTCTGGGGGTAATTCACCAATAAAAAAAAAAATAAATCAAATAAAACTAAGCAGGCGTCTGAGCAAAATATGTCACCGCCAAAAACCCGCAGTAAACTCACTGCAGCCAACACAATAGAACCAGTTCCATCATCATCAGCCGCTCCGTCTGTCTTCACAGCGCCATCTACCTCTGCCAGTACGTCAGGTACAGCCAACACAATTTCAGAGCCTCAAGGGTTTTGTGATCCCGAACCCCCACCAATATTTGTCAATAACATACAAAATTTTATGTCGTTTGGTCAAGATATTGCAGATTTGATCGGACAGCCCAACTTTCGTTGTTACTCGAGAATAAACGATATTAAGATCAACACAACAAATAAAGACAGTTACAAAAAGCTTGTCAACCACTTAAATTCAAAAAGCTACGACTTCCATTGTTACCAATTGAAACAAGAAAAGTCATATCGTGTCGTTCTTAGAGGGCTCCACTCATCAACTCCCACAGATGCTATCAAAAGAGGGATAGAAGAAATAGGCTACAATGTCCGAAAGGTCTCTCCCGTTTTCCATCCAAAGGGAAAATATTCACTGCCTCTATTTTTCGTGGATCTAGAACCTGCCACAAATAACCCAGAAATATTTAATATAACACGACTGGTATACTCCATTGTGCGATTTGAACAGCCTAGGCCGACATCTACGATAGTACAGTGTACTAAATGTCAAAATTTGGGACACACTAAATCCTACTGTTACCACCAGGCCCGGTGCGTCAAATGTGCCGGCCCTCATGCTACTGAGAACTGCCCGAAATCTCGTGATGAACCAGCAAAATGTGCTCTTTGTGGTGAAGCACATCCAGCGAGCTACAGAGGCTGTTCGGTCTACAAAAATCTGCTCAGACAGAGATCACAAAACCCTCTACCCAAAAGTCTGGAACAGAAAAGTAATACACCTGCACCACCTCCTGTACTGGATAACCAAGTAAATTTTCCAGAAATTCAGAAAGCTTCTGTTAACATGACTCCACAGCCAACTACTCCTAGACCTGGAAATCAAGATCGACAGAACATTAAGAAGCCCTCCTCCGTTATCAACTCGCAGCCTCAACAACCTAGAAGGCAGGCGCCTCCGAACTCCCAACCCATGACCCAGATTTCCCATCCCCAGCTTGAAGCTCCACACCAACCAACCCCTCCTCATCAGATACCTGTTAGGGTTAAATTACCTCCAGAAAAACCTCACCCGATCCCACCCCGTTCTTCTGTACAGCCAAATCAACCCAATTCTCAACCCCAAACATCCCAAAATGCATATCATGGTACCCCTCGACGGGTGCAGACTCCAACCAATGTACCAGCTCAACTAAATTATCCTTCCCAATCCTATAATATACCCCCACCTGACTTTTACTCCATCCTTAATTCCTTCCTATTAGATCTCAAAGAAACCATCCAGCCGCTTATCTCCCTTCTCACTCGTATCCTTTCCGAAATCCCATTTAATTTCCCACGATGAGTGTAATGCCCCTAGCTATCCTCTTATGGAACGCTAATGGCCTACTCAACCACCGAGACGAACTCGACATACTCCTACATGAAAATCACATACATATTGCATTAATAACTGAAACTCATTTCACTCAACGATCAAAATTTTACATACGTGACTACATCACTTATAGAACAGACCACCCAGACAACACTGCCCATGCCGGATCATGCGTTCTTATCCATAAATCCCTTCCACATTCCCTTATTCCTACTACTCCATCTGACGCCATACAATCCTCTTCTGTAATCATTTTAACTCGTCCTTTCCATCTCACAGTCTCAGCTGTATACTGTCCTCCTGGTAACACCGTTTCCTATAGCCTTCTTAATTCCTTATTCCGATCTCTTGGGCCGCGCTTCATTGCTGGAGGTGATTACAACGCTAAACACCAACGATGGGGTTGTCGAGCATCCAACTCCCGTGGTAGTATCCTTTCTAACGTCACAAACTCCAATTGTTATTCTATCCTTGCTCCTACGAATCCCACATATTGGCCTACATCCCTAAAAAAAAAACCTGATATCCTGGATATATTTGTTACCTCTCAAATCCCTACTTCCCAAGCCGAAATCAAATCCCTGAATGACCTTTCATCTGACCACAGTCCTGTTCTGCTTTCTTTGCATTCAAACTTTGTTCCTAAACCCTCTCCTCCTACATTAATTACAGGACGTGTAAACTGGGACCAATTTCGATATGACATAGAAAATAAACTAGACTTAAAACTTCCACTAAAGACAAAACAAGATATTGACCAAGCCATAGAAAAACTTACTGACTCAATAAGTAGCACCATAATAGACAACACAACTAACACCAAACCTGATAAACCTCAGAAAAGTAACCTACCACAGCACATTCAGATCTTATTGAGAGAAAAGCGCACAGCAAGATCGAAGTGGCACAGGACCAGATACCCAAAAGACAAAACTTATTACAACCAACTGACTAACAAACTAAAATCAGAACTCAAAAAATACAAAACACAAAATTTAAAAAACTTGACGGAAAATCTTACCATTACTGACAAATCACTATGGACGACTACTAAAAAAATCCTGAAGTTTAAAGATTTCAACCATCCACTCCTTAATGAAACCCGAACCTGGACACGATCCGACGAAGAAAAATCCCAGATATTTGCTCAGCACCTCTCTAAAATATATAATCCTCATCCTGAAATACTCAATTCAAACCATGTTGAATGTATTGAAACAGAACTCAATATTCCTCTCCAAATGACCCTACCACCTAAAGCATTTCATCCTTCAGAAATAGCCAATATTATTCACAGATTACCTTCCCGCAAAGCTCCTGGACATGACCTAGTTACTTCCTATATACTGAAACAGCTTCCTCGAAAATCCATCTGTTTTCTTACCTACATATATAATGCTATCCTCCGGACCACATATTTTCCTGACTCCTGGAAACTATCCATTGTTAAGATGATTTCCAAACCCCAAAAGCCGCTCGAACATCCATCCTCTTACCGTCCAATTTCTCTATTACCTATTATGGGTAAAATCTTTGAAAAACTCCTTCTGAAACGAATATATCCCATCCTTGATTCTAATCATATCATCCCTGATCATCAGTTCGGATTCCGAACATTCCACTCCACTATCCAGCAATGTCATCGTGTGGTGGACGTTGTCTCTTCTGCTTTGGAGCGCGGGTTGTACTGCACGGGAGCCTTTCTCGATGTAGAACAGGCCTTTGATAGAGTCTGGCACCCAGGACTGTTGTACAAACTCCGTAAATTCCTTCCTCCCACATATTTCCTGATTCTTCAATCCTATCTCTCTGATAGATCCTTCAAAATTAATCACAATAGTTCCTATTCATCCTTTTTATACAGACTGCTGGTGTTCCTCAAGGCAGTATTCTAGGACCCATTCTATAGACAGTATATACAGCTGATATCCCAACCCATCCTAACACTTTCCTTTCTACCTATGCTGATGACACCTGCGTGTTATCAGTTCATAAAGATCCATTTGTTGCTTCAAATACCCTTTAAGCCCATATCAAAGACCTAGAAGTATGGTTTCAGAACTGGAGAATAAAAATAAATTCCAACAAATCCCATCAAATAACATTTACCCTTCTAGTGTCTCTACATGTTTTTCATGACAGTTTTGTATATTACCATCACATTTACTAGATGTATTTTTATTTAATACAGTTGTAAATATCAATAAATATGTTTAAAAAAAAAAAAAAAAAATATTACATTTGAAATATGTATATATTGGAGTTATAACACTGGCTAGATTCTCTACTCAATGTGCCGTATGTTTGATGTGTATAGGTACAAATGATTTATGATTTCTTGACTTTGTATGTATGTTATGGATTCATTATTGTATATATATATTTTATTATAATTGTATTGCTATATAAAAATTGTGTGGATGTCATCTTTCACCACTATTATTAATGACCAAATTAGAACATATTGCAATATTACTCAATAAAAAATTGTTGAAATTAAAAAAAATAATGCTGGAATTCTTAAAACATTCTGGCGAAGTCTTCTAATGATATATACTATATTTTTATATATAATATATATATATATATATATATATATAATATATATATATATATAATATATATGACTGTAATACTTTAGGTGTCCTAAATTATAAACTCTGAATATAAAAAGGCATTTATTAAGTTTACTTATATTGAATTGAGCATCTACTAATACAATTTTCCTGATAAAAACAACAATTTTTTAGTATTTTCTTGTCTTTTATATGAGCAAACAAAAAATAAATAATTATTTTTCGCTTCTAAAAATATTTCAATGAAAATTATAGGTAAAAAATTTGAAACCTACTCCACTGAAAAATATAAATGATCTCTAAAAATAAAATCTCTATCGATGCTACTTTCTGGTCGCTAGTTAACTGGACTGTTTAATTAAGCGAACCTGACTTTTAATGAATAAAATTAAGTAATAAAATTAGACGATATTGTTACGTGATACGCACATCTCCAACTCATTCATATTCAGTTGGTAAATATTTGGTATCCCACAGTTTGCAGTTCATCCCGATTATAAGCTCTTCTGTTTTCATAATTTCGAATATAAATTCATAATTCTGATTTGTGTCATTTAATAATTGTATTATATTAATTTTATTTATCCATGAATTTTATATGAAATAATTAGCAATAGAAAGTATCATGAAAGTCTAGCAGAAAGGTCTATGTGTGTGATAAGATTTGTTCGAAAAAGAAAAGTTTTATAAAAATTTAAATTTAACATACATAACAAGCCTGAGTCTAGGATGTTTTTAGTAATTTTTAACCAAAATCAACGAACAAGAAGTGCTACTTGTATCATACATTTCGCACCTTTTTAGTATTTTCTCAAAAACGGTACAAAAGATTTTTATTAAACTCGCTATATTGATGTAAAATTTAAGGGTTTTGCATCTTGCAGGTTTGTAGAAATTTAAATAGTGTGACAGGTCCTAAATGCAAAATTTTCAAAATGTATCTAAAATCAACGTATTTTAGATACATTTTGAAAATTTTACTAATTAAAAATAATTAATCATTTCAGCTTGGTTAAGATAAAGTTAATTAAATATGAAAGTGTTTGATAATTAATTAAAGGAAAAAACTGCAGATATAATTTTTCAGGCTAATTTGTTTCCCACAAATAAGAATAGTAAGGTAGATGAATAATATACCTTTGGACGGCTGAAAATTAAAAAAAACTATTATTCAACATACACAACTGTAGTAATTAATGCAGAATGGTGAAAAGGGATACCCTACAAAGATTATTATAAAACAATTAAAGTAGATACATTAAAAATCTGACAAAAACTTCGAAATTTTATTGCTCGAAATCTATAGAAAATCATCGTCAGGGCTTTCATGAATCAGTCCAACACCGAATCAGTGAAACCAACCGAAACAGTAGTACATTTTTTAACAAATAAAATATAATAAACAAAATGTTTGTATAGTGTTTGCCAATGCCACCTATATAAGGCAATTTTTTTTTTTGCATCTTAATTTCAAGAGGGGTGTTAAATGAAAGTAATAACTTAGGGAAAATCACAAATATGTTGTGCTCTTCAGATGTTTTTATTTATACAGAGTCTACAATCTAGAACTAACATCCATTGAGTTCTAAATATAATTATTACGCTGTGTTCAATAAATGTTCTGTTCAATATATTCTTGTTTACAAACAATATCAATATATTCTAAATAAAAATAAAGGGCTTAAGTGCTATCGGAAGAGCATTAGAAGGGTGAGGGATAGGCCAAATTGGAGCTAGATGGACCCTTTCCGACTCCACTAATTAATGGTCCTATCGGCTCTCCCAGTTGTGAACTAATTAAGGGACAAACTCTACTTCCAGTTTCTACTGCGCATTGTCCGGCTTTTAATGGACCTTATTATTTAACTATTGCGTTAGAAATATTTCAATTAAACAATATCAATAATGGTCCTTTTAAAGCGACATGAAAAACAAAACAAAAACATCTCTCGAGAGGTAACAATACAATAATATCTTTAATCTAAATATTAAATAAAAAAAAAAAAAAAAAAAACGAAAAAAATCTATCAGTTAGCGGCTATTCTGCCATGTCACTCCATAAAGATCCCGGAAACATGGCATTCCAGGATTATTTGTACAGACTCCTTATCGGCTCTGCTCAGCTTGAAACACCCTTTCTCCACCGACTCTCCCATTCAAAATATTCTTTTATCATTGAAGTCCACAATAGTTTCTAATAATTCAGTTTTTTTTCGTCTGGGTACCGAGCCACTGCGGTATAGTTGGGAATGAACTCGCAGATCGTGCAGCCAAAGAAACAATAACAGATGGCATTCCGTTTATTGGGGTGCCTGTTAGTTGCCTGGCGACTAAGTTTCTGTCATCAACCATCGGATTCGGTCGAAGTGGGGACCAATTTGGCACGACACTACAGAAAACAAGTTAAGGGAAATAAGAAGGGACATCTCCCATTGGCATTCGGCCTTACGACAAAAGCGAAGGGAAGATGTTATTCTGGCGCGCCTGCGCATTGGACACACCCGACTAACTCAGAGACATCTCATGGCACGTGAACCTTCTACTGACTGCCCAACATGCGGTTGCCCGGTTACTGTTAAACACGTTTTGACAGAGTCTAGGGCTTATGATTCTCAAAGAGCTCATAATGCAATTGACACTGACTTACCAACCGTTTTACAAGACAACATACAGACAACTGCAAAACTTTTTGACTTCCTACGACAGACAGACTTGTACAATAGACTATAATATTTAATCCTTGATTTAAGGCGAAAATGAACCAAGTGGTTTAAGAAACTTCGCCTAACATCGCCTACAAAATCTGTCTTTCGGTTTCCAAATGTTAAACACTTATGGTTAGATTTTTGTAAACACCTAGATGAGATGTGGAAGGCGATTAAATCGACCATTATTACCTCAGCAACAGACTTTTGTGGAGTAAAATAGGACCACAAACTAAGAGAACGAATTGGTGGAGTGAGGAGGTCAAACAGATTGTGGCACAGAAGAAAGAAGCCTGGAGAAACTACTTGCACTCAAAAGATTCACAAGCATAGCATGTATATGTTGAAAAGAGAAACCGTGTGAAATTGGTGATAAAACAAGCAAAAAAAAAAGGCGTGGGAAGAGTTCGGAAGGTCTGTGCAAAACAACTACAAGTAAAATACCAGGAAGTTATGGAACACTGTAAAAGCGCTGAGGGGTAGAAAGGGAAAGCCAGCAGAAGCATTAAAAATAAGGATGGAATGATAGTAACTAGAGACGAGGATATACTGGAGGAATGGAGAAAACACTATCAGGAGAATGAAATAAAGGCGTTGATGACCATCTGGTTTTACGCCTCGAAACCCAACAACAACAACTATCAGGGAAAAATTGCTGAAAGATCTGCTCCTAATGGTGACCAAGGAAGATTAAGAAAAAGAGATGTGAAGGATATGGATGACTGTATCAGTGAAGAAAAGGTGGAACTGGCAATACAGAGACTAAAACTGGGTAAAGTCTCAGGAAGAGACAACATTATGCCTGAATTTATATAGTATAGAATATATATAAATATATATATATATATAAATATAAATAACAAAGACACTCCAAGTGCTGTTTCAAAAGATATGGGTTGAGAAGAAGATACTTCGAGATCGGGAGTACAATATTATTGTACCTATTCATAAAAAAGGATCTCAAACCCAATGTGAAAACTATCGGCCTATATGTCTCTCACCAGTTGTGTATAAAATATATACCAGAATTTTAGAACAAAGGCTGAGGAAACTCATAGAGGAAGACCTGGAAGAGGAACAGGCAGCGTTCAGACCCGGTAGACAAACACAAGACCATATATTCTCTCTCAAAATGATAATTGAAAAGACATGGGAAGTAGGGAAGGATATTTATTTGGCCTTTATAGACCTCAAAACTGCATTCGATTCAGTGCCGAGGGATGAAGTATGGGCAGCTTTGCAGTATAAAAATGTTCCCTCAAACCTTATTGAAGCTATGCAGTCCATTTATCAGAGTCCAAAAGGAGTAATACTTATAAATCGATAAGAATCCCAGCCTTTCTATTTCCATGTTGGGGTCAAACAGGCGGACAACCTTAGTCCTTTGCTATTTATAACCTTCATGGACGAAATATTAAAAATGTGTAAGAGAAGGACTACACGAACCCTGATTGGGTATAGAAACTTGATGCCTGTATCAGTCCAAGCCATGATTTTCGCTGATGATATAGTTCTAGTAGCAAATCCACAAGAGAACCTACAACAAGCAGTTAATGAGTGGAGAGAAGAACTATATAGAAAGGGTATGAAATGGGTACGAAACAAACGTGAATGTGACCTGCAATGGTGAAATGCTCGAAACTGTAAACACATACGAGTATTTGGGCGCAACCGTAAGCAATGATGGAAGGATAGAACATGAAGTAAATAGCCGGATCAGAAAGGCCAACCTCGCATACTATCAAATCAGTCACATCATTGGAACAAAAGAAAGAACTAATGCCACCAAATTAGTCCTTTATGAAACCATTTCCTTCCTGTTCTGCTGTATGGAGCAGAGCACTGGACCGGCCCAAAGCAAGTTATAAATAGAATGACGGCCTCAGCAATGAGATTCCTGCAAAGGATAGTTGGAAAAACAAGAAGGGACTGCGTTAAAAACGAAGTCATCAGGGAAGAATTGAAAATGGTGGCACTGAAGGAGACAATAGAAGAACGCCAACTACGCTGGTTTGGGCACGTGTGCAGACTCCCAGAAGACAGAAGAGTGAAATGGTTCATGGAAGCCAAACCAATAGGAAAGAGAATGGTTGGCAGACCCAGAACTACGTATATGCAGTACATTGCTACTCGGAGAGGCAAATCAGTTACCAAATGAAAAAATCTGGTGCGGGCAACACACGACTTTCACTTACCTCCATTATAAAAATCAATGAATGAATTTTAAATACAGTTAAAGATAAAAATACGTGAAACTATTAAGGAATTAATCAAATTAAATTTCTATAGAAACATGTGTTTCATTAAAAAATCTATTATATTATTATCTAAAATAATCAGTTAGTTTTATGTTAATTTCATCACTCTCTATTAAATTTTAAAAGTTTGTGTATGAGATTGATTTTTTTCTAAAATCTTTAGCTTTCCAACGGTATATCATACATGTATATTACTGCTCTTATGTTCAAAAACGAAAAATTGCATTAAAAAAATATTTTTTCTGTTTTCTCCTTTAGTTGGGTATCGAATTTATTCAATTTATATATTTACCTTTTCATCGGCGTAAACAAGATAATCTAGTTATTATTATTGAATCTACAAAATTAAAGGTACTTTAGGGGAAGACATTTTAACATATCGGCATTTAAGCCCTGTCAGACCTTTTTTATCCAAATAAAACCTACATGATGTCCCAAAGCCCATTAAATTTAAAGAAAAGATTTAAAGAAAGTCCATTAAATTTTACATCGATATAGCGAGTTTATTATCAAAATCGTCGGAACCGTTTTCGAGAAAATTGAAAAAAGGTGCAAAATGCATAGTATAAAGTGCCTCTTCTGGTAAGCTCATTTTGATGAAAAAAGTTTTGTCACGTCTCGGGCGTTTGGTTGCCTTAAATATGAAATTTCAGTTTCATAGGACTTATCGTTTCCGCCCGGGAGTTACCACACACACAGACCTTTTTGCGGGACTTGGTTATTTGGACTCAGAGGACCCTAAAACGTGTATTTCCGTTGAAAACTGGAATTCGAAAATTTTCACGATCGCAATACTTCCCCTTACTATACATAGTAAGTGAAAGTAAAATATGGCCATTCAAAGGAATGAGTGGAAGCGATGGACTGAGGCTGGTGCTCCACGCTGAAAGGCACTAAGGAGCTTGTGAAAGAAGAAAAAGGTTAGAGTATTTAAGTAGAGAAACAATACTGAAAAAAATTATTTCACAATGGACTCTTTTATTCGTTTTATGTATATAAAAATCAAAAGCAATTCACACATTTGTTTATTTATTTTAACTTATCCTTCAAACAAGGACCTGATATGTTCAGGAGGCGAAACAGATTCAATCTTCACGTATGGAGAATAATAATTTAGAAATAATAGTATTAATATCGCAATGCCATATATATTTGGCATATATTTATCATAATTCAATTTTTTTTGTATTGGGAGTTTTTCGAAACTTGAACGCCAAATGACAGGTGAATTGTTTCATTTGATACGTAAATTCTACGTATCTTGAAATGCAAAAACTACATTCTGAGAGAGGATTTATTTTTTATTAATTGTTAAAAAGTACTTGATACCAGTACCCAGAAAGTAAAATATCCATCATAGTACAAATTTACGAAACAATGTTTACTTTACTGAGCCACTTAAATGAGTTAAATGAGTCTTATTATTTGGAAGAATTTTAAAATCAATGATTTCTTTATAAAAAACAAAAAAAAAACAAAAACAAAATTAACTGACTGAAAGCTTGAACATGTCTAATCCAGAATCAGATCACTAAATAGTTTCTTAACTATACTAAACACTTTAATGGCAGTTTATGTTCGTTCATATGTCTTTAAATTAACTAAACAGTTTACTAAATACTTGTTCATTTAACACTTATAAACGGGCATTTAGTTCTGGTATAACTTATGTGTATGACTGAAGCAGAGCTTATTAGAACTCGTGCAACAATAACTAGAAACACCAGTTGTTCTGTTCTTTTGCGAAAAGTCCTTAGCGAGTACAGCAAGATAATGATACTATGAAAAACTACCTAATCTATACTACAGAAACGGAATCTGAACAATTAGTATTAAAACTTTATTATAAATTATTTTAAGAAATTAGATATATACTTTTTTTTTTCTTTCCAGTGGCGCGACAGGCCGTGTAGGCCCTTGGCCTCGCGGTGTAGTCTCCTGGGAGATTACAATAACGTTTCTCAATGTATTTTATAGTGTAGGGTCATCACTCCCTATGCCTAATTTTGTGAGTGTCCACCAATTGACTGACGGTTCTCACGTACCCGGGGGAGAGGCTGTAAGTGAATTCCCATTAACTTAACGCTTGAAAAAGAACTCACAACCTTTAGCGTGAAAGACTAGCGCGATAGCCACGGGCTCCCCATATATACTACTGTAATGAAATTTAAAATTTCAGCTAGCTAGCTTTCGATGACTGGACCTATTTATGTAGTTCTGTAACTATATCATATTTTAGTCACACAGAGTAAGGATATTATAGATGTAAAGGATAGCAAAATACCCTCCAAAGTAAATATTAAAAAAAGAACTAAATTATTACAAGCTAAGATTAATTAAAATTAAATGGATTAGTATTGGCATTAAAGTTTAGAATATACCGCAAAGTAATATAAAGTTAGGGTATTTCAGACATTGTCTGTTACATAAATTTCGACAAATTATTCTCAGGAATAAAGGGTGAGTAAACTTTGGGAGGTATCGGGCATTCGGAATTCAAAACTTTGGGAAACTTCTGTGGAAAGGTTGGTTTCTTTTTTCTTTTTGGTGTGGGCGGAAGTCATTAGGATTTTAGGCCATCAATCGTACTTTCTGTCCACTCTTTTGTTGGAATATTTATTTTCATGGTGACTTAAAATTATTGATGACAGGAGCACTTAATTACATATTTATATTTTATTTAGTTTTAAAATATTACAACTGTTTAATACGAAAAATAAATTAAGTAAATGTGAACAATGATTATGGATTTGATACAGTCTTGTGAAGAGATAGTTGATATTTATTTAAGATAACAGATCTATAGACCATCGTCTTTTCAGCAGCCTCGGAAGAATTTTAGGAATAGATGGAGATGAAAGGTTAAGCGAAAGTTAAACAAGTTAAAACAAAAGAGATAAGGGGACTGGTAGTTTGGAATCAAAGACGGTAAATCTATTGCGAGTCTATAACTAATGGGATATTCAGGTCTTTATGGACTATTTTATAGGCGACAAAGTAATTGGCACTTGATATCTTTCAGAGGATTATAGATTGCAAGGATTGGATGAGTGAGGAATTTAATGGTTTGGTGAATCTCCATAACCCAATCTCAAACGACTATACAGTCCTGATAACTGATAAAAGTTATATATATATATATATATATATATATATATATATATATATATATATATATATTTTTTTTTTTTTTTTGTAATAAGTAAGACGTTTTGAATATTTGTCAAGTAAATGTTCTAGTAATTGGTATCAACAAGCAGTTTCTTGAAGTACCAGATTAGTGTGAGGATTCCAAGTAAGACGATTGTGAAGATGGAGTCCTAAGTTTGGCCACAGATGCCTCTTATGTAGCAGTGGGCTGTCTGAGAAATTTGATATGAGACTCAAACGACATGAATTGTTTTATTAGATTCACAAGTAGCATTCCCAGATGCTCTCATGTTTCTAGAAGGAATATCAAATTGAATTGGCTCCATCCCTCTTTCCGCCGGCAGTACCTAATCCTTCTCACAGATCTGCCTCCATCAAAAAATCCTGTCATTCGTGCTACCCTATTTTGGAATTCCTTGCCAATATCCAATCGTAAAGCCTTATCATAATCCAATTTTAAACATCGCCTATTACTTCATCTCCTAAAGTATCAATCTTCCCAACATATTCTACAATATTCTAAGCTATAGATGATAACTATCCCTTATCACAAAATCCGTCTTTTTATTGTTAAACTTAAGGCTTAAAGGACCAGGCAATTATCATCAATATTCATATTAAAACCAGCACAATTTTTCTTCCATATCATTTTTATTATCATTGTTTTACAATTTGTCAAATGCAGTCTCACAGCTACATCCGCTTAAAAGGTTGACTATTGGCTGGTTATTTCCATTTTTTTCCTTATATTTCCGGGAGCAGATTACTTTCTTTGACGAACCTCATTAGTGGACTAATTGTTTCACCAGAGACCTTCAAGCTCTCACTCAACGATCTTGTTAAATCAAGTTTATCCATTAGTACATAGAATTTGGAGCAGTTCTCAATTATATGTTTGATTGAGAGAGGCATTCTACAAAAGTCACACAATGGTTCGGGCTGCCTGAGGATGAGATGTGTTAGTCTGCTATGTCAAATGCGAAGTTTCGCCAAAGTAGTTTCCTCGTGGCGAAAATAAAAAAATGTTGAGCAGCAAGGTCTGGACCATTCCGAATGGATTAGCCCATGTTTATTTATTTAACATATGTTATATTTGCAGAATCGGGGAGCCCGTGGCTGAGTGGCTAGCGCGCTAGTCTCTCATGCTACAGATTCTGAGTTCGAGTCCCAGTCCCGGCGGGACTTTTATAAGGATGTAAAAAAATGTGGATTCACTCACAACCTCTTCCCCGGGTATGTGAGACCCGTCAGCCAAAGGGTGGCCACTCACAAAATTAGTCGTAGGGTGTGATGACCCTACACTAAAAATTGCACCGTGAAACGTGTATGTAAACTTGCAGGAGTTTACACTGAGAGGCCCAGGGCCTACACGGCCTGTCGCGCCACTGGAAGAAGAAGAATATTTGCAGAATGAGTCATGTGATTGATTTTTAATAACTTTTACAACACTTTTTATCAAGTTAAAAGTATTATCAAAAGATGTATCCCTCTAGTTATACACAACATCATGTTTCCTGTATATTTTAAACAAGAAGAGAGCATTAAATTTGAAATCAATGGTGCGGACAAGGTATCGAGCGACATGGACATAATGAGGCGGCCCTCAGAACCTCTCCATCAATCAGAGCATTGCTAATTATAATAGCGCTGGATAAAGTGGGTACCTGCGCAGTCTGCAGCCCTCCTTCCCTACTTCCACTCATAAATTATGACGGCGTCAAAAGAGATGGAATATAATACTCTGACCGGAAGACCATAACTCTCCGCGGCAACTTTCATGCGCCCTTGCCAGTTTCTCCGGGAAAGTTGAGTAGGCCGACTTCCTGTCAAAAGAGTATAGCTCAGCTCCAATATTAATACACCTGGAAAAGTGATTACCTCGACCTTTTACGGCCTTCTTTTCTTTCCATTCAATATGTCTCGACTACCTTTCAAAAACTTGACTATATGAAACTTTTGCAGTAAAGTAGAATAGTGCACTTTGACTATCACAAGAGAAATAACTTTAAAAAATGGAAGGAAACTTGGTAAAGTTGGAGGATGTACTAAACGATGATAGTGATAGGCTAGGCAATACTACGTAATAATCATAAATAGTAATATAAAAAAATAATACATAATAATACTATAAAACTTTCTCATTTATTAAAAAAAAAACTTAAAATATATATAATACATATAATATATTTAGGCTATGTTTATCTATTTAGCCTAAATAATATTGCTTATTTATTGAATGAACCTTAATTCTTATATATATCTTACATTTTTGACCTCCTACAATTCAAATCCTCTGTCCATCCCCGTTGTACACGCCCCAGGCCTTCAGATTTATACAACAAGACCCACCGAACTGCAGATTTCGACAGACCCTTTCTTATTCGATCCTCAATCCTATGGAATTCTATCCGTCACTCCAACTCTCTTTCTACCTTCAAATCCCGCATATTTAATCACTTAATGAATATCCAGGCTCAATAGAATTGTAAAGAAGCTTTTTTTTTTTTTAATTCATTTATTTATTTTTTGTGGTTGTTTTTTTCTCATTTTAATATGTCTATTTTATATCAGTAATTATTAATTTGTTTGCATTTATTTTATTTTATTTAAGACTCCAAAGCACATATTGTACATTCTGTATATTTTATTCTAAAGGGACATGTCCCAGGATAATAAAGAATTTATTTATTATTATTATATGTACATATATAAGTTATTTACTGAACCTTAAGTTATTTACACATATAAGTTATGTATAAGTTATTTATACAGTTACATATATAAGTTATTTACTGAACTCATTCTCGTCATTCGCGCGCGAGCTGTCGTCAGTGTCAGCCATACTTGTGATGCTGTCGAAAAGGTTTCTGCGGTACGTATCAATGTGTTATTTAATTAATTAAAATTAGGTCTAAATACTGTAACTATGTATTTTATTGCATAATATAAGTTTAATTGCATGATTTTTGGTCGATTTATTACTTGCTATATATGAAATGTAAAATACACGATCAAGTTGATTTGAGTAAAGAATTTTGAATATGGGCTGACTATGGTCCTGAATATGGGCTAGTCCATATTTAGGTATTAGTATTTTAGGTGGTTGGTTATATGGTTTTATTTACGGTTTTTGGTATGTGGTGGGTTATGGTTTTTCCGAAAACGCAGCAGGAGAACTGTGGGTCAGATGTTTAATGTGTAAGCTCTGGGCGCATAATGACCGTGCTAGGCTTGAGTTTGACACCTGGATATGTGATTTTTGTAAGTAAATCATGTGATTTCTTACATCTACCAAAGTAATTTGATCCTTTATAAGATAAATATTTATAATTTTTATTTTCGTACAAGATATTATAGTTTCTACTTGTTGCCTATATTTGAGTACCTGTTCCATATTTAGCTTCTATTTTGATATTTTGTCTGATGCTCAATTAATAATATATTATAATATTAAGAACATAAAATTGTTACATAGCTCTTTTAAAATGTATGTGTTATTATGTTGACGTCAATAAATGGTTAATTTTTCAATAGTTTTTTTTTTTGAGACAATACCAAAATGGTAGCCCATATTTGGTTACTCTCCTCTATAATTACTCCCACTGTTACTTAACATTCTAAATACTTATTTAGAATACTAGGAGGAATTATAATACACTTTTAATTTATTTTAATTCAAAGTAATATATTAATACTCCTTTATTATCAAACGTACAAAGGCAATTTTTTAGGTAAATGGTGTCCTCATCCTTGGGGTTTCATGGTCCCAGCAAGTGCGGCGGCCGACAAGGGTATCAGGCCTGATAATGAGATGAAAATACCACAATAACTGTTGACAACGCCGCCATTACGATATTAGGAATATCCTTGGCCACTTCTTACAATTTTTATCTGCAAAATCTTTATAAGAAAATTGGAATCTTTTTACTTTATAAAGCTTTTTTTTAAGGTTCAATAGTTACTAAGCTTAAGATATACTAAAAATGGATATTTCCGGACTACTTCAGACGGGAGATTTCTCAGCTAATAGAAAGTAAAACAAAAAAAAAAAAAAAACCCATACCACCTTGACCATACTTTTATAAATTACTAAATCGGAAGCTTATCTAAAAAATCAAAAGTTCAAACAAAAAAAGGCTAATCAAAAGTTCAGCATAAATGCAATATTAAATTAATATTGCAGAGATTTATACAGAACTTTTAAAAAACGTAAAATAATCGCATATTTTTATTAGAAGAAATAAATTATTTAAGCATGGATTTACGAGAAATTTGTCCAACATTGGCAAAGTCACTCTCAGAACACTTGTCAGTTAATCGCGTTTAACTGATGTTTACAAGATTAGAAGAGAACATTGAAACCTATTGTACTGCGAACTAAACACAATAGGCAATTCATCATTCAGTCTTTAGAGCAGGAATAGTGTGTGGTGTTCGCTGGAACCTAAACCATAAGCTCATATTATCAAAATGATTTAGCGTTAAAACTAAGATAAATGCATTATTGAATAGTAAAATTTATTTGAAGTTATGAACAATGCTGAAATAAGTTTATTTCATGTATTTTATTATACAGTTGCAAATACCAATAATATAAAAAAAAAAAAAAAAGTTGATTTCAAATCTAATTCAATTCTCTTACATATATCACTTTTTTTTTACCGTAACTGAAACTAGTAAATTGTGAATTATTGAATCGTTTTAATTTATTTTCGGTGATTTTGTTTGTAAAATAATACTCTAGGGATGGACATTTAGCACTTTACGATCACTGCTGTATTTTGGAAACCTTTAAGGGCCAAATTTTGTACATAATGGTGTCGGGTAAATTTAATTCAGAGAGAAATAATTGTTATTTTCTACGTTTCGGGGTCGTGTACCCATTATCATGACAGAAATTAAACAATAAAACAAAAAAAATACAACTAAATAAACTGAATAGAGTATAATTTTTATTATATTTCTTTCCTAAGCATTAAAACTGGTTAAATTATTATTAATTGTTCCCTTATTGTACTATAAATTTACTTTTTTATGTAAATTATTCTTTTCATTTTCATTATGTACTCAATCTGTTCACTATGTCCCCGTAATACGTTCCTACGTTTTTTTGGATCTGTTTTGTAATTTATTTTTTCGTAATCATTTCTAGTTATGTGTACATACAGTAGTTATAGTATTTTTCTATTCCTTTTTTATTACCATTTTTCATATACCATAAATGTGATATTCTAGTTTTTTTTTTTTTTTGTAGTCTCTTCTGTCTATATGTCATCATAATTTTCCCATTTTGTTTTCATGTAATATTTTATTTTCTAATTTATCTATTATATCCTTATTTATTGTTATTGTATAAACCTTCTCCCTATTACTTGTTTCAGCAATGTTTTTTCAAAGTTGGAAAAGTAATCATATATCAAGAATAATATATAAATATTATTATACGCGGACTTAATTATTTAGAACCTGAAGTATCATAAATAAATCATAGAAAAAATACTCATATTAGCTCCTATATGCTATTTTTTGTAAAAAGAATAATAACAATAACGTATTGACCATTAAGGAGGATAATTAATGTTGCACGGGTGCTTTAGACACCAAGATGAAAGTTATTTTTCATAGAGAGCACTTGGGCCAGTTAGGGCAAGCTGGAACTAAAATAAAAATAACTAAAATCGTTTAGTACGATTGGGAATATAAATGAAATTTTATAGCTTGGACCGAGCGATAAAATCAACCACAACCAGCGTTGCGAGAAACTGAGAATAAATTATTGGAAGCAGCTGCTGACCACGCAGACCAGCTGGGAGTTTGGCCTCATCTGTCACTGCCCGCGGTAATCAACCTCATAGTAAATATATCTTCTAATTTATCGCTCAATCAATCCTTTTCTATTGATAATTGATAATGAAGTTGTCAATAATTACTGAATTAATAATTTGTTTGTAATGAATAGACTACTATTGATACGTTAAGTAAGGTTATTATACAAAGACAGTCCGTTTTTTTATACTTCTCTTTATTGATATATTTCCATAGTTTTCAGCGTCTTAAGCGCCATATTCATATATATTTTTAAAAAAAGATCATACAAAATATAAAGCTTGTTTGTTTGTTTATTTATTTAACGTCTTATTTATGGAGTCTTAAATTTTACCTGTCCAGATTTAAGTAGGATAGGGATCTTTAACGAGTACCTTACATCCAACAGGCCCGGGGCAACCTTTAAACGTCCCCTCCGAAGGACGGCATAACTAAGAATTTAATAGCTCAAGCTTTAGCGTGCTAGCCAAATTTTAATTATAAAATAATGATGATTGACTAATTAAAATTGCTTTTAAATAGAATTAAAATAATTTTATATATATTGCAAGGCAGGTTTAGTAAAAATATTTCTATTATTAATCATATAAAAATTTGGAAAAAAAACACTGCACACCCAATATACTAAAGAGTATTTAAACGTATTAAGGGATGTAATATTCGTCTCTTAGATTATTATCGCTACTCTAGCAATCAGTTGCCCTTTTTTCATCAAATGAACTGTTTAAAATAAATATGGAGCTTATGAAGCCGAAGGCTTAGCGGTCGGGAAATAATAAGTCAAAACGGGTTAAATTCATCTACAGTTGTAATGAAATAAATTAATAACTTAGCTTAAAATATTTGGTTAATAAATTCACAAAAAATGTATTATTATGTTCAAATTATAAAAAAAGAAGATAATTAGTAGGTATTGGTTTATTATTTTCAACAATGAACATTTCTAATGGACCAAAAAAATTACACCCTCAGTATTGGTCATGAGGTGTTTTTCGGAAAAACTGAGTGTTTTCATGGGCAAAATACTTCAGGGATAAGGTAAATCAGGTTTATTGTATTATAAAAGTTTATTAGTATAACCTCATATTCAAGTTAGAGATCTCATAGAAGGAAAAATTTGATTTTTATATCAAAATTAAAAACACTGATATTAAATGAATCCTTAAAAAAATAACTAGTATTTAGTTCTTTTTAAATTCAGAAGTATTACAATTTATCATAATATGAACAACAATAATAATGGCTTTTAATCGAATTCATAAAATAAAGATAACTAGCGACCTAAACAAAATATTGAACAGCATGGAGGGTTAAAAAGATAAAACTAATGGTTGAGATGAATATTTGAAAACTAGACCAAGAGTAACTACTAGAGTTGATTCTAACTCTCAACGAGTCACTCTGAATACGCTTTCACATGGGAAAAGTAAAGCAAGAACTTCTATACCTACTTCCCTAATGAGAGCCCTTTCTCTAATAGAAAAAAAAAACCTAGGGGATAATTTTACTCGTAAATTAAGATAGATAAATATATAAATACTGAAATTTGTCAATATGCCTTTGCGGGTATTTTCTTTATTATGGCACTAAAATATGTTATGATGCACAATTTTCACCAAAATAATGTTTATTAATTTTTTATGAGATAATTTCAAAGGATATAAAAAATATATTTAGTCAACGTCTTTTTAAAAATATGTATATATTTATAAGAATAATAATCATTTTACGTAGATCAGGAAATAAAATTCTTTTGATAAAAAATATTTTTCGTCAATTAAAGAAGTTAGGTTCCACTCAATGAGTCCTAACATTTGTTTTTAGAAAAATATTTTTGGGTAACGCTTGAAAATAAACATGATGAGAACTCTTGAGAAACTTCCCATTTATTCGAAAGTAAGGTTCTCTTTACGTTCTCAGAGAAATATTAGAAGAAAAAAATATTGATCTTAATATCGCGCGATCGTGTATTAATTTAATTTAATATTTTAGACTTAAAAATCTTATGTTTTTGAATGTTACGTTATTTTTTTAAATATAAAATTATTAAAATTTTAGATCTGTCTATAACTATCCATTTTATATAAACATTGTGTTTTAAGTCGATTTGAATATTAAATGGAAATATTTCTTTCATTATGCACCTACCTGGATTATATCACTAGGAAGTAAATATAATATATCATTATTTATCCAGAATAATAAGAAAAATCAAAGAAAATTATTAATTTAAATCTAGTGGATTGAGCACTATTTTACTGTTTCCCAGGTCCCGGGTTCGAATCCCGGCTATAGTAGAATATTATTTATTCTAGGTTTCAGCCGCGGGGTGACCCTAGGGTGAGGAGACCCTCCTTGGGAAAGTCCAAACCTCAATAAAGGATATCCGAAAATGGGAAAAAAGTGGTGGCTGAGTGTGATCTTAACCTAACCACCTCATTGCAAGCCCATTGGTTTAGAAACAGTACGAATTCTTATAATTACTGCCCCAAAGCCTTCAGGGGTTATTTCATCTATATTATTAATTTAATTTGTTTTTTTTTATTTTCACCCTATTACTAATTATCACTTTATCATAAAAATAATTTAATTTAATTTATTTTTTTTCATTTATCATTTTAAGAATTTACGATTATACAATAATTTTAAATATTACAAGTATTTAGTGGGTATTTTTTTCGAGACTATCAAAATACTTTTAATTGTTAAAATCGTCGAAATTTGATTTTTTTTTTAAAGTACATAACGTCTTATGTTTCACCAAATCTGAAAATGATGAGTACACATTAAAATAAAATAAAAATAATATAATAAATGGATGATGTAAGAATTTACAGGATTCATACAAAGTTTCAGGAATTAAGGATTCATACAAGGATTCAGCGTCATCCGAAATCATCTGTGATTAGAATGTATCTTCCACGAAAATTAGGAGGGCGAGGCCCCATAAGTCTAGCGAAGGCGTGCCACCAAGAGGAAAATAATCTAAGAAACTACTTTAGAACATCTGGAACATCAAAAATCGTCTCAACGATCAAAGCTCTGGATATAGGTCTTACTGCATTAAATCTTCAGAACGACCGGTTTCGCTTGCCTGCAAATCAAGAAGAAATGATTGAAAAGTGGAAATCTAAAGAACTTCACGGAAGATATTACCACAATCTAGTAGCAACCGGCATAGACAAAGGTGCATCGCTAGCATGGCTGCGTAATGGTAATTTGTTTCCTGAAACTGAAGGATTTATTTTAGCGATTCAGGAGCAAGTTATTGCCACAAATACCTATAGGCGCCGTATATGTGGAGAAGCTATTTCTGAGCTGTGCCGTATGTGTAGAACAGTTACAGAATCAATTCAGCATATCACGTCAGGCTGTCAAGTGCTCGCTGGAAAGGAATACTTGCTGAGGCACAATAACGTGGCTAAAATTGTTCACCAAGTGTTGGCCAAGAAATATCATATGCTGGAGGAAACTTGCCCGTATTACAAATACACCCCACAGCCAGTCATAAATAGACAGCACGTCAAGCTGTATAGGGACCTGGCCATCATATCTGACCATACAATTCCGCATAACAAGCCAGATATTTTACTGATGTTAAAGGCAGAAAAATGTGCAATGATCATCGAGATAGGGGTGCCATCAGATGATAACCTGCACAAGGTAGTTGCAGAAAAGATCAGGATTTGGGGGAAGAATTGAAGCAACTGTACAAGCTCGACAAAGTGAGAGTGCTGCCGTTGATCATCTCTACTAATGGCTTGATCCCAGAGATGACTGTTAATTCAATAAAGGAGCTGGATCTTCCCCTCAACATTCTGGAAGAGATGCAGAAAGCTGTGTTACTCGGTACTGCGAGTATCGTTCGAAAAGTAATGAACATAAAGGATTAAGGTTTACTAGCCTCACCCTTGACTTAGGTCCGGGTAGGCTCTAATGCCAGCGAAAGCTGAGAACAAATAAAAAATAATAATAATAAATGGATGATGTAAGAATTTACAGGATTCATACAAAGTATAAGAAAAGAAATATTTTGCAAGTCGAAAATTCACAAAAAAAAAAAAAAAGATTGTTCCTCTGCCTAACTGTTTTTGAATATATTATGGTGTTCTAAACAGTACGAGACCCTTCCCTTCGGAGGTCGCGATGCCTTCTTCGAACTACGTGATCTGAGAAGTGCTTTATGAAATATGCATCAAAATCGGGGAGTAATTTCCATTCGAAACGCAAGGAAGACACCCTTTAGTTTACTTTATACCGCTCCTCTCTCACTCTGTTTATATATCTCTTCTAAAGCTACGTGTGTCCTGGAGTATCAAAATAAGATTTACAGCTTTATGACAAGCTCGGACAAAAATATATTGGATATTACAGAAATCCACAACAAAATCTTTTGTGCACACAACACACATTTACCTAAACGGTCAAAAAAAAATAAATAAAGTTTAGATAGAAAATTAGGAAAAAACTTTTTTTTTATATTTAATAACATAACAATAAAAATAATCTACCAATATCCTTAAGTTTAGTTATTTAAGTCACACTCCATTTTATCCTAGGACTTGATGTTATCACATACTACTTGAGTAATTACATAATAAATAATCATCGAATCCGTGAACTGAAAATTAGTGGCTCAAAAAGGTAATAATAATAATAATAAATAAAATTCTTTATTATCCTGGGACATGTCCCTTTAGACAGGATACACAATTACAGGATGTATTTAAAAATACAGGGTGTACAAAATGTGCTGTAGAGTCTTAGAGTAAGGTAAATACATGTTAACAAGTTAATAATTACTTATATAAAATTAGACATATTCAAATAAGAAAACAAAACAAAAACAACGAAAAAAAAAATAAAAACTTATTTAGAATTCTATTGAGCCTGGATATTCATTAAATGATTAAATATGTGGGATTTGAAGGTTGAAAGAGCGTTGGTGTGACGTATTTCCATACGGAGGGATATAATTCCATAGGATTGAGGATCGAATGAGAAAGGATCTGTCGTAATGTGCAATTCGGTGGACCGTACTGTATAAATCCGAAGGCTTGGAGCGTGTACAACGAGGATGGACAGAGTATTTGAATTGTAGGAGGTCAAAAATGTACGATGGACGGCGGGATTGGATAAATTAATAAAGGAATGAGTCAATAAAACTTCCGGAATAACTGAATTTTGAAATAATAATTAATTAATTTTTGACGACTAACACTTTTCGTAACATTATCAAATGAAACAAGTCTCATGTGGACAAAAGAAGGAAATTAAACATCATCTCGTGTGACAAAATTAAACATTTCCAACAATAAGAGCGCTTACGCTTCAATCAGCTGATTAGTCAACAGAAAATCCAATTAAAAGTTGAAGAGATAAACATTGCAACCATCACCATCACTAACTCAAATTAAAATTTGTTTGCTATATGATAACTTTGTTTGAACAATAATAACCTTTACAAACATTATTTAGTTAACTTATGTTGTTTTGGCTTTTTGGAGTCGTATTTTTGTTTTTTTTAAATAGATTTATTGCTATTTACAACTGTATAATGATATACATCTAGTAAATGAGATACAAGATACAAATTTCATGGATTCAAATGTGGGGATACTACCCATTGGCAGCTCTCCAATGATTATGTTAAACTAGAAGGTATCGGGGCCATCTTCTTTTCAGACGCCTCGGAGGATTATCAGGGATTGTAGAGGAAGCGAGGATTGAAACTAGTGGATTAAAGTGGGAATGGAGTTAGTCATGAAAGGAGTGGTACCTGGATTGCGCCAAGTCAGCAACATAGGGAACGTTAAGGTCTTTATGGATACGTTTATTTGTGACAAAATAAGGAGAATTGAGAATTTTTCGAAGGATTTTTGATTGCAAGGATTGGAGACGGGAAGATTTTGATGGTTTAGTAGAGCCCCAAATCTCTACTCCGTAAGCCCATATCGGTCTTATGATAGTCATGTAGATGAGCCTTTTGTACTTAAGTGGAAGGTCAGAGCGTTTGTCCAGTAAGTGTTGAAGTAGTCGAAAACGTCGGGCAGTTTCTTGTCTTTTCAGTCTTGTATGAGGGTTTCAAGTAAGACGTTTGTCCAAGTGCAGTCCTAGATAACAGATCTGTTCAACCGGGACCTCCTCTTGTCCTATTCTTATTGAAGGATATCGTTGGGCAGGATGTCATAGGTTTACGACAAAGGGTAAAGGTAATTTGGTGGGATTTATTGGAATTTGTTTTCATTCTCCAATTCTGACACTATACTTCAAGGTCTCTGATGCGGGATTGAAGAGTTTGGGAGGCAATAGTTGGATCGTTGTTGACTGATAACACACAAGTGTCCTCAGCATAGGTAGAAAGGAAAGTGCTAGGATGGGATGGGATATCAGCTGTATAAACTGTGTAAAGGATGGGTCCTAGAATACTGCCTTGAGGAACACCTGCATACTGATTTAAAAGGGATGAATAGGAATGGTTATGATTTACTTTAAAGGACCTGTCTGTGAGATAGGACTGGATAATGAGAAAGTATGTAGGTGGAAGGAATTTACGGAGTTTTTAAACCAATGCCGGGTGCCACACTTTATCGTATATGAAACGAGGATACAAAAATTAACGAAGGAAAAAGTATTTATAAAATATTTGTCTAGTCCTGAAAATAAGACAGATCTATTTTAATAATTAGAAAAAAAAAATCTCTCGGGGTTCACAATACATCATTGTTTCTAAGATTTAATATAAAACAACAAAAAGATTATTGTTCGTTTATTCTTTATTGCATTCAAAATTAACTTGTAAAATGAAGTTCATATTTCGATTTTATACTTTTTAACATTTATAAACATGTTACTTATTTCTTTTATATATTTAGCATGTTAATTCTGTATACTAATACACATATTTTTTTTGCTTTTTAAATAGAGAAAGCTTTCTCCAAATATAATAATTATTATTTTTTCAATATAATCATATTAAAAAAATACGCGTAAAACTGTATACAATACATCGTAAAGAGATCTAAAGTATAAATAAACTGATGGCGGTGTATTTTAGTTTACGAATACAAATAAGATTAGGATATTTTTCATGAACTACTTTTTCATTATTTCAATACTATGTTTCTTAATTCATTGACGCTACAGCAGACAGATACTCTCAACAATATATTACCAAATCTCCAAAATCCTCCAACATATACGGACTCATTACCAATGTATTTATTGATAATTAAGCGATACTGCCACCTCTATTTTTTCTGTAGAGGTGAGAGAGAGAATAAGAAAAATGTTGGATTAAATATTGCCTTTCTAAACCAACCAAAGTCATAGACGAATGGGGGAATGGTTGTTACTGAATACATTAGATTATTATGTAATATTATTGTATATAAAAAAAATACATATGAATAAAGTCCAACGATTTCTTGATTATCAACAAACTCTTGGCGTGTGCAATTTAGGTAATATTCAGTTTATACAGTTATTAGGACTCAGGTGACTTTTAAACGTGTTTTTCCGCTGAACTTAAAGTATATATTTTATATCAATACATGTTGACGTATAATTTAAATATAACAATTATATATTTTTTAAATAATTTATTTAGTAATATATATAAAATATATATATATATATATATATATATATATATATAAAAACTGGCAGACGATGTCCTTTCTGAACTCTGTCTTAGCAAAATCGGTCAAGTTGTTCACGCGTGATGCGATAACCAAGGAAAAGGGGATTAATTTTTATATATGTAGATAGGGAGACTACCGTTTCCATTTATGTAACTGTTATCTTTCATAAGATTCTTTTCCCGACTAATATAAACATAAGGAAAAAAAAAAAGAGAAATCGGTCAAGTCATTCACGCGTGATGACCAAGGAAAAAGAGCATTCATTTTTATATATGTAGATAAATTAATACAATTAGAAAAATTTAATTTACATGTATAAATGACATTTGACAGTAACTTGTGAAGGAGCTATCCATATATTTTTTTATTAAATGGTAAATTAAATACATTAACTAAGAGGAATCAAAACATTTTCAAATTAGCGGATATCATAAATTACCTCTCGTTTTTTAGTCAGGTCACAATTCTTGGAATACCCCAGAAAAGGCTAAAACTATTTGATTATCGAATTTCAGTTGCAATGCGAATGAAAACTAAAATGTATTAGACTTAACTTTTAGTTTTTTTTTTTTTATTTATTTATTTTTTATTTTGATATATTACAATTTGTTTCTATATGAACATTAGTAATAGTGATATTAGAATTAAAACCAATCTATAAATTGAAAAGGGGTTTTACAGTTTTTTATGCCTAAGATAGCGGGTTAAAAACTGGTAAACGGTCTTAGGAGTTTTTAAAGGGAGTAAAAAATCCTTAGTTATGCTGTTCTTCCGAGGGAACGTAAAATGGCGGTACTGAGCCTGTGTGATGTCAGGTACTAGTTAAAGATCCCTGTCCTAATTAAACCTGAATATAAGATAATTAGGACTAAACAATCAGCATAAATTGCAAATATTGTTAACTTATAAAATATAACCTTTGTTTAAGAGATAGAACTAAACATGCTTGCTTGAAGAAAAAGAAAAATCTTCTAACACGGTAATTAGAAGGGAAAAGTGATACACAGAAAAAAAAAAGAATTAATATAAATCCTGTATTATTCCATCTTAACGAACCGAGGAAACAGGCATAAAAGCGCCATAAAAGAAAATTTAAATATAAAATGTTGGAAAGGTTTATACATCAAAGTGAGATATTTCTATAATCACTTACAGTTAAAGTCACTAGGTGGGACGTGGTCTAATTATCTATCATCTTAATGATGTTATATAAACTTTCCATGGATGGTAGGTGATAAAGTGAGTTCCAAATCAATATCCTGTAATTTTATGTTGTCAGCGAGAGATCCAGATTGATGGCTTCCTACAAAATAAATGATGACACTAATAACTATCCAGAGAGAAGGACTTTAATTATTCACAACCCGACGAGACTACAAGCGACGCGAAGGTTAACGTTCACGAACCCGAGCCTGCACTAACCTCCCCTAGGGACTATCTGCTCCCCGTGACTCAGCGGTGACGTCAGGGCGTGACTCAGGCGGAAGTGGATAGCATTATCGGGGGTGGGGGATCGCTGAGGATTTGATTGGCGGGATATTGGATATTAACGCCACCTCCCCTCTCTTCGGGGGTGCTGACAGTAACTGTAATGGTCACATCACTTAGCACTGGTTTAGGCTGCATCAAATACATCAACCTGGAAACATGTCCTTGTGCTTTCCGCTCTAGATAAGCGAAATTCCTGATGCGTCAAGGATATACATCACTCCCCCAGGGAATATTACTACGGCTCTAATTAAACTGCCACTTGAAGGCTCCGGAGAGGGTGTTAGCAGCGAGCCATTATCATAATTTTTAATCTTCCCTTCTAAAAAAATAATTAAAATTTACAAGGGGAAGGGAGAAGGGGTAATGCACTTCGTAGAGATGGCTATTAACACTTCATATACATTAGAGCCAAACGGATAGCCTTATTTTTTTTTCTTCCTTTTTAAAAGATTTTACTATTTAAAAGATTTATGAATTTTTTTTCTCGTAATAGATATCAATATTTGACCGCAGAGGGTTTCAGGAGAAAATTAGGAATTTTTTTTTAGAAAAAATCTATTTGTCTGTCGTCCACATTGTTTCTCCGAAACTACTGGACCAATTTTCGAAACAAAAATAAATATAACGATGATCCTAACACCTAGACGTTGATACCAGCTGTTTTTTTTTTTAAATTAAAAGTTAAAAGTTTCTATCTAGAAAAAAAGTTTATTAGTGTGTTTTAATAAAAATAATTATAAAAAAGAAAAGAAAAATTGATATTTTACCCATAAATAACTCACTTATTTTTAAATATAGGGAAAAACATTGTCTTTTTAGAATAAGTAAAGCACCGTTAACAAGAAAAACAAAACCAAAAAAAAAAAGGAAAAAAAAATTGAAACCTTGCCCATTTATACGCTAGCAACTCGGTTATTTTCAATGATAAAAAAAAAAAAAAAAAAAAAAAAAAAAAAAAAAAAAAAAAAATGAATTAGCGTTTTTAACCAAAAATCCGCGAATAATTATAAAAACGAAAGAAAAAAAAATTTACCTGTAATTACGCGCATAACGTAGTTATTTTTAAAAATTGAGAAAAATATGTATGAAGTTTTGGAATCAGTAAAGCGCGATAAACAGGAAAAAAAAAGTTTATCTGAATATTTAAGCCACAAATTATAATAGATGTAATTCCACCAAAACTTGATTATTATTGAAGATAAAGAAAAATTGAAAAAATTAGCACCTATAAACAGTTACACCCTAATAGTTAGCTATATGGAAATACTAAACCATTTTGTAATAATTTGCAGCGTTTTTTATTTCGGGTTATACAACATGTGTCAAATACTTCTTCTTCCTGTGCTCCCTATCCCTGCAGTCCTCCTCCGTCAAACCTCTGGCTGCCATATCTTCTCTCACATCATCTATCTACATTTTGCGGGGTCTTTCTTTCCTTCTACACTTCTTCGGGAAGTACTTTAGCGATCAAAGTGGCTATTCTCACGATGTGGCCGTACCAAACGAGTCTCTTCTTTGCAATTTCATTAAGGATATTCAGTCCAGACTTTTTTTCTTCACTTCCACATTTTTAATTCTTGTAGTCTAGATATGCAACAGGCTCTTCTCCAGAAGTCCATTCCAGAGATAGTAATTTCTTTTTAGATGATTTTGGCAGTACAAAGGAAGGAGAGGTGTAGTATATATATATATGTATTTTTTTTTATTTATTTATTATTTTTTTTTTTGACGTGACAACGTCTTATAAATTGATGGGTGCATGAACGAAAAAGTTGTGTCCCGTTACCATGTACGTGTGCGCATGTGCAAGAGTCAGAGTTGATCATCAAGGAGTGGGGGTAGTGTCTGTGACGCGTGCTAAAGAGTCATTGAGTATCATGTTGAGTATATTGTTGTACAAAAATAAATTGTACTAATTCATTCATGCATCATTATTTATTTACTACATATCATCTATTACTTATGTTTGTCGTTAACGTTGAGGTTGTCACGTTAAAGTCGCCACGGCGTTATATATATATATATATATATACATAATATATATATTTTTTTTTTTTTTTGCAATGAGCGACGCTTGTTTGATCTACAATACCCAATTTAAGATACTCTCCATAGTTATCTTTAGTTGAATATTTACTTTTATACCTTTTATTCAACGTTACTTTGAGGAATCATACAATCCTTCAAACAAATAGCTGAGACTGATGAGTTTAATGGAATATAATCTATATTATCTTTGCAGATCTCTAAACCCCACTCAGATTATGCTTCATTTAATTTCCTCATTATTTATCCGATATTAAATTCATCTGATCTTACCTTATCGCCGGCTAACTAAAGGCTGAAATATAAAGTAAATTTAGTTTTATATATATATATATATATATAATATTATATATATATACATATTTATCGAAGTAAAGTGTGGTTAAGTTACAATCATTAATTCAAACGAAAAATCTAATTTTATAAATTTTTTACATTTGATGTTAGTCTACTTTCTAAGAAATATCACTGGCATGGGTTACGGAGATTGGATAAGCAAAAATAGACAGTTATAAAGACATTTAATCTACATTTCAATGTTGAGGAAAAAATAGAAAAGGTTACATTCAAAACAATCTCAAAAAATTTATAATTGAAATTAAACAATCATTATTTCTCTGCTTTAGATAATAGTACAGCGAATGTAAGAAACATAAAAAATTACATTTTGCATTTTGAGAAGTGAGATGCCACGACAGTTATTTTAATCAGGCGAGTTACCCTTGCTTTTGTGAAACGGTTCAGCAAGTCCCTTGTTTCATTCCTGAGAAATACCTTCTATTACCCAGATATGTCCTACAACCCATAAGGGCGACCTCAAAATACCTTTAAAAAAAAAAAAAAATAGCATCCTTGGAAACATTTCAGAAATACCAAAATGTTATTTTTATTATAACATTCCTTAAACTTTGCAAGAGAATCCAGAAATCTTTCATTAATTTAAGCATCCTCTAAAATAAAAGTTTTATAAAAAAGGGATGGTAGAGAGATCGTCAATGGTTTATGATCAGAACTAGGAAAAAAGGTGGACAATGTTTCAGGTACTGGTCATTTCTTAATAGCCATACAATTTTTTTTTCGCAATGAGCAAATTTGTGGACTGCTGAAGCAGCGGCTGAGAAATGATGGACTTCAGGAAAACTAAATTGAGAACATTGTAGAATCAGGACTTTATGTTTCAACTTCTGCAGTTGATATTAATGATAACTAATATTTAAAATTCATTAATACATTAAAAATCATTCACAACTTTATAAGTAATTTAAACAGCTTTAAATGTTTAAATTTAGGTCTTCTTTAAGGAGAACGTCCCAATTAATTATTCAACTCATGTTAACATTAAATCACAAATTAATCACACATTAATTGTTAATGGACACATAAATCAGGTATATAATATTTAAATTTATACTAATCGTATATAAACAAATAGTTTATTGATTCATTATAGTGAGCCCCATCACCGGATCCATTACATAAAACTGTAAATATTTCAAAAATTAGTATGCAGAGATACAACTTCTTAAATTGCAAATATGCAGGAAAAGGAGAAACCTCAAGCTTAAGGTGAGATATTAGAAAGGAAATAAGGGGCTATGAAAAAAAAAATATATTTGTATATATATTTTATTGCTGTGTAAATATTGTATGAATGTTATCTTTCACCATTATTATCGAAGTCTAAATTGGATAAGATTGTAATACTAATCATTAAAAAAATGTTGAAAGTAAAAAAATTATAAACAATAAACGTCATCGTTCCTTCAAATCACATTCGGAATTTCTGCATAAAAATTCATGACAAACTTCACGAACATACTAACAAATCCATACAAAACATGTCGTGGGAATGATACACCGAAAAATAAGGCTGAAAAGAAGCGGGCTGACGGATCTCCAGAAATAAGCTCTTTTTGAAATTCAAGTTAGGCGTAGACACCAATGGTTATCGACGTTTCTCATGCCTGAAATGACATTTATATCAATTGTCATAGATAGGTGTGGATATAAAAATAAATTATAAAAAAAAACATTTCTTGTTATTAAAATCATTTTTTTTAACGTTGGGATCGCCATGGTGACCGTGTAGTTATAAGCATGTGCTCTCATTGTCTCTAGTGGAAATGTGATTTATTCATTTTTATAAACTGTTTTTAAGAGTGATTATTAGCTCAAAAGGACAATATATTAGTCTAGTTTAGAAGGTATAGTAAGTTAAAGGATTTATATTTAAGTAACAACTAACAAAGTGAAAAAAACATGTGAACTGTGTAAGGTTAGTTTTTTTTAACCATTAGTTTATTTAATTTAATAAGTTTAAAACTATAAGAAACATTGTGTGTCTGTGTAAACATTGCTCAAAAAATTGTGTTTCGTGCGATCCGGTAAGTAAATAGACGCAAAGGGAGCAATGGCGTCTGAAAATGTAACCAATATGGACCTACAAGAGGCAGGCTCTTCAACTATGTCAGAAGAAAATAACGAGTGGGAGGTGATTACAGGACGAAAAAGACCATCATCGTCAGCGGATCCAAGGCTATACATAAAAAAATCAAATAACATAGAAACCAGGAATAGATTTGAACCTCTTTTAAATATGACTGCAGGAGAATCCGAGAAACAATCAAACCCAACAGAAAATAACAAAGTTAAGCCACCACCCATATTCCTAAAAGGAATACAGAATATCGAGGCATTGATTGCGTTTTTGAAAAAAGAAATAGGTTCTAGTTACTTTAGTATCAAATCAACAGCCAGAAATTTAATAGTATACCCAGCCACCCCAGACTCCTACAGAACAGCTGTTCGCTGCTTAAAAAAAGTAAACGCCGACTATCACACGTATCAACTGTCGGAAGATAAAAACCCAAGAGTAGTTATTAAAGGACTTCACCCATCCACACCAACATCAATAATAAGTGAAGAACTGAAAGCCAAGGGCTATGAAGCTGTGACCGTTACGAATGCTATCTCAGCCAGAACCAAACAACCACTCCAAATGTTCTTTGTCGACGTATCCAAAAATACATTCAATGAGAAAATATTTGAATTGAACTACGTTTATTATACGAGGATAAAAGTAGAAGAAATTCGAAAAAAGAGGGAAATACCTCAGTGCTTCAGATGCCAGGGATTTGCCCACACAAAATCGTACTGTAATCACCAACCACGCTGCGTACGTTGCGGAGAGGCCCATGAAAGCGCTGCATGCGTCAAAACTAGGGAGACGCCGGCCAAATGCGCTAACTGCGGAGGGGCACACCCCGCCAATTACAGAGGATGCCAGGCCCTCAAGAACCTGCGAACTCAGAGAACCCAGAGTTACCGCCCTACACCGGTGGCTGTCCAACCTCCTCCGGATCTAGAACATTTTCCAGCCCTGCCGAACGGCCTTCAACAACATCAGCCCCTGGAACCTGTCGGTGTTAATCCCAGAATGGAGCGCCCAAACTGCCCTCGGCCCAACGTGGAAGCTCAGCCTCAGCCGCATCTAAGACCAGGTATGAGGGAAGACAGTAGTCAGTTGGTACCACCAGCTGGCTCTGAGCCATTATTACAATCTAATATTCTAAATAATTTAAATGCCCTCATTCAGCCCCTTTACAGCCTAATTAGCCAAATAACGCACTTAACACAAGCATTAGCAGCAACTTATGGACATTAGTTCTTTAACTGTTGGCTCCCTTTCAATCCTCCTTTGGAATACTAACGGACTACTTCGACATAAGACAGAACTGGAAATTTATCTTCACCAAAAACGTATCGACATTGTACTTTTGACAGAAACTCATCTCACATCACGCTACAAACTTTCTATACCTAACTATAATTTATACAGAACAGACCATCCCGACAATACTGCACACGGAGGGACAGCTATATTAATAAAATCGACACTAAAACATTACCCTATACACGTAGACTCATTGGCTCAGATACAAATAACAGGAATACAGTTACAGACTAAATACAAAAACATAACACTAGCTTCTATTTACTGTCCCCCTAAATATATCATTACCAATCAAATGTTTATTGAACTATTTAACTCCTTTGGTAGAACATTCCTGGCAGGAGGTGACTTTAATGCAAAACACAAAACTTGGGGTTCTCGTTTGTGCACACCAAGGGGCAGAAAACTCAAATCTGCTATTGACCACTTATCATTGAACGTATTTTCTCCTGACAAATCGACTTACTTACCAAATTCTTGTCACAAAAAACCTGACGTACTTGACATATTTGTAGCCAAAGATTTAACGACTCTACCGATTACAGTTACAACTGAAACGGACCTTGGCTCAGATCATTTGCCGGTGAACCTGATGTTGGGGGTGGAGAAATTCTTTGTGGAAAAAAGACAATCGCTTACTCACGGCATCATGGATTGGGATCTGTTCAGCAAGCATATTAATGCCCAGCTCACTGTCCCTAAAGCACTAAAAACTGAAACAGATTTAGAAGATGCAGTTGAACTCTTCACTTCAACTGTACAAGAAGCTGCATGGTCCTCACAACAAATAAGTAGAAGGCCAGGAATAACTTCGCCATCCTACCCTCAATATATCAGGGACCTAATCAGAGCCAAGAGACGATCACGCAAACAATGGCAAACTAACAGACTTCCTTCAGACAGACGAATCTTCAACGAACTTAACAATGAACTTAAAAGAGAAATACGAAAATTCAAACAAACTAACTTTGACAAATATCTGGAAAACCTGACAACCGAAGACAACAGCCTTTGGCGACATACCAAACGAATTCTGAAACAACGTGAAGTTTCTGCCCCATTAAGAAACGATGACGGTTCTTGGGCTGTGTCGGATAGAGATAAATCTGAAATCTTCGTTGACTATCTTTCAAGTGTTTTTCAACCTCACACAGACTTAACAGACATACAACACGAAAGTTATGTACAGAAATTCTTGGACTCTCCTCTTCCATGTCTCTTCCACCAAAATCATTTACTCCTTCCGAGGTATCTAGACAGATTATGAAAATGCCGAAAAGAAAGACTCCTGGTTACGACCTTATCACTGCTGAGGTGCTTCAAAAAATCCCTAGAAAAGCTTTAGTATTTCTTACTACACTATACAATGCTATACTCAGGACGACCAAATTCCCCATTCAATGGAAATATGCTACGATTTCAATGATACATAAACCTAACAAAGACAAACACAGACCGGACTCCTACAGACCTATTAGTCTTCTTCCAGTATGCTCAAAAATATTTGAAAAATTATTGTACGGACGCATTATTAACATACTGACAGACCACGACATATTACCAGACCATCAATTCGGATTTCGCTCCTTTCACTCCACAACACAACAGCTACACAGAGTAACGGACTTTATTTCCACTGCACTTGAACTAAAACAATACGCTTCTGGGGCATTTTTGGATGTTACTCAAGCTTTTGATAGGGTGTGGCACCAGGGTCTTCTTTTTAAACTAAAACCCATACTTCCAAGTACTTATTATTTAGTTTTACAATCTTTTCTCAATGACCGCTTCTTCTCTGTCCGACAGGGTTCCGAGACCTCATCAGTCAAGCCAGTCTCTGCAGGAGTTCCCCAAGGTTCTATCCTGGCCCCACTTCTGTACTTAATATACACATATGACTTACCGACAAACGAAAACATCCTAACTGCGACTTATGCCGACGACACTGCAATTATTACTAAAAACACAGACCCTACAGAGGCCAGTATGACTTTACAACATCACTTAGACAATGTACAGAACTGGTGTAGGAAATGGAAATTAAAAATTAACCATGACAAATCACTACATGTTACATTTACACTTAGACATGGAACCTGTCCTCCAGTTTACATAGACAGTCACCAGATACCACAATCAAACACAGTAACGTACTTAGGACTTATTTTTGACAAAACGTTGACATGGGGCCAACACGTCAAGACTAAACGTAAAACTCTAAATTTTCGACTGAGACTATTGTATTCGATACTTCATAGACATTCTAAATTACCCATCAGACAGAAACTTAACGTATACACTTATTTATTAAAACCAATATGGACTTACGCTTGCCAAATATACGGAGCTGCTAAAAATACACACATACGAAAAATACAAACCTTTCAATCGCAGTTTTTAAGACTGGCAACGAACTCACCACCATATGTTTCAAACGATACCCTTCATACTGATTTACGTATTCCAACTACAACAAACCACATTCGATCGACTTACAAACGATTTCACGACAAACTAAATGGACACATAAACAAACTTGTACAAAGCATGGCTACAACTGACTTACCATCCATAACTCGGCGTAGGCTGAAAAGGAGTTGGATGAGGGACCTCCTGACCTGAAAATATAGTTGTGCTTAATGTCAGGAGGATGCACCACTGGGTGCTGTCTCCCTCATGCCTGCCCACGCCATGTTTCCTTAGATTTTAGCACATTTGCTTATTGTAATATTTTTACAGGTGTAAATAAAATGATAAGTGAAAAAAAAAAAAAAAATTTTTAACGTTAATTACAGGGTAAGTACGGCTTTGTATACTTCAGTGTTAATCCTTAATGAGTTTTTTTTTTTGGTTTGTTTCTTTTCAATGAATACTTCCAGAAACCAATTTTTCCAACTATAATCCATAATCCAATACTATAATCCAGTATTACAACAAATCTAAATGATTTAATACACTCCAGAGAATCTTTACTTCGAAATCTCTGTAAGAATGTTATAGGTTAGCACAATAATAAGGTGCTGTATTTCATATCATGTTATACATATACTTATCATACCTCTGTACAAGAGGAGTGATTACTATTGTTACTTGTGCTTGTATAATTTAGTATTATTAATTGAAGGGAAAAATAAAAATTATCTTTGTATTTATAACTATTTTATTAAACATTTAATTCTCCTATATACTGCTATTCGGGAAAAAAATAAACTACATTTTTATACATACTGGATATCAATAATAAAGAATATATCTATGTCGGTAAATGCGAAGATATCTTTAAAAGTAGATATCTTCTCTGTAAAAAGTATTTTAATATTAACACAATTCACATATTTAATAAACAAAAAAATTATTTATTTATATAACCGAATTATTTACTTGTGAAAAAATAAATGAAATTACAAGGTTATTTAAAGGTCTCAATGAAATTAACCTACAACTATATGATTATTTAACAAGGGTCACATAAATAACTGGTTGCCATATTAATATAATATTTTATTATAATATATAACATATCCCACTCACAATACACCTTTTGCGGAGTAAAATATGATAGTTTGTTGCTGTAGCAAAAATTAGAAACCTTCCGTTTCTTTCTTTCCTCACTCGACTACAGAGTGAAGTATTAATATAATATAAACATTAATTATTAACATAGTACTTACATATGTTTAATTTTTTTTTTCAAATGGAAGCTTCTAAGATAATAAGAGAAATACACGAAACCATTTTTTTTATTTTTTATTTCGGTACATAAAATTTCGGTTGAGGTAATACAAACCCTACGTAACCTCTGACATTAATTGCTGATTGTAGGTCATTTAGTCGCAGGCCACCAAGCAAGGGATAAATTTTCCAAATCTATTATAAAAAGTTTTCTTGTCTTAACCACCATAGTATATTGTTTTCTGTACGAGTGCAAATAAAAATATAATTTAAAATGTTAATATAATTCTTGAGATAAAATTCGGTTGAAACCGAACATTTGGGGTGTATTTTTACTTGGTCTGAGCAATTTCTAAGTAAAATAAATTAATTACTAAACGAAAATTTACCAACTACCTAAAGGTTGGTATAGAATGGTAGTTTAAGGTATAGAATTGGCTTGGAAAATTTCAAATAAAATCGCCGCTTATTTAATGAATTTAAATAACAGATAGTTGGAAACATAAAAGGGGAGAAATAGGAAGAAGGGGGCTGGTTACAGTGGGCCATTTAACTCGAAAGGGGGCCCTTAGTAGCCGGAATAAATCAGATGTTGAAAAATCGGCTTTTTCGGAAATAATTAAGAGTAGAAGAGAAAAGGAAGCTGCTTATTGGCCTTTCCTCATTATATCTAGCTTCATTTAGTTTATTTTTCTTAGGAACTACTTCGAAGGGTGTTAATTCTCTAGATAGGAATTATTGTTGTACTGAGTTACCACACTATGCTAGGGTCATCTGTGTGTAGTGGATAGCATAACAGCCTATTATACCGAAGGTCTCAGGTTCAAACCTGGCAGATAGCTAAAGGATTTTTTTAAGTTAGTGAAGATTCTTGGGGATGTCGTCCTTTGGATAGGACGTAAAATGGCGGCTTCGAGCCTTTTTAGTAATTTACTTTTAGATGATTTTGGTAATTCAAAGGAAGGAGATGTATATTTTTTGTTCGGTAGGGAGCGACACATGTTTACCGTATTTGTTGGTGGTTAATGACTTCCACTAGAAGCGTAGAAAAAATGCAATTTTATAAAGTTTAGCTTTGATATTTGTCTACTTTCTTAGAAATGTCACTGGTATGGGCTACAAAGGTTAGATGTGCAAAACTAGAGAATGATAAAGCCATTAAATTCAAATTTCTATGTTAGGTAAAAAACAGAAACCTGTCTCGTTAGGTACTCGTAAAGATCAGTGTAGACAAAATTAATGTGTCCCACTTCGCAACGTCCGATTAGCCACAGGAGCATAAATTGTTAAATGAATTAACAAACAACCGAACTAGGCAAATGTATCTTATCTTTAAAAAATCTTGTCTTAACAGAAAAAAAAATCGTAGGTATGAAGTTTGAAACAAAACTTAAATTACATTAAAATAAGTTATGTTTAAATCGAAGTCAAATACTGCAGAAAAAGGATACAAATTAAAAATAAAAGAATTATAATTTTTAATGAAGGATTTATAGTAATTTATTATTGTATTAAACAAATATAATAATTAAATGTGTAAGAGGAAGAAAAGTTGTGAAAATGTCTTATGAATGAACTCCCTATTGGTAGCTCTTCATAAAAATAATTGAGGAAGTAGGTCCCAAGGCCACCTTTAAATAAGTTTTAAAGTTGAAAATACAATTCAATCACGGGGTATTAGGCGAAGCCTTTATTTTAATATTCATGTGCTCTAGATATAGAATCCTTTTTCGTGATATTATTTTGAACAAATATAAATGAAGACTCAATAAGTCGGGGATAAGTATGAGCGGATTGCGTGAGCTTTGGGGCAGATGAAAAGCTTCTTTCTAAGCCGTCTCGTGCGTAGTCAATTTCTTATTTTTCAATCCAATACGTACGTTGAATTTGACGTCAAATCATAATAATAACTCTGTCATCCTGAATGATATTTTCTTATTTTATAAATCTTCTTATATTTTATTAAATAATCTTTATTTAAACACTATTTACAATATACACGTTAACCTTTGATTAAAATTTAGATATTATTAATTAATGTCTAGCCTAGATTTACGGCTCAACAAAAAAGACACGTTTGCAATTAAATATTCAAGGGTAATCAAATTATCATGGTATTTTATCAATAGGCGTTTCCGTTGAAATTTTAGGACTTCTTCAAGACCAATATAAAAAAATGTACTGGCTGACCTAAAATTTAGGCCGAAACGTAGGCATATAATAAAATAAATTACTTTATTTAGGTATGATCTCATTGATAGCTATCTCCACAAAGCATCATTGGAGAATGATGATATTTGAGGATTATATGATATCTTATAGGTTATTTTACAGTTCTTAATTTTAAAAAATATTATTAACATTTCTTTTAATTATACTAGATAATTTATTCTTGATACTCACGAGCTGAAATTTAGGCCAAACTGTAGGCACATAATGAAATAAATAACTGTATTTAGGTACGATCTCGTTGATAGCTACATCTCCAAGGATCATTGGATATTTGAGATTTATGTAATATTTTATAGCTTATTTTACAGGTGTTAATTTTGAGGGAAAAAATAAATATCTATTAACATTTCTTCTAATTATACTAGATTATTTATAGTTGATATTCACAAGCTAGGATATAGCACTCTCGATTTGATCCATTGTAAATTAATTAACCTCATAATTTCATGTATTAATTTTTTTTTAATCTATTTTATTTAATTTCAAATTATTAATCGCTGGCTGTGTTCAAACTTGCGTTAAGGAGTCATGTGAATTTAATAGCAAGCTTAGGGTTTTTAATGTGTTAAAAAGGAAAGTTTTCCACAACACCTAATAAGGGTTTATTGAGTGAGGTTATCTGAAAAACCTTTTTGACTTGAGTCAACCACGATGAAGGCTAAAAATGTAGGCCAAAACGTTAGCAGTCTTATAAGTGTCTCTTTCTTGATGACCGCAAACCCAGCCAACTTCTTCATCATAACATAACAATAACTCCATTAGGAACGAATAAATATATATTCTAGTTGCACATGCACCAAAATACAATAAAAAAAAATTAGAACATTCTAAAACTTTTTTTTTTTTACCATTGTCTGATTCCTTATCAGTTCTGTAAATTTGACAGATTTATTAGCTTTAAAAAAGTATTGTAAGAATGAAGACGAAGAAATGGGTGCCGAATTGTTAATGAAGTCAACATGGTGGATGGGAAAATTATCACTTCTTGCAAGTGAATCCCGAATATATTTCATTTATTAATCTCAAGATTACATCCCAATAAAATAAAAATGTCTAAGGTTCTGCTCAAACTAAAAAGTGAGCCCTACCACCATCACCTCACATAGATTCTTAGAAGATAATTATATATTATAGAGATTATGGAGTTATCTGACATCCTTAAAATGCATAGATGCAGAAAAAGGAAAAGATTAAAAAACAAAGTGTTTGAGAAGAGCTTACAATAGGGCTACGAAAAAAACAAAAAAAGTTGGTCAAATGAAAAAAAAAGAAAAAAAGAATGGAGTTAACAATGTTACTACAATGATGATCATGTTTTAGAATTTTTAAATTTAACACGGTTTCTAAAATATCCTTCTCTTTTTTGTTATTAAATATAAACATTTTTTTAAAAAATATAATGATGAAGTGCAAAAAAAAATCTGTCTAAAGAGACTAATTATAATATATATGGGTATAAAGTTTCTGGGGCGGTATATCGAGGGTGGAGAGAGGTTTTTGCAGGCCATTGTGGGCCAGAGCCTAAGAGCTTCCCCGTTCCAACCAAATCCTCTTATTTATAAGCCTAACGCTGCCTCAGAAAATCGCTACTCAATCTTAGGCCTCCCTTTGTACATTGGATTTCACTCATGGTATAAACCATTGTTTTTGGGTCTCGTTCGAGAAAGATAAAGTATATGAAGCAGACATTGAATCTGCAATGTTTTAAACTTTTACAATGAATTATTTAAAGATTTTTGATACAAGTAAGTTTATGCATCAAAACTGTAAGATCCCACTTCGATTTTTCATAAGTTTTGAAGAGAAACGCCAGAACCTATCTGACAATCAGCAAATGTGCTGTACAAATGTGAGATCTGACATGGGGACGGAAAGTGTCCAGCAGCACCCCTTCCTAGGCTTTAATTCAGGAGGAGGTCTCTCATCCAGCTTCTCTTCTGACTGGCATTTCAGCAATTGACATATTGTTAATCAGTTTATTGTCGTGCCCGTTAATTTTACTGTGAAATTGAGAATAGAGTGTTCGTATATGTTGGTTGCTGTAAGTCCGTATGTAAAGTTCTGTTGTTTACGTACCACGGAGCTGTCGTTATGAGTTTTAAAATTTTGAATTGAAATATTGCAGTATTTTTTTTCTGAACCGAAAATCGTGAAGCGTAAGTCAATATTGGCTTAAGTAGGTATGTGTATGTATTCAGTTTGCTGTCTAATTTTTAATTTTAATGATTAAGATAAAAGTGAGTATAGTATTTTCAGTGGATAGTTGAGAGTCTGTCTTTTCATTTTGACATGTGGTCCCCAAGTCATTCTTCGATTGAGTGTCAGTTTTAGGTAATGTACAGAGTTGGTCTGATTCGTTTGTTTTTTTTTGTTAAATTTGGTTTTTATCGATAGGAATTTGGTGGGCAAGTGTTTTGTCGTAGTGTGAATGTTATTCGTTTTGGTTTGTCGTGATTTAAACGAATTTTCCAAAGAGTGTACCAATGAATCATTAAAAAATTGAACAGATCCGGTAAATAGAACTTCACCTCGACAAACACCTAACAAGGAATCCTCATACTTGACTGAAACGACAGGAAACTGGTCGTAGATATAGATTACTACAACACTTACTCGAAAACGCTCAAAACTTCCTATTTAATAGAAAAAACTGATTTATATAACCATTAACCGGCCTACGGCATTGAGCTATGGGGGTCTACTAAACCATAAATTCCTCTTGCATCCAATCCTTGCAATCTTAAATCCTTCGAAAAATCCTCAATACTCCACACAATATTACCAATAAAATTATGCATAAAGACCTAAATTTTTCATATATATCAATCCATTTACTTGTATTGATTTAATACAGTTGTAAATTTATTTAAAAAAAAAAAAAATTAATACGTACTTACTCAAACTGATAGTAACGTATACCTAAAATAAAATTTAATTATGGCTTAGAGGCATACGGTATTGTATTTAAAAATATAAAACGTATCCAATACGATCAATAGGATTATTGTATAACATACTTCAAAGTGCGTTAACGTGCGATCTGGAAGCTTTAGGAAAGGATGATTAATTCTATTTAATGGACTGATATAACTATTAGAAGTGCACAAAGATTCGTAGGGAGTGAAGGAGAGGGGTTTTAATGTAGTGTTAATTTGGGTTCCAGCATACTGTAGAATTCCAGGAAATGAAAAGGTAAACAGAGGTGATAACTTGGCTTGAGAGACTGTAACACCAGAGATGAGAAGATAAGATTATACACAGAGAAGTTACCTTGGAAGAATAGATAAGGCAATAAAGAAAAACTCTCTCAAGGAATTGGGAAACGCGATCATGATCCAAGCTGCTAGACTTAAAACCAGACTGTATAAAGTGGAAAAATAAGGATTTAAAGAAAAAACGAGATTATGATATTAAAATTAGTATTATAAAGAGTATGATATTTTTATGTTACGTAATAGGAGATTATGTTATGTAGAATTCGTATTGGACACTGTCTTTTTAAACATAACTATTTACGCATAGGTCTATAGACCCCAACAAGTGAACATGAGAAGATGAGAAGAACACCAAAGAATTGAGAAAGCTGGATAAATTATCTTTACAGTTTTATCGGATCAAATTCAATAAATTTCTTGGCTATGATCTATAAAATAATATAATGTTTAGAAAATAATAACATTTTTATATCATATAATATCATAATAATCATATATAATATTTCATTCCACATAATATTTAAAATATATTACTTATCTAAAGCAATCTTAAAGTGTTGAATATTATATAAATTATGTTTTAAAAAAAAACAACTAAAAAATATTATTTAATGTACAGATTTGTACACGTCTACATTTATCTGACAAATTAACAGGATATCGGGGATCATCTATAACAGGGTGGCTAGCATAAATGCCTCCTATGAAAAAAGTCCCGGGTTCAAACACACAGTTGGTCCTAGGATTTTTTGATGGGAGTAAAAAATCCTTAGTTATGCCGTCCTTCGTAGGGGACGTTAAAAAGTGGCCCAGAGAATGTGCGATGTCAGGCACTCGTTAAAGATCCCTATCCTAATAAAACCTGGATAGGCAAAATTTGGGACTCCCACTGCAGCATCGTCCGATTAGCCACAGTAGCGTAAATAGTCGTTAAATAAATAAACAAACAGGATATCGTTTAACAGGCATTCTGTGATAGCTTAAGAGCCTTAGTGGCATTTGAGCTGCTGCTCGTAACGGCTATACCGTGGGCAAAAGCTGATGCAGTTGCCTTTTTGTTCATGCTTCCAATGATGTTAGAAGTGTGAATCGAAAATAATAAAGGAGACAGTACTGTTCCTTGTGAAACACCACATGTAAGATATACCAAATCGGATGAATAAAGGTTGAATGTGATAACCATTTATTGAGTGATAACCATCATAACTTTAATTTATTATATTACTATTTTGTGTTAGGTCTTGGCCCTTGAAGATTAATTAATTATTCTTCATGATTCTTGGGTTTAAAAAATGGAGACCTGTGGTGTTTATTTTTTAATGCTGAAACATCAATGTGAAATAAGTTATTCTTGTCCAACAATAAATTTCATCTAAAAATTAAACTTATGCCATCAAAAATAAATATTCGACTTTGCATTTCACTTTTCTAGATTTCTTTAGAAACATAAATGATTATATTTGTATTGTTAAAAACTGAAAAATATCAATAAAAAATCTTAACCTACAGAATTAAAAATAACCTAAGACTTCTATGTGCTAGCTGCCCCTGATACCATGGTTAGACTAAATGTACAGCCGTATCTGTATTGCGGGTAGGGTATTCTACAGCGCCTTAGTATTCCTCCACCTTTAATACTCCAAGACAGAGAGGCCGGCTTATCTCAAGTTACTAACCTATTCTAGATTAATTAAGCTGTTCGCTTCGGAATAAATTTTCAACTATCGTTAATTGAAACTGCATAGATTCTGCGAGTACCATTATCTAAAAATAATACCATCCGCATAATTCGAAAGCAACGGTACTAAGATAATTTGTCATACGAGATATTTAACATATAAAATATTCTATAAAGGTGATTATCACAGAATATAAAATCTTATGAAATTTTCATTGTCTACTTCATTTTAAAATTGTATTCGTCTGGAGAAAATTTGATGAAAATCCCTTATATGTTGATTAAAATCGTTACATGTTATTTAAAACCTACTAATTAAATTTCATATTAGCTTATTGTATTAATTTTTTTACTACATTTCAGTATGACTTTGAAATAATGGCATAATAATACTACATGATTGTTTTTTATTTTAGAAAATTTATGAAAATACATCAGTTTTATCTACATGAAATTTTAAGAAATTATTTGTCAGGTATTCAAAAGGTACGCTACCGCCCAATTTTCGAAAAGGAAACCACGCTTATAACCGAGTGAGCTCATATGTTAAATTAATATCCTACTGTGATTTATTAAACGTGGTAAATGAATTATCTGCTCTTAACAAGTGGATGGAATCAGTAGCCATGCGACCTTTGGAGTGAACATCAAGTGTTTATAATGTTAGTGGACAGAGCTCTGTACTTACTTTGATTGACTGCGATTGAATACAATTGACTGCAGAACCAATCAAAGCTATTGATGTCTAAGAATAAATTATTCATTAATTTTTTAGTATCTCGAATGAATACATTCATTTGGTAAAATAAGAAAATGCAGGTGACATCACTTTATAGGAATTATGATAAGCTCCAATGATAGATTTTTCTAGGCAAATAGTGAATATAAAAGTCTCGATATCAACGATTCAGCAGTTTTAAAATTAATTAATTAAATGGTTTAAAAAGTGCATATTTTTGAATTGTCAATAATATATAATATATATATATATATATATATATTATATATATATATATATATATATATATATACAATTTTAAAACATTAAATTGTAGTAATAAATAGTCCCTTCCTATGCGCCCTTTAAATACCTCTGAACTTCCTAGTATGTTTTAACACGTTTACGCCGGGGCGAATATTACGTTTTTTTGCGTGAGGCGGGACTGTGTGAGCTGCTTACCTTTGTGGGGCGGGTAGACACCGTTGCAAGTTACAACGTGTTTAATAAGGAGTAATTAGGGAATTATTAAAAAAAAAGATTCTAATATTATTATTATATATTATATTCTTACACCATATTATGAGTATAAAAATATGAACAGAAATCAATAAACAGCTTAATACCATTTTAAAATAAAAGTAATCAAGTTAAATTAACCGATAAGAGTCCTTTGAGGGGGGATGTTGAAAGTTATAAAATATTTAATAAATAAACGCTTATGCTTGTTAATTCCTACAACATTTAATGTTGAGAAAAAATAGAATAAACTTATTATATAAAAACAAGTGAATGACTTGTGATGCACGTCATACGACGTGACCTACCGGTGGGTAACAGCGCCCCACGGAACAGACAAGTATGACCCACCGATGGGTCACCCCGAACGTGTTAAACGGATTCAAAATTTCCGCAGGTGAACCAAGGATATAGGGCTTGCCCTTATTCTTAAAAAAGTTTTCATAAATCATTAATATTAATTCTTTCATTATTATTACCCTATTAATCGTCGCATTTCTAATGAATATCGAACAGGTTGTTTTGATTCACTTTGATTCTAGGTTCAGTGGAAATTTTGACAAAAATAGATAATTTTTATAAGGAAGTATTATAGTTATACAACTGAAAATTAAAGGATCAGTTAAAGAAATGTTTCCGCTTTTTGCAGTTGCAAGATATATTAACGCTTTAATATAATTGTCTATTTATGTATAATATAACTTATTTAGTAATATTAAGGCTCCTCAACCACTAGGGTTATTTCAGCTTTAAATTAATAATACAAAATACAAAAATTTAAGAAAAACACAAAAAACGTCTAGATAGTTACACATCAGAAAATAATTAAATAAAAATATTGAAAATCTAAAACATGACTTCTTTTTTTTTTTTTTTTTTTTTTTTTTTTGTAAAAAATTGAAATATCTTTCAGATAAGTCATCAGTTTTGTGGCCGACTCCAGGGTAGTTTGTAATATTGTACAATTTCAATGTCCTTACCCATTTCTCTTCGCTTCACTTCGAACGAAAAGCAATCCAACAGAATGTGGGTTACTGCAGGTATAACCCACAGGATATAATATAACTTTAATACGTACAGTCCATTAAAACTAAATGGTAATTTAATTCTTACATTGGAAAAAAAATATAATGTTTTTAAAAACATTTGTTGTTGGTGTGTTTTCACCAAAAGTTTACATTTTTAGTTATTTGATATCAATCTATGTATCATTGAAATCATTGCAGTATAAAATTTAAATTAATAATAATATTTTAAAATCATATGAAAAGAAAAAAAGATATAAGTAATTATGAATTTTCCGAGGGGTACACCTCGCGACTGGTACGCGTTTAAGATATGTCGTGCTGCGGGTGATATTTCTAATGGCGTGCTCTAGAGCAATAAGTCTTAACCCAGTTCTTACCCAGCACGCGCTTCTTATTTTATTTTCTATAGGGAAGGGTATCCTAACTTTTGGTTTTCCAGCTAACATTGATTTATTTATATTAATAATGAGATCTGAAAAATTAACGATATGTCAATAGATCCTTTTTTTCCATTGACTATTTGTTGAATATTATACTCTTCTTATATTTATATCTTAGTTCTCTAATGACTTTTGTCTATAGGACGTTGGGAAATCAATTTTGTTCTAATTTTAATCCTTATGTTCTGGTAACATAAGTTAAACACTAATATATTTATATATATATATATATATTAATATATATATAATATTATATTTACAATACTTAGGGTTTAGCATGGAATAATAATTTAAAATTGAATTTCATTATCAGGGGCCATAGCCTTCGTCAAACCACAACGAACCATCAGGCACGGGTGAGAGGAGGGAAATCCCTCAGCAGCCGTCTTTAGGTGAAAATTCATTCCGCATTTTGCAAATAATAAAAGGGTTGAATAATCTTATCCAGCTCTTTTGAGCCTTCTCCAAGAACTCGCTACGCTAACTAAAGCTGTGAACCCTCCAAATGGCCCCCAATCAAATAATGATGGACTGATGAACACTACAGATAAGCCTTCAATTAAGTAAAATATGCTGGACACCATACATAAAATAAAAGCTGACGAGGAGACGTGCCGCTGGGTACTGTCCTTTCTCATGCTTGACATGTTATTATTTTGTCCATTTTTTTTTTTTTTGCCAATTTGCAGGTTGTCACAATAATGCTAACAGGTGCGAATTAATAAATGCAGCAAAAAACAAAAAAAAAATTATAAAATGAGTCAATGAAATAAATTTAGCATATTTCGCAGTGCTATAGACAAAATTTCACAAATTTCATTACGATTTAGTCATGACATTTCGATGGTTGAAACAACGCAATTCCCTTTGGATAAAGCAGGAAACTATTATCAATGGAGCTAGCTCTAATATGTATTTGAAATGTACTTTGTAATAGAGCGAAATTAATTGCACTTCAAAACAAATATGAGAAACTGTACTACGAAAGGAAGTAAATTGTATTGGCCTGTGTATATTCATGCTATAAGAAAAGTTAAAACCTTTGAAATGTGCCACATTACATTCTTTGTTATTGAAATAAAAACTGGAAATGATATTATTTCGTTTCAAATAGCTTTGCGTTTCATTTAAATGAAATAAACATGAAATATTTATAAATTAATATAGTACAAAAAAATTAGTATGGGCTAAAATATATCTTTTCTTAGCAAAAAGACAGTTGCTTGTCTTTAGTAATTTCTGAGAGCTTCCTCGCCTTTAATGGTTGGTGTTGCCGAGTCTCTATAACTATAAGCTTTTTTAAATTATATTCAATATCAATTAATTCATATTATGTAATAAAAAAAAGTCGAAGGAGCACAATTTACCTCCCATAACAGATTTGTGGTGATAGTGGGAAAGATGTGCCGCATACATTAAAAATAATGTTGAAGTCAATTGACATCGAGAAGGCTTTCAAAACTATTGCCGACGTTATGCTTATTGAAGGATATCTCTTGTAGGTTCAGGAATTTTTACAGAAAGGATGGATTCCTCTGCAGGGAATTCGTGAACCAGTCTTTATTAGTCATGCCGTTCTTATGCTATGAATTTCATATTCGTTCTTATGGGGGGGAAATTTCAACGGTTGAATTTCAAAGAATACTCTTAACCAGCGAGCATTCTTACCTGTTCAGATTAGAGTCCAAAATAAACTTAAAGATTCTCAATAAATATGAAGATAATACCCCTTATACTTGAGCATTAAACACAAACTTCACAGAAATAACAAAATGTAGGTGGAGGTGGTTTTTCGTATATCTTTGTGACGTGTGACATAATTCTAGCTCACGAGCTGTCGAAATTTGAAAAATCTGAAATGACTACTATTAACAATCAAACCTCAAATGGTACCGACGGTATATCTCTACAACAAAATAATGGTATATAATTGCAACCTGTAAACCACGTTTATAAGTGGTTTCATTTTTTTTACATTAACGCTGTTCAATAATTTTTTAATAAAAAAATATCTTCCAGAAACCTATGTAACCGTTAAATATTGACAGTGTTTAATAACATGCACTGCATATTATTAATATTTAATCAGGACCGTTTTGGCGCAACACTGGCAAATAATAAATAAATGAGAAATATAATAATTCGTAATGGACATGGAAAATAAATTACCGTGTTCATTTTAAAAAAATATAAACCATCCAATTTTAATGCGATATTCAGATTAATTATAGGAAACGAGATGCCGAATATATCCAAATCCATTTTATAAAAAGACTGAAAAGTAATTTTAATGAACACGGAAAGTATTTCACCCCAGAACATCAATTTATGTTACTTAACATATGCAATTAAAAACAATACAACATATAGTTCAATTAAAACTTTCATCAGTAAATTACTTGTTCGCTTTGAAATGAAAAACTACACTTACTCACTATAATGTTCTTTATTTCAGATAATTTTTTTATAAATGTCATAAAGGTGCATTTATTATGGGTTTTTCACATTAAAATAAACCTTAATTAAACAAAAAGCAATAAAAAATAAGGTTTTGATATTATTATCGAAATAGAAATAATGATAATGAACGGATTATATTTACTTATTTTATAAAAGGTGTAGATTATTTTAGGTGAAGGTCAAATTTTTATGAATAAAATAGACATGTGGTTTTGACTGGTAAGCAGCTACTCACATTAAATCTAAGTTGTTCCACTGCACCTGAAGTTGTTCCTACAATGCCATGTAGCCGAAACGTAGTGCGAATATTTTTTTTCAATAAAATAGTGGTGAAGTAGACATCAGCCTCCAATTTTATTTACTTATTTTATTAGAATACTTAAAAAGGTTTTAATTGATACCTAATTGTGGTAGGATATTTTATACGAAATTAATGAAAGAATTCATAGGTCTTATATATATACAAAACCTGTACCACTACAACCCATGAAGGGTTTTGGGCTCAGTACATATAGAGATACGGACTGTTCTGTTTCTGGTGATCAGGCCTTTATCGCGCTCAGCCGCCAGGTTTTTCCCTAATTATTTTGGGTACCCAATTTAAAGAGGCTGGGTCTGTCCCAGGAGGGTCTCCATACCCTAGGGTCGCCCCCCGACTGAATTAACAGAATAAATAATATTCTGCCATAGCCGGGATCCGAACCCAGAACCCGGAGCACAGCAGACTAGCGCTCCACTAGACCACGCCGCTCCCATATATACACCACATATATATATATATATATATATATATATATATATAATATCTTTTTCATTACAATTTTTAATTCTACTTTACAAATTGATTTATATTTAATTTAATATCAATGAAAATCGAAAAAGATTTCTCAAAATTGGGAAATCTTTTTTTTTTTTTTTATGTTAGCTTAATTGTAAGTCAAAGGTGAGACCTACAGCTGAAATGCTCCCCACCTCAACGCAGTGTGTTGGGGGAAGTGGGGAAGGTGTATTAGGCTTAAATTGCGATGAAACATTACGTGATGCCTGGGCCTTAGTTACTGGGAAGAAAAGGAACTTGCCAGCTGAATCCAGGGATCCACGTAGGCAAAAAACAACAGTTGCAGGAAATGACATAACCATCGCAGTAAGTAACACTTATGCTCCATTAGAAAATTTAATTGAAGTAGATCAGCCTACCGACAATAATAAACCCTCCAAAGACAAATCGCCTCCAATATACATTAACGGCATCAAAGACTACCAAGCTTTCGTCACATTTTTACAAAACAAATCGTCTCCAAATTCATTTTACCTTAAAACTACACTCAAAGGGGTAACTGTTTACCCCTCTACCTCAGAAGTATACCGAAAATTAGTAAGCAGCCTTAAGAATTCAGAAGCTGATTTTCATACTTACCAACTTCCTGAAGACAAAAACCACAGGATAGTCGTGAAAAACCTCCACCACACTACCCCTATTTTGGAAATAAAAAAAGATATAGAAAAATATGGTTATGATGTTGTAAACACCACTAATGTTATTTCTAGGTTAAAAAACCCACTCCCCATGTTTTTCGTTGACATCTCTAAATCAACCTACAATGAAAAAATTTTTGAGATTCAATCTATATATTACACAAAAATAAGAGTAGAAGAACCAAGAAAAAGAAGAGTCATACCACAGTGTATCAGGTGCCAGCAGTATGGTCACACGAAGACGTACTGTAACCACCCTCCACGTTGTGTAAGATGTGGTCTTAGCCACGACAGCGCAAATTGTACAAAGGCAAGAGATACACCAGCGACATGCGCCAACTGCCAGAGGGGGCATCCAGCCAACTACCGTGGGTGCAAAGTTCTGAGGAGTTGAGGATTCAACGAACTTCTCGAACATACCGCTCCGAACGACCTCATCCTCCACCACGAAATTTCGACGAATTTCCTGATCTTCGTCAAAAAACATCAAGCAACCCACCAGCTCATAATAATGGTCCACAGATAGAGTTGCCAGTTCAGCAGCTGAGAGCTCCGACTCGACAGAAACCAGAACTCCAGCCACTGGAACCACCACTCCCAGCCATTGAGACCACCAATCCAGTCTCTGGTACCACCGAACCAGCCACGGGAATCATCAGCCCTCCAGATGGGACCAAATCACGCTTTTCCAGCTTCTAACAACGAACCAACAGGCTTGGGTGTGAGGAGGGAAATACCACAGCAGCCGTCTTCAGGTGAAAATTCATCCCAAATAACACACATAATTAGAGGGTTGAATAATCTTATTCAGCCCCTTTTGAGCCTTCTCCAAGAGCTTGCTTACTTCACTCAAGCTATGAACGCTCCAAATGGTCCCTAATCGTATAATGATAGCCTTATTAACACTCTGACGTAAAATAAAGACCATAAAATTTAAAAAATTATGGAAACCATACATAAAAAAAAAACCTGACGAGAAGACGTGCCGCTGGGTACTGTCCTTCCGCATGCCTGACATGTCATTATTTTGTTTATTATTTTATCCTATTTGCTAATTGTCACATACTGCTGACAGGTGAAAATCAATAAATAAAGCGAAAAAAAAAAAAAAAAATGTTAGCTCAACAATGAAAAGTACTCTTGTAGAATTTTCGTGCTAACTTTGAATTTATTTATATATTTGTAAAAGCGAAGGAATAAAATAAAATATTCCTAAATATTTTTGCTGATATTTTTATAATTTAATTATTTTTTTTTAAATTTAAATTAGGGTGTTACAGTTCTTAGTTCAGCTAACTGACATATTATAAAAAAATATATATATTAATAACAGAATATGAAGTCAAGCGTTTCGAATGAATTCAAAGGAATTTCTAATTGAATCAACGATAAAGAAAGCATGACTACAAAGCAGGATTGAAATTGATTTTTCAGAAAAGTGTAAAATGGTGGAAAGTAGACAAACGGTATCTGAATGCAGTTACATGGTACATGGAGTATAGGCTCGCCGAGGATTAGGGTAGAATGCACTGATTAAATCTTATCCATTCGGGTCCAATTACAGCTTTCCACCAGGAGTTGGATAAAAATCCGTGCTACCGGGCGAGTTTCAATTATCAACGAATATCAGATTATCGTTCCTATCTACCTATTTAACATCGCTACCAATCGATAATATCAAGCAATAGATTTCATAGCAATGTTTCAGTATTAGTTAAAAAAAATAAACATCTGAGGCCTCCATTTTTTGTAACCCAAGTGTCATACAGAATAATTGATTAATTTTCAAGGGCCAAGACCTAACTCAACATTTTAATATAAATAATTAAAGTAAATATAATTAATATTGGTTACAAACTCAATGAATGGTTATCACACTCAAACGTTTATTCATCAAACACTAACCCTGTTCTCAGATGGCAAAATGGTGCAAGTCACTTTTTCTAGAAATAAGAATTGCATAAATGTGTGTTGTATGATTGAGTAAAAAAAAAAAAAAAAAAGATTCAACTTTCAAAAATAAATTCTAGGGACACATATTCTGATGGGATAAAGTCTAAACAAAAATCCTTGAAGCATATTATATTGCTGACCACCATAAAATTTAATTCAAACCACATAATCGTAAATACTTAATGTAAAATTACATTATAAAGGTCAATGAACTATGCAAATTTTGTGTGCCGACTTTAAATAAGGAAAAACAAATTTTTGGTTATCTTGAGGTTTTTTTAATATATTTCAAATGAGTAAATAGGTAAAGAAAAGTGATCTCAAATATTTTCTATTGTTTTTTTCCAAACATTTTTTAAACAGAATAATAAAACGATTTTCAGCACTCTTTTTTCCACTTGGTTTGGGAATTAAAAAATACTAGATGAGTATGATGAATCTCGCAACAGACACACCATGTATCCCCGCTTGTCAATTCATCACAATATAACATAATTAAAATAAGTAGGCATTTATATATCAACCATTAAAACCATTTCCTATGGACGGAGTACAAGTACATTCTACTGAAATACTATGACGTCCTACCAGGCTAAGAAAACACTGTTTTAAGAAATGAATGGCGTACTCAACTTAAAACCCGCTTCTATTAATTGAAAATAATAATTCGGGTAATTAAAATTGCAATGAAAGGGGAGAAAACCTTTAATGGGAGCACTTGAGTGGAACTTGAGGCTATATAATCAACAAACTGAGAGTGAATATGAGAGATAGTTGCCGAGGATGGTTAATTGAAAAGTTAATTGAGCCGGTAGGAGTTGCCGCGGGATGTTAGCTCCTAATGAAGCGCCACCGACGCCCTCGTAATTGCTATTCCCGGATTTATCATGGACCCTCATCGCTGCTCGTAAAATTTCCTTCCTCTTTAGCCAGGCAAAATATGAAATAATTTCGGTATCAAAGGCTACTTTAATACGTCCAGGAAATTATTGTTTCGCTACTCTTTTTGTAGTGTAATGAAAGAAAAAAAAATATTTTCATTAGAAAAGTACACTAGAGGATCAGAAAAGTATGGTGCAATGAAAAATTTTTTTTGAATGGTATTCTCATATTTTAAGGATAGCAAAGATTAGAATAATACTATTTTTATTTAACAATAATCTATAATGCCCCGATAACAAATATTGTAATAGCAATATTAATATATATATATATATATATATATATATATATATATATATTTTTTTTTTAAAGCAAAATTAGAGTGAGGCAAAAGAAAACAAAACTGGAGTGCGTAAAACACGACTCTCACATATGCAGCAAGTAAAAACCAATTTTAGGAATTAAAATAAAGTATATGTTGAAAAAAAAATGACATTGAGTTTGAATGGAAACATTTTAACATTATATATATATATATATATATATATATATTTTTTTTTAACATTGTGGATGTAATTAGTTGACCGTTGAAAATTACTGGAAGGAATTAGTCCGGGTGGCGGTCATTAAATGAAAAAAAATAAATAGTTTCAACTATTTTATTGTTTGCCAACGTTTCGACCTCCTTTGTGGGTCATCATCAGGGCTAAAAAGATACAAAAAAATATAATTTCAATGACATTACATACAATATTACATAACCTATTAAAAAATAACAGAAGAACTGTATATGTAAAAAAAAACTTAATTAAAATACAATGACCATAGTACAATAATGAAAGTGTTATACAGAAAAAATAAAAATGTTCACTAAACAAAATTTACACAGGTATCAATAATTTACATGAAATATAAAAATATGAAGTAGAGTGGAGATACGTACCGCATGGTGGGAGAATGGAAATAGGTGATATTTCAAGAATTAAATTAGAATTTTTTTTATCCTGTATCATTATTATAATCATAAGTTAAATTTCATTGATTCTTTGTATGGTAGTATTAAGAATATTAGTCATTGTTGTCAGACCCTGTCCATAAATCAGTACGTACTTTCCATTCTACCTTTTTTCCTACGTATTTTCCATCCTACCTACCCCCCATCTACCAAACAGTACCTAGTTTCCATTCTCCCACCATGCGGTACGTATCTCCACTCTACTTCATATTTTTATATTTCATATTTCATGTAAATTATTGATACCTGTGTAAATTTTGTTTAGTGAACATTTTTATTTTTTCTGTATAACACTTTCATTATTGTACTACGGTCATTGTATTTTAATTAATTTTTTTTTTACATATACAGTTCTTCTGTTACTTTTTAATACCGACGTTCTATAGCTAAATAGGTTAAATAATATTGTATGTAATGTCATTGAAATTATATTTTTTTGTATCTTTTTAGCCCTGATGATGATCCACAAAGGGGGTCGAAACGTTGGCAAACAATAAAATAGTTGAAACTATTTAGTTGTTTCATTTAATGACCGCCACCCGGACTAATTCCTTCCAGCGATATATTTTTTAACTTCATTTATTAATGCTGTCAGCGTTATTAATAAAGCAAATGAAATTTAAAAAAATAATAATAATAGAATGTCAGGCATGAGGAAAGACATTAAAATTAAAATTAATCTATGACTGTTGGGAAGAGCGCGTAAGCGCATTTACTGGCAGCTTCAACTCGGACTTTAGAATGAGTCACTGAATTCTCAATCGGTTTGTGTAATTTTGTTGAGGGTAAATAAGATAAATAATAATTTTAGAAACATAAATAAACATTATCTTAATTAAGCGACATGTTCTTCCCTTTCTTGCAATAATACTCTAATGATCTTCTGTAATAGCAACTTCCAATAATTGGCGACAACTAACTTACACCAGTTCACATTTGCGGACGAACTAATTACATGCCCACGCTGGCCAGCGGTCATTAAACAGCTATACACTATGTATTCTGAAATAAATGAAATAAAGAATTAAATAAATAATTGGTTATTTGCAGACTTAACAATGGCAATCACTTTATTACATGCACTTTTCATCTTTATCCGTTATTACAACTTTGCAACAAAACAGCGTTTTCTAAACCTTTAAGTTTCACAACAGTATATTTTACATTTCATATTACTATTTATATAAGCAGAGACAAAAATTAACCTGAAATAGTTATTTGCGTTTTCCTTTAGTTAGTTATTATTTTATTCAAAATTTCATACTAAACCATTTTCATCTAGGTTAACAAATAGATATAGGTAATTACTTATTAGGTAATAAACAAAACAAAATCTGCATAATATTAAAGCCCATTTAATTTTACACCAATATAGTAAGTAGCATAAAAATCTTAAACATTTTTTGGAAATCGTGAAAAAAGTGGCTCATCCATAATTTAAAATAGTTATTGTAGTTTATTGGTATATATGAAAAAGTTGCAGGAACTTAGAATTTTAGATTTGATGGAATTTACATTTTTAAGATGGACATACCACAAACACATACGTTTCTCCTCTACCTAACACACAGACCTTTATGTATAATCTGGTCATTTGGACCCAACATTTCTCAAAACATGTATCTCCGTTGAAAATTGGAATTCAGAAAAACAATCACAATACTTTCACTAATTTTGTCTATAGGTAAGCTGGTGTAAAAAAAGAATTAACATCTTGAACCCTTCGTCGTAAACCTATGACATCCTGCCCAACAGTATCCTTCAATAACACTCCTCTTGTCCCGGTTGAACAGATCCAATATCTAGGATTGCACCCGGACAAACGTCTTACTTGGAACCCTCATACAAGACTGAAAAGACAAGAAACTGCTCGACGTTTTCGACTACTTCAACACTTTCTAGACAAACGCTCTAACCTTCCACTTAAGTACAAAAGGCTAATCTATATGACTATCATCAGACCCATATGGACTTACGGAGTAGAGATTTGGGGCTCTACTAAACCATCAAATTCTTCCCGTCTCCAATCCTTGCAATAAAAAATCCTTTGAAAAATCCTCAACGCTCCTTATTTTGTCACAAATAAACTCATCCATAAAGATCTTAACGTTCCCTATGTTGCTGACTTGGCGCGAACCAGGTACCACTCCTTTCATGACAAACTGCATTCCCACTCTAATCCACTTGTTTCAATCCTTGCTTCCTCTACAATCCCTGATAATCCTCCGAGGCGTCTGAAAAGAAGATGGCTACGGGACCTTCTAGTTTAACATAGTCTTTGGAGAGCTGCCAATGGGTAGTATCCCCACATGTGAATCCATGACATTTGTATCTTGTATCTCATTAACTAGATGTATATCATTATACAGTTGTAAATAGCAATAAATCTATTAAACTATTCTAACATCTGAAAGTAAGCATATTTTCGTAAAATATTTACAATCAGCACCGGGAACTTCGTATGAGCTACTCCTAAATGTCTTTGCATTTTAGAGGTAATATATCAATAGAAATTTTTATCGACTTAAATCACTTAAGGTTATACATGTTTCGTCTGTTTTTAACATTGTTATATAACCTTTTTCCCCCTAAGCTTTCATACGGTGTTTTACACAATCTATATTATTATACATATTTCCGAGAAAAAAAAATGTTAATGATTACATTAGTTCGTACTTTAACTAAGTAAACTTTATAGAACTACTAGTAACCAACTACTGATTGTACACAAAGAAATTAAAGGCACTTCAGAAAAAAAAATTGAATATTTAATATCTTTTAAGCCTTTCCATATTATTTCAACTATGATACAACGAACACGAAGCCTATAAATCGTGAGGCTATTCTTAGAAAAATGGTTAAAGAATAAACATAAAAATCCAAAATAATAATACTCGTTAATCGTCGCTTATCCTACTAAGTCAGTAACTTACTTCTTCAACTACACGTGGTACAATGTCACATTTGCATGGAAAACCTTATTTATTAGATAAAAAGCGAATATTCTAAACCTATAAAAGTGCAAATTAAAAACAAAAGAAAATAATCAGACAGCTTTCCGAAGACTTAACATTGTTGGGAAAAGTAGTGTTAGACAATTGCCTAGCTAGAAAACTTTGTTGGACTAATTAACAACTTTGGATCTGCTTATTCCAACATGTTTAAGAAACTTAGGGGCCTTTTACTTTAATCCTATGCAAAGTAAGCCTTTCTTCCTTTTGTCAAAACTAATATTAAGTGGAAACTTTGCACTTAATTTAAATTTTTCCAACTCTTTGGAAACTTCGGTTAGTAAATACATTAGGGAACAAGGAACTTAGTGACAGGATAAAAAAATCCTTAAGCACTTTAGTGAACCGACGATTTTATCGACAGTTTTTAGATTTGAATTTTTATTTAAAATTAATTTTATGAAAACCCATATTGATCTTATTTACAGGAAACACAATAAGTTCTAAGTTATCAGGCGATTTTAAATTCTGATTATAGGGTCCAATACAAGGAGAATATTATGCAAGGAGAATTCGATGAATATCAAACAAAATCACCAGTTTTACTCCTCTTTCTCTCTCTCAATTAAGAGGATCTTATGTACAGGTGATTGGTAAGGGAATTATAGGCCCAGTCCAGAGTCGAAACTCGATGTAGGAGGGAGTCCTTACACACTCAGCTGATAAATCAATAAACAAGATATAAATTAAATCTATAACATAACGCCCATATTTAAAAAAATGTATTCTTATATTGGTCTTCTCTTTGTTTTATTTATTTATTTTTTCTTAGCCCCTTATTTTCTCTTTTAAAAGCTGAAACACTGAGCTGTGCTAAAAGGTTTCCCTTTATCTGCAATCATGAAATTTAAGGAGTTACATCTCTTCAACGTAACTTCTGAAGATTAATAACATTTTAAGTAATATTTTAGGTGATGTGGCTAACCTTCTAGTTAATTTCGGCCTTGATTGAGTTTCTGCCATCGCTGAGGTAATGCCATGGGGTTTAGCTTAGTTTAATGAAAGGTTAGATACAAATTTTGTTGATTCTAAATATTTAGGTTCCTTTAACTCAAAAATATTTTAATTGTTGGTATTTTCAACACCTTGTAATTTCGTTGTTTTTTCTCTTTGGAATCTCGTCCCTTTTGATGCTGTTTTGTAATGACTGGACTCTTTTTGCCGTTGATTTCGATAAATGTGGAAAATTTGTGAGCCGTACAACAGTGAGGAAGAATAGTCTTGTACATGATCGCTTTTATTCGAAGAGATGATATTAATTGAATGGTTATAAGCCTGAACATTTTTCGTCTTACAGATTTAATTTTTTTAGTAAAGTGAACAGAATATTTTAAATGTCTATGGAATGAGATTCAAAGATATACAACATTTTTGATAAGTTTAATTTGGAATTTATTTAGATCGACTCCTAACGGAAGATTTTTCTTATATTTCCAGGACGAATAAATCATCCCCTTTGTTTTATCTAAATTAACTTCCATATTTAATCGCTTTAGCTCTAAAGCTATCTTTTGACAGGTATTTTGTGATTGTTTGAGAGCCTTGCTTGCATTTTATTTATTTATTTTTTGTTTTCCTAAACCTCTTATTTTTCTTCTAAAAGCTGCAATGCTGAAAGGTTCTCATTTTTCTGCAATCATGCATTTTAAGGAGTTACATCTCTTCAACGCAATTTCTGACGATTAATAAGATTTTAAATGATTATTCAGAAGATGGGGCACGCCTTCTACTCCATTTCAGCCATCGATGAGGTATTCCTAGGGGTTTCACTTTAAATAAAGGGTTAGATACAAATTTTGTTGATTCAAAAACTTAAGGTTCCTCCCACTCAAATAATTTGGTATATTTAACACTTCATGTAATTTTGTTGTTTTTTCTCTTTAGAATCTCCTTCCTTTTAGGATTCTCCAGAGGATACTGTTTTGTAATGACTGAACATTATTTCCAGTCGATTTCGCTAACTCTTTGTGAGCCATACAACAGTGAAGGGCGAAGAATAGTCTTTCATATGATCGCTTTTAGTCAAATAGATAAACTTGCAGATGATATTAAAGGGTTAAGCCTCAACATTTTTCGCCTTACAGATTTATTTTTTTTAGAAAAGTGAACAGAAAATTTTAAAGGTCTATCGAATGCGACATCACGATAAACAGTATTTTTGGAAAGTTTAATTTGAAATTTATTTAGATTGAATCCTAACGGAAGTTATTTCTTACCTTTCTGCAACGAGTAAACTATCCCCTTTAGAATTAACTTCTATAATTAATCGCTTTAGCTCTAAACTATCTTTTGACAGACATATTGTGAATTTTTGAGAGCACTTGAGCTTGGTTTTTTATTTTCGAAGTTCCTTTTATTAGCTCTTCTTAAAAGCTTAGTTTTTTAATCTTTTTCTTTTTCTGCATCTATGCATTTTAAGAATGTAAGGATAACTCTATAATCTCTATAATATATAATTATTTTCTAAGAATCTATATGAGGTGATGGTGCTCAACCTTTGGTTTAAGTCGAACCTTAATCTAATACTAAAACCTAAATCTCATCTAAATATTCATCGTTGAGGTAATCCAGAAGGTGTCAGCTTATTACCACCATTAATTTTTCGAGTAGTTAGGCTGTTAAAAGAGAAAGAATGTTGTTGAAATTAATTCAAGATTTTTTAAATACCGTTAGAGATGAAATTAGTTCATAAAATTAATTAAATTGATATTAAATAGAAACACGTGTTTTATTAAATAATCGATTATGTTATTATCTAAAACAATCATATTCGATTTTCACCACTCTTCATTATATTTTACAACTTTGTGCAGAAAATAATATTTTCCTAAAATGTTCAGCTTTCCAACGGTATATTATCCATATATTATAAGGTACTTATCTTTAAAAAAAATTACATTAAAAAAAAGTTTGCACTTTTATTTTTCATTTTATTATCGAATTCATTCAACTGATATATTTAGCCGTTTTTAATCAATGCTAACAACATGAAATGGTTAATGATAAAATTAAAATATTGGCTTTAAAGCCCTGTCAAACTATTTCAAATAGAATGAAACCTACACCATCTTAAAACCTATCACATTTTACATCGATATAGCAAGTTTAATCAAAATCGTTCAAGCCGTTTTCGAGAAAATCGTATAAAGATGCTAAACGCATGGTATAAATTGGCTTTTCCGGTCGGCTGATTTTAATGAAAAAGTTTTGTAACATCTCAGGTGTATAATTGCTTTGAATATAACGATAAACATACGGAGCGGCGGATAGAGCCCTAATCTACTGTGCTCCGGGTCCTGGGTTCGAATCCCGGTTGTGACGAAATATTATTTATTCTGTTATTTCAGCCAGGGGGCTATCCTGGGATATAGAGACCCTCCTGGGGCAGACCCAGCCTCTATAAAGTAGGTACCCAAAAATCGACCGAATCACCTCATTGCATGGCCGTTGGCCTTGAAACAGTACGAATCTCTATATGTACTGAGCCCAAGACTCTTCATGGGTTGTAGTGGCACAGTTTATACATATATATAAAAGTTTAGTTTCACAGGACTTTTCATTTTCGCCCGGGTGTTACCACACTCACACAGACCTTTTTACGGGACTTGGTTATTTGGACTCAGGGGACCCTAAAACGTGGATTTCCGTTGAAAACAGGAATTCGAAAATTTTCACGATCGCAATACTTTCCCTTACTATATATTTCATATATAGGTAAGTGAAAATATAAATTAAAATATGCATCTATAACGAATGAAAATCTTATAGTTCGACATAAAAGGATAGTTTAAGAAAAATATTTTAAAATTCTTGATTTTTTTTCCTGTACCACTGCAGCCCATTGGTCTTAGATTTAGCACGTAGTAAAGATCGTACTGTTACTAGGCCGACGATAAAGCAACGATTAATTAAAATTCTATCAGGCTTAAAACTTAAGATTGTTCCACAAATAATAGTTACCCACTTTCTGATAAGAGAGCTTCAGCTCAGCCTTCCTATAAATACTGAGGGTCGACAAAAAAAGAAGGACAAACAAAATAGAGAAAAAATGTATCCTACACAGCCGGATTCCGACCCGGGTCTTGCAGAGTAGAAACACATCTGTCTACTTAGCACTCCAACCCTAAATTTATTTTTGAAAAAATGTTTAACGATTTAATTTCCTTTTTTTTAATGCAATGTTTAGTGGACTGAAATAAAGCTAAGCTCAGCATTTTATGTTTGATGGTTCACAAGGCATCTTGTTTTTATTGTACTTCACAAAACTATTTGATTTCTTATTTTGATCATTTGTGTTATTTTGTCAATTTGAATTTTTTTTTCTAAATATATCTGTCTATAACTCGATTAATGATTATAGCCTTACGTTATTATTAAACTGTGTAATGCTTAAGTGTTTTAAAAATATGATTTACTTGATATAGAATTCCTGTCTGGTTCGAAAAAGACTCCCCCGTATCAAACAGCCTCAACCAGTCATCTGAAAAAAAAAAATTAATATCAGTAAATAAGCTGTAATTCAGTAAATAAATAAAGCTGTTATTATGTAGAACACGTAAAAATATGGAACCCTTACCATTCGGCATATTTTTCAAGAATGCCCTTATTATTCATTTCACCTGAATAAAATTGGACTAAACCCAAATATTTCAGCAGTACTGGGTAATAGAGAGGAAACCATTAAATTAGTTTTTTATTTTCTAAAGAAGCAATCATTGTTATTAAAATTATCAAAAATATAAACTTAATTAATTATTAAGTTATTTATTATTAGTCAGTTTTTAATTAATACATTTTTTCTCTTGACTTTAAGTTATTTTGTTATTCTTTTAAGTAATATTATTATATTTATTTATTTATTTTAACTACTGTATACATAATAATTATTTCTTTTTTTTCTCAATTACTTATTACCTAATAGTTCTTTCTTATAAAAGTTAAATAAACATATAGTATCTAGGCGTTGATGACCTTAGGGTATTTAAAATAATAATTAAAGAGTCCCCAGTAATCGGCCCAGAAATAATAATGATTGTCCGAGCTTTTCCCAACTTGTGAAGAAATAAATCAACATCCGATGATCCTAGTGGTTCTCTAAAGTCAATAGTATCAAGAGTCAACGGTTGTTGAGTGAGAAACAGATGAAGGAATTTAATTAAACATACTTAATATAATTGGATAGTCCTGACAATGACCCTCTGGGGTAGAAGCAAATGAAACAAATAAAAATTTAAAAAAATTGGATAGTAAAATAAATTCCAGATAATTGCTTAACGCATGTTTAACAAAGAAAAAATACACATTAAATGGAAAAATATTTTTTTATATGCAGAATTTTAGAAATTTCCTTAATTACTTCCTCTATATAATAAACTGCTTTTGTTCGTTGGATTATATCTTTGTATGCACACCAAAACTTAATTATCCTCTTCGAAAAAAATATTTTAATGATTCAGTAGCATTTTAAAATCAGTATTTACTTAGAAGTTACAATTATTTTCTTTTACTAGGGCAAAATTGATAGAAACAGGGCCCGGAAGGCTAGGAACATCGGATAAGTGTGAGGCAAAATCTGTTGCGTGACAAAGCTCGGTCAGAAGTCTTACATTTGACGTCACGAAAATCATTAGCTATGAGACTCTGCCACGCTCTTAATTTCCAATTCTCTCGCCAAATAATTAAAAAAAAAATTACGACACCTAGATTAAAAAATATTTTAATGATTTCACTGTAATAATAAATAAAAAATTTTATGGACCAAAGAGCTTTAATTATTTTCTTTAACTATTAACTTCCAACGATTCCAAATTATATTCAGAGCTTGTTATGAAGCTGCCAGTACTTTCCTAAACAAATATAACAAGTAATGGAGACAATTGTGATAAATATATTTTTTATATTTAAACCGTTATCCAGTATTATTTCCAATATGTAGTACAAATTATGCAACCATAACGAACTTTTGCTTGTTCGGGTCAAAAGTTTAGAAACAAATGACAAAGTGAAAAATCATCAATTAATTATTATTATATAAATTGAAATTACTGGGTAAATTTAATTAAGGCACTTATTCACTGAAAGAGCTGTATAATCAGGTTTTAATTAAATAAGGTCAAAATCATTACCATTAAAAACGCAATGCCTTTCATTTAGTGGCTGTATTTTAATATTTGTACCAAAGGCTTATCGAATTTATGGCTAGTTTCGCTTAACGAATTAAGTTTTAAGTGTATTTCGGATTATGTAATGCATAATGATAGTTCATATTAAGTGACAACATTAGCCGTAGTGAAGTCCTGAAGTAGGCAAGCTGAAGTTGGTATCGCTGGGAGACATCGGGGCCAGCCGTGCGTGCTACCTATCAAAGGCTCTAGATATTGGCTTTTATATATAGATTAGCTTATTCGTGCAGAAGATTTGTAGCTTAATATAGGTTTTTAAACAAGATTTTGACAAAATATGAAAATTTGATTTTTTTTTTTTTTAAGGTTCACGATCAAAGAATGTTTATGAAAGGTTGGTGATTATTTATTGGAGCATATATGATTTAAACGAAATATATGGGCAAACAATATATATTTATGGAAATGTTAGTTTAGGGTGCGTCAAAAGAACACACAATTAAGTATAAACTTAATTTACATACAAGCAATTATCATCTTTATATATTGTATTCTACTACTGGCTGTCATCCTTTGTTTTTTTATAGCCCTTAAGAAGGCCTATAATTTAGGCCGAAAGTCGGCACCTGTAAATTATGTTTCTACTTAATTGAGTGTTTTCTCGACTGCACCCTGAACTAACTTCTCCTATATATACACACAGTCAACCATTCTCACTTCACAATCTATATTTATATTGGATATTTTGCCTTATTATTATGTTACTTTCAACCACTTGCCTTCTAGCCTAGAGGTGTGATAGATATATGTGTATTAGTATTTTGGGATGAGAACTTACATTTTCTTATAACCTCATTCAATATAAAAACAATGGTTTACGTTTATGTAGGTTTATTTAAAAAATAAAATAAGAAAGCGCCAATGCCTTAGTAGCCTTCATGGGTAATTTAAAGAGTAACATTAAATTTTTTTTATTTTAAATTTATTCGCATCTGTTAGAAATTATTTGACAATTAACCTGTTTATAGAATACTTCAAAAACAACACTCGAAACATCAGACCTGGGCAAACAAGTGCTCGTTACCCCTTCAGTCAGTCTCTCATCCAGCTTCTTTTTAGCCTTCTTCTAACAGGCATTGACATGTCGTTTTTATGTCTATTGTCTTGTCTGTGTAATTTGATAATATAACGCGAATGGAGGAGAGATCGTATTGATCAGCTGTTGGTTATTGTATGTCCGTATGTAGGATTTTGTGTATTACGTATCTAAGAGCATTTGATATGGGTCTTAACATTGTTGATTAAAATTATTGCAGTTATTGTATACAAATCTTTTTTGTTAAACCTGTGAGGCTTAAATCCACATGGTTTCAAGACGGCATGTGTAGGTTTCAGTTTCTATCTAATTTTCAGTTTTAATGAGTTAGATCATAAAGAGTATAGTAACTTTTAGTCGCTACTTAAGATTCATTCTTTTTATCTTGAAAAGTGGGCCTAATATAAAAAAACCCTGATAAACTCTCATTAATGATACTGAAATATTTAATTATGTCACACGAATTACTAAAAAAAAGAAGTTTTATTTTACTATTTTATTTTTAATTTTCTTGGTTAAGTATTGCCTTATGTTAAAAGAAGGCAGACAAGAAGCTTGATGAGAGACCTCTTCTGTTAAATTAAAGCTTAGGAAGGAGTGCTGATAGACAAATTCATGTCTGCAGCTAAAGGATTATATACAATGTGCTATATAAACCTATAGCTGAAGACTATTATTGGATAACTTCGGACAGGTGCATATTGAAAAATATGAAGACAAAGAAAAAATCGTATTTAATTTAAAAACTTAGAAAAATTAATTATTTCTGATCGTTGAATATTAAATAGGATATATATTATCTAAGTATTAACTTAATTTATATGTTGCATTGTTATTTATGAACAATTGTATTGTCCTTGATAACATGGATATGACTAAAACAAAAACAAAATGCAATAAAGAAAATACAGGTACGATAGCTATGAGAACAAGATATTTTGTTCTAGAACCTATGCAATTAACATGTTATTTAAATGTTATTCAAGTGTATGAACATTTTTCTTTAACCGTCTTTCTTAAACGTCACAGAAATATTTTAATAAAATATAAGTACATATAATAATCATTATTAAGATAGAAACCTTGCGATTTTAGTTAAATAATTATACAAAATCAACAAAAAACAGTTAAACGCTGAGGTGGTTGCTGCGCCTGTACATAAAGATAGACTAAATGTTCAGACGTATCAGTATTGCTGGTAGTGTATTCAAAAGCGCCTTAGTATTCGAACGCCTTTAATACTACAAGGCTTGGCCTCTTTCAAGGTTACTAACCTATTCTAGAGCAATTATATGGGCCTGCTGTGAAATAAATATGGACTGACCCGGGTAGGAATTGAATCGGAACTACTCTAAATTGGAATCCTCGTTCTAAATAATTCAATTTATTTTTCATTATTTACAACTCCCTAATACTTTTTCAGGGAGAAATAAAATTAAACAAATTAAATTAACGTTTCATGGAAATACAATCAGGTGGTTATCAAAATTTAATATTGTTTATAACTTGATTGTTTCATGTATACCTGTCACAAAATAATAAAATAACAATTTTCATTCTTTTGACTTTTTATCTAAAATAACTGTTAATAGTTATAAAATAATTGTTAATATAAGTACAAAGCTACGTAATGATTTACTATATTTAATAATTTTTTTTTAGTCTATTCACCTCAGAATAATTCAAATAATATTTTTATTATTACCTCAAAATTTAAGCCTTCATTGTGAAAAACGAGAAATCAACATGTACTCTCAGCAGCTTCTCGCAATGGAATATATATTTGTGAAATATGTGTTCTACAGATAGAAAGAAACAAAGGCATCCATAAATAAGATTATAAAAGATTAATCTTCATATACTACATGCTTTCAGAATGAAATATTAAGGGAATTCAAGATTTATAAACTTTTAAAAAATTCACTGGTTTCGCAACTTTAAGATGAAAATTTAAAGTAACGAATTATTTTTAAAAATATACATGAAAGAACTCATAATCGAATTAATGTATTCATAGAATTTGAAAAAATAAATAAAAATTCAAGTTAAAAAAAATATATTGCAATAAATTTCATACTATAAGTAAGGTAAATTACAAGAAAAACATTCCATACTTATGCATCTTCTTAATTCATCTGCTGTAACTTTTTTAAACTTGGTGAAAAGAGAAAACAACAATTTAATACTTTATTTGCTTTTTTTTTTTTTTTTTAAGGAGTCACATATAATATTGAGAATTATTAAATTTTTCATTATTACAGTTATTTTATTAAAAATTGTCCAAGCTATAGTTTGCCGTCAAATTTGAATAATCTATTTGTCAAATTGTTTTTAATATAATTAAAAGAATCCATATAGTAAAGCAGTTTTTGCTTAAAATAGGTCCATTTAAAATTATATTGGGAGTAGAAAGTAAAAAAATATAGAACAATGGTCACCTAAATAGGCAGAATCCAACATTTTTGTATGCCAAGGGTACCTATGCCTTACTATATATTCGATTATTTTAATTCTATTGAAAACAATTTTAATTAATTAATTATTATTAATTTTTATAATTAAAATTTGACAGACAGCTATAGAGGTTGGAACATTTTAAATAAAATGAAAATAATTAAAAACGTAATAATTCCCAACATTCTGTGTGATCATTTTTTTTTTTTAATTTGAATTAAATTTTTGTTTTCTCTTTTAACCTATTATAAAAATTTTAAAAATTCTACAGAAAATGTACTTCCATAATGAGATATATAAGTATGGACTGCTTTTTGTGTACTTGACCACACTTAAATATTTTATTTTTCACTAGATATAAGAAATCAAAACTTCATTGATAAGAAAAACATAAATATAAAACTAAAAACATATACTACGTCAAGAGAAAAATACACAAACACATTTATAAAAAAAAAAATCTGTTTCTATGAGGGGTAAATATATTTCTGGCGCGTAAAGTTCCTCTAAATTTGGGGTTAGATCTACCGTGAGCACTCGGAAACTACTCCAGAGTAAAGGGTTACGGAGAGAGCAATAACAACTCCGCTGAATCGGAAATATTTCGTGACCCACAACTCTAGGCAATCTAAAATAATCTTCCGTAGATCTAATCAATATTGGTACTATTGAAGCGTTATACTCATTAAAATATTCTGATAGGGATTAAGTGTCAAATCTATAAAATATCTTCCTTTGATGTGTGACGGGCCTGATGGAGTTTGTTTGTTTATTTATTTAACCTCATTTTATGCTACTGTGACTAATCGGACGGTGCTACAGTGGGGGTTCTTAATTTTACCTATCCAGGTTTCATCAGCATAGGGATCTTTAACGAGTACCTGACATCGTTAAGGCTCGGGACCACCTTTTAACGTCCCCTCCGAAGGAAGGAATTATTAAGGATTTTTTACTACCATAAAAAAATCCAAGGACCACCTGCAGGTTTGAACCCATGAGCTTTGGCGTAGAAGGCTGTTATGTTAGTCCCCTCCTACAGGTGATCCCGCCGGGCTTGATGTGCTACACAGCTGGTGTGAGCAAAGAGGAAATGTGATATGGATTTGTCACTGCTTCAAACATGTTTCTATAATTTTTTTTCTTATTTAATTGAAGCTACCTTTTTTCAGAAGATGATTACTTTAGATTTTAAGATTATTTTATTCTACAGCGGAAAATCCATTGGGAACTCTCACCAGCCGTTGTCTTTTAGCTCTGATGTTTATGTCCGCTCTTAAGTTTTTCTCTTGTTATTTTTCGAGTTATTTCACCTTTTTAAATAACCTGTATAGCTAGAAGAAAATTAAAAGTATGCAGGGTAACCTGTAGCTGGGTGGTTAGCATAACAGCCTCCTAAGCCAAAGGTCCCGGGTTTAAACCCGCAGGTAGCCCCAGGATTTTTTTATTGGATTAAAAAATCCTTAGTTAAAAGTGGTCCCGAGCCTGTGCGATGTCAGGTACTCGTTAAGGATCCCAGTCCTAATAAAACCTGGATAGGTAAAATTTAGGACTCCCACTGTAGCATCGTCTTATTAGCCACACCAGCAGAAAGCGACGTTAAATAAATAAACAAACGACCATAAAGTATGTGGCGTGAACAGATGTGGTTGCTTAGGAGATATTCATGTTTTTGTGTTACCAAAATACTTTTTTGTGTTTTGCAAACAATGTTATATATGTTGTATGTTTAAATACAAATATTAACTTATTATTAAAGTTGTTTATGAGTGATACCGCAAGTATTATTATATCATATTATATATACTCTGTTCTCCAGCACTAATTTCACCACATCTAAAAATATATTTATAATTTTCCAATCCGGAATCATTACCTATCTTTCATTGTTTGTGATTTAAATTGTTTTTCATTTTATTTTCTCTTCATATATTTTTATTCACACCTGTCAAAAGTAATCTGACAATCAGCAAATGTGAGATCAGAAATAGCAGGCTGGGGGAAGGAAAGTGCCCAGCAGCACCCCTTCCTATGTTTAAGTTAGCAGAGGAGGTCTCTCATCCAGCTTCTCTTTATCCTTCTTCTGACGGACATTCAGCTATTTACATATTGTCGTGTCCGTTAAGTTCATTGAGAAAACGAGAATAGTGTGTTCGTATATAATGATCAACTGTTGGTTGTTGTTAAGTCCGTATGTAGGGTTTTGTTGTTTACCTACCAAGGAGCTGTTGTCGTTATGAGCCTTAAAATTTTGGATTGAAATGATTGCAGTTTTTTAATGTGAGTCTTTTTTGCAGAATTAATAATCTGTAAAGCGTATGTTCATACTGGTTTAAGTAGGTATGTGTATGTATTCAGTTTCTGTCGAATTTTTAATTGTGATGATTTATATAAAAGAGAGTATAGTACTTTCAGTCAGTGGCTTAGAGTCTGTCTTTTCATCTTTATATGTGGGCCTCAAGTCATCCTTCGATCGAGTGTCAGTCCTAGAAAATGTACAGAGTTAATCTGGAAACTTGGACTTTAAAATTTTCATGTTCGAAATGCTTTACTAATGAATGTATTGAATTTTAATTACCCCAATATAGTGGGTTAGAATTTAGCTAGTCTGACATTCATGGAAAATTAGAATCAATGATGAGGTGGGATGAAACAAGCTAAACTACGGATATTAGTGGTGTAAGAAGGAGATAAAATAGATTAAAGTTAATTGAATTCCGTTGAAGAGGGTTTGCCTGCTAAGTTAATGATAAAACAAGATGGAAGTGTTTGAAGAGGAGAGAGCTTTTGTAAAGACAAGCAACTGGCAGGTGGTGAATAGTTTAAGGCCCCTTGGTTGGAGCAGTCACCTCCGCTCTCTTCTCTCTCAGGGTCCCCTTTAAAACTGCATTAGTCTCCATCAGTCGTCTCTCAACTTCCAGCCTTTCTTGGCCTAATTCTCATGGCTCTGCGGCTCCAAACTTTACAGATTCTAAATAGTTGATTAGCTAACCAAAGGTATTTATAGTAGATCTTGTCTTTTACTAGGTTTACTGGCGAAAAAAGTCTAAAATCCAACATAATCAATTTGTTTTGATGTTGATGGTCATGTAGTGATAGAATCATGTCAACAATTGAGACGTTGATTTCCAAAAGGTACTAAAGGACATTTTTCACGAAATTGATTTTTTTACGATACATATTTGTATTCTCATCATTTAGTTTTATCTAAATATTCTATTTGATGTTATCTAATGAATTCTCATGTCCTCAAAAAACACGATTTATAATTGCGGTCATTTTCTAAAAGTGCTAATTACGCATCTATTTTCGTTCCAAATCATTCTTAAAAAATTCATTTCATAACTTTAATATGATGTTATTATTATAGTAAAAAAATAATTTTAAATTTTAAGGCAAAAAGACCCAAATTAGCTAGTTTAATAATATAGTAATGAGAGATTTTCGCGCTTTCTGTAAAATTTCCTAGAATGGATATAGTACCTTTTGGAAATCAACGTCTCAATTGAGAAGTTGAGTTTCAATTTTTATTTGATATTATCCAATTAATTATCAAGCTCTTTAAAAATGCAGTTCTTTTCTAAAAGAACTAATTGCGCATTTAGTTTCGATCCAAATCATACTAAAACATTGCAATCTGCTTCCTTTAAGAGATCCTTCGTCATACGTGCATCCTCATTTTAGAATTCCTTACCCATGTCGATTCGTACATGCCAATCCTTAACTTCCTTTAAGCATCACCTATTTATCCATCTCCTCAAACATCAATCTGCATTGTCTTTATAAACTTAAATATTTGGCCTCTTTATTTTTATCTTAATTATAACTATTTTCTTGTTTTATTATTTGAATTTCTTTAAGGTAGTAATAGTACAATTGTATGTGTATGTGTGTGTGAGTGTGTAAATATAATATATATGTAATCTAATTTGTTTTCCATAAAATGTTGTATATAATGCGATAAAACTTATAAGTCTTGAAGTTAAATCTTTTATTGTACATCTATATTATTCTTAGAGGACTACCTGTCCCAGAATAAAATTTCTTTTCATTTTATTCCGAAACTTTAATATAGTGTTTATAGGAGATTTATGTAGATATTATAGTACCTTTTGGAAATCAACGTCTCTGTCAATAAAGATCTACTCTATCCACTAGGCCAAATAAGTGAGTGAATCGTAGCTTTCTTTTATATGTATAGTTTACTTTGTTTATCCTGCAAATAATATTAGCCAAATAATATTACTAACTGATAAGGAAATAAAATTTCTACATTGATTAATATCCACTGAGGTTGAGGGTTGTAACGACTATCCGGCTGGGGTAAAGAAGCCTTCAAAGACCGGATGGACTTGAGCGAGAGAGGAGACGAGAAGGGCTACATAAAGCCGCCCTCAGCCGAGAAATTACCGCCCTGGCCCTCCCGCAAGGAAGCCCTTATCGCAATACTCTCCTCAAACAGAATTTGAGGAGCCTCCTAGTTGACCTTTGAAGGGCCTTCACGGGTCGGCGGTATCCCTTCAGGATATTGTATGCCATACCCGGGCTCTCCTAAATAAGGGTATTATTAAATACTTGCTGATATAACAGCCATTTTCGAAAGCTAGGATTGATTAAACTTCCAAACAGAGACGGGCTCACAAAAAATGTACAAGTATTGTACTGCACATTTTAAAAAAATCGATAAGGTGGAAAAAAATATATAAATAAATAATTAATAGATCCCAAAACGGACAGAGGCACAATAGTGAAAAGTATCCTCTGTAGTTCAAGTGGTTAATTATTTGAGTACAGTACAATCCTTTTTTTTATGAGTATTTGCAAATCTCTACTTCCAAATACTCCTGATAATATTTCTTTTTACAGTCAGATTCATTCATTACGTATTTTTCAGCATATTATTTAGTCTCACCTAAGTAATTCCTTCTGGTGTGGACCGAAAAATAAACATTTAAAAAACACTTATTTTTATTTATTTTTTAATAGCTCTTCTTAACAACTAAGACATTTGAGAATTTACTATCCTGTAAGTCTGCCAGCATCATAATCTCTGAAGTTAATCCATTTTATAATTTATTATAAGGTGATGGGTATAATAAGGTACTACTATATTATGGTCCCTCAACAAGCTGCATGAGAGAAAAATTATAACATGCCAAAGAGCAATGGAGAAGTGTATGTTAGGCGTAAGGAAAAGCCTAAAGCTAAATAGTGAAAAATAAAAAAGTTAGTGGTGTCACTGATGCAATCAAATACGTGAAAAAGTTAAAATGACCATGGGCTGGCTATCTAATGAGGAAAATGATAAAAACTGAGATAAGATATTGACTGATAGGAAAAGGAACCGAGGCATGCAAAGAAGGTGGGTCGATGAAATCAAAAAGGCAGGAGTGCTATGGTCACGTAAAGCCAATGATAGAGAATATTGTAAGATCAAGATGAGCAAACTCTTCAACCCAAGTACGGGCAGTTACCGTTAAATACTTTAAACTCCTGAAAAGGAAGGTCTATGTACATATAAAAAAAAAAAAAGTAAATAAAAATTAAATATAAATGTTTATGTATATATCAATAAAGACTATTATTATTATAGCTAAAGAGGCTTATTTGAAAATATATCTCTTAATTCTTTTTATTTGTTTAAGATTGTCTTCAAGAATGATTAGTATGCTGTGTGTGAATAGCAACGCAGCAAAGTTGAGGTAGCCCATCCAATTGGGAATTTCTCTCTGCTATAATTTATAATAAGGTGATGGGGCTCACTTCTTCATTTTCAAAATTGTTCTGCTATCGTTAGGGAGCGGCGTGGTCTAGTGGATAGAGCACTAGTCTGCTGTGCTCCGGGTCCTGGGTTCGAATACCGGCTGTGGCAGAAATATTATTTATTCTGTTATTTCAGTCGGGGGGCGACCCTAGGGTATGGAGACCCTCCTGGGGCAGACCCAGCCTCTATAAAGTGGGTACCCAAATTAATTGGGGAAAAACCTGGCGGCTGAGCGTGATTAAGGCCTAATCACCTCATTGATCAGCCGTTGGCCTAGAAACAATACGAATCTCTATATGTACTGAGCCCAAGACCCTTCATGGGTTGTAGTGGTACAGGTTTTTCTGCTATCGTTGAGATAAACCAGAAGGTGCCAGTTTACCATATATAAGGTTTTATATAAGTTTGACCTTGAAAGATGTTTATAATTTTTATTGATATTATTTTTATTTTTTCTCGGTTCGTACAAGATTAGTCTATATCGATGTCCTGAATGGATATCTGTCACTTCTTATCAGCTATCCTCTTTTCGTAGACCTCTCGCCGCCATTTCTTTCTGTACAGATCAGCGGTTCAGTATTTTCTTGCACGTCTCCTCTTTTTGCTTGATTCTACCAGATATAGGAAAGCTTTCTTTGGCAATATCTTTTCTTCCATCCTCATTAGGTGGACAAACTAGTGCAGCCGTGTTTTTAATATATATTTTGATTCTGGCCAGTCATGATTCTGATGATATTGTTGGCTACGTACTGGAGCCTTGATATAACACAGATTCTTCTTTGAAAGTCTATCTCCAGTGCCAGTAGCTTTTGGTCCACTTTTCGACCACCAAAGATAAATTAAAAAAAAATCGATGATGTTTGTAAACAATTATAGGAAACACATATTACTTAATTAAAATTTAAATCTTATAAAAAATATTAGATAGGATAAGTCTATTGTTTTTAAACAATTGTATTTAAATATTGAACATTCATATTTTAATATTCCTACACTGACTCGTCTTGGATTGATATTGCCTGTGTTAACTATTTCGCGACTCCTTCCCCACCCAGCGATGGTACTTGGAATTAACCTGTTCCATAATGCCTTAACAATTACGATTACTAAATGTTAATTATTTAATTAATCAAACTCAATCCTGCATGGAAATACTCCAGTGCTGCCAGCTACAACTAAGCAAAATCCGTATGCTCATTGAATCGTGACGTACATGACGTTGAACCACATAAACAGTATCACTCCAGTAATGACCTTTAATAATTTATTGCTTGTTATTTATCACTTCTAATCCATCTTAATAAATATTAAAAAAATTATTTAATTATTTATGAAAAAAATAAGTAATTTATAGTATTGATTTAATTGTTAGGTCTGTAATTAGAGATTTATAATTTCAATGATTAAATCAAGAGAATAATTTTGCTATATGAGGTTGAAATATGCATTAACGAAATTTCACAGGTGTAATAACATTTCACATACTTAAATTTCTCGAATCTATGAGTAATTGAACCTTTTAATAATTAATTTACTTGATAATTTTGTCATTAAAATCTAGAATATTAATACGTATATTTTCTACGTTACGGAAAGTTTGGATTTAGTATCATTTGGAAAAAAAAATAAATGTAAGTACCTTTTGGATAAAAAAGTCATGTTTAAACTTTTTGGTTTATTATTTTTAATAATGAACCATTGTAATCGACCAAAAAATAAATAAATACTTACCCCATTGAAATTTGAGGGCTTTACGACACATAGAACCCAAATAACGAATAAAAAAAATTGTCCACAGTACGCCGTAAGCTGCCGCGTCATTTTGCTGAAACTACTTGACCAACTTATTTTAAATTCGCCACAAAATTACTATGACATGCAACGATGATCCTAACACTTTTAGTTTACACAAAAATACGCCCGTAACTCAATTACTTTGTAAGATAGAGAAAAATATGTAAAGAGTTTTAGAAACAGTAAAGCGAAATAAACAAAAAAATGAATTTTACCCATTAATACGTACGAAACTCAGTTATTTGTAAAGATAGGGAAACAATTATGAGTGTTTTTTAACAAAATTTTTTTAAAAAAAAAAATGCATTTATATATTCCTACAAAATAAAAAAATAATCATTGAAATTCGTTCATAACTAGCAGGTTAATAGCGATTGTAAATTAGCAGAAGTGATATTCTATTTTCCTTTGATTTATTGTTTTTCATATTATTTAATTGCCTATAAACAACTATATAAACAGTTACACCCTAATATGGTTATTTAGAAATAATAAACCATTGCGTAATAATTTCCACCTTTTTTTTTTATAATTTTACTGTTAAAGATTAAGCCAGATGGCAGAGTTTGACAATGCTTAACGATTAGCATACCTATGTCCGAATATCAATTTCTAAAGCAATGACTTGTAGGCATTAAGAAATATCTTTGTATTTTCTTAGATTTTTTTCGTCTGTCAAAGAATTAGAAAGTTATATCACACCTCTGAGCTTCTTCCAAAAGTAGGAAGATTTAAGTCATTGACAACTTACATTTCCTCATATAGTTTTTTATTCTGTCTTAGAAGTCAATAGTTGCTACTTACATCAATATTCCAAAAAAAAAAAGTTTAAAGAGAGAGTAAATTAATAAATAAAAAAACAAAAAAAAACCCTGCAAATTATTACACAATGGTTTATTATTTACAAATAACAACATTAGGGTATAACTGTTTACATGTCTGTTGATGTGCAATTAAGTAATATGAAAAGCACTGATTCAAAGCATCACATCATAAAACTACCACTGATTTCAAAACGCAAATTAACGAACTCACAACAGTGTATGCTTAGAAATAGTCTTTATTCTTCTTCAAATATTACATGTGTGAAGTCTACCTTGAGACTCACTAAGAGGGAAATGAATTTGTGTGGATTTACATTGGGTATAAATAGGATTTTGAAGGAAGGAGGGGAGCTAATACTTCGGTGTGGTCTAACATGTGGTGGCCAGGGGCTCTCTGATCTAGATCGAAACTAAAATGCCAGTGGACAGTATGAATAGGACCGGAAACATAAACATCCAAGTTCTGTCACTTCTGTGACAATCGAGCGGTAACTTTATGACTTTAGAATGTGACCTGACCCTGAGAAAAGGGATGGCTAGGGGACCTTTCTTATGAGTTAACAATATAAAATTGTTTAAGGTACAAAAATACGTTAGATAAGACATAAAGTTTTATCATAAACGTTAATAATATTAGTTGTCTGTTAATTCCTCCTTTCCTAAAAAAGCGAGGGCCTCCGAGCTTATACTTTGAGATCAGGTTTACATATAATTTTCATTGCATCAATTTGGGGGGTTCTATGTTTGCCACTTTATCAAGGAAGGAAAAAGAAGGCTATTGGTCATAGGATTTAGGATTTTACATTTGTTTCCGTGTATCTTATGAAATAGAATTTCTTAAATTTAGTTTACATGAGATATTTAGCTACATTAATCCATTTACATATTTGAATCCACTTATCTAAGCTTATTAAAATCATAAGTCCATTCGCTAATGAGAATTAACAATTTCATGTAATACATATATACATTTTTCCTTTGTTTTTGTAATATTGTAGTTGTTTTTTGTTTTGTTTTTTTTTTGCTTAAATATAGCTAACATATATTCAGATATTAATTACAAAATGTGTAAACAAATAAAATGGATGTATACATACAATAAGATAAGACATAATAATACAAAACCAGTATTCTAGTTACTAAACCTATTTACACAGTATATTTGACGGAGACTTGTCTTGACAAACCAATATTCGTTAAATTATACTTCTAAATCCTTATCTAACATAAGTTTTTATTATATTTTATTTCCTGATTCTTTTATACAATTAATATTAGTTATTTATACAAAATTAAACGTCATTTCTTCACTTATAAATATTAGGTAAACCTATTTTTCCAATCTTACTTAAATTATTATTAAATTAAAATCATAATATTAAATTGTTATCAATATTTAGAAATAATAGCATACAATAGTAATGATATTTAATATTGTTAGATAGTATAAAATAGTTATTGTTATCAATATTGTTTAATAATAATTTGTATGGTTAAGTAATAATTTCTTCTTATTAATCAATACTGTTGAATAATAACATACAATATTCATGATAATCAATATTGTTAAATTATAACTCATATTGTAAAAATAATAACTTATATTAATAAAATAACTATAATAATAATAGTTAAGTAACTACTTCTTATTAGTCATCGATACTGTTAAATAGTAAGATATAATATTGATTATAACCAATATCAAGATTAATAATAACATAATAATCATTAAATAATTACTTAAATATTAAACATTGTTCGTTTGTTGTTGTTTTTTTCTTAATTTATTTAATAGTTAATGATTGTTTACTAATTATCTATATCGTTAAATTACATACAATACTTATGATAGTCAATATGGTTAAATAACATCGTGTTATCACAATAATAATCAATATGATAGAATACTAACATACAATATCATTACCAATAAGTTACAAAATCATTTAGCAAAAATGAACACAGCATCAAGAACACATGATCACAATTTATCTTATTATGAACATTGATTTTACATTTTGTCAATTCAGCTGACTGATTATTAATTTATATTTTATCATACTTTTAATTTTTACATTTACTAATCTATCCTTAAATATTGATTTGATTGATACCTTTGATATTTATACATTTTATTTTATTGAATTTGATATAACCATATTTTTCACTTTTCTAGTTTCCTTCATAATTCTTATATTCTACTTATACAATATTTATTATTTCTATTTATTCTTACATTACTTTAAATATAAAATATTATTATTGTTGTTTTTTTTTATTAAATAGTCATGTCCCATTTTGAGGACAATAATTATAATAAGTAAGTTTTCTGTCTTTAACTATAATACAAGAATGTAACTAAAACTTTGCTATACTTTATATTTCATTTCCACCATGTAATTGCCATTTTATTTTACCTACTTTTATTACGGCTTTATCCAGTTAAATAGACAATAATTACAATCAATATTAGTTGTTTGTTAAACGAAACCACAACTACAAACCTACGATTTTTTTTTTTTTTTATTTAGATTTTTTTTTCTTATATGTTATAGCGTATTATTATAGCATTGTTTTCATTAATTGGGAAATAATATAATCTAACATTTTATTTTATCTATATTTATATATATATATTTTTTTTTTTTATTGTTTTATTTACGTTAAATTAAAGTTAAAACTCATGTTGTTTTTTTTTTTTTTTTTTTTTTTTTTTTAGTTACTGTTTTGTAAAAAACTTTATTTATTTTTTATTTATTTACCAAAGTACCTTTAATAAGTAATTTGTTCATTTCTTTTAAGATTGGATTTTAATCCTTATTATTATTTTATTTTTATTTTTAATATAATGCAATTGATTGCTAAATAAGAAAATTTTATAAATTTGCATTTCAATTGTTATTTGCTCGTGATTAATCAATCATAATAAATTTTTATCATTATAATTCTGATTGATTGATAGAAAATGTTTTGTTTTTTAAATTATTATAATTTTATTTATTTATTATTGTGATCAGTTTTATTTATTTTTTTTATTATATTTTTTTTTATTTGTTTATTTTACCTATAAAAATTACAATCGGTATGAATTGTTAAATATTACAATTGGCATGAATAATTAATCCTTTTGCTCTCGTTTCTTTATTTTTTATATATTTTTCTTTTAAAATATTTTCTATACTAATTCCTTACATTCCCTTTTAATTTATTTATCATAATTTCATTCTCTTACAATATTATTATAAATTATATTATAAACATACAAATAAATTACAATAGTTTACTATTGTAAAGTAATGTGGTTTATACCATAATTATTTAAAATTATTTTATTTTATTTATTTTTCTTTTTTTTATTATACTTTTTTCTATATAGGAAGTAATCGTGGATTTATTCATTATTAAATTGTATTTCGTTAATTATGTTCAATTTCGTACTACTTATTTCACCTTACTTCTAATATAATAATAACGATTATTTAACGAAAATATGTAATTAACTTAATAAAATACATAGTAATGATATTAATGTTGGAAATTTAGAATTTTTTTTTTTTTTTTTTTTTTTTTTTTTTTTTTTTTTTTTTTTTTTTGTTCATCTATTTACATTTTAATTTAGAGCGATAATTATTATTTCAAACATATATATTTTTTTCTTTTTGCAACTCGTTGAATATCCGTTTTGACGGTTTTCTAGCGGCACACTATCAAGGTAATGTAACATTTAGAAATTTTAAACTATGTTATCATTGCCGTATTATTTTATCGTTAAATATTCAAAGATAAATTTTTTCTATTTCGAGTATATTTTTTTTTCTCATTTAATTTGTTTATCTAAAAAGTTTACAAATTTCATTTTAACGAATTCAATTAAATATTTGTTTGGTTAAAATTTAATATGACAATTTTAATATAACAATTCAATTAAGAGCAAAAGTCATTATTATGTATCGTATACTAGCAATTATACTAACATAATAATTACAATTTTCATAAATTTAAAATAGTATATTTAATTATTTTAATATTTAAATTAAAACCATTTGATGAAAAATTTTATGCCCTGGGTCAACTGTTTAATTGAAAATTGCAAAACATGTGATCATAAATTCTTCTCAAGAATTTTGAGTTTTACGTTTAATTCAATTATAAACGTTCGTTCTTTTAATATATTTAATGTAATAATGAAAGATTTTATTATATTCGTTGTGTAGTCATGTTGTATTATATCATACTCATGTAATATTAGAGCATACAAATTAAATTTGTATTTTCATTTAAAACTACATATTAATAATAAAATGGAGTTTTTGTTTTATAATATTGTCATCATTACTTTCTGATAGCGTTATTATTATTTTGTTTATTTTTCTTATTTATTTTTAATTACTTACATATTTGTTTATTCACTTATTCATTTTTACCCTTTTTTTTATTTTTATTTTTATTTTTTTATTTATTTTTACTACTTATTTATTTATGTTTAGTCATTTATTTATTTTTACTTATTTATTAATTTGTACCTATTTCTTTATTTTTACTTATTTAATTATTTATTTTTCTTATTTAATTTTGTCTTATTTATTTATTTTTACTCATTATTTTTGTAATTTAATGTTTGCTTATTTATTATTACTTATTTATAAATTTTTACTTATTTATTTTTCTTGTTTAATTTTTTCTCATTTATTTTTACTTTCTTTTTCATTTGTTTACTCCGTTATTTTTATTTATTTTTAATAATTTATTTTTGACTATTTTTTTTTTCTTTATTTTTTTTCCTTTTTTTTTATTGGGTTTAAAGTCCTGGTCGCGTCCGTTTTTTTTTAATTGAAGTGCTATCCGGCCTTAACATCCATAAGTGGATTGTTTTCTTACCACCAGGCAATTTATGAATTTTTCTAATGTTATTTTTTATTTCTATTTTTAGTTTTTTAACAACATCTCCTACCGAGACAACTTTTTCCTTTGAAACATTCCTAATTTCTGCTAAGGAATGCGCTATTTTCTCTAATTTCTTTTGAATTTTCTTTATTTTATTTTGTTTTTTCAAAGTAATTTCATTATATTTCATAATTGTTAAATTGCTTATATTTGATCCTTTATTTTTAATTTCTGAGCTACAGTTTGTAATACTCAATGTATTATTTTCCGAAAGTTTTTTATTTAGTATTTTTAAATGTTTAACTTGGAGCAGTGACTTCCTAGAAACATTTAATACATCGATATTTTTTTCATTGATGGATTCATTATTAATATCAGTGTAAAAGAAAATGTCTTCCAAAAAATCTTCTACATCAATATTTGTTGATCTAATATCATCACTTATTTTTTTATAATTTATTGCATTATCGTTTTTAATACATTTTTCATTTTCCACCCCGTGTTTAATATTTTTGGAAATTTCTTTTACTAGTTTATCTTCATGATTATCAATTTTAATATTAATATCTTTAGATTTCATTTCAATGGTTTCGTTATTAAGCAATTTCTTATCGTCGTTAGGATTATCGGGGTTAAAAAATCTGCTGTATTCTACTTCATTATTAATTGGATCGAGCTCTAACAAGTTTTTAGATTTGGACAATTCTTGAATTAGTTTTTCCAATTCTCGAATTCTCCTATCTTTTGGATCTTCTTCGTTAGAAGACTTTGTTTTTAATATCGGTTGGTGGCATTTGAATACCGTATTGAAATTTGAAATTTGTGGTTGCGGATTATCTATTTTGAGTTTATGGTAATTGCTTTGAATGCGGGAGGATTTTTCGAAAAGAATATTTTCTTGGTTTTTAGGAAAATATTCTACATGGTTTGGGATTGTATAGTTATTTTGTTGATGATATTGGTTTCTAAAATCGGTAGGCTTTTTAAAATTTGAATTATTATTTTTATAAATATGATTTGGATTTATCCCCTTGTTATCTCTATGTATGGATCCTAATGAAACTGAGTTTTCAAACAGAAGTTGATTTTCATTTTGCAACAAAATTTTTAAATCTTCTAAGTTGTTTAATGTCTCAGATTTACCCATTAAGTTAATCCTTACATTTAAGGGCATGCTTGCATAAAAATGATAGAGAGTTCGGCACTCTAATGTGGCGATCCACATTTCTTTGTTGTGAATTTTATCTATGTGGTAACGAAGAATAATTATATTTTTTATTTTTTCTAATCTTTTAATAAAATCCGACGGGTTTTCCGATTCTATTATTTTTGTATTATATAAATCTATAGTCAATTGTTCAATTGACTTATTATGACTATATAATTCTTTTAGACAATCTAATAACTCATCGATAGTCCGATAGTAATAAATTAATTTTATATATTTTGCTCCCTCTTTTAGACGAGCTAATGTTTTATTTAATATTATTTTTTCATTGAATTCCTTATAAGCATTGTTTTGTAAACAATATTTATTTTTTAATTGAACTATGCTGTTTATAAATTTCCCTACTTTACTTAATTCACCATTGAAAAATGGCATATTATTGCATAGTTCTTTTTCTAATAAAAATGATTCCATAATGATGGAAATTTTAAAATTAATTTAATAGAAATTATACAAATACATAAATATAAAATATGATCTAATTCTAAGCTTACTGAGTTGTTCGCTGTCTTCCTCGCTCAGCACCTGGTGATCAGTGGACCAAGAGGGTAGACACCAGTTTTAGAATACCTCGGATGAGTGACTTCTTAAGCTGGTTGCTGAAGACATGTTGTTAATCTGGGATCAGTAAGACAACCTCGTAGAAAGACAAATACCTCGGATGAGTGGGGTTGCCAGTCTAAGTTCTTCAGTGTCGTTCGGTTCAAAACAGCGAAGATGAGAAGATACCTAGGAATAGTGAGTCTTCTATGCTTGCTGTTCCTATTTCGGGCGCCAATTAACGAACTCACAACAGTGTATGCTTAGAAATAGTCTTTATTCTTCTTCAAATATTACATGTGTGAAGTCTACCTTGAGACTCACTAAGAGGGAAATGAATTTGTGTGGATTTACATTGGGTATAAATAGGATTTTGAAGGAAGGAGGGGAGCTAATACTTCGGTGTGGTCTAACATGTGGTGGCCAGGGGCTCTCTGATCTAGATCGAAACTAAAATGCCAGTGGACAGTATGAATAGGACCGGAAACATAAACATCCAAGTTCTGTCACTTCTGTGACAATCGAGCGGTAACTTTATGACTTTAGAATGTGACCTGACCCTGAGAAAAGGGATGGCTAGGGGACCTTTCTTATGAGTTAACAATATAAAATTGTTTAAGGTACAAAAATACGTTAGATAAGACATAAAGTTTTATCATAAACGTTAATAATATTAGTTGTCTGTTAATTCGCAGTATCTAAACAACTAACCAAGTTCAATGATTCTTTTTACAATTAGTCCAAAGTTTAATTCTGTATCAGATAGCACTCTATCAATTGTTTCGTCTTATTCATTTATTTATTAGGAAAAACGGATTTTTTTTTATTCGTTATTCAGATTCAACGCATCTTGAAACGTAAACAGGACTGCGTTACTATTTCCTTTTCTTTTCATTCAAATAATATTTCCTAATTCCAGAAAAGCTTACATTTTATCGTTATCATCAATAATAACCGAGTTAACAGGGAATCACATCTCTAATAAGTCGTGGCTTGGCCATATAAGATGATTTTTTTAATTTTTTTTTTTTTTCATCGCGTTGTATTGATCTCGAAAATCTTTTCGATTTTTCTCTATCTTCAAAAATAACCGATTATTTTGTGTAATTACACCTATTATAATCTGTTACGTGATTATACATATGATTTTTTAAATTTATTTATCGCGCTTTACTGATTCTAAAACGCTATACACACTTTTCTCTATCTCCAAAAATAACTGAGTTAGAAGCGTATTTATGTAAAAATTTTCAATTTTTGGTTTATTTTATTTTCTTTTTTCTCTTTTATATAATTATTCGCGATATTTTGGTTAAAAAACACTAATTAATTTTATTTCTATCTTCAAAAATAACTGAGTTATTTAATAAAATCCTTTTAATCGGCCACCATTTTAAAACTAACCAGCTGATATCAACGTTATGTATTAGGATCATCGTTGAATGGACTCTTATTTTTGTGACGAATTTCGAAAAAATTGGTCCAGTAGTCTCGAAGAAATGCCGCGGACGGCGGACAAACGGATTTTTTTTGTCCGTTATTCGGATTCTACGCATCTTGAAAAGTAAGCTCTCAAATTTTGAGCTGGGGTAATTTTTTTTTTTTTTTTTTGGTCGATTACGAAGGTTGATTGAAAATAATAAACCAAAACAGTATAAATGGGATAGAATTAAACTAAATATGTTGGCATTATACAATAAAAAATAGAGTAATACGTGGACAAGAATCGAATTGTGAACAAGTAAATAAATTCTTAATTTATTCTTCATTAACTGAGAAAATAAAGGTGTGATGGCTTAAGAGAATGCATTTGCTAGAAATGGTCTGAAGGTAATCCGGTTGGATCTACGAAACCTCACAATTACCCCATCGTGGAAGGTAAGTGACAAATAAAACAGGTACTCAGACAATAGCTACTGGATTAGGTACCCAAGAAACCCCTATTCCGGAAAATAAAACCGCTGCAGAGACGTTTATAAGGCTTTCAGCGGAAGATCAGGGTCTTTGGGCTCCTCTTTATCGCTCTTCCACTGTGTACATGCGTTATCATTATCTTTGTTTATGAGAAATTCGGTGCGATCCTGTCTCACATTCTCTGTTGTTTTTGTGGCTCAGTATTTCACGCCGCTTAAGCTTAACTTGTGTAGTAAGACTGAACAGTTCATTTTTATTTTCTTTAAGCCTACAACTTGATACTATTAAAAAGGAAAAAAAAAAATAATTTAGATGCAGCAATGCAATTGTTCTGACAAAAAATAAGGATATTAACTAATTTAATTTTTATATGGTATTAAAAACCAGCGAATACTATTAGACAAAGGAAATATCTTAATCGGTAAAAACCATTCACGAAAAGGTAATATTATTCTATTAAATAAAATAATATTATATATTTTTCCTAACCCCTTGACCACCAATTATTAAATTTTTGATTTTTTTCATGAATGCGATTTATTCCAGTGTAGGTACCTTCTTTCAAGTTGAAAAACAAAAGAAAAAAAAATTCTGATTGGGGGTAGGGAGGGAGGCAAAACAGGTTGGATATATATGTCCCAGTGGTATTTCATGTCTGGGTCATATCGTCCCATTGGTATTTTCAGGAAAGTAACTTATTCCCACTGCTATTTTTCTCAAAAAAAAAAAAAAAAAAAAAAAATGAACTGTAAGATGATAGAATTTTATAAGGTATCAGCAAACTTAATGAACAAATAAATAAAAAACTAAATTCTAATTGAAAAATTAAAATTCAAGTCTCAAAAAAGTATTTATAAAATGTGATAAGGTGCAAAACATTTTAATTTACCACAACACTAAATGAACAGCATAAACACTGAAGAAGTTGTTCTGATTTTTTGTCAACTATTTTTCGTCAATACCAATCATAAACATAAAAATACAACTACAGTGTTGTTTTGCACATGAAGTAAATGATTCAGCAAGCCTGTGCGATGTCAGGTACTCGTTAAAGATCTCTATTCTAATTAAACCTAGATAAGCAAAATTTAGGACTCCTACTGAAGCATCGTCTGGTTAACCACAGTAGCATAAAGTGAAGTTAAATAAACAAACAAAGAACAACAATATAACAGACATATACATATTTCCAATGGGTAAAAAATTATTTGGTATTGCATGGACACCCAGTGGAACATAGAACCCGATGGTAGTTAAAGGTTTAAATTTGAAATTAAATTAATTTTGTGGTTAATTAGTTTAAATTAATAAATTTAATAAAAATGACAATGTTCCGGGCACCGGCTAGCGTAATAAATTACAATAGTGTTAGTAGGAAAATACATTTTTCCTTTTGTGTAATGCAAGGAGACTCCCTCTCTGCAGTTTTTTTTAATCGTGTGCTGCATAAAGCACTACGAAACATCGTGTCCGATCTTGCTTATGTCAAATACTTGGGTACGCAGATGATCTGTGGTTCTGGCAAGAAGTGAGAAGGCATTAAAAGAATGTCTGGCAAAGGTTGTGAAAGAAAATAAAGCCGTGAATCTTGTGATAAATCAAACTAAAACCAAATATATGGTAGCATCAAGCTCTGAGGCAAGAAGAAAACAGAATTTTAGGTGTGGTGGCCTTACATTCAAAGTTGTTTATTTCTTCATGTACGTGGTTAAGGCGAGTAATAAGATTATGAGAAAAATAATGCATAGCAACAAAGCTTATTATGGTCCCTTAAGGTTGGTGAAATTGGCCCTACTATCAAAACCCACAAAGCTCAAATAATAGAATACATTTATTAGACCATTTGTGTGGTAGGGCACCGAGTAGCCTCGAAGGAAAATTATTAAGACGAATTTTTGGTCTTACAAACCAACAAGACATATGGCGTTTTAGGCGTAACTAAGAATTGGATGAACTGATGCAGTATGAAGGTAAAGGTTGTCTCCTACGTTCTTGATCCAGCATTCAAGTAAGCGTTCTCTCTTTCAACATAAGTCATTATTAAGATGAACAATAGATTTAATCTAGAAGAATTAGTTGGCTTAATCACACCGAGGAAATGCCAGTTAAAATAATAACAATAAAAGTTCTGCATGAAACATTTCCAGGAAAAAGTAATAGAAGAAACCCACGTAAATGCTGGATTAAGGACGTAGAGGAGGACCTTTTTAAAATTGGAGAGACCAACTGGAGGAGGAATAGCGAAGAATTGTTAGAGAACAAAAGTTCTTCTTGGACTGTTGGGCCGGGAATATATTATTCATATAAAAATAATTTAAAATATATAATCTCCTCTTCGTATTCATAGCCACAATCTATACTCTATAAATTCTCTGGTCTATTCCAACGCTCGTACCCAGACTTTTTTGGCTCTATAAGGTTTCCTGAGTAGCTCATTCAAATATCCACAACTATGCCAACCAACCCTTGCACTTTCCGGTGATATCCATGTACACCAACTCCATCTGGATGACATAAGTAAAGCTATTCTGTCTCCATTGACCGTTCTAACAAGGTACTTCATTTAGGAAACTCTTAGCCTTAGCCTTTTCATTTTACATTTTCATATTGTTAATATCAGAATTATTTAAAATTATTAATTTACAGTAATGCATTAATATTTTAGTTTAAAAATTGATTGAATATGTTTGAGGTATCGACCATCAGTCCATTTTAGCTATGTTTATATAACATTGATAGCAATGTTCACTCCTTTCATTTTAGAAAAGCCCTCCAAAAAAAAAAATAATAAGTTGTCAAATAATTGTTTAAAATGTATGTTTAATAAAATTTAATGGACATTATTTTATATAATACCATTTATATTGTATAACACTTATGTGGCCGTTTTCACACATTTTAATAATTTCGTTATTATTATAAATAATTAAAAAAAATGTTCTGTTGCTAACAACTACTTAAAGGATAAAGAAAGTATATTTATATCTATTTTTAGTGCGATTAAGCTTTCATCTGTCATATATTTTGCTGACTCGGTTATGTATTATTTTTAATAACGAATTACTGAAAATTCATAAAACGATGAGGGCAAATTGAGAATATTTTAATTTTAATTATAATTAGTAAAATATAATATAATGAGAAAGGTGGATATTGGATTGGAGGCTTTTAGCATCAGCCCTCTGGGCAGTAATTAAAAGCGGGTTACTGTTACTATTTAATTAATTTTTATACTGAGAACAGATAATCCACGATCAATGAATGACCTTGTCATATTGCTGCACATTTAAATCCGATTAGGGGATGATTTTAGATTTCCTATTTAAAAAACTTTAATAGCATATTTAAATATATATATATATAATATATATATATATATATATATATATATATATATATATATATATATATATATATAGGTTTGTGTTGTTCTCAGGTTATATCTACAATATCTATGTACCTAAAATATCTATGTACCTACTGTATGATTATTCATTGTTCAATGTACTCTTTTTTATATCTCTAACAATAACATCATATATTAATTATTGTATAATAATATTAATGTTCTGTTTTTCCACTGTTAAGGCATGATTATGAGAACAATAAATTATCTAAACGTCGCATAGATAAAATTGTTTATTTATTGACTGAAACCTGAGAACAACACAAACATAAATTATCAACAGTCGAGAACTGATCAAACAATATATATATATACTCGTATATAAACGGATGTCAACAAAGTGAGGAGAAACTAACACTATACTTTTATCTTATAGTCTTAAGGAAATAGTACATTCGCATTTCCTATATTTACTTAGTTATCCTCCAAATCCATTGATACTAATTTTGACGAAAACGATTTTTGGTAGGGGTAAAAACGTTGATTTCGTTACCATGGTAACGTTACCAACATGCAACGGACTGGCGCATGCGCAGCTGTCTGTTTATACTTGTCCACTTTTTCCGTGAACGTTATCGATACCGGTGTAATATCGGCACAAAAATATCGATATTTCAGTATTTAATTAAATTAAAATCAGTTACGAATGGAATTAGTAAATACATGGTAGGTTAACTATGTTTTAAAACTTACCTTTTACTCTCTCTCTCTCTCTCTCTCTCTCTCTTATATATATATATATATATATATATATATATATATATAAATTTATTATAATGAATATCTTGATTCTCTCGACACTAAAATATTGATATTTGTAAATATTATTAAAAAGTTACATTGCATGAAAATATTTAAACATAAGAAGCAAAATCATGATGATCTTATTGTCAATATTCAAATCGTACAGAGAACAATATCAAATATCAACGCAGGCAAAAAAGTCAATGACAAAAACAAAAGGAGAGCAACTAATTTAATTATTTCACAGATAGATCAACTTTTTGAAATAGTTTTAAAGCATATTCCAAAATGTGCGAATTTCCATGATACAAATGGTAGGTCTATCAAAAAATGTGCCATGTACCACCAATTTATACAGTCCACAATCATATTCAGGTTACTATGGCACAATTCAAGATTTATCTCCCGCTACAATGTGATGATGTTTAACAATTAAATGAAACTTATTGTTATTGTGTTAATGTATTCTCAACATAATTTACTTTTACAAACTTACTCTTTTACAACATAATTCCAATATTAAAGGAAAATATTTGGGCTGATTAATTTCTTCTCAAAAATTGACTTTTTATTAAATCACACATTAAACGTTTCGGGATCTACTCATGTCATCAGGACTCTGGTTTATACTATTTTGAAATTCATTCGTCCCTACCATCATTTCACTGATACAAAAATTAAAAAGATAAATCAACAAAAAATAGTCATTAAGTAAAACATCATATCTGAGCAGAGTATTGCTTAGATCTTTGTCTTCAACTGATAATAATTTCTAATAGACCTCAATATCATTCCTTTGCAAATCGTGAATTAAAAAAACAAAACAAGTTTTCACTTTTATCGGCAGTCCCTAAGACTGCCTGAATTTTTTTTAATCTTAAATAGGGAGAACCATTTAATTCAGTTATTTTTAATAGCTTATGGATTCCAAGACCGAAAAAAGAAAAGAATTTCCGATAGCCGTGCCTTCTTCCTCCCCTAAGCTAATAAAAGTCTCCCTTCTATAATCCAATCCTGCAGGAGGGATCAGCAACCAGCTGACCGAGGTAGGAGACAAAAATAAATAGAAAGGGGGCGAAGGAGCACCAGGAAGAAATAAATACAAGAGGTGGAACGGGGGGAGGGGAGCTAGCGCGACGTCAGCTTCATTCATCAAGCCTCCCTCCCATTAATCTTAGCCAGCACGTAGCCGAATTAGCTCTGATCCTATATGGCCTTACCAGGACCTTTTTTACCAATCCTTTGTCCCTCGACTCTATAGCTTGATTGAATTATAGCACCCTCTTGTTCAATACTCTGTGTCTCCTAGAGGATTCAGCAAAAAAGTGTATCTACAAGATTCGGAGTCAGGAGTTGGGAACAAACTTCCTGCAACATCTTCTTCACTAGCAAATAGCAGAGCGTTTCTGCTAAGTATTAGCATAGAGCCAACATCTACCCCGCATACACTCTTCCTAAAAACTTACTTATAAACTTTCAAGGGATCGTCTTGTGTTTTTTTTTTCTATTTATTTAATGTAATTTACAACTGTATTAAAGAACGCAATAAGTAAATATGTAGAATGAAAATAAAAAGTCATGAAAATGTCTACCCATGGTACCTACTACCCAGTGGGAGCACTTCACTAACTATTTAAAGGCAGTAGGTCCCGAGGCCACCTTTTTTTCAGTCGCCTTGGAGGGTTATCAGGGATATCTAAGGAAGATAAATTACAGACAAGTGGGTTTGTATGGGCAGAGAGTTTTGAATGAAAATATAAGTATCTATCACGGGCTATGTCTGTAGCAAATTGAATGTTTAGGTCATTATGGAGGAGCTGATTTGTGACAAAATAAGAGGCATTCGGGATTTTGCGAAGGATTTTGGATTGTAAGGACTGGATGCGGGAGGAATTAGATGGTTTCGTAGAGCCCCAAAGCTGGATTCCATATCACCAAATAGGTCTGAAAACAGTGATGTAAATGAGTCTTTTTTAATATACTGGAAGATTTGAACGTTTGTCTAGTAAGTGTTGTAGTAATCGATATCTTTGAGCAGTTTCTTATCGTTTCAGTCTTGTGTTTAAAGACTTTTTCAAAATATGTAAAACAAATTATTGAAATATTTCATCAATTTATGATAACTAGAAAAATAATTACTCTTAATGGATCGGTGTTTTGAGAAACTCTTTAATAAAAAAAACTACTTTTCGTTACAAAAAAAAAGTTCTAGAGTAAAATTTAATAGCTCAAGCCAACCCAAAATATTAACTGATCAAACTTGGGCTGAGTGAACCCTTTATCATACTAATTAATACAATATGTTCTATTACGCTTTTTAATTAAATGGGCAAGTAGGGTCCCTGAAACCAATTAACATTACAGAAAATATTTTGTATAACTTCAGGCATAATGTTTTATAAACTTGGTAGCGATCTGTATTGTTGCTAGATAAGAGGGGGGCGGCTAAAATCACGCTTAAGAATTCCTCTAGTTTCTGGGTACTAACATTAAGAGTTAGACTTAGGAAAATATCCTTATTCCGAGTAGCGGCACCACTCCTGAAATTACTGAATAAATAATTATCCTGCTAAAGCCGGATTCAAACTTCACTGCCCCACTCAGCTACTCCGTTCCCTAATATACTGACACTTATGAAAAAAAAAGAAAAAGAAAAGGTTAATTATAAAGAAATTACTACAGCCTGAAGAATATATATAATATATATATATATATATATATATATATATATATATATATATATATATATATAACATATATATATATTGTCGGTGTCGGGATGGTCGGTGAAATTTCTTCGGAAACTCCTCCCGGCTAAGTCCGATGGACTCACTAACCAACAATGAGAGCGGCCCTCCAGGCTTGCTGGAGAGTGTGGCGTAGGTTCGAACGCCCTGCTCACATATTTTAGTTCACAAAATACCACTAACAGTCATGGATTCCTCTGAGGTAAAACGCTCATTATCCGGAGGTAAACTAGTCCCCCGTTCGGGTCTCCAGGTGGGGACTGCTTCAGGAGAATCACGGCGCAAGATGAAAATTAGAGATCTAATAACAGGGACGTGGAACGTTAGAAGTTTAAATACGGCAAGTGGGTTAATTCCGTCGCGAATATATATATATATATATATATATATATATATATATATATACACATACATACATACATACATACACACACAGCTGTTCTAAGAGCAACAGAATATCTCCTCGATAATATTACTGACACATTTACAGACATAACTATCTACACTGACAACATGAACGTTATACACTCCATACAAAATTCGAAAATTCATGACGGACTAACCGAGGAAATCCGAATTAATTTAACGAATCTACATACTCAAAATAAAAACATTAGCATTATGTGGGTTAAGGGACACTCAGGAGTAGAAGGCAACGAACGAGCGGACACCCTAGCGAAGATGGCGGCTCAGAGTGACCTTCCAATATCGTACAATAAGGTTCCCATATCCTACATCAAAGGGGAGATGAGGAAAGAGACGGTAGTCAAATGGAATCGTTCCTGGACTGCTTCGCTGAAGTCACCAAGCCTTCATAGATTTGTTCCCTATATCACACTAAACAACTACAAACACATACTAAGTAGTAATTACAAGGTGACACAATTTCTGACTGAACATGGACAAACAAAACAATACTTAAAACGCTTTAGCATACTACAAGACGACAAATGCCCATACGATGGTGACATACATAATTTTCGACACCTACTATTCGACTGTAAGAAATTAGACAACATTCGAGCCAAACTTATTCAGGACGTTATATTAGATCACGGGACTTGGCCAGAAACAGAACAGAGACTGATGACAAAATTTAAAAAGTATTTTATAAATTTCGTAAACAAAGTAGACTTCAACCAACTTAATACTGATTGTAGGAAGGCAGCTCAGTCTATGTAATTTTTTGTTGTGCTAAATTCATGATATTTTGTTTGTATATATTTAGTTGCTTTATTCTAATTTTGAAAAATATTGAAAGGTGTAATTAACATTATTTATAAGCTATTTTCTTTTGTTATTTATTTTTGATTGATGCTAAATTAATCTTATTTTTGTTATTTTTCGATATATATATAATGTTTAAAATGAAGATCAAAATAATGTAAACTTAATAATTTGTGAAACATAACATAGATTACGTGTAGTGTGCCTAAAAATAGGCATGGAACATGTATATAAACAAAAAAAAAAAAAAAAAAAAAAAAAAAAAAAAAAAAAAAAAAAAAAAAAAAAAAAAAAAAAAAAAAAAAAAAACATACACACACACGCACACGCACACACGTAATTATCTTTTTTTATTTCGAACATTAGTTTACTCTTGTAAATATTCGAATTATAAAGCTAGAAAAATATTGTTTATAATCCCTAGCTTTTTAATAAATTATAACTTCATAAATTTTAGGCTTAAAAGTAAATATATTTCATTTATTTTCTATTTTCTTATTATTATGTTTTATTCTTTCTACATTTTTATTACTGTTATTATTTCATCTCATTTATTTTATTGATAACATTGAATTCATTGCTCTCCTACTTAATGTATTTCATTTTATTATTATTATTATTATCATTATATTTTTATTATTTTATTTATTTACTTATTCATCTATTTATTTAGTAATATTATTATTGTTGTTTTGTTTTTTGTAGACGTTTTGTCTATTTTTCCTACTAATACAAATACTTTTAAACATATGATTAATTAGTCTCTAGAAGAAAAGTCCTTAATTATTGATTTCAAGGATCACCTAAATCATGTAAAAATGTAATTAACAAATGAATGTATATTGTAAATGTGTAAATAAACTTTTTTATTTATTTATCCATTGTATATAAAAAATATTAGTACCAGAATATGATCCAAAATATATATACCTCTCGGATGTCTATGGAGACAGTTACTTCCGAAGAGTATGATACCGTTATGACCTGTTAATATACCTTCGAATTACATTACACGCCTGACACATGACCTAACCTAATCCTAACCTTAATTATCAGGGTATAGGGAGGGGTTTCACCAGGACTCGGGTGACAGTACGCCAGTGACACGCCTGGGAATCTACACGGATTTCACATTCAAAATTGATAAGCTTCCTTTAATATGTAATCACCACTTTGTCAAATGTCAGTAGGTGTAAATATATTCTTTTTTATTATTAAAATACAGATTAATAATTAATACAGTATCGGAGTGATTTTATCATAAAATAATGTAATTTTAGTATTTTTTTTAATTACAGAGCATAATTAAGGTGACCAGACGTCCCGGTTTTTCACAATTAGTCCTGCGTTTTGCGAGTTTTTCAATTGTCCCGACTTATAGTATTAAGTTAAATTTTATATTTCTGAAAATAATTGTTATGCGTTCTTAGAATCCTTTAATTTGTTTGCGTTCTAAGAATCCTACGGGCCACGACGACTAACATATTGCTTTCGCTACCCGGTCAAATTGTATTTGTCTCTCAGATGATACACTTCGTGTTCGTACTGCGAGGTAGCAAGCTAATTAAACAAATAGATATTACAAATCTGCTACTTACCATAGAAAATTAAGGTAATCAATTTATTAATATATTTCATAAATACATACATTTTCTTTAACTTTGCTTGAAATAATCGTAGTCCTCATATTTTATATTGATGAAAAAAAGTATATCACCGCCCTATAACCTTAAAAGAAATTTGGAAAGAAATATACGAATAAAATTTTGCAAATATTTTTAGTCAATCCAAACTAATTTCGTAATAAACAACAATAAAATATGTTCATGTAGATTATGTTTTCGGGCAAATTGATTGGTGAAATTAATCCGATGTGAAACGAATATTTGTACAGTTAACATTTTAGTATTTTTCAAAATTCTCATAAAAATATAATATAGTAGTTTGCTAAAGAACAGTTAAATAATCACAAATTAATTTAAAATTTGAATTTATCTTTAAGAATCAAAATTATACGTTTTTTCTACAATAAATCAAGCGCGGTCATCAGAAAAACCAAAATTAAGTGTTGAAACTTTGAAAGCCATTTTATATGTCAAATATAATTTGACAAATTCTTGTGAAGATTTTTACAATATTTTAAAAAAAAGGACAACCATCTACTGAAACAAATTCACTCGAATAAAAAATATGTCAAGGAATAAAATATTATACAATTTTTTATATATATAAATTGTACTTATGTGAAAAATAAAAAAATATTACAATATTGAATTATAAAAATTTTTGTTGATTCCCCTCTCCTTCAGAGTTGTCCCGCTTTGCCCATCTAAAAATCTGGTCACCTTAAACATAATGGAAGGAAAACTCAAGATGTATGCTGTGAGAGAATTGTTCGGCTCAGCTGTGGGTATAGCCTTACTTTCCACCTGTGACAAGATTTTCCTGAAACCTCTCACTGGATTCGAGAAACTTTTCATTTTATGAGGGAGTGCTTTAAGTTACTTTATATGACAAATAAATTATTTAAATATAAGTTCCATTCTTATACTATATTCTTCTAGGGCGGAAAAGTATTCAATAAAATAGATAAATAGTTATTTTATTGCTGTAACAAAATAAACTCGTTTGAAAATTGTAAAATAAACTCGAATGAAAAAAATCTGGTGAAACAAAAGGCTTTAACTTACCTCCTTTGTTAAAATCAATTTAAGAATTTTTAAATACACTTGTGAATAAAAATAAATTGTTAAAGAATTAATTAAATTGAATTTCAATAGAAACATGTATTTTAATGAATATTTTTATCCACAATAATTAGTTAGTTTTATCGGTTTTTCATCAGTCTCTATTAACCTTTACGATTCCGTGTTTTAAATATCTTTTCTTTTTTTTTTTTAATATTTAGCTATCTAACAGTGTTATAAATCTAAATGACTATTCTTGTGTCCAAACACGCAAAAATTGAGTGAAAAAATATGTTTGCACTTTCCTTCTTCAGTTGTTTCTCAAATTCGCTTGCATATTTAGCCGATATTTATCAACAGTAATAAAATGAAGTGCCTAATTTTATGAATGTACATAATTAAAGGTACTTAGGTGAAAGAAAATTCAAAATATCAGCACTTATGTCCTGTCAGACTATTTCAATCAGAATGAAACCAACATCATATTAAAGTTTACATCTATTTTAATCAAAATCTTTAGAGCCGTTTTTTGAGAAAAACGTAAAAGGATGCTAATTTCATGGTATAAAGTGGCTCTTCTTGTAAGCTAATTTTGGTGAAAAAGTTGCTGTAACATCTAATATATATTATATATATATATATATATATATATATATATATATATATATATATATATATATATGTATATATATATATATATAAAATTAAATGAAAAGTAATTCTATTCAGGGACGAGTAGTCCCCTAAGATGAACAAGAAAAGTACAATATAAATAACAATTGTCTGGTCGTTTAAGACTTCAGTTTAACAATAAAAGATAGATTTTGTTACAATGAATAGTTATCATATATAGATTTTAAATATTACATATATTGGGAAGATTGATACTTTAGGAGATGGAGAAATAGTTGGTGTTTGAAAATGGATAATGATAAGGCTTTACGAATAGATACAGACAAGGAATTCCAAAATGGTGTAGCACAAATTAGAAAGGATTTTTTGAAGGAGGCAGATCTGTGAGAAGGTATATTAAAAGTTTATGGGTTGGGATCTAGTGTTTACTGAGTGGACCGAGGAACAAGTGGTAAGCATATCAAGAATATAAGAAGGTTTTTTTGTGTTGAAAAATCGGAAAAGACAGAAACCTAGGAGGTACCTGCCGACGAAAAGAGGGATAGAGCCAATTCAACTAGGTATATCTTATACAAACAGAAGCATCTGGGGATTCCACATGTGAATCTGATGAACCAATTCATAAGTCTTTTGAGTCTCATGTCGAATTTCTCAGACAGCCCGCCATATGCGAGGCATACTGGGGGAAAATGAGCGAAGAGACCAGTAGCATACGGGTTTTAGATGGGATTGAGTCACGAAATTGTAGATATTGTTTTAGGATAGCGATGGATTTTCGGGTGATTTGAGAAATATGATTACTCCAAGATAGGTTCTGATCAATAATGACTCCAAGGTTTCTTACTGAAGTGTGGGAGTGAATAGGTATGCTATTGAAGTAAAGGAGTGGATAATACGGAAGAGAATTTACAAAGTTCTTGGAACCAATGAGAATAACTTTAGTTTTTCCAGCATTTAAATTCAAATCATTTGTCGTAGCCCATGCATTGATGTCAATATATTGTTGTAATTTTTGGATAGCCTCTAACTATATATATATATATATATATATATATATATATATATATAATATATATATAATATATATATATATTATTAAAACACCTCATTAAAATAAGTTTGTTTAATAATTTCAAATATTTCATCATAATAAGTAAATTTTAACAAACAGAAGAACATGGAAAACTTACAAAACTTACAGTGGAATATTTAATAATTTTTTATCATGAATAAAATATGACAATAGAACAGACTTTTTGTTCATTCTTGAAGGTTTTTACTTCGGCACGCATAGTAATGATTATTTGCACAAAAATGCTTGTTTTAGCTTCCCAGCACGCATAGAAATGGTTAGTGCACAAGTGGAAATTACATTTAGAGGTTTTGAGAAGCTGAAATATAAATATACCTACCGTATGTGCCAATACTGCGGTGTTTATATTTTTGATATTTTTGCAATTATTGCTATGCTGTTTTACTCTAGTTGTTATCTTTTTTGAGGTTTCCCCTATGTATACCTTATCACAATCCACACAATTTATTTTATACATAACGTTTAGATTTTCATATGGTAAAATTGGATCTTTTATATTTGCATGGCACAGTAATCAACTTAACCATAAATTTGATTTTGAAAAACCTAATATTTTGGAAAAAGAAAAAAAAAATAATAGAAAAACAATAGAATCTATATACATAAACAAAAATATAAAAAATACAATAAATTATGAAACCGATTAAAAACACCTAAGTTCTTACTATGCAGATGCAATAGAAAAGTTAAAATTTTAGGATTGCATTGTTGCCTATTTAAATAATTATTCATTGTACCTTCTACAGTAAATAGGATGACCCTAATCCATAAGGGGCCAAAGAATATGTGAGGTGGGATGATTGTTGTTCCTTGTGCAATATAATTTTATTTTAAAGACTTTTTTGACAACATTTTGAAATTAAAAAAAGGATTTTTAACTTGTTGGACAACTCAGGTAAATAAAAAAATATTTTTTTAAGTAACATTGTTATTTGAATGTTGTTAATGTTTTTAAGTTAGTATATTAAATAGTGGATATTGATGTTAATTATTAATTATTGATGTATTTTAGTGAGTCCTGATGATGGGGAAGGCCCCCGAAACATTGACTCGTTAAAGGTTTTCTGTGATAAACTTTTTTTTGTGAGATAATAGAAACCTACTATTTTTATTATTATATATATATAAGGTCTATAATGTACTATGTTGTTTTGCACTACCATTCCAGAATTGAAAGTGTAATCTTCTTATTTGCTCCGGTTGTGACAAAGCTTTTAGTGAAAATCTCTTCCCTTCGAAGTGCACTTTCAGGAACTTTCGAAGGTCTAAGGTAAATTTCTCCAATATGAGCATTTTATTTTTCACTTTGAAAAAAAAAAAGAAATATTAACTATTCCTGAGTAAAATATTATAAAGAAAAGCATGGGAATTTCAAATCAGATATTAAATTATGTGTTATCCCATTTCTGTATTACATCACAACTAACTATTAATAAAAATGCTGCAAATTATTACACGATGGTTTATTATTTCCAAATAACAATATTGGGGTATAATTGTTTATATAGCTGTTGATAGGAAATTAAGTAATGTGAAAAGCACTAATTCAAAGAAATAAAATAAAATATTATTTTTTTTTCTCTTTTATATATCTTTTCGCATTTTGTTGGTTAAAAAACCCTAATATTTTTTTTTCCATCTTCAAAAATAACTGAGGTATTAAATGAAATACTTTTAATCGGCCGCCATTTTAAAACTAACCAGCTGATATCAACGTCTATGTGTTAGGATCATCGTTGAATGGACTAGTATTTTTGTGGCAAATTTCAAAAAACTTGGTCCAGTAGTTTCGGAGATATGCCGCGAACATCGGGCAACGGATGTTTTTATTCGTTCTCCGGATTCTACGCATCTTGAAACGTAAAGCCTCAAATTTTGAGCAGGGGTAATTTTTTTTTTTGGTCGATTACAAAGGTTGATTATAAAATAAAATAAAATAAAAAAATCTACGATATTACAAGATATAAAAAAAAATTAAATTAATTTGAAGAATGGGTAGTGCTATTCTTCTCAATCCTTTAAATATACCACCATGCTATTGCTTTTCAAATTGAAATCTGTTCTTTCGGATTGTTTTTTGTCTTATAGATTACGAAGCGCCCTCTCGTAAAGCAGGGTTTTACAGGAAATTAAATCAGATAAAGAGTCCAATCTGCGTAATGGAATAGTTTTTCTGTTCTACGTCCCCCGTCGCAAGTTCTGTCTTACTTATGGACCAAAATAGTGGACTCTTGTTTTACAAATCTCATCTTAAACCTTCACCAATTGATAATATAATGATGATTAAATGACGTCAAATGAATAAACAATTATATTTGTGTGCATTAAAAAAAAAATAATTTTTCACATCATTATGATGTTAGTAAATAACTCACGAGTTCTGCGCATGCGCATGAGTATAGCAGTCATCATTCAAATCGTCTCTTGGATTTCTTGCTTTTTCAGTTGGAATTCACTTCAGTGCAATCTTGAAAACATCACCAGAGTTCAGGATAACAACAGCAGTAAATATTGGAGCAAAAAACAGTAAGTTTTGTAACAATTTACAGTGTAAAGTGAATGCTTGGTAACCTCTTCACATCAGCTGATTGCCAGTAGCTCGGCTAGGCCGGGATTGCTTTTTTTTCTTTAGTTATTGTTTTATTTCCCACATCTAGTCATTATATCATTATCTTCTTCACATGAAATGCGATATTTTCACCAAGTGATGTCCTCCAAAGCATCAACTAAAAGATCTAGATCTAGTGGTTCAATCACGTCTCCCATAAAACAAAAACCCCGCCGTGATACTAATAAAAAATTAAATCAGCAAGCAGCCCCCTCAGGTACTAATACCGAATCTGAACCACAATCTGGCACATCGTCACAAGGGATGACTGACGAATCTCCGTTTTTCACCCCAAATCCTTTTCAAATCCTACATAATGAAAAAGAAAACATGGAATCTGCTTCTACACCCAGTGAACGACCTCCACCGATATTTGTCAAAAATATTAAAAATTTTTAGTTGTTGTGTGCTCAATTGAATAAAATTACCGACTCCACCAGCTACTACTGTATGAGTAGAATCAATGACACCAAAATATCACCGACCACCGCCGAGACGTATAGAAAAATAGTGAAATATCTAACTGATACTAAAGCGGATTTCCATACTTATCAGCTACGCCAAGAGAGATCTCTTAGAGTTGTAATCAGAAATCTACATTCTTCTACACCAGTTGAAGATATCAAAGAAGAACTTATGGAGATGGGTTACAAAGTGCGCCAAGTCACTAATGTCATAAAAGATAGAGTTCAACTTCCTCTATTCTTCGTTGACTTAGAACCATTGCCAGGGGTAGAACAAATTTATGATCTAAAAAGATTGTACTATACAAGTGTAAAAGTCGAAAAACCTTACACCAAGAGAGAAATTGTTCAGTGTCACAATTGTCAGGCGTATGGTCATACCAAAAGTTACTGTTATCACATACCACGCTGCGTGAAATGCGGTGAACAGCACAAGTCTGTGGAATGTACAAAACCAAAGTCAACACCCGCTGTATGTGCTCATTGTCTCAAGGACCACCCGGCCAACTACAAAGGATGCCAAATCTACAAGGAACTAAGGACCAGATATCAAAAACCCCTAGTACTGGATGAAACAGCAAGACAGGCAAGAACTAGAAGAGAACCCTCAAAATTAATCGATGCCAATGTATCATTTGCCCACTTACTTGGAGGTGGGAACCAATGTAGTGAAGCCGAGGCCCTGACGGAACTACAAAATGTACGTCAATATCCTCAATCCATTCCACAAATAACTCTTCCCCAAAACGTAATCAGTCCTAAAAATCCTCATCCACAACAAATCTCACATATCCCCCCTCCTTCAAACGCCACAGACCTTACGAGTTTGATGACGTCCTTCATTTCCGAAATCAAATCCCTTGTCATGCCTTTAATCACAATCCTTACGAATCTTGTATCAAATCTCATTCCTAAATTAAAAAATCCATAAATGACCTCACCTAATTCCTTATCTATTCTCCTATGGAATGCGAATGGTGTTAGAACTCACAGTGACGAACTTACAGCCTTACTGCAAGACAAAAACATTGATGTTGCACTCATTACTGAAACTAGACTAACCAATAAACAGTACTTCAAAATACCTGAATACACGACATACCGGACAGACCATCCAGACGGTAAAGCCCATGCCGGTACTGTAGTCATTGTCCACCGATCCCTCTCCCATCACTTACACCCACTTCCCGCCCACGACTTCCTACAAGCAACTTCCATTGTTATCAAAACCTTTTCCTTTCCGCTTATCATTGCATCAGCATACTGCCCTCCTAAACATCCAATTTCCTCTGCCCAATTTGGATCCTTCCTCAACTCCTTGGGTAATCACTTCATTTTGGGTGCAGACTTAAACGCTAAGAATCAACAGTGGGGTTCTAGAACCACCAATTCTCGTGGACGGACGTTGCAGTCTGCACTCAACTCCCGACGCTTTCATCTCCTACCTCCCGATTCTCCTATCTTCATCCACAGCAGATTAGGCTCTCTGAATTTTTCCATAGCTCGCCTTGATGAACTATCCTCTGATCATAGTCCATTGATCCTAAATGTATCCATAACACCTATTCCTAAACCTATCCCACCGTCATTCATTAGAGGCCCTGTCAACTGGAACCTCTTCCGCGAAATCCTCACTAATGACATTGACCTCAGAGTGATTCTCAAAACCCCAAATGACCTTGACGACGCCGTATATTCCTTTACAACCTCGATTCAACAAGCCGCCTGGACTGCCTCCGTTCCCAAGCACTCCCAAATAAATCCTTACAAAAACCATTTACCACAACATCTCCTAGACCTAATCCACACCAAATGCCGAGCCAGAACATTATGGCAACGCACCCGTCACCCAGCAGATCGCCACTCCTATAACTTTTATTGTAGACAATTAAAGCGAGAGTTGGCGATCTTCCGTTCCCAATCCTACAATTCCTACCTCTCCTCTCTCTCGACTCGTGACAATTCCTTGTGGAATGTCACGAAGAGAATTCTAAAATCCCCCCTGATATCCCATCCTCTCCGGCGTAGTGATAATTCCTGGGCTGCTTCTGACAAAGATAGGACCCAGGAATTTGCACTACATCTTTCCAAGATATTCACTCCTCATTCTGATCTCAATCCAACCCATACCGCAATAGTTGCAAGAGTTCCTTACGACACCGATACCAATTTCCTTACCACCTAAAGCAATCAATCCCTCTGAGGTCAAATATCTTCTTCAAAAGCTTCCTCTCCGTAAATCCCCTGGATACGATCTCCTTACTCCTCAAATCCTAAGACAACTTCCACCTAAAGCCATTACATTCCTTACATATATCTATAACTGTATCCTACGCACTACCTATTTCCCTCTGTTGTGGAAACACTCGACTATCATCCTTTTCCTAAAACCAGGCAAACCATCCAACTGTACGTCATCCTACAGACCTATTAGCCTTCTTCCGATCCTCTCCAAAATCTTCGAAAAACTCCTATTAAAACGAATCTTAGCCAAATTTCACAATTTTCCCTCACACCAGTTTGGATTCCGTCCTCAACATTCCACGGTTCAGCAAGGACTCCGAGTTGTAGACCATATTTCCTCCACCCTTGAGTGCAAGGAGTATTGTTCGGGTGCCTTTCTGGACATAGCTCAAGCTTCTGACCGGGTGTGGCACCCGGGACTGCTCTTTAAGCTCAAAACCCATTTACCTTAATCCTTATACTTAATCCTCCGATCCTATTTATCCAACCGCTCCTTCCGAGTTCGCTGTGGTTCCGAATTTTCCGAACAATATACTGTTGAGGCCGGTGTTCCTCAAGGCAGCGTCTTAGGACCCGTCCTCTACATCCTCTTCACCGCCGATATCCCTACCGATCCCAATACCTTTCTGGCAACATTTGCTGATGACACAGCCATTTTATCATCCAATTCCGATCCTGAAGCAGCATCGCTAAATCTCCAAAAGCACCTTTCCCTTGTCGAAGACTGGTGCAATGCTTGGCGCATTAAGGTGAACGAAAGCAAATACACTCACGTCACATTCACCCTTCGACGCAAATCCTGTCCAACGGTTAATTTCAATTCCATACCGCTTCCTTCCTCAGACACAGTCCGGTATCTCGGCTTTTTACTAGACAAAAGACTGACGTGGAACCCACATACAAGACTAAAAAGAAAAGAACTCAACCGCAGATTCGGCCAGTTATACAGACTACTAAACAGATAATCTCATCTTACAGTTGACAACAAATTACTAATATACAAGACAGTACTGAAACCTATATGGACCTACGGACTTGAACTGTGGGGAACAGCTAAACATTCTAACATCAAACGCATCCAATCCTTCCAATCCAAAGTCCTCCGAACAATAGTTAATGCTCCTTATTACGTTACCAACTGTACCCTATACCATGACCTTAATATTCCGTTTGTTTTAGACCTGGTACCATCCAAATTTTCCAAATTTCATCAGAACCTTAGTCATCATCCTAACCCTCTAGCGCAATCCCTAGTGTGTAAGATGTTTATTTATTTGCCAACTTTTTATTTATCTCAATAATAGGTTTTTGTTTCGATTTGTTTTGTTTTTTATTTATTATTATTATTTTATTGTATATATATGAATTTATTTATGTTCTATTTTATGTAATTTGACTATTATTATTATTTTCTGTATATATAGTATGAATGTTGTCTCTTATCAATATTATTATTGTTCATTTTGTAACAAATTGTAATATATCTCAATAAAAAAAAAAAAAAAAAAAAATTAAATAACTGTCACGTTACACGATAATAGTGACTCTTTCTTAATGGTACTTCACTGTCAGCTTACTTATAATAAAATATATAATCACTCTATAGTTTGTGAGGATCTAACATTAAAAATAATATTTAATTTCTGAATGCTGTATGTTGTTTTTAAATATTAAAAAATATATAGGGTATAATTATTTTTTTTTAATTTTCAGATTCTTATCTACTTACATCGTCTGTATCGTTTTGTCAAATAATACAAATATATACATAACTTTTAATAATAATTTTTTTTAAATAATTAAACCAATACTTAATGACATTTTTGTGGTGTAGTAGCTAGCATACTATCCTTCTATGTCAATCAATATCAGGGGTGCAAACGTGGCAGATGTCCCTAGGATTTTGTAATGGAAGTCAAATATTCTTAGTTATTCGACCTTCAGAAGGGAGGTAAGAAGGTGGTCCTGATCCTATGGGATGTCAAGTACTCCATAAAGATCCCTATTTTAATTGAACCTAGATATGCAAAATTTATTTCTCAGATCATAGCATCGTCAGATTGGCCCCGGTAGGATAAAATGACGTTAAATTAATAAACAAACAATGATATTTGTATGCATTTAAAAAAAAAGAAAGACTCAAACCAATCCCTGCTACTATAGCATGAGAACTACAGAAGTGACATTTTTATTGATACTGACATTAGCTTGACAGCTCATCATGATTATTAATGTATAATGTCAGGAGATAAAGAACACATCCCTCTCTCTCTCTCTATCTAGCCCGTAAAGTGCTTGATACCGGTGTTCCAGAAATCCTAAGGCGTGAGTTTGTTGAGGTGCGGAGTGAGAGGTTGCAGGGCGTCCAGTTACCTGCTGGCAGAACTGAGGCCTTGAGGAATTCTTCCACCATCCTCCACGCCGCGGCAGCGAGAGAGCTCAACCATCTACCGGTGGAAGTCAGGTTTTCATCCTGTTTCCGTAAGGCTTGCCTTCGACTATTCTTTGAAGCAGACTCGTCGAGTGCACCTTGAGGCTCTGAACAAACTTGGAGATACTTCCATTCCCTTTCCAATATCCCTTTGTTCCTTTTACTTTATTTGATTGTTTTTCCTTAACCTCTTCCCTCAGTGTTAGTTATTATAATCATTAATATTTATTTTATTTTTTAAATATTTTTATTTTAAATAGTCTACATAAATTTTGTTTATTATTATTATTATTTTCTTTTTTGTATAGTTTAAAATATTTACTGTTTTATGTTTATTTAAAAAAAGAAAAAAGGGTTATATATGTGTTGTTTAAAACTTTTTTTTTTTTCACATTAATTATTGTAAAAATTATTACTTTGTCTGTAAGAAAGGGCCTCAGGCCCTAAGACAATAAAAATCTAATCTAATATCTATCTATTGATATATATATATATATATATATATATATATATATATATATATATATATATATATATATATACACATACAAAATGCGAACTGAAGGTCTTAAAAACACCTAAGCGAATAGTGGGTCTTATAATTATCAACTAAGTCAAACGAAATCCCGATTTACTTTCCTTTCTCTTTTTTTCAAGACAGTGGTTTTTTTATCAATTTTTATAGAGGAAAAAATAGTAAAGAAGAAAAAAATCAATCTATATAGAGAAGATTGTAAACATATAAATAACTAGGTCCTTCTGAATCTTGAGATTTGTGAAGGATGGTAAACAGTGACTAGTACATTTGGGCTTTATGGCCAGTCAGTTGTTGGTATAGCCCCTTTTATCAGAAGAGCTCAAGGTAGATTTTAACGGAAGTGTAGGAACAAGGAGAAAATCCTCACTAGGCTAAAAATATTCTGCTTCATAAAAAACACATATAGGCTAAAAACTATATAAATACAAATGTTTTTATTTTTAAAAAATATAAGGAGACATTATCTTATTAAGGATTCTTACATAGCAGTAATTCCTAATGTTTCATGAATGTTTTTTCCACGGAATGACTATTAAACTTTGTTTTTACCTTCGAAGAAAAATGCTTAATACTGCTAATACTTGTTAGTACTTAATGTTAGGTGATACTACACCTTGTGAAAAATCAAAGCAATTTTTTTTTCCTCCTATTTAGTTGGTGTTTAACGTCTTTTGCTTCTCTAATTAAGACACACGGTTGTTATTATCGTTTCTAGTAATGGTTTAAAGGTTTGGTAAAGGAAGGATTCAAGGAAATATTATATACGGGTATGAGGAAAGAGCCATTTTGATTAGTCATAAAGATGATACCTCGATGTGCCTAAGACAAATCTTAAAAAATAGTTCATTATCAACTTTAATCGTTTCTCTAGCATCATAGAGAGGCCATTATATACCATACATCCATAATCAAACTGAGAGAAAATTAGAGAGGATACAAGGAGCTTACGAGTGCAATGTGGGAGAACATGGCGATGGAATAGTTTAAGAGTACTAATTGACATTCAGGAGATTTTGGCCAAATGTGGTTTCCAGGATAATGTTTGGTCAATATGATTGCCTAAAATTTTTACAGAGGAACTGAATGTGACGGGATGGTCTTTTAGTAATAAGCTAGAAAGAGAGGGAATATATGTAAGGAGGTAATTGGATCGGATTAGGATTGCCTGAGATTTCGCGGCGTTTAAACTTGATTCGTTTTGATTTGCCCAGTAGCGAATTCTGTCCTGATCTTCTTGAATACTGGTAAACGCTGCTAATAACTCAGAGGGAGAAAAGGATAAGTATATCTGAACGTCATCGGCATATAGGTGGTAGGAGCAGTGGATGATTGAATTACGAAGATCATTTATTAAGGCATTGAAAAGGATAGGAGAAACACTTGAACCTGGGCAACCCCTGAGGAAAGGGTAAGAAAAGGAGATGAAGGTTTGTTAGGAATGTGAACTGCTTGGGTACGGTAAGAAAGAAAGACTGGAACCACAGACTAGAGCTGTAGGAAAAGGGAATATATTTTAGTTTGGAGTAAAGGATAAAATGGTTCATAGAATCAAATCTTTTAGAAAATTCAAGGAGTATTAGTACTGTCAGCTGTATGTTGTCCATTGCAGTGTGATTTTAGTAAGAGCATATAGAGTGGAAAACCAGATATAAAACCGGATTGGTTGATTTGGATTCTTCAAGAAACTTTGTCATTTATGATTGAACTAATCTTTCTAAAGGTTTAGAGAGATTAGATAAGACGGGGCTCGGGCGGAAGTCTTTAGGAGTTGTAGGATTGGGTTTTTTTATAATGGGATGGATTATGGCTTTTTTCCATTAGGTAGGAAATACTGAAATAGCAGGGAACAATTATAGATGAAATTATGGTATATTCATACTATACATACAGAAAGTAACGATACGTCAAATTACATAAAATAGAAAATAAATGAATTAATATTATATATATTATATATATATATATATATATATATATATATATAATATATACAAAGAAATAATAAATAACATAAAGAAATAAAAAAACAACCTATTAGAATACATTAATTGCTAGAAATTAAGCTATCCGAAAATGCAGATTTTACGGTTACATATTAGTTTTGTTTTTTTTTAGTTTTTTTTAACAGTGCGATGTCTTGTAAGAACGATTGACCCTAAAAAATAATCTTAAACAACAAAACTTAAGAAACAAAAAAAAAAAAAACATAAATATATTTACTCCATTCTTACCCTAATGAATATTAGTGCTATTATAATAACTGACAATGGGGCACCCTTAATATATGTTAGATCGCATCCCCTATCCCGGGCGTAATTATGTAGACACACGGGGAGGGGAGTTTGCGGTCGGCTGTGAAGGATGATTGGGCTAGCCCTTCTCGACAGACCCAAGATTGCTTTCTGAAAATGACGCACTGGTCAACTCACCCCGAGCATTCAATTAAATACACCAATTACAGAAACGGCTTTTGAGTAATTAGATTTATTAATAATGTTTTCAATTAGGGATCCTAATTGAGTTTATACGGAAGCTATTTGGGGAAGTTACAAATCCCAGGGTAACCTCCAATCAGGGAAAATAAATTGGATACGAGGAGAGGCAACCACTCGAAACGGGCCATTGTCCGCCTTTTAAATGCGATCTATAAGAATCCATTCCTTCTCAATTACGACCCTGCTTCATTAGAAAGAAACAATAAAAAAAAAAAAAAAAGAATATACGAAGAACCGTAAGAGATCATAAGGTAATAAAATCCATTCTTGGTGAACACGCTTTAGAAACACAGACTGTAAGCAAAGAAAAAAAAAAAAAAAAGATGTGGTCGCAACAAAAGTGATAGTATAAAAATGTCAAAAGAATATATGCATATATACAACCACATACACAATATTTACAATTTACCCCGAATACAATTTTATTTTTCAAGATTTTGGTTGTCCTTTTTCATGAGAATATTCAGGATATTTTGTTTGATACAGTGAGAGAAATAAAAGAAAAGAAAACCTACAAAATATAAATTGCTATATTAATCTTGTTTAGTTCTTTTATGAAGTTTCAAGTGTCATGGCTGCGAGTACAGTTCACTATACGTATAGCTCTATGTTTCTTACCTTCTCATCACTGTGTTACCGCATGAATATCCTTCAAACTTTCTGAATCGTAAGATATTGCACTGTTGAATACTTTACCGAACACAAAAGAGAGGTGAGTGGTGTTTTGTTTTAAAGACCATTACAGACTAGTGACCGCATGGGCTGGAGATAAGGGCCAGCTGTGCCGGCTAATCCTTCTCTAGTGTTGACAAGGTCTCGGCCAGAACTGTTGTTCACAGACGTAACCAACAATATTTATAAACATTATTTTTCTATCTCCATGAGTTTTTTTTTATTTGTTTTTTATTTTATATTGTTCTTAAGATATTCATTTTTGTTTTCATTAAGTTAGAAATGTTTGCTTTGTTTTTTATATTTTTTATTGTGTATGTAAATAATTGTAAATAGTTTAGTTTTAAGATCTTTAAGGTTAATTTTCTTTCATTATTAACTTCTTTAAGTATATATTTCTTTTTTCTTTTCTAATAATTATAAATATTGTCTTTAATTTTTTAGAGGTATATTAAATTTATTTAGTTTCATATATATCTATGTTATTTTTACATTTTTTTTCTTGTTAAATTAAGTCATGGATCTAGATCAGACCCAATCTTGCGACGACTCGGATGAGGAGACTCCCTTTTCTGAAATTAGCGAGTCAGACTCACAGTATTTAAAGCCAAGGACACTTCAGAAACGCCAGAGAAAGAACACTGGTTCCACTGGTAACTCACCAAATAAAAAAAAAAATAAAGCGGCTAAGACCAAACAGCAATCAAAAACAATGCCATCACCACCTAAAACTCGTAGTACCACTGCAGCCAACCTAAATGACACAACGGCGCCATCTACTTCAAA